>JAIXND010000799.1:12380248-13829600 GCA_023646645.1 Varanus salvator macromaculatus
GTGTGCGCGCACATGAGTGTGTGTGAAATGGAGTGGTCACTTCCCCCCATGTGTGCAAAAGAAAGCACTACGGGGGATTATAACACCCTTGTCTGGTTGGGGAATTCTGGGAGATGCCGGGCTCTTTCTGTGCCCTCCCTTTGTGACCTGAGCACACGAAGGAGACCTCCCCCTCTGCGCGTCTCTCCCCCGTCTCCTCCAGTGGAGTTCCTGTCCACCTCTTCCCTGATCATGATCCACCTGAGCAGGCTAGCCGAAGATCTGATCCTCTTTGCCACCAAGGAGTTTGGGTTCATCACTCTCTCGGATGCGTTCTGGTAATCCGGCTCCGTCTCTCCCTCTGGGGTTCCTCCGTCGCGCAGCATCTGCCGGGGTGGTGGCTTCCAGAGGGCTTCCTGGAGGCCGGCCCTTGGTCGAGCTCTCCTGCGGCCAGCAAGGGCAGAGGGCTGCCTAAGAACGCCCCCTTCAGCTGGGAGAGGCTCCCCCTCGCGCCCATCCCGGCCCGCAGCCCAGGGGTTGTCTCTGCGCCCCGTCCCCTCCGGTGTGAGGCAGCGCCTGGATTGCGGCGTCTGGGTCAAGTGCGGTGGCATTTGTGTGTTTTAAAGCACCGGCAGCAGCCTCATGCCCCAGAAGAAGAACCCGGACAGCCTCGAACTGATCCGCAGCAAGGCCGGCCGTGTGATCGGGAGGGTGAGTGGCCGGGCATCGGGTGCGCAGGGGGCCAGGGCTGCATGAAGCCGTGGGGCCCGCCTTGGCTTGGGCTGCAGGTGGGCTGGGAGAGAGTGGACCATGTGTGGGAGGCGCACGAGACGAGGGTCAGCATGTTGCCTGAGCTACAAGCCCAACCAGCGAGCTGAAAGGAGCCCGTGAAGAGAACCCGCAGCTTGCGGTTGGGCTGAGGGAGGTTTGCCCTGGCTCATGACCTCAGCGGGGTCCGGACAGCCGAACAACCCACAGTTCAAGCCATATTCGCCCTCTGAGCGTGGGTGATCGTGTTGTCTGAACCAAGCCAACTCAGCTACTTCAGCACGACTTGGAAGCCACTTTGATGGTGACACATGCAGCAGGGCAGGAGAGACATGCTCCCCATGCATGACCACGGAATGACGCCCCTGAGAGGGTGCATGCCATGTACTGGTGGGGAAGGGAGGGAGCCATGGGGCGGGGGGGGAAAGGTGAGTTGGGAGGCAAGGAGGCTTGAGGACTAGTGGCTTGAACGGAGGCAGGAAGAGTTTGCTGAATGCAATTTGAGGAGAGGGCCAGCCTCCTGAGCGATTGGAAGCTTTCCACTACTCTTAAATACTTCCTCTGTTTCACCCTCCCTCCTTCCCTCTTTCCAGACCACTGGGCTCCTGGTGATCCTCAAGGGCCTCCCCAGCGCATACAACAAGGACCTGCAGGTAGTGCTCCGGGGGGGGGGCGGGGGGGCGTGCCGGCCACCTCGCCCGAGTTGCGCTTCCGCCCAGCTGGGCTGGCTGCGCAGCACCTGGCTGGAAAAGGCTGGCCAAAGCACACCCTGCAGGGTGGAAAGAGCAGGGAGGGGCCTGGACGACCCCCGGAGTTTAACTGGGCAAAAACGTGTGTGAGGGGGAGGCACGAGGTATTCCTCTTGCATTCCTCTCGCCCCCCACAGCACAAGACCCCAAAGGGTGACCCCACAAAGCAGCCGCTGGGAGACCCAAGGAGGGAATTCTCTTCGCCACGCAGAATTAAACAAGGGCATTCCCTTCCACAGAGTGGAGGGTCGGCCTCCGAACTGGGGGGCTTTAACATGGATTGTCATGGAGAAGGCTAGCCATGGGTACTAGTCCTCATGGATATAGGCTGCCCCCAGTTCCATGGCAGTCTGCATACAAACAGAAGTTGTGGGGAGCATGGGTGGGAGGAAACAGCTGTGGTAGGCAACTAGCTGGCCACTGCAGGAACTCAGCGCTGGACGAGGAGGCGGCCACGATTCTTCTAACGTGGGCACACAGGAGCTAAACTGCCCCGAACCCCTTCCAACAACGAGCATATTGCATGGGGATTATTCATCTTACATTTGGCCCCCCAGGCCTTCCTTGTGGAAGGGGAGGGGAGGTCTGCCAAGGCTCATTAGCTATGACAGCTGGAGAACCTCCATGTTCAGGAGCAGGGTATCTCCAAATGCTGGAGGAAAAAGGAGGAGATGGCTCTTGTGGGCTTCCCAAAGCCCCCTGGCTTTCCAGCACTGGAAACTGGTCACTGGGTTAGACTGGCCCTGGCCTCACCCAAGAAAGGAGCTCTCTCACCCCAGCAACTCCCCATGTCCTAGAGCAGTACCCCTGCAGGTGTCTGGCAGGGCAGGGGGCCCCGTCATGGTGCCTGACTCATGCATCTGCCTTGCCTTCACGTGCCGCAACAGGAAGACAAGGAGGCCGTGATCGACGTCATCGATACCCTGGGTGCAGTCCTTCAGGTGGCAACGGGCGTCATCTCCACCCTCCAGGTGAGGGCACGGGAAGGGCTGCCTGCGCCGTGGGATCCAACGCCCCCCGGCCCACCTGCTGCCCCTGGGCAGGGAGGCCGCCACAGGCCCTCTGCTTACGGATCACTCCCTACTTTCTAGATCAACAAGGACGCCATGGAAAAAGCCCTGAGCCCTGAAATGCTGGCCACAGACCTGGCCAACTACCTGGTCCGCAAGGGGGTGAGTGCGGGAGGTCCAGGCTGCGGAAGCACCCCAGGCCCAGGGCAGAGTCAGCAAGGCGGGACCCAGCGGGAACCCACGCAGGCGCCCCATCCCGCTGCTGCAAGCGGCGGCAGGGGGCGCCCCAAGGGCTGCAGAGCTGGAGAGAGCCGGCTCTTCCCACAGGCTCCTTGGCTCTGCCTGGTCTGTGCAGCGCTGCGCGCTAGCCAAAGGCCAGCCAAAGCCGCATCGACGCAGGCGGCGCCACGGCGGCGGGAGACTTCCGGCCTCCTCCTGACCCAGCCTGTGCTTCGATTGCAGGTGCCGTTCAGAGAGGCCCACACCATCATCGGGAAGGCAGTCCACCTAGCTGAGAGCAAGGGGGTGGCTCTTAATCACCTGTCCGTGGAGGACCTGAAAAGCATCAGGTACGGATCGCGCTTCCACGATTTGCCCCAGGGGGGTTCCCTGGCGCCTGCACAGAGACGGGGATGAGCGTGCTGGGAATCTCGGCCTTCGCTCTTGAAATGCGGAAACCAATTTTCTAGTTTTCCGGCTGTGGGATCGAAAGGCCACCCGCTCCTCGTCTGGGTTCTTCCCAGACCCGTTGCTGCTGCTGGAGGCCCCAGCACCATCCATGGGCCCTTCCCAGCTTCAGCAGGTCTGCCGGCCGCTTCTGGGGCCACAGCAGCCTGGGAGGGGGCTTTCTGGCCGGGAGGGCCGCCGCGAGGGGCAGCCCACAAAGTGCAACCACAGGTATCGCTGGGCTGGCCCTCGCCAAGGGAGCGGCTGCCGTTCAGGGTCCGTGTCTAACTAAGGCTTTGCCACCACGGGCAAAGCCCTGAATGCCCCCGTGAAAGCCCCGTCCCCCTTGCCAGACTGCCTGGGCAGGGAGGTCTTTGGCAGCCCTCAGGCGTGCGCCCCGTTCCCATGGCAGCACCTCTGCCTCATTTTTGGCAACTCCTGGAGGCGTCTTTACCTCCTGGGACTCCCCAGGCAGTTTGTGCTGGTTGTGGGTTCTGTTCACTGGCTTTACCATGTCTCCACCCGTAGCAGACTATGGAGTGGGCTTGCTCATCACCTTTCCTACTAATTAAGACCAACTAATCAGGAAAGATGCTGCCTTTGACTAGCGGCCCTCCCCCGCCTTGCTCTCTTGCAGCCCCGTGATGGGAAGCGACGTGTCCCAGGTGTTCAGCCACCAGAGCAGTGTGGAGCAGTACACCTCCCCCGGAGGGACCGCCAAGAGCAGCGTGAGCTCCCAGATCGAGCAGGTGAAGGAGCTGCTGAAGAAGCTGAAGGAATAAGTGTTGTGTGTGGGGAAAAAAGCTTTCCTGTGGCTGCGGGTTTCTGCTTATCACGTTTAATCCCGAGTTAATAAACACTGGTGCATTGGATTTCGTGGTGAGCTCCTTCTGTGCGTGCGCCTTCCTGTCCAAGAAGTCCTCCCAGAAGGAAAATAAGAGGAGCGGGAGAGCTCAGCTGCCACATGCTGGGTGTGTGTTCAAGCAGGTGGGCAGGGCCTGTCTCAGCCTGGGGGGCGAGGGGCGGAGGGGGCAACAGATTTCTTTGCAAGAACTTCCAGGGGTTGCGCCCCCGTGCTCGGTGAGGCCAGAGCACCAGAATGGCCAGCCCAGTCCCACAGGTCCAGGGCCCTTCCTGTCCACGAGCAGGCAGCCTCCTTCCGCCCGTCCACCAGCGATGGGTGTCTGCGGGGGCCTGACCTCTGGTGGCCGGGCCAGCAAACAGCCCCAACGACCAGAGCCATTGGCTGCCAGTCACGAGGCCTTCAGCCCGTTAGGGTGGGGAGCGGGATAGTTCCACAAAAGCTCCAAGCCACCCGTTTTTGAGGGAAAGGGGCACGGCCCTTACCTGGAACCCCCGAACCACTGAATTCAGCCCCCGGAATCTGAGGTTTCACACTCCTGGTTTATAGGGCACAGTTTGCAGGCCAAACCTACGGTGTAAAAAGAGGGTTTTTCACTCTGGTACGTCGGCGCCCAGTGTCTGCCACAGACTCCATAAGAAACCTAAGATGTGCTGGGAATCTCATGAGTGCGTTGGGGTCATGCAGGAGCACCCCCAGCTTGAATGCCCCCCACCCCCGAAAGAACTGCTAGCTTCCACCAGGGCGATGCTAGAAGAGGTCGGTATGCTCTGCTGGGGAAAAATGCTGGCCTAGGAGCTGGAAGACTCCAGTTTGAATTCCTGCTTGGAATTCCTGCTCGGGAACTGTCAGGTAACCCCTTAGGAAAAAGAAACCAGAGGCATCGATACAAGCTGGGGAACACGTGGCTCAACAGCACTGGAAAAGAAAAAGACCTCGGAGTAGTTGCAGACAACAGGCTAAACATGAGCCAGCAATGTGATGCAGCCACCAGAAGGGCAAATGTCCTTTTGGGATGCATTAAGAGAAGTATTACTTCCAAATCACGAGACATAATAATTCCCCTACACTCACTAGTCAGCCCTCACCTGGAATCCTGTGTCCAGTTCTGGGCACCAAGATTTACAGAAGATGCAGAAAAGGGAACAAGAAACCAGAGGCACCAAAGCCTGTATCACAAAGACCTGGCTGGATGAAGCAGGAGGCATGGGGCTCACCCAGCTTTGCCGACCCGGGTATCTGGCCCAGCACTGACCTCGCCTGGACAGGACGGGAGGGGAGGGGAGGGGAGGTGGTCTGGCTCTAATTCATGGAGATACTATCTCCCTCGGGACTTCCTGTCCACCCAAGGACAGGTCTCGAGTGTTTATACCTGGTGTTGCGTGATCGAGACAGACTAGGGGTTCTACTGGTCTACCGTACACCTTCTGCCCTGAAGACTCCCAGCCGGAGCTGACAGAGATGGACTTGGTGCTGGAGACCCCCTGGATGTCTGTTCCATGCTGAGACTATTCCCTCTGGAGCAGCTCAGGACTTCATGGCCGCCATGACACCCATGGGGCAGTCTCTGGCCCAACGCACGGAAGAGGGCACACTTTGGGCCTGGTCTTCTCGACTGGGCAGGAAGATGGTGATCTGGAAGTGAGGGATCTGACACTAACCCCTTCCCCATAATGAGATCATGTCCTTGGGAGGCCTAAACTTGGGGCGAGCGTCTCCCTCCCTGAGGGTGTGGGCTTGATTAAACGGGCCTACCCGAGTCTTCTGGATCCTGATGGATTCCTGCAGGCTCTGGGGGACTTTCTAGTTGATACAACTGGCACTTCTGTCGACGTCCCAGTCAATCTGTGGAATATGGAAAAGACTTGGGGGGTTGACATGATCGCCCTAAGAGTCCTCTCCTGCTGTGCAGAGCCCGTGCAGCACCCTGGTATACGCCTGCATTATGGGCGAAGAAGCAGGCTGGGATGCAGCTAGAGCGCAGGTGGAGGAAAACGCATGCCGAATCGGCACACACTGAGAGCACGTTCCCAAGCCTGCGCTGTGGCGGTGAGGGCGAAGAGGGAACGCCGCTCCACTGTCGTTGCATCTTCACAGTGCTGTCCAGCGGAGCTTTTCCAGGCAACACGAGGCCTGTTACACTTTGGGCCTCAGACAGAGTCTAGCGCATCATCGGCAGCTCACTGTGACGACTTTGCCCAGCACTTTAGGGATAAAATTGCTCAGATTCGCCACAAATTGGACTCCACAGTTGATATGGTCCTTGAACAGGCAGTGTCCAGAGTGTCGTCTGATCTACCTTCAATTATTGTGGCCTGAGGATGTGGACAAGGTGCTTGGACAAGTCTGACCCACCACCTGTTCACTTGACCTTTGCTCTTCATTACTGCTCATCAAAGCCAAGGATGGGATGTGCACCTGGGTCCAGGAAGTAGTTAATGCCTCTCTGGGGGAGAGTCTGGTCCTGTTCTGGATGGGGTTGCACTCCCCCTAAGGGACAGGGTGTGCAGCTTGGGAGTGCTCCTCGACCCAGAGCTGTCTTCGGAGCTCCAGGTGACTGCTGTGGTGAGGAGCGCTTTCCTTCAGCTTCGGCTGATCCATCAACTCCGCCCTTGCTTGGAGGAGCGGAGGCGTGCAACGCGACCCATGCTCTGGTAACCTCCTGACTGGACTATTGCAAAGTGCTCTGCGTGGGGCTGCCCTTCAAGATGGTCTGCCGGATACTTCAGCTGGTTCAGAACAGAGCAGCCGGGATGCTAGCAGGGACCGGCAGACACACACACACAGCGGCAATTGTCCTGTACCATCTGCACTTGAGTTCCTTTTCAAGTCTGGGCCCAATTTAAGGTGCTAGTGATGACATACAAAGCCCTAAACAGCTTAGGACCTGGATACTTGAAGGAGCCTCCTCCTATATATACCTGCCCGGCGTCTAAGATCTGAATCGGAGGTCCTTCTTCGGAAGCCCTCTTTGAAGATCAGCAGAGTGGCTACCTTGAGCAGGGCCTTCTCGGTGGTGGCACCCCAGCTGTGGCATGTGCTTCCCAGAGAGATGCACCAGGCCAAAACCCTTTTATTTTCAATCAGGCAACCCAGATTCAGGCTGGGCATCAGGAAAAGCTTCCTCACTGCCAGAGCAAAACGACCGGGGACCAGCTGCCTGGGACATTCAGGAAGAACCTGGACAGCCACCTGAGCGGGATGGTGTGACCTGGTGTCCTGCACCAGCAGCGGGTGGACTCGATGGCCTCCCAGGCCCCTTCCCACGCTTCTCTTCTGCAAACCTCTGATCGGGCTGGTGGTTCCCACCGTTTTCGATGCCCTGCAGCCTCGCGCGACATTTGGGTCAGGCTTGCCTCGCCGGTCCGGCAAACCCGCGCAGGAGCCTCCCGCTGCCGCGCGTCGCTGCGCACGTGCGGAAGCGGGCAGGAGCGCGCAGGCCCCGCGGAGCTCCGCGTCCTCTTCCGCAGGGGCGGGGCGAGGGGAGGGGAGGGGAGGGCTCCGCCCGGGCCTGTTTCAGCGGCCAGCCCCGCCCGGAGGCCCCTCCGCGCCCGCGCCCGCCCGCGCCCGCCCAGTGAGTGCGTCTGCAGCCGCGGCCGAGGGGCTCGTGCGCGCACGGCCCGCGCATGGCGCCGCCGCCGCCGCCGCCGCTGCCGCTGCTGCTGCTGCTGCTGTGCGCGCTCTGGCGCCCGCTGCCCGGCGCCCGGGCCCCGCGGCCGGGGATGCTGCACCCGCGGGAGTCGCCGTCGCGGGAGCGGAAGGAGCTGGGCGGCCCGTGGCGCTTCCGCGCGGACGAGACCCCACGGCGGGACGCCGGCTTCGCGGAGCGCTGGTTCGCGCGGCCCCTGCGCCAGGTGAGCCCCTCGCCGGGCGCCCCCCGCCGCCTGGCACGCCCCGGGCGGAGCAGCGGCTGTGCCCCCCCGCGCGCGCACGATCCCCCCCCCCCGGTCTTGGCACCTTCAGTCTGCGCGGACTCGCGGCTGGGCCTCCCGACCTCGCTTCGGGAAGGGGCAGGGTAAGCTGGTTTCAGGCAGCAGCGTGGTAAAGCAAGGGCTTGCTGCCGGTTTGCGATAGAAAAAGGAACAGCACACGAGGAAGGCCAGTGGGGAGGGAAGAGGAAAAAGCAAGCAGTGTTTCACCAGGGACGGGATCAGCCCTGACTGCTCTTTAGAAGGCCAGATGCTGAAGATGAAGCTCGAATACTTTGGCCGCCTAATGAGAAGGAAGGACTCCCTGGAGAAGAGCCTGATGCTGGGAACGATTGACAGCAAAAGAGGTGGCTGGATGGGGTTGCTGGGGCAGTGGGTGAGGGCTTGGGTGGACTCCGGGAGATGGTGGAGGACAGGAAGGCCGGAGGAGTGTTGTCCATGGGGTCGCGATGGGTCGACACGACTTTGCAACTAACAACAACAACTTCACCAGGGCCAGCTTCCCCTTCTCATCTTTCTCAGCGTTGTCTACATATATGCATACATACATGAAAGCTTTGGTGTGATTGTCAGTCTGTCCCTTTTTGCAACAAAAGTAACAGCAGCAGCAGCAAGTAATCTTGTGGTACCTTAAGGTCTAAATGTTTGTGTACTCCAGTAAACTTTATCAGATAGTCTACAAAAGCTTCAGCCAGAGTAAATGTGTTATGCTTGAAGGTGTCACTGCATTCTTAGTCACTTTTCCCCAAGAGACTAACAAGGCTGTGAAAAAATATATTATTTTTAATAGAGTAAAAGGAGAGGGGAAGTGAATGGAAACTTGGTATTCCTATGTAAAAGTAAACAAGAGTTAAAAGTGGACACCATAACCTAGTTAGCCAAACCCATGTAAGAAAATGTCCTTTTGTTAAAAATTCAGGAAATGCAACAGAAGAAAAACAGGTAAGAGTTTTATCATTTCTTGAAGCGGTAGAAAGAGGAAGCCCTTTCGAAAGCGAACTAGCCTATAAGTGCTCTTTTTATTGCTGTTTTAATAAGAGCAGATCAACCCAATTGGATCGACATGGTCCAACATTAGCTCATAAAAAGGCAACGACCTTTCCCCGCACTTTGTCCCTTCAGTCGCACTGGCCTCTAGTACCCGAGATAAACTGCCCTTGGACCTGGAATGTCCACGTCAGTGTCAGCCGCTGGAAGTCCTGTCCCCTCCAAACTTGCAAACTGCTCTGAGGTTTTTGGGATGGTTTACATGTGAGCGACATGACTAGTAAAGTGGTCGCTACTTGCAGCTCCGCTGTGTCGAAAAGGGGAAGTCAGGAGGATCGGAAAGTGACTCAAGGTTTCTGTGGCAGCAAGAGAAAAGGACTGTTGCATGCAAGACACTGGGGAGATGCAGCTTCCCTGCATGGAAGAGGAGGACAAGAGTGTCTGTGAGTCAGGAAACACGAGGGATCCCGTCTGGCAGCCCCTGAAGGGCCTTTTTCCAATCCTAGGCAGTTTTGGAAAAAACCTCACATTGTTATGCCTGTTCTACTCACAACTTTCAGGGCACCATCTGCAAAAATGATGAAATAAATGAAGGGTGTGATCCTTCGATAGGCCTGCAAGCCTATGTTTTGTTCAGTCAGAAAAATCTTACAGTCCTATGTATGTTCAGATACAAAAAGTCCTATAATCTGATGCATGTTTAGATAGAAAAATGGCCGTAATTCCCCAGCACAGCTGCCCGGGGCATGCCAGGAGCACTGGAACTTTTTAGCTGTCTAGGATTGCATGCTAAAAGAACTGTGTGGCCCTTGGGAAACAGAAAAGTCATTTTCCAAAACAAATTGGGCAGAATATTTTTTTTCTCCAGGCACCTGAGAATGTTCCCTTTGTGTGCACATGACATAAAGGTACAGATGAGACTTCCCTGTCCTGAGGCTACGGCTTGCGAGCAGCTGGACCATGCGGAACAACAAACAGTTAAAAATGGGGATACCGTATTTTTTGCTCTATAAGACTCACTTTTCCCCCCCTCAAAAGTCAGGGGAAATGTCTGTGCGTCTTATAGAGCGAATATGTGTGTGCAGTAAGTCTGTCAGATGTGCAGCCCATGGGGAAGTGATGGGGAATGTGCCTGTGATTATGTGCCCATTTGATTCAGAATTTTTTTTTGTTTGTTTTCCTCCTCTAAAAACCAGGCGCGTCTTATGGTCAGGTGCATCTTATAGAGCGAAAAATACAGTACGTTGCAAAAATGAGCCACACTGGCCACCAGACCTGTGGCTGCCTCTCATTTCTCTGAGAGGCTGCCGGCTGATTCAATAAGCTAAAAAAAGTAACTACCAAAAGGAAGGCGAGCCGCTGCTCTCTGCAAAGGATCCGCAGCCATTCTGGCTTGTTCTAGTCACCCTCACTGGCTGCTGGGCGAGATTGCCAACTGTTCGTCCCAGCTGTGCTCCTGGGCCTTTTGCAGTAGTCAGACCTTCAGGCATTTAGCAAGTAACATTTAGCTTGTCATCTTCTCTCCAGGCCAAGAGAAGTTTGCCTCCCTGAGTCCGTGTGTCGGGGAGGTGTTCACGGCAGAGGAGCAGAGGCAGGACCAACAAGTTGGCAACCTGAAAGGAACAGAGTGGGGGAGTGGTTCCCACACCCTCTCCCTGATGTGCCGTTTTGACCCCTTTCAGTCTGGACCGGTGATCGACATGCCAGTCCCCGCCAGCTTCAACGAGATAACGCAGGATCCGAAGCTGCGGCGCTACGTCGGCTGGGTCTGGTACGAGAAGGAGGCGCTGCCGCCCGCCCGCTGGCTGCGCGAGGAGGACGGCACCCGCGTGGTGCTCCGCGTCGGCAGCGCGCACTACCACGCCATCGTGGTGAGTAAGCAGGCCCTGGCGGCCCTCGGCACCCCTTTGTGTGAGCACGGGCAGCCTCGGGCTGCTGGACGGTGGGCTTCGCAGGCCCGGGCCAGGGCACGAGAGCTCGGCCATGGCGGGGCTGCTCTCCATTCTGGAGAAGCTCGGGGGACGCAGGCTGGTGGGAGGCGGGGCTAAAGGCAGGTGGGGGCCGAGAGCCACTTGCTGCAGGCTCGTCTTGCTGCGGTCGGTGGGGTGGGATGCGCAGAGACCAGGTGGTCACCAGAGATCGGGCCTGCTTGCCACGTCCTCTCCGTGGGGCTGGAGCAGCGATGCTCCAGTTTCTCTTGGCGGGTCAGAGCTTTCTGCGTGGTGACATGACCGCTCGTTTTCCCTCGTGGTGCCCTGGGTCTTCCTGGAACACCAGCAAGGAATCGTCTCTGTAGGGGACCCAGCCATGGGGGGCGGGGGAGAGGTATGTCACGTGGAAATGGGAAAGATGGCCTTCTTGGTGGTCATTGCTTTTCTTCTCCCCCACACCTTCCTTCTGTGCCCTGCCTTTCAAAAAGCCTTTAAATGAAGAATTAATATGGTCCATGTACTGCAATGGCATCTTGCAGCCCTTGGCCAACTTCCCCTCCTCCACGAACATGTCCAACCCTCCTTGAAAGCCCTCTGCATCCATGGCCATCACCACAGATGAACCCACGGCGTATCCGTGGCAGTCTGCTCTTAGGGTTGTGGTTTGGTACCCTGCCCGCGAGCTTCAGGTTTCTGGGCAGTGCGTAGCAGGTAGTCCACGAAACGATGAGGCAGCTCAAAAATTATAAGAAAAATTTAAGCCACCTTTTAACAACTGAGACCACTAAGTCCCCTGGCCCCAGAGGTCCCCGGATGGCCTTGGGGCGGTTGTGAATTCTCCACCCACCCCACCCCACAAGGTTTGTTTGTTGTTTATACCGCTCTTGTTTAGTCAAAGACTCTGAAGATGGTTCACAGCAGGGTGGGTGTGAGGGGAAAGGGGTCAGAGGCCGCCCCAAGGGGCACGGAGCCGTGGACCTCGGCTGGCTGCACAGAGCGCAAGGCGCACTGGCGTCCTGTGCCCGAGCTCACAGAGCGCCATGGCCCCAGGTGTGCCCCACAAAACTCCAGTTTCCTAAAGAAAACCTGTACGAAATGCTTTATAGATAGTATCTGTCGCCAAATAAACCTATTAAGCTAAGATGCTTCCAAATATGTCAAATGGATGTTGGAAATGTAAACACAAATCGGGTACTTTTTATCCTATGTGGTGGACTTGTTGTTGTTAGTTGCGAAGTCGAGTCCGACCCATCGCGACCCCATGGACAACCTTCCTCCAGGCCCTCCTGTCCTCCACCATCCCCCGGAGTCCACTCAAGCTCACACCAACCACCTCAGTGACTCCGTCCAGCCACCTCATCCTCTGCCGTCCCCTGGGGCTGGGCAGCACGGCAGCCAATGGGTGGCGGCCGCTTCAGGAAGGCAGAGGGGCAGGGCGTAGCCAAGGGCGACCGGTGCCAGGGGAGGGGGCGGGCCTGGAGGGGGCGGGGCTCGAGGGATCCTCGCCCTTACCCCACAATTAAACTATATTTATTTATTTAAAGCATTTCTATACCGTTTGATTAGGGGTAGGGGTCATATCTTTTCAATAGAAATATGTTTATAATCTTTATAAATGTTTTGTTGTTGTTGTTGTTGTTAGTCGCGAAGTCGAGTCCGACCCATCGCGACCCCATGCACAACATTCCTCCAGGCCCTCCTGTCCTCCACCATCCCCCGGAGTCCACTCAAGCTCACACCAACTGCTTCAGTGACTCCATCCAGCCACCTCATCCTCTGCCGTCCCCTTCTTCTTTTGCCATCTATTGTTCCCAGCATTAGACTCTTCTCTAGGGAGTCCTTCCTTCTCACAAGTGGTGGACTTGCGAGAAGGCAAAAAAGTATTGGATTAAAATGCACAAATGCCTTGAGGAAATGTTACAGAAACCTCTAACATTTAAACCTGAAGTTTTCTTATTAGGCATTGTACCTGATGATCTTAGTAAACAAGCAATGCATTTGACTCTACGGTGGCAAGGATTGCATTTGCCCAACATGGAAGAGCAAAGAGCCACCCACCAAAGAACTGACCCTAAAAAAGATCTTGGACTGTGGGGAAATGGATTGACTTTGTCTCTGAAGGAGAAAGAAGATACAGACTTCTATCAAACCTGGGACTTTTTTAATCATTGGCTAAAGAAACGAGACTATGCATAGACTTAAATATGTTTATAGTTTAACACAAAAAGGAAAAATGTGGGGGGCTGACCCGATAGGTCTGATGTTTTCGATGATCGATGCCTTTTAGTTTTGTTTGTTTTTTTGTTAGGTATATATTAAGAAGAAAACTTATTCAACCCCCCCCCCCACAAAACTCTGGTTTCCTCTACTGCAGTGGGTCAACGGCGTGCAGGTGATGGAGCATGAGGGCGGACACCTCCCCTTCGAAGCTGAGATCGGCCAGCTCCTCCGCGGTGCTCCCGGCCAGCCCTGCCGCATCACCATTGCAGTCAACAACACCCTAACGCCCTCCACGCTGCCCCCCGGGACCATCCAGTACCTGAAGGACGAGACCATGTGAGTGAAAGGCCTCCCCGGAGGCGCGTGCAGAGTGGCTGTGAAAGAGCGGCTGAAAGCCCCCCTTTCCATTCTGCTTTGGCACAGGTACCCCAAGGGCTACTTTGTCCAAAACACGAAGTTTGACTTCTTTAACTATGCCGGGATCCACCGCCCCGTCCTGTTGTACACAACCCCGGCCGCGTACATCGATGACATCACGGTGACCACAGATGTGCTGGGAAACACGGGTAGGTGACCGGGCAGCAGCGACGGGGAGCTTTCGGGCTCCGCCAGTGTCCCTCGGCCTGCTTCCCCCGGGCGCACCTTCTGGCGCACAGAGCCGCCACAGGGCCGGACACCAGCACGGCCTCCTCCTCCTCCTGGCACCGATCTGGAGCTGGGAAACAGGTTCTCTCCGCTTGGGGAGGCTGGGGCTGAGGAGGCCTCAAGGGACCAGCAGGACCCCCAGCCTGGGACATCAGGAGGCAAGGGGGCCGCTGCAGGAGAGGCGAGGACCAGGGCACGGCTGCCCACCAGCACCGGGAAGGCACGGCGGCAGGAGATTGTTGTTGGGGACTCACAACAGGGAAGGGAGGCTGACAGCCACACAACACGGCTTCCGCAAAAACAGGTCCTGCCAGACAAACCTTGTGGGATTCTATGACAAGGTTTCAAGATGGCTAGATGGAGGGGACGCAGTGGATGTGGTATACCTGGATTTCAGCAAGGCTTTTGACAAAGTGCCCCATGATATCCTGGTGGAGAAACTGAGGAGTTTTGGGATAGACCAAAGCACTGTCCGGTGGATTAGGGCATGGTTGACTGACCGAAAGCAGAAGGTAACCATTAGCGGGGAATCGTCGGGATGGCAGCCAGTGACAAGCGGGGTCCCCCAGGGCTCTGTCCTGGGGCCGATCCTGTTTAATCTTTTCATCAACAACATGGAAGAAGGGGTGAACAGTCTGCTGATCAAATTCGCAGACGACACTAAAACTGGAGCAGTGGCCACAACTGAGGAGCAGATACTCCACATCCAAAAGGATCTGGACAGACTATGGAAGTGGGCAGGAGACAACAGGATGGCATTCAATGTGGACAAGTGCAAGGTCTTGCTGGCATTCAATGTGGATAAGTGCAAGTTCTTGCACCTGGGGCATAGGAATAGCTGTCATAAGTACAGGTTAGGTGACAAGTGGCTGGAGAGCAGCACTTGTGAAAGGGACCTCGGGGTGCTGGTTGACTGCAGGCTGAACATGAGCCAGCCGTGTGATGCGGTGGTCAAGAGGGCGAATGCCACCCTTGGTTGCATGGCCAGAAGTGTGGCTTCTAGATCAAGAGAAGTATTACTACCACTCTACACGACTCTGGTGCGCCTGCAACTGGAGTACTGTGTTCAGTTTTGGGCCCCTCATTACAGAAAGGATATAGCCAGGTTGGAGTCAGTGCAGCGTAGGGCCACAAGGATGGTGGCTGGTTTGCAGGGGATGCCATATGAGGCAAGACTGAGGGAACTGGGTCTCTTCTGCTTGGAGAAGAGGAGACTCAGAGGGGATATGTTGGTGACATACAGGTATGTGAGGGGTTGTAACATGGAGATGGGGAGAGGCCTGTTCTCCCCTGCAGAGGAAGGCAGGACGCGCTCCAATGGAGCAAAGCTCAGGGAGACAAGGTTCAATTTGGATGCCAGGAAGCACTTCCTGACAGTTAGGACCCCGAGGGCGTGGAATGGGCTTCCACGGGAGGTCGTTGAGGCCCCATCGGTGAGGGTGTTCAAAGACAGGCTGGACATACACATGGTGGGCATGTCGTGAGCAGAGCCGGCTGGTGCCGGAGGTCAGACTAGATGGCCCGGGAGGCCCCTTCTGACTCGCTCTGTTTCTATGTTTCTATGATGCAGGGATGGGCGGCCCGAAGCGCCTGGGGCTGCAGCTCTTTCCTTCCGCTTTCTTTTGGATGACTCTTGGCCACCTTCAGGCAAGAGCCCTGCAGGTGGTCTGCCACAATAGCACCCCAGGAATTAAAACCGAGAAGGTTATCAAGTGGCAGAAACGTCTTGCCTGGACTGAGCAGAAAGGGAAGGTGCTCTCAGAGGCTATGGGGTCAGGCTGTAGAGAGGCTCCTGGCGCAGTAGTCTGAGAGCCATGCTGCTGAGGGGTCATCAGGGCACTGGGTCTTAAATATAAGCCCCCTTGTTCCAATGCCTGACTCTCACTGTTAGCTTCTGCCTCTTCCTCATGAGTAGATGCCTCTGTCATGCTGTCAGGCACGACGCACAGAGCCATTTCCGTGAAGCCTGCAGGGGAGAGATTTCAGCCAGAGCGACGGGCGGACTTTCCTCCACGGTACAGGGATAACTGAGGGAACCCCCTTGTGCAAGATGCACCCAACTTGGATGGCTGTAAAACAACTGGGCAAATTAAAGGAGGCGGCAGCTATCAGAGCTACTAGTCCTCATGGCCACCTGCAGTACCAGAGGCAGATGGTCTGATCCATTGGGGCTCTTCCTTTGTTCTTATAAGCTCTGCTTCCTTGGGGACAGGCTTGGTCCAGTATTTGGTCTCGGTCCAGGGAAGCTCACACTACTCTCTGAAGCTGACTTTGCACGATGGAGATGGCAAGGTGGTGGCCACGGGAGATGGGCCGGCTGGGGAACTGAGAGTGCCGGATCCCATCCTGTGGTGGCCGTACCTGATGCACGAGCGCCCTGGATATCTGTACTCCTTAAAGGTACTTTGAGATGATTAAATCCCAGAAGAGCTGCCAAGCCTTGCACCCATGCCGCCGGCTGTGCGCCCGCCGGTCGTGACCCAGAGCCCTGGCACCGGCGTGCGTGAGCGCGCATGGCCTCGCAGACAAGGGGAGTCCGCTGGCAGGGAGTCGGGCTCCAGGGCCTTCCCGCTGAGCGGGGAGAGCATCCAGCTTGCCTTGCGGACACCAAGCTGTGGCCCAGCCCTGCCACAAGTCGGTGCCTGCAAGACAAGCTGGATGGCGACTCCCATCTTCCCCAGCTGGCACAGTTGGAGGCCACTGGGCTGGGGGAGCATTAGTGCCCCGCTGGGTCTAGCTGAATGTAGTCACGGGGGGTACCCCCTGCTCACCTTGTCTCCCCTTGGCCCTTCCCCGCTCGAGCAGTGCCGCCCCCGCTTTTCCCACATGTGGGTCTCATGTCGGCTCCGCGGCTGCAGTGGGTGGGCCTGGAGCCCTTTTGCGCTGCTTTTCCAGAAAGCTGATGGTCCGGAATCCCCGCCAGGCCTGGCCTTCTGCCCACCATCGCGGTGGCCACGTCCTGGCCGGGTCAGGAGCAAGGGCCCTCTGTGAGCAGGGCTGGGTTACGACCTTCCATGGGTCCTTCGGGGGACAAGAACTGGCCTCCCATTTCCTGCTGTGCTTTTCCTAATGCAAGTTAAAGGCCTTTTGATAAACCAAAAGCAGTGTGCTCTCAGCAGTATCCTGTAAAGTCTTCAGCTGACACCCCGGTGGGGAAGGTTAGTTACCCAGGAGTTTCCAAGCACAGAATTTGGCAGCCTGATCATTTTTTAGGCCAAGCAAGTTACTAGTCCTTAAGGTAAAGCTTGTGTGCAAGAATGGGGCCGTATTGGGTGGAAAGCCAGAAGCCAGCTGCCGCTGCCGCCCTCCCTCGGAGAGAGCGCGGGTCTGTCAGAAGAGGCTGTGCTGGGCCACTCTGCCCCACTGGATGGGATTCCCCATCAGCACAGGGCCAGCCCCCGTAGCTGTTCCCACGCCTGTCTGACGTGCCGCAGACCCATCTGCAAGAGCAGGGGCTGGCCAGTGGCAAGAAAGGCGGTTTCTTTTTCTTCCCAAGGGCCAGGCTCAAGCCTGGAGATGCTCTTGGGAGCTGCCCTCTGGCCGAGGGCGGAGCAAAGCGGGCCAGGCCAAAGAAGCCCCCTGTGCCAGCCCGTCCTAGGGCAGAGCCCCCCTGCAGCCACTAAGCCACAGCCATTTCCACGTTCTAGCAGGGGGCAAGGAAGCTGGGAAGCTGGGAGGCTGAGCCAAGGGACAGGGGTGTGGCCAGCTTGGGGGTCTGGGTGCAGTTCCCCAGCCCTGCTCCTGTGCTCCAGGAGTTGATGCCGCGGTGGTCTTGTGGGCACGCAGGTCATGCTCTTCGCCGAAGTGGGCGGCAGCCTCTCCGAGGACAGCTACACGCAGCCCGTCGGCATCCGGACCGTCCGCGTCACGGACGCCCAGTTCCTCCTCAACGGGAAGCCCTTCTACTTCCACGGGGTCAACAAGCACGAGGATGCTGACGTGAGTGAGGCTCGCCAGCAGCCTGTCGGGGGTGCAGCAAAGCGCCGGGAGCCTCTGTGCAGCACTGCAGAGCAGCTCGGCGCTCCTGACGTCTGGGGGTTGGCACAAGCCGAGCGGGTGGCGCAGGGCAGCGCGGCAGCGTGGCGCACATCCACAGCGTGGCCCGCCCCGGCTGGCTTTGTCCCATGGAAGAAGGCATAGCCGGTCGCCGCTGAAAGGCGAGCTACGTCGTGTGAACCCAGCCACACGAACAAACGGCGATCTGTTAACCGGGGGTTGGACCCGATGGCCTCTCCTCTTCTGTGATTCTGTGACCCACGGGCAACCCCTGAGGAGAGCCCCTGGCTTGTTGCCGGGCTGCTCCCCACGACTTGCTGGCAAGCCGTGCTCGGGCAGCAAATAGCCCATGTTCCAGCGGCAAGCAACACCCGCATCCGAAGGGCCGGAGCTCCCCACCTTTATGCCTGGCCTCTCTCTTTGAGGCGCCCTGGGAGAAGAGTGCCCACCTCACCCGGCTCCCCGGAGTCCCCTGGGCGGGTTGGACTGTGCCTTCTTCCAAAGAGCCACAGAGAGGTGTGCCAGCCCCCTGGCGCCCAGGGAAAGGCCTGGGGCCCTGCTCCCTGAGCCCGCATCTTCTGCATGTGGGAATGCCTTTGGGCTGGAAAACCTTTTCGCCAAGCAGTGGGCCACCCACACACTCCTGTATTTGGCTCGGGAAGGCTTACTCTGCGCACGTGGGGCTGGCCTGCCGGCCTGGCCTGCCTCGCACACCGCCTTCGACACGTTTTGAGCGTCAGCGTCCACATGCGGGGACCAGGCAGGGCCACACGTGAGGGGCAGACCAGGCCAGGCCGGCACTCTGCTGCTGCCGGAGGCGGCCGAGGGCCGTCGCGTGGGCCAGCACGCAGGGAGGCTCACCGAGTGGCTTCTCTGCAGATCCGCGGCAAAGGCCTGGACTGGCCGCTGCTCCTGAAGGATTTCAGCCTGCTGCACTGGCTGGGTGCCAACTCCTTCCGCACCAGCCACTACCCCTACGCTGAGGAGGTCCTGGAGCTGTGTGACGCCTACGGCATTGTGGTGATCGACGAGTGCCCAGCCGTGGGCATGAGGGACAGGTGGGTGGCAGCCGAGCGCCCAGCCCTGCATGGCAGCTGGGTGGGGGGCAGCGGCCGCAGCCACAGGGGCAAGGGGGCCACCTCGGGGGCCATCTCTGGGGCAGCCGTTTCAGAGGGGCTGGCCAGCTGAGATGGGACCTTGGCAGCCCGCTGGTGGAGCCCTCGCGAAGACGGGCCCTCTCTGGGGGGGGGACAGGGGGGCAAAGCTGCCTCACGTCCCTCCGTGTTTCAGCATCAACTTTGGGAACACGTCCCTCCAGCACCACCTCGCTGTGATGGAGGAGCTGATCCAGCGGGACAAGAACCACCCCTCGGTCGTGATGTGGTCCGTCGCCAATGAGCCGGCTTCGGAGCTGCCCACCGCCGCCGCCTACTTCAAGTGCGTGCCGGCCCCTTGCGCCTGCGCCACAGCAGAACGAGCACCCCTGCATTTGCGGCGCAGGCGTGGGGGGGCTGTCCTGTGGGGAGGCCCGCAGCCACCCCCTGAGCCTGGCGGGGGAGGGATGCCGAGAGCGTGCCCTCTGGGGGTGCCGCGCCTCCGTTTGAGAGGGGCTCTTGGGGGCAGAGGGAGCTGCCGGTGAAGGGGGTCGGCTCAGAAGAGCCGGGCTGTTTCAGCTTAAAGCTTTGGGGCCGTGGTCTGATCCAGAGGAGAGGCACCGGGGCCTTCAGAACGAGGGAGAAGCTGCTCAAACGCGAGCAAACAGCCAGCAGCAAGTGGTTGGCAGGAAGGGCCTGGCCCGGGGCCGGGAAGGCCACACCAGGGTGGCAAGCGCCAGGCTTGGCTGCAGGGGTCTGGCTCTGCCCCCCGAGGTTCACTGAGCAGGTATCCGCAGCCAGGAAGCACTTTGCAGGGCAAGCAGGGACGGGGCACCCGTGGCCCTCCGAAGGTTTGGACTACAATTCCCAGTGTGTGTGTGGTGGTGGAGTTGCCAATCTCTGGAGGACGCCAGGTGGGCGAGGGCTGCCTCAGAGAGCACTCCAACGAAAAGCCGGGGAGCGCATCATCCGTGCGGGCTGTGGCCGAGGGGCTGGTGGCACAGCTGTGCACCGCTGGTATAAGAGAAGGAAGCGGAGGGGGACGAATGTGTGGAGCCCAGGTATGAGTGCGGAAGCATGTGAGACCCCCCACCTGGGGGCTGGAAGGGTCGCGGGGTCTGGTGGGGTGAGCAGAAGGAGCACGCAAGGTTAGCAGCATAGACAGGCTGAGGAGGGGGAGACCCCAGGGGTCGCACACGCAGGGCCTGTGAAGGGCGAGCGGCACGGAGTCCAGGGGCGGGGGGCCTGGGGAGCTCCGGGAGTTTATTTAAAACATTTATATGCCGTCCTCTATGACAATGTCTCAGGACAGCTTACAACACTAAAACAACAACAAACATCAATATATAAACAATAAATAGGAATAATAAATATTAAGAAAAATATACAACTAGATAAATTTTAAAAAGCGACTGCTAGCTTCTAAAATCACTAATTCTAAAACAATGTTTGAATAAAAAGGTTTTCACCTGATGCCAAAAGAATATAATCTCAATCTCTCTCTCTCGCTCTCTCTCTCTCTCTCTCTATATATATATATATACACACACACACACACACACACACACAATACAATACAATACAATACAATACAATACAATACAATACAATATGTATATATATAATATTATATTATATATATATCTGTATGTATGTCTGAATGAATATGTATATGAGAATATATGCCTGGAACCTAAGCAATATAGGTGCTTACCAAGTGAAGTGGCGTTCCAGGCATCTGCGGAAAAGGGGTGCTGCTTGGCATGGAGCAGCACTGTCCCCACGGGCCCTCGCGCCCAGCCAGGGCGTGCTGTCCGTGCCGCATGGGCTGGCTCGGCGTGGCCAGCAGCAGCCTGATCCGCATTCTGTGCCCGCAGGACGGTGATCGCCCACACCAAGGCCTTGGACGCCTCCCGGCCAGTCACCTTCGTCTCAAACGCCAACTACGCGCGGGACCAGGGGGTATGCCTCCCCTCCCCTCCCCTCCCCTCCCGCACTGCAGGTGCCACCTGCCTGCTCAGTGGGTGCTGGAGGTACAAAAGTCAGCCTCTTGCTGCTGCTCCCAACCGATTGCTTGCCAGGGACTTTTGGAATTAGTCTGCCTCTTTGAGGCTTCCTCACTGAGCTGAAGGGGTGGCAGAAGCTCCCCAATTTTGTATTCTCTGCCCACAAGAAAAATTCTTACTACTTTGCTCCTTTCCCCAGTACTTTCATAAACTGGGAGAGAGAGCCTTGCACTGCTTGCTTCCAGTGGGATCAAGGGTAGGCATGGCTGGGCCCTTGCCAAGGGAGGGGACCCACCGGGGTCCTCAGGAACCTAGAACCGCCCTCTAGAAGTACCCTGCTCCCTGTCCCCTTTGCGCACACACCTTGGCCATGGCAGTGTCACGGTGAAGCATGTGGGACCAGGTTCAGGCGATCTGGTTCCAGGCCCCCCGGCCAAGGAGCCCACGGGGTGACTTTGGGCCAGGCACAAACTCTCAGCCCAACCTACCTCACAGGGTTGTTGTTCTGAGGATAAGACTGAGAGCAGGAGTAAGCCCCCTTGAGAGCCTTGAAAGGAAAACAGTGGGATATAATTACAAGAGATAATAACTGCCCAGAGAGCTTTGGCGACAGGCAGTACAGAAATTAAACAGCAGTAGGAGTAATTCTGCCCCGCGACTCCTGCCCAGGCGCCTTACGTGGACGTCATCTGCGTGAACAGCTACTTCTCCTGGTACCATGACCCTGGGCACCTGGAGGTGATTCAGCTGCAGCTCAACACGCAGTTTGAGAACTGGTACGGTCTTCACCGGAAGCCCATCATCCAGAGCGAGTACGGCGCGGACGCCATCGCTGGCCTGCACGCTGTGAGTCTGGCAGCCCCTGCGTGCTGTGGCCTGGGCCAGAGGCCCACCGAGGCCTTCGGCCAGGAGCCCTCTCTGGTCCCCTGCGCCTGGCTCTGGCACAGCCCCATGTTCACCTGGGGGCCTGTTTGCGAGGCGCTCTTGGTGGCTCGCTCCTTGAACCCCCTTTCCCCCCACATTGCCGCAGGACCCCCCTCTCATGTTCTCCGAGGAGTACCAGTCCGCAGTGCTGAAGGAGTACCATGCAGTCTTGGACCAAAAGAGGAAGAAGTATGTGATCGGAGAGCTCATCTGGAATTTTGCTGATTTTATGACTGAGCAAGGTATGCAGCACCCGCCCCGCTGCCCACAGCACCCTGCAAGCTCTTGCAACAGCAGCCATGCGCTTTAAGCCCCTCCTGATTAGCAAGGGAGGGTTATGCTCAGTGATCCACTAGCAGTCTTTGCTCGTCTTCGCCTGGACTGTTCCCTTTGCTGCCACGTGGGGAGCAAACTCACTGGACTTCTGGACGGGGTCCGCAGCATCCCGTGAACTTGCCATCTGTGTGCCAGAGATTTCCCTGGCCGGCTGCTCTTTTCCAAGCCGTTCCTCAGTGTTTGATGGTGGAATTCGTGACGTGTGACTTTTAACAATCAGCCTTTAAGGCAAAACACCAGATACTAAAGTTCGTACTGGATGTGTGATTAGATTTGATATATGACACACCCACACAATAGCAAAACATAGAAACAGAGCGAGTCAGAAGGGGCCTCCCGGGCCATCTAGTCTGACCTCCGGCACCAGCCGGCTCTTGCGTCTTTGGTGGTTGACACAAAAGGGTTCTGTTTTTGGATGCCCATTTAATCAACTTAGATGAGGGCCCTCCAGTTCTTTAGAGTAAACAGGCTTTAAAATCTGAAGGACAAAGCATAGTACAGTTTCAGAGACAGAACTAGAATGTTCAGTTCTCACTTTACAGACAGTTCCTAAAATACTGGGTGGGGCAGCTTTGAAAAGCTTGGTGTACAAGCTTCCGCCTTGCTGGCTAAAGGGGCCCTCCAGCCAAATCACTCTGGGGCCAGAACGGCTCCTCTGGCTTTGGGGTGGCAACCCCCTTAGGGCTCCATCCTGTCCAGGAGGCTGTGGGACAGCCTGGGGTCCCGATTCCAAGGCCCCCAGCATTGGGAGTTTATCTTGGAGAGGAGGGCGACTGCCGGCAACCAGGGGAGGCGGCTGAGCTGGCAGCTGAAGGCATGCCCAGACGATGCCCCAGCTGCCTCCCCTCCATGCACTCCAGGCAGCCCGAAATGCGCACTCCCAGTCGAAGTGCAGGGTGAAAAAGATGGTCGCTGCCACACCGCACACGTCGCGCTGGAAGCATATCAGCCTCTGCACGGGCAGCACAGGATCGCACCCTTTAAACGCTTAACACTGAGATCACAAATCCTTTCCCTGGGTTTGCAGATTTTATCACGACACAGTAACCCAGAAACATTGAGGCCATCTATGTGGTCATGAGGTCCAGAAACTCAACTATAAAAAAAAAATAAATAGTGAAAATAGCGGGAAGCTGAATTTGGCAGGTAGCCTCAAATTGCAGCCCAGGGTGCTTGGGCCGAAGACACCCACGCCCTGCTATCCACGTGTGGCCATTTATTATTTATTTATTAAAACATTTCTATGCCGCCCCATCGCAATAAAGCCTCGGGGCGGCTTACAACAATAAATTGAAACATAGAAATTCATTTAATTCATTTGTCCTTCCCCGGCTCTGTAATGTTCTTTCCCCGTTTGCAGGGACAACACGTGTCTTGGGCAACAAGAAAGGGATTTTCACTCGCCAACGGCAGCCCAAGCCAGCAGCCTTTCTGCTGAAGGAGAGATACTGGAGGCTTGCCAACGAGTCCAGCATGCTCCTGCGAGCCGACCCTGACCACCTCTGCCTACCCTAAGCTCAGGCTAACTGGAAAGTGCTGCAGAAGAGGCTCGGATCCGCAAAACAGGGCTGTCCTCCATGATCAGGAGCAAGAACAAAAGGTGTTTCTTTCTGCTGGAAAATCGACACCAGCAAAGCCATGACCCGGACTGCTGGCCGCCACTGGCCGCTGGGCTACAGGGCAGCTTGCGCATTCCAAAGATTCGACGGAGCGCCTTTCTTCATTTTGAGGAATGGCTTTCCATACTGCAATGAGCACGTTTCCATTTTTTTTTCCAAAATCACATTAGACTTGCTAAGACAATTGTCACAGTCATTAGATTCCCGAGTAGGTTTTAGCTATGTAAGTTGTATATGTTATCTAACTTTGATGGGCACCATCAGTGCGAGGGAAATTAACACAGGCAGACACAGGGAAACGACAGCACAAGGCGTGTGCTTCAGCCATCCCTTCCCACACACAGCTTTGGCAAGAGTTAGGTTTGCACGAACTCTTGCTTTGGGTTGTGCAAGTTCTGGGTTCTTGTAATGCGTGCATCCAGCCACTGTAGCAGAACCCTATCACTAACCATGAACAACCCAGGAAAAGAACTCATGGCTTGTTATCGGACTGTGAGATCTAATGTTCACAATGTCAAGCAGGAGTGAGGCTTAGAGCTCAAGGGGGGAATAGAAGCAAACCACGGTAGATGACAAAACACTCGGCAAAGCTGTCCACAGGTAATTTCTACATTTATTTTTATACCAAAAAAGTTATGTGCAACAAATAAACATTCTTACATTATTTACATGGTTGGTTGGTTCTTTGTAATTTCCCTGTTAGCAAAATTGGATTCTAGACCTCAGAATGTCACTGTGGTTATGTGAAACACAAAGATGGAATGAGTCTGATGGAGCCGGCGACGGTCTGGAGTTCAAAGCACCCCAAAAAGTTTGTCAGATCAAACATACGAGACAGAACAAACACGGAATATTTAGGCCATGCTTAATACAGTGGTTTCTTGGTTTGGTTTTTTTTCCATGGTAACAGAATACTTCACCTTCTTCGGACTAGCTTTGCTACGTCACGTTTGAAAGGTGTCGACGAAACTCAAGCATAAAGCTTAATCTGGTTTCAACTTCAGTTTTGTCCACACAGATCAGGAGACACTAAACAGTAGAAAACTGAGCTTGGGGGAGGGGTCATTTTGGGGCTCAGAATCCCAAAGTGAGCAGCAAAATAACTTTTAAAGATTTTCGACTCCCTGGTACCAGTGCCCTTGCTATATTTCCGGAACCATAACACTTGTGGAAACACTCCTGTTCCCCCATTCTAACCTCTTCCCTACAAAAAATCTGCTACAATGGTAAACATTTGTCTCATTGGAAAATTGATCTATGGAAACCTTCCCGGGAGCAGCAATGCAGGAGGCACTTTCTGCATCCCCCAAAAATACGCACAAGGCACACCCATTCCCAGCACCCTCGAGGGCCCGCCTGAGGAACGGGCTTTCCTTCGGCTGTGCTGACGGGGCCCTGCCCTCTGTGCAGAACGGACCCCTGGCGAGGGGAAGCAGCATGGTCTGGAGAGCCCCGGCTTGAGGGGAGCAAACTTCAGCAACAACTGGATCGGGGGGTGGGGGGAGCTGAAGGAGACAGGCGGACTGCTAGCATTAACCTGAGCTTCTGTCCCTGGTGGAGGGAGGCCCGTTTCCTCTCATGGGCATGAAGCTAGAGGCAAGGTGGGCATGAGGTGCAGCCAAGCCGTGCGGCTTCCTGCAACCTTGGTGGCCACGGGGAGCGGATTTCTTCTGCACAGCTATTAACAGATCCAGGAGCTCCCAACCTTGCAGCACACCCTGGCCTTGGAGAAAGGTGTGTTCCCACATATGCAAGAGGAAGGCAGGCACCATCTGTCACGTGGAGTGCTCCTGTTCCATCATGCCCCGCATCGTCATCTGCTTCCCCATGGTACTAGTCCTCATGGTTTGCATTTCCCAGCCACACACAGAGGGAGTGCGGTGGGAGCCTTTTCCTGCCTCTCCAGGGTGGAATGGCACTGCCTGGGTCAAGAAAGGCCAGCCCAGCTTCTTACATCCATACAAGTGTTTTGGCGGGATCCGGGTCTGGCGCTTGGTAAGGACTGTGCCCAAGAAGGGGGAAGGCTCCATTTTCAGTTCAGCGGCTGGGCAGAATTAAAGGAGCCAGAGAAAGGCTAACCCTGGGACCTCCCAGAGCTGTGGGAATACGTCCCCTGGAATCCCCCAACCCAACCCCTCTGGACAGTTCCAGGGTTGGGAAAGCCTGAAACCTTATCACTCAGACACCATAACCATTGGCTATTAGACCATTTACGGAAAGCACATGTAACAAATTTGGATGGGGGATTTTGCCTTTTGCTCAGAGAGAGAGACACACACAAGAGAAGCATACACGGCGACCCATATTTACTTGACAAATCTTTTTTGTTCTTGAACAGGAGGGAAAAGCAAACTCAAGTCCACATTCAAGGGTTTAACCCACTGTTCACAATCATACAGATGCTGCACCCTTCCGCTTGAGTCAGAGGTTCGAGTTCAATGGCAGCAAAGCCTCACCTTGCCCTCAGACAGATGCGAAACACGAAATAAATAACCCCATCAGTCCAACCGTTTACCTGAAGGGTTGAATGTAGTGGATAAAGCAAAAACGTAGTGTGGGACTGTGTCCAGCAATTCCAAGCAGCACGTGCTACAGAGAATCAGCACCAGCTGCCCCATGAGCCAGACCCCAGGGATGTGTTTCCATCATCCACGGGGCAATGATGAGAGCCATAATCCCGCACATGCTAAGGGTGGAAGAAGCTGTTCTGGATGATCCACCTCTAAATTTCAAAGGTCAAGACAAGCTTTAACTGTACTCTGGTCGACACTCGACGTGTTGCCGAAAAGCCGTTTTGACAAGCAGTTTTTAGCACGTGTCTGGGTGTGCTTGCTCACGTTCTCACTCTCGCACTCTCTCGCACTCACACAAAACAGTACTCAGAGTTCCTGCTCCACCCGAGTCCCGCCTGCAACGGGTGGCAGGAGAAGCCGGACCATTCCTTTGGCAGGCATTTAAATACTGTTGAAGGGACGCTGCTTCCATGGAAAACACACTGTAGTTCTACAAAAGCACAGGAAGATTCCACTAATACCTTAATGCTGGTTTATCGTTGATGTTTTAAAAGAGGGAGCGAGGAAGACAGCCAAAAAGAAAGACTCTGTGCAGACTCATCAAAGAGCAAAGTATTTTGACAGAGACTAAATGCAAGCCAAGGGCTTCTGGGAGGGCAGTATCCAACACCCCTGGAAGGCACTGGGTTGGGGAAGATGGGTGCATACATTCAGAGCTGACCCATGACACTTCACTGCTCCTTACAACCACCAGAGCCCCTGGCTGGGATGCCCAGACTCAGAAGAAACAAGCCACGTGGCCACTGTGCTCCCAGCAGTGCTGCCACGATGTCCGGACTCCCAAGGGTGCAGGCAGGGCAACTCAGGGAAGTTTCTGCACAGCCAAGCAGCTGCTGAGCTGCCGCCGCCGTGCTCCTCCCAGTCATCCACTCAAGCCCCCTGCCAGGACCAGGTGCGCCGAAGACGCGAAGGCTCCTTGCTTCTGCACAGCAGCCAGAAGATGGCGAGCCGGGACAACTGTGCCGCGAGCCACACCGGAGCAGAAAACACAGCCGTGCGCCAAGGCGGCTTCTGCTCGCTGGCTCTGGCCAGAACTGGTCCCCACAAGTCAACCCTCACCGAGCAAAGCCGCAGGGTCGGGTCAGCTGGGCACTGGTACCTTGGAAGCAGGGAGGGGAGCGTAGGCAGCAGCTCCCTGTGGGGAGCTCCAGTAGAAAGGGCGGGTGTCAGACGCGAGGATCAGAGAACGCCCCCAGGTTCCTAGCAGGGATGGGCCATCAGCACAGACACGGCCTGGGCGATGGGGGTCTGCACCCCACCTCCGCCGGGATGCCCGTTCATGGCACTGGGTACGAGGGAAGCCCAAAGGGGTGGCGCTAGGGACGCTTTCCACATACTGCAAAGGTTTATTTCATGTTTAGTAATATATATATATATGCGCATGAGTGAACACTTCTGCCTGCCAATTTCAAACACGCCCAATATTTGGTTTGTAGGACAGAAGGCACTTTTTAAAGAAGAACACTGCCTTTCGGGACAACATGGGACAAAGGGAACGCTGTGTCCCACCACTGCCACCTGCCTTTTGCATCAAGAGGCTGCTCCAAGAATAACCGTTACCAAATCCTGGATGCCTCCCTCCTCTGCACACCCCGCCTGCCCCCTCGCTCCCTTTCACGTCCTCCCTGCCCACTTCAGCGCACGGCCACCTGAAACTCTGTGCCAATGCTGGCAGGAGTGATCCTGAATCGCTCTGCCTCCCCACTGACTGGGCTGAAGCTCCACGCGTTCCACCTGGCACAATGGAGCTGCTGCCCAGCACACATGGAGGGCAGCAGGTTGGATGCGGCCGCTCAAGGGGCAGACCCTCTGGCAACAGTATCCTCCACTGACCGTGCTGAAGCAAAGGGGAGTGGGCTGAAGGGCCTAAACGGCCCTTCGGCACTTGCCCTCTGGTCCGGTGGGAACCGCATAGGGAGGGCTTGTTGGGGGCCCCCATCCTATTGCTCCAGTGTGTGTTTGCCTGTGAGTCGGCAGGATCCAGTGTAAAGCTGCAATTCTACACAGCAGCTTGAAAGAGAAGTCAGCCCAGGAATACTGCGTGGCTTGACGTGCACGGCTGGCTCTGTCCCTCCAGCTTGACGTGCACAGCTGGCTCTGTCCCTCCATGCACACTTCCTCCGCCAACAGACACCCCCCGCTGCCCCAGCCGAGCCCCTCGTCAGTGTCCTAACCTCAGGCCTTTGCTGGCCATGCCCAGGAGCACCTGGCACCGAAGCCTTGGGGCTCTTCTCAGCCTCCATTTTCCTCAGACGTGTCAACCCTCCCTCCACAAAAGAAAAAGAATCTCAGCTCTTCATCCTTTGTCTTCCCCAGAGAGATGGGCTCATTTCAAAAACAGAGTTTTTAAAAAACGATCTCCCAAGGAGAAGACGAGCAATTCTTCACATCACTACGCCTCTAAACGGATCAGGCTCAGCTGCCACCAGCCTCCCATTTTGGGACAGCCCCCTTCTAACATGTTATGTACAACGCCGTGGGCCGTGTCCCGGTTGCGGCCACGACTAGTCCCCTCGGCTACCCACACACATAATGGAAACATGGCGACATTTCCACCTGATACACAGTCTTGAACATGGCGAGTGAACATGATCTCCTAGCAAAGGTGACCACCTTGACATATTTGTGGGAGGGAAGGAGTCAAGCGTGTGCAGCTGAGAAACTTTCACAGTAGAGTTAAAGCTTGTCTTTGATTGGATTGGGACTTCCTTGAACGCTTCCTCATATTGGACTCATTAGCAGAGAAGTTATCTAGGGCCCCTTTCTTCTGATTCACAGGAAAGGCATCTGATATGAAGACTCAAAAAGGAAATTCTGTTACTGTGAGATAAAATTAAAATGGAAGTCAGGGTCTTCAGACTGTCGGTCAAGAGTCTGCAGGGGAGCTAATCCTGCTTGGGCGGCAGTTGCTGTTTCCAGGCTTCGTTCAAGTAAACCAGTCGTTTGTAGTTGATGATAAAGAGAATGAAGTTCAGCAAGTAAGCGAAGACACAGACAACGCAGAATTCCTTCAGCACAAAGTACAGAATGTAGGCCAGGTACAAGGATCCTATTACAGATGCTATGGAGGACATCATGAGGACTAGCGCTGCTACTGCACTCGCTGTCATACCTGGAAAAGGAAGACAAGTGGTTACTGCCTCTTCGTTCTGTTCCTGCTAGAATCTTTCAACAACAGCAGCAAGTGCAAGCAGAGCCTAGCCCTTCTGGGAACGGCGGCATTTACATGGGTGCGTGAACTTAATATAAATTCTCCTGTGGACTCTGAAAGGAGGAGAGGGTTGCCGCTGCTTTCCAAACCTGCAAACCTCAGGTGAGCCGCAGCAGCCGCGGACATGGCAAGGAGGTGTGAAGGCACGAGGGCTGGGCTGGAACGGGGGAGATCCAGGTTCTTGTCCCCACCCAGCCACGAAGCTCCCTAGGTGACTCGTGGCCAGTCGCTGCCCCAGCCTAACCCACCTCGCAGGATTATTGTTGTGAGGATAAAAAAAGGACACAACTATATAAGGTACTTTGGGATTCTTTTTTTTTAACCTCCCCCTTTTTATTTTTTTTTAGGCAGAAAAGAAAACTATAAATACAATACTGCACAACAATGATAATATAACAGGAACACAATAATTAAGAAAAATAAATAAATGATAGAATGCCCCCACCACCCCAGAGACCAATACTACCACCATTCACATACTATAACAATTAATAATATATAATATTCTTCAATTATATCCATATCCCCTCCAGGAATTCATACAATCTTAGCTACTTTGGGATTCTTGAAGGAAAAAGGCAGTACATAAATACAGCTAAGTGAAGCACCACTGCCTTGGGAGGTTCACATCCTCTACCACCCAGAACTTTAAGGAATTCAGGGTTATTGTAGAGATGGCAACACACAGGCCTTCCGCAGGGCAGATAAGCCAGAATTCCTGGTATCCGTGTAACAATAACCAACAATGGATCGAAAGTCTGCGACTTGTTTAATCGCTCACAGGTGAGGTGGAGCAATGAGGGAATATGGGCCACACAATGCTGTGCTCACAACAGCCCAGAATTTTTGCAAAAAGGCCTGGTTATTGTGATGTGAGAGGCAGGCCTCTGAAAAGGGTTTCCACCCATCCAAGGCAGGCAGCCCTGAGCCTTTCAGGTGCTTTGCTTGTGCGGGGAGCTGCACACCGACTCAGCTGGTGGGCCCAGGGGAGCAAAGGGTGCTTCAGGGTGCTCAAGTCAGCAGCACAATTCCCATTTCTGAGCCTCAAAAGGACAAAATGACCAGGGGACTGAAGACAGTGAAAATTGCTGTCTGGGTGTGGCAAATATCTGGGGACTCCAGCAGAGAAAGCCACAGCCTCTCACTGTAGGACAGCAACCAGGCCCCCTCACAAACAGGCAGCATTACTTCGCAGCACGGACACTGCACACGGCAGCCGACGGAACGCGCAAACGAAGACATGCTCAGGGGAAGGTGGAAGGGGCACGGGCAGCTGGGGATGCACCTAGGCACAGACAGAGGGACCTGAAGGAGGCTGACCCCATGCAGGAATCTGGCGAGGGAATCGGAGGAGGAAGGCACCACGGAGGGAATGCTGCCTGCCCATTCCGTAGCATTATGAAGCCGGAAGTTTGAGCTCTGTGAGCTGCTGACGCGAATATTACATTGCTCAGGCAGCCTACAAACGAAGGGGCAACATGTGCAGCAAGGCTGTTCACAGAAGAACTGCGTGACCTTGAATGCTTGGAGCAGAGGACAATTCACCCGTGGGCCAGAAAAGCACGGGCTGCTGGTAGGCAGTACCCCCTGCGTGCCAGGAACGGGGCAGGGGGACAACTCAGTGGAGGGACAAGCTGCAGGGAGTTTGTTTCATTCTTCCCTGCCAGAAAAGATGACTATAAGGACTCTGAAGCTAAGAACAGGTGCCCAGGTTTTGCATCTTTCCTCTACCCTCCTAATCCATTTTCCTTTTGCACCGTGTCTTCTAGATTGTACACCGAATGGCAGGGATGAATGCATTATTAATCTTTGTAGGCTGTGCTGGGAGCCTCCGTTGGCTTGAACTGCGGAGTAAACAAAATACTGCGACTTTAAAAAGAACAGAAAAGCAAAAGGAAAGAAAGGCTTGACACTTACCAAGTAACATTTGTAGTACATAGAAGATGAGACAAAAGACGCTGTTTGGTTGATTTATTGCACTGTCCTTCCCAAAAATGGAGCCCAGGAGGCCAAACCCTCGTCCCCATCTGCAAAACAGCGGAAGGACACGTCTTGGTGCGGTGGGTCAGATTCTGTTTCCTGCCAGCCCCATTTCAGTGCAGTTCAAAAGGTACAGTGACCGCGGGGGCATCAGGCCCCACCCCTTCCGTTGGCCCCACCCACCTTGCCATGCCCCCCAATTGTAGGCGGTTTCCAGAATGCTGTGTGTCCCCCACCTCTAAGCATCTGAACCTCCACTCCCAAGCCTTAGTGAGCTGGCAGTGAGGGCTTGACATTCAAACAGGGTTTCTGGGTTTTGGCCCACTCTCTCGCCTTTGGCTGTGCCCACCAACGCAAGGGACCCCCCCAAGAGCTTCCCTGAAAGGAATCTGAATGCCAGGAGCCCCCACCCCTGCCTGGCAGGCAGCAGAAGTGAACGAGCCACGGCGGGCCTCCGCCTCAGTGCCCCCGGCGGGGCTCAAAATTGGCCAGGCACAGCCCTGTCGTGCCAAATGTTCAGAGGCAGGTGGCAACTTTGCTGCAAGATGACAGGGCTCATGGTGGCCCCAGCTGGGCTGGCCCAAACGCCAGCTGGTCAAGACAGAAGCAGCGGGCCAGCTCAGCTTGCAGGGAACAGGCACCCAGCTGGACTGGGCAGCGCAGGGTGAAGGTCTGGATGAGGCCAAGCCACTTCTGGGAGGAACCGCCGGATGGCAAATGTTAAAAAATAGGGATCATCCACTGCTTGCCTGCGTTTTCTTCCCAGGAGACCTGGAGTCCCACCCAAGAGCATCACAGCACCTGGCAGAGTGTCACGTCAATATCTGCAGCCTCCTTCCAGATGGGGAAGGGGCTGGGGGGGGCAGGTGAAGTGGGAAGAGCCAAACAAGCGAGCATATGGGAGCCTCCATCCTCACGGCCAGTTGCTAAGCCTGCGCAAAGCAGAGAAACCAGCCGACAAGGGGTTGTCGGGAGAGAGACGCGTGGCATTCTGGGGAGGGCTGGATTCAGACCTCGGCCTGGGGTTCTTCCCCGGAGCTCCTTTTCCCCATCTCCTGCCTCACCTTTCACTCTGTTTACCATCTTGCCTAATGGAGAACTCAACGATTACGTGATCCATTGTGACCTTTGAGTTGGCCTAATAAAAGGCATTGTCCCCACAGATTCTGAAATTCTCATTTTCTCTGGGTCAGTGTGTCTCCCTTTGCTTTTAGAGCAATGTCCAACAAAGCAGATGACTGGTGCCACGTGGAACATTGTCAACACTTATACAACCTGGTTTTAAAAAGTTGAAACAGTGGTCGAAAACCATTACACAAGACACATCTCTCCAATGCCCAGCCACTGCTCCTTTGAGCTCCGGGTGATCTTCCACGCAACCCACCACCGAAGCACATCAGTGGCCTCGCACGAGGAATCCCTCTCCGTGCAAGCCCCACCCCGGCCGGCTCGCGAGAAGGGCGGGAGGAGCTGAAGGCCTCTTGAAGGCACATCGGCTGAAGCAGGCCGAGTGTGAGGGGACACTGGGGGGCTCTGCCACTGCGGGCAGCCCCTCCTTCACTGGCCCAAGGCCTGTCTAGAACACCCCACAGAGCATGTGATCCAAACCCACAAAACTCGGGGCAATAGGAAGGCCTGATGGGATCCCTCTGCAGGCTCATGGCTGCAATAGAAATGGGCAATCGGCCACTCAGGTGTGCCCAAGTTCTCCAAATTCCACCACGAACTCTCGAGGCTCGCTCCAACTTGAATCTGAATCAGACAGTGAGCTTTGTTTAGCCGTTTCGCTTGAGACCTTTGCCCATTTCCCCAAATACATGCATCAAGTGTGCACATTTTTAAATGTACTCAGCTTGAAGTACACATGATCAAGGCTTATCGGTGCACATTTCTGATGTGGGCTCAGTCAGCATTTGGAGATGTCGGCATCCTGCCAAAAACATTGTTTTAGCCTGCGAAAGGCACCAGAAGCTCTGGACCATGGGGTGCATCCAGGCCCATGCTCAGTCCGGAAGATGTGAGCTGGCAAAACGCTCATCAAAAGCAGACTGAAGCAAGTTCCTTCCAGAGCCCTGACTGCAAGCCAACACCGATGTGGACACCAGTGCCCTGTGTACCTCGCCAGGCCATTGCCTGGCTCCTTGTGCAAAGCTTCTGGCCGGGAGGCTACAGTGAGCCGCTCCGCCAGGCCTGGCGCTCTAAGCTGCACCGGGGCGGGGGCACTGCAGACACGGAGCTGGGCTGGGCTCCCTCTGCCTTCCCCTTTGCCGAGTGGCCCCTAACCAGCCAGACCGCTCTTACCTTCCAGAGCAGACTCTTCCCAAACCTGGTGCCCCCCAGGTGTGTTGGCTGACGACACCCACCATCCCCTTGCTGTCCCATTTTATGGAAGGGAAGGGCAATCCCCACTCCACAGCACCACTTAGTGAGTGTGTCATGACACTTTCCAAATCCCAAACGTGCCCATCAGCCCAAGCAAGTTGGGCACCCCCGGCCTAGAGACCTGGGTGTCCAGATCTGCCCTGTAATACTAAATCGAGTTCAAATAAGGGTGGGGGCCAGTAGTTCTCACAGTGGGTGAAACACACGGAATAAATTTAGGGATTAGTCCCTGATCCTCTTATTGCAAGACTCACTGAACAGAAGACTCGAGGACTGTCCAAGCCAGTCTTGGAGGCTGCCATTCCTCCCTGGGGCTTGCACAAAGAGTTCAGCTCAACGGGTACCAAGCATTCGGAGGAACAGAAAGTTTGCTGCCACCCTTGAGTTCAATTGGGTCCTTGAGGATGCTGAAGGGCATCACTTGCCTTCGAAGGCACACAAACCCCTCCCCGCTTCCCACAGAGGCCTATTCAGAAATTACACCGCACCGTGTGATTTTAATATGCCGAGATGGCTGGGTGAATTTGGATCGGCAAGGCTGTATGTCCAGGTAGTGCAATCAGTGTGGCCTACAAAGTGTGGGGAGCTTCGCCATGGTGCTAAAGCGCATGCCTGACAAGAGGCTCTTTCAGGCCTTCCTTGGTCAGCCTGTGTCGAAGGGCCCGATCCCGAGTCGCATGATTGGGCCAACTCGTCCAGTGTCGTCTGTGACTCAGTGTGTGGCTTTTACACTCAGTTTCCTCCTGGCACCCACGACACACCCTGGAGAAGACGGCAGGCTGGGCCTGGCACTGGCAGCACGCAAGGCAGGCGTTCTTCCACTGAGCTGTGGGCCCGACTGGGCTCCTGGCTGTCTCTTTCTAGGGACAGGAAGGAAGACCTGAGGAAAGCCGTGGGCCGCACAGCTTCTGTCTCGGGCCACACAAGTGCTTTCCTGGGGCATCTGTAAGCCGAAGGGAATTTCCCAGCTTACTGCAAGCCTGCCTGTGGCTTTCAGGCAGAGAGAGGCTCACCAGCACTCACTCCAATTTATACATGAAAAGCAGCATGGATTAAACATTTCTGGGAGAGGAGCAGTGCTCGTCTGTTGGGCTACGAACAGGCTCTTGGCACATGGGCAGCATCCGTGAAAGCATCTGCTGCAATCAAATGGTTAACCGTGTGATCCAAAGTGACTTGGGAGTACAGGAAGAGCACAGAGGCAGAGTGAGTTCCATGCTTTTCCAAACCACCAATAAGATGTTCCCAAGCCAGCGCTGCCTTTAACTCTCCTAGTGTTGCTTATGCAAATAGCACCAAGCCATGTGTCTTTTCAGGCATGGCTTTGGTATGAAACGGCATGCAAAACATAGAAACATAGAAACAGAGCGAGTCAGAAGGGGCCTCCTGGGCCATCTAGTCTGACCTCCGGCACCAGCCGGCTCCGCTCATGACATGCCCACCATGTGCATGTCCAGCAAAAACACACAGTTTGGCAAGATTTTACAAACAACACAAGTTGTATTAAAGTCACATGCCTTCCCAGTGCCATTTTCCAAAAATGTAATCACTGGTTTGAAAAAAGAATGCAAATAGTGGTCTACCTTACAAACAGAGGCCCTTAGGGGAAATAACTTATCTCAGCCCACTTCCAATCAGGAGATGAGAAGTGGAAAAAGAAATCCAGATTTCTGTGTTCGGGTGCATCTCTCCTCCAGGGTGACCTTGCTGCTGCCCATCTCAGCCCCCAGAGATGGGGCATCTAAGCACTACCCTCTGCACCAGCCAGAACATGGAGAAAGAAAGATGTAGGGAAGTGATCCCTAACATCCCAAGGTATCCAGGGAGCTGAAGATTAACACCAACAGTTCAGACTTGGCCTGCAAACAAGCAGCTCGTGCAGGGCCATCCACACAACGGGCTCCCCCTGGCGTCTTGCACCCTGACACGGATCAGGGCAATCCCACAGAGAGCGCCCTGCAGTGGTCTAATCTGGAAGAAAGTAGGGCAGGAATGACTGTGACAAGGTCCACCTTTGCAGGCACACATATCTGATGAGCCAGTCACAATCAGTACTACTCACACATCTAAGTAGCAAGTACCCTTTGCTCTTCCAGCTGCAGGATGACGTTTTGGCTGCATCTGCCCCAGCCAGGCAGTTGTTCAAGGCACCGCCTGTCTCTCTACAATCAGATGAAAACGAGACAGACAGACATCACTGTTAAGACTGCTGAACCTGCAGGCCGTATCGCCAAACAACCTCACCCAGCAACTTCATACAGGCCAGGCTTCCACAACCTAGTGCCCTCCAAATGGGTGGGAGGACACTTCCCATCAGCCCCAGCCAGCATAGTCAATGGTCAGAAACACAGAGGGCACAAGGTTGAAAAGGGCAGTGGGGCAGGGTGAGGGCCTGCAGGCCACATGCTCAGTGCTGCGGCGCCCCAGGGCCAAAGTCCGGCAACCTATTGCTCAGCCCCTCCCATGGCCACTCCAGAGAGGGGAGGGTGATGGGGAAGTGGCAAATGGGTTGCAAGGCAGCAACGAGGCAGGCAAGTCATGGCGGGACCTACCTGCTGCAGCTTTCCTCCTTGGAAAAACTCGTTTGTCCTAAGCAGGCAACCAGCTGGGCACACACATGTACACAGAAGCCGACTTTGTTATTTTTACTGTAAACATACACTGCATTTTTCAACAGCAAACCCCTGCCTGTTCCTCCAGGTTCCATTTCAGATATGCTCATGTCTCTGCCCCACTGGCACCGAAAGGTAACCCAAACCTTCCTCATACCTAACTGATTTTCCCTCTAGAAACCAACAGCTGGAAGCACAAGGTGCTGGGAAAGGTTAGATCACAGAATTCTAGAACAGAAGAGATGGAAGGGGCCAGAAGGTGCAGTGAACTGAGGGGCCCATCTGTGCTCAGCATAATGGAAGGCACTGGTAGCAGTTCATACTCAGAAACTTGGCACTAAAGGGGCCCTCCTCAGCCCTCTATTTCGACTTGAGAGGGAATCAATCTGCGAAAACCATGTGGCACCCGCAAGATGAACTGGACTGCAGCTCTCATCCCAGCCATGTGAGCTGTGAATTATGGGAGTTTCAGTCCAACACATCTGAAGGGCACAGGTTGGGAACAGTTGGCATATATGGTCAGCATTTCCTCAAACCATAATACTGAGCTGGGTCTAAAGAGGCCATCCAGTCAACTCTCCTGTCTACAAACTAGCCAACTGCAACACCCCCATGAGGCTCTTGCAAAGAAGGGCTTGCTAATGACGCATCCTGCTCCCTTGAATTCTTGGGCACCAAATCCAGTTGGATCCCTCTGACTTTGTTCATGTTCTTACAGTGAACTACCTCCTTTAAAGGAATCCTTTCCCAAGTCCCTATTCACGACTTCTCCAGTTTAATCAGGCTTACAACCTTTTCCTCGCAGCATCACACCCCAGATCTGAATGTTAACATGCTTTTCCCAAGCTTAAACCAGCTTTTCCCAAACGGCTGCCTGTGCCTACATGGACACACAAGCGTCGTTCAGCTTTCCTTTTAAGTGGTCTTGCAAAATTATAAGACATTTCTCAACATCTGCGTTCACCTGCAGAAGACATGACTGCCAGTAAACATTTTGGCACAAAGCACAGGTTGGTGCCAAGATTAAGTAACAGATTTGAAACAGATATTCCACAAGGGGTTACTGCTTTGCTGCCTGTGGTCACTGACTCAAATTCAGCACATTAAAAGAAAATACTGACCTATTTGGTTGCCAATAATGAGCAAGCAAGCATAGGGAGAAAGTGAATGTTGGCTCCTTTTCCATGGCCAACATAAGCTTCACAGCAAGAAGAAAGAGGTTACCCTCTATCCATCTCTTTCCTGTACTCTGCGCCCTAATTCCGCCCTCTTTTACATAGATGCTGGCCCAACTCCTTGCCTGAAGTTTGGCCACTGTACTCCACTACAAATGTTGGGAAGCTGTCTTTGACCAAGTCAGAGTCAACCATGCCAGGACTCTGTCCTGCAGCCACCTAGAACCTACTGCTGACCCTCTACACTCAGGATTCAAGCAACACTGACCCAGACAGAGCAACCAATGTGAAGGGCAATGTGAGAAATGGCAAGGCAGGTCAGTCAGAAAGGTCTGGAGGCCTAACAGAGAATAAGATTTGAAGCCTATCATGTGATGACCACCCAGCTGGTCAACCTGAGTGCAGCTGTAGAGATCTGAAGAGGCACAAAAACTCTGAGACCCTTCCCCAAGCTTCTACTTGTGAAATGTGACAGAACAAACAGCCAGCTCCAACACCAGTGGACTGTCCACGCAGATTCTACGTAAGACCCAAAAAGGACACTGTGCTGCTTTCAAACCCTGCCCAGCTGGTTGGGAAAAAGCAGGACTTCTTAACTTCAAGAAACAGTGCCCAGCATCTGCAGACAAATCAACTTGACAGATACAAACCAAGCAATCATCCAGATGGCCAAAGCCCTGATGAAAAGCTCTCATACAAATGAGATGCTATCAGAGACCTCATGATGATTAAGCAAGCCACATGGCTATGGCAACCCCATTGCTCATGTTGCAGGCTTGGCACTGGATGTACTGAAAAAAGCAAATCAGCTTCACAGAATCACTCAGAAACTGGAAGGAGCTGTGCCTGAAGGATGAGTAGCCCCATGTGAATATTACAAGACCTACAGCATGACAGAGGAAAGCAAACAGCATTATGGAACACACAGAGACACCATCCTATGAAGCAGGAGCCATAGCTGAGTAGTACAGCCCTTGTTCTGCATGCAATAATAGCGGGATAAATGGACCAAGGCTTGGATTCAGTAACCTAACTTCCCATGTTCCTGATCAATTTTATCTCTAAATTAAATAAGTGAAGCACACTTCCTTTTGAAGTGCAATGACGGGACCTACCGAAATCTTCTGCAAAAGTATTATGGATACAAAGGCAGGCAATGCTATCCCATGAAGTGCCTCAAGAGCTTGAAAAAGGCCTTTGGAAATGATCTGCAGAGGAAAGGAGCAGATGCCCATGCTCAACTCAGGAGTGAACCCAGTAATGCTAGAATGGCAATATTTTCCAGACCATAGCAGCACCCATCCTCTGAAAAACCCTGCCCAGTGCAGTCTGGGAGGCAGAGAATGTTCTGCTGTGATCACCTCCTAAAAGCACAGTTGCTCACCACACGTTCCTTAGCTTGTAATTAACCACAATTAATCACATGCTGCTTTACCTACCAGCCTTTATATTGCTTTGTATGGTGACTGCAGCTGAAATTGTTTTCAATGGTGTATTTAAATGTGACTGTTAATATTTTTATGTGAGCTGCTTATTATATTAAGCATCCTATAAGCATTATTCATTAATTATGTAATGGACTGAATTGCCTTTCACATGCCTAATTTTTCAATGAATTGGTGCCTCTTTCATTGGTTAAGCTCAAGACAGAAGTGATTTCTTTATGGGGGAAAAAGTCTCTTTTGCTGTGGTAGCACAAGCCACTGCATGGTTAGCTAATAAACCAAGAAGAGGGATGTTTCACTTTCCCCATGCCAGGCTATTCTTATACTACTTCCACACCCCATAAGAAGCCCAAACATCTGCCTAACCCCACCACACCCCACTTGCTTTGCTTGCTTACAAATCACATCTGAGTCTCTCTTTTAGCAACACCCACAGGCCTGGCTAAATTCAGTCATGTTTCCATGTAAATTTACTGTCCCCCCGACCAAGACCTCTTGGCTTCTCTTTCCATAGCTCAGTTTCTACACGCATGTATCTTAGGTCATTCAACAAAGATTGCCAGATGTCACAAGGGGGAGACCTGCCACTTTGTCCTGACCCATGATGCCCACCCACACAGCAGGAAACCAAGCCGAGGCAGGAATGATCCAAGTCACACCCACATCAGTGAGCACAACCTCACCCCATTCCTTTCAATCTGTGCTTCCACCCTACACTCAATCAAAACCACACCCTTTTTACGTCACTGCACACACATGCATTCCTGGCATATATACCTTCTTTCACCATTGCTGCCCTTTTATGCCAGGGAATCAAACAAAGCCCTATTGCCAGTGTAAAAGTCCAGGTCCAGAACATGGCAAGAAAACGCCCTGAATGCATACAGAGGGTCCTTTCTTCCTCTCACTGACAGCTAGGAAAAGCTTGCAAAAAGGGCTGACTCATTTCATTTTGTTAATCATATTACTGGAAAGCAAACCACCCAACATCACAGCATTAAAAAAAAAATCTCATCACGCTTTCCAGACATCCCAACTTCTAACCAAATAACATTCCTGAAACTAAAGCACACTGAAAAAATAACACTTCCCCAATCTCAGGGGCTGTTGTAAAATTCTGATAAATGTACATTTGCAGATGTTTCACCATCTGAACAATGCAAAAGAGAATGCGAATGGTTTTCTCCCCCCAGGAGGTATCAACTGACACTGTTCATCAGGCAGAGCCAATCCACCACAAGTGGGGAGGAGATTATACCCGCTCTGATGGGATCATTCACTCTTTTGACAGATTCTCCCCTTTGTCTGTGATCTACAGTGCTGCAACATGCCTTTCCCCCCACTGCCAGGGCTGGTGGCCTCATCATTCTGTAGCAACATCACACTCCCTCCTCTCCTCTCTGCATCTCACCACCAACCGAAGATCAGGCAGGCACTAAGCCACAGAAACTTCTGCAATGATAAATCTATTTGTTTTTCAGGAGCAAACATACCCATTATTATGTGTGCTGCAACAGACTAAGTTGGTGGCTCTACTGGTATGCTAATGCATACAACTTAGAGCATTTCTGAGCTTTCAGAAATGAATCAGTCACAAACAACCCAGTGAGGTAGAATAATAGTACTAACCCTCACAATGGAGCTATGCAGAGATAGGACCTGAGACTTGTCAATGATGATTATAAAGTGGCCTGCACATATGCCAAGGCACATCAGCTTGGCCTAAAAATATTGCACAGAGACGAAAGATTAGGTGCTCACTAGCCGGGAAGTATGGGTAAGATATATACCCTGCACATGCTCGAAAGCACTGAGTCACCGAAGGAGCTCATGGAGATGGGGATATCTGGAACAGGGCCATGTTGGAGAGAAAGTAGTGAATGAGAAAAACCCTGCACGTGTACATTGACTCCGTTCAAACAGCTCATGCAAACAGAGAACCAATGATTTTAGGGAAAAGATTGGGAACGGGTAAGATGCATTGTCCACATGCTCAGAGGCGCTTCAGATCAGCCCAAAGACTTTGTGGAAGCAGAGAGACCTTGGACAGAGCCTCAGTAAAGGGGTGGGAGGCAGGGGGAAAACAGGAGAAGATGCATACTATAAATGCTCAAAAACACATTGCCTCAATCCAGTGAACTCGTGGAAGCAAAAAGCCTCGCAGGCGGGGCAGGGAGGGCTGGATGTAACGCGCTCTACACATGCTCAGAAGTGCTTCAGCTCGGTCCAAAGAGCTCGGGGCCCTTTGGGAGAGGGCCTGCCCGCAGGAAGTCCAGGGGAGGAGGACTCCGCACGCATTTGGAGGGCCTCCTGGCCTTGCCCCCTCCCCCCGCGCCCGGCTGACCTGGAGGCGATGGCAGCGGAGCAACGGACGCGCTCGCTGAGGTCGCAAAGGGCCCGGTAGTGGAGGTCGCGGCCCTTCTCGCGCTCCAGGTGGAAGCCGTAGATCGCCAGGGCAATGCCGGCCAGGCACACGGCGTAGCGCGCCACCCGCTCCCAGCGCGGCACCGACACTCGCAGTAGGACGGGGGCCGCCATCTTAGCCCAGCCCTCGCCTCGGCGGACCCGGCAGGAGACTGCGCGGCCCTGCGCGCGCAGCGCAGCGCATGTCGAGACGCGCCGCACCGCGCGCGCGCGCCCCTCTCCCATTGGCTGGAGGCCGGGCGGGGAGCGAGGCCACACCCACGACCGCGCGCCCTCCGCCCTCCCTCGCCCGCTCCCTCAGCTGCTGCTGTTCGCTGTCTCCCCCCTCAGTGAACGTGGCGCTCTCCTCCGTGTCAGACTCAGATCAGGCTGACCAATCAGTGTCTGCGCACGAGCGCCTGCTCCGCCCTCTTTGGGAAGGGCTAGAGAAGGGCTATCGCGAGACCCCAGAGTTAGCAGGCGTGAGATAGAGGCGGGGCTCAGTCTTCACATGCCCCGCCCCTTTCCCTCTCTTCAATGAGCTGCAGGCCCAAATCCCACCTGTTGGCTCAGGTGTTTACAGCTCCTTTTTTAATACAGAGGATTTAACTAATGATATCTAAATTAGTTTGCCACGAATTTAAACAAGAAGTACTTGGACTCCAAGCTTGTTTGCCTTATAGCACTGTGTATATATGTCATTTTTTGTATAAACCAAATTAGAAGAATCTGCATCCTTCAAGACAGAAAAACATAAAAAGAAAGTCCTTCACATAGTGCATAATCTACCTGTGGATTTGGCTACCGCTAGATGGAGTGAGAGATCCTGATGAAGAAACTCAGATACTTTGGCCACCTAATGAGAAGGAAGGACTCCCTGGAGAAGAGCCTGATGCTGCGAATGATTGAAGGCAAAAGATAAAGGGGATGGCAGAGGATGAGGTGGCTGGATGGGGTCACTGAAGCAGTTGGTGTGAGGTTGGGTGGACTCCAGGGGATGGTGGAGGACAGGAAGGCCTGGGGAAGTGTTGTCCATGGGGCCGTAATGGGTCAGACACAACTAGCAACAACAACAGATGGAGTGAGAGCCACCTATTTGGTTGGCTTGCAAGGGGGATTAAAGAATTTACTGGAGAAGGTGGCAATCCATCGTTACTACTAGTCATTATGGCCATATGCTACCTGTACAGGTGTCATAAGTACAGGTTAGGTGACAAGTGGGTGGAGAACAGCACCTCGGGATACTGGTTGACTGCAGGCTGAACATGAGCCAGCCGTGTGATGCAGTGGTCAAGAGGGCGAACGCCACCCTTGGTTGCATAGCCAGAAGTGTGGCTTTTAGATCGAGAGAGGTATTACTGCCACTCTATATGACTCTGGTGCACCCGCAACTGGAGTATTGTGCTCAGTTTTGGGCCCCTCATTACAGAAAGGATATAGCCAGGTTAGAGTCAGTGCAGCGTAGGGCCACAAGGTTGGTGGCTGGTTTGCAGGGGATGGGGTATGAGGCGAGACTGAGGGAACTGGGTCTCTTCAGCCTGGAGAAGACTCAGGGGATCTGTTGGCGACATACAGGTGTGTGAGGGGATGTTACATGGAGGTAGGTAGAGATCTGTTCTTCCCTGCAGAGGAAGGCAGGACGCGCCCCAACAGAGCCAAGCTCAGGGAACCCAGGTTTCATTTGGATGCCAGGAAGCACTTCCTGACAGTTGGGACCCCGAGGGTCTGGAATGGGCTTCCACGAGAGGTCGTTGAGGTGCCATCGGTGAGGCTGTTCAAAGATAGGCTGGACGTGCACATGGTGGGCATGTCATGAGCAGAGCCGGCTGGTGCCGGGGGTCAGACTAGATGCCCCGGGAGGCCCCTTCTGACTCACTCTGTTTCTATGTAGTGCAAGAGGTATGGTATAGGGACAAGTTCTGCACCTGGGAAAATAAACCAAATGCATTTCTATAGGATGGTGGATACTTGGCTCAACAAGAGTGCAGGTGAGAAGGAACTGTAGATCACAAGCTGAATATGATTCAACAGTGTGATGTGGTTGCAAAAAAGCCAAATGCTAAATTGAGCCACATTAATAGGAGCACAGCCAAATCCCACGAAGTAGGAGTTCCCCTCTACTCAGCACTGGTTTGGCCTCCAGCTGACTGGAGCCCTGCATCTAGTTCTAGGCACCACCGTTGAAGAAAGATGCACACAGCCTGCAAGGAGGGCCACAAGGACGATCTGGGAACTGGGCAGGTTCAGCCTCTAGAAGAGGATTGAGCGGGGAGAGATGCTGGCTCCTTGAAGGGGGTTATCATAGAGAGGAGGGCCAAGGTCTCTTCTCCAGCACCCCAAAGTACAGGACATGGAATAATCCGCTCAAGTTCCAGGAAGCGAGGTTCCAGGTAGACAGCAGGAAATATTTCCTTACTGTTAATGCAGCACGAAAATGGGACCAATGACCTGGAGAGGCTGTGGACTCTCGCACACTCTTCGAGTTCTACAATTCAGTTTCTGTGAAATTCCTAATGCTATTGTGTGATTAATGTTTAATATTTTAAAATGTTTTATTATAAATACAGCACCTTATTTTGTTTAATGTTTATACTATTACATTTGAATGTCAATACTCCAAGCTATTAAATGTTAAATATTATTTTAAACAGTCTTTAATATCAAATATATCATTATTATATTTCAAACACTACATCATTAACAATTATACCTTATTCAATTGAATTATATATTAATATCATTTAAGAGAGCCAGTGCAGAGCATTGGTTAAGACCACAAATCAGGAAATCTGGGTTCGAGTCCCCACTCAGCCATGGAGCCAACTGGGTGACTTTGGGCCAAGCACACACTGTCAGCCCAACTCACCTCACGGGGTGTTGTGGGGAAAAGAATGAGGGCAGCAGGAGGAGAATTATGTAGGCTGCTTTGGATTCCATAAAAAAGAAAAGGGCTGGATATAAATCTAATAATAAATTTTAATATTTTATAATTACCGTATATAATTCAATACTGACATAAAGGTTATTCTTAAATTATTGCTTAATAAATGTTTTGTTGTTGGAAATTCAACACATTTTAAAGTAATTTTATGAGCTCCTGGTGTACAAATTAGCAGGTATAACTTTCATAGGCAAAATATGCTACCCTGGACACTTAGCTAGGCCAGTGAATCAGCTGGAAAGCAGCTCCTTGCTAGAAATCAGCATGTGCAGATAGTTGCGCCTCAGCTATAGCTGAAGCTAACGAGGCACCATTCCAGAGAAAGCCAGTTGCACGTAACAGATAACAGCCGCTCAAAGACAGGTCACTTCACACTAACCCACCCCAGCCCTCTCCTCTCCTGTGCAATAGCACCCCATCCTCCCAAGCATCTTCCGAAGCCCATTGGAAAGTGCTAGCTGTGTTGTGAGACAGGCTGGACATGCACATGGTGGGCATGTCGTGAGTGGAGCCGGCTGGAGCCCGGGGTCAGACTGGATGGCCCAGGAGGCCCCTTCTGACTCACTCTGTTTCTATGTTTCTATGTTAACCCTTTAATGCTCAGTGTATAAAAGGCCAACTAAGGACTGCTCAGGTGTACCATCTGGAACGATTTGTTGGCAGCCAGTTATTCCTGAGAATAAATCTTTGAGAAGAAAAGCTTCCCCTGTTGTGTATTTGGAAGCCGCCCCAAGGCATATAAATGCTCCAAATAAATAAATAAATAAATATTTTGAGCACATGCACACCGAGACAAGGACCCATTTGGCCAACACCCTCAAGGCACCTTGACTCATGCCCACCCTATGAATGAAAATCTCCATAATGATTGACGAATATGCGCATCATTGGCCTCAAGGCTCAGCAGCATCCAACTCATCCATGACAGCCAACTTCTGTGTAAACTAAGGAAATCTGTTCTTCCCAAATACCGAGAGAAGCCAGGCTGGCACAGCTAAAATTATGGTCAGACCGAACTGGAGCTAGAACATGCCCCTTGAGCAATGGCTGGAGCAGAGGGAGGCAGAATGGAATCTTTAGTCAACAGTACAGAAGTTGGGAAGCAGTGCCGTTGGAGGAGGTGCTGCGCATCCCCTTCCTCCCTGGTGTGCAGCCCTCTATTCTGGAATCAACCTGCTCCCCTCTGCAGAAGCCATCTGCCTGGGCTTGCTTTTGGTCAGGCAAACTCACAGGCTTACAAGGCCTCTGAGATTTGGATAACAATAGTGTTGCTCCTTCGTTAATGTTTAGCATTATTAAATTAGGAGTGAGGATGATTAATGCTGCCTATCTGGGAGGCATGAGACCAGGAAACACTGGCCAGAACCAAAGTCCAGGCTCCAAGGATTACATGTGGGCCGCTCCTTGGGACCTGAATTGGGATGTGGGGGGAGACACAGCAGCCCCGATCCATCCCAGTGCAACCCAGGAGCTGGGTGGCTGCTGCCAAGCAGCAGAGTTGATGCTTTGTTCCCATCATGCCCAGGCATGCAGCATGGGAACTATGGTAAGGGGGAGGGCATGTTCCTACCCATTTTAAGTGCGTTGGGGCAGGGAAGGCTGGCTTAGAAGCCCCTCCAGTGTTTTGGATTACATCCCCTATCAGTCACTGCTATGTTGGCTGGGGATGATGGGCATTTCAGCCCAACAGATTTGGAGGATGCCAGTTAGTGCTCCAGGACAGCCTTCCCTGAATAGGCTCTGCCCTTCTCAGACCCTTTGCATTCATCACTCCTGGGCACCAGCCTGCTTTGCAGAAGCTGTACAGCTCCTGGAAGATCTGGACTAACATTCTTTATTGATTTGATATGAATGCATTGGATTTTTATCCTGCTCTCATTCCTCTTGCCAGGACTCAGGCAGATTGAATGGTCCTCTATTTCTCATTTTTTTAGTCTCACAACATCCCTGTGTGGTATGTAAGACCAAGAGTCAGAGAGCTTAATGGTCAAGGGGATGCTTGAACCCAGCTCCTGCATTCCCACTCCACACCACTCCACTGCCACATAGAAACAGCGCGAGTCAGAAGGGGTCACCAGGGCCACCTAGTCTGACTCCCGGCTCCAGCCGGCTCCGCTCATGACATGCCCACCATGTGCATGTCCAGCCTATCTTTGAACACCCACACCAATGGGGCCTCCATGACCTCTCATGGAAGCCCGTTCCACACCCTCGGGGTCCTACTGTCAGGAAATGCTTCCTGGCATCCAAATTGAACCTTGGCTCCCTGAGCTTTGCTCTGATGGAGTGCATCCTGCCTTCCTCTGCAGGGGAAAACAGGTCTCTACCCATCTCCGTGTGACACCCCCTCACATACCTGTATGTCGCCAACAGATCCCCTCTGAGTCTCCTCTTCTCCAGGCTGAAGAGACCCAGTTCCCTCAGTCTCGCCTCATACAGCTTCCCCTGCAAACCGGCCACCCACCTTGTGGCCCTACGCTGCACTGACTCTAACCTGGTTATATCCTTTCTGTAAGGAGGGGCCCAAAACTGAGCACAATACTCCAGTTGCGGGTGCACCAGAGTCCTACAGAGTGGTAGTAATAACTCTCTAGATCTAGAAGCTACACTTCTGGCTATGCAACCAAGGGTGGCATTCGCCCTCTTGGCCACCACGTCACACTGCTGACTCATGTTCAGCCTGCAGCTGACCAGCACCCCGAGGTCCCTTTCACAAGTGCTGCTCTCCAGCCACTTGTCCCCTAACCTGTACTTATGACACCCATTCCTATGCCCCAAGTGCAAGACCTTGCACTTATCCACGTTGAACGCCATCCTGTTGTCTCCTACCCACTTCCATAGTCTGTCCAGATTCTTTTGGATCTGGAGTACCTGCTCCTCAGCTGTGGCCACTGCTTCAGTTTTAGTGTTGTCTGCGAATTTGATCAGCAGATGGTTCACCCCTTCTTCCATGTCATTAATGAAAAGATTAAACATGATTGGCCCCAGGACAGAGCCCTGGGGGACCCCGCTTGTCACTGGCCGCCATCCCAACGATTCCCCACTAATGGTTACCCTCTGCTTTCAGTCAGTCAACCATGCCCTAATCCACCGGACAGTGCTTTGGTGTATGTCACGGAAAAATGACATGGTGCCCCAGTTCCTGGAAACACTCAGCCAACCTGCTTCACTCCCGCAAGCGCAGCTCATCCAGGTACTGTAGGTCTACAGAATGCCCTTCTTCCAAGCTGGAGTCCTACCTGATATGTTGGACCACACCTCCCATCATCCCCAGCCAGCAGGGTGAGAGCTGAGGTCCAACATGCTGAACAGGGCACCAGCTTGCAAGGCAAGGCTCACAGTTGCAGCTGGGTTGCCACTGATGCCCCCGTCAAATCCAGTAGTCCACTTCTGGAGTAGCCAAACTTCTCCCCAATTGTGCAGGGGGGAACAGCCTCCCCTTCTCTGTACAGTCCCCCACTCCAGAGGCAGAAGTGCTTGGCTGTCCTGGGGCCACCAGCAAAGCTGCTCCCCAGGGCACCTTTACGACCTGGCCAAGCCCATGCAGCAGCCAGGACTGGAGGCTGTCTTTCCTGTCTTGGTTGGCACAGGACTGCACTATGAGGTACCTCCCACTTCTCATCATCCACCCATGTAATAAAAGTCCCTATACACCTTGTACTTTCCTCTCTCCAGTTGCTCCCCATTGCAATCAGACTCCCCCCATACAATCAACTGCACTGACAGGTCCCCCAGTCCAATATACTCTCATCCTATAAAACCCAATTCCCCTTAGAATCAAGGACTTCCCCCCCACTCCTGCCCCGGCCCCAACTCATTTCATTGAGAGGCACCCACTTAATGAGATGTGGTCCATCCGTCTGGGATCCTGCACACAATAGAATGCCCCTCAAAAGGCTTCTGAGACCTCCCTCCCTCCCTGCTTCGATCCACAGGGGTCCAGCTTTGCTTATGTATGATTATACATACTGTTGAGCCGCCCCGAGGCTTGTCTGCAAGGGGGCGGCATATAAATATAAATAAATAAATAAATAAATAAATAAAAATTATTTTTAACCACCTTTAGCCCACCGTTCAAGCCAAACAAGGCTCACAAAAGCTGCTTACAAAGGTGAATAGTAAGACAGTCCCTAGCGACACGCTCAGAATCAAAATACTACAGGAAAATGGATGGAAGCAGGGAGGGATGCCAGCACAGGCAGTGCTTCCTAGCGCCAGGTCTCTGTGCCTTCTTTTGGCATGGCTCATTAAGTCCCTTGCTCAATGAAAGCCATCCGTAGCTGGACAGAGGGAACCCAGCTGCACACATGATGCCCCAGATTAATCGTGTGATAAACTAAGATAATGCTTCGCAAAAGCTTGTCTTTACAATGACCCCTAGCAAATCTTCCATGAGTCTACTCTGCTTGACAGCCTGCCCACCCCATATGGGATCCCCCCCGCAATATGGAGTCCAACCTATCTGGAAGGTGGAAAGCTGCCCTAAAGAACAGCTGCCAGTGCTGAGCTCGAGAGTCTGCAGGCCCGACAGTTTACAACTCCTTTCTGTTGACTGCAGGCTGCCAGAAGAGCCAGTCGCTGAGTGCCTTTTCCCAAGCACAGACTGAAGCAATGCTGCCCCATCTTCACATGACGCCCCTGCTCCTCCAGGCACCTTGACGGTTCTTGTTTCCAGAAGCATTTCTGGACCACAATTCACCAGCAAAAAATGCTTTCTTTTTTACTTGCTCAAACACTCCAGACCAACTTAATTTGGAGCGGGGGGTATAAAACCCCCAAATGTGTTTGCTTCCTGTGCGTGTGTTGCCCTTCTTTATGGCCACGTTGGTTCCCTAAATAGGCCAAGGGATGCTCCATGGGCCTCCGAAGATGCCTGGGCACATGAGGCATCCGTTCCTCTCCCCAAGCTGCGACCCCAAGGCAACCCCTCTTGCCATGGATTTTATAATGCTATTCTCTCCCCCAGTGCCAGAAGCTCTCAGTGCCCACGAGCGCGAACCCCTTTCCTGGGAGAACGGCAGGGAGGGGAAAGCAGCTTCACAGGCAGGCAGTTTGGTTCTCCCACCAAAAGCAGCCCTTCTCTGAGGAATATTCTTGGGGAAATATTCTGCAAGGCATCCTTCCGGGTGTGTCTCCTAATAAGCTGTAAAAGCTCCAAGAGGTCATGTTGGCTTTTGAACAACGGGCACTACCTGTTGAACATTAGCCTCCTCACTATTCTTCCAGTAGAGGGGTACATACCAGGATTGTCCAGTGCAACCAGGAATTAACTTGTCAAATTTATCCTCCACTTGGGCACATCTGGAGAAGAGGGAGTGGGACTAATGCATTCTTTGACGAATACAGAAGATGGCTCCACTGAGCAGAAGTCATGTGTGGCCAGGCTGAAACTGATACAGATGAGCCATATAGTGGAGAGGTGGTCTTGTGACAGAGCGCCTTGCACAAGAACACCCAGTTTAAAAATCACAACACCATTCGCGCCTATTTTTAAGAAACACCCCCAAATTTGTGCAAACGATGCAACACCACCACCCCCAGGAGATGGCAGGACATTTTCCCAGATGTGGGGGAAACAAGGTGTGCTAGCCTGTGCCTGCTTACTGGAACACCAAGGAATCCATCAGGCCTAAATGGAGGGCCTTCCCAGCTTCAAGCAACCTTCCTGGGGGCTTCTCCAGGACACCCGGAGTGCAGCAGGCGGGCGAAGGCCGGGCTCCAGCGGCGGCTCTCAGCAGGCGGTGCGCAGAAGCAACTGTAACCCTCATTATGCTCTCGCTGTGCTCGTCCCCATTCCCCACGACCTTTAGACGTGCCCGTGTCTGTGTTGCATTTATATCCCACCTCTTCTTTTCTTGCAGACTTATTTATTAATTAGACTTATATCCCATCCTTTCTCCTGTTCTCAATCTTATCCCCACAACAACAACAACCCTGTGAGGTAGGTTGGGCTTGAGAGGCTGTGCTCGGCCCAAACTCGCCCAGCTGGGTTTATGTGGTCCCGCTCCACCAAGCCACTTAAGCCTCACAACAGCCTTGCAAGGGAGGCCATTTTATGATTCATTACCTTTCAGTCCCGCCTTTCCTCGCCTTGCAGGAAACCCTCCTCCTCGCCGCTTTATGCTCACAACAGCCCTGCCAGGGAGGCTAGTTCCTGCTACCGGAGTGTAAAGAGAAGACCAGCCCACGTTGCTGCTGCACCGCCGCCCGCTCCCCGCAGCAGCCTGTGGACAAGAGGAGATTCAGCAGGGGAGCATTTCCGCCGCCTGCAGCGGCGTCCACCTCGCCGGGCCTCGGATCAGGGCCCTCGTGGATCGGGGCCTAAAATGGCCGCGGTCCCCCGGCCTCGCGTAAGGGGCGGAGCCAAGCGGCTGCGCCAGCCTCGCTCTGCGCAAGCGCCACCCACCCGCCTCCTGCTGCGCTGCCTTCTGGGCCCTCCCCCACACAGCATAAGAGCGAGGGCGCGGGGCCACTCCCGCAACTGTTCTCCCCAGCCGCGCATGCGCCTCGGGGTGACCTTGACGCGCGGCGGAAGTTGTCACCGCCCGAACGTAAGCGGAAGCGGGGAGAGAGAACCGCGCCGGCAACGGAGCAGGGAGGCGTTCGCGCGAGCAGCAGCTTCGAGAAACCGTCGCCATGCCGAGGGGGAGCCGCAGCCGGACGTCCCGCATGGCGCCGCCCGCCAGGTGGGAGAGCCGGGAGGGCGAGGGGCTTCTCGGAAGGGTTTGACTTTCACAGCGGGGGAGGAAGGTCGGACGTGGCCACGTGACCCCTGCGCACATGGCTCCGCGAAAGAGCCCACGTGACATCCCAGCATCCCATAATACCAACATCGCTGCAGGGGTCTCTTGGGGAGAGTAGTAGTGGGATGGGGAGGCAAAATTCGGATGGGTTGTCGTGAGGATAAGCTAGAAGGATGCGAGCCCGCTTGAGTTCCTCACATGTGGGGAAAAGTGGAATATAAATCTAGCGTGATAGAAATAATCCGATGCTCTCGGGCTGCTTGTCAGAGCAACTGAGGAAAGCTAGCCAGAATGGGTACGGTTGGGGTCGTGTTATGGGGGCATCTCTGAGATGAGCATTTCACAAGAATAGATGCGAGGACCATCACCGTACTCCCTTAGGGGGTTATGGGCTCCGATACAGACAGCCAAGTCAGACCTGATACGTGTGAAAGGATGATTTGAAACAAGGGAGTAGAGATTAAAAAGGGTAACAAAGAAAATTACTTGGCCCAAAGCTGGGGAGGGGCCAAAATCAGATAGCACAAGGTATGGGAAAACAGGTAGGCAGGAGGGCCAAATACTTCCTGATTGTTTAATTGACAAGCTGGGTAGAACAAAATGAGCCCATTGTAGCCCACCAGAGGCAGGGCTGGATTGGGAAGAAGGGCTGGTGTTGGGGCAGCGCGGAGCAGGCGGGGGGAAAGAGTGTAACTCTCAGTACCCTATTAGCCAATTAGGGGAAAGGAGGAGGGAACAAGCGGCCTGAGCAGGGTTCAAAAGGGGTGTGTGAACATGTGCTCATGTGAACAGAAGAATTGGGAAGGAAGCCATTCCCTTCTGTTCCCTTTATTGCAATAAATTTTTAAAAAGAACTCTCCGCATACCTGGAATATTTTTCTCTTCCGACGGAAAGTGTTCATAACAGACCTAAAGCCAGGAAAGATGTAATCTTGCACATGTTTCGTCAGAAAATCATCCTGACCTGGGGTGGGGGGGACTTGCAGGCATTTTTTTCTGCCTAAATTTACATAGATTGTACTCTGCTTGGCCTAACTTTGTCGTGAAGGGTCCTCATTTTTGAAGAAGACATAGCAAATCTCAGACTCTAACTCCATGTTTGCTCATTGGGCTTGAATCAGTTGTAACAAAGTCTTGGCTGCTGACTGGTCTTTTCCTGTTCAGACAGGTTAGGGGGACAAACTGGCTGAGCCTCAGTCTCAGCTCTGTGTCGTGTTCTTTAAGTTCAGCCATTGGATAACGGTGTGTACGCAAGTGCTCACGCTGACCAGGGCTCAGCTGTAATGGGTTTTGCTTTGTTCTGTGATGAGCAAGGCAGGTCAGATAAAACACCGTGTGGCCTTATCTGTGGATGTTTAACCAGCTTAAAGGGACTTTGTTTGGTCATACTTTGCGCTGGCAGCAGAGCTGCCAACTTGAAAGCCTATCTTTAAAATGTTTTGGAATAATAGTAGTAGTAAAAATAGCGTGCTAGAAAAATTTGGTTCTTCTTTAGATGTGGGTGTTCCCATCTTAATTTCTATAAAGAACTCAAGGTGGCTTATATCCTCCTCCTCCGCCCCATGTTTATCCATGCAACAGCCCTGCAGCCTACTGGTTAGGCTGACACTGAGTGACCCAAAGTCACCTGGTGAGCTGCATGGCTGAGTGGGGACTCCCTCTTGGAACTCCTGAGTCCCAGCCTGATGTAACCACTCTGCTGCTGTGCTTCTCCTTAACCCCGTTTTCCACTCAACAGTCTTTGGAGGTCGCAGAGGCTTCGAGTGGTTCAAGGTCATTCCCCGAGTCTCCTCCTTGATGCAAACCTGAGAGTGGCGCTCCCTGATTTGATGCTGATAAATTTTCCCACCTGCCAGTGCCACCCTAACTGCATATGGAGCAGATGCTCTCCCATCCGAACACCAGTGAGGCCGAGGCCTATGTTCGCTTCAGCAGGATCTCTCCCTGCGTGCCCCAAACCATGCCTTGGCTCATGATGAAATGGAGAAGCTGCAGGAGACAGTGAATCCATCAAATGATATCCAGCTGTTTGGCAAGTGGGACACACAAGTTTTCATCTGCAGCATTTGTGACGTGGGATGCTTTGTTTTTCCCATCTTTGCAGTCGCACGCCACCCATGAGGTCTGCACCACGACCAGCTGCACACGCCCCTGTTCCAGCCCCCGCTCCGGCTTCAGCAGTGGCTTCTCCTGCTCCCAGGCAGCCTGGCCTTATGGCCCAGATGGCCACCACGGCTGCAGGTGTGGCCGTGGGCTCTGCTGTGGGGCATACTCTGGGGCATGCCATGACCGGAGGATTTGGGGGAGGGAGTTCTGAAGCAGCCAGGCCTGACATCACTTACCAGGTGAGAAGGATGCGTGTCCTCATGGGAGCCTTTCATGCTGCATACTGATGGGGGTTGGGGTCATGCAGAGCTCTCCCTGTGTTCGCAAAGCAACGCTGTTTGTGCAGCTGTACCGTTTCTCCTCCAGTCAAAGGCTTTTAACTGGTTGTGTGTAGCTTTGGTTATGAAAGGGCCTCGGTGGCAGGATTTAGGCTTTTTAAAAAGCCTACAAAATGAGCAGTGGATTTCCTCCTTGAAGAATGCACTCCCACAAGAAAGACACATCCTCATATCTAGTAATGCTTTTAGATTTCTGAAGGTCAGAAGAAGGGAGATAAAACCACCTAATGGCAACAGTATTTCATTTTTCTGAGTATATGAAAAATGAATGTGGGGGTACAGAGATCAGCTCAGCTGCCTGGGGCCAATTTGATGTCTTACAGCTGTCAAAAAACCAGCAGTTCAGCAACAGGTGCAAAACCATTCTCTTCTCCATGGCGGGCAGGCACATGATTGGAGTTGGAACTATCCATAAGCATTTAATGTGCTTTTTAAGAGTGTTTGACTCTACTTGACATGTATTTATTCATACGAATATACTGCTTGATAAGAGTGGACAACCTCTCTGAATAGCTTGCATATGTTTAAAATGCAGTATTAACATTTCAACTATGAAAATGCCCACTATGTTTAACCATAACAAGCAAGTTGAAGCAGCAAAGGATCTGTTGTGGTTGATTTGAGACAGAATATTTTGTAATCTCCCTTTCCATTCCCTCCTCAAGACTCTGTCCTGTATTTTGAAGGTAGGAGATGCTGCCCTGGTGCTGCTTCATGGATGGAGATTCGCACTGGCTGCCTAAGACATAACACATGGTTCTGTGCATCTGGGAGGCCAGGCCCCTGTGAGATTTCCTCTTGAAACAAGCACAGGTGCCAAGAGTAGTCGTGGTTTTTTTTTAAGAATTTTTTTTGATGCTTTGCACTTGGCCCTCAGGAGCCCCAGGCAGCCCAGCCTGCGATGCAGCAGTCGCAGTACACACCTTGCCAGTATGAAATGAAGCAATTCCTGGAGTGCGCCCAGAATCAGACCGACCTGAAGCTGTGTGAGGGGTTCAGTGAGGTGCTGAAGCAGTGCCGCTTTGCCAATGGTATGTCGCTTATGTGTGCTTTGAACTTTTTCAGGCCAGTAACTCTGGACCCCGCTGGGGATCCGGGCTGGGGGGTGGGGTGAAGAGGGCTGTATTCATCACAGCCGAGCGAGTGACAAAACCAGGCAAGGAAGTCCTGAAAATGCCACGCTGGTTGGGTTTGGGCATGTTCTTCTGAACTATCATGGGTGCGTTTAGAGCAGGCCAGGGAGGTTGAGGCCCTGCAGAGGTCAAACTGCTACTGCCCCCTTTCCCCGTGACGGGACAGATGGAGCGTGGAGTCCAAGATCATCGATGGCCACAAGTTTGCCATAACTCTAGCATATATTCTGAACATAAATGGTAATCCTAACCTTGCCCTTCATGGAGCTGCTTCGTGCTACTTGGGCTCTGTGTCCAGCCTATTTTTCCTTGGCGGAATGTTGCCAAGGTAGGGCTGCATCTGAATGTGGTGGAGACAGATTCCAGTCTGGGGACCCAGCTGGTGAGTGGCATCTGCTTGGAAATCCCGCTTGGAGCATTTGGGATCCAAAAGGAATTTTCCACCAACCCTGCTCCAGCAACCTGAACTGTGGTCAGCTTTCAGGCAACTCTTGCGGAAAAACCAGAGATGGTGTTGAGGGCTTAGCGGAGCCGGGAGATGGAGGCTCCCAGGGAACGTCCATCATGCCGTTTGGGTGGCACAAGGAGGGAGGTGTGGCACCACAGGGTGCTGCAGTGGTTCAGTGTTTCAGCTTTTGTGTGTTTGTGCCGATCAGTGGCTTTTTCTGTCTGTTTCACACCCACAGGTTTAGCTTAACTGTGCTGTGCTGGATGGAGTCCATTCCATGACTGAAAGCGTCCGTAGAAACTTCTCTTGAATGTCTCAAAGCTGTCTAGCATTTCTTTTATGGCCACTCATCTATTCAACAAGAAAACACAGCAAGCTTCCCACAGCAGGAAGGATTGTGGTGACAGAGTTCTGTCTCTGGTGGTTGGGAAAATGGGCCTGGAATTGGGGGGTTGCTTTGCCTCGCCACCTGTGTCCCTGCTTGTGTGCCTGTTGGTAGTGTACCAGCTTCAGAATAAAAAGTTGATTTGCTGTCTGGAAACATGTCTCCATAACTTGCATCAGAGAATCCTCCTGGCCCTGGGGAAAAATTGCAGTGGGAGACAAAGTGGTGGGGCGACTTCCTGCAGCTGTATTTGCCAGAGGACCGTCCTCCTGAAGAAAGCAGCCGCTCTCTTGCACATTGTGTTAAACGGCGACTTTTGTCCGGGGCTGTTCTCACTTACCCCAGAGAGCAAAAGCCTCTTGGCAGAAATGGGCATCCAGTTTCTTTGGCCTGAATAAATTATGGAAGTAACGCTGACCTGCTGTAGTTAAACATGTTGGTGGCCTGTGCTGGAAAGGTCCTTTCAAGGGGTGGGGGTGCGTTCACCAAGCAACCTAATCTTCCCAGTGGAAGAGCAGGATAGAAGTAAAATAAGCACATCGCTTTCTGCACATATTAAGCGTGGCTTTGTTTCTCTGCGTATCAGCTGGATGGGGCCTTTGGGAGCCATAGTTCAGGCTGCAGTGCAAGCCATCTTGCTATTCCTGGGTGATTGGTATCCAGGGATCAGCCATTCTTAGCCATATGTGGCCTGAATACATTCCACTTCTAACTGGGTATATTGGAGAAGTGGCCAAAGGTGTGGAAGCCCAGCAGTGAACTGCTGCTTCATGGCAATTTGGGGGCCTCCGGGTGTTTGAGGGGCAGCTCAGCTGGCAGGACCAAGAGCCAAGGATTATGGCAGCATAGTAAAATGTTCCCGCATCCCTTGGCTTGGACATGGTGGTCCTGGCACTGGCAGCAGCTGCACGGTCCTCTAATGCAGGTTCCACCTGCTGTTCAGGTAGCCTTGTGAAATAGGGTAAAGGCCTCAGAAGTTAAGTAGGCCATTTTACCTGCATGGCTCACTCCATGCCAGTGGCTGCTCCTGCTCTAGAAAGCAAGTCGGGGAAAAGCAGGGCAGCTTAATGTCCTTCCTGTGGGTGAAATGATGGAGTTAACACCCCTACAGATTGCTTGGTAGCTGTCCTGCTTGTCCACAGTAATGCAAATTTAGCTACGGGGAATGCAGCCTGCTAACATCTCAAATCAAAACCACATTTGGGGTGAGCTTATGCATAAGGTCGGACTCCAGTGGAAAAGACTGGCGCTTGCAGGGGTGCCTGGTTTGCAGAACCGGAGCTTTGCTGATCTTGAGCTGCGGGTGATAGAACAGTAGTGTTGGAAGGGGCCGGAAGGCCATGGGGTCCAACCCCTTGCTGGTGCAGGACGATGGTGACACCATCCCATTCAGATGACCGTCCAGATGCTTTTGAACGTCTCCAGCGAGGGAGAGCCCCCCACTTCCCAAGGGAACAGGTCCCATTGTCATACAGCAGGAAGCTCTTCCTGGTGTCTAGTCCCAACCTGGCTTCTTTTACCTTCGGTCCTCCATTGCGTGTGAATGAGAATGAACGAGAGGAGATCCTGCCCTTCCTCCTCGAGGCAGCCTTTCGGGCACCACCATATGCAGAGGGCTCTCGCATCACCATCGGGCCTTCTCCCCTTGAGGCTGTACATGCCCCAGGCTTTCCTCCTGGCTTCGCCTCCTGGCCCCGAATCATCCTCGCTTGCTCTGACCCCGTCCCGGCTTTTCTGCATCCCTTTTCAACGTAGGTGCCCAGCACTGACCACCGGGCTCCAGGTGAGGTGCGACCGGCAGGGCAGGAGCGGCTGGGCACACCTGGGGGCTCCGGGGCCGGGGGCCTCCGAGCTGGCGGCGGGCCCCCGGGCGCGCATTTGCCCTCCCGCGCCCGGCGGCATCCCGACCTCCGAGGGCCATGCGAGGGCCACGATGGGCGGCGGCCGGGGGCCCCGGGGGAGGTGAGCCGAGCCGGGCCCGTCCGTGGCGTCGCGGATGCTCCGGGCGGGCGGCGCTCACCCCGGCGCGGGGTCACCCAAAAATAGCGCCGCCGCGGCCCGCAGGCCTGGCCCGGCGCCCGCGCCTCGCGGCGCTTTTATTTTGGGCCCCGCGGCCCGCGCGGCAGGCGAGGCGGCAGCAGGCAGCGACCGCCCGAGCGGCCGACCGACTGCGGGGCCCTCGTCGCGTCCCGGGCGCGGCCCCTCCGAGAATGGGCCTGGCTTCGCGGGCCAGGAGGGGCTGCTGAGGCGCGGCCGCAGGAGGAGCGCCGTCCCGTCCCGTCCCGTCCCGTCCTGGGGGAGGCGAGTCTGGGCCGGCTTCCCTGCAGGTGAGACCAGCGATTCCGGCCCGACATCTGGTCCGCAGGTAGGCTGTGCAGGGGCTTGGCAGGTGAGAAGCGCGCTCTGCACGTGCGCCATAGCACTCTGCGTCCAGGACCTGAAAGGACACGGATGGGCGGCGGTGTGTGGGGGGGGGGCAGCTAGAGGCTCTGCTAGCTGAACTTCGTTCTGGGGATAAACACTCAGCCTGGGGGAGTCCGAGTGGCCGGAGGGAGGGAGGAAAGATCTTCAGGGCCCCCCCAGGAGAAAGGAGGAGATCCCCTCCTCTGCATCGTGCCCCCCAGCCTCCTCTGCGTCTGGGCTGTGGCCAGTGCAGCCCACCAATTTCAGCGGGTTCAGCTGAGCGAAGAGCATGGCGCCATGAGTGCCTCCACAGAGGCAAATTCCATTTAGTTCATGGATCACCCTGCACACCCACAGCAGCTTCAAGGTTCAGCTCCAATCCCCTTTCTCCTCCAAACAACAACCCTGTGGGGTAGGCCAGGCAAAGTGCTGCTGGAGTACTGATTCTTGGCCAAAAGACAGGTTTCAAAATATAAAATAGATATTATGATGATGCTGGTGAAGCAGCTTAAATCAATAAATCAGGTGAGTGTGTAAAATCCTTAAGCAACTTCTTACTTGGAAACCACCTAGGATTTTGTTAGGTATTTACAAGTATTAAAGGATTCTCCAAGCTTCCCTATTGAGGTGCCCTCAATGTGTCACATGAGAACTCTCATCGTCCCCAGGCCAGTGTGGAACTGGAGCAAATCCTAGAATAGCAGAGCTGGGAGGGACCCATGTGGCCATCAACTCCAGCCCCCCACTCAATGCAGGACTCAGAAATCAAGCATCCGATCTTCCAGGGACAGAGAATGAAATGAGTCAGCAGTTCCTTGCACAGACTCAGACACCTGTTTGTCCCGTTGAAGTTCTTACAGGGATTCTTTCCGTCCAGGAGGCCCCCAAAGCAGCTTCTTTTCTGATTTACGGGCCTTGCTGTGACGTTTCTCCCAGGAGTGCTGCTGCCAGGGCCCTTGGATCCCTGGGCCACGCATGAGGCCATCGTAAACCATAATCTGACATTTCCAAACACAAAAATGAGGCATTGGCAGCATTAGAGGCAGGAATCATGCAGGAAAACATCACAAATTCATCCTCTTACATGGGTGCAAATTGCTCTTGGCTTTTGCATCCTTTGGTTAGGAATTCTGTATGTGCTGGGAGATGTGGAAGCTCTTCCTTTTGCCCTCCACACCTTGTCCACAAGTTCACCGTACAGGAACATCAGAAGCTGCCAAGGCTAAGTCAGACCCCAGGCCTGTCTTGCCCCATGTCATTCACACACGATTGGGCTGCAGGACTTTCAGGTTCCAGGGAGGAATCTCTGTGGCTCTGCCTGGAGATATCACTGTCAGTTGCACCCTGGGGCCCTGCTGTGTGCTCTGCCACGAGGCTGCAGCCTCAGCATGGCATGAACTGAGATCAAACATTCTTAATCTCTTTCGGATCTGAGAGAGTTTCAGCCATTCCTAAATCCTTGTGCACCATTGTTGCATACATTTATTTCGTATTGACTCCTTCCTTCCTTCCTTCCTTCCTTCCTTCCTTCCTTCCTTCCTTCCTTCCTTCCCTCCCCTTGTAATACTCAGTAGAAACTTCCATGAGATGGCAGTATGCTGTTTTCTCGTTGCAGCTTTTTGTCACCTTAAAATAATCCACTAGAAAGTTCCTGAGAAGTTATACCAAGATGACCAAAACTGAGGAACTGCCAGACAGCCACACATCTGAGGAATTTTATGAAAAATATGAGCCAAAGGAAATCCTTGGAAGGTAAACACACTACGTATCTGGCTGTCTGCTTTAATGTCTTGTGCATCCAGCAAAACTCGGAAGGGCTCATTGTGTGCTCAGCCGCAGTGCTCAGTGACAAAGGCCTGGGATGGGGTGCTTTTTAGTTCAGCGTTTACATAGAAGACGACCTGCTCCTTAGTCCTTCGAAGGCATTGGCCAGGTTTCTACGACCAGAGAAGGAAAGGAAGCAGCCATGGATTGCTTTCCCACCCATGCGTGTCAGTTGTGTGCTACCTAATCCCTACAATTCCCTGTGTTGGCACAGTTATCCTGTTGTCTGAGCGAGGGGTGTGTGTGACAAACCACATGGGAGCCTACAGCTTGTTCTAGGACCAAAGGATGGCTTGCCAGTCAGCCTAACCGGCCTCCCTCACGAGGTTCCAGCCTCATGACCAGCCAGGCCAGCGCAGGCGATTATGATAACCCTGAGCCATGGGGAAATTAGCCACGGCGGTCCGTCTTCTTTCTCCAGTCGTGGGAGAAATATGTGTTTATGTATTTTGTTTCTGTTATGAGCTGCCCCAAGGCTTCGTAGCGATGGGGGCGGCATAAAAATGTTTTAAATAAAATAAAATAAATAAAATAAACCTGCCCATTCTCACCATTAGGACGGCCCCGGATTCCAGCCATGTAGGATCTGCAGCTTTCTTTCTGACATGGAAAAAAGGCACCTGGGCAGAAAAGATTCCAGGAAAGGCTACCAGTTTGTACAATGGAAATTGCTGCCTTGTCCCAGGATTGGGGCCCAAAATGGGTTTTTAAAACGAAAGCATTTGCTGGAAAGCAAATTCAAGATGCAGTCCTAAATTCAGCTGGCAAAAGGCCCATGACTGGACTTGCGTGGAATCGTGCCCTTTAAATATGTTGGGAAATGTCCCTTTTCACCATCCTATAATTTAGCCGCCATCACCCCATCTGCTAGCAGGAAAAGTCAGACATGAACTGTGCTTTGTTGAGAAAGAACGTTCTTTTCTCAGCCGTGAATCAACACCCAGTAAAAATCTGTAGATGCCAGTTCACGCATCTCCGGCAAAGGTGGAATCCATCCCCTGGCTTGTCTTGTTTTCTGCTGGAGGATCAAGTCACGTCTTCTTCTGTATGAAAGATGTGTTGCAATGCAGAGCATAGCACGTCTTCTTATTTTATCGTAACATTTACCGAACCGGGGATTTTCTGTATGTGTACAGTTCTCAGTGCATGAGAAGTTCCGCTTAAAGCAGTTCAGGGTGATTCTTTAGGACTTTCTTCTGTCTAAGCATGAATGGGATCACTTCCGTAATTTCTTCAAGAATTTTAATATTAAAGCATGGCAGACTATCATCCTTTTGAATGGTACAATCTTATATGCATTTACTCAGAAGCGATTCCCACATCGTGTGTGTATCAGATTATGGGAGGTGCAGGGGCTTAATTCTCAGGCCCATGAGCTGAAAATGGCCACTTGAGGTCTCAGTCCAGCCTTCCACGTCTTGCCAGGGGGCTACGCGTCTTTTCCTCCAAGCGCTACTGTACTCATTTGCTGGTATCCTAGTCCCCCACCACACCCCAGTTCTCAAACACCAAAATGCCTCTTACATAGGAGTAAGAGCTTTGCATGCAGATGGGCAAGTACTTTGGCTCTGCCCCTGTTGCCCCTGGCCTCCCCCACCCAGTATGCGGTCCCCACACGTTCCTCTGAACTGGAGTTTGGCCCCCAGGCTGAAAAAGGGGTTCATATCTTGGATCTCAGACTAACAAAACAACTTGGTGAAAATCTCTTTGATGTATACAAAGCTTTGCTCCATGTGCACAAGGCAGCAGAACCTAATTCATTTCAAACAACTTCTATGCGAGATGTTGCTCATGCTTGTGCGGAAGTTAAGCTGAAGCATGGCAGGGCAGAGAGCATTCTTCCATGTCTTTCCTGCCCTTCATATTGGAGCTTCTCTGAGTAATTGGCAAGCTTGGGGAACCCACTGGTGGGAGAATTAGGGCTTTGCCATACTGACCATAAGCAAAAGTAGAAAAAGAACAACAGCAATGTGTCTTTTTGGAGATATTTATCCATGAATCTTGAGGAAGTTTGCCTGAATCCGGTCTTGTTTCATCTGCCCTTCCAGAGGAGTAAGCAGCATTGTCCGCCGGTGCATTCATAAAACCACCAGGAAGGAATATGCTGTCAAAATTATTGACATCACAGCTGGGAACCTGTCCCCACAAGAAATACTGGAGCTGAGGGAAGCCACTTTGAAAGAAATTGACATCCTCCGGAAGGTATCTGGACATCCAAACGTTAGTAAGTCAGACTTTACTAGCCCTGGTTGAGCTTCTGCAACAAACCTGTGGACTGAAAGGAGCTGAGACTGTTTGCTTTGGACCTTCTAAAAATCACACTCCTAGAATATCACAAAGCCTACAATACCCCACTACAACTCCCAACATTCCCAGCCGTCTAGCAGCAAAACCAGCTGGGAACACTAGCCTAAAGCAAAATACGCCTACAACTCCCATCATCCTGGCCCAGGGTTCCAGGCCAAGCTAGCCTTTAAATTAATTTTTATGATGAGTTTCAAAACTCAAAACCACACCAAAAACAGTAATAAAAAACACAGAAGTGAAAGATAACCAAAGGAAGTTTAACCATTTTCTTCTGTGGAATTTAAATCAGTCTGTTCCAGTGAAAACCTGGGTACTCCCTACCCCAATATATTTTGTGTATGGCAAAATATACTGTGATCCTTCAAGGCAGTTATGCATAAACTGCAAAGAGGCAGCCCCGACAGCCAGGGATTTCTAAATCCATTTCTAAAGCATGCCTCAAAACCACCTTGCTCAAAATGCAGAAGCTTCGTCAACGACTTCAGTGCAAACTTGCCAGGGCCGCCTTGAGGTGCCTGACGCGGGGTACGGTTTGGGTGCTCCCAATCCCAACAATACCCCATTAGATCTGGAGGGGCTTTGAGGGTTGCTAAATGCTCCAATGCCTTCTTTTCAAGCAGATAGGCCAGCGCAAATCTTGCCATACTCCAAGCTCTGCCTGCTGTTTTGCTGCCTGCCTGCCCAGGGGCTCCTTGCTGCCCGTTTAATGACAGTCCAGGTACCAGCCCAGCTTAGTCCACCTAGAAATGGCCATGGAACAGGCCCATGCGTCTCGTGCGTCAGACCCCAACTTCCACTGCCTGTTCAGAAGTGTTTTCAAGTCAGGCACAGGTCTGTGTGGTGGGGTGTGAGGTTTTCAGCCTGCTGGCCCATCAGAACTCCTTGCAGCTGCAGATCCAGGTCTCAGTGGACGTGCCCTTCCTTGCAACCCCCAGATCCTCATTTGATCCTCCGCTCCAAATACCACCCCGCTCTCCAGGGATCGTTTTAATTTGCAGATGAATCAGCATTACTGCAAGGTACAGGCCATGACCCGAGGCAGCTGGGTGTACGCGCTGGGGAAAAGGGTTTCCCATTCCTGGCTGCGTCCTGGCAGGGGTGCTGCAGGGCCTCTCCATGGGACCACAGCCCCAGATGTATTTTCCTGTGCTGCAGATCCCTCTTCTGTTGGTCTGGGGTGCCCTGAGGCAAGGTGCAAACCCATTGTGGAAAGTATTTCACTGGGGTGAGAAGAAAGCTCCCGCCCTTTGTCTCCTGTGGCGGGGTCGTAAATCCTGGCTGTGCTTTGTACATACACGCGTGTGTTGTCCGTGTCCACGCACACGCACAGATGCTGCAGGTCTGTGTCCTGCAGGCTTGGGTCCCAACTTGTCTGAGTGCCTTCCGCTGGCCCCACTTCCTGGCATGCAGCGAAGGGGCTAGCAAATTTACGGGGGCTGCTTGTCATTCCCGCATTGATCCCAGGACACATTTCCCAGCCAGGGGTTGACAGGAACTGGCATGCGAAGGATGCAAAGCCTTCTGGGACCAGCGCGGCATCAGTCAGTGGAGAGGGATGGTGTCTGCCAGTTCCAGGGCAGACTCTACAAAGGACCAGGGAAAGGGCAGAAATGCCCCAGTTGCCTTGTGATGGCTTGCAGAGGAGAAGCCTCGGGGGCGGGGGCAATCTTTGATCCCCATCAATTCCCAGTGAAGCTTTCCTTGACATTTTGTAGAATTCACTAGCTGCACTGCAGGGTCTGGGGCCGCTCCCTTTGTGCATGGGCGATTCTGAAGCTTGGCCTCGGAGATTTCCAGCTAGAGTTCCCAGAAAGAAGACCACTCAGTGAAAAGCAGCGAAGGTTTTGCAGCGCAGCCGTGGGCTCCTTCCTGTTCTGATGCGCAAAGGGCTGTCTCCAGGCCCACGGGGGCCGTGGGTGGCTGCGGCCCCCTTTTGCTAAGATGTCTCCTTTTCCCTTCCAGTCCAGCTGAAGGACAGCTTTGAGTCTCACACTTTCTTCTTCCTGGTCTTTGACTTGTAAGTACCAGCAGTTTGCCTGTGCCATGCAGATTCTCCAGGCTGTGCAGCCGCAACAGGCCCCTCGTGGGGTGCAGCGGCAACTGTGTGGGCCCTCCGGCTTGTGACGGTGCCACCGAGGGCCTCCTGGCGAGCTCAGCTCGGTGTTCCCAAGGGTGACCTAACCAGAGGCCTCCAGGGAGCCAGCACGCAGCTCCTGGGAAGCAGCGGTGCTTCGTTGCGGCTGCTGCCCAGACTCTGGTGTTCAGAGGCAGACTGCCTCTCCATCAGGAGGTGCTGCTTGGCCGTTCATCAGTCGGCAACCTCCCCCTCGCCCCTTTGAAGGACACCTGGGCCTGCCTCCCCAAATCTGGTGCCTTCCAGAGATGTCCCAGCACGATGCAAGTCATGCCCGGGGGATCTGGGGAGCGACGTCTGCCGCCTTCCTCTTGACCTGCCAGGCACCTAAGCGGGCAGGCAAGGTGCTGCTTCGAGTGCCGGCGCTAGAAACGAGCTTTGCCTCAGAGCCAGAAGCTGAGCGCATAATGCCTGGCCTCGTGCGTGGCATTCTCTCCGTGGCCTTCCCCAGTCGCCCTCGTGCATCTTGACTTCCTGTCCCTCTTTCTGTCAGTGACTCTGCACTGTCCTTTTACTCCTTGGAGCAACTTTTCTTCTGAGGAAAAGCAGCCCAGAAATGAACTCGGTTGCTTTGCAGCTACATGCAGGGTGAGCATGTGGATTTAGACAGATGCTTGGCTGATAAGGGCGGCGTGAGGGGAACATTCCCTGTTGTTAGAGAGGCTGAGGTGGGGCTTGTCTTTCTGTCTTTCTGCTCATGCAAGGCTGACTGCTAACTAAACTGTGGCCGAGTCCTCCAAAGACTGTTTCACATTTTCAAGCCACAGTTTCCGGTTTGTTCCTTTCAGTCAGGGGTACGTTGCTGGGGCTTCTGGGGGCCGGGGGCCAGCCCCTCTGGCCACCACCAACCAATGAAAGGCAACCAAGGTGGGCCAGGGAACTTCTCTGGCACAAGACCACCGTCACCGCGGAGACCCTTTCCAGCGGGGGATCGGGAAGGTCCATCACAGATCTTGGGGTAACCTGTGCTACGCACCTCGTGCCCATTTCTCATAAGTCACGGCCTCAATGTGCCTTTCAGCTCCGGAGCAGGACAGGCACTGGCTGAACAAGCCAATGCTTTGCATATAGGACAGGGTATAAATATTTTAAACAAACAAACAAACCAGTCCGTGCTCCCAGCAGAGAATGGAGCACCCTGGAGTCAAGCTGCCTGCACCAGAGGAGCACTCGCTGGGGAGCACAACCTGGGGAGGGGGGGTGCTAAATGACACCTGTGTCCTGCTTGCGCTTGAGCCACTGAGGGAAGAGTGCCAGGCTAGGGGGGGCCTTGGTTGGATCCAGCTGGGCTTTTCTCGTGCTCGTCCATCTTCCAGCCATGCGCCGCAACCAAGTGGCGATGCCAATCAGTCTGACAGTGGGGGCCAGCCACGCTCCCTGCCCCAGGGACGCAGCTGTCCCTCTCCTGCTTCTGTGACACAGGGCCTGCTCATGTTTCCCTGTAACCTTTGCTAAGGTCTCTGCTGTCACAGATCCCCAGGAATTTATTTTTATGCACGCAGGAGTGGGGGCTTGTGTAAGAGCCAGGCACGACTGCTTTACATGGCCCTTTTGGAAAACTTTAGGACAACCCAAGAGGTTGCTTAGATCAGTCAGTTTGAAAAAAGGCACCTTTTCCTCCAGAAGGAAAAGCCCAGCACCATACACATTGCAGTTGATTATTTTTCATGTCTCTAGTCCACATGCCAGGGATGGAAGCAGACACAAAGGCTACAACCTGTGCCTTCAGGTTGTGTTAGACTACATCTCCTGCAATCCCCAGCCACTGAGGCTGGAGAAGGTCTGAACCAGAGCAAGAATTCCCGGGCTCCCCACCATACACAAATGTCTTCACCCCTTCAAGTCTCCAGTAAGCTCAGAGTTGCCACTCTTGGGGCCAGACATTGCTCAGGCTTTAATTCCTTCAGATCAGTTTTTGCCACCTTGGCAAAGGTGTGATGGGGTAACTTGATCACTTCTGACACAATGGAAGGCAGATGGGTGGCGAGATTTATTTTTCCCCTTCCCTCCCCATCCCCCTTTCATTGTGTGTTGTGTCTTTTGGATTGTAAGCCTGCGAGCCAGAATTGTCTTGTTTTACAGATAGATAGATGCCACCCTGGGGATAAAAATACTTTAAATCAGTATGAACACCCATGCCTTACTCAATGCAACTACTGGATGAAGGCTGTGTTCAACATCCCTGCATGAGTGCCTGCTCTGGTCTTTCGGCAGCCTCCACTGGGGGGCAGAGAGCCCCCGCTGCTGCTCTGCCTTGGGTAGAGGCATCCAGATGTGCCCGATGCCAAGGCAGAGGCCCTCCCTTGTGGCTCTGGGATGTTCGGCATCCCTTACCGCACCAGCGAGCCCAAGCTTTCCTTTGGGAAGCAGTCCGGAATTTAGGAAGTGTTTAACTTTGGCTGGTCCAGGGCCCTCAATGTCTTTTAGGAAATTCTCCCGTTACCTTTCTGGTTTCGGGACATCACTTCTGATGGAAATCCCAGGTCTGAGGACTGCCTTAAATACATGTGTGTTGAGCAGTGCAACCCCTACCCTCATCCCTGGGATTCTGCTAAATCCATGCTTCCAAGTGGATTTTCTTGTACAACAAACACACCCCCAAAACTCTGATTCGAAGAATGCCAGGAAAGTTGAGATTTCAGAAGGACCGTTCGGAAGGCTGCTGCTCGACTTTGTCCCTGGGGGAGTTTTCCTGAGCACCCCCATCCCTCTTTGCACAGGATGAAGAGAGGCGAACTCTTCGACTACCTCACAGAGAAGGTGACCCTGAGTGAGAAGGAGACCAGGTGAGGTGCCGCACACAGGGCTGGCGTGAGGGGCAAGAGCGCATCCGCCACGCCTCTGCCCTTCCGCAGAGCCTGCCGCCTCCCTCCTCTGCCAGGTTGCTTGGCCATGCCGGCAGGCCCCAGAATGGTGGGAGGTGGTGTCTGAGGCGGCCAGCTGGCGGGTTGGCCCTCGCTCAGCCCAGGGCCTCAGAGAAGCTCGCGGGGCTGTGCTCCCTTGGGCAGGGCCAATGGCAAGAAGAGCGATTTTGCACTGGATGCTCCTCTGGCGAGTAGCAGAGTCCTTTGGAGAGGCATCTCTACCCTTTAGGATGGGGGAGAATGTGCAGAAAGGGGGGAAGCTCCCAGTGACTGGCAGCTGGGGAGCGGGGCGTGACCCCTGGGGTCCTCGTGTGGGGCAGGGGCTCCTCGCCGGGGCTCTCCTGAGACATCCGGGTGCAGCAGCGATCACCTGGGAGAAGCTTTTCTCTGAACTAGCCCCTTGCCCCGCAGCCTTTCCAAGCGGTCGCAGTGTCCCCCTGCCCCCCCAGCAGCCCAGCCCATCTCCCCGGGATGGCAAAGAAGAATGGGCTGCATCTGCCTGTCCGTCTGCTGAGCCAGAGCCGCCCAGCTCCTCGCGTGGCAGCAGGAGCCCGGCTCACCCCTCTGGCCAGCCGGCTGGGGCTTCTCTGCTCGCTTACTTGCTCTCTCGCTCGCTCGCGCTCTCTCGCCACTCTCTCGCTGCAGGAAGATCATGCGCGCCCTCCTGGAGGTGATCCGGTACCTGCATGCCATGGACATCGTCCATCGGGACCTCAAGCCTGAGAACATCCTCTTGGATGATAACATGAACATCAAGCTGACCGACTTCGGCTTCTCATGCCAGCTGCAGAAAGGGGAGAAGCTCAAAGGTTTCTCAATTTATTTTTGAGGCCACAAGCACCTTCCTTTAGGCATTTCAGCCTGCCATTCTCATATGTGGTAGTCTACATTTAGTATAAAGTAGATTATTTATGTGTAATTAAACATTATTTGAGGAAGTGCACAGTGCCTTTATCTGTCCTGTTTACCTGCCACAAGTATTACTTAAAGATGGATAATTTTTGCTGAGATTGTAGGAGCAGGAGCTCCTCATGTTGGGTTCCAGAAGATTCTTAGGAAGCTTTTGCATAGTTGATTGCTTATTTGATTACTCAAGGAATATAACTTATGGGTATTTACTCTCTCTTTGTGGTAGTTGAAGCTGTTAAGAACCATGGTATAAAAGATATACATGTTCCAACCAAAGACAAGCATTTTTATATTTAATTTATTTATGTTTGGTGTTATTTGTATTTTATCTTTGTAAGCCGTCCTGAGGCTTTTGCAAAGGACGGCATATAAATATCTTAAATAAATAAAGGTGGCCCCAGGTGCCACAGGGGCTGTGGCATCCTTTGGACAGGGGGCCGGGTGCAGCGCCTGTGTGCACTTGTGCACTGGGCCGTGTGGGGCAATGGTCCCCAAACTTTTTGGCACCAGGGACCTGTTTCACAGAAGACCCTTCTTCCTCAGACCAGAGGTGGGCGGGCATGGTTTGGGATGATTCGAGCGCATCGCAGCAGCGCCTCATAGTTGGAACTTAGTTCGCTTCAGGAGGCCGTGTGAACTCTGAATCGTTTGAAGTCCAAATCAAATTTCCTCATTAGAAATAATGGAAAGTGAATTAATCCGTTTCCAGACCCAAAACAGTACTGGTTTTGATAAATTTAATTATTTTTTAAAGTGTTAATTTGTAATTAAGTTTAATAAATTTTAATCTTAATTAATTTTTACTGTGCAGTATGCATAGGATTCATTCATATTTTTTTCAAACTATGCCCCCCCCCCCCCAACAGTCTGAAGGACAGTGAACTGGCCCCTTGTTTAAAAAGTTTGAGGACCCCTGCTCTGAGTGGTCTGGGAAAATGTTCTTGTCATCTTCAAAAGTAAGATTACTAAATGTTTAAGTGCCGCTTCTGGGTGCCTTTCTTGCAGAGATCTGCGGAACACCAGGTTACTTGGCTCCGGAAATATTGGAGTGCTCCATGGATCCAGACCATCCAGGTTACGGGAAGGAAGTGGATATGTAAGCAAAATCGAGCAACAACCAACTGCCAGCACCGGGGGGGGCGTGGAGGGGGGGGAAGGCCTTGATCTGGAAGGCCATGACTCAAGGCAGCCTGCGCCTCCTCCATTCCTGCCCTGGCAGGGGTCTCAGCCCAGAACGTGCTGGCCTCCTACGGCACGGGCTCAAGAGGAAGAGCTGCCCCACTCGTCTCCTGTGGTGGAGAGGTGCAGGTGACCTGGACGTCTGCCTGCGGGAGAGCTCTCTTTGATCTGTGCAATAGCTATGATGTGCTGGCTGTCCCCATCCGGCCTCCCTCTGGATCCGTGCCTGTCGGGGGGCCCAGCTGCTTTGCCCTGCTCCTCTTTCTCATGTCCAAATCCTGGGGAGTGCCGGTCCCCCTTTCCTCAGCACCCGGTGGCCCCATCTGGAATCCTGCGTCCAGTTCTGGGCACTTCAGGAAGGATGTGGACAAGCTGGAAAGGGTTGGGGGGAGCGCAAGGGTGATCCGGGGACTGACACAAAAGGAGGGGAGCAAGTCCTGGGGCCCCTGCTGGGTGTGGGGCCCTGGGCTGGTGCCCTCCTTTGGCAGCAGCCCTGGCAGCTTTGTTTGTCTGCAGGCCAGACTTCCTGCCCTCTGGCTACCAGGCCATGAGGAGACCGCTGGGGAGCAAGCCAAAGATGGCCTGGCTTTACCCGTGCAAGTGATGGAACGCGTTATTTGTTTTTTGGCGCCAGGCCAAGACCTTTTTAGTTAAACATCATTTTAATTAACTATCTATTTATTGGTTTTTATTTATTGCCGGATGTGTCCAGTTTTTATATTTTTGTGTTGTTATTTATTTATTGGAAGCTGCCCCGAGGCTTATGTGAATGGGGCGGCATACAAGAACCCTAAATAAATAAGTGAGTAAGTGAGTGATGTGAAAAGTGGCCCAGGGTCCAAATTATTGGCAGATGCACAAGCCTGAAGCAGGAGGCAAACTGTGGGGTGCACTTTTGTTCCAGGTGGAGCACGGGGGTCATCATGTACACCCTGCTGGCTGGGTCCCCCCCTTTCTGGCACCGGAAGCAGATGCTGATGCTGCGAATGATCATGAGCGGAGATTACAAGTTTGGCTCGCCAGAGTGGGACGACCAGTCGGACACAGTCAAGGATCTGGTGGGTGCCACTCCAGCAGGCTTGTGAGCCCCTGCAAGGAAAGCGCAGCGCCATGCAAAGCAGAAAGGGGCAGTGGACAGGATCCACTGGATGAAGGACAAAGGGCAGGGTGGGAGAAACGGTGGAAGGAGGTCTGTACGAGGAAGAACGTGGAGGAATGGGTACAGAAGCAGAGTGGTGTAGTAGTTACAGTGAAGGACCAAAGAGATCTGTGTTCAAGTTCCCCCTTGGCCGTGAAGCTCCCGAGGGGCTTTGGGCCAGTCACTGGCCTCCATCTTGTAGGTTCTTGTGAGGACAATGGGAAGGAGGAAGACCATGGAAGCCACTTTGGCTTCTCTGCTATCGAGTTGTCTCTGACTCATGGTGGCCCTGTGAATGGGGGAAGCCCTTGAAAATGCCCTCCCCAAGATGGCCCCGCTCAGCTCAAGGCTGCAGCTTCCTCTTGGCGGTCACTTCACCTCATATTTGGTCTTCCACCGGAGTGGGATGCTGTGACGTGGTGTCCTGCAACAGCAGGGGCTGGAATTGATGGCCTTCATGGCCCCGCCCGGCTCTGCTTTTCGATGAGTCTATGATCGCTCGTCCTCGTCTGCCTCCCACTTCCCCCAACACGATCGTCTCCTCCAAGTTCTGGCTTGGTTTGATGGAGGCATTTGTTGTCCTCTCGGTCCAGGGTATTTGCGAAGCCCTCTTCCCGCAGCACGTTTTGACAGCACCCATCATCTTCCCGTCAGCCCCCTTCTCTGACCAGCTTCCCCACTCACCCATGGTGGCCAGGAAGGCAGGAGCGTGGATCTTGCCCTTGGCCCCGGTGAAACGTCCTTGCGCTTGAAGAGCTTCTCCAGTGCCTTCCTTGCTGCCCTACCCAGCCTCACTCTTCTAATAATCTGACTGCAGTTTCCCTCTGGATCGATGACTGAGAATTGTTCACAATTTACGGAGTGAAGTTCTGCAATTCGCCTGCAGTCAGTTTGTGTGAGCGTTCAGTTGGCACCCCATCCACCCACTGCTCTGCTCCCTGCAGGTGCTTCTAGGGGAACTTTCACTTCATGCTCAGATTCCGCAGGCTCTTCTTCACAAGATGCCACTCCGAAGACCAGAAGAGGTCCTTCCATCTCTTCTGTATAATTTTTCTCTAAATTGTTCCCACCTTCTCTTCCTTTTTTCCTGTTGGTTTTTCAGCATTCCTAGTCCAGGTTTGGATTTCCCTTTAATTTGTGGGATCTTCTGGAAGAGGTATCTAGTTTATCCTCTTTTGTTGTTCTCTTCTATTTCTTTGCAATGGTCAGTGTTGTAGTTCTTTTGTCTCCACAGGGTAGTTGCTGAAGGGGTAAGTTCAGGATTCTGATCCTATTTCTGTCACCTGTTGCTTTTGCTTCTTGCCTGACCTTAGCAACGGTGTTTCTTCTGTCATCCATCTGGGTTTTTCCTTTTTGCTACAAGAAATGGTCTTTTGGCATTCTTCCCTGGTTTCAGTCCACAGTTCTTCTGGTTCACGGTCAATGCACTTGAGTAATGGAACTCTTAGTCAAGTGATATTAGGACATAGATGCATTTATCATATTTGTAACTTCCCTTTTCTCCTTTGGCTTCCCTGCCAGAGAGGGCTAAATATAGTAAACTTGCTTATTTTACATTTGCGTTGTTTCGCTGTGCTCACAGATCAGTGTCTCCATAAGCAGAGGTCAGCCGTGGCTCCGGCGGTGGGGGGGGGGGGGGATCCACTCCTGGGCTGAATCTAAATGCATAAGAAGCAGTCCATGGTGCAAGACCCTCTCCCTCAAATAACTGCAGTGCCACAGATAACTTATTCAAAGTTCCAACTTGGGAGCCAAGTTGCATCAGGAAGCCAAACGGTTTTGGTTCCCCCAGCAAATACAGCTCTTATTTAAGGCCATTCTCTTGGGTGCACTTCCTCACAAGCTGAAGGCCTGAAGGCCTTGGCATGCCTCCAATAAACTTTCATGTCTCCCAGACATTGGAAACATTCACCGCACCACCTGTGGAGACTTCACAGGCGTTCTTCCAGTGCAGACCTCCAATTCAGGCCATGTAGAAATGTAAGAAAGTCAAACGCAGAAGTAAGTGCTGTAACCAACTAGGGCTGTTCTCCTGTTGGCAGATCTCTCACTTTTTGGTGGTGAAACCGAAGCATCGCTACACGGTGGAAGACGCGTTGGCTCATCCCTTCTTTCAGGAATATGTAGTGGAGGAAGTTCGGCACTTTAGCCCCTTCCGGAAATTTCGGGTATCCAAACTTCTGTTTTCCTATAACCCAGAGCTGACAAGGGGTGACTTTTAGGGTAACATGTGAATGGCAGTTTTAAGGTACTTCTTAAAATTGGTTTGGCAAAAGCCATCGAGGGCAGTCGAAGCTGAGGGTGGAGAGAACACTTCAGCTGCAATGGCCACTTGGCAAACCCCAGTGTGTTCCTGTGTTGACTGAAACCGCTCAAGGAGGCCAATGCATCGATTTCCCCTCTCCAAATGTGCAAGCGTTTGAGATCTCCAGCTCTCCTGATCAGGCAAGAAGTCGCAAAGAGCTGATGGTGCCCAAGCAACAGGCAGGTGGTGGAGGTGGCCCTGCGGCTGCTTGGTCCTATGCAGGTGGCGATACAATAATTCGGAGTGCGTGCGCCGGCCTCAGAGAAGCGTTCTGAGCTGGGAGCTGGCACTTCGAATTTGGAGCAGTTTTGCAGCCCGTGCGGTTCCTCCCATGCCGGCTGAAGCGCCGAGGTAGCAAGCCCAACCCTGGAGGCAGCACCGCGAGGCTGTTCTGGGAGTCAGGAGGACAGGCTGCCAGCAGCACCTCCAGCTCCTCTCCTCATGTCGCACACCCAAATCGACTATCTAGTGGCTTGGGAGGTGGGCAAATGCTGGCCCCCTCCCACTGCAGCCTGACTGTGCTCGCAACCCAACGCACGCCTCCACGGAAAACGGCCCCCACAGCCCTCGTTGCCCTGTGGCCAGCTTTGTACAACGCAACAGCCCCTAGTTGAGGGTGGCCTGTTCACAACGGTGGCCAGCACATCGTGCAGCTCAATCAGGGCTGGCTAAGTGAAGGTGGGCTGCCGTGCCACAGGATCCAGTTGTCCACCTCGATCCAGAAGCAGGGGTTGTCATGCCAGGCTGCAAAAGAGCAACCCAGCCCATGGTTGGGCCGTGGGCCAGACCCTACGGGCACAACCAACCCGGCTTAAAGGAGCCACAGATCAACTTTATGGGCAAACCACGCCTGAGCAACTGTTGTGCTCCCTTGCCAGGTCATCTGCTTGACGGTCTTGGCCTCCGTCCGCATCTACCTCAGCTACCGCAACGTGAAGCCCATCACCAAGGAGGTGATGCAGCGGGACCCCTACGGCCTGAAGCCCGTCCGGAAGCTGATCGACGCCTGCGCCTTCAGGATCTACGGCCACTGGGTGAAGAAGGGCGAGGCCCAGAACCGCGCGGCCCTCTTCGAAAACACCCCCAAGGCCATCTTGCTCAGCTTAGCTGCCGAGGAAGAGCTCTTCTGAGTCCACGTACAAAAAGAGCAAAGCCTGCCTGGCTTCCCATGGCCAGGGATGATGGGTATTGGGGCCGATGCGCCTTTGGGGCACCCAACCAGGGAGCGCCAACGCTATGGCAGCACATCTAACGCTATTATTATTCTTATGCACCGATTTGCGTCTCCCTTTTCCTTGCAGGAGCTCAGGGCCGGATGTACTTCTCACACACACTCCCATGTCATCCCCACAACCACCCTGTGAGGTAGACCAGGCCAAGAGCACCCCCACTGACTCACGGCCAGGCAGGCATTTGAACCCAAGTCAGTTTCAGTTCTTGCTTGAAACATCACATCTAGCCTGGAACCCTCCATAGTTTTTTTACTGCACTCCCCATCATGCCTGGCTATCATCTATGCTGGAACTTGTGGGAATTGTAGTCCAAAAATCTGTAGAGGGTGCCACATCTAATGGCTACACTACCTCTCAGGATATTTGTTTCTTAATTAAACACCCCAAAACCCCAGGAACTAGAAACTTGACAGCACATTTACTGTGCTTTGTTTCAGCCTCCCAGGCATCCCACCTGAGGGGCTTATGGAAGGCGGGGTGGGCGGGACAGCAACCTCCTGGGGCCTCAGCGAATGTTGGTATGCCAACAGAGACGCAGGAATTCTCAGGACTTTGTCAGCTCCAGCAACAAGGACTTCTGAGGGAGCTTGAGGCGGAGCATCCGTTGCCTGCAGCAAAGCGTTTCCTAGGAGAGCAGCGGGGATGCCTTTGACTCTCTTGTAAGCGAGCTGTAAGAGGAGGCGGACAGCCACAGAGCTGCAGGGAGCCGCCAGGCTCAGGAGCAGTCTACCTCAGGCTTCCAGATGTGGAGAACCCCACTGGCCTGGGCGGCTCATTTCTTAGATCTACTCTTTGGAGGCAGGTTGCCCATAGCTGGGCACAGGATTGTGGCCTCGACAAAATCAGGGAGGACACACCTGCCACGACCAGCAGGCCGGGATGGCGAGAGGGGGCCTCTGTGCCCCAGCACCTCCTGTCTCTGACTTCCCAGCTGCTGGGGAGCAACAGCCTGCCAGAGGGGCAGTGCCACCGAGATCCCTCTGAAGTCCGCTGGCCAGCCTGCCCCAGGCTGCGGGGCACAGCCCACCTTGATCCCCTGGCTGTAACCCCAGGTGTATTCGACCTCAGGGCTGCCCGAGGGGCCCACCAGATGGCTGTGCCCCCTTCCCCAACCTCCAGTCGCGGAGAGGATTCTGGCTTTTGTGCAGCTCCCTTCCCAGATCCTAAGAGCCTGACAAGCCTCTTCGAAGGCTCCCCGGCTGGCTGTTGGAAGCTGGAGCTAAGACATACGGCATCTGGGGTCCTGCCCGTGCCGGAATGTGGCCTCCGGGGCTCCTCCCGGTGGGATCGGGCCCATGAGCTGCCCCTCGGTACATGCGGCAGCGAAGCACCAGCCCAGCGAGCCTGGGGGGGGGGGAACCCCAAGTAAGGGCAACGGTGCTCAGACACACACAGCGTGGCCGCCATTAGCCCAAAAGAGCTCCGAGTTTGGGAATGTGGAGTATTTATTACTATTTATTACAGCTGTGCTTTTGAAAGGGAATGTTCCCTGTTTTCTGGAAAGATAGCCCATTACAAGATTAATAAATGTACGTTCTTTCTCGGCTTGGCTTTCCTCCATCAGACAATGACATTGTATTACGAAATGACACATTTTGGATGGCAACTCCCAGCCAAGCGTGTTTGGAGCCAATAGGGGTTGTCCAAAACACATGGAAGGCACAAAAGTGTCGATGGGAACAGAGGGTCAAGAAGTTGGGAGGGGGGGTCTTAGCCAATCCTGCCACAATTGGAGAGTCTTCACTCCCCCCACTTATCTAATGTGTTCGGGACTGAACTTACACTTGACGCACACGCGTGCACACACCCCTCTGAGCAATGGCAAGCTGGTGGTAGGGAGGGACTTCTTCACGAAGAAGTGTATTGCCAGTGTATTGTAAGTATTGAATCTTGCTTTAATTTCAGGGGAAGACACGCAGTTCCTTGGTGGAACCCCTGCTTCACATGCAGAAGGTCCTAGGACTGATCTTCAGGCGGAATCAGGCATATCTGCCCCTGAAGCCCCGCAGAGACACAGCTGCCAGCCAGTGCTGCAAAGCCAGCCTCTCTGGCAGTTTCCCACCCTCTTCTCAGAGGCTGCCATGCCTCTGGTAAGGCTGACCCATTGGTGGAAGAGCTTTAGTGCACAATGCTGTACATGTTCAGACAGAAAGACCCCTGACAACTCCTAGGTGGCCTGCCAGGCGCTGGGGGGCGTTTTTCTGCCTACACACCCATCCTTACCCTGCCACCTGCTGATGGAGCCCCACCTCAGCCACCACCTGCCCCGAGAGGATCCCTGATACTGAATGCAGCCAACAGGGTCCCCCGGATGTCCTGCAGTGTTGCAAGGGTGAGGTTGGTTCCATATAAGGCAGTTCCCAAGCTCCCATTTAAAACAGCTCTTTATTTGGCACAATGAGGACTAGAATCTTACTTCATTTGGCACAATCACCCGAGTGGGACGGTGTAAGCTGGTGGCCCTGAAACAGCAGCGGGTTGGACCTGTTGGCTTTCTTGGCCCCTTCCAACTCTACTGTTTTACCATTCTATGATTCCTTGCTTAGCCGCAGAGTCCCTGCTTTGCATACAAAAGATCCCCAATTTCCCCCCGGCACCTCCTGTTGGACCTGAGGAACACCCTCTTCTGAAACCCTGAAGAGCTACAGAAGAGACGAGCCTGCACTGGGTCTGATTCGGGAGATCACAGCTTCTCCTGCTCCTGCTGTTCCAGTCTAACAGCACCTCAAGAAGGGAATCCCTGACCTGCACAGCATGCACACCGCCTGCACGTCCAAAGAGACACCCGTCGGATGCCTTCCGTCTCTCTGCAACGTCCTTTAGCGCCTAATTTGCCGCAGCGCCGCGGCCTTTCCTGCATCTAATTTCCACAAGAAACCATCTTCTCCCCGCAGCAGGGTGGCCTGTCTCCACAGGAGAGACGAATCCTGGAGGCTTCAGAGCTCGGCTTTTCCACCCACGGTTTCCGGGGCAGGCTGCCTGGGGGAGTCAGCGACGCAGCGGAAGCCAAGGTTGTCGGAGGCCGAGTCGGGAGTGTTCCCCATCCTGTGGAGTGAACCAAGCAGGGGTCCATCACCAAAGCCCCCTCTCAGGACTTGGTTCCGGTGGCCCGTGGATGTTTGGGCCACAGCTCCTGCCCCACACGATGCGGCGAGCTGAGGATCAGAACATCCGGATGGATGCAGGTCTCCTCCTCCTGGCCGAGCCAGCGAGAGGCACCACCTGGCTGCCCCTGAACAATGCACGGAAGCCTCCATGCTCGGACGTGCGGCAGCCCACGGCGGGCAAGGGGCGGGTGCCGGCACCCGGAGGCCTATCTGGAGGGCCACCTTTGGCCAAGAGGAGGGAGGGGGTGGGAAGGAAGGAAGCAAGCAAGCTGGGGCACCAAGGGGAGTCAGGGTGTGGAGAGAGCCTGCAGCAGGCTTGGGGCTTCCCACACTGGCCAGGCAGGAGCTCCGCCCCGGGAGACCCAACTCCAGGGCTGTGGGGTCCAGGGCTCGGCCGTGAAGGATGCACACCCTCCCATGCGATGTGTGAGCCGAGAGTGCTCCTGCTCCACTGAGCCTGCCCCACAGTGTGTGCACTACAACCCCCATCAAGCCAGCATGGATGGGTTGACGGGAACTGTTGGCCTGTGCACCAGAAGGCACCGCGGTGCATGGGGAAGGGTGAGCTCAGGATTCTGGGTGCAGCTCCAAGTCCCAGGGAGAGACGGGACGGCCCGTCGGGCCAGGGCTGGCCTACCTTGTGGTCACCTCTGCCTTGTGATTGGCCGAGCCGTCTGCCGTGTCAACCCAAGAGCCTCCCCGCAGGACGCGCATCTCCTGGGCGGGCCGGCGGACCCTGGGGCCGTCCAGACGATACTCCGAGGCCGTCCACTCCCACGTATTTCCCAGCAGGTCGTAGAAGCCTGGGCACAGCGACAGCCGGAGGGCAAGAGGGTGAATGAATGCCTGGAGGCGCCTCCTCCCTGGACACTCAACATCTGGGCTAGACCTGCAGCTGCTCCGTGGGAGAGGTTGGCGCACTCTGCACATGTGCGGGGAAGCTGACACTCACGTTTCAGGAGGCAGGGGCGGAGGGCAGATGGGAATGAAGCCCTGGGATCAGCTCGGAATGGCCAGCACAAACCCAGCGTGGCAGTGCTCAGAGTGCTAGACTGGGCCTTGCGAGATCCGGGTTCCAGATCCCCCTCAGCCGCAAAGCTCCACTGGTCCAGTCTAGCCTACCTCACAGGATTGTTGTGAGAGCCAGTGTGGTTCAGGAGTTAAGAGCATTGGACCAGAACTTGGGAGAGCCAGCTTCAAGTCCTCGTGAAGCTCCCTGGGTGACTCGGGGCCCATCACGGACTGCCAGCTTGGCCTACCTCACAAGGCTGCTGTGAGGACAACACGTGTCAAGGGGAAAGGGGATTCTGCGTGCTGCGACGGACTCCTCGCAGGGCAAAAGGCAGAACAGGAAGATCACAAATCTGCAAAACCTGGAAGGCTGCCAGCGCTCTACCCCGGGCTGCAAGCAGTCCCTGGCACCTGCGGACTCGGGTTCGGATGCCACGAAGCAGGACGCAGCCTTACCGTAGTTGTTCTGCGGGGGGAAAGCGGCCACTGGAGAAGCGCCGTGGAAGCCATCTTCAGCAGTGTCGATGCTGGGAAAGCTGCCCTGCAGGCGGGAAAGAAGGGGGTCTTTGTGGCCCAGGCAGGCCACCCAGGCTGCACCCAGCCTGCCTGCCAGTCGCTCTGGCATGGCAGCACCGGGAAGAGCGGAAGGTGCGCCGCAGGACTCCTACCTGCCAGAGGTTGGTGCGATTGGCCAGGAATTTGTTTCCCCAGGGGTACCGCCGGTCTGCCAGAGAGAGAAACACCGGGTTACCTGGCCAGCTTCGCGGCTCGTGAGCTGAAGCCTGCTGCAGCGCGCAAAGCCTCAGGCCAGAAGTGGGCTCCTTTCCCCGCTGCTGTGCAGGGAGGCTGACATGCCACGACCCTCTCACAGCCGAGCACAGATGTGGCGAGGCCGCTTGTGCTCAGGGGATGCTCGAGAACGCCAGCCACAGGGCTCTCTGCTCTCTTCCTCTGGGACCGACGCGGCCATGTGGGTGGGGAGGTGCCCTGCGGCCCCCTGTGGACCTACTCTGTAGGCCTCCCCTGGCCGCCAGCTCCCACTCTGCCTCTGTTGGAAGCCGCTTTCCCCTCCACAGGCAAAAGGCTTGGGCGTCGTTCCAGCTGACGTGCAGCACTGGATGATCCAGCTTGTCCCTGATGCCGGATCCAGGGCCTGCGGGCTGAGGAAGGAAACGGGGCACTGCAGTGGGGGCGTGAGGCCATCTGGGGGGGCTCTGGGGGGGTGCATTCCAGTGGCCGAGGGCCCAAATGCAACATGGCTGCAACGCACCATGACCCCCGAACTGCCGTGTCCCAGCTCAGGCTTTCGCTGCCCTAGCAGGGCCGCTCCCCACTTGTGGAAGGGGGAACTACCGAAGCCGGGTGAGCAGCAAATGGTTGGAGGCTGGCGGAAGGGGTGGTGCTGTCCCGGAAAACCCGCGCGAGCAGGATCTGGACCGTGCAGCTGAGGCTGGGCTCCCGTTCAGCACTGCATCAGTACGTCTGTTGGTTGCAATGCCAAGTTCCTGTTCTACTGGCCGCCCTTCCTTCCTTGCCTGTCATGCATGCTGCAGGGCCCTCGGCAAGTCTTGCGGCAAGTATTATTTACTGATAATATTTATACAGTGATTTCATCCTGCAAGGAACCCAAAGCCCCTTACATAATCTTCCTCTCCATTTCACAACAGCAGCCCTGCAGGGCAGGTTAGGCCGAGGGACCACGACTGGCCCAAGTCACAGTGAGTTCCATGGCTGAGGGGAGACTAGAACCCGGATCTCATAAGCCCCTTGGAAAGCTCACCTGCCTCCAGAACGCCTTCTCGACTGGCAGCCACCACGGTGCAGACTGAAAGGAGGAAAGGGCACGTGTCCAAGGCAAGCAGAAACAGTCCCACTGGCTTTGATGGATCCCTCCCCCACCCCCAGAAAAGTGACAATGGCCAGCCTGTAGTTTTGGAAGCGCTGTGCTCAGGACCAGGCTCAAAAGGCAGCAGGGCCAGGCAGCTGTGAACATGCTCTTAGCCACCTTCCTGAGAATCTCCACTTCCATTACAATCTTTTAAAAATAAAGTTGCTAGTCCTTGTGGTTCCAACATGAGCAACATGAGAAGTGTATGAGCAATGGCTTTGGAAATCTCCCAAGTCAGAGGGGTGACTGAGTCATGCTGCCAAGCGCCACAGCCTGCCCCAGGCTCCAAGAAGCTATGGACAAGGAGAACCTGCGCTCATTTGCTTGAGATGCATTGATACAACTCAACTCTACTTCTCTTGCGGCTATTTGGTGGGGGGGTGATCCCAAGGAGGGCACACTCCCAGCATGTACTCTGTCCCCGCTGGACACCCACCACACCTCATTCCAAGGCTCCCCTTTTGGCCCAGAAGGTCTCCCCCCGACCTCCGACGGCTGCCCACCTGGCTGGAGCTGCTGGCACGCCGCCGCCTCAGCCGCCCGCAAAGCGCCTCGCACCAGGCCAAGAAGGGATGGACCCGCGTCCCTCTGCAGACCACACGACATCAGGGGGCAGCCCCCACCCCCACCTGACGTTTGGTTCCCAGAGGTCAGCTCCTCCTGGGGCAACCCCTGGGATCTGGCTTTCCCTGCTCCGCGGGGGCCCCTGCAGTGGCTGCAGGGAACGGGGCCTTCCCGCTGCCAAGGTCTGTCCCCGGCAACAAGGGTGGGGTGCAGGGGAGGGGGCGCAGGCCCAGAGGGGAGGCCACCCTTCCTTAGGGGACAAGTGGCTGGAGAGCAGCACTTGTGAAAGGGACCTCAGGGTGCTGGTTGACTGCAGGCTAAACATGAGCCAGCCGTGTGATGCGGTGGTCAAGAGGGCGAATGCCACCCTTGGTTGCATAGCCAGAAGTGTGGCTTCTAGATCTAGAGAGTTATTACTACCACTCTATACGGCTCTGGTGCGCCCGCAACTGGAGTATCGTGCTCAGTTTTGGGCCCCTCATTACAGGAAGGATCTAGTCAGGTTGGAGTCAGTGCAGCGTAGGGCCACAAGGTTGGTGGCCGGTTTGCAGGGGAAACCGAATGAGGTAAGACTGAGGGAACTGGGTCTCTTCAGCCTGGAGAAGAGGAGACTCAGAGGGGATATGTTGGCAACATGCAGGTGTGTGAGGGGGTGTCACACGGAGGTGGGCAGAGGCCTGTTCTCCCCTGCAGAGGAAGGCAGGACGCGCTCCAGTGGAGCAAAGCTCAGGGATCCCAGGTTCCATTTAGGTGCCAGGAAGCACTTCCTGACAGTTAGGACCCCGAGGGCGTGGAATGGGCTTCCACGGGAGGAGATTGAAGCCCCATCGGTGAGGGTGTTCAAAGACAGGCTGGACATGCACATGGTGGGCATGTCATGAGCGGAGCCGGCTGGAGTCGGGGGTCAGACTAGATGGCCCGGGAGACCCCTTCTGGCTCGCTCTGTTTCTGTTTCCTTGCCATGCTGCACATGCAGTACAGTTTTTATTATTTTGAATGACAGGAGCTGCAGCCATGTCTGTGGAGATAAGTTTTCTGTCCCAGTTCTGCTGTTTCAGAACTGACTGATTCATTTAGCATACGTATATCCTGCCTTATTTTCTGGCAAGAAACCCAAGTTAGAGCAGGCAGACCAAGCTTTTACCTTTCTCGCAATTTGCAGTGCCTGTCCCCATTCAGCAGAGTCAGAATGCTTGTGAGTGTTCCGTGTCATCACAGAAACTCTGAGGATGCATACAGCAATGACGCTACAATCAGGAATGCTAGGAGTTGTGGTCCCATGCCATCTGGAGGGCCTCAGGTATACTCAGTAAAATGGCAAAGAAACCCTCGGACTTCACAGGGGGAGCACCTGAATCCTCTTGGGGGGAAATGTGTGTCAGGGGCCAGGGGGGAGGCACTTTCAGAGCTATGCATTTGACACCACACCCTGAGAGCCCCGCCAGAAATCCTACAAAAGCCTGCTTAGCAATTCAGGATGTTCTTTACCTCCAGCTTCTGCATCACTTTCTTCTTCAGTGCCTCTGGTACAAAATCCTCAAAGACAAAGCTCCAGCCAAACTCTTCTGCTTCTGTTTTGTATTTTCGGTCGCGTACAAATTCCCTGTTAGGAAGGGTGCAGCAGCGTTCAAAACCAGCCTTTAATACAGAGTTCCTTGATTGCTGTCCTAGAACCTTCCGATCCACCAGATGCAAAATGGCCTCTTGTGCAAAGTTACCTAGAGCATCTCATAAGCGAGACGTCCCACATTTTCGAGGATAAATGTAAGTTATACATGATTTGCTTTAAGGAACAATTATATCTCCCTGATGGACTTGAGGGTTTTTCACTGTCCTGGCCCCCCCTTAAGAATAAAATCATAATAATCCGAAAGAACAAAGAACAAACATGACGTACTGTGAGAAGAAGGTCATTAGCTCTGTCTATTGGACCTGGAGAAAATTGGAAGTTAGGTCCCCTTGCTATGGAAGTTGGAACAATGCCTCTTCTTAACAAACTGATTCAAAATAATATTTTAATATAGAATGGGCCTAACGATTCTAATACTGACAGAAGGCTGACTAGCTTAATCCCCTTTTGCCTCTTTTTCCTCCCTCTTATCTTTCCCTTGTTCTTTCTTTTCTTTCTTTCTTTCTTGATTCCCCTTCCCTAATTTTTCTGCTTTAAACTGTACCGTCCAATTGTAGTTTACTTATCGGTATGAAGAAATGAGAGAGGTGGAAGTGCAGAGGAGCAGAGAAGAAGAGAAGTAATGCAAGAAGGAAATCTGAATGGGATTCTAAAGAGCTGAAGACAGATCTGAAGTCAGAGCTCCTCAGATTGAGTCTGAGAGACAGAATGACGATAGTATCAATTAGTATTAATGGACTGAATCTTTCTTTTAAGAGAATCAAAGCAGTTTTTCATGAGTCTTAACAATATAGGGGCCGAGAGCCTTTCAGGGAATATGGCAGAGTTAGGATGGCAGCTGGTGCTGGATGGAGCTCACCGGAGCCCTCGGCAGCTGAAGGATGGAGGAATGGGCGGCGGAGTGCGCAGTTTAGAGCGCTAGAGGAATGTGCAGCATGAGAAGTGGATCTGAGGTGTTTAAAAAGGAAAGGGAAAGCTGCGGAGGACCTGAAGTGCTTGGAGGATCTGTTGTTGTACAGAGTAAGGATTTCCTTTGTGTGAGTTTTGTATGGAGTGTCGATGGACAGATCCTGAGGGCTGATTGTACTGGCTGGATCTGCATCAAATTCCTTTGGCGACTTTGTCAATCTCTTGTTCTGTTTATTATTATTCTGTTTATTATTTTTGTTGTTCTGTTTATTATAGTTCTGCTTTCAGAATAAATAATAGACATACAAACGACTACAGAGCTCAAAAGCAGACTGTTCCTGGCCATGCAAGTACGGAGCACTTAAATCGCTGCAAAACAGGCCAGCGAGGCGTTTACCGGAAATCTCTGTTGGTGACTGGATATTTGTCCATCAGGAAGGGCTCGACCTTCCTGGGAGACCCGTCTTCATTTCTGCTGTCAAAGGAATGGGTTCCAACTTGCACTTTCCCACCAGGTACCCACAGCAGATCATCATCCTTTGCAACACCTGAAAGGAAGATTTGAATCAGCAGCAAGAAGAATAGAGAGAGGGTTCCCTGTTCTGTGCAACCCATGAATCTGCAGAGCTGAGGGGGAAAAGCCCTCTGAGCAGGCTGAGAGGTCAACCCGATGTTGTCAGGATGTGTTGCATCACCATCCCCATCCTAGCTGGGGGCCGCCATGGAGAAGGCCCTGTCTCTAGCAGCCACCCTTTGAGCATCAGAATGGCAAAAGGCCTTTCTGGATGACTTGAGGCTAACAGAAATAAATCACTTAGGATACCTTTCATTCATTCGTTGTATTTATATCCCACCCTTTTCTCCTTTCAAGGAAGTCAAGGTAGCTTTCATATTTCTCCTCCTCCTCTCAGTCTTGTCCTGTGAGGTAGGCTGGCCTGAGAGTCTGTGGCGTGAAAGGCTGTCACAAAGAGGAGGGCCAGGAAGCCAAATTCTGGCCAGGTATCAGGAAGAACTTCCTAATGGTTAGAGCAGTATGACAATGGAACCTGAGACCTAGGGATGTGGTGCCCCCCCCCCACACACACACACTGGAGGCATTCAGGAGGCAGCTGAACAGCCCATCCGCCAAGGATGCTTGAACTTGGGAGTCCTGCAACGATCTATGATTCTGTGACTGTCTCGAAGTCGCCCAGCGGATCCATGGCTAAGCAGGGACAAGCACCCAAAGCACGTGAGTCCCAGTCCCACACTCTTCCCCACGACACCTCACTGGCTCTCATTTATGACCTAATATAGTAGCCTCTCTACGTGGCTAAAATATAAATATCAAAAATAAGCAAAATGCACTATCCTGAGGGTCACACAATGAATTGCATATTGTAAATTAAAGTCTTTGCAATATATTTATGTAATTGAATATACACAAATGATATATTTAACCATTAAACGAGGGAGACAATTTACGACTAATTGAATGACTTTGGGGGAGGGCTCGGGGCCAGCATCTCGCACCACACTATTGCAACCACTACAGCAATACAAAGACTAGGCTGCTACAGTCTACATTTAATTGCAATTAATTGCCAACAGGGAGGTAGGCATTTTCATCACTCTGCCGTTCAGAGGTCGTTAACAAAGGTATGAAATCACAACATCGCACTTCTCATAACGTCAGTTGCGCAGCCCCGAGCGAAGCTTGCCCGGGCGTCAAGCTGAAGAGGTGTCCGCGGCATCGCTGCTGTTTTCATGCCCCCAAATGCAGGGCTTGGAGGTCGCCCCATGGAAAAAGGCGTGGGCCCAAATGGGGGCGCTGTTCCACGCACTCATCCTATGCGCCAGGGAACTCTCTCCACAGCCTGCCTCCCGGAGTGCGTCCCTGGCCCTGCTGGGCGGACGGGCGAGCGAGCGAGCGAGCGAGCGGGACGAAGCCCGGCTTGAGTCCGGGGCTCTTGAGCGAGCGGCCCTGGGCGCGGAGCGACGCGACGAAGAAGCGCCTCCGCCGCAGGGCCGGGCCTCGCCGCTTCCCCGCACCCGGCCCGCCAGCGCGGAGGCGGCGGCCCCGGCCCCGGGGCAGCCCGGGGCTCCGGCCCGCCAGGGGCCGCCGCCGCAGCCCCGCAATGCCGGGCCGCGGGGCAGGCCGCCCGGCGCGCGGGCCACGAAGCCCCCCGGGCCGGCGGGCGGCCTCCGGAGCCGACCTGGCGGGCTGCGGCGGGGCCCGCGTGCCCCCGGCCCGCCTGCTGGACTGCGAGGCCCCTCCGCCGCCCGCCCGTCCGCCCGCGACTGGCTGACCGACTCACCGGCGGCGCCGCCGCGCACCAGCGCCCAGGCGCAGAGCAGCCAGCCCAGGCGCAGCATCCTCGGCCGGGCGGCCGGCGGCGCAGCTCCCGCTCGGCTCGGCCCGCGAGGGAGGGAAGGAGGGAGGAGCCCGCGGGTCCCCGCCCCGGCAGCAGAGCGGGAGGCCCGCCGCCCTCCGCCTGCAGCGGCGCTCCCCGGGCCCAGCCGAGCCGGCCGCGCTCTGGGGCGGCTTTCACGGGGGAGCCGCGCGCCTCGTCCCGCAAGGCCGCTCGGGGCTCGGGGCGGGTGCGGGGCAGCCCGGGGGGCGGGGGGGGCCACGCGGCTTGTCCCGCAGCTCCTCCCGCGGCCGCACTCGCCTCCCTCTCCCCCTTTCCAGCATTTGTGCAAGAGCCGCATTCAGCGGGCAGCTAGGTTAACAAACCCCAGGACAGCCCGAGCAGAGAGCAGAACTGTTTATTGGGTACAAAGATGGCAACTCCAGATGTATTAAGTCAGTGCGTGTAAAAAATAAATAGTAACTGATTTCACAGAAGCAAAAGATTTCGGTCTGTGAGAGGCCAGATTCCTGAAGGCGCAGAGGTGACTCTTCCCCTTGTTCTGAGATCTCCGCAGGATGCCAGGAAACCGTGGGTGCCTTGAACAGGGCTCTGGAGACAAGGGCTTGTCCAGGCAATCCCCCTCAAGACAGCTTTCCAGCTCAGCCTTTGAGAGATGACATTCCGGCACGCATAATTTCGTCCACCAGGAGAATGTTGCTGGCTATGACAGTGCTGAAGGAAACAGACAGAGAGGCTGCTCTGACCCAGAAGCGCAAACACACCCCAGCCCCGATGTGTTCCTGCACCCCTTTGGACAGGGAGCGGGTGCGGAAAAGGGGACCCGAGTGTGACACCAAATTGCTTCATTCGCCCTGTCACCCAAAACTACATTACTCCCTGGGCTACGAATCATTCTGCACTTGGCTCCTGCTGGCAGCTCTTGGGGTTCAAGTAAACAGCCCCGGTGGCTCGCAAGCACATGCACTCCTGTGCTTTAGACAGACTTCGGATTTGTTGTAATGTGTCCAGCATTCTGGACACTCCACAGAAAACCTTGAAATCCAAGAACTAAAGCCTGGAGATGAGACTCGACTAACAAAGTTTAGAAAAATCTTCCAGACCAGCACTTGGTGTGTGTACCCCAAAGTACTATCACATTCAATTGCACTTAGATGTCTAACAGGTTTGTGTGTAACTGCAAACTGAACATAGTTGGGCACCACGCTGTGTATGTTTAAGCAGGAGCCTGTCCCACAGCTGTCCGCCTTCTCCAGCCAGTCCATATTCGATTTCTACTGATCACAGAGCATTACCTTGAATGAAGCAACTGCTTTTTAACATTGTAATTGTCCCACACTCCAGCCGCTGCTGCCAACATCGGTTCCCCTGGAAAATGACAAGAATTGTTGCTCAAAGGCCATGACGGTGCTACACTCTGTCCGTGAGCATGCTCGAAGGAACAACTAGCCTGTAACACAGGCCCACATGTGCTCACAGCACCACTACTTTTAGTTCAGGATTCCTTTTAGTTCCTACAAACTGGTTTGAATTTTTACAGAACACTAAATGGCCAGAAGAGTCTGCGTATTTCAATGTCAAGTGTTGCAAAAGGGTTTAGATCGCAGGAAACAATGCTAAGTCTTGCAGACAGAGCTTCAAAACTGCTCTGGATCAGACCAAAGCTCTCTCTAATCCCGCATTCAGTTTGCTCATTAGGCACCCACCCATTAGCTCTTCCGGAAGCATGCAAGGAGGACTGGACTGCCACAGCCTTAGTTCCCTCACAGCTGGCAGTCAGCCCAGCTTCCAATACTGGAGGAGCCGGCAACCCCCTAACGCAGACCTCCCCCCCTTGAGATGCAGAACATGGCTGTGGCCTGCTCATGACTGATAGGGTCACTAGGAGAGAGTCTGCCAGGGTCCTCAGCTTTCTGACAGCTCTGGAAATGGCCTCATCCTTCTGAGCTTGATCAAGGACAGCCCAGGCAGACCAGAGTTCACCTCAAGGTAACGGAGCTCACATTAACCAACCTGGGCACCCCAGGACTGGAGCTCGTGGCAGAGGCAACAGGCCAGCCAAGAGGCAGGTGGTAATTCTGAACATCTCCACCACACGGCTGTAAGGCTGGTTTCTCCTGCGTCTGGGGCTGCCGTGGGGATCCCTCAAACTCATCATATTGCATGTGAACTCCACTCTTACCAGAGTTTAAATCAACGCCAACCAGTTGTCCTGACTCAGCAAATTCAGCCTGAACTTTCACCAGCGTTTCTTGAGAATCATAGCCAGAGTTCTGAGCGAGGACCTGGGAGAATCAGAGAATACACAAAACCTGGAACAACTTCCCCACACTCAGGGCGTGGCTCGCTTGATCTTTAATCACAACAGATTCCCACTGTGTATTTCACATTTGACTTGACCTCAAGCTGCAGCTCTCCTCCTCCTACACCCGGCAGCCGATAAGTAGACTGACTCTTGGCCAAGTGGTTGCGTACCTTGGGAATGATCAGCAAAGCATCGGCAAAAGCTTGAACTCCCAGCTGGGCTCTGCCTTTTATACTGGGCTTATGCTTCACGAGGGCATCGGCGATGGCCACTTCTAGGGCTCCGGCCCCTGGGACCACACAGCCTGCAAAAAACAGCATGGATTAGTAGCCCCCAGCTGGGATCGCAAGCACAAGCGGCAAGATTTAGCGCCCCTCAAACATGGTCCAGACATGAGTAAGTTTCTTTCTTGGGGTCAAGTATCAACTGGATTTCTTGTCGGTTGTCTGTACTGCCTTTAGGCACTGAATATGACTATTTAGATGGGCTCCTGTAGTCGTTTGTGTTTAAAGCTGGTTTAATGCCTTCTGCAGGTTTTCAAAACAGCCTCAAGCCGAGAACGAGCAGATGCCAGACAGCGTTTAAATGTGCCTTTTAGGTCAAATGTTCTGATTTGGTCTTGCTGCTGTAGCTTCATGGGCTTCCATTCCCTTTCCTTGGCTTACATACCCCAAGGCAGCATACAGAATCCTCTCCATTTTATCCTCAAAACCACTATTTTATGCGGTAGGTTAGGCAGAGAATCCAGATTGGCCTGAAATCACTCAGTGTCAGTCACACTTCTGGTTGTTCTGACAGCTGCTTCCAGTTTGAGTATTTCTTCCAAGACCTGCCACAGCCCAATGGCTGAGAGCTAAGTAGCAGCTGGGATATCTCAGAGAGGAACCTTGCACTTGTCTTGGCCTCTCTGTGCTAACGCTTGGCTGTCTCAGTTTTGTAAAATTCAGTGGCACCTTTGCTAACAGGGAGTCTAAGCACCGCCAGAAAATCAAAGCAGGCCTTGGTTCTTCGGGGGCAACCTGACACAGGTGAGCAGGACCATCCACGCCTAGGGATGAGAGATGGGCAGCTTCAGGGTGAGGCCTAAGTCCTAGGAAGTACAAGCAGTGTGACCAGAAAGGACCAGAAAAGCAGCACCACAGCCTAACGAATTAGGGGGTGGGCAGTGAGGTCCCAGTTGCTCCATGTGAAAGCTGAGCCAGCACCAGCCAGGGCCAGACCTCACTGAGGCACCACAGCGCACTATTTGTGACCTGAGTTGGTCTGTTACACCTGAATGTTTTCTAACTTAGTATCAACTTTCCAATCTTTAGAATGTTTAAATTTGGCATTTTTAAAATTTTAAATCTTTATAAAACTTTATAAATTCATGGTGCTATTGCTTCATTTTGTCCTTTGTTCCTTTGAATTGTGTTGTTTTAGCAGGTATTATACTCAGTGCATAAAACTGACTGTTGACTTATTTCAATTTTAGGAACGATGCAATAAATAACAGACAATCCACACTCTTGTTTTTGTGCAAATGGAGCCGTGTGTTTCCACTGTGTGGTTCCTTGTACTCTCCCCCACCCCTGCATTGCCCTTTGGCTCTGTGCACCTGCCACAGAAGAACTTCCAGGAGGTTAGAAAGGAATCAAGGGTTATGGAAAGGCAGTGGCAGCAGTAAAACCAAAAGCACACTCTTCCCTTTTACTCTGCTCTGTGCTGGCTGCACCAGGCCTCCTGAAATGCCACAGGATCCTTCTGTCCCAGACTCACCATCCTCAATGGCGTTTTTGACAGCACGGAGTCCATCTCTGACTGCATCCTTGATCTGTGTCAGTGTGTGCTTATTTGGACCTTTGATCAACAGAGTCACGGAACGAGGATTGTCACACTTTTCAATGAAAGTGTACTTCTCTTCACCCTGTGCAAAGAGGACAAGCAAGGCATTACCAGGGATGCTGAGCGTACAGCTCTGTTATTTGATTTTCTTCTAGGCTGAGGCTGGATGCTTGCTAAGGGGCTTTATCACTGTGCCGAGTGATTTGATGGGCTTTTCCCTTGAAAGCCGAAGACTTACTCCTTCCAAAGGAAGAAAAACGTGAAATAATAAATAGAAATGGAGGCAGTGTGCTGATCACACATCACTGTACTTTGTCTGTTTAGACAAATGCACTCTCAAGTTCCTTAGCAACACAGAAAGAGTCCAAGATGGAAGTCTATGCAACAATCCAAATGCAATTTTCAATAGCTTTCAACACCACTAGCAAAACACAGCATATAGAAATATAGCCATCATCATCATGCAGACACCAGCATTCACAGCCAAGCTCAGCTTTTAACACTCGCCACACAAGCCACACTGTAATGAGGATGGGAAATCTGTTGGTGACACAAACCAGTGTGTATTCATAGACAAGGCCTGCGTGTCCCAGACAGTCAACGGAAAGGTCATCCACAGAGTTCATTGCAATGCCTCCACACGCAAGGGTCAACCTGGAGGAGAAGGAAAGGGCCTGCATTTTAGGGCAGCTCTACATCACAAGTGATTGGGACCTTGAAAATGGAGATGTACACTGTGTGTTGCATTTGTATGCTACCCCATAGCCCATGGGCTCTCTGGGCAGCTCTATTTGCTGTAAGCCACACTCACGAAAAATACACAGATCAGATGCAAGTCTCTTCCCATGGTGGACACATTTCAACTCCGTTCAGTGGTACTAGCTACTGGATTTCAGCATCGTGATCCTCAATTTGTTTGCTCTGAAGCAACTGCCCAAGGGTTTCTGCCCTTCCAAGCTCAGCTCAAGAGAAGTCTACAGTCCCCCGCACCCAGCTTCCATTACTTGCCCTTTCCTTTTTCCCATAGAAAGCTGCTGTACTAGTTGCAAGTGGACAGGAACCGGAGGCGGGGGAGAGGAGAGTCAGCTCAACAGCGGCCAGCTGGGAACAGGGAGCTGCACCTTGCCATGTCAGGTTGCCCCATTTCTACGCTACTGTGCTGTGGCAGAGGGGAGATGCTGGGGGGAGGGGGCTGTGCTGTGTTTCTCAGCCAATTTGTGCTGGTAGTTATGGGGGTTTGAGCAGGGGGTTAGCATTGTATTTCATAATTTAGCATGTATTATATCACTGAATTAAGTAACGCTTGATTTTGTATTGCTCTGCTAATATTATATTTTAACTTGTATTTGCTTTAATTATGCTATTGTATTTATACCGATTTTGTATTTTTGCCTATTCTAAATTTTTTGATCATATTATTGTATTTCTACTGATTTTGCATCTTGTCTTTTTGTAAGCCACCCAGAGAACCCTATGGACTACTGGGCAGCATACAAATGTAATAAATAATCAAATCAGTGATATTTCTGAGCAGCAGAAACTGACCTCTCCATGTTCCTTCGTTTGGCTCTACGCAAAGCAACAATCCCTTCCTTTGCAAAAGCATCCAAGGAGAAAGGGTCAATCCCCTGAAAAGAGAAAGACCAGGAAAAGTGGATCAATTTTATAAGCTTTATTCTGAAATACCTGGTGAGAGTAATGAATCTAGAAAGGCTGCTTCACAGCAACACCGAACTGTCCCAAATCTACTCCCAGTCCCAAATCTACTCCCAGTCTCACCTTTTGATTGACCACAATGAAACCTTTATTAGAATCTGCAACAACAGACTTTTTCAAGTCAATGATCTTCTTCACTCGATCTTCAATGAACTTCCTTTCTGCCTTGACCAGTTTCTCTCTTTCTTCTGCACTCTTATAAAAGAAACCAGAATTCACCTCTCTGGAAACAGAAAATGGGCCGCATCAGCTGGATGCTGCAGGTGTTGAAAGCATACAAAAGCACACAAGTGCAGGTGGGGGGACTTGGGCCCAGGCTGTGGCAGGAGGCTGGTGGCACTTGGGGGGAGCCACAAACCTGACAGGATGCCCCATGAATTAGGGGACAGATTCTCAAAGTCTGAGAGAGAGCGGTAAGCCCCACTGCATACATACGTTTTCTCATACTCCAGTGAGACATTGCAAGTGAGGATGTAAGCATCTTCAAGTCTCTTCTTCATGTCAGGGTGACGAGCACCATGGTCCAGGACAAGTCCTCTGATCAGCCTGTTGAGAAGCCACTTCAAGTAACCGTTCACGCTCTCACTGCAAGCCCCTTTTTTGATCCCACATGCCAGCACTCACATCTCACAAGCCGACTCCCAAGAGAGGGGAAGGGGCTTGCCTTTGTATCTGTCTCAGATGTGGCCATGCTGCCTCCCATAGAGCACACCGTTAGGAACATCCAAGACAGACATGATCTTCTTGCATGGCGTCTGACTCCATTAGCCACTGTCAACGCTAATGCAGAATTCATCCATGCCCACAGCCTATGAATCTCATTCCCTTGCCAGTTCAGGGTACCAAACAGAGCCCTTGAATGGGAGCCTTCCCCAGCCTGGCCCCATCCGATGTACTGGACTGCCAACTCCCACATGTCCATGACCATCAGCCCTCTGCCTGGGAATTATGGGAGCTGCAGTTGGAGGGCATGCATCTGAGGAAGGGTGCCCAAGAGACCAGCAGAACAGTTGCAAGTGATTGAGTGCGGCTGACCACCCAGGTGGCTTCCACCTTTGGCACAGGCACAGACTGTCTCCATCCCCTCAGCAAGACAAAATGTCCCATGACAGGCTACGGGGGTTCTGTGGTGGCACTAGAATGGAACACCATGGGCAGACGCAAGTGCAGAATCTGTGAGCCTTGTGTGGTACCTACGTGGTGTCTGTTTCAGATTTGTGTTTCATTTCCATTATTTCCACCATGTGGAGATCAATTGGCTCATCTGCCTTCCGGATGGCTAGAATGGAGTCCACCACCGCCTGGAGAAGAGGACAGACCCATCAAAGACCCCTTCCAAGATCCCCAGGACTCACCACCTGCTCGACCATCCTCAGTGAAGTATGAGAGCTGCACCTCACACACCAAGGCAGCAAAAAACAAGAAGCCATACAGTCTCACCTCCGTTAAGATATCAGCAAGCTCGGAATGGACTTTTGTACGCAGGGAGGTTCTGGCAACATCCAGAAGAGTCTCTCTGTCCATGTCCTTGGTTACTTTGACTTGCTCCAAGACCTGAAGGGCCTTCTCCTTTGCAGCTTCAAACCCTTCTGTAACCAGTCGAGGGTGCAAACCCTGGTGCCAGGCAGTTATGAATGAAAGAGCACACGAGCATGAGCATCCATTATCACTATTTTCAGTGCCGAGCTATTTAGCTAAGAGAAGCAGCAGCATCCTAAAACATTTGACTGGAGCTGATCTTCCATTACATAACAATGGCACTAAATTTGCAAAACTTGTCCTGTCCTTTTGAATACATGTAAAAGGAAAGAAGGTCCTTCCAATGCAGAGGGTAAAGCACAGGTTATTCTAGCACAGAGTTATGCCAAGGGAACTGCAGGGCTCGCTTGGGTGTTCACTGTGCACGAGATCCATGAAGCCTTTGTACCCCACAACAGATTCCGCCACAAAGAGGGAGAAGCGTCACACACTCTGAAGGAATGAAAGCAAAGGGGCAGAAAGGGGAAATCAGTCCTTGCCAAAAGGCACATTCTGGTTTCAGAGACTTCCACCGGCCCATTGAATATACCTTTATCAGTGTAACCTCAAGAGCATCACTACTTCCATTTAGCTTACTTTAGTGTTACATTCAGAAAGCAAAGGGCAGCCAAAATCATCCAGGGAACATTTGCCTGTTGCCTGGAAGGACTGCAAACACAGTCCACGCATACCTCGGAAATGTAGAGATCTGCTTGCTTGAGCAGCTCGCCGATGATGAGCACGTTGGAAGTGGTCCCATCCCCAGTGATGTCATCCTGTGCCGTTGCCACTTTGGCTATCAGCGAGGCCGTTGGGTGCTGGATTTGCTGGAAACACACGGGAAGCCAAGGAAAGATGCCCAAACGTTATTTCTCGGGACTGCAGGAACTGCAGTGCTCCATTGCTTAGGTTTTAGAGGTTTAAGCTTCAAAGGTTTGTTAGGTTTTAGGTAGGCTTATTGTTAGGTTTCAAATCTTGATAATGAAGTTTTATGTTTATTTCATATCTGTTTTTATCTTTATATATTTTATGTGTTTTTATCTTTTTAATGTAAGCCACCTTGAGGCTACAGTAATAGGCAGCACATAAATGAAAGTATAAATAGAATAAATAAAGGGCTTGAGAAGCCAATCAGCAAATCAAATCAGCACTGGACTTGTCTGTATTTCTGATTATGCTTAGAGCCAAAGCTAACCAGAGACTGACCCGGCCACTCCCAAGTACATGCCACTTTGTAAGGGAAACTGGTAAAGAGTTTGGGTGATTTTGAAAAATAAGAAATGGGCACAACACAGCATGCTTCTCTATCCCTCAGAAATAGCCAAAGTCCTAGGATAGGCAACTTGGTGCCTTGGATATGACTTCCATAGCTCATGATCAGGCCAGCTACAACTCTCTGGGGGGTTGCAGTACACAATGTCTGGAAGGCTATCCCTGAACTAAGACACATTACCTGCTTAACATCATTTGTAGCCTTACTAGCTACACATTTCCAGTAGGCAGTCAGTACTCAACACAGACCCGATTCCAGACACCCCAAGAAACTCGCAAATGATGTGATCTTCACATTTTGGTAGACACCTTCCATGGGAGGAACTGACTCACCATCTCATGCAGCAAGACATTGCCATCTTTTGTAAGCTTGATATCTCCAGCGCCAGATACAAGCCTGTGGAAGAAGACAGGAGAACTATTAGTCCCTGGCCTCACCTCCCCTGGGCAAGTGGCAGATTCGTGCCAAGCAGCCCCTGCTGTCGAACATACTGATGGCACGGTCTGCCCCAGCCAGTGCCAGAGGACACAGGAAGCACAGAAGGGAAATACTCCACCCAGCCCACCATCACTTCCAAGAAAGGAGAGCGCTTCCTGCAGTGCACAAGTCTCAACACTAAAGCTACAGCTTGAGAAGAGCAAGAAACACCTTTGGTAACAGATGCCAGTAGTTCCAGGTGCTGCAGCAAGTGCAGAACTGGCTCTCCGAAGGGATCGTTTGCAACTGTGCTTGGATGACCCAGGTGAAAACTGAACTGGCATTCACAGCTCAGGCTCAGTCCCAACAGTATCCAACCCAATGGCAGTCTGGTGAGGAGTGCATTGTGAGTGTAGAACTCCCCTCTTCCACAAGCATTCTGGGATACAATGGCTGTGCTAAGTAAAGCAGCCTCCCCCAACCTGGAAGCCTTCAGAGGCATTTGGACCACAACTCCGAGAACTCCCATCCAGCAGGATCATTGACTGGGAATTCTGGGTGCTGCAGCCCAAATGCTTCTGGGAGGCACAAGGTTGGGGAAGCCTGGAGTGAAGCACTTCAGGCAACCTTCAGGAGAGCTTCAGGCAACCAAGGACCCATGTTGCATGCACAACAGCCTGTGAGTGAACCTGCAAGACCCCTGAAAGCAGGATTCTGAACCTGAATCTCTCCAATCCAAGTCCAGAATGCCAGTTGCTACTGAGTTAAAAACATTAAGAGAAAGGAAGCTTTGTGGCACTTTAAAAAATTAAGGGCACAATTCTATGTGTGTTCAGGGAAGAAAAGTCCTACAGTTTCCAGCAGGCCCTAGCTATTCAAGTTAACCAGGGCATTCGAGGAGTTGTAGGTCTCTTTTTCTGTTATGTGACAGATTACACCTCAGTAAAACTCGTGCTTTCAAAATGAAAGTCCCATCAAGTTCATCCCAAGCTCCCGGCAAAATAAGAAGGGCTACTACATATATGTGTGTGCACAAAAGACATTTTATATCAATGCTTTACTCCAAAGACAATCAACTAGCATCCTGCAGCCACTTTGAACTTTCAGTTCCATAAGCATGTCCAACAGGCAGGAACAATGCAATCCAAAGCTCCTGGAAAGCAGCCGGTTTTCTTTCCACTAACTTGTGCACGTTTTAACTAAGTAATTGGGACAGCTGCATATTGTGCCTCCGTTCACCGATCTCTATTTTGCCACCCCTTCTCCAACGCCCAGCATCCCCCACAAACTAGCAGCTCGAGTTCTTCAAGTAGATTAGACTACATTTCCCAGTTTGCCCTGCGCCGGCCACCATGCTGGGAGGTGTAGTCCAAAGCACCGGAGAGCCAGAAGTTGAACTTGCACGCGCTAAAAAGAGGCCATCATGGGTTCCGGGCTCTGCCCCGCGCATGCGCCCCACTTCCACCCGCGAGGCCCACGCTCGGTGGGCGTGTCTCGCCGTGGCAACGCCCTCCCTTCCCCCCCACCCGTTCCCCCCCCCACCCCGCTCGCAGCCTCACATCTTCATGGTTCCCTTGGGGCCGAGGTTGGTCCTGAGCACGTCCTGCAGGCCCCGCGCCGCGCTGATGTTGACCGCCAGGGCCGCCTGGGCCCGCGCCACCTCGGCCTTGGGGTTGAGCGCCTTCACCGCCATCTCGGCCGCAGGAGAGGCGAAGCCACGAGCCAGAGCCGGAGCCCTCGCCGGAGAGGAAGAGGGAGGAGCGTCTGCGCGCGCGCGCAGGCGCAGGCGCTTGGCTCTGACGTCACGGCTACGTACCTTCTGGAAGGCTCCTCCGCCCGCGCGGGCGCCATAGGCCCGCCCAAGGCCCGCCCCCGGGTCCCATAGGCCCGCCCATGCGTCGATCACGACAGCGGCCCGGGCGGCGGTTGGGAGCGTTTGAAGGCAAAATGGGCGCCTGGTGCGGCCTAGTTGGCGGCTGAGGCGCTCGAGTTTTCTCCTGCTCTTGGAGCAGCTCGAGAAGAGGCCTTGTGCCACGAAAGCTCGTTCTGCAGCAATGCTCCTTAAGGTGTCACAAGAGTTCTCACTTATAATGACTCGGGGGAAAAATAGAAAATAAAAATAAATATTAGCATCACATATATTTAAGTTTTATCTGTATGTGCTGTGTGTCTGGGACACACACATATAGGCTGTATATTCATTACATTTCTAGCCCGAGTTGTAACTATTTCGTATCTCTACCACCCCACAGCTGAAACTCTCTGGGCTGGTGTCCCCCAGATGTTTAACATTTGTAAAGGTATTACAGGCTAAGGACACAGTATTGGGAGTAGGTACCATATAAAGAAAAGTAATCATAACAAGACCTACAATACCATGCATGTTTGGACAGAAAACACTTGAGAATCCTATGCATGTTTATGCAAGAAAAACAAGTAGACCCAACAGTCCTACATATGTTAAGGCAGAAAAAAGCTTAAGCTTATGCATGGCTGACTGGGGCAAGCTGCAAACTGTACAACATTTTTCTGTCCAAACATGCATGAGATTGTACTCTTTCTAAAAAGAGTATGCCTGTTTGGGAGCTCTCCTACCTCACACAGTTGTGAGGCTGAAATGAGAAGAGGCTCATTTATGTCACCTTGGGTTCCTTGCCGGATATAGTGGTGTATAAACATAACACATATAATGCTAATGTATTGTTTAATACTGAATATTTGCTTACAACTAAAAAACTATAATAGTCTCCATTTGCATAGAATGTACATGTGCCAGTTGTTGGGAAAAATCAGATAAATTCTTATAGAAAATGGTTGCTTATACAACACTCTGTATATGTTCTAAAAGCTTGTATTTGGTTTCAGCCTTTACTTGGGAGCACTGTTCATAAGGTTTGTCTCTGGAGAAGGGTACCTGGGGGCTTTAGGTACCTGGAGGCTCATTTAATACACTATCGAGCTTTGTAATGAAATCCATCTCCCTGTGAAATCTGAGCATACATTCTAGCAACTGGTAACTAGAAATGTAATGCAAAAGTTGGCTTGAAACTCAACATTAAGAAAACTAAGATCATGGCATCTGGTCCTCTCACTTCCTGGCAAATAGATGGGGAAGAAATGGAGGTAGTGACAGATTTTATTTTCCTGGGCTCCAAGATCACCGCAGACGGGGACTGCAGCCAAGAAATTAAAAGACGCTTGCTTCTGGGGAGGAAAGCTATGGCAAATCTAGATAGCATACTAAAAAGCAGAGACATCACTCTGCCAACAAAAGTGCGTATAGTCAAGGCTATGGTTTTCCCAGTTGCAATGTATGGCTGTGAAAGCTGGACAATAAGGAAGGCTGAGCGCAAAAGGATTGAGGCCTTTGAGTTGTGGTGCTGGAGGAGACTCCTGCGAGTCCCTTGGACCGCAAGGCGATCAAACCGGTCAGTCCTAGAGGAGATCAACCCTGACTGCTCTTTAGAAGGCCAGATAGTGAAGATGAAACTCAAATACTTTGGCCACCTAATGAGAAGGAAGGACTCCCTAGAGAAGAGTCTAATGCTGGGAACAATAGATGGCAAAAGAAGAAGGGGACGGCAGAGGATGAGGTGGCTGGATGGAGTCACTGAAGCAGTTGGTGTGAGCTTGAGTGGACTCCTGGGGATGGTGGAGGACAGGAGAGCCTGGAGGAATGTTGTCCATGGGGTCGCGATGGGTCGGACTCGACTTCGCAACTAACAACAACAACAACAAATGACATAGTAGTTATTCTTATGTATTGTAACCCTGTAAATCCCTTTTGGGGACTTACATAAAATTTCCATTTTCCAGGTATTTGTGGATGGAAATGGTGTAACCTCTTTATGATATGATGTGCTTCAAGAAAAGGGAAAACAGGTACCCTAAACCATCCTTGTAGCTCAACTTTTAGTGTGTTGAATTTTAAGAGTTTAATTTTTTTCTACCTTGATTTTTTTTAAATAGACATTTAAAAGGATTATCGTATGTTTCTGTCTATAAGACGCCCCCATGTATAGGACACCCCCCACTTTTCCTACCCGTCTCCAGCAAGCAAACTGCTGCCACGCACACACACTGCTTTGCTGCCCCCCTGCGGCGCCTCGCCACCCCCCGCCTGCGCGCACCGCTTCGCCACCCCCCACAGGCACTTGCTTGCTGCCCCCACGTGCATGCCAGTCTCCCCCCGCCCCATGTAAAAGACGCACCTCCATTTTTAAGTAAATGTTACATTAAGTAAATGGTGGGCATGTCGTGAGCAGAGCTGGCTGGAGCCGGGGGTCAGACTAGATGGCCAGGGAGACCCCTTCTGACTCGCTCTGTTTTTATGTTTTAAAGAAAAAGTGGCATCTCATACACAGAAAAATATGGTAATTTCTTCCAGACTTTATTCAGTTAACTGCATGTATGTATGACATTCCAATCATAGAATAGTAGAGTTGGAAGGGGCCATGAAGGCCATTGGGTCCAGCCCCCTATTGTTGCAGGTTACCAATTTATACCATCCTGCTCAGATGACTGATAGAAAACAATAAAACAACAGTCCTGTAAGGTTGTCCACTATTGTTAAACCTATTGATCATCATTGCTTAAAACCATGTAATGAATCTGTGGCTCTAGCAAGGTGTAGGAGAAATGGCCTGAAGCTGGGGTTCCCAACCTTTTTGCAGCCTTGGACACATTTTGGGAATTGGCGAAGCTGCAGCAGGCACCACCACAAAATGCCTAATCAATGAATTGCTGCTTTGGAATCTCCCTGACACACCTATGAGTCTCAAGGTGCACCAATTCAACAAAAACATTTGTGTCTGTTGGATACTGCAGTTGCTTTAAGAAGGGATTGTCTCATTTGGTTACTTGGTGGTGTCATACAGTTCATGCTTGTTTAAGCATATGTTTTGCCAATGTCCAGAAGTTGCTTATTTTTGGAAGGAGGTCATTACACAGATAAATTTTGTATTGGAACAGTCTTTATTTTGCTGATGTACATGGTCTTTTAAATCTGCCTCTAGAATGCCTCCAATCTGAGAGAGCTCTCAAGCTCATTGATTTTTTTGTCAAACCAGATGCATCTAGATGTGTTGGTTCCATAATTCCCAGCATCCCTCTGGTCTAGGCTGTCCTGCTGGTTTTACACACTGAGTGCCTGTTAAAAACCAAGGGCAGGTCAAGCAAAGCTTACAAACTTTATTCAGTTGGCTAACTTTAGCTCTGATTAGGTCTTGAGAAATCCCAAGAGGAGGAGCATTCCAGAGTAGGAAAGCAATCACCATGCATGCCTTCTTGCTCACTTTGTTGTTTACTTGAATTTGGCCTCGAGCATAATTAAGAGCAGCATAATTAAGAGGACTTATCCTTAATGAGTTATTACTGTCATTATATCCAATTAAGGCAGCATGAAGTGCAGGCAAAGCAACAGGTGCATTTACTTTTCTTGTAGAGTAGCTTTTGATATCTTTCAGTTCTGCACTGAGCAGGGCCCCCTTGGCTCCTTCCAACTCTGCTTTGATTCTATGGACTGTATTTTTATTCATGTATTTATTCATCAATAGCCACAGATCATCGGACTGGAAAAACACAGACAATCTGATTGCAAGCACAGTATATAACATTGCAATCATGTGTAGGTATGCTGAGAAGCAAGTCCCATGGAGATAAGTGGTAAGTCAGGATATGATTGTAGTCTGAGTCAGCTGATGTTAAAACCCCAAACTGACTGGGGCAAACCTAGGGAACCTCAGAATTTCAGTAACGTCAACGATGTTGCTAATCTTTCTCTCCTGAATCACTGCAGTCGAACTCAAAGACAAACATAACAATCTTTACAGTTGTCACAATAGATTTCTTTTAGAGATGTAGAGCTTGCTTTACACACTTGCGCACCAAGAAGTTTACATAAGTTGACATATAAGATAAGTAATAGTAAAAGCAATAATTTCTAAATATTTAGTGCTCAATATTTTGATCTATGCCCTCATCAGTGGCTGTGGTGTAAAACTATTTATATTCTATGCATCATTCCGTGGCAGTGAATATGACACGACAATGAAACATACTACTATTAAAATAATATTGTAAGACACAGCAATATTTGCGATCATTGTTTTGTTCTATGTTTTTGTGCAAAAAACTTGGATTCACATCCTTATATAAGTTATCGAGAATGACTTTACCTGCAGGAACGTTGTCCTAAATCATTAGATGGCTTTGGAAAAAACAGATTAGGCACATTCTTGGAAGGTAGGCTTATCAGTGCCAATCATAAATTCAGCTTCTCTGTTCAGAGACAGGATTCCTCTGAATATCCAAGGCTGGAGATGAACAGTGCTGGGCTGCCCATAACCTAAGGGCTATATTTGCCTACCTCTAGAACACCTGGCTGGCTGCTTGAGGGGCTGTGTTGGGTCACCTCTGACCCCCATGCAGGAGATTGAACTCATAGTGTTGGGGCTACCTGCACCTCCCAGATCCCTTTAAATCAGGAACGGTTCCATTATAAAATGTGAAGTATGATCAGAAAAAGAATAGATCAGCCTTCTCCAATCTGGTGCCGAACTGCTCCTCCTGCCATTCCACTGGCTGGGAATGTTGGGCTGTGCTGTCCCACCGCATGGGACCTTGTCAGGGATTTGTGTGTGTGAAGATCAGGCAAAGTTCTCAGAAAGACCATGGTCCACTCACAGCTGAGTTACAAGGGGATTTCAGTGGAGCTGCCGTTCACCCACAGCAGGCGCAGCTCAGTGATAACCATTTGTGTACCCCAGAACATAGGCCAACACCTTCGGCAATGCACTGGGGGTTCTCACAGGCAAAACCTTGTGGAAATATTCCACTGAAAATAGACAGACAGGGAAAGGGCCTGAATGGCATGAGCCACTGAGCTCTCTTGCTTTAGATCTTCTGCCCTCCTCTGGTAAATGCTGCATCTGATGAAAACAGCAGTGTCCAAGATGCTTATGCCAGGATAAATTTAAGATGCCACAAAACCCTTTTGCTGTGAGGAGCATGGCATGGCAACCCCTCTGGAAACCCTGCATTTCAGAATGGAGTCATTTTTGATAAGTGCATCTTACCCTTAGCACTTGTAGGGCTTCTGACAGTGTTCCTTGACCACTACAGCCAAGTAGTTCTTTCCTCTCAACTCACCTCTTCTAGATCTCATCCTGTGCCAGTTTGCCAGGGCCTTAATCAGGTGGCTTCTGCAAACTTGGCAAGTCCAAGGTCGTTTATTCCATCAGAGCCCAATCTCCACCTCCGTGTGCACCAGCCCTTGCTCTGCCGGCTTTCTCTGAGCCAATCAGGGAGTTCTCAGGGCTGGCCTGGAGGGGCCCCACCCCAAAAAAGGGCAAATTACACCTCTCTTTTCCTAAGTCTCTTTGTACACAGCTGGGGCCCTTTGCTTTCATGCATGCAGTGATTACTAAAAAAAGAAAGGAGGATCGTCATCAGTGCTTACTCAGCAGAACAGCGAAGGCTGTTCGGAAAATGTGGCCGACTTCCAGATCACTGGGTTCTGCCCTTGCATCTCTGTGACCAAAGGACACTGCTGATCCTTCTCTCGCCTACATAGCTTGGACGTGTCCAGCCTTGACATCCCAGATTGCGGCAGGCGCCACCGTACTGTAAGTTGCCAGCAGCTTGCATTCAAGGGGTGGATGTTGGATTTCCCTTCCGTTCCTCTTTCTCCTGCTCCCTCGTTCACACTGCCAGCTGACATGCGATGTCATTTCGAGGCCCCTCTGCTGGTGGCTCTCTTTTCTGCAGCAGCTTCTGTGGGAAAAGGTGCAAGGCCTGTTTGCTTCGCAGCAAAGAGATGAATGAATGATGCAATCCCAGACACTGGAAGGTTGCTGTGCTGTGTACAGGTTGTGCAGCTGCCTTTCCTTGGTTCGCTTGTTTTTGGCAGGATGAGACACAGAGAGGCCACACGCACATCACATGCAGAGAGTACTGGGTTACACGGGCACATTATAAGCTGCCCTCTACCAAGTCAGAATATATCGGTCTTGTTGACAGCGGCATGCAGTGGATCTCCGATTTCAGGCGGGAGTGTTTCCTGCCCAGCCTGGAGATGTCGGGGGTTGCGCCAGGAGCCTCCTGCATGCAGAGCGGTGTCTGCTGCTGTGCTGGGGCCCTTCTGTCTTGGGAAGGGTGTGCTAGGGCTATTCAAGCAAACACTGATTTCAGAAGAAACTGCTACGGAGAGCCCTTTTAGATCAGGTCACAGGCTGGCTCTTCTGCTTCAGCAGCCTGCTTTTCACAGACTTTTCCACAGTCTTATGTTGCTCAGAAGCTCACAAGCCCGGGATAAAGTGCATGCCCTGCCTGTTGCTTGTCACCTGCTGCCCACAGTGTCATTCTCGCCGAGGTTCTGTTTTGCCCTCTTGCCTGAGCGTCATCAGGAGACTTCCCTTCCAATATTGGTCCAATCTTTTTATTTTTTATTTTATTTTATTTTATTTTATTTTATTTTATTTAAGGGCATTTAAGACTGCCCTGAGCCCTCTGACCCTCTCTGACATCCAGAAACTTGCACTCACTGTTACTTAAAGCTCTTGAGTGCTGCATGAGGTAACCCATGCTAGGAAGAGACCAAAACAAAACCTTGCACTTCTGAAAGGAAATGTTAGAAAGGAAGGAAGCAAGCAAATTCCACCTCAGCAATAAACTTTTGAAGTTTTACCAGTTATCCAGGCTGCCATCCAGCTGTCAGTTATGTGCACAGAAAGCCCTGTGGGTTCATGTGGGGTTGGGGGGGAGACACATGATGTAACTCCGTGCGGGATTGCAGCATCCCTCTGCATGTGGCGTTCACGCCGCTCTGTTTGTTTTTCTGCCGTGTTTCAGGCATTCCGGCAGAGAGGGCAATGTTCCCAGCTGATCAGTAGTTCAACAAGGCCATAGGTGGGAACAACCTCCAGCAACCTGGCAGTGACTGGGTGCAGAATTCACACTCCTGGGCTACCAGGAGCCTCTTCTGGTTTTGAAGCATCAGCAGACGGGGGATCTACTTGCTTATAGGGACAGCTTATAGGGACAGCCTGCCCTGTAGGATAGCCCCCCACAACTTGGTGCGGTCCAGATGTGTTGGGCTACAAATCTCGTAACTCCACAGCCAGCCACATCTAGTTGAAAATGTTCCAGGATAAGTTCCGTTCAAAAATAAAAGAATTCTAAGAAGGGAGAGCTGGCAGGGGCCCTGAAGGGACCCTCCCACAGTGAGAAGCCCCTGGACCGCAGATTGAGCCGTGCATATGCTACATCTGGCCCTAGTCATGTCCACGAGGACAAGATGGATCGTCTTTCTGCCTGAATGAGACACAATGACAAGCACCACAGTGCAAATGAGATGTGGTCAGTCTGTGGGGACAGCTGTTCCAGTGGCCAGCAGCCACAGTGACTAGTTCAGTGAAGCCCCTCTTGCCAGAGCCTGTGCCTGTTGTTGGGACGGGGAAGACATGCCATAGAGATGGGGTGTTTGCTGGCTCCACACCTTGTGTGGGCTTCCCAGAGCCCTCTGGTCGGCCACTGGGGGGGAACAGGATCTTGGTCTACAAAAGATCCTGTATCTTGGTCTTTTGGTTTGATCTAGCAGGGCTGTTCTTACTTTCTTACACTGGACTTCATTATTTAAAAGCACCTGTATTGTCAGTGTTTTCTAGACTGGCATTTGTGGTTGTGAGCCGCCCCGAGGCTTGTTGCAAGGGGCAGCATACAAATTTTTAAATAAAAATAAAAAAAGAACAAAACAAAACTGGTCTTGCCCAAATTAAAGCAACAGATGGGACCACAACCTCGTAAAAGGAAGATGCTAGCTGACAGTCAGAAAAGCAAGGAAACTGTTTGAGGAACACATTGCTAACAATAAAGAATTCTTTAAATATATCAGAAGGAAGGAAGAAAGCAGCTAAGGAAGCAGTTGGGCCATTGGATGATAAAGGAGCACTAAGGATGTGGGGAGGAAATTGCAGAGAAAATGAGTTAATTCTTTTAGTCAGTCTTCACAGCAGGGGATGAAGAGCAGATACCTGACCTTGAGTTTATGTATTCTGGAAGGGAGTTTGAGGAATTAAGGCAGTTTAGTAGTGATAAAAGATTAAATGCTCAATCTTATTGACAGACTGAAAGTCAACAAGTCACCCCTTCTTTCCTTATTGTCTCTGCTCACATAATGCTTACAATCTAAACTATAGCATAAAGGCATGGCAAAACAAAGGTAACACAGCAGGTGCTCTAGCAAATGCATACGTATTTAATTCATTAATGTGTCTTCCTTATATCCTTCCTACCTTATCACTTCACCTCAAAGAGGCTTAAACAAGATTAAAAATACGAAATAAAAACAAAAAGGATGGCAATAGGACTGATTAAAATGCCAGCAAATCAAAGGCAACTAAAAGGACATGGCACTCAGGAAAAGCCGTGAACGGCATACAGGAAGCAGGATGGACTTTGCCTGGCACAGAGGGCTGCAGCTGCTTGTAGTGGGCCATTCTGTCCTTTGGGAGCCACCACTCTCAGTGTCTCTTTCTCCAGTGTCCTAGTAGAGGAGAAACTCTGTTGAGCCCGATGGACCTTACCCCTGAGTTCCCCATTGGGCTGCACCCCATCGCAGCCCAACTCGAAGTGCCGCAGGTTCTTCCTGCTTTTTCACCAAGTTTTCCTCTATAGATGTGCTGCTTTCTGTCCTCTAGCCATATGTTCTTCTCACCTTTCTCCCTTTTATTTTCACATCCAGTGAATGAACTCCCACCCCAAAACTGAACAAGCATGAACCCCCACCCCCACATTCTCCTGATGAAAGAATTTGGGCAGGTGGAGTTTGCTGAAAAGCATCGGAGTGGCACTGAGCAAGGCAGGGAGGGAGGTCACAGCTGGACCCTGGCTGTTCTGGTTGCCCTTGAATGTTGGCAGTCTAACAAAAAAAAATAGGTTTGTTAAAATGTTATTTAGTTATTTGTTTGAAATTGTTTATGCTGGTCCTCAGCCAAAAAGTTTCTAGAGCAGATGATATATAATCAGTAGAACAAGACAGTCCCAGCTGGCTGGCCTGCATCTAAGTATCTGTAGTTATTTGCTTTTCGGCGCCAGGCAAAGACCTTTTTATTTAAATGTTATTTTAACTGTTAATATTACTTATCTATTTTAATTTCTGGCCAGGGCGACTCAAATTATATTTAATTATGTTGTATTATTTATTTATGAATGTGAGCTGCCCTGAGGCTTCGGCAAATGGGGCAGCATAGAAGTCTTCTAAATAAGTAAGTAAGCAAGTAAATAAATAAATATAAAAAGATGTAACACATGAAGAGAAAGGGATGTCTGGGGGTGAGGGGAGAAGGGGGAGGAATGTATGCACAGGACTCTCCTTGCACCCTGCTGCCTCATCTCTCTTGGGATGGAGAAACCATGGTTGGTTTTCCATTTCCTAGTGCTGAGCAATCGCTCATCATCCAAGCAATCCTTCTGCCTTCCTGCCTCTTACCCAGTCCCCAGGCAGCATCTTGTCACGCCCATGGTGACACAGGTTCTTCCACCAACCACATAGATGGTCCTTTAGCTCCTAGAACTGGTTTCTGCAAAGATACACGACGGCACACACAAGATGCAAACTCCACATCACAGAAGCCTGCCTTTATTCTTACCATGCCAGCGCTTGTTTCCGCCTCACTCTTTCATCAGTCCCAACCTGCCTCACTTCTGCAAATTATACCCTGCAAATATTTTTAAAATGCTTGGTGTGTCAAATGCCAAGCATGAAGCCATCTTGCACAACCTGGTAATTGCCAAGCAAAATGCACTCCCCGCTCGCCCCTGTGGACGGCAGTCTGCGAGGAAGTGGCCAGCCGCCCGGCCTTGGCAGTCCCAGGCAGGCTTACTGCAATCCTGGCGGGCTGCAAGACTGCCTTCCCCAGGCGGGCACCTACTGGATGCCTTGTGCTGCAGCATTCTGCATTCCGGGAAACACGACTCTTGGCGCAGAACACAGCCCCTCCTGCCCCAGATAAACCAGTCTGCATGTGTGTTGTGCTGAAGGCCTTAAGGACAAGCCTGAAGTTGTGGTCCACATTCCAGACATCAGAAAGGAGATAAAATGGAGTTTTCCAGGGATCTGAGCCATGTTTTTTCCCTTCTTCCCCAAACTAACCGGACTCGAGAAAAAGGCTCATAAATAGACAGATGCTGGTTACCTGTATGGAGGAAGAATCGCTTATAGGCAAGCAAGCCCAAGGCTGAGTTCCCTCGTTTGTGCACAGCTTTGTTCATGAGTCAGCGTGAGCCCCAGCTCAGAAAATGGTGCCATTTGCATGAGCATCTCATCTGGGCACATGTTCTGAAATGGGAAGGGCTTCGTTTCAGTGTTTCTTGGAGCCTCAGCCTCTGCCTGGCATGATCCTGCCTCTAACTGCGGTAGGGTCCAGAGGCAGCCAGGCAGCCAGCACCCATGCGCAAGGGGCTGGTTGGGCAGATAAGAGGAGGGGTGAAAAAGGAAAAATCCCCAGAAGACAGTTCTGGCAACCTGCGGGAATGGAAAGGTACTTGCCAGGTTGACGTTGCTCTTGCCTTTGTACTGTGCAGTGTGTTCCTGACAGTGGAAGGACCCGTAGCAGCCTTCTCCAACCTCTGAATTCACAGTCCAAAGCAGCTGGGGGATACCAGGTAGAAGAATGCCTAGTTCCATATCCCCTAGGGTAGTGGAGGCTCCATCAGTGAGCATGTTCAAGGAAAGATTGGACAACCACATGTTGGGGATTGCATGAGTGGAGCCGGCTGGAGCCAGGGCTCAGACCAGATGGCCAGGGAGGCCCTCCTGACTCGCTGCATTTCTGTGTTTCTGCCAGACTCTGCTGCCTAACAGAGAAGCAGGGTTTGACCAGTTCCCATAAGATTCTCTGTTTTGCAAGAAGCACCTGTTGGCTTTGCATGTGTGGGATGGGGCAAGCTGTGCATGGAAAGAAACTCCTTCCCAAATTCAACTTCCGTCTGGCAAAACAGCATGTTTTGGCAAGCTCCTCTTTGCTTTTCATCATTGAACAGACATGTTGCAATCCAGCCTTGGGCCGTGGATTGGGGGATATGGTGACGCACAGAGCTGGAGTTTCAACCTTTTCTAGCAGCTAGGAAGCCTGGAAAAAAAAAGTTGGGCCCACTCCAGAGATGTGAGCAGCACGTGCTTTGTTCATGGCATTATGCAATTACGCATCACAGTGCATGGTGTCCCAGCCCTGCCCCAGAGTCTGACTTAGAATAAACAGGCCAGTTGGAAGCTGTCGGTGAGTCAAGGCTGCCGCTGGGCAAGCAGCAGGCTCCACTTCCACAGCCCCATCCTCCACCCTGCACCACACGAACCGTCTGGACACGGGCTGCATGCACAACACCAACTTCAACTGCCCCAGCTGAGAGCTGTGCCTGGAATCCTGAGAATGGCAGCTTTATGATAGGATAGAAGAGCCTTTCCCACCCCAGTGCTGGGGTGGCCACTTGTGCATCGCCAAAAAAGAGGAATGGCATTAATGTATTTATCTGGGTCTTTTTTTCCCGTCTTTTTCCTCTTGCAAGGACCCTAAGATGGCTTGTGTGGTCCTCCTCCTAGTCCACCATTTTGCCCTCACAACAGCCCTGTAAGGCAGGCGAGGCTGAGAGCCAGCAACTCGCCCACAGTCACCCAGGTGACTAGAGGACAGTTGGAGCGCACATTTACATTGTCTCAATACGCATGTGCTAATTCATAGGCAGGCATCAAGCCTTAGAAATAATCTAATAAGCAGAAATACAGTGCATCTCACTCTAATTAAGAAGACTGTGGCTTGTGTGTTTGCCCACTCAGTCTGGCCTCACAAGGATTCTTATAGTGCCTTGTCTGTAATCTGGAATAGGGCAGGGCAGCCCTTCCTCAGAAGAATGTGAAAGAGGGCGCATGGCCACCCTACACTGGACCTTTCTGATGTGCTGGACTGCAACTCCCATCGTTCCCAATTCTCAATGCCAAATGTCTACTTGCATATCACTGTTAAAAAGGGCTAAAAGCCCATGTATGTTTGTAGTCCGTGTGGTGCCAGCCATTACATTGGTGCATCATGGGGCATGTGGTAACTGGAAGCCTCTAAAGACACCCCCAAACCTTTGAGGGACCTGCCCTGCCATCTCTGTCCCTCCTGAACATCTCTTGCAGAAGCGCAATGTACTGGTGTTACTGCAGATCCGTCTGAAATCGCACCTGGCGCACTCGGTGGCCTAATGGTCCTGGGGACACCTGACCACCAGACTACTGTTTCAGGACCCCCAGCAGAGCTGCAGAAAGAGTTCCAGTGCCCGCCGGAGAATATCCAGGTGGCTGTTCTTTGTGGGGGAGCCTGTGCAGAAGAGTTTGTGGCTGCCCAAGCATGGTGGCTGCTGAATGCAGCTAGTCCTGCCTCCAGAGAGGTGCCATGAGGCTCTTGCCTGAGGGAGTTGCTTTCCCTCTCCCGCCTCGCCTTGCCCCCTGGTTCCCTTTGCCATTTCTGGTGCTCTGCTTCTCCTTTGAACATAACCCCAGTTTCCTCTCATTCCCTAGATCAGCCTTCCTGGGCCTGGCTCATGGAACTGTGAGCTGGGAGGGACCAGGGGAGCACCGGGTCCAGTCCGCTGCTCAGTGCCGGAGGCCGAGTGGATGGCTGTCCGGTGGCAGCATGGCTGGGTGGCGATGGAAGTGGCAGTCAGGCATATCTGAGGGCACAACACCGGGGAGCCTGGATGCAGATGCTCTGAGCCGGGACTGAAGCGATGTTCTGAAATCTCTTCTGTTTGTGTTTTGCGGATCGGCAGGGGTCTGTTCTTTGCTCATGGGTGGAGTCGTCTTCTTTTAATCAGAATTTTGTTCTACTTGTGCTAATGCACATTAACAAATTTGCTACATTTGTTAATGTGCATTAGTGCTAATTTCATTCACATATGCACAGTACCACTAGTTCACAACGGTGCAAATTGCTCCCTGGAATGAAAAAATGGTCGGCAAGTTTGTGGAAGCTGCATAACTTGGACAAGGTGGTCTGCTGCAGCACCCTGAGGCAAGACTCTGACATCTCCACTTTCAGATGATTTAGCACTATATTAGTTTATCACACACACACACACACACACACACACACACACACACACAGGCTTTGGATGCTGTTCTGCCCCATTGCTTTAGGTCAAGTATCCTGAATTCTAAATGATGAAGTCAGTGGCTGGAAGGGAAGGAGGGAATGGTATGTGTGCCTGCAGGAGACACTGCATTTTTCTCTTTTCAAAGTGGAAGGTGGTTACTTATATTCAAATGTAGCTTTCCCACTCTGTTAGCTGTTAGGAAGTTGGCTGATAGTAAAGAAAGGAGATAAGAGGGAAAATCGATCTTTTGTGCGCCCTCTGAGTGCCAAATCACAGGTGCACTCTTTACGTCAGAAGGGTTAACTCAGCAGGAGAGCCAGTCTTGGCCGACTGCCCGATGCCTGTGCTGCCCCTGCAGCCAGCAAATCAGGCGCCGCCTCGCTCGCCTCCTCCACCGCCCGCTGCTGCTGAAAAGGACCGTGGCTCTGGCCATTCCCTCCTCACTCACAGCTGCCAGCCGCAGAGCCCCATCCAAGATGGCCCAGCACAGGGTGCAGAGTGGTGATTTCCAGAACGAGCTCATCTTCCTCTCGCAAAACAGAAAGGCCCCCAGAAGGACGCCCTCGCTGATGGAGCTGAAGGAGGTCTTCCAGAATGCCGACGCGGTCTGCTTCGACGTGGACAGCACCGTCATCCGCGAAGAGGGCATCGACGAGCTGGCCAAGTTCTGCGGCGTCGGAGACGCGGTGGCGGAAATGTACGTACAGCTGCCTCCCACCTGGTGCCGTGGGAAGGACAAGCGTGGTGTGGGTCTCCTGAGCGGCCAGGCTGTGCAGTGGGGCTGGACCTGGGCAGGCGCCTGCTGAAGGCTGGCACCAGCAGGGCCCACGGCCCCCTCCTCGTCCCCGCTGCAGCCCATTGCTTGGCCAGCCTCTTTCTTCCACCCAGGTGGCAAAGGTGCGGGGAGGAGCAGCACGGCCCCTGCGCTCACAGTGGCACTCCAGGTGAGCAGGTATCAGGGAGGAGGAGGAGCCAGATCAGCTGATGCCCGGCAGCACAGGGGCGGACTCCCCGGGGAAGACTGCCCTCCAGGACCTGCAGCTGCTTGGTGCTCAGCTCCATCCTGGCCAGGATGTGGCTGTGTCGCACAGACCAGAACAGCTGCTTCTTTACCCTGAAGCAGCCGGGCCTTGTGTGATGCTGCAGAAGGAACTGGCAGCCATGGAAATGGCTATTCTCATTCTCCCCTCAGGACCTGAGCAGGCCGCAGAGTAGCTTGGGCTTGTGTGGCAGAAGGGCCAGTCGAATCTGTAAGCTAAGGGTAGGAAAGGTGTGGCCCACCTTTCCCATCAGCCCCTGCCAGTGGAGCCAGTGTGGAGAGATAGCGGGAGTTGTAGGCCAACAGCGTCTGGAGAGGCTCCGCCTCCCCTTCCTTGTTAGTGTGTTTAAGGACTATTTGAGGCCCGCTCTGCAGTCGGTTTGAAGAATCTTGCTGGGATCCATGCCACTGATAATGGAAGTGAGCCTGGCTTGCCACATCCTTGCAGGACTGGAGCCTCCTGGGATGCCCAGCATCGGAACTCCAGCCATGGAAAAAGTTGTGGCACTGGCAAGCCTTCCCCAGCACACTGCCCTCCGGACATGCTGGACAGCAATGGCCACCATTCCTTGCCAGCCACTGACAGGGATCTCCTTCTCCAGGAACGCCCTTGGTCCATTTTTAAGCCTTGACATGAATCATGTTGCTGGGATTCATGTCTTCTTAAAAATACATTAAGTAAGCGAGCAGGTGGAAGCAGGCTCCAGATCAAAACAACGTTCCTCTCCCCAGGGAAATGCTCCTTCCCACGTTCCCCAGAATCCCAGGAGAAAAGCACCCCATGGTCCCTGTGGGAGCCTCCCACCCAGAGGTACAGCAGCTCCAGCATTAGGGAAGTCAGCTGCCTCAAAGTCCCGCTTCTGGGCTTGCCAGCAGCAGCAGCAGGCTGACCACTGCGGGGCATGGCATGTGCAACCGGCTGGCCGGCCCGAGGTTCACAGAAAATGTTGAAAAAGGAGACAGGGCTTCAGAGCAATTGCTGGCTTGTGCACACAGGCCCTCAGCCCCGAGGTGTCCCCTCCCTCTCAAAAGCCTGACCTGAATCTCCCCAACTCTCTCTTTAGGACTCGCAGAGCTATGGGTGGCTCCGTCACGTTCAAGGCAGCGTTAACTGCACGGCTGGGTCTCATTCGCCCCTCCTATGAACAGGTCCAGAAATTAATATCAGAGCATCCACCCCAACTAACACCAGGAATAAGGTAAGATATTGCCTGAAAATTATTAGATTCTGCAATTATCTCTGAATTCCAAAACATGGAGTTCCCTGCATATCTTCCATGTTGACCTCTTACGAATTACAATTGATTAAGAACTGGCAGCAGTATGATGTAGGAGAAAATAAGAGACACATTCTAAGGAATGAACCTCTCTTTTGCCTCTGCTGAAAGAGGCTAGAAGACTGTTACATTTTCAGTGTGGAAGATCTGTATTTTTCTCTCTCTTTCTTTCCACTGGGGCACGTTTGTGAGATTAAAATGAACACTGGAAGATTTTCCAGTTAAGAGTGAAATTTCTTTGTAGAATCAATTGTGCAACATTGGCAAAAACTTAACAACAGTGTGGACCCAGCTGCCAAGATCTGATGCACTTTCTGCTCATTTCAGTGAGCTTTGTGCAGCAGATGGTCCCAGCAAACTGGACTCTAAGATCCTAGTCCTGATAGGTTTCAGAGAAAAGCTTAGAAACATGGAACTGGAAAAAGCCAGAAAGGCCTTGTGTTGAATTCCCTGTACAAACACAGGAGTCACCAGTTGCCAAGAGAGAAAGCACTGCACACAGAGGAAGATCTGGGAGAAGCGCCCTTCCAGCTTAGCTCTCAGGGCCCACGGTAGCTTTCATTCATTCCAGGGCTAGCTGTGGCCACAAGGGGCCCCTGAGCCTCTCGCGTGCAGATCGTGCTCATCTGTGAATGGAGGAAAGAAGGCAAAAGAGGCCATTCTTAGTGTAAGAAAGGAGAGAGGCCTCCCCGACTCCTCCCCACATCTCGGTGCTCCCACTGACTTTGGGTCTCTCCTTTTTCTCAAAGGGAGCTGGTCAACCGACTCCACCTGCGAGGCGTTCAGGTGTTCTTAATCTCTGGGGGGTTTCAGAGCATTGTCGAGCATGTTGCTTCCCAACTGAACATCCCAGCAGCAAACGTGTTCGCCAACCGGTTGAAGTTCTACTTCAATGGTAAGATTTCCTGGACAGCTGCTGCCGTAGGAAATGGGGACACTGGGCTCAATGGGACTGATGGCAGGGGTGAGGAATGCTGTGGGTGAGCGAGCAATGGAAGCGGCTTGTAGATTAAGATTCTGTATCAGAGGGCGTGTTTCCTAGGCCCTCGACTGTCACCTTCTGTGCAGGAAAACTGCTGGAGGGACAGTTCTCTCCACCACCGGCACCGTCTTCGTGCATGCCACACACAGAGTGTTGTGGCAGTTCCTCTCGCAGCATGCTGCAGGCACATGATCCCCTCTCTCTGTGACATCTCTCTAGGAGAATACGCCGGCTTCGATGAGACACAGCCCACAGCCGAGTCAGGTGGCAAAGGGCAAGTGATTAGTTTCCTGAAGGAGCAGTATCAGTTTAAGAAGGTGGTTATGATTGGCGACGGAGCGACAGACATGGAAGCCTGTCCGCCCGCGGTGAGTGTCCGAGGACGTGCTGGTCCTGTGGGAACGTCGGCGTTTCTCTTGGGAGCCCAGCATGGTTTGGACTGAGCTCCCCTGATTTTATCCTCGTAATAAGCAACTGAAGTAGGGAGGTAGAGACATGCAGAGTGACTGCTGCAGGGCACTGGCGGAGCTTTCTTGCTGTGTGGGAGCTCGGGCCACACAGAATCATCCGGCCCTCAGCCCTCCTTCCGCAGACAGACAGAGCCAGACCTCAGTGTGCCACCGCTTGGCCAGGTCAGATTGATGTACAGGTCTGCCTGCCTTCTCCCCCCCACCCCACCTTCTCACACACACAGGGGTCACACCCTTTGGGGCCAGTGGGCAACCATGGAGTCTAGAAAGAGTCATATGGGTGCTCCATCTGAGAGCATCGTATTAAGAGAAAAACCAGGAGGGGCAAGACCAGAAGCGGGTCTGTGGGCACATGGGCCTCACACTGGGTACCTGGCTTGACTCATTGCCACATTGTCCTGGGGACGGCTGAATCCCTTCCGAACGCCTCACGTGGCGGTGGCAGTCATGACTGTCATGTGGCGATGGCAGTCGTGGGGTGCATCCCCGTCCTGGGTATTAGATAGCAGGGAAAGCCCACGGCCCTGTACCAGCAAATCAGGAGCACTGGAGAGCAATTCTTTCGTGGACCAGATACGCCGCTTTTCTCTGTGTTAATGGTTGTGGCTCTCTGTTAAGGGCTGCTTCTGGCATCCGTCTGGGGCAGCGAGCCCAGCCAGAATGAACAGGTCAGAGGCCAGAGAAGGCCTTACGAATCGGCCTCGAGTGGCAAGCCCCTGCTGCAGCCCATGGCCTAACATTAACGCAGGCGACCAACTTTTTTATATCATGTGGTTGACAGGAGGGGAAGGTAACAGCCGCAACTGCTCCTGGGTGGCTGAGCCAGGAAAAATCCCTCTGGTACCAGCACCCAGTCAGAGGGCTGGCAAACCAGGCAGCTGGAGGGAGGGCTGGAGCCCCACCACCCTCTGTGGAGCCTGCCTTCACGCAGTTAAACAGCAGTCACTCCACAGCTCACCCGAGCCTGTGTGCAGACTCTGGCGTGTTGCCGGGGAGTGGAGGACACCTCTCAGTTCGGCCTGTGCTCTCTTTCGTGCATCTGGCTGGGAATCGCAAGGCCCACGCTTCTGATACAGCCCATCTCCTTTGTGTTTGCCCAGGACTGTTTCATCGGCTTCGGAGGCAATGTTGTGCGGAAACAAGTTAAAGAAAAGGCCAAATGGTACATCACTCATTTTGACGAGCTACTGAAAGAACTAGAAGAACGATAAATTATGAATTGGACTTAATTTTATTAACACTTGTCATAGGTAGATACATTAATTATGTAATTAAACATATTCTTATTGTTATTTGCAAACAGATGTATCTGCAGCCTTTTATTTCTGGGTGCCAGGCAAGCTCCTGTCCTTAGAAGCGGGTTCAGATGGACACCCGTAGCTTTTCAGCCAGGAAGTCTTCATTAAAACCTTGAAACTGAGGGGAGGAAGGGGGCAGGTTATGGCAGGCGGGGGGCGACCCTGGCCTTCTGAAGTTCCTCCGCTGGCCATGCCACTTTCCCATGACAGTTTGAGGGTTTGCCAGCCTGTGTGCATTCTTCCTCATTCTGAAAGGTCGAATCACTTCTCCTAAGCCTGAGTTACTGGCAGCAAAAGCCCTGCACTACAGAAGACTAATGGTTTCCCATGTTCGGCCCCATCTCATTGTCTCTGGCCCTGCTGGAGTGTTGGGTTCTCCAAATGAAATTCAGCCCTCAAGCTGAAAGAAGCACCACATGCTTACAAGGGCTCCCCACTTTCCCAGAAGCCAGATGCTCTTACTGGGAAGCCCAGTCCTTTATTCCCAGCTGGATGGCTGTGGTTACCAATAGTTAAAATGCGCACTTTGCACATGTTTAAACACGCTTTTATGTCTCATTCTGATCCATTTTTGATCTCGAATGTTTAAAAATGGATGGCCTGGTTGACCTGTAGCTTAATTTCAGTGGTCAGCTCCCCATCTTAGCTGACAGTCTTCAAGAAACTGGGAACAGAGGGCAGCTGTGGAGATGGAGAAGGAGAGAGTCAGGTGGCAGCTGGGAAGCAGGGAAGGTGAAGGGTTGAAGGGAAGGGAAGTTGAAGGGCAAGAGAGACAGGGCTGCACAATGAGAGGAGATTTCAAAGAGGTGTGTGCACCGTGCTTCATCCACTGCTTTTGAGGCAGCTTCCAATAAATGCAAAAACCTGCCACACTTCGATCTCATCACATCTGGCATACTGAAAAAACACCATCAACGCCACCGAGCGGCACCGGAAGAAAAAGCACAGACAGCAGGCCACCTCCAAAAGCCTTTTGGAAAAACAGGGAGGCGTTGCATTTGCAGGATTCATTCAAAGCCAGCGCTGCACACAATAGTCTAAGTGATGTTGCCAGTTTTACTTTGATCCTTTTCTTAATTATGCCAAACATAGAATCTAACTTTTTCACAGCAGCTGCACACTGAGTTGATATTTCATTCAGTGATCCACAAAAACAATCAGAAGACTTCTTTCTTGAAATCCTAAATAGAAAGCCTACATATTAACTTAGGGTAGTACCATATAATTGACTTGGGGAAACCTCTGATTGAACCCAGAATACGCCGAGCGGTGTGGTGTCATGTGGTGAGAGTGCTGCATGGCAGGTATGGGAGGTCCAGGTTCTAGTCCCTGCTCAGCCCTGGCGCTCGCTGGGTGACTGGTGCACTCGCCCTCAGCCACACGGGGTGGCTGTGGAGCCCAAGTGGCGCTGTGTGAGCCACTCCGGGGTCCTCACAAGAGGAAAAAAGGCAAGCTGGAAGAGCGATGTGGTAGTATTAGTGAGAATTTATATGCATGGGCATGCCTGTATGGTGGTCCTTTCCAAATGAAAATTTCTACTTAGAAGAAGAAAGTCAGCTGTGGAAAGCAGCTTCAGCTCTGGCAGGTCCAGGCCTGGCCCACATCAGCCCGCAGGCTGGCACCGTTTTTGGTGCCCCCCCCGCTCCTTTTGGCCCCCCCCCCCAGGGCTTCAGACCTGAGGTCCAGCCCTTGATGCAACACCGCTTAGGAGAACTCAAAAGAGCCGCTGCAGCTTGGTACTTGGAGAGACACCCTTGTGAGAACAATAACGGCATTATCACGGCGCCAGGAAGCTTGCGGGGTGCCAACATTCCAGCATTCCGAGTTGAGGGAATGCGAAGAGCTCCCTCTCTTCTTTTCAGTCAAACAGTGATGCTGGCCCATGGAGTCTGGACAGCTCTTAGCTGATGGGCTCAGTGAAGGCAGCCCCGAATCTAGAGCTCAGTCCTGCAAGACATTTCTTGGAGGAAACCAGTAAAAAAGCTTTTCACCCACTGCTGCTGAAGAGAGTAAATGGAGAGAGCTGCTCTGTGCGCCTCTTCCAAAACCTGGAATGCAGGGTCACCCAGTGAAACCAACTGGCAGTCAGTCAGCTCAGGAGGAGGAAGGAAAGGAATTGCCACACAATGCGCAACCAATCCACTGCCTCCAAGATGCGGCAATGGTGAGCACTTGGGGTGGCTTTTAAAAAGCAGTGGATGCATTTGAAGAAATAAGGAGAAAAACACTCACAACAAGCCTGGGGTGCTTCCCGGTCTCCAGTCCCAGATAGAGGTTCCTGCCCCCAGTCTTAAATCTGGCAGTGGCAAAGATACCAGAAGTGGTGGGGAGGGAGAGGCACAGCTAAATAGGAAGGGAGGCATAATCACATATATATGATTAACGTGTACTTAATCATAACGCATCTAACAGAACAGGCATCCTCTCCAAACACAATAGATCTGAGTCTTTAGAAATATACTTGTTAGCTAGGAGCGTCACCTCCCTGGAAGGTAAGAGGTAAGTGGTGAAGAGGAAAGGGCTCACAGAAAAGGTGGAGCTTGTGGGGAATTTGACACGGGAGAAGCAGCATTCTGAGTATTGCTATTTGCTATGAAAGCTAAGTAGAGCCTCCTTATCCAGGGCAAGTCTACCACAGAGCACCTGGAGATGAAGATGAATGGAAAGGGATAGCTATCTTCCTCATGAATTACCAAAGACCTTTGGATGCTGGGCTAGCTGGATTGTTCAGATGAAGTTGCCACCCCCAGATGCTCATGCATTATTGTAGTTCTGCTTAGCCATTTACATCTCTAACAGGCTTCCACTGGGAATCCATCAGCTCACACAACACCGTTTCCCAAATCTCATGTGCTCTAGCGGATTCCCTAATGACACAGGAGCAGGTGTGAGTGGCCACCATTCACCACTGCTAATATTTGAATCGGGCTACTTTCTGAAGGATTAAACTGTGCCACAGTGGCCATGCGTAATCAAGAGGGGGGTGATAATTGCATCATCAAAAATAGAGGACAAACGTGGACCAAGATTTACAAAAATGTGCATCTGCTGATTGATGGAGCAAGCACCTGGCTGTAACTTAAGGAGCATCTCACTGCATCTCACCACTGCAAGAACAATGGTGACCAGGTGAGCTCAGAGCACTGTCCAGGGGCTAAAAACTGAGGCGTGACTTCCAGTACCTGCCGCTTGAGGTTTTCGTTCTTGAATGTGGACTTGGGCGGAAAGAGGGCAGGTTCAGAGGAGATGGCTCTCCTCTGTAAATCAGGGAACGCAGCCACCGGAAAGAGTGGGGAAGCAACACTGCAACGGAGAGTGATGGGTAGAGGGATGAGGGAGCCAAAAGTGGGTGGGGGAAAGAAAGCAGGGTGGTCTTGGCAGTAGTGGGAGGGTAGGAAAAAGGACGTGGGGAGGTTAGGCTGGAGAGAATTACCGTATTTTTCGCTCGATAAGACGTGCCTGACCATGAGACGGGCCTAGTTTTTAGAGGAGGAAAACAAGAAAAAAAATACTCTGAATCAAACGGGCACATAATCACAGGCACATTCCCCATCGCTTCCCCGTGGGCTGCACATCTGAGACTTACTGCGCACACATATTCACTCTATAAGACGCACAGACATTTCCCCTGACTTTTGAGGGGGAAAAAGTGAGTCTTGTAGAGCAAAGAATACGGTATGTGCACCTGCAAAGAAGCAGATGAGCAGCTCACCTTGTATATTTACATGTATCTTAAAAGCCTGATTATGTGAGGGGCAAAGATAAGGGTGCGAGAGAGCGAGCGCCACATTACCATTCCAGCAGTTTGACACATGACCAGCGATGAAGCAAAATGGGCAGATCTGTTCCAGTTTATGACATGGCATTTGTCTCCTGCTCCTTTTCCTCTCGTGAGGAACCCAAGGCAGCTTCCACAGCTCCTCACAACAAGGATGCACAACTTGTCGCATCCTCACGACAAGCCGCCGCATGCGAGGTGGGTTAGACTGAGTGACTGGCCCAGTCACCCAACGATGAGCAAGTGCGGACTAGGACCGGATCTGCCATGTCCCCAGGCCCCTCCCGTGGCACTGCAGACTCAGATGAGGCGCTTTCGCCTTGCTACCAAATTTACACGGAGTCCGGACAAGACCTGTCCCTTGCACCCCTCTTGTTTTTCTCAACTTCTCCTCACCTTAACCTCAGAACACCCACCCAGGAAGGCAGCGCAGCAGCCCAAGGTCTCCCAAATGATTGGGCCATGAACCCATCGACTTGGTCTGTGGCTTGCCTGGCTGCCATCCTAATGCTGGGACTCCCTTGGACTGCTCGTGGCTTGGCGTTTTCATTTATGTAACAGAAAACAGGATGGTGAAAGGGAAAATGCACAGCAACAGGCACCAGCTTACCGCTCTCTGGACTGTTAAATAACCCATCCGATAATAATGTTAGATGCAGGAGACAGAGAGCACAAGGGGTCACATGGGAAAATTCCATGACCGACGCACAAAGCAAATAGCAAAGCACGGAGCCGGTGCAGAATGTGCCTGGGGTGCGTCCCAGAGGCATTCCACGTGGGGAATGTCAGGTGACACACCGCAAATCCGTAACGTACTCTTAGCTGGAAAAAACCAGGATAAGATGCCCACGGGACTCGCATTCCAGCAAACACTATGTTCAAAGTAGCTTGATTTTGCTGAGCCTGAAGACGCTTTTGTCCACCAGGGGGAAAAAACCAAGACACTGAGACTGCCATGTGGTTCCTCATTGTGGGATAATAAATAAAAGATCAGGAAATCTTTCCTTCGCTACCGCCCCCTTACCAGAGGTGTGAAACCTCTTTCCATCTCGGCGCTCTCAGGGGAGGCATATCAGTAAAGCGGGTGCAAAGGAGAAAGAGCTGGGCTCCACAGACAAACGTTACCAGTGTCTTTTTGCTTCATGGCCTTAGTACTTGGGAAAAGTGGTTCGCTCTTTTAGAATGGAAAGAAATGCACAAAGGCCAGGAAACCATCAAACAATATACGATAGGGAAAAGGGAACCCCAGAGCGCTGGATTTGGCTCCTGTCCTGAGGTTCCCCCTCCCGATTTATTGCTATCTAGTTGCCCTCAAAGAACCAGCTGGTTACTTCAATCAGAGAATGAAATTCAGCGCATCTCTAGCCCACTCAGGCTTCGGCCACAAGCTATTTGGACACAGAACTCTTAACAGCCTGTGAATAAGAAAGGAAAGTGAGCAAAGGTGCAATCCTAAGAGTAGAGAGAAAAAGGACCCGTGACTCGCAGTGTTCCCGAGTCAGCAAGTCAGGCATTCTTCAGACATCACACACAGAGCTGTACCCGAAAAGCACAACCCTAAGATTGGATGGAAAAATGGCCTTCAAAGCCTACATGCTCCCCTTTTTGAGTCTAAATTTGCATAGGATTGTGCTGTACGTTATTAGTGAATTCAATGAGCCCTATTTGCAGCCAACTGTGTACTGAAATATTGGTAGAACACCTTCTTTGCAGCTGAAAAGACTCTCAGTGAAAAGTCAAAGTCTAGAACCATTGAAATAACTCCAAACAATGCCAATAATATGAGAAAATCAACAGGGTTTATCAACACATTTTGCCAGAAAACTCACTGAAATGTGTGAAGTGGGTGTTTCCTAAGTGATTGGACAGTGTATGCACTGATTTGATAGCTAACAGGGTATCATTTCAACATACAAGTTGCTCACAAGATTACAGAGATACGAGAAATAAAACCCTTCTTTTCTAAAATGAAATCAAAAACAGGAAGCTGGACACAAAAGACACAGATGACTTGTGCCAGTCCTAAGTGATTAAACATGTCTCATGTTTTCATCAGCTTTTGAGAATTACCTTCAGCAGTTACAGTAGACAAATCACAGAAATGGATGAACTCATGAACAATCATTAAAGGAAAACCCCTTTCCTCACAGGTAAGTGCTTCACTGCATAGTCCAGGAGTGCTTTTAATACGGTCATGACATCAACTCTTCTCAACCCAGTAGACCAGGGAGTTCTCAAGTTTGGCACAAGAGCGACGCCCCCACCCAGTCCGAACCTCCTCCAGTCCATGCTGGGGAGCGCCTCATGTCTGCCTCTTGTTCAGAAGGAAAATCGTACTGGAAGTGAGAGCTTGCCACTCCCACAACCGTGCCAGAACTGGCTTGGGAAGGGGAGGTGTTGGAGCAGCACGATGGAAAGGAGAAAGGGTGCAAAGCAGAATGTCCTCCCCCTGCCCTAACGACAGAATCCCGCTTTCCAGTGGTGAAGCTGTAAGAAGGGCCCCCCAAAGGCTGTGTATACTTTCTTGGGGGCAAGGCCCATCAAATACATGTGGATCACACCCCGAAAAGCTTTATGACGGTTCCATTTCTGCATTGTGGTATCATATCAACACATTCCTCCTAGCATTGCTGGCTCCTAGAAATACCAGTCTCATTGCCTTCCAGCGTGGGAGAAGGTCTCGCTGCTTAGGATGGGAGGCTACTCCTTGCTTTTAAAAGCAACAACCTGCAATTTAAAAATTTTCATCTTTGAGACGGCACCTGCTTGTGGGAACAGATAAAGGCATAGATGTGATGCTTGTGGGTTATTTCAATGTCAGTGTCAATTGATTGTTCACAGTCAGTGACCGAAGTATGCCTGTTACGTCGTTCCAATTAGGAATCTGCATTTCGGGGGCTGATCATTCAGACTGCAAACAGTCATTTCCGACAGCATATGCTGCATCAACAACGGTCAGGTTTTTTTTTTTTTTTTTAAAGGTCAGTATTTTCATTCAGCAAAATCAAACATGCAGGCCCTGGACATGCAGGCCCTTCCAGTGGTTGGTGTGGGGAGTCTGTGTGTTTGCATGCTTCTCCTAACAATTGGTTTAAGACCAGCTATTTCTCTGATATGCCACCTGAAGTGGTACCATTCAGAAAAGGTGTTACTGATTAGTTTTACTTGACCAGACAAAACTGCAAAACAAACTATTTCAGGGAGGCCAGCAGAAAAGAGGACCAGAATCAGAGAGTTTAGAGCAACCTTCCTGCAACCTAACCCATCCTTCTTCCTTTAGAACAGTTGTAGTCCAACCCATCCGGAAGGCACTTGGTTGCAGAAAGGTGTTTTAAAAACTCATCAGAAAGAGGAAAAGCAAGGATCCCACTGGTACTCTGCGCAATTCCAAGTGGAAAAGGGGGGAACGAGGAGTCACTTAGCCACTGCGTGTTACTTCAGACAAGTAATACTAGGTATAAAGAATGCAAGATAGTCGACCTGAGAAATCCCTCCCCGTGCCCCTGATAATTACAGTATCATTCAAGTGCTTAAAGGTCGTGCAACTACTACCGAGCCTTGTGCGTTTCCGTCAGTGCCCACCGGCTCTCCAAATGGCTGGCTGAGCTTGAAAAGCGCTATTTCATTGAAACCCAGGTGAGGTGGCTGAATTCCAAGACTGAAATAAAGACCACACAATTTTCCCAAATACATTGTAACTACAGGATCTGAAGAAAAAGCAGCTTCACATATAAGCCCCCTGTATACAGGACTCTCAGAAGGCAATGTTTCCATTGCTGCACACATACAATCAAATTAGCTAAAAGATGTAAATGTTTCTCAATTCAAATATACCCGTAGGTGTCAGTCAGTAGTTTTACTGAAGTGGAGAAATCTTCAACGGTATCATGATTCTGGATTCCATTTCCTGAATGAGGGGCACTGGGGAAAAAAACAAGAAATTGTGCTTGTTTTCAAAAAAGTGAACACAAGATCAAACATATGGACATGAAAGCTCTCTGTGGTTGCTAGCCATGCTGGCTACATTTCCCGCAGTATCAGAGGCAGACAGCCATGTGCTGGGAACATGAGGGGGAGGGCGCTACGGTGCTGGTGGTGTTCCACTCGCGGGCTCTGCATTGAGGCATCTCATTCGTCACTGTGTGAACCCAGGGCTCATCTAGCAAGGCCTTGGTTTTGACACAGCAAGGTTCTTCTTATGAACTCATGTGATGCCAGTGAGGTTTCGTAGGTATCAAAGCATCAAGCAATGGCGCAGAAGAGCAGCCAGCTCTAGAACCTGGGAGCTCCTATAAAGGGGGGGCTCAACATTCCCCCAACACTAACCAGGAAAGAGGAGAGAACACACACTGCTACTCACCTTCCTGGATGCCCCCCACACCCACCGAGGATGGCCATGTCCCAACAGACAGCTGGCCTTCCTGTTCCCTGATGCCAGCCCGGACCAGAATTTGTTTTCCAACCAGGCCTGTCACCATGATCCACACTGGAGGAGATTAAACGGGTGACCGGGACCTTCTGAATCCTGAGGTCCTACATTAGCAGAGCCCAGTCCCAGATCCTGGGCCAGATCCAGCTGACACTGGATCAACTGCGTTCACATGACTGGTCTGCCCTCCTTCCCATGGCAACTGCTCCAGGCCCCCTGAAAATGCTACCTGGAGAGGTGGAAGCACTTGCTGGATGGGCTGAGGTACGCATGGTGTGTGGCAAGGAGGGGAGATGCCTACAACCAGACAGGAGGGCCTTTCATGAGACCCCTTCTTGTGGTACGCAGACCCTCCAGAGACGCGGTCCTCCCAGGTTTCCGTAAGAGGTACTAATCAGGGGGGAAAACACTCCAACTTTCAGGACCAGGGCCGGTGACACCAGTGTTAAGCTCTTACCTGTATAGTACACCAGCTCATCCCACCCAGGCTTGTGCCATGCAGCATTCCGTATGTCTTCTCGCTTCTGGAGATCCTTGTAAGCTGAAAGTGTTGTGGGGAGGGGGACAGATTTAAAATAATCAGCATCTTAACACCCAACACCTTCCTTTCAAACACCGCAAGGTCTGTCTTCCCCAGACTCATGCTCTCTGGATGGACTGGACTGGAAACCCCACCAATCAAGCTTGGGAAGGATGGGAGCTGCAGTCCAATAAAACTAGAGAGCACCAGGCTGGGAAAGCTGCCACTGATAAAGCACTTAAGAACAGCATAATTAAGAGTCTAAACTGATTTTCACTGCTATGACTTGGACCACTCTTCTTGGTGGCACTTCTGAAGTCCCACGGAACATTGCAAAAGTTCATTGCTAAACAAACTCTACAGGAAAACCCAAGGTCCCCTGCCTTGATCTGAAGAAATAGCCTTTCTCACTCACAAATACTGTCTGAATATAAACAAAACCCAAATTTTCTAAAGGTGACTTTAATAGGCAAAGCCTGTTTCACACATAATGCTAGTCCATGGTTTATTTAACTCATGGCTTGTTGTCCTACTTAGGTTTTCTCTGACAGATGATTGAACAAACTACCATTTGTTTCCCCGACCCTGGATTACTTCCCTCCTTCACCACTCCCTCTCTTTATGCCAAATGCTTTGTGTCACTGCAGCAATGGCATGGAGGCTCTTCATTTTGGGTGTTTTAAATACTTTTGCCTAGCCACCCCTCCCACTCTGCCACCCAGTAGCCCGGCAAAACAACCTATGAACACCCCTCAGTTCTGGGTTCATGGATAACCACCACCCATGGTCTCACCATCTCAGAGTCCATAACCCAGCAACACATTATGGATTGCTCTTTTGTGTTGTTTGCGGTTAACAAACCATGGTTTGTCAGTGCAGCTGGATTTGCACTTCAATACAACCCAGAATTCAACAGAAATAACATGTGCAAATCAAGCCATGATCAAATAGCCCTGAGCTGAGCAGGAAAGGGAGTGAGATGCATGCCCAGAATGTAAGAATTGAAGGTCAGCCCTACCCCAGAGGTGATGAACCATGTATAGCTGTCCAATCTGTGAGAAAAAGCCTCCCACGGCTTCTTTATCATCCTGCCGGAAGCGGATGGCGCGAGCCCTGGAAGGCAGACGACAGAGCTTGCATTTGTGTTGTGAATGAGGTAACTGTTAAGTCAGGACTAATCCTGTCCCACACTTCCAGCATGACCACAGAACGCAGCAAGTAACAACAAACTTTATTGTGAAGCACCATGCAGCACTACAAAGGGGGGGGGGGGGATGTGTGGCCCTCTTCTGGTGTGGTTGGATTGCAACTTCCATCACCATTGGCTATGCTGGTTGGAGCTAAGGGAAGCTGGAATCCAGCTGCATCTTTCCCACTGCTGCTGTAGAAGTAGGAAGGGGCAAACTATGACTGACTCCTGGATCTATTTTTAGGTCAGGGGAATGGGCCTAATTTATGCTGTATAAGGAAAATCAAGGTTGTGCAACTTGACCAGGAAAACAAAAGGAGTCCTCAAACTTTGCAAATAGGCTTTGGGAATAAAAGTCTAGCTCACCAGCCACCTAGACACCCATCAGCCACAGCTACTGGGCAACAGTTTCCAGAATTGACAAAATTGTTCCTAACCTTGAATCTCTATCTTTGTGGGCCGTTAAAAAAAACCCCACAACAGGCCTCCTGCTCCAAGTTGGAAGGAAAAGAATGTATGGAGGTAGGGGGTGGGTAGCCATATATGTAATGTTGACATTTTTCTTCTGATAAGAAGTGGCCAGTGCTGCTTAAAAGACCATCAGAAATTATTGTCAAGCCATTCGGACAGCACCTTCGGATGGAAAATAGCACAAGGTCGTCTCTTAACCATCCTCCCTGCCACCTTACAAAACAGGCTCGGCCTTGTTTCGTCTTGCAGGTGCGGAACTCAGGACCATTCCAGTTGCATTTTTTCCATCCTCAGACATGGCTGGGTTGTGCATTCAACGAACGGCAATCCCACAAACTACACTTCTTGAGTTATTCAGGCATGCAAGGAGACAGCACCCCCTCCAGTTCATGACTGAAAAGCTGGGAAACTCTTCCAGCCAGTTGTTCCTTCTGTGCCATTCCGGGGCTCATTCTTCCCATGCAGGGGGCTCTCTGCCACCCGCCGAGTCACCCTTTCTGTGCGTCAACGAAACCCGCTCATGAAACGAGAGGTTACTGGATTGCTGCTGAGTCCTAAGCTGGAGCTCCAGGTCCTTGCTGGGCCTGCTTGCTCCAAAAGTTTTCAGCAGCCTCCTGTTTTCAAGTAGCCGCTTTGGCATCTTTTTACCTGCTAGGACCAACCCAGCACACAGGCCTGCTTTGCAGTTTAGCCTAGGATGCCCCCCCAGCACAGCAAGGGACACTTACCAGTAGTTACCCCATTCAATCATTGTTCCGGGCTAAAAGAAGAGAAAGAGTGTAACTAGAACCAAAGAGCATGATTCTTCCACCAAGAATGCGAAGCAAGCGTAGGCATCCCTTCCTGCCTCCAGGAATCCTTTTGGATTCTACTCAGTAACTAAGAAGAGAACTCAGCTCAAGAGATGTGAAGAGACAGGTTAAAACTAAATTTCCTGAGGCAGTTTTTCACTTTGACGGCCAGCACTAATTGTTAGCATTGTTCTGTCTGCCTCAAACAGTTCAATGGGCCAAAGGCCAGGTGCTTTCAAGAGGAACAAGCAAGGCACTGATCTTAGTGGTGCTTCCAGTCATCCTCAACTGGCTTTTATCTTCTCTATCAGTTGTACCTTCCAGGCAAACTGCAAAGAAAACCTTACATAAGAGGGTGTGTTACCCCACTGCAGTCTTGCTCCGAAGGCCAGATGTGTGCGTATCTGCATTGTTTATTGCTTTGGTAAGAAACAGGCTAGTTTCTGAGGTGAAGTTGAAGGCAGGTGCATTTTTTTCATTACTGGATTGCTTTCTTTAAAAAAAGATGGACATTTTGTAAATAAAAAAAACCACTCACACGCAGTTGATAAGACCTCAGTTCATATATATTAGGCCCTGTCCTGGGAACAGGTTCATTCCAAAAACTGAATTCCAGCAGCAACTGGTTCTTGCGGGAGAGAAGCATATTTCCCCTTGCTTTGCGAAATTCCATGAACTCCTAGAAATAAGAAAACACAGAATAAAAATCTCAATATTACTTAAGGCTGCAATAGTGGGACTTTTTTTTTTAAACATCCAGTTTCTCCTAATTAGGAAAGAGAGCTTACAGCAGCCCAGGGTGTCCTTGGAAGGTATGATAGATAAGGCATCCTGAGAGTGTTAATGCAGTGAAAGCAGCTTCCAGGAACTGATAACCAGAGCACACAGGTTTGACTAGAGCAACTAAAAATCCCCCTAAATTAACAGCTATGCTGCCTGGGAAAGTATAAAACCCACGACATTGCAGGAAGTGTAGATCCCTATGGCTTAAACTATCAGTAATAGTATATCTGTAAGAATGACTGTGCAGCTTCTTCCTTGAAGAGGGGAGTTGGGTCTAACAGCATTGCATGCATTGAGGCCCCATCGGTGCGGGTGTTCAAGGACAGGCTGGACATGTACATGGTGGGCATGTCGTGAGTGGAGCTGGCTGGAGCCGGGGGTCAGACTAGATGGCCCGGGAAACCCCTTCTGACTCGCTTTGTTCCTATGTTTCTATATTGGCAAGGAGCTGGGCAGCAAGCCACCTGAGGAGCTCTGGAAGTCTGGGTGGCAGCTTGCCTTGCCAGCTGTGTGTGGAGTGGGCACAGTAACCCAGTCCACAGGGGGAGGCATCCCATCACATTGGCACTGTGGACATTCGGAGTGGGTTTTCGCTTGTTAACTCAGTGGTGTTGCTGCAGTGAGAGCAGAGATTCGTCTTGAAAAATAATCCCCTTTACCCTTCCTTTCCAACTTGGAGTGCTCCCTATCTCCACTGCTGTAACATCCCCGGAAAACGTAGCGTGATCAGTTCAGTTTCTCTGCCTTGTCACCCTTTCCTGGGCAGCTGCCAGACCCAGCCGGGTCTTGCATGTTGGCTCTTGCTTATCGAGGCAAGATCCTGAGAAGGAAGCGCAGCAGCAAAGCAAGGTGCTGCTGCTGCGGTTTTGGGGGAGGCAGCAGATACAAGGGGGCAGAAGGGTGGTTAGTGGGCCGCCAGAAATGGCTTGATGGGCTGTGGTCCATGAACCATACCTCTGCACCCCTGGACTGAGTCCTGGAAATATTCATAGTTTGGCTTCCTTTGCTTGCTTGAAGAAGGGGAGTCTGGAACTAGGAGCTAGTCCAGAACATTCCTGCTGAATCCAGCTTCTCCTTAACTGTTTGCCAATCTAACATAAAAGTGGTCATTCATTCTAGAGGCCAGATTTTTTATTGATTGATTGATTGTATTTATAGGCAACTCCATAGCCTGGGGACTGTCTGGGAGGCTCACAAGAAGCAAGAACGACAACATAGTCATAAGTCCATAATAAGATTAAAACTTTAACATCTGAAGCAACATAAAATCCAATTAATATAAAATACAGAAAAGGGAAACAAATGAACCAGCAATAAAACCAAGCAGCAAAACAGTGCAATAAAACCATGATTATTCCAAAAACATGTACAAATTAAAATAAAATAAACTGGATTGGGATGATGATGTCAGTCTCAGCACACTGAGACTCAACACAGTCCGCTGTTTAGAGATATCAACATACATACACATGTGTGTGTAGAACTCCAAAACTTCTGTTTCCATTACGTATTTCTTAAAACATCTTGCATTTCAGTTTGTTCTATAAGGCATTAAACAGCCCAATTCTATGTGGAATTAGTCACATATAAACCTATGAAAATTAATGAGCTTAATTTTCACCAAATGCCATAGGACTGGACTGCAAAAGATTCTTTTCCCTGTTTTACCTTGTCATCTCGAAGCTTGCTCATGACCTCTGTAAGGGCTGGGTAGCCTCCCTCGTACCTCCACAGATGGACTGGAATAAAAAAGAGCATATTTAGGAGTCTTCTCTCCCTTTACTCGATCGGCTTCCATCTGGCTCCCCAAACCTCAGGTCCACGTTACCCCAATTTTGCTTACTGTCAACCCACCCACCACGTTCCCTCTACTTGCGGTGGGCACCAGCTTCCCACTTCCAACCCCCATGTGGTTGATTAGCTATTTCATTCTCTTCCGGTGCCTGTCGGACCCCTGGGTTTTGTAAGGTCTCAAGGTAGAGACCTTTCAGAAGCCAACTGAGAGAAATGTTTCTTGAGCCATTACTTTTCCATGAAAACCACCACCTCATGCCTCTTCACTGGGCATCTGCATGGCTCCAAGCCCTCTGGTCTATGACTGGTCACTCTCCTTCTCTGCTCCTATACAATGTCCTCCTCCTGCCAGCAGAAGCACCCAGAGGAGGGGAAAAGGAAAGAGTGCACAACCCCACAGCACATTCCCCTGTGCAGGACTCCTGAAATCAATGCGGGGTATGCACTGTAGTACAGCCTTTCTGAATCGGCCGCCTCCCAGATGTGTTGGGCCCCAATTCAGATGATTCTGCACCCAGATGGTGGAAGATCTAGTCCAACACATTAGGAGAACACCAGGCTGGGGACAGCTGCTGTAGCTGCTCCATGAACCACTGCGAGAGCGGCCACACACGGTGGCCAGTCATTCAGATACTCCGCTATTATAATTCTTCTGATAATTATTTGAACTAAAATGTTCTGCTCAGAAAGCCACATGAATGGGCCAGACACAGGGCTGAGAGGGACTGTTGAGCTCCCCGAGGCACAACTTTTAAGGCGTCTGGATCAGTGAGCAAGCAACCCAATGTTGCATGCGCTCCACAAGAGCCCGTGAGGAAGGCAAAAGGTGCCATGTGAAACCTTTAACAGCGCAGCAGTGCCTGGTCCCAAACCCAAGCCGCATCCCTGGAATGTCTCTTGCAAGCGGGGACTTTGTCATCAGGCACTGCTTGGGGACAGACGGACTCTGAGCCTTTGGACTTCGCTGGGCAAATGCCTGCTTTGTCCGTGAACTTTGCTGGGCGCGCTTTGACCAGCCTCCTGTAACCATCTCTTCGGTTATCTGCTCTCTGCAGTGGAGCCAATGACAGCTGTTCACTCTCTGGATCTTGTCTCGCACCCTGCAATTTCTTCTCCCAGCTGGAACGGGGCATCTGTTGCACAAGCACACAACACAGCTACAGTTGTGCATTCTATTGTATGCCTTATCTCCTACCAGCCTGATCTTGCTCTCCGTACCACGTGTTCCACGTCCCCACCAGTGTACAGGGATACTCCTTCTTGTCGTGGATCTTTGGCAGCACCTCTTGACTGAAGGAGGGAAGGAAGGAAGGCACACACACACATAATTCTGTGTTTCTGTCACTTTCACTGATACATAGCACAAAATCACAACTTTTTTCACTCGAAACTTTCCCCCACATGTACTGAAATACAAGCGCACCAACGCTGGTTGGTGACCTGTGAGCCCCTGGCAATGTTTATTTATTTATTTAAAACAGTTCTATGCTGCCCCAGTCACAAAAAGCCTCGGGCTGCAGCTTACAAAAGAGACCCAACACACACAATTAACCTTAAAAATTGCTTTAAAATGTTGCTATGGAGTTCTGCAGGGACCCGTTCCGTCAGCAAGCACCACTGGTTTGTCTGCTTGTTTGTTTATTACGTTTTAGACCATCCCTTATTGAAGTCTCAGGATGGTTTAACAATACGAAACGTAAAATGAAACACAGCATCCTAAAAACTCAACCAACAATGTGAAGATGATTTCCCGCTCTGTCTCCCTGCGACAGGTGAATCAGGAGAGGCAGGGCAAGGTCTAGATGAGTGTCCGGACTCAGTAATGGGCTGCATGAGGGCTAAAAAACTGAAGCTGAATCCTGGAAAGACAGAAGTCCTGTGGGTGAGTCGTTCCAAAGTCCAGGAGAAAGGCTTATTGCCTGTTCTGGAGGGGCTTGCGCTCCCCCCGAGAGACCCATCAGGGGGTCTCCAAGATCCAACACTGGAGTCCCAAGTGACTCTGGTGGCTCACGCCGCCTTTTACTTCCTCCAACTGGTTCACCAGCTATGGCCTCCACTGGACAAGGAGAGCTTGGCCCCGGAGATACAGGCAGGGGTAACCTTGGCTTTCTTTCTTCACCCCAAATAAAAACATCCCAGAAAGTAAAACAAACAAACTAACCCTAGCATATCAGCAGAAAATATTCGAGTTCATCCTGCTCCCCATTGTGCGAGTTTCCTTCAAACCTGCCTTCTGAAGTATTACAATCCATGGTAAGAATTCTACCACTTCATTTTCCTGCATGTGAACCCTGGACTCAGTTACCAATAGAATCGTATATATGTCTGCACAGAAATAAGTTCCATTCAAGTCAATGGGCATTACTCCCAGATAAGTCGTTATTTGTTTTTCGGCGCCAGGCTAAGACCTTTTGATGTAAAACTTATTTTAATTGTTAAATTATTTGTATTTACAGGATTTTAAATTTTTAGCCGAGATGCACTGGAGGGTTTTAAATAAATTTTTATTGTTATATTGTTATTTATTTATGTATTTTGTTCTGTTGTAAGCCGCCCCGAGGCTTCACTGCAATGGGAGCAGCATAAAAATGTTTTAAATAAATAAATAAGTGGATAGAGGACTAAAGCCCGATGTCCCAATGTTATCCATGTTTACTGAGAAGCAAATCTCACCAGGCTCAATGGAATTTCCTTTCAAGTGTGTTTAGGATTACTAGTTAACAAGATCTAATAACCTCTACAGTGTGATTCTATGCATACTTAGGGAGAAAAATATTTAAACTTGCATAAAATTACTCCCTAAATCCTCCAGTGTGCCATTCAGACTTACCAAAGCTTGTTGTAGGATTCTAGGCATTCCGGTTTGACATTGTGAACTGAAAATACCAAAAGTCAATGTTGAAGGTTGAAAGAAAATACACAGAATTTTAAAAGGAATATGAGAAATATTAAAATTTAAACAAAGCAACTCACACTGTAGTTTATAAAGACTGCTGGTCTCCCTTTTGGCTAAGAGATTGGAATGAGCATCTTTCCTGGGATCAACTTTGCGAACAAACAGTGACTTTAACCAGCTGTCTTCCCTGGATCGGTTAGTTGATGAGACAAGGCCTCTGCAGGCGACAAAGACAAAGCACATCATAGAGGATGCATGGACTTTGTTACTGAACAAAGAGAATAGGGGGAGTAGGTTAATGGTTAGCTTCCCGGGGACCTGCATTATTTTTACGTAGAATTCACACTGTCACACAGTTAAGATGTAATGACAATCCAGTGTTTGGGATGAGCAATGGTTGTTGATAAATCATTCGTTTTGTTGAACTGTGATGCAAAAACCCTGCATTATGGTTTAACATTGACCTGGTTCACATGTAACAACAATCCAGAATATGAGTAGCAGTTGAATATGGGTTGTTATTGAATCATACGTTGTTGTTAGTTGTGAACTTTGCACTTATTTTAACTCTGGGTTCTTAAACTGAACCAACTCTGGGTTCTGGGTTCAGTTTCATCATTTTGCTTCCAGGGAAAGTCCTCAATGGATTCGATCTCAGATCCACTTGCTCGTCTTTCTGTCAGTTCAGCTCTCCTCCAGCACCATGTTTCAAATGCATCAATTTTATTCCTGTCAGTTTTCTTCACTGTTCAGCTTTCACACACAAACATAACGGTCTAGGTGTGATAGCATGGACGATCTTGGCCTTGGCCTCCAATGCTTTCTAGCTCCTTCATCACTGCCCTTCCAAGTCTCTTGGCTGCAATCGCCCTTTGAACTGACGAGTGAGCCAAGAATGCACAATCTTTCACAATTCCGTAATTCTTCTGTAGTCAGGAGTTTTGTTTTCTTAATGTTCAGTTGCAGTCTGCTTTTGCACTTTTTTCTTCATGTTCATCAGCGCTATTTCAAATCATTGCTGTTTTCTGCATATCTTAAATTATTGCTATATCTTCCACTGATTCACTCTTTCTCCCTCTGATCCTAATCCAGTTTCCTTTATATGTACTACATAGAGATGGAACAGACAGGGAGTTAAAATACACCTTTGTCTGGTCCCTTTACCTATAGGCATCCATTCTGTTTCTCCATATTCTGTCCTCACAGTAGCTTCTTGTCCATGATACATGTTTCACATCAGGATGATTGGATCATCCCTATCTTCTCATGATCCACAAGGTCAAAGGCTTTGCTTCAGTCTATAAAGCAGGGACTGTTCTGAGATTTCTTGGCACTTTCCAGTTTTTTCAATCCAGTTCAGTTCATTAAAAGTACTGAGAAAAGGTCTATGTAACTGCACACCTTACTGATGAATTAATTCCCTAGGCACATACTTACCCAAGGAAAAAAAATGGACCAGAGGGGCTTTCCAGGTGCTTTGCCGCCAGCACTAATTAGTATTACTTTACTTATTCTATTTCTATACTGCCCAACAGCCAATCTGGGTGGTTCACAATAGGGACTTCCTTGAACATTTGATACCACAGCTTCTTCCATTTGACATCACAATTGTCCCTACCCCATTATCTGGCACCATAAATCTTCCTCGTAGTCTAAAGTGTCTGATCCTGTCTAATCTTGGAAGCTAAGCAGGGTTGGGCCTGGTTGAAATCTGGATGGGTGACTTAAATGTTGTGCACTGCCCAGAGAGCTGCAACTATGGGCAATAGAGAAATGTAATGATCGTGATAATGGGGCAAACAAGTTTCATCCAGGAGATCCGTGCAATGGGCCCTTTGGGGGTGGAATTAACACACTGAGGGCACAATCTTATGACAAGGAAGAGAAGAACAGAGAAAAAAGTCCTATAGCTCCCAGCATGCCCTAGCCAGCCATATTAACTGGGGCATGCTGGGAGTTGCAGCACTCACCCCCCCCCCACACACACGCGCACAATCTTATGCTTGATTCGAGAGAAAAAACGGCCTACAACTCCCAACATGCCCGAGGCCTAAGGAGACCCAGCGCCGGGCTTCCACACGTGTACGTGTACGTGTACGCGTGCGCGCGCGCGGGGTCCACGGCGGGGCCTCCCCCGCATTCGGCCGTGCGGGTCAGAGACGCGGCCCGGGGAGGGCGCGCGCCCCCGCGGCCCCCCCGCCCGGCGCGTGACCTTGAGAGCGCGCGCCCCCCGCCCCCGCGGCCCCCCCGCCGCTCCCCCCGCGGCCCGCTCACCTGAGGAGGAAAAGGCGGGCGGGCGCCCGCCGCGCGAGGAGGGCGCCGGGGCGGGGGCGGCCCCGCAGCAGCGCCCGGGCCGCCATCTTGACCGCCTCCGCTGTGGGAGCGCCGGCGAGGGGGGCGCAGTGCGCCCCGGCAGCCACTAGGGGGCCCCTGAGGGCGAGGCGCGGGGGGCGCGGGCGCCGCGGCGGGCGAGAGGCTGGTGGCGCGGGCCGCGTGCCCCGCTCCCGCTGCGCCTCGCTTGGGGGGCTCGGCCCTGCGGAGGCGAGCGGCGTCCGGCCAGTCCCGCCCGCGTCGTGGGAAAGCGTGCCTGAGCACCCCCCGCCCCAGGCGCCGCTGCCGGGCCGCGGCGTCCCCGGGCGCTTCAAGACGGTTCCTGCTAAAGGCCGGCGGGGGTCCCGCAAAGGGCAGCGCGCGGCGGGGCAGGGGGCGCGGGACGGGACGGCCCGGCCCTGCGCGCGCTCCCGAGCAACCGGCACAGGGCGCCTCGCCTGGGCCCCGGTCCCCGCTCGCCGTGGAGCCCGGAGGGCCGCCGCGGACTCCCCGCCTGGCCTACCTCACAGGGCGGTTGTTGTGGGGATAAGACTGAGGGCAGGAGGCGGCGGCGGGTATCAAGTAGCTCTACCAGGGCTCTCTATTCAAGCAGGGCGAATAGCTACGGAGGGCCATGAACTTGCCCAATCCACTTTGAAATGCGTGGCTGTCTCCATCTTGTGGGAGGGAATTCAACCGTTAACGCTGCCTGGGTGAAGGGCTGCTTTGTCTCAGTCACTGCACACCTTCTTGGGTTCTCGTTTTATGTGAGTGGGAGATAAAGGTCTCCCTCTCCACTTCTTCCACACAAGCATCCTATCTCCTCTTGACAGGGTACACAAAATTGTTTGGTGTTCCAGGATGGAGCAGTAAAGAATAAGAAATCAAAAGAACAAAACAACTTAGCAGTAAAAGCATGGCTGGTTACTTTAGGAAGTATCTGAAATAATGTTTTTCAGGAGGTGCAAAAAACAGTACATGGGGTAGCTCCCACCTGACCTGGCAGGGCTCCCACCTGGCAGGAAGCAACACAGAAATAGAACAGCGACTAAATTTTATTGCTGATGTAGGGAACGTTTGGCCCTCCGTAACTCAATGGACTCAACAATAAGAAAACTAAGATCATGGCATCCGGTCCTCTCACTTCCTGGCAAATAGATGGAGAAGAAATGGAGGTAGTGAGAGATTTTATTTTCCTGGGCTCCAAGATCACCGCAGATGGGGACTGCAGCCAAGAAATTAAGACGCTTGTTCCTTGGAAGAAAAGCTATGGCAAATCTGGACAGCACACTAAAAAGCAGAGACATCACCCTGCCAACAAAAGTGTGTATAGTCAAGGCTATGGTTTTCCCAGTTGCAATGTATGGCTGTGAAAGCTGGACCATAAGGAAGGCTGAGCACCGAAAAATTGAGGCCTTTGAATTGTGGTGCTGGAGGAGTCTCCTGCAAGTCCCTTGGACTGCAAGGCGATTATTATTCAGTCAGAACCCCAAGTTCTTTGTCCCTCAACAACCTAGAGTTCTAGGTTCCGACATTGTGCCAAGCATACTGCAGAGCTGTTCATGAAAGCAAGTGCAAAGCAGAAGTGGTGAATGTGTAGCAGGCTCACTCACTTCCAGCATAGCCCCAACAGGGCACACCCATGAATTCATATTACATGTGAGCCCTCTCCTCAGTTCCTCTGAGCTTCCAAACTGCCTGTTTCACTGGTTTTCTTAAAGCAAGGAACCCTCAGTTAACTGTGATGGCATACTATACTGAAAAACAAGTTTTGGCAACCAGAAGTTGTAGATCACATATAAGTATTAGAACTGGATTATAGGTATCAAGTGTGGGGCGGAGTTATCTGCCTTTAACATTCTGGGTTTTCGTCATGTGTCCTCTTTTACTCTAATTTTAGTTTTATTGAATTTTAGCACTTTAGAACTGCCTTTTAAGTGGCTGGGTAAAAATAGGGGTAGACAATCTTTTTTCTGCCGAGGGCTGAGGCAATTTCTCCAGAGCTCCATGGTGGTTCTAGAACTCTCTTCTGCATGGATAGGATTACATTCTAAATGACTGTGCATTGATTTGAATATTATCAGGCAGAGTGGAGACATATACATTATAAGGAGCTTACATTCTCTGCTATTTGCAATATTTTAAAAATAAATAGAATCCTTCTGTTATGCACAACTGAATGCACATGTTAAACCCAGTTTATTGTAATCATGGCCGTATTAGAAAAGGCCACATACACACAAAGTCACATACAATCTCTTCAAAGAGACACATGTAAAAAGTCCCACTGCTCCAACACGTTTATTTGTCTGGAGACGAAACAGTCAGCTCTTGAAGTTTTTCACTCAGGTAGCTGGTATCTCTATCAGTCAGGTTTTCTGAGTCCGTTACACTTTCTAGGAGCCTTTGACCTGTGCAGGGCTTCCCTGTCACTGGATCGATGACTTTTCCAACCTTGTATACAATCTCAGCGAGTTCGTGTTTCACATGCTTGCTCCTTCGCTCAGGCAGGGCTTTCAGCAGAACAATGTCTCCCTCGATGCACTGCTGCTGAGGGTCGTGAGCGAAGTAGGTCTTCCGCTTGTTATAGAACTTAAGTAGAAAAGGAGAAAGGGCGTAAGGATTCTTTGGAGCGGTGCTGTTATTCTGAGCAGAGCAAAATTAGGGCCATTCAGCTGTGTGAACCCGTTCACTAACTTTATGGAGGCAGGTTAGACAGGGACAACCTTAGTTGAAGGTTATATACTGAGTAATAGTTACCCCAGCTCTCCTCATTCCTACTCTGACATGCTAACAATTCTCCTACATGGGATCTAGGATAGAGAACCAATGGAGCAGCTGAAGCTGAAAGGGGGCAGCGGGGCGGGGGGGAGGCAAGTCACATACTATACCTAAATGTTACAGTGGAAGTTGGATGCATTTTACTAGTCAAAGCCTGAAAAACTATAACCATGAAGAAAAAACATTGGTTAAGTTGTAGATTATTCTTGAGGATGTTTCTGCAAATTATTATATTATTTAATAAATTTATAATGCCTTGACTACATTAAGCACATCTAGAAGCAGTTTACACACTTAAGTTTAAAATACAAATGGTTCAGTTAAAATGCTTAAAAGAAGAATAAAATGTACCCCAATTAGAAGAAAGTAAGTTCTCAAAACATGTTAGCAACTCATTTTAGATGGTATGACCAGATCTTGCTAGAGATGATCAGAAGCAGTGTTAGCACAAAATGAGCAATGTTCTGAACAGGGAGCTAGTTCTTCAGGCCCAGAGAGAGAAAGTGAGAGATAGCACTGCATTTGTTTGTGCAAGCATGTGCGTGCAAGCACCTTGAACAGGACTTATGGTATGAGAGCTGGAGGAAAATGCACCACCCTGGGAAACATGCTCTCTCAAGAACTGCAGGTCTCAGGAGTGTGTGCTGATATCTCCTGTGAACAGGTTAGAAGAATTAAAGTATGAGAGGAGGGAGAGACAAGTGCCAGGGAATTCTACTTATTTAGCACAACATGTCTGTTGTGCTCCCCCCCCCCCCCACTCTGGCAAGGAACCTAAAGTGCCATCCATGATTGATGTCATCCTCCTCCTCCTCACCATTTTATCCTCACAACAGTTCTGTGAGGTAGATCCCATTGAGAGTTGCAAGGGGTACCCAGTAAGCTTCATGGTTGGAGACTCCCCAGTGAGAGGAGGGCAAAACCACATCTTTAATTTTCTAGGTATTTTTCTATCTTTGGCCCTATCTATGTTGCAAATATTGTGATTAAGCAGCCAGAAATTTAATCTATATCAGAGTATCAGAGATAGTCACCCTAGGACAGCTATAGCCTCCATCTATAGAGACCAGCACATTTATTATTTATTTCTTCAACTTATATTCTGCAATACTAGTCCAAAGAGACTCTTAAGTGGTAGCTTTTCTGCCTGGTTTTCCTAACTCTGGAGGAAGCTTTACCTTTAGCAAGTAAGGATCCAGCACCAGCCGTGTTACTCTCACTTTGGCTGTTTTGCGCATTTTGGTCCCAATGACTTTCCCTATGATCCATCTTGCGTGGACAGCACCGCGTAACACAGACATACCTCAGGTATGATCACCAGTACCCTGAGAATCAAATGCAAGGATAATTTCAACAGCAAATGCACTGGCTGATCAAAACTACTTAGAAAGGCTTCTGCTGAATTAATAAATTTTGCTCACATTTGAGCCATGATCTAAACAAAGGAAGATCCCAGTTATTTCAGTCTGATTGCTAAACTCCCATATTTCTTAGTCTGCAATTTGTTTTACTTGTCTGCTTATTTCTCATAAGCAGAGCCCTTCTCATAAGATGTTTACAGGCTAAGACCGCAGCAGGCTAACAAAAGAAAAACAGAACAGAGATTGAATTTCTGATGTTTATTAAGAACCTGATGCCCACAGGTGGCCGGTGCCAAAGGCAGGAAAGGATGTTGTTTCAGATTCTGTCTGTTGTAAACAAGGAAGCAATTCAGGAAGCTGATCTAACATTCTATTTTTATGCCCTCCAAAAGCATGTCAAGGCTAAAAACGGGGAATGGAGGCCGCAGTCCTATGCACGTTTTCCTGGGAACAGGCCGCACTGAATTTAGGGGACTGCTGCTTGAAGCTAGGCTGGAACTGTACTGTTGAAGGACTTGCAAACCTTAGGAGCAGCTTCCCGCGCTCCAACCTGGCGCCCACCAGGCAGGCTGGACTCAATCCCATCATCCACGGCCAGCTGCGGGCCTCGCGGTATCAGGATGGAAACGAATGACCAACCCAAGAGGGCGGGGAGGCTACCCATCAGCCTTCTGTGCATCTCCAACTCTCCCTCTGCGCGAATGGGCCCTTGCTAGGAACACCAGGCCCCTGCCCCGCAGAGGGAGAAAAGCCTCCCCCGCTGCCCCCCGGGGCAAAGCCGCCGTCTGCACCGCCCCCCATAACCGCCACGGAAGCACTCACTCTCGTCACTGACTCCAGGCTGGAAACCGGGAGGCGAAGCCGGAAGAAGGAAGCGGCGGGGCGGGGCCGGAAGCGGAAGGGCGAGCCGCCGGTTCCGCCGCAGCCCTTCTAGGAATGACGAGGGCGACCCCTCGAAGGCTCTCCTCGCGTCATCCCGCGTGGCTCGCGGGCGCGCGGAGCAGCGGCGGCTCTTAGTTTAACTTTCCCACCACAAAGCGGAGAGGAAATGCAATGCAAGCCATCTCATGTTCGATGTATCCGTTCTTCGCCGTTGGAGTCAGTTCATGTATCTGTTATTTCTGTATTCGTTTGTTTATTAGATTTAGATCCCGCCTACTTTCCGTCAGCCTCCCGCTGCTCTCAATCTTATCCCCACAACAACAACCCTGTGAGGTAGGCCGGGCTGGGAGTCTGTGCCTGGCCCGAAGTCCCCCCGTGAGCATCATGGCCAAGTGGGGGCCACAACCCGGATATCCCACGCCCAGCATTTCCACCTTACCACACGGGCTCATTAGAAATAATGATTTAAATTTAATTTTGAAAACATTACAAATATGAGTTACTTGGCATTAGTTCTGAGGAGAGAATTGTTAACCTAGCGTTTGCTAATGTGAAGAATCCCTGTTACGTTTTTCTTTGCTTCCCTTTCCTTCTCTCCTTCTATTGCGCCTTCCCCTGCCAGCGGTTTGGAATGTCAGCTGTCAGCAACTTGAGGAAGGACCCACTTTTCCTGATGATGTTGGGAAATTTCAGATAAATCCTGGTAGAAAAACGTTGCTTATATGTGCCTTTGTGTTATAAAATCAAACCTGCTCCCCTTTTCTCAGAAGGCAGCAGCTTTCCAAGCCAGGTCACTGCTTGGCGTTGCTGTTACTTTAGGAAGATGGCATTCTCAGCTGGATGGAGAAGCTGCTGGAGGCGAATACTGTTAGTGAGGAAGTGCCCGTGTTCTCATCAGCTGCAGAAAAGCGGAAACAGTGGTGCCCATCTGCTTCTGAGCGAACCCACCTAAGCATCTCTCCCCACAGAGGCAAGCCCCTGGGGAGTGTAGCTGCCAAACCAGATTTCTTGCATCAAACATATCTGTATGTTTAAACAGACAGACCAGCTGACCTGAACTGTCAAGAATTTATGTTTTCCATACTATTGTTACCAGTATTTCTGATTAGTTCAGAACATTCTGCCATGCCTAAAAATATCAAGATGCTCTTGTACCAACACTATCTGGAAGCTGAACACTCTGTATTGGTGTACTTGATGATCAGGTTATAAAAGTGTCTGTACATGGGCTGTGATTTTGTAATTGAGTTTACCTCTGCCGGGCAATGCATTATCGTTAGTGACTGCAGGTACTGGGCAACCGATCAATAAAGCCACAGAGGTTCAAATGTTGGATCTTTCCCATGGACTGGAGTGTTAATTTCCTTGCAAATGGAAATCCAAGATTCTGTCAGTGATAACCCATGTAAAGTGTTGACCACTGCTAGCCCTGTCTACCAAAAACAACCATAAAATTGTATTAATTGTATTGATTTTGCAACCTTTCCCCATGAAACCTGGAGAGCTGTACATGGGCCTCTCCCTTCTTATTTTTCACAACAACCCCACAAGATAATGCGAACAACAAAGAGTCTTGTGGTACCTTAATAAAGTGTAAAGTGACAAATGTTCTTGTGGGCCAGAACAGCAGAGTTCAAAAGGGGCTTTTTGGTGCTGGCCCCTTAATTGTAGAAATCTCTGCCTTCTGCTTCATACCAAACCTTGTTTATTCTGACTAGGTGTTAATCCAGGTAGTTTTAACAGCTTTAAATGTGGCTTAATTTCTTCAATTGTGATAGAGCTGATTTTGAAAATGGATTATATGCTTGTGTGCAACCCCTTTATTCAGCCACTGTTTTATTAAGTTTTTCTAAACTCTCCAATAGCTAACACTCCCTGGGAAGTTTGTAAAGATGAAGGGGACACTCCTACACCTGCTTCAAGAGAAGTCCAGAAGCTCCCAGATTCCTTGGACAACAACACTGTCTAAACAGCCATAGAACAGTGCCCTAAAACGGTAAAAAATTAAAACAGAATATAAAACCATTAACATAGACGATAAAAACATGTTTAAACAGTCAAGAACACTGGTGTTTATAAGATTTGTATTTCCGAATGGTGCAGGCAGTATCAGTATATCGAATTAATGATAGACTCAATCAGCATATAAGAAATCATGATGTGGAATGTAGTTAGTTTTACAGAAAGTGCCAGGAGGCCAAACAACGCAAGCTGTTGCTACGCAGGGCAAGATGTAAGATTTTGTTTTATTTATTTATTTAAAATATTTATATGCCGTCCTTTACAGCAACGTCTCAGGGCAGCTTACAACATTAAAACCAATAGCCAATAAGAACAATCAATAAAACAATACAATAAAATAATATAATATATAACCAGTAAAAATAAATAAAAAACAATGGTTAAACTGCTAAAATTACTAATTTTTAAAATGATGTTTAAATAAAACGGTTTTGACATGGTGCTGAAAAGAATATAGGCTTGGCGCCAGGTGAACCTCTCTGGGGAATGCATTCCACAATCGGTGCCGCCTCAGAGAAGGCCCTACTCTGAGTAGATGTCCTTTTTACCTCCTTCAGGGAGGGTTCCCAGAGCAGGGCCTCCCGCAGAGCTTGAGGGCATATAAGGAAGGAGATGTTCCTTCAGGTATCCTGGTCCCAAGCTGTTCAGGGCTTTATAGGTTAAAACCTGTAACTTTGAGTTGGGCCTGGACTTCAACCGGAAACCAGTGGAGCTGGTAGAGGACTGGAGTTATATGAGAATAACAGCTGGTTCCTGTCAGCAACCTGGCAGCTCTGTTTTGCACCAGTTGAAGCATCTGGACCATTTTCAAGGGCAGCCCCACATAGAGCGCGTTGCGGTAATCCAACAGTAAGATGCAGTTGAAATATTTTTGAGTGTTACTATTGCACCATTAATGTGCATGGTCTGTTTTCAAAGTAATCGAAGTTCTGTGCTCCAAGGAGATTCCAGCTTCAAATGCGACACTGGGGAAAGGCCGGGAGATGCGGAGAGGAGAAGGATACACACATATTTCAGATGCAGCCACTTAGATCCTCTGTGGGGTCAGGATAGGAAAACGATAAAGCTTGGCTCAGTTAACTTTAGGCTTGTCAGATTATATATGTGCCCATATATGCCCTCCCGCCCCCTGAGATCAGCAACAGAGACCCTCCTCTGGGAACCCTCAGTGATTGAGATTAGGAGGTTGAGTACCCGGAGGAGGGCCCCAATTATGGAATGCGCTCTCCAGAGAGGTCTGCCTGGCGCCGTCGTTATATGTTTTTTGACGCCAGGCAAAGACCTTTTTATTTAAATCATATTTTAATTGTTAATAGTTTTTGCTATGAGTTGGCTCTTAAAGGGTTTTTGCCGAGATGCACTGGGGGCGGGGGGGTGGAATTGAACTGAATTTTTATATGTTTTGTTTATAAATTGTTGTTGTAAGCCGCCCCGAGGCTTTATTGCGATGGGGTGGCATAGAAATGTTTTAATTTATTTATTTGTTTAACCAATTTGTATGCCGCCCCCTTGCAAACAAGCCTCGGGGTGGCTAACAACATATAAAAATACATGTATTTTAAAAATACAATTTAAAAGCAATGCACAATTAAAACTGGCCCATCTCATAGTCTAAAGTAAAAAATATATAAATATAACAATAGATAACCATAAATAACAATAACCAAATTAATAATTTAACAGTTAAAATATTTCTTAAATAAAAAGGTCTTCGCCTGGCGCTGAAAAGCAAATAAAGACGGCGCCAGGCGAGCCTCTCTGGGGAGCGCATTCCATAGGTGGGGCGCCACCGCAGAGAAAGCCCTCCTCCGGGTACTCACCCTCTTCACTTCCTTCACAGAGGGCTCCCGGAGGAGAGCATCAGCTGCTGATCATAAGGGGCGGGAGGGTATATATGGTCGCAGGCGCTCCTTTAGGTAACCAGGACCCAAGCCGTTAAGGGCTTTATAGGTAAGAACCAACACCTTGAATTGGGCCTGGACTTCACTGGGAAGCCAGTGTAGCTGACGGAGGACTGGGGTGATGTGAGAACCACGCCCAGGCCCCGTCAGCCGCCTGGCAGCTCTATTTAATAAATAAATTATCCCACAGGTGCAAAGAGTCGGGCTCAGTGGCCAAGTCCAGCCTTCCATGGGACCATATCTGACCCTCTGTGGTTTTCCAGAGGGGCCACACCGGTTTCTTCAGCTCATTGCAGGAAACTTGGTGCTTTTCTAGTGTTTGTGCCGTTTTGTCCCCTTTCTGAAAGGTGGAAATCTGCCTCAATGTTGATGATTACTGGCAGTAAGAGCTTAAGATAAAATGTGCGTGTGTGTGTGTGTGTGGGGGTGTTGTTGTTGTTGTTGTTTTACCTTTCACTTAGGTCCCATCCCACCACTGGGTTGTTGCGCAAGAGCTTCTCTGAGGTTGGACCTTGTGGGGGGAAACATTTCTCCACCCCAGCTTACCTGAAGGGCTGTTGCTCTCATTCAGTTCGAATGCGACGTCCGCTGGACCGCCTCTTCTCTCATAGCTGTTTGTAACTTGTAGCTGGTATGGCACCAACAGTCAGTGTGACCGGTACTTATTCCTGAACGTCAGTGACATGCTTGAGCATTCTGCTCAAGTTGCATTGGTTTTTCGTCTGTCTAGAGATTTAAAAGATCTGAAAATGTTCCGTCTGCGGTTTTGAAATCTGTGGGGAAGACAATGGGAGGAGCCTGAAAAGCCCCCTGCAGGAAATGGCTTGCCAGCCTCCCATCACCTGGCGGAGTGAATTCTTTGATTTCCCCGAAGGCAGTGGAGCTGACATGCTCTGGTTTAGCACAAACAAAGGAGCATAGCCACTCCTGCCAGATCAGTCCTTGGGTGCTATTTTTTACCATGCTTGTGGGAATGTGGGCGATGATACACTGCAACCTTTAGGATTAAATGCTTTTTTCTATTAACCTCCTTGAGTCAGAGAAGGAATTAGGAAGCCAATTTGACTTCAGCTGTGGAATTTATGCATCCAGGAAACCCCAGAGGTAAGAAAGCAGTTGGCTTAGGTCCCTCATCCAGACCCCCGAATTGTTTGCAATCAAAGCAACAGGATCAGCAACAAAAGTGAGGGCTGGGGGAGAGGACACTGTTCAGCATGTGCTGTTGGGCTGGGTGATCAGAAGGTCGCCGGTTCGAGTCTGCACACGGGGTGAGCTCCCATGGCTCCGTCCCGGCTCCTGCCAACCTTGCAGTTCGAAAGCAAGCAAATGGGAGTAGATCAAAAGGTGCCACTTCGGTGGGCAGGTAACAGCGTTCCGTGCACTTTGGTGTTTAGTCATGCCGGCCTCACAACCACGGAAACTGTCTGTGGACAAGCGCTGGCTCCCTCGGCCAGGAAACGGAGATGAGCACCACCCCCGAGAGTCAGGCATGACTGGACATCACATCAAGGGGAAACCTTTACCTTGACCTTTACCTGCAGATTTAATTTCTTACGTTAATTTCTGGGCTGCAAACTTGTAGCGCAGGAAGGAGGCAGGGAAGCAAGCAAGGCGAGTCATGCTGTGAAAAGGACTTGCGAGGTGCATTCCGTTTCTGCAGAGCTGTTCATCCCCACTTCCCTTTCCAGCCATCGGTTCTGCTAGTGACGCGGGGTGTGTTTGCGCTGGGAACTGGCTTACCGCTAAAAATGCCAGCGCTTGTGGCTTGGCTACTGTGTGCGATTTGGTGGTGCTCCACTGTGAAGTTACCCATGAGAGTCCAGGCCCTGGTTCCTACATTTTCCCAGGCATATGGCCAGCTCTGTAGTTGTGTTTACCCCGCGGGACGGCCATAGTTTCAAAAATCTCCCCCTTTGCTTAGGTGCAGAGAGAGTGAGAGCAGTTTGCCAACCTGCTACCCCCCAGATGTGTTCAGCAAGCACATCTGGAAGGCACCAGGTCAGCGAAGGTTGGCATGCAAGACAAGCAGGGGCTTTTTGTGTCAGGGCGGTGGGGGCCAGTCAAGCCCCTCTCTGAGAGGGCCCACCAGCCTTTCCGGCAGCCCCTGGTGTGCGTGCAGAGCCCCGGGGCATCAGGGGCTGGAGTCCAGCATCCCAGGCATGAAGCCCGCTGTGGCTATGCATAGGCTGGGTGTCTCCCGCTTTCTCCACCTCAGGCCTCCCAGCTGCAAAATGGGACTCATGACTCCAGCATGCTCTGCAAGCATGTTGTCATGAGACCGCTTGCTCCCCTATCAGGACCCTCTGTGGAGAGCTTGTTCCTAGGCCACCAGCAGCCAAAGCTCAGGCAGAGCCTCCCCCTCATTAGACGCAGTGAGGCGGCTGCGGTGGGGCGACTCCCCCAGTCTCCCTGAGCTAGCCTGCTGGCCTTAGGCATGGTGTCTGGTTCAGAGAACAGGACTGGGACTCCGGCAGTCCGGGTTCTGGCCCCCACTCAGCTGTGGAGCTCACTGGGTGACTTTGGGCCAGTCACTGGCTCTCAGGCCAGCCCGCCTCACAGGGTTGTCGTGCTGATGATAATATTACAGAGAATGACAAGCACATGGGAATGGATCCGCAAAGCACTTCTCTCTCACTGTGACCATCTTCCCGCATGGTAATGGGGCGCTTCTTGCCCCGGGCTTCACAGGAAGGGCAGCTCGAAGCACCCCCTGTCCTGTGTGGTCCCCAGTTGCCCTGGCCTTTGGTGCTGGGCAGCACAGGTCAGCCTCACCCCACGAGGGTGAAGAATGGAGCGGCTTTCCCTGGTTTGGTGTCCTGACATGTTGGACTACAACTCATATTCTCTCAAGTTTTTAGAAAACTGCAATTCGCTAGCATCGTTCTTTGTAATACATTTGTTCCTACATTTCCCATGTTTTATCTGTTCAGACATTGATTTCCTTTTTAAAAAGATTTCAAATCATGTTTACTTCTTTTAAAACTTAAAAAATAGGGTGAGATCCTATGCATGCTGAGCCAGAAAAAGTCCTACAACCTGATGCATGTTTAGACAGTGAAAGGTCCGCGTGTTTAAACATGGAACCCATTGCTGAGCCCATGCTGGCCAGGGACTTTTAGAGTTGCACCCTTGACATGTTCTATTAACCAGTATCTTTAACTGTTTCCTGATGCGCGTGACCCTGTGAGCCTCACCTGTAAGACCACTCGCAATAAATAATCGTGAGCTTTCCAGAAAAAAGCATAGATCGCCCCCGCAGAAAGAGGACTTGCTTTTAGGCTGCAATGTTCTGGCTAAAGGAGAAGCTTAGCCAAATGATGGTGGCTGGATCCACCCCTGGCTTGGTGGAACCCGCAGGCTGGCAGGCAGTGCATCTGAGCAGCTGTTGGTCAAGCCACGAGAGAGCAAACACACTCACACACACTCCCGTGCAAAGAAGGATGCGCCTGGCACTGCCTGTCCTTCATGCCTTGTTCTTTTTCCCAACGGCCGCTTCTCTTGTGCAGTTCTAGGTTGGGTGCGCCTGGAGGCTTAAAAACATGTCCATCACTGGCCTGAAGAAGAAGCAGCCAAAGATGTTTAAAGTTAAAGTGACAACCGTGGATACTGAGATGGAGTTCAGCTGTGAGGTAATATTGGGTGGGTATTTTTTTTGGGTGCAGGTGGAAGCAATAGATGGAATCCAAGGTTTACCTAAATATTTCAGGATCCAGATCTGAGAGGGAAGGTTTGCATTTTTCAGAGGTTTCCCATTCCTGCAAAAATCTGCCTGTGCAAAGAAATCCAGGACATCTTGACAAAATCTCAGCTGAACAAGGCTGCCCCAACCTGATGCCCTTCAGATATATTGGACCACAGTTTCCATCATTCCCAGACAGCTTGTGGATGATGGGAACCACAGAGCATCAGATTGGGGAAAGCTGGGCTGAGTGCGTTTTCAGCGTGCCGGGATTCATGGAATAATAGAAGGGCATATTCATCCGTCCAGTCCTTTCAGGAAAAGTCTTCCGCACGGGACTCTGCGAGGCGCTGTCCTTTCCAAGCTTTTTGCTGTGCTTGGCTGCTGGGCCATGAGAGCTGCCGGGGTTCCACGAGGAGGAGTTGCTCAGGTGCTCCGAGTCTGCCCGCTGTGCTCTCTGTGAACTGCAGCCTCAGCCACCTTTTCATCAGCCTCTGCTCGGGGCAGGTAATTGCCTGCCGGCCGCCAACGCATCCTCAGTGGACAATACAGCAAAGCGCCGCCTCCCTCTTGGGCTGCCAGCAGCCCTCTGCCTTAGCAGCTGCTCTTGCTTCTTCTCTATCGGGTGGCACACCGAGATCCAGGACGTGCAGAGACACGGTGGGCAGGCACTCTGAAAGGAAGTATCTTGCTGGCATGAAAGTGCTTCCACTGTTGATTTTGTAAAGGAGTTTGCCAAACTCCCATCTGCCTGTACGAATCCCTTGTGCCGGGGGCGGTGGGTGGGTGGGGACTGGCAGGTTTTCCTCCTTGCTGTTGGGACATGCCTTTGAAGCTGCCCTCATTCCGTCAGCCGAAGACTCTTAACTACTCATTTAGAGCAGAAATTACAGCCTTAGTATTCTTCCTACCTTCACACCGGCAGATTGGGATGAAATGTTATCCATGAGCATGTGGGAGTCAGGAGCACCCTCTAAATGTGTTTGTGGAAGTCTGAATATTTGCTAAAGAGGAGAGAAGCCCCCAAACACCCTGAAACACAAGTGTCCAGTTCTGGGAGGACAAAGTCCGTAGGCCTGGGAAGTAGCTGAATTTGCAAACCATGGTTAACCAGGGTGCATAAGCCACGGTTAGCAGCGGTGCAGATGTACCACTAAGCCCTAGAGGAAGTCCTGCTGGATCAGGCCAAAGGCCCATCTGTCCAGGGCCCCTTTTTCTCACGGTGGCCAACCCGATGCCTTTAGAAAACCAACAAATAGGCACGGCAGCACAAGCAATATTTGAACTTGTGAGGTTCCCCATTTTCTCCCACAATGCTTGCTTTGTTTTTGCTGCTGAACGCAAATGTTCCTCCCCCAAACAGAAAAAATGAAGGTACTTCAAACAGGCATCCCAAATGCACAGTTTGCCCCTCATAGATGGAAGGGTGCAAATGTGGATTTTTGAATAGGTGGGGAAATGTATGTTTTGGAAGTGAGCACCTGCACTCACTTTGGAAATGAATGCAAGTGTGGGGAATAATGTACCTTACCTGGGAAAGGTACTCCTGCTCACATGATTTACAAACAGGACCAAAATTCTTGTGTGTCTGTACCCACAAGCAGCACAGCACCTTGGACTGTCGTTCTCCTGTGCAATGAAATTGTGGAAATATTGGTTATTGGACAGATTAAAAATATAATCCAGAAATAATTAATTCCACTGAAATGTGTGTTCAGTCACCTCTCTGGCAACTGGCATTTTCAGCCATAAGGGCTAGGAACTTGATACTTCATTTTAAAGGTGAAATCATGAAAGTGAAACCTGCACACAGCTTCATAAGGTAGGCCTTTTCTGTGGTGATGCACAGTTGTGCATTTTCTGTACTCCGATTGAAGCGCTGCCTGGAAACACTCATCTAGGGCATCTAAGGAGCAGGGCTTCCCTTTCTGGAATCTGGCTCTGCAGCCGTGATCAGTTCTGGGCCCCTCGTTACAGGAAGGATCTGGCCAGGTTGGAGTCAGTGCAGCGCAGGGCCACAAGGTGGGTGGCCGGTTTGCAGGGGAAGCTGTATGAGGAGGAACTGAGGGAACTGGGTCTCTTCAGCCTGGAGGAGAGGAGACTCAGAGGGGATCTGTTGGCGACATGCAGGTGTGTGAGGGGGTGTCACACGGAGGTGGGCAGAGACCTGTTCTCCCCTGCAGAGGAAGGCAGGATGTGTTCCAGTGGAGCAAAGCTCAGGGAGACAAGGTTCAATTTGGAAGCCAGGAAGCACTTCCTGACAGTTAGGACCCCGAGGGCGTGGAATGGGCTTCCACGGGAGGTCGTTGAGGCCCCATCGGTGAGGGTGTTCAAAGATAGGCTGGACATGCACATGGTGGGCATGTTGTGAGCAGAGCCAGAGGTCAGACTAGATGGCCCGGGAGACCCCTTCTGACTCGCTCTATTTCCATGTTTTTAATGGATTTTTGGCCTTTTGTCCATAGGTGAAATGGAAGGGGAAAGATCTGTTTGACCAGGTGTGCCGTGCGTTGGGCCTGCGGGAATCGTGGTTCTTCGGCCTGCAGTACTCTGCCAGAGGGCTAGGGACCTGGCTGAAGATGGATAAGAAGGTCTGGATGCTCTGCATCAGCTTGAAGTGGGAGAGCTTCATGGGAGGGTGGAGAATTCCCACCCAGGGGACAGATCTGCATGCTTGGGTCAGGGGAGGCTGGTGACTCCCATGGCAAGGGCCATGGCCGGCCTGCTCAGGTTGATGGGATCTGTCCAGGGTGCTGACCTGTGTGCCCAGCATAGATTCGTTGTGACGGAACCCCATGGATAGCTCCTGTCCAGCTCAAAAGAAAAGCCACAGTGGGTGAGGAGCCCCCCCCGGCTCCAGGCAGCCATTTCCCCTTCTCCTTTCTTCTGGCCACGTTTCTTCTGCTTGGGTTTGCGTGCAGCTTTCCCCCATCTGCATTTTAAAAGGGCAAAATGCCTCTAAGTCTCGCTTTCTAGCAGCAAGAGCTGTCCTGTGCGGATTTACTCAGAAAAGGTCCTGCAGCTCCCGGTACTCCCCAGTACAATGGAGAATTGCCCCCTTAAGCTACAATAAGTTGGTGTTTTTCACCCTCTCACTTCTGCCTGGGGTGTCACACACTGCTGGGATGTGGCCCCTGGGTGTGTCTCTGCAGTGGAATTTGGCTCTGGGGCCAGGAATTCTTGTGTCTCTGCAGGCTGGGGAAGGCTGCCCTAGAGAGAGCTGAGAGCTACCGTATTTCTCGCTCTATAAGACGCACCTGACCATAAGACGCACCTAGTTTTTAGAGGAGGAAAACAAGAAAAAAAAATATTCTGAATCAAAGGGGCACATAATCACGGGCACATTCCCCATCGCTTCCCCATGGGCTGCACATCTGACAGACTTACTGCACACACACATTCGCTCTATAAGACGCACAGACATTTCCCCTTTTGAGAGGGGGGAAAAGTGAGTCTTATAGAGCAAAAAATACGGTATTTTCAAGGGTTGGTGTCTGCAATTTGAGCTGCAAACAAGAAAGCCCAGTATTCATGTACGTGAACGATTGGACACCGCACTCCTGAGTACTAGTTACAGATCAGCTTTTTGCTGCCTTGAATGTCACCATGACCCCTTCAGCTAGTGCTGGAGAAGACACTGCTGCCCCTGCCTGCCCATAATACTCTGCATCAGGAGCACAATCCCATCTTCTCCTGGTCATTCTAAGCTGCTTAATGTATGTTTTTCAAATGACTTTAACTGGTTCAAATTAAAATGCATCTATAATGCAAGACAGAACCAGTGTAAAACACTCATGGCCCAGATTGCTGCCCCAAAAGAGGGTGGACTTGCTTGTCTGGAGGGCAGTGAGCTGAGCTCAGCTGGGCTGCTCAGCGCCATTCCCTGCGCTCTGTGGCTGCTCAGAGGCGTGTCTTCTGCGGGTTGCTGGATCTCGGGGCTGCGTTACGATCCCGGAAGCCGGGAGTCTGGCTGCTGCCTTCCACATCCCCACTGCCACTATCACAGCTCTGCTCCTTGCTCGCTACTGACACTGACAGTCGGCCATTGTCATGCGCAACAACCAGCCTCGGCCTTCTCCGACCTGCCTTGGATGGCGACTCCCATCCGTTCCACCAGCTTGGTCAAAGGTGCAGATGACAGCTGCTGTCCAAAACACCTGGAGGGCACCTGGCAGGTGAAGGCCATCTTGCAGGAGCGGTGGTTAAAATGTGGGGAGGAAAGCATTCCCAAATGTGTGCAACTCTGTGACAGATGGCAGAGTACGCGCGATGTCCGTCCTGTTTGGATTCCCAATTTTGCATCCCAACCTGTGGGCCGAGTCGGTGTTACTGCTATCGCCATATCGACGGATGGATGTGCATGTGCCGAGGCCAGGGCAGAGAGGGGCTTGCCTTTCCCAAAGTGGCACCCTCCAGATGGGTTGGACTGCAAAACACATCATTCCCAGCCAACTCAAGGCTTCTTTGTGCATTCATGGCAAAAGCGAGATGTGAAAGCAGCAACCGTGCCAGCTCTCCCAGTCGCTATCACTCAGTTGCTTTCATTTTCTTCTCTTTTTAACAGGTTTTGGATCAGGACATCCCCAAGGAAGAGCCGGTGAGCTTTTGCTTCCTGGCAAAGTTTTACCCAGAGAAAGTTGAAGAGGAGCTTCTGCAGGAGATCACACAGCACCTTTTCTTCCTGCAGGTCAGACGGAATCCCTTTTATTTTCCAGCTGGCTTCGAGGTGTCATGTTTGCCTCTTGGGACATGTCCCTGATATTATTTATTACATGTATAAACCAACCCATCGCCTATGGGGCTGTCTGGGTGGTGTACAGTGTCAAGCAAAAACATTAAGAACAGTAACACAAAATGCGTGGGACTCAGCAACTCACCAAGGCTACAGCTAACCCCAAAAGGACGGCACCAGGTGGCTCTCCTGGGGGAGCATGTTCCACAGATGGGGCACCACATGGACCTTGCCTTTGAAGTGGTACCTCAGGAAGGGCTTTTGCTGAAGTGCTTAAGGTCCAGGCAGGAACTTGAGGAGAAGAGCGTCCTTTTCTTAGCATGTCAGTGATAAAATGCAAGAGACCTTTAAATGAAAAATGCTACCACGGGGGTATTTTGGGCTCCATTCCTTTTGCATTTGGGCTCTCCCACCACCGGGATTCCTGCTAAAACTGAAAGAAGTTCTCACCCTTGTGATGGAAAACAGGAAGGAGCCAAGGGCTGAGGCTGTGGTGGGAGCCGAACATACGGCAGTCAGAGACGGAGGCAGCAAGTTAACAAGCCTGAGCTGAACTGAAGCCTGAGCAGAAGAGGGGGCACCCTATAGAAAACTGGGGTAGAGGCAGGGAAGTCACAGGAAAGCCAGTCCAGGAAAAGCCTTCATTTAGAGGCTTGGCAGAGCATGTGTGTGGCTGAGAAGGGACACAGGCGTGCTGGAGGTGTCTTCTGGAACCCGAAGAGCTGCTGTTGTCTGCAAGGCTCTACGTTAGATGCTGCTTTGATGGTGTCGGGAGATGGGGAATGCCACCAGCCATCTTCTAGCCATCTGCTCTGCGATGGGGAGGTCTCTTGCATTTTATCCGCCACAGAGTTAATTGGCTCAGCAGAACCGGGTTCCTTGGAGGCATCTTGGTTGTTATTTCAACACCACCTTGACAATTGTTGTGCTGTGCTGTTTTTGGAAAGGCCGCTGGTCTTTTCATCTGCATTCTTCCTTTTCTTCTGTGGGGAACCTGCCTTGGCTTGTTTGGACCTTACAGCAGGCCAGGCAGGGGGAGTGTTTTCCAGCTTCAAAAGCAACAGATCTGAACAAAGATCACACATCTGCAGCATAACGTGTGCGTACAGGGTGCAGGGAAAACTTGTTCAAACATCTGTGCCCTTGCAAGTTTTGAATTCATGGCTCGAAATGTGTGGTCAGAGAAGCACAGTGGCTTAGCTTTCTCAGCCTGCCCCATTTCAGAGAGATTAGGAACCCATTTGAAATCCAACTTAACCCCAAAACTGCGTGTATACTCTTATTTCAGCCTCTCCTATTGTGGGGCCTTCCAGATGCATGACTGATTATTATTTTTATGCATTGATCATATTTATATTCATATACTGCCTTATTCAGGGATGCGGTGGCACAGTGGGTTAAACCACTGAGCCGCTGGGCTGGTTGATTGCAAGGTCGCCGGTTTGAATCTGCACAACGGGGTGAGCTCCCGTTGCTCCGTCCCAGCTCCTGCCGACCTTGCAGCTCAAAAGCATGCAAATGCAAGTAGATCAAAAGGTGCCACTTCGGTGGGCAGGTAACAGCGTTCCGTGCACCTCGGTGTTTAGCCATGCCGGCCACACGCCCACGGAGACCGTCTGTGGACAAGCGCTGGCTCCCTCGGTCAGGAAACGGAGATGAGCACCGCCCCCGAGAGTCAGCCATGACTGGACTTTAATGTCAAGGGGAAACCTTTACCTTTTACTCCCTTATTCACTACAAAGCCACTGAAATGGTGAACAACCATTTTAGAATGATAAAACTTTAAACCAGTCTTCCCCAACTGAGTTGGACTGTAAGTCCCAGGACACATTCCTGCAGTGAGTGTGTACCTTGCACATTCCAGATGTGTTGCACTATCAGCCTGCTGGCTTGGGGCTGCTGGGAATTGTAGTCCAACACATCTGGAGGGTGGCAGGCTGGTGACAGCTCATTCATGCCATCCAACACCTCGTGGGCTGTGTTGAAGAGCTTCTGTGTGCAAAAGCCGTCCACTCAAGAATACCAGAAAGCAGCGGATCCTCCCTTAACTTCTGCTTGGCCGCCGTGGGACGAGAATGGTGGGGCCTTGCTACCCGGACCTCACGCAGGCAGCCATGCCCATGGATTCTGAGGAGCAACCCTAGGTGTGATCAGCCAGAACAAGCCTGCGATGCTCGGCTTGCCCCAGCCAGCTCTGCTCAACTCCGTCCTTTCTCAACTGGCCGCAGTCACTCCGGGCTGCCCTGACACCTGACGTGCCAGCTTTCAGAGCGCCGGAGTTCTGCAAACACTGGGAGCGTGATTCTGAACGCCGCTTCACCTTTTCTGTGGCTCTGCAGAGTGAGGGAAGTGTAGGCTACTCCCTTAAACACACATTTTTTAAAGAATCAAAAGACTTCGGCTGTCCTCTTTTCTTTTTCCTCTCGTAATTCAGTGAATGTTTACATCGCGGTTGCCATAACACAGTCTGGGTGTGCACCATTTTGTTTTCAAACTTTGGCCAAGTCTTGGATTTTTTTCTTTCTTGTTTTTTCTCCTCCTTTTTGTGCTTTAGGTGAAGAAGCAAATATTGGATGAAGACATCTTCTGCTCCCCCGAGGTTGCGGTTCTGTTGGCTTCTTATGCTGTTCAAGCCAAGGTGCGGCTTTAAACTCGTGTGGTCGTCACCTTTCATTCTTTGTTGCTTTAAAAAAAAGATTTTCTCTGCAATTACACAGCCATAATCAATGCAGAAAAGTGTTGGATTAATACCCGTGCACGTGGAGCGCTGGAAAACAGTGCTGGGATGCTTTTCTTCCAGCTGATAAAGCATAGAAACATAGAAACAGAGCGAGTCAGAAGGGGTCTCCCGGGCCATCTAGTCTGACCCCCGGCTCCAGCATGTGTGAACACAGCCTGTTCAAAGGCCTGATGGGTCTCGGGGCCAATGTGATTGGAATTCCTGACTGAAGCAGGACTTTTGCTTCAACCTGAGTGTCTTTTTAAAGATGAAAATCCAAACGGCCAAGCTGCACCTGTGACTACATGTGTGCAGCTACAAGGATGCATGGTGGGAGTTCTGCTTTTTGAGATTTTGTAGGCCTTGCCCTCACATTCCCAGGTCTACATTCTCCACCTTGAGGCCTAGGAACTTCTGGACTCTTATTGAGAAGAGCTTTTCAGGAACTTGAATTCCACAGCAAACCACATATTCCACCAGGTTTTCATGGAACCAGTGGCATGCACACCATCTCACTGATGAGGCTGCCTTGCCTCCCAGCAAAGTTCCTTGGAACTGAGATCATGGATCAGTTCTTGGCTATTGTGTTCAACATCCTTGCTGGGGAATAAGTTCAGAATTGAGGTACTCGATGGACAGTTGAAAACTGCCCTTGTTCTTGGCTGGCGAGGGCTGCTGGGGGCTGCAGTTCGATGCCTGGAAGGCTACAACTTGCCCACCCTTGGCTACCTGCAGGAGGGCAACCACCCTGCCTGATCTCTTTTTCCTTGTTTTGCTTACAGTATGGTGACTATGACCCCAATCTGCACAAGCCCGGCTTCCTGGCTCCAGAGGAGCTCTTGCCAAAGAGAGTAAGTCTTTCTGCACCTTTTTAGAAAGCAAAGAAAACGCTCTTCCATTCTGACTTAGAACCATAGAAGAGTAGAGTTGGAAGGGGCCAGGAAGGCCATCGGGTCCAACCCCCCGTTGTTGCAGGACAGGCACCATGGTACACCATCCCGCTCACATAAATAGACAAATACTTTTTATATTTTTTAAATCCCAAGTTTGATTTCAGGAATTTCCAGTTACAGACAACAAAACCAAACTACCCCATGAACATACAGTTTCATTTGTTCATTAAAAAAATTCTTTCTAATTGATGCCTTCAGTTTTCTCCATTTGTGTTGAGCCAGCAGTAAAGGATGGTTTTACTGCAAACTGAGGTCAAGATAAGCAGATGTGTGTATGTTACATATACGTGCAAATATATCTTATTTAGGGAAACTACAAGGCAATGCAATTAATTGCATGGATTAGTCAAATAATACCCATGTTAGATTATTTATGCTCATACAGAAAAATGTAACATGTTCAAATAAAAATACACAGTGCATTCTCGTTATACAACACTGACAAAAAGGAGACTGGAAGATTGGCCTGAAGAGACCGCCGCAAAGCACTGAGACCTTCATGCATGTATTGAAAGCATTTTAATCCTGCACCTCAGCCAAAAGAGGCTCCTGGAGTGGCTTCCAATCACCCAGTAGAACAAACTGCCCTTGCCTGCAACTTGACAATCTAAAAAAAGACATGGCACATGAGGAAAAAGCATGGGGAGGGAAGAAGAAAAACTTCCCCCACTTTCAGCAGAGCCGGCACCAGGCTGGGGGAAGGCTGGGCTGGACTGTCCCTCTCAGACTCTGTCCCCTTTCTGAAGCGGGGCTGCCAAGGCCTGCTTACCTGCCCCTGAGCACTCCACCTCGTCTGAGTGCCCCAGTGTGGAAGGGGCTAGTCTTTTCTGATGCTCTTTCTGGGCGTCCCAGTTTTGGGAGGGCGTCTCCAGAGGTTCCAGTTTAAGGGTCTGCTCCTTTGGATCCCACTGGCAGCTCCTTGTCCTGCATCTGGCGGCAAAATGTGATGGCACAAAAACACAACAGATGTTGGTTTATTGTAGTTCTGAACCGGACGTTTGGCAGTCCTAACCTAAGGTGAAGCTGTGAGAGCGTCCCAGGGCAGATACGCAGCTGCTGTGCATGCCCCATGCCGGGAGACCCACTGCTCGATCACAGGGAAGTCCATGAGAGCTGGCGTGGTGCAGCTGTGAAGTGTGCCGGATTGGGACTCCGGTGATCCGGGTTCGAGTCCCCATGGGGGACCAGTCCCACGTTGGGCCAATCCCAGACTCTCAGCCTAGCCTGCCCCGCAGGGTTGTTGTGAGGATAAGATTGAGAGCAGGAGGAGAATCGTGTAAGCTGCCTTCATTTCTTTGAGAGGGAAAAAGGTGGGATGGGAACATTAGATGGACTATTATCCCTTCGGCGAAATGGCCTAGAACACGTGATTGGTAATAACGGTGTGCCTTTGGGCATGGATCGGCCTTCCACAGATTCTTTCTTTGTAGGTCCTCCGTCAATATCAAATGACACCCGAGATGTGGGAAGAGAAGATCGCGGCCTGGTATGCTGGACACCAGGGCATAGCCAGGTACCAGAGCGCCATTGCTCCAAATCGCCGGATGAGATGGGGACACTGAGGGGAGGGGCAGCCCTGTCCCCGCTTGGCTCTGGGCACTGGCTCTTGGGGTCCCTAGTCTGCCTGGGGCCTCATCTCATGGTCTGCCAAGCAGTTGGGAACCTAGGAAATGGTCGTTGTAACACATCTCTCTGGTATTGGCTCTGCTGATTGTTCTCCCTCTCCAGGCACCCTCCAAAGGGGCTCTGGAACCAACACGGCTGGAAGGCTATGTTCTTGCATCTCAGTCCAGAGGGCTGGTCAGTCTCTGAAGCCCTAAACCAGGGTATCTCAAGGACTGTCTCCTCTCATGGCTCTGCCCAGGTTTTGAGGTCACCAGCTGTCACCCTGAGCTCTGTGTGCTTTCAGACAGTTGGCAGGCGGATCCAGGAGGCAGGACCTTTTTGGTAGTGGTACCCAAACTCTGGAAATCCCCTTGCTGGGGAGGCTGTTCTCCGTCAACGGTTGCTTCTTTGTGCAACATGCTTTGCTGCTGAACAGCTCTGGATGGGCTTGATATCCATGTGCCACTGCTTTCACGTGTTGCTGTTGGATCTGTCTGTCCAATTATGCAGCTTTGATAAATCTGTATGCCATATCATGTCCTTTTTGCAATTTATAAGCTGCTTTGATCAGTGCTGGTGGGACGAGGACAGGACAAGCCATCTCCCTTCATGGCACGCCCCCTTTCCGAGCTGCCTGGAGCGGGTCGTGCATTTCTACATGCCCTTCTCTCTGTCTCACTCTCTCCCTCCAGGTACGAAGCAGAGATGAACTATCTTAAAATTGCAGAAGACTTGGAGATGTATGGAGTGAATTATTTCCCTATCGCTGTAAGCATGTATGTCGGGCGCTTCTGCCCAAGGGCCATTTTGGAGAAACCGTCTGGGACAGTATTTCACCAGAAGGCAGGGCCAGAGGCAGACATGGTGTGGCCGGGAAGCCGCCGGATACTGCCGTGTCTTGGATGAGGTGCTTTCCACCAGTGACTGGGCCTTAAAAAGGACGTTTTAATGTTTGGGCATCAGGAAAAGGCAGGAAACCCACACACATTTAGAGGCAGGGGGAAAGGGGGTTCAGCTGCCTGCAAGAGCCTGGTCCCCTCACCTGAGTTTCTGCACAGCAATGTGCATTTATGGTGGATGTTTGTAAAGCAGAAACTGTTGCCCATGCTGGCTGGGGATGAGGCAGTCCGTAGTCCACACTGTTGGAGAGCACCAGATTGGACAGGGCAGAGCTAGATGAGCATTTGGCCATGCGGGCTGGGGATGATAGGAACTGTACTGCCAAGACACCCGGAGGGCACTGGCTTAGGGAAGCCTGGCACAGCTGAGCAGTGCCTGTGGCTTGGGCCGGCGCATTTAAAGAGGAGAGCGCTCCAGCCGGTTGCTGCACTTCTGTGCTGGGCTAGCCCCTGCCCCACTCTCTCTCTGGGGGTGCCAGCAGCCCACCCTGGGGTCCAGTGTATGCGGTTGCACCTGCTTGTTTTTGCAACTGTGCTAATTTCTCCCCTTTTAACTGCTCTGCAGCAAAAGAAGAATCATACGGACTTCCTGCTTGGTGTGGATGCCAAAGGGATCCACCTTTACAGCATCAACAATCGCTTTTCTCCAAACAAGTCTTTTGAGTGGAGCAGCATCCGGAACATTTCCTACAGTGAGAAGGAGGTAGGGGGAGGTGGCCAGGGCATGTGCCTGCCTCATGCGGGGTTTTGGGAGGCCTCTGCCCCAAAGAAAACAGATTTGTGGGTTGTTGACTTGGCAAAGGGGTGCAGAGGCTTTTATGGGCTGCTGTCCAGTAACAGCTTCCTTTTTGGAAACACAGCCTGCTTTACTGGTTCCTTTTCAGTACTATTTTACTCGAAGGGAAAGTGTGATGTGGTGGTGACAGAGCAGCCATGGGACTTGGGGCACCTGCCTCGAACCCCCAGGCCACCAGTGTCTGACTCTCAGTCCAACCCACCCCACAGGGCTGTTGTGAGCATCAAACAGGGAGTGGAAGGAAGTTCCTCAGAGGAGGAAGATTGGACAGAAGTGGGCTTCACACACAACGAAGAGCAGTGGGATATAATGCAGCAAAAAATAATCCTAATAATGGGATGAGGGGGGATGCACCATTCATTCTCCAGGCCTGCTGTACAGGAACAGCAACATGTCCCGAGCCAGCAAAACAAAGACAGCTGGTGCAGGGCATGGAGGGCTGGGTGGGGCCCGGGAGATCCAGGCTCAATTCCCCACATGGCCACGAAGCCTGCAGGTGACCTTGGGCCGGCCACAGACGCCCGGCCGGGCCCACCGCACAGAAGTGCCGGGAGGATAAGAATGGGAAGGAGGAAGACGGCTGTGGAAGCTGTCTCAAGTTCAGAACACAGGAACAAATTACACCTGTAGGTGTCACGGGGACACGTGGCTGGAGAGCAGCACTTGTGAAAGGGACCTCGGGGTGCCGGGTGACTGCAGGCTGAACATGAGTCAGCCGTGTGATGCGGTGGTCAAGAGGGCGAATGCCACCCTTGGTTGCATAGCCAGAAGCGTGGCTTCTAGATCAAGAGAGGTATTACTACCACTCTATACGACTCTGGTGCGCCCGCAACTGGAGTATTGTGCTCAGTTTTGGGCCCCTCATTACAGGAAGGATATAGCCAGGTTGGAGTCAGTGCAGCGTAGGGCCACAAGGATGGTGGCTGGTTTGCAGGGGATGGGGTATGAGGTGAGACTGAGGAAACTGGGTGTCTTCAGCCTGGAGAAGAGGAGACTCTGAGGGGATCTGTTGGTGACATACAGGTGTGTGAGGGGGTGTCACACGGAGGTGGGTAGAGACCTGTTCTCCTTGCAGAGGAAGGCAGGACGCACTCCAACGGAGCAAAGCTCAGGGATCCCAGGTTCAATTTGGATGCCAGGAAGCACTTCCTGACAGTTAGGTCCCCGAGGCTATGGAATGGGCTTCCTCGGGAGGTGGCTGAGGCCACATCGGTGAGGGTGTTCAGAGATAGGTTGGACATGCACATGTTGGGGATTGCATGGGTGGGGTCAGACTAGATGGCCTGGGAGGCCCCTCCTGACTCACCTTAAGCAAAGCCCCTTCTGACCCCTGATCTAGTCTGACCCCTGGCTCCAGCTGGCTCCGCTCATGCAATCCCCAACATGTGGTTGTCCAGTCTTTAGAAAGTTAGGACAAAAATGTAGGTAAATGCATTTCACATGAACCAGGGAGATGGGGGCGTGGTTAGGAGGCTCCTTGCTACAGGTGCAAGCATTGCTGGACACTCTCGTGCAAGAGGAAATGCTGCCTAGTACCCCTATTTTCAAACCATCCCCATTTACTTTACGAAACATGGAGGCCTGAGCTGGTGAAAGACCATTCGCTGTGCCTCGTGCTCAAGATCACTGGCTTCTCTCTCTGTTCTCCAGCTCACAATCAAACCCATTGACAAGAAAGCTGAAGTCTTCAAGTTCTTCTCTTCACAGCCTAAAGTCCATAAACTGGTAAGGAGGTCCTTTCCGGTTGCCTCCCTGAGGGTGGTTTTGCCTTGCGCTGCGGAAGCCCCTGGGCTGCTCCGGGAGGAAGGCAGAGGCTGTAAACTGGCCTGCGGGAGAGAAGACGCCTGCTGCTCTTCCGGTCTCATCAGGGAGTGCGAGCTTGAAATCGTGAGGTCTTTGGCATCATGGTTTGTATCTCTGCTTCCCTGTCCATAAAAAAGGAAGAATCATGATCTTATTCTTTGTGTGAAAACCTCATTTAAGGGCCAAAGTAGCTGGGAATAGATCTTTTTGCCTCTCTGTTTGAGGTTTTATTCGATTCACCACTTGCGCCATTCCACTGCCTTGGGGCTGCTTCCACTGCCATTCTGGGAGTGCCTCTGGGGCTTGCTCATCACACCATTCCCCCTTCTCCCTTGGGGAACAAGTCTCTTCTGCACTTTTGCCTTCCACCTGCTCCAGCAGGTACAGCTATAAAAATGGGATGTTTGATTCCTTCTGGCGGGAGAAGCCCCACTGTAGCCCTGTTGCTGCCCCCTCGCCTGTAGTTCCCTGGTTATGCTCGGTCAGTTTGGGGGCCAGGGGGCATGCTGTGCTTTGGACCAGTGCCACCAACACCAGCGTCTTTTAATCAAACTTGAGAAGTAGTTGTAGCTTTTCCTGTGCTTTTCTGCCCCCACCCCACTTTCCTTGCATGCTGCCACTTTTTAGACGGTTTGCCTGCAGACAGGGACTGTCTTGTTTTTATTGGTTGTATGGAAGCTACTTCAGGACCCTCTTTGGCTGGAGAAAAGTTTTAAGGAACTGCAGGTGGCGCAGTGGTTTAAACCGCTGTGCTGCTGGGCTGGTAGATCGAAAGTCGCCGGTTTGAGTCTGCACAATGGGGTGAGCTCCCATGCTCCATCCCAGCTCCTGCCAGCCTTGCAGTTTGAAAGCATGCAAATGCAAGTAGATAGATAGGTGCCACTTCGGTGGGCAGGTAACAGCGTTCCTGCACCTTGGTGTTTGGTCATGCCGGCCACATGACCACGGAGAGCGTCTGTGGACAAGCTCTGGCTCCCTCGGCTGGGAAATGGAGATGAGCACGGCCCCCTAGTCAGGCATGACTGGACTTAACGTCAAGGGGAAACCTTTACCTTTTTACCAGAAGCCTGGAGGTCCATTTCCCTCCTGTCTTGCTTGTGTGCTTCCCAGAGATGGTTCCATGATATGGGCTGGAAAGCAAAGAAAGACATTTGGATTACCCTGGAGAGCTAAATCGGGCCTCCACAGTTTGGCATGGCGTGGCCCCGAATCCTGCCTGGGGAAAGGCTCTTGTTTGTATCTTGCTTGTCAGCTTGCTGGACCCATCTGGCTGGCCCCTGTGGGAAGTGGGAAGCTGAGCCCCAAGCGGCCGAACCTGGCAAGGACGCCTCTCGTGTCCCTTTCCTGCAGATCATGCAGCTCTTCATTGGAAACCATGACTTGTTCATGAGACGGCGGCGCGTGGATCCCATTGAAATTCAGCAGATGAAAGCGCAGTCCCGGGAGGAGAAAGCTAGGAAGAAGGTGACGCCTGCCTTGGGTGGTCGAGGCGGGGGAAGAGGTCCTCCCTGGCCAGTGCTGGCCGGGAATGATGAAGGTTGCAGTCCAACATCTGGAGCATACCAGCTCAAGGCACTCTGCTCAAAACTGCAACAGGATTCTGTATTTGCTGTGACTGACGAACATGGCAATTTATTATTTGGGAGGGAAGCTCTTGCAAGTTGGATGGAAATCCATTATTTCCTCGCTCTCCTCCAATGGCTGGTGTGCCTGCAAATAGCTGCATCAGTCTATTTGGGCAGAGGGGTTTGTTCAAATCCCTTGTAGGCTCAGAGCAGAAGAAAGCGTCGTGACAATGCTGTTCACGAAGCTGCCCTTTTGAAGAGGTTTACAGCCAAAGGAGCATCAGAAGGGGGGCAGAACAGCCACCCTGAAACCGCCACCGCGGCTACCACCAGGCTGGGCTGGCTGGGCGGGCACCCCTGCGCCCACGCGTTTCCCTTTTGGATCTTGGCCGGATTGCCCGTGCCCAGCTGATGCGAGCCGGGCTCCGCTCCTGCGCTTCCGCACATGCGTGGCTGGGTGAGGGGGCCGCACGTTGTGGGGCTCGCCGTTACGAAGCAGCAGGGTGGCCTGGCTGACGGTCGGGTGTGCCAATTCTCCAGGTGGAGCACCAGCGCCTGGCCAGGGAGAAGCAGCTGCGCGAAGAGGCAGAGCATGCCAAAGCGGAGCTGGAGCGGCGCCTCTTCGAGGTGGAAGACGAGGCCCGGCAAGCCAACGAGGCCCTGGTGAGCACTGCCATGGCGATGGGGCCCAGCAGGAGCTGCCCCAGGGCAACAACCAGCATCGCACGCCGCCACGTGCCAGGCATGCTAGATCCTGGCTGGGGATGATGGGAGTCGCCATCCAGCACCTCTGGACGGACACCAGCTGGGGTGCTGCTCAGAGCGGACCACCTGTTGCCTCCATCTTGTGGCCCCCTAAGGCAGCAGCGGCTCTCTCGCCCCCTCCCAGCACCGCTCAGAGGCCGCCGCAGAGCTGCTGGCTGAGAAGGCCCAGATTGCGGAGGAAGAGGCCAAACTGCTGGCTCAGAGCGCCGTGGAGGCCGAGCAGGAGCGGCACCGGCTGGAGCTGGCCGCCCTGAAGACCGAAGAGGAGAAGCGGCTGGTGGAGCACAAGATGCGGGAGGTGGAGCTCATTGCCCGGAAGCTGGTGAAGGAATCGGACCGGAGGTGATGCCCACGGCGGGGCACTCGGCAGTGTGCTCCTTATGCCAAGGCGCCTGGGGCCAGCGCGGCCAGCGCCTGTCGAAGGCCGTGCCCGCAGGGCTCCCTGAGCGGAGCTGCCACCTCTTCTCCGTGGTCGCCCACTGGTGCTCCTGCCTCGCCTTGGCCCAGGCAGTGGGCTGACAGGCAGGAGTCCCTGGCAGTCCCTGGCCTGCCTGAGACTCAAGCATGGGGAAGAAAGGCAGGAAAGGTTGGAGGAGCTGGTGGGCAGGAGGCAGTCTCACCAGGGGAGGGGCCGCGGAGGCTGCCTCTGCTGCACTGCGAGGCAACATGGTCTTTTTGGAGGGCGTCTTGCAGCAGAAAACAGCCGGGGGTACATTTGGGTAAAGAAGTACCAGCAAGGCCCAAGCACCTTGACGTTTCCTTCCTGGGATCGTCTGCAAGAAAGCCAGCACTGGCCTGCTCTAAGGGAGCCTTTCCCACGCTGGTACCTTCTAGATGTTTGGACTGCAACTCCCATCTGTCCCAGCCTGCCTAACCATTGGTCAAGCATGCTGGCTGCTGTAGTCCAATGCATCTGGAGGGCTTCAGGCGGGGGAAGGAGGAATTCCTTTTTTTAAAACCATGAGATCATGTACTTACAAAGGTGCATTTGGTCTGACAGGGCAAAAGAAGCCGAGCATCTGAAACAAGACCTGCAGGAGGCCAGAGAAGCAGAAGAAAAAGCAAAGCAGAGGCTGCAAGGCGTTCGCAGACTTAATCACTTCCCTGTGAGTTTTACTTTACGGGGCAGAATAGCAGCAGTGCCCGCCTAATTGGGGGCTTGTTAAGCAGGGTGCCACTCCCAGAGCAAAGGCAGCTCTGACCCACGTGGCCTTTCACGGTTGGCAGGCTGGCAAATAATCCTGTGGCACACGATTCTTGGGAGAGGTGGGAGAGGTACAAAAAAGCAAGATTCTTGGCATCATTCCCTGCTGACACTCCGTGAGCCCGGCGGGTGGGAGATGGAAGCTCGTGGGAGTGTGCTCAGTTGGTTTGAGCAGCCACACATTCATTCACAGCTGTATGTGGCGCTCATTTGGAATACACGACACCTTCAGGCATGAGGAGGAGCAAATTTTAAAGGAGGGCACTAAGAAATGCTCAAAGCCGCCATTTTAGCATGTCCGAAGAACGCTTGGCATACATGTGTGTTTCCTAGAGATAGTCACTCCAAGTTAATGGCCACCTTGATTTTGGATTTGAGTGCTATTGGATGTGGGCCAGTAGCTCAATTTGACTTGCACTGAATGCATTCCTTTTGGAACTGTCACGTTTGAAAAGTGAAAAAGTTTTAGCAACGACGTTCCTCCGCTAGCCGCTCATCACAGAGACCACATGTTGCCCAGCCAGCCTAAGAATTCCTAGGGGCAGCTGTATCCATGACGATGGCAACGTTGCTGGGGAGGCAGTCCCCTGTGCTAGTCACCTTTCCCTTCTGGGTGCCCAAACATTGGGGTGTGGCAGCGAAAGGTTCCTTCCCCTCGCGTGTTGCTGGTGCCTCCTTCCTGGATGGGTGCAGTGGCTCAGGCCCAGGACCCGGGCTGGGCTCCGATGGCCCTGCCCGCTTTCCCAGCTGTTGTGCAGCTGCTGACGCGTTCTGGGGGCTGAAACACCTCCCGGGGCTTAGCTACCGGCAGGTAAAGCTTTGTGCTAAATGAAGCTGTTGTTTTTGATATTTTGACACTGGCCCCTGGAATGTGCTCTCCATAATGGAATTTGGCCTGCAGGCTCCAGGGGCATAGAAACATAGAAACAGAGTGAGTCAGAAGGGGTCTCCCGGGCCATCTAGTCTGACCCCTGGCTCCAGCCGGCTCCGCTCACGACATGCCCACCATGCACATGTCCAGCCTGTCTTTGAACACCCTCACCGATGGGGCCTCAACGACCTCCCGTGGAAGCCCATTCCATACCCTCGGGGTCCTGACTGTCAGGAAGTGCTTCCTGGCATCCAAATGGAACCTGGGCTCCCTGAGCTTTGCTCCCTTGGAGCATGTCCTGGCATAAACAGTTCTTTTCGAAAACCTTCAAGATCTTTCAGACCTGTTCCTAAACATGCACTTCTTTCTATTGCTGCGTCTCCCAGCACATCGCCAAATGCACCCAGCCCTATTCTGTCGACGCCAGGGACTCCGGCACTGACAAAGGCCCCTTAAAGCTGGATTTGCGAGACAGTGACTTGAAGCGGCTCTCCTTTGAAATAGAAAGAGAAAGGTAGGACTCTGACAGCAAAGCTCACTCTACTCTCCAGAGTGAAATTCTGCACCAAACGGAACTTGATTCTGCAACCTCTGTACATTTGTGCAAGAACTCAGCTCTTCCTGCACAGTGCACAGTTCAGAGGCCACTAGACCAGGGAGTGATTTTTCTGTGTTAAATAAGAGTATTGGTGGTCCAGTGTCTGCCCCAGGTACCAGTTTCCTGGCGTTGACAGCTCACCTGATTTTCATACTCATTTTCATGTGTCTGCTTCACAGATTAGAGTACCTGGATAAAAGCAGGAAATTTGAAGATCGGTTGAAAGGACTCCAGTCCAAAATCACTGCTCTGAAGCTTGAAGAGCAACAGACGGGGCTCTTCTCACACTGGACCAACGTCCTCGGGAGCTGGGAACACCCCATGGGCAAGCCGTGCAAGGTTCAAATGGGGCTGAGCCATTTATTCCATCATTTACCATATTCTTTGCTCTGTAAGACGCACTTTTCCCCCCTGGTCATCGCTGGTCATGTGTCAAACTGCTGGAATGGTAATGTGGCGCTCGCTCTCTCGCACCCTTATCTTTGCCCCTCACATAATCAGGCTTTTAAGATACATGTAAATATACAAGGTGAGCTGCTCATCTGCTTCTTTGCAGGTGCACATACCGTATTCTTTGCTCTACAAGACTCACTTTTCCCCCTCAAAAGTCAGGGGAAATGTCTGTGCGTCTTATAGAGCGAATATGTGTGTGCAGTAAGTCTGTCAGATGTGCAGCCCACGGGGAAGCGATGGGGAATGTGCCTGTGATTATGTGCCTGTTTGATTCAGAGTTTTTTTTTTCTTGTTTTCCTCCTCTAAAAACTAGGCCCGTCTCATGGTCAGGCGCGTCTTATAGAGCGAGAAATACGGTACTTTCAATGTCTATGGAAAACCTGTGCCAAGTCCGGGCAAATGCGCATGCGCTAGCACTGCACCTCAGCCAGTGGCCATTCACTGAGAGAGCCTTTTTGTCTTGCGATGCTTAATTTTTAAGAACGCCATCCTTTGATATTTGCCCAGAGACAGGGGCTCAGTGAGCGATCATGATGGTCCGGGAATGTGCGCATGTGGCCACCGGGGTTCCTATCAGTCCTTAGCCAGAGTGGCCAATGGTGAGGGATGACAGCAGTTGCAGCCATACTGGTATTAAACCAATCTCCCCAACCGTCTGTCCTCCAGATGAGTGACCGCCAATGGCTGTGCTGGCTGGGGAACATGGACATTGTAGGTTGGCTTCCCTGGAGGACCCCAGGCTGAAGGCAGTGGCATTAAACCCCTAATCACTGATTATGAGTAAGCTCTGATGCTTAAAGGCACCAGGGCGCCTACGGACAAGCAAACAGGCAATGCTCAACCCTGCTGAATTTGTCTTCAAATTCTTTTGAAAAACAAAATCGTTCTGTTATTGAGAGAAATGTTATTTTAAATCAGGAAAATGTACAGTGGTACCTTGGCTCATGAACTTAATCCGTTCCAGGACTCTGGTCGTGACCAAAATTGGTTGTGAGCCGTTAAATTTCCCCATAAGGTTCAATGTAAATAATGTTAATCCGTTCTGTAACTATTTTTTTTAATCAGAAAAATGTGAAGCAACGTGACAAAGAGCAACAAAGATCGTGGCCATCCCTCCCCTCCCCCCGAGCACGAGCGTGGCCATCTCCCCGCCCCCACATGACCATGATTGCGCCCGTTATCCCTGCAGGCGCCTGTCAGTCCAGCACTGGGAGGGTGGGGGGAGACGGGCGTGATCGCAGGCACGCTGGGGGGGGGGGAGACGGGTGCGATCGCAGGCACGCTGGGGGGGGGAGACGGGTGCGATCGCAGGCACGCTGGGGGGGGGAGACGGGTGCGATCGCAGGCACGCTGGGGGGGGAGACGGGCGCGATCGCAGGCACGCTGGGGGGGAGACGGGCGCGATCGCAGGCACACCTGGAGGGAGACGGGTGCGATCGCAGGCACGCTTGGGGGGGGGAGACGGGCGCGATCGCAGGCACGCTGGGGGGGAGATGGGCGCGATCGTAGGCATGCTGGGGGGGGAGACGGGCGCGATCGCAGGCACGCTGGGGGCGGGGAGATGGCTGAGATCATGCTTGTGCTCATGCAGGAAAGACGGGCGCAATCTTGGCCATCTCCCCCCCTGCCCCCAGCACGATCGCGGCCATCTCCCCACTTGGCTGCGATCACAGTCGCCACCAAATGTGGAGTTCGCGACCTCAGTCAAAATTTTTATGAAATTTTTGTTTGTGACCCAATTTGGTCATGAACTGAGGCGTTCTTGAGTCGAGGTACCACTGTACTTTTAAAAGTGCACACATGTGAAACAGGATAAGACATGAAAACAGTTTTGGAGGTGGAATTTATGTACATTTGGATGGATGCACAATTTCAAACACAGAGGCAAGTTCAGAAAGCTGAAACATTGAGAACTCCACTCATGTTTCCGGTTTGTGGTTGCAATGGGACAGCCTGACGTAATTTGAGAGCAGAATCAAAGCTCCCGCACCTCTCTGCCTCAGCCCGACGTGCTTTTGAGGGCCACATGCCATGGAAAGGCCACAGGCAGGCAGGACTTGCTATATAAGCAGCTGTGTGAGGCATGTATTTGTGCCTGTGGGTGTTGACACTCATTCATCTCAAGTTAGTATAAAAAGTTTCCAGGAAGGAACTCTGCAAATGATCCCGAGTAGTTTGCCCAGTGCCTTTGTAAAGCCTCAATTCCTAGAATTCTTTGGGGAATGCCACAAGAGAGAAATGGTGTTCAAAACACGTAGCGCACAGGCAGCCTGATTCAATGGACAGCCTTGCTTCATGGCGCCTGTGTTCTTTCAAGGCCCCTCTGTGGACGAAGGCCCGTGAAACAGACCTGCCAGACAGCTCGCCGCAGCCTTTCTCAGCATGTCCGCTCAATGGGACAGGCGGCTGTGCGACCAAAATGCCAGGAGAAGGCCCCTCTAGTCACATCACCCTGACTGCCAGTCATGTGGGGACAGGACCATGGAAGCATGTTAAGGTAGGTGTTCGGCTCTCTTCATCCCACCAAGGCACACGATGTCCTCTTTGCCAGCGTTTCTTGGGCTGCGGAAGGGAATAGCCTTGGGACCTTAGAAACATAGAAACAAGGCGAGTCCGAAGTCCTGGGCCATCTGGCCTGACCTCTGGCTCTAGCTGGCGCCACTCATGTAATCCCCCACCTTGTTCCTAAGCAAAGCATTGTTTCTGGCAGCAGCTGGGCAAATGCTTCTGGGGCTTTGCCATGGGTTGTTCCCAGCACCTGGCACTCAGGTACACAGAAATTCCATTTAGCTCCTGTGGCTAATATGCCTGTCGGTGAGCATCCTCTACGGATCCTTTCTAAAAGCTTTCTCTGCAGCGGGTAAGGATGCAGCTGGTTGCAACAGCTTCCGGTTGCCAATCCCTGCAATTTCTGGACTGTGGGACACCTGGAGGCAGTGGAGGGGGAGGCAGGAAGATCCAGAGGGGGCAGGTGCTACCTTTCTCCAGCACCAGTCGTGACCTGCCCGCTGGCTGTGGGTCTTTGCCATGGATCTGTGGTGGGGCCAGCGCATCCTTACTGCCCCATGGCCACGCTGGCTGCCAATGCTGGGAGTTGCTCTCCAACACATTTGCAGGGAGCCCGTTAGGAATGGCTGCTTTAGGAAGTGGTCTGAGAAGCCCTCCTTTGCTTCTTTGGTACCAGTGGAAGCCATTCGCTGCTCCACAGATGCATGTCCTTCTCTAGCTCTTCATAACATCAGCCTGCCTTGTGCCTTTCATTTCTCTTCCCTGAGCTCCAGACTGTGCACATCGCCTGCCTTTTCAAGCTGAAGTCACGGTCTTTCTTTCTCCCTTCACTGGCAACTTCTCCCTTAGGTTCAGCAGCACAAAACTGATGTGATCTATATCTGAAGCACCTTCCTGTGACTGAACAGAGCTCTTGAGCTGCTTGAACTCTAAAGGCTGCATTTGGATTCGAAAAGTCTGCTGCCACTGAAGCCGGTCAGATTTCTCTTTGGTTCCCAGTTGGTGCGGCTTTCATTCCAGAGTTGATCAGAGGATGCTGGCTGACCTAGAGAGCAGGGGCAGGCAGACTCGCTCCACCCACCTAGAGGTATTCTAGAATTTTGCTTGTGAATGTTGATGTTTCTCATCCTCATATGTAGTTAGGAAGAAAGTGGATATGGTCAAACTACTTTCAGCCCTGAGGGCCAAGTTTAGCTTCATTCAAAGCAGCCCTTAGGAGCTGCATTCCAGTGAAAGACAGTTCCAGAAATGCCAGCGTGTTTCAGCTGAAAACTTTAACTTGAGCAGCATTTCAGCCCTTTAGAATGGGAAGAACTGTGCAAAACTGGGAAACTGCCAATTGGTGGTTGGTTGGAGACGCACAGGAAGATGCACTGTTGAAGAGACAGGAACACGATTGGGCTGTGTGTCCCATGAAAGCAAAGAACGAACATGAGATGGACAGGCTCCATCAAGGAAACCCCAGCCTCAAATTTAGAAGAGTTGAGCAGTCCTGGATAGGGCTTTCCGGAGGGTTGATGTAAGGTGAGACACTTTGATGGCACAGCAGCTCCACTGAATGCCATGGCAGTGGACTGCAACAGCTTTTAAACATTTCAGAATGTGTGTAAATAGTGTTTATATGGATAAATATTGAGATGTTTGTAAAGGGTTCTCCAGCTATTAGTATCATGGCTTCGATTAAAGAATAAAACCTAAAATGAAGCCTGTAATGACAGTAATAAAAGAATGCTAAGTTCCACTCACTGACAGCACCATATTCACGTGCAAACAAACATCAGCATTCAGACTTGCTTCAGAAAACTTTATTGGCTACAGTACAGTCAGCTCCCGTGCATGCTTGCTCAGAAATAAGCACAGCTTGACTTCCGTGGGACTAGCTTCTGGATAAACATGGTGAGGACTGGACTGTTAGTCAGTAGCCCACCCAGCAGATCAAGTGGTTTGGGATGAGAGGGAAAGTTTAACGGGTGGCTAATTTTCATGGCGATCTCTTAACAATATTTCATAAATTCCAATAAACAGCCTTTCATGTCTTTTGGAAGCCCCATTCTGTATCTGCAAATAGTTTAACATGGAGTAGTAGAGCCACAACCAACAAGGCCAAATCTGGGCCTAGCTCTCCCCTGCAAAGCCCCCCAAGCTTTCTGGGTCTGTGCTTCCCGACAGCATGGCTGCAGCAGCTTCCACAGCTAGTTGCCTTTCTGTCCCCTTTAGCCTCACATCCCTTTTCTCTGTCGCAGCAGCCACGTTTCCTGCACATGCACACAAGGCCAGGAGGTCTGTGACAAAGGGCGTCACTGAAGATTTTGCTGTTGAGCAGAAGCAGGGGAGTTAGGAGACGTTGACTCATGAACATTAATTATGGATTAGAGGCCTAAGACTAGTCTTTCCTGCCCAGCTGCCCTGGGCCTGTCATTCCCAACCAAACATCTGGGGATAGCTGTGCAGGGAAGGCTGCCTTACTGGCATTGTCTGCCAAGCCTTTTCCCAAAGTGGGATTTTGTGATTGGATTCGTTTTTGGGCCATCTTAAACCCACTAATGAGTTTTCCAGAGCCTCTTTCCAGAGAGTTTTCCACTAACCCTTCCAGAGACAGACAGTGGGGAAGCTCTCAGAGAAACATTCTTCTGTGTTTCCCTCACCGCCAGCAGCTTTCACGGCTTTTTCGGTGAGCCCTGGGGGCTCCCTCTTGATGTCAAGCAACTTCTGACCAGCAGCCTTTACTCCTCTGCACAGCACAGCACAGCACAAGGATGTGCAACTTTGGCCTACCAGATGTTTCTGCTTTTGACTTCCATCTGCCCTCATCAGCAGCTCTGCTGGGGAGGGTTGATGAGCACAGAGGACAGAGTGTCTACAGGAGCACAGGCAGGTCTTCTCTGTTGCATGTGATATGTCCCAAAGAAGCTCCCTTTCTACACTACCAGCCCTGGAACAAACTCGTGACGAAGTGCGGAGGGAGGGAATCGCTTGCATCCATGCCAGCTCTCCAAGGGACCCCCCCCCCCTCATGAGCATACGTGCTGTTTGTTCCATCCATGGCAACTCACCAGTACAACAGTGTGGTGGTGGTTGCAAGGGGGGGGGTGGATATTGTCTTGTCCCCTGAAGTTCTGAGTGACCATTACAGCTTTTGCCTAAACTGATGGTTCCCTCCAGATGTGCTGGAGTGCGACTCCCATCATGCCAGCTGGGATAGATGGGCGCTGCAGTCCCAAACCTCTGGAAGGCACCAGCTTGGGGGAAAGCTGCACTTGGCACTTGGGAAAGTGAGGCCCACACGAGTCCTCACAAGAGGTGTCTTTTAAACAGCCTGCACCTTGTGGCCTAGGAAACACAAAGCTCGAAGCAAGACATGCCTTTCAGCACAAAGCATCTGTCAGTAGAATAGTCAAAGGCATTTTCCTACAGGGCAACCAGCTGGGCCTCATTCATTCACTTTATCCTGAAACCGTAAACAGATGCAACAAACAAGAACAATCCAATGAATCTTAGCAGCTCACAGAAGCCCAGGCTGAATCCAAAGGCCATCTTTGCAATACATACCAATTTTCGTATTACTGTAAACTCTCTCCACCACGCATGCACTTGCATACTCGAAACAGCTCAATAGCTCGTAGTGTTTTTTGCTCAGACCAGTGTTTCTACAGTTTACCTTGAATCAAGCATGAATCTTCAAGAACCAGATGCAGGGCCCTGATGCTGAAGAAGAGGTTTGCGGGGCTGAATTTAGCTACAGAAAGAGGTGTGCATGGGCCTGCGAGTCACAGGTGGGCCATGCGCAGAGCTGTGTGCACGGAAGCCTTCCCAATGCGAGTTAAGCATTTGGGCCACACCTGTAAGCAAGCACCGGGATCTGCCCGTTGCAGTGTACGGCCTGAAGGCTTCACACAGGAGTGCGTGTCGGTGCCTGCTGAGCTGCGCGTTTGTAATGCTGCAACCCATGCCTCTGCCAACACTCAGTCCCGCCCTGCAGCCCACGGCAGCCCCCCAGCCTCAAGGAAAGGCACACAAGCATTCAGGCGCTTCACACGCCCTTGAGGCCGTGCTGCCAGCAAGACCAATGGCGTCATTTCTGTCCTTAGAGGAAAGCGAGGTGTGCTCCCGAAGGTGCTCCCAAAGGGGAGTCACACCCAAAGAAAACACCAAACCAAACAGGAACAGAGTGCAGGCCAGTCCAGTCAAGGAAGTCTTTAATACCGGCTTTGCTGGCGGTGGCGACGACAGCGGGCTACTCCAGGCGCTCATCCCCCTCCTCCACATCTTTCAGGCTGAGCACTTCCAGGGTCCCCTTGCCTTTGGTTTCACACCGGATCAATTCATCCATCTCCCGGAAACAGCCTGGATCCACCAGGCAGACCTGCAACATTGGCCCAAGCATCAGATGGGAAAAGGTACAACTTGCTCGGCACCACTGTCAGATCAGGCCGTGGAGGTACATGGCAGCTGGCCTTCCCTGAGGCACCCCACCCCCCTGGAAACTACTTCCTGCTCTTTGCACCTGCCCCTTCTCAAGCCATCCACACCACCATCACATCTTGAAGTAGCAAACCACACACTCTACTCCAAGAGCACCTCCAATCTATCTCATAGGATGACTGGAGTACCAGTAAGGTGGGCAAATGAGGAGAAACATCTTCCTTGTCAACGTCTCTAAATCAGCATTCTCCAACTGGCCACCCCCAGACCTATTGCTCTGCAGTGCCCATGGAGGAATGTTGTCCATGGGGTTGCGATGGGTCGGACGCGACTTCGAACAACAAATAAATAAGAGCTCTGCTGAGTCAGACCAGAGATCCACCCTCCTGCTTCCAACCATGGACAGCTAGAAATCCCACAGGTGAGGTAGAAAACGAAGAACTCTCCCTTGATGTTAACTTCTAGCAGGCCCTTGGAAAGTCAGCAAAGAATGAGTGCCTGGCCTACTCACTACACCAATCCAGGGACCTGGAGAAGCTTTGCCTAAAGGGCCTTAAGTAAACAGTGCCACTTGGATGCCAGTGTAATGTTGATTCACTTGGTCATGGGTCCCCAAACTACGGCCCACGGGCTAGATCCAGCCTGCCATGCCCATTTATCTGGCCCACCTTAGGTTTTGGACTGTCGGGCCTGTGCATGCACGGTGAGGCGCCAGCTTGCTCGCGCAGAGATCATTTTGGACTCACTCAGAGAAAACGATCTCCGCACACACGTGCCCCCTCACTGGCCCACACTCACCGCCGGCACCTTTCAACTGGCCCCCTGTTGAAAAAGTGTGAGGACCCCTGTACTTGGTAGTAAGTCCTACTGGACGCCATGGGGCTTACTCACAAGCAAACCCACCCAGGTTAACGTTACTCTCCGTTTCTAGTCTCCAAGCAAGGCCACAAATCTTATCTACAAGCAGCAGTCATGCCAGTACAGCCCTTTCTACCCCTACAGAAAAATGCTTCGGGGGGAGAAAAGGAACCCTGCGCCTCTGCTTACAATTTCCAGCTGCTCATCAAAGTCTTCACTCTCGATTACTTTGATGAGGGGCTTCAGTTTCTCTTTTAGTTTCTTGCCCTCTTTCCGCGGGAGCACCAAGCGCAGCCGCATACGTGCCCGCTCAATCTGCAGGGTCTCCTTCAGCTGCTTGATGACCTCCAGTGCCTGCGGGGAAGCCAGACAGAGAGGCTCAAGATGGTCTCTCCAGTTACACCTTTTGCTTGTGCTTCTCTGAAAGAGCCCAGAATGACTGATGTCACCTTCATCCTGCTATTTACACTTGGCCTTTTAAAATTTGTACTTTTATAGTTTTTAATGCTGCTCAAGCAATATTACTAAGTTTTCATGAAGTTTATCTAATGACTGTTTTAGTTCTCAATCTTTCTGGTAAACCGCCTTGGTTGGCTGCAGAAATTCAATAAATCAAAGGAACAGTCACTTCATCCTCATAGCACGGCTGTCACTCAGGCTAACAGCCTCTGGCCCAAAATCACCAAGCAGTCCTCCTGGCGCAGTGGGACTTGAACTCAGGGCTCCCCAGCCTGAGTTGAGCTCTCTTAAGCAGGAGGCTTCCCAAGCTGGTGACTTCCAGATGTGCTGTACTGCAGAGTTCCATCATCCCTGGCCCTTGGCCACACAGGATGGGAGTTGTCAAGTCAACCAGGTTGGAGATGGTAATCATACATGCCAGTCCTCAAGGTTCTGTAAACTTCTCAAGTTTTCAGCGCAATTCTATGCATGCCTACCTAGAAGTAAGACCTGCTGTGCCCAATAGTACTTATTCTCTAGGAAGTGCAGCCTCAAGTCTTGAGAGTGCACTTCACTTTTTACTGATTTCATAATCTAGAGTCAAAATTTATTTTTAAATGTGTAGTTGGTTTTAAAAGTTTTGTGGCACAATAATCTGTACTGATTTTACGAGAAGGCATCTTTGCAAAGGGTTTCACATAAGGTACTAGGCCATAATAATTTTTACTAGCCTATTAACTGAAATATTTTAAGACATTTGCATCCAGTCAGAAAAAAGAAAAGCCATTTTTGTGACACTGTCTGTGCTATTACAAACCCCTTCTAAACCATTCTGATACTTAGCATGGCTGTGGCACACCTCTAGGCACAAAGCGGTCTCCTGCAGGGGCCTTCACCTGCTGCTTGGTACTCTTCCCAGGTTTGACTGAGTAGTGAATATCCTTCATGGCCCTCTCGATAAGGATGACAGTGTAGGGACGCTTTGTTTCTGGATTCACACACTTCTCAGCCACGATGGTGGCAATGTCACGGAACATCTGCTCCAGCTGCGTGTGGCGCTCCTTGTCCGATACCTGCAACTCCCCTTTGGCAAGGATCTGAAACAAAAGTGTCAGGCTTGAACTTGGCTCTCTTCAAATTCAGCTCCTGGAAACCACGTCTGTTCAGTGGAAAGCTAGTCCAGGATTCTCACATTTTCAGGCATAGCTAACACATGGGACTACACTTAATCAACCCCTGGAAAGTGGCTATCCTAAAACAGCTTTGCAAAATTGCAGATGTTCTCATGAAAGAGAACAGCATGTTCTAGCATGTGTGTAGACTGTAAAGTGCCAGCTGAGGTTATCAAACAAGTGTTAGTTGTTAGGCAGCAGACTGATAAGGCTTACAATGACTGACACATCGCTACTCTGCACTACACAGCTGTGTCTTTAATACACTGAATCAGTAAAGCCCCTGGGGGCGAGGACAGATATAAAACAACACGTACCCATCCAGCAAAAACTTGACTAGATAGATGCAAAACAAGCTTCCCTGGCCTGATGCCCTCTAGATGTATTGAACTACAAGTCCCATCATTCCCAGCCACCATGGCCAAAGATGGGAGTTGACATCCAAATCATTTGGAGGCCACCTTGTTGGGGAAAGCCAATTTAGAGGCTAGTTTGTACTATTCCAGGGGTTGGGGAAATGTGCAGGCTGCCAAATATAGTTGTATCACATGCAGATGGGCAGAGACCTGTTCTCCCCTGCAGAGGAAGGCAGGACACATTCCAATGGAGCCAATCTCAGGGAGCCAAGGTCCCATTTGGATGCCAGGAAGCACTTCCTGACAGTCAGGACCCCGAGGGGGTGGAATGGGCTTCCACAAGAGGTGGTTGAGGCCCCATCGGTGCGGGTGTTCAAGGACAGGCTGGACATGCACATGGTGGGCATGTCGTGAGCGGAGCTGGCTGGTGCCGGAGGTCAGACTAGATGACCCAGGAGGCCCCTTCTGACTCGCTCTGTTTCTATGTTTCTATGTACTGCCCCTCGTCAGCGCAGCCATCAGTGAAGGATAATGAACGCTGCAGTTCCACTTTTCTGCACTGCCCATCGATACGTATGCACTGTGCATGGTTGGCATGGTGTTAAAAACCTAAAGCTAAAACCTAAAGGTAAAAAGGAGACCATTTTAACAGGAGAAAGGAGGACAGTCATCCACCTTCACTGAACATTTTTGGGAGCCTACCGTCTTGCAGATTTCTGTCTGATCATCTGTGCCAAAAGCTTTGACAAGATCCTCCTTCTTTGCCACCTGGCCTTTGGAGACATTCACAAAGACAGTGGCTGTCTGCAGAACTTCATCAAGGTCTTTTTCTCTAAAAAAGCAGATTTATTTTTAATTTAAAAGACAGGCTGAAATTATTACAAAAGCCCTGGATGCAAGGAAATCTGTTATGCTCAGCCTTTCAGGCAAGTGGAGCTGTGGATGAGTCAAAACAGACTCCACACTGGGGCACTGTTCAACTTGAGCATGCTGGCTAGTGATAGAGTGGTAGCTGCTGATCCTTGCCTCTGCCCCTAAAAGGCAATTAGATCATCTTTGAAGGCTGCTGGCACTTTAAGGGCTATGGGCAATTCAACCATCTGTCTTGGGCACCTTTGCAGCCAATTTGTGCTTATATGCTAACTTCCCATTATTATACCACCAGATCTAAGCACTAGCACAAGACAGGGAATTAACTCTGATTCAAATAATCACTCTGTACATGACCAGAGTCAGCTGCTTCTTTCACCTACAGATGCTCCCATATGGAACATACACCCAAGGTGACAGGTTGGGCTGAATTTGGCCACACATTTTGTAGATGCTCAGAGACCACCTTTTCTTCCATGTGACTTAAGAGGCTTAAGAAAATAAGAACTCAACTCTTGTGAGCTAAGTTTCCTCTCCTCCTCTCTTTCACAACAACAGACTGTTCTTTGGCAAAAGCTCTTTATTTCCAATCTATACCCAGCGAAGAAAGAGTCTCCGAGCATGCACAGAGCAGTCTGTTGACCCCAGACTAGAAATTATTTCTGAAAACCCAACTTTTGAGGAATCCTGGACCCCACCCATCAGGGACTATTTTTCTGAAGACAGGCAAGCTTCCTGAATATACCCTCTAATTGGCAAGTCCTTCTCTCCCAACACCACATCAGAGGAACAAGGTTCATAGCAGGTGGCTCTGGTTCTGCACCCATGCCCCCTCCTGGCACTTGCAGGCCCTGCCATTTTCGATTGCAAATTCCATTAATCCCAAACAACACAGTCCGTGGTTGGGGATGATGAGGACTGCAGTCCAAAGTGCCCAGAGAACTCCATATGGAAGAGAAACCTGGCTTTAAGACATGCAGTCTACACATCCTCAGATGTTATTTTCTTTTTTTTTTTTTTTTTGAGGTGTTGTTCGCTTTCACTGAAAACCATTTATTTATTTAGCCAACTTACATGCCGCCCCATTCGCAAAAAGCCTCGGGGCGGCTTCCAAACTACAATTAAATAGTAATTTTAAGAGCCCATTCTTTTTGGATACAGGCCGCTAACTTCAAGCCTGATCCCTTCAAGTGTCTACAAGAGAAAAGAGATCCAAATCTGAGGCGCAGCCGGGCGGGAAAACAAATACATAAGTATTTTGTTAAGCAACCCTTCCGCACTCTGCATAGGCTCAGGAACCCTCACTCGTTTCGCCCGCTGATCTGTCAGCCTCCCGCCCCGCCCGCGCGGCCTCCTCACTCACGCGCCGCTCCGCCAGCCGAGGACCTTGTTGCGGTAGCACGCGATCTCGAAGCGCTTCCCCGCCCGCTTGGTGCGAACCACGGCCACGTTGGTGAGGCGGATCTGGTTCGTCGGCGTGAAGATCGACATGACGGCCTCGCAGCAGCCCCCCGGCAGCGCCACTGGCCTGCACTGCGCACGCGCGCCAACCGCCCTCCCCCCCCCCGGGCACCGCCCGCTGGCGCGACGCGAGCCAACGGGCGCGTTCCTGCCGCCTCTTCCGCCGGATAGCAGCCATGGCAGCGCTCTCGCGAGGAATGAGAGGTGCTGTCCGAGTCACTTCCGGGTAGGAAACCGAGCTCCGGGAGCCGTGGTTCCGGCACAGAAAGTGACACCCTGGAATGTATGTATGTATGTATTTAAAACATTTCTATGCCGCCCCCATCGCAACAAAGCCTCGGGGCGGCTTAATTTAATAGGGTTTAAATTATAAATCAAACTGTTATAGTTTTACACAGATATGTTTCAAAAGAGTGATAAAATAGCCATCAAGACATTTACGGCTAACTGTATCATTAAAGCCAACAAGAATCAGTAGGACTTTGGACTAATGAACCTTGCATAGGATTAGGCTATTAATCCACAGAGGGCTTTTGAGTTATTAGAGTGTTCTGTCCTTGAATATTAAACCAGTGCAATACAGCTCATCATACTTTAGTTACATGATTAATTCACTGTATTCCCCTCGCAACATGTAACAGTACAGCCAGTGAGCATTACATTGGCATCAGTGGGGCTGGTTTGCCGGTTAAGAGGCTTTCAGGGCCTTTCTTACGCCGAAGCCATGAAACTCTGGCTCTCGAAAGAGGCCCTTTTCATCTCATATGCTGTTATGCTGCCTTTCGCGGCACAGGCTGCCTCACAAGGTGGCACTGAGCTTTAAAATTCTTGCAGCAAAAATGCAATGGCTGGTCAGGCAACAGCCTAAAGCAACAGACACCAGCATGAGACGTTGCTAAAGTCCTGCAGCTGAAGCAGGGCAGTCCAGCCAGACACCTCTGAAGAATGTCAGAGTAAACAAGGCAGTCCTCGCAGCCTTCCTAAAAGCTTGCAACGATGGCACAGGGCGACCCCCTTCGCAACCCATTCCAGGGGGATGGGGTCACTGCAGAAGAGGTCTTTTTGTGTGTGGACATCCCCAAAGATGGACAAGTGAGGGAAGCTTCTCTTGGTGATGTTTTGGTGTAAGCAGGTCAATGTGGGCAATGGCTTGGTGTTTGTTCCCAGACTAGTTAAGTCTTTAACAGTGCACATTTCGCCAAAAAAACAAATTCCTTGTTTCTGAGCCCTGCAGTTCCCAGCTTTCTGGGTATGCCAGCAAAGGTAGCATTTTTTTTCTGTCTAAATGTGCACAAGTTCATGCCGTAATGTCCCAAAGAGCACTTTACATTGGGCTCAGAAGCAAGCTGGTAATCAGTGGAACTGGTGCACAACGGGGCAATATTCATGCATACACACAAATAAATAGCACTGGCAACCTGCAAGGGCTAGAGGACGGAGCAGCCCTTTCCACAGTCCTTACCCCACTCCTGCTCCACACCCACACACAAGAGGGGAAAATAAAACAAGCTTCTTCGGAACTGTTCATCAGGCCAGCAGGTATAATTTCTTTTTTAAAAAAAGTTTCAGCTTCGGCCGAAGGGGGGTGGGGTATTGAAGTTAAATACTTTAAAAAATGGAACCTGGATTTTTAAGGATTCTAAATTAGACCATAAGAGCTGGCCATTCCCCCCCCCCCCTTCCGCAAGCTCCTGCCTCTTAACCACCCCCTAACCTAACCAAGCACTCTGGAGAACCTGGAAGCTTGAACGATGTTTTCCTAGCCTTTTGGGTTGTGGCTCTCCCAAGCCCCCCGTTTTCCCGGATTTATTTTATTATTTCCTGATCTTGGCCAGTGCAACTGATTTCTGTTTCAAAGGATAGCGCTTGATGCCTTCTTTCGGCCAGTGCAGAGTCAGCCAAAACTGTGCAAGCTTTCGAGATCGCCAGGTCTCTTCCCTGGGAGAGAGGGTAGCAGACCCTCCGCAAAGCGGGACAAGGCGCCGTTTCGCCCCTCTTGATTTCAGGAAATAGCAGGACCGCGACGGCGTGGCTCGGCCTTCTGACGGGGCGGGGGCGCGGCCTTCCCAGCATGCCGGGCAGCCCGTGGGGGCAAGATGGCAGCCCCCAGGAGCTCGTGGGGACGGGCCAAGAGGTCTCCTCGGGAGTAGCCGCCTCTTCCGAGCCCGGCGCTGCTCGGACGCGCAGCCATGGGTAAGCAGGCACACGTGTCTACTCGGGCATCCAGGCATGTCTGGACGGGGAGTGGCGGTGCTGGCGGGGGAGGCGGCGGCACAGCAGGCCTGCCGAGGGTCCCGATCCGAGGGTTACTCGCGGGGCAGGCTTCCCCGGAGTGACTAGGAGAGAAGGCCTGCTCAAGGAGCCTGATCCTAGGACCGAAGTAAGCCCGGCGCCGTTGAGTGGCTCTCGCTTCCCAGCTGATTTGCACGGCAGCCCTTGCTTGCTCCGGAGTAAGCCCCGCGGGAGCGAATGCGTCCGGCTGCTGAGTAGGCGTGCGGCGTTTCTGCTAGCTTCCTCAGGCCGGGGCAGCCGACTCGCGAGGAGCCGCTCTGCCTGCTTGCCGGAGGGCCCGATCCGAGGGCCTCCCGGCGAGCCAGCCCGCCCCGGGGCCCTCGGTCGCAGCCGGAGCGTGTCCAGCGGTGCTACCGGGGCACAGCCTCTGCACGCAGCCGTGCCCCAACGCAGGTGCTAGTCCTCATGGCTGTTAATTAAAGGCTGGTGGAAAGAGAGGAAACGGGGCTGTGTCTGCCGGGTTGGCCGGGCCCGTCTAGCTGTGCATGGCAGCAAAGGCGACCACTAAGCTTCCTGCCCTTCGGAGGTGCAGCTGGAAATCCAGCCTGGGGCCTTCTGCATGCCCTCAGGGGCTCTATTGCCGCACCTGCCCTGTGAAACCCTCTCCTCCAAGGTTGTGCTGCGGTTTTGCTTTGCTCCAGATGTGCCTGTGGAAACATGGGGCAGCCTCTATGGTCATCTGGCGTTCCTGTGGCTGAACCGGTTTTACCTCTACTCGTGTGCCGCTTTGGGGTTCGGCCTCTGGCTCTGCATCCAGCTCCGTAGTAAAGCCCGGAGGCAGGTACGTGGGGCCCTCTTTGGCCGGGCTTGGCCTGCCCGTTCCCTTTCGGTGGCTGCCATGGGTAAGTGCATCAGTGCGTCAGTAATCCATGGGCTGTTGCTCACAAGCAACCCCAAAAGAGCTGCCAGTGCCCATGTAACGACAGCACCGCTTGGATCACTGGTGTTTCCTTATGTGCATCTCTACACGGTGGCTTAATTATGGACTGTTAAAATCACAAATAACCCAGGCAGAAAATCTGTGATTTGTGTCTCGCTAGAAAACTTTGCTCGCTTGTTTATTTATTTATTTACATATTTATATGCCGCCCCCTTGCAGACAAGCCTCGGGACAGCTCAACAACAATAAATAAACACAATTGAACAATTTCAATAATTAAAAACTTACTTAAAAACTTAAAAACTGGCCCATCTTGAGATAAAAGATTAGTGGAGCTCTGGAAGCGAGTGATCACTCCATCCTTTGCTTTGAGATCAGGGGACTGGGGATGTGCAGCAGGGCGAGCACCAGAAGCTGGGACTTCAAGAGGGCCAACTTTGGCCTAACAAAGTTTTTGTTCCTGCCTAACCAAACTCAAAGTGAGCAAAATATGTTCCTGTCACGATGAAAGTTCTGTAAAAAGAAAGCTCACGGAGCAGTGAAAGGCTTGTGAAGCTGAGGGGTTTTTAACAGGTGCCGAAAACCCATCAGGATTGGTGCTTGTCATGCACATTGTGGGGAGAGAACCCTGGGGTGGGGGCTCGGTGAAATCCGTATCATCTCGGTGGTTCCTGGTGGTCCCCGGTCTGCAGCAGTGGCTCAGCACTGCCCATTGCAAACATTTGTTGTGTAGGATGGCGCTCTCCTGGGAGAGTGTGGCCCTCCAAAAGACCCTGCTGAGGAGATCCGTGAGGCAGCCCGCCACATTGTCGGAGCCCCCGTAACTGGGGTGAAGGTTTTCTTTGGCTCTCAGACCGGAACGGCAAAGGTCAGTGGGGCTGGAAATCCAGCCGTGTCCTTTCCTCCCCTCCAGATGTGGTTTCTGTCCTTGGTTGGGGAAAGACCCTTTGCTCATGCTCAGAAGCACTTCCCCCTGCTCAATCCACATTTTCTGGTGCTGGATCTTGACTGAGGAAGCCCCACATCTTTGTCAGCGCACAGAGCAGGAGGGGACAGGCAACTGAAGGGCAGCCCGCCTGTCTCCAGTGGCTCCTGAATGTTGCTGGGGAACATGGATGGGAGGGTACAGCTGCACTCATGCCCTGCGTGTGGGTTCCCGTGTCCCTTTGCTCACTCGGCCGGTGTGTGACCAGGTTGTTGAACTTGATGGATCTCGGCCGGATCAGGCTGCAGGCCTCCTTGGCTGTCCCGACAGCAGCTCCTTTGGTCCCCTCGCATCGCAGCAGAGCTGCGGGAGGCTCTCGGGCCTTCCGAAGAAGGTCGCACCTCCAGGCAGCTGCCCCATTGAACAGTGGCCACAGCCGCCTGCAGGGCCATCGCAGCTTTCTCGCCGGAGCCCCTGACTGGATGCGCGGTTTAGTCTCTGGAAGTTTTGGACTGCAACTCCCATCTTTCCCAAAGGTCGACAGTTCAGGATGGGATATAAGTTGTAGACGTCAACCTCTAACGGCACCCACTTGTACAAGGCCTCCTATTCCTGAGTGGTTTCTTTTCTATATTGTCCAGTAGCTGAAACTCCCTGGATGGTTCATGGCCATCACTAAAAACATGGACCTGAATCCAGTAATTGGCAGCATAGATTTTTTTTCCCAACATACAAACATGTAAGCATTTTCCATGTTAGAAGCCAGGGTGGGAACCGCATGGAGCAGTGCTGAAGCATGCAGGACAGGGGCTCGGGTGACCCGGGTTCTGGTCCCCGTTTGGCCATGGGCCAGGCACACACTCAGCCCCGCCTGCCTCACTGGATGGTGGTTGTGGGAATGCATAGGAGGAGAACTTGGCAGGCATCGTAGCCCCTTCACTATGAAGGTCCCATGAAGAAGCGCAGCATGGCTGCTCCCGGCGCCACTGAATACCCTGTGTGGCCTGGAGGAGAGGGCTGTTTCTAGCCTGTCCCCCTTCTTGGCCATGCTCATTTTGTTCTTGCTTCCTGGTACAGCTTCCCCCAACCTGAAGCTCTCCAGATGTGCTGGACCACACCTGCCATCAGCCCCAGCTTCATGGGGTTGATGGGGAGAGAAACCCAACAAGTCTGGAGCACGTTCAGTTTGAGGAGGCTTCTGGTGGGGTCATGGTGGTGGGAATGATGGGAGTTGTAGTGTGAGACATTTGGAGGATGCTGGCCTGGGGAAGAATGAATTGAGCAGTCCTTCAGTCTACTCTAGTCTTGCTTTGTCTTTCCAGAGGTTTGCACTGAATCTGGCCGAAGCCGTCACTGCCATGAATTTGCCAGCAGAGGTCATCGACATGGGAGGCTACGATCCGGAGGACTGCTTGGTGGATGAGGTGGGGGGATCTCACCTTTGGGCTCAGGCCTGCTCGGGGTGCCCCTCCTGCTCCCACTGAAGCATCGACACCATGGAGAGCTGCAGGCCAAGGGGCCAAGGGTGGGACAAGGCCCCCACAGGACTGCCTGAGCATCCCCCCCCCCACTCCACTGCAGAGGCTTGCGAGTGCCCCTGCCGCCTCCTGCCTGGCTGTGGCCATGATCACGGTCGTGGCAGGGCAGGAGTGGCCCCGCCAGGCCACTCTGTGTCTCTCGAGCGAGCAAGTAGGAGCCGTGCTGAGGAAGAGTTGCTGAGCAGAGCAGCTGGCAGCCCTGGCCGGAAGGAGGGGGGTGCCCTGGCCCGCACGGGCGCCTCGCCTGAGCGCCCGCAAACCCCCAAGTGCTTCCGGGGGTAGGGGAATCAAGAACAGGCTTGAGGGCTCTTTTCTCTCTTCCCGGCCCCTCTCAGGCACACAGCAAGAGCGTGTGCGTGTTCCTCGTTGCCACATACACGGAGGGGAAGCCGACGGAGAACGCAGCCTGGTTCTGCAAGTGGCTGGAAGAGGCAGCCTGCGACTTCCGAGTTGGCCAGACGTACCTGAAGGGCTTGAGATACGCTGCCTTCGGTCTGGGGAATTCCTCCTATGCCGATCACTACAACACCGTGAGTCCTTCGTCGTCCCTCTGGCGCTGGTTCTCTCGGAGGGGGAGCCTGCTTTGCGGTCGACTCTGCTGACCCTTCGCCCTGGCCCCGTCCTCACCAGCCTTCTCTTTAAACCTTTCAGCTAGGGGAGGGCATCCAGCGCCCCATACCTGATCGGGCTGGAAGAGTTTCACCCCTTGACCTGAGGCACCAACCCCCCCATGGGCCCTCCACAGTTTGGCTGCTTGAAAGCCAGAAGGATTCCAAGCAGGTCCCATTGTCCCGCTGTTCTAGGTTTCCAGACATTCCCGGGGGCTTCGGCACGTATCTGCCAGTGTGTCATCAGAAGGCATTCCTTGTTCCCAACACTTTTTTAAAAATCCAGGAAGCCGTGCCTTGAGCATCCTCTTCCCTCTGCTAAACATACCAAGTTTGTTCAGAAACTTTTCCAGAATCGGAATGTCTCCAACGGGGCGGGTGCTGTGGGGGTTGTCCATGTGGGAGAAGCAGTTCTATGGGGCTGCAAGGAATTCACAGAAAGCAGTGTGGGGTACTGAGAGCCTTTGCTTTAAAAAGCCGTGTGGGGTCCTGTTGAGTTGGACTGCAGAGCATCCCGCGAATGGCTGGGCAACCTCCCAAATGGACGGAGGGAGCACCGTGGACAACATCTAGCCAGCTTTCGCAACGCTCTCCAAGTTCAGGTCGGGCTGACACTGCAACACCGCCGTGGCAGCATTAGAAAAACACAAAAAACACAGAAACAGAGCGAGTCAGAAGGGGCCTCCCGGGCCATCCAGTCTGACCTCTGGCACCAGCTGGCTTAGTTATGTTTCTAACTAAGGACTGGCAGGATTTGAACCCAGGACCGTCTGCATGCAAAGCAGGGGCTCTGCTGCTGAACTGCAGGCTTCCCATAATGCAGCGCCCCGATGTGAGCCCCTCCTCCGTGCCTGGGGCCCACCAGTCTCCTCTCCCACTGCAGGTGGGCCGAAACGTGGACAAGTGGCTGTGGCTGCTGGGGGCCCGGCGCATCCTGTCCTGCGGCCAGGGCGACGCCAATGTGGCAGCGAGCAGGCACGGGAGTCTCGAGGCCGACTTCGAGGCCTGGAAGCACAGGCTCCTCACCCGGCTGCGGGCCCTTTGCAAAGGGGGGAAGGCGGCCTGCGACGGGGGCTGCAAGAAAGGCAGGTGCGCGCCCAAAGACAAGGCGCGCCGAAGGACGGCAGAGCAAGAGCTGAGAGCACAGGAGCAGGTAGGCGGAGCGTGCGGCCAGCTCGGGCGTGCCCTGCGGTCCCCTCTGGAGTGCTTCCTTTGTCTGGCGGAGCACCGGGCCTGGGGCCTGCTTCTGGCTGGGGGGCATGGGGGGGCTTCAGAGAGGTCCAGAAGGCCTGCCTGCTTCCCAGGCCCTGTCCCCTTTTCCCCAAATGTTGGCTGCTCAGGGACTCTCTGGGTCCCTGCATTTTTCGACCTGTTCTCAGCAGTCCACATGCCTCTCCAGTTCCAGGCAGCAAGCGCTTCCAGCCACAGGATGCTGCTGGCTTTGGTCACCTCACTCCATTTCGATGTTGGCCCCTCAACTGGCACAGGGCCCCCGGAGCCTGGTTCAGCTGTGGAACTGAGGGGGGTCTGCTTCCCTTCAGATCTCTTTGGCCCTTCGGTCTTTCCAAAATCCCTGCTCCTTCCATCTTCTGCCTTCTCTGCCCTTCTTTCCTGCAGCTCTTTTGTTTCCCTGCTGCTTCTCTCCAAACTTTGGTGAAAGGCGAACGTGGAACTACCAGCGCTTAAGCTGCAGCCTTGTTAATCATTTTGTTTTCTTCCTTTTCCTTTCCGTGCTGCCCATCAGCCAAAGCCCCCTGAGCGGTTCTCAAAATGCAAGACAGCAAAAACAAAGTTTTGGGCTTTTGAGAAACCATTTGCAACAGTAGAAAAGAGTTTGGGTGAAAATACAGCCTGTAGGTCCTGCCATGCTAAACGGGCTGGACAGCACCTCCTCTCATTCCCGTGCCGGGGATGATGAGGTTTGTAGTACAAGGCTGGGAGGTTCCCTTTCACCCTAGATATGGGGGCAAAGCGACATTGGAGCAACCGCCCAGGTGACACGCAAAGCTTAGGGAAGCCTCGGACTCCTCCCGCCAGGGGTATCACCTGCCCTTTTGGAGGCTGGGTCTTGATGCGCACCTCTCGCAGCTGGCGCTGATTCGCTCTGCCTCTGCCCTGGCCTGGCTCAGGCAGACCCCGGAGGGCAGCCGTGTTTCCTCAGCACTGGGCAGAGGCATGCGACCTCGCTGGCCGGCCAAGGGAGGCCGTCCTCTCCACGGAAGCGACTTCCCCGCATTGCATCGGTCCCTCCCTGCCCTGTGGCTGAAGCCCTGGACTGGGGCTTTGCCAAGACTGAAATGCTGCGCACGTGATGCCACCCCAACCGGGAAAACCATCGGTGTGCGGAAATGCCACCCTGACCCCCTGTTTCCACAGGAGGAGGAGCCGTGCGAAACCACAAGTGAGGAGGAATCCGATGAGGAGGCTGGACGGCGCGCCAGGCAGGTGATGGACGTGGAGGACCTGGGCCACGTGGTGGGCCGCATGAGGAGAGCCCAGGTGCGCTGTCCGGCCACGAGTGCTGTGGCCGGGCCCTTCCAGAGGGTCCCGGGTGCTTCCTCTGCCTTGGCTGAGCGTCCTCTCTGGCTGGCTGGCTGGCACTCCCTCCCTGCTTTGCACCAGGTTCACTTTCCCCAGCCTGGTGCACCTCCAGACAGTATGGCCAATAAACTGGGTTCCTGGGAGTTGGGCGAAGGCCCGTTTAGGCCCTCAGCTGGGGAAATTCACTCATCTCCCCGATTTTGGAAACACTGGTTCCTTTCTTTTAAAGATCTTAGTAATTTTCCAAATTCAAAAGCAAGCCTAGAAACTAAGAAAAGGAAATTCGGCTTAGGTATTGACAGAGGGCAGTATGTTTAACATTTTTCCCCAAGCCAGTACGGGTATATCCCTCAGTAGTGCAGAGATCTTGTTTATGATACTTCCTAAAAGCAAATTATGTTTGGGGCACAAGAAAAAGACCCACAATCCTATGCAAGTTTAAATGGCAAAATGCCCTACTATCCTGTGCATATTTAGATGAGAAAAATTCATAGCTGGCAGGAGAATGTTGGAAGGGTTTGGACTTTTTTTACTAGATTGGTCACTGTGCCTCTTTGCCATAATGTGAGGAAAAAGGCTTTGAGATACTTTTCATGAGTATTTCCCTGGTTTGGACCTGTTGTATAAAATTCAGATGTTTTGAGCTCGCCCTTGGGTGATTTTGCTCTGGGAGTCGGCTTTTTTGCTATGGCTCCATCTATCAAAACATCAGTGTTAAAAATTCTTGTGGTTTGCAGGCTTCAGCGGCAGCTCTGTGCACTGTCGTCCATGCAGGCTCAGTCAGCTCCTTAGATGTCATGTTTGCACTTGGTTCTTTGCAACTCGTTCACGGAGCCAAGCTTAGTGTGATACATTTGGCTTGAGGTGTGATTTCACGGGACCACGGATTCACAAAACAGTCGAGTTGGAAAGGACCCAGAAGGTCATCTAGTCCAACCCCCTGCTCAGTGCAGGGCCCCAGTTCAAACATCCCAGACAGGTGGCTGTCCAGCTGCCCCCTGAATGCCTCCCATGAGTAACAGTAACAGCCAGGAAGTTCTCCATGATATGTAGCTAGAATCTGGCTTCCTGGGACTTGTCCCCATTATTCCGTGTCCTGCGCTCCAGGATGATCGAGGAGAGAGCGAGGCCCTCGGCCTGTGACAGCCCCCTTCAGGGACTCGAAGAGCGCATCCCACCGCCCCTCCGCCTTCTCTTCCCGAGGCTCAGCAGGCCCAGCTCTTCCAAGCTCTCCTCGCAGGGCTGCCTCCAGTCCCCGGACCATCCGTGCTGCCCTCCTCTGGTCCCTTCCCAGCTTGAGGAACCCGGAACTGGACCCAGGCGTCCACATGGGGCCCAGCTAGCACCCAGCAGAGGGAAACCAGGACCCCTGGAGATCTGGAAGCCGTGCGGCCATTAATCCAGCCCAGAACAGCATCTGCCCCTTGGCAGCCGCATCACGCTGCCGGCTCCCGTTCAGCTCGTGATGTACAATTCCAGGACCCTTCTCACTTGTGTGTTGTTGAGCCAAGCGTTCCCCATCTTGTAACAATGCATGAGGTTTCTTTTTCCCAGGTGTGGAGCTTGGCATTGGTCCCTGCTGAAGTTCATTCTGCACTCCAGCCTATCAAGATCACTTCAGATTTTGTTTCCATCTGCCAGGGTATTCACTACCCTACCCACTTTTGTGTCTTCTGCAGACTTGATCATGGTTCCCTGCACTTCCTCATCCAAATCATTCGCAAAGAAGTTGAACAGGGCTGAACCCCTGTGGTGCCTCACTTGTTGCCTTGCCCCAGTTTGAGAAGGTGCCGCTGATGAGCGCTTTGCCACTTTGAGTTCAATGCTGTGCCCAGCTGTGGATCCAACCAGTCATTGTTCCATCTAGCCCGCTTTAGCTAGTCAGGATATTATGGAGCACTTCGTCAAAAGCTTTGCCAAAGTTAAGAGAGATCATGTTCTCACTGTGCATCAGGAAGGTTCCCCAGTCAAAAAGGGAAATCGGGTTAGCTTGGCAGGATTTGTTCTTGAGAAATCCATGTTGGCTTCTAGTAATCACTGGATTGTTCTCAAGGTGTTCGCAGACTAATAATCTGCTTTATAATCTGCTCCAGAATTTTCCCAGGGATTGAAGTCGGGCTGACGGGTCTGCAGTTCCCAGGTTCTCCTTTCTACGCTTCCTAGGACACTGGCCCTCCTCCAGCCACCTGGCACTTCCCCGTCCCCCCCGATCTCCCAAAGGCAGCCGGGCGGTTCTGCGAGTTCTTCCCCAGCTCCCTTCTGACCGCAGGACGGAGCTCATCGGCCCTGGAGATGGGAGCTCATCCGGCCCCATGGGATGGTCCTCGGCCATCTGCCCGTCCGTCCTGAGCCGCCATCCTGCTCCTTCAGCTTGTCCTTCCGCTTGTCAGGAAGGTCATAGATCCTCTTTTGGGGGAAGACTGAGCCGAAGCAGGAACTGAGCACTTCCGCCTTTCCTCTACCGTCTGATATCATTTGGCCACCCACACCGAGTAGCTGAGCCCCATTTCTTTCCTCCGTCTCTTGCTATGAACATACCTGAAGAAGGCTCTGTTGCTTCTGGCATCCCTCGCTAGCCTCAACTCGTCCCGAGCTTTAGCCTTCCAGACGCCTTCCCTGCAGTTCTGTGCCATCTGCCTGCTTTCTTCCTTTGTAGCCTGGCCTTCCTTCCACTTCCTAGACGTGCTCTTTTCTGCTTGCAGATCATCTCTGCATTTTTGTGAAGCCACGTGGGCTTCCTCTGTTGTCCTCTACCCCTTTTCCTTCTTGGAATTGTACCTTTGTGATTGTGCCTTTAGAATTTCTGGATCTGTGTCCCAAGGCTGGTTCTTGGTTTGACTTGGGTCATCTCTTTTGCCATTCAGAGGGAGCGTGAGCTCGACAGAGAGGCTGCTGGGGTGGCCGGATCCCAGCAGAGTGCAGGGGAGGGTGAGAAGAGAGAGATGATCACACCTGCTCTCCGGGAGGCACTCACAAAGCAAGGTGATGGGCCATGGGTGCAGACAGGACTCTCGGGGTCAAGGCGGGAGAAGGTTATTATCAGGGAGAGTGATAGTGCCCCCCCCCAAGCTTCCCTGCTGTCCTCGCCTTAGGGGTGGTGAGAATGAGCTCTCGCAATAGCAGCCTGCTAACTTGGTGTGCACAAGTGCAGTGGGGGACTGAGCCACGGTGGCCTGTTCCCCCTGCCCCATGCACCAGGGCGGATTTCTGTCAGCCAGCAGCAAGGTACACCCCTTGCCTGGTGCATCCCACAACCTCGCAGCCGCTGCGTGATTTGGGGCTCACTGCAGGTTGTGTCCCCACATTTGGTTGCTCCGAAGTGCCACTCACAGAGAAGGGCAGGGTGTGCTTATCGCAAGAATGAGCTCTTGGCTCCCTGGGCCCAGCTTCTCGCCGGGCTGCTGTCTGCGTGTGAGGGAAGCCCCCCAGGCCAGAGCAAGGGCTGTTCACTTGGTCCTCGTCATCCGCCCGCGCGCTGGCTGCAGGAGGCCCAGGATGGGCTCTGGGTGTGGCTGCTGCTCCTCTGCTCGCCCTGCCACACGGGTCGCTCTGAGGTTCAGATGGGTGGATACAGCAGGTGTGTGGCCTTGGCACTCCTTGGGGGACGCAAACTAGAACCAGCACAGGCTGAAATCCCGCTCTTCCCGAAGAGAATTGGAGGCTGAGCCACGCTCCTTTCTGACAGGATTGGCTGCTTTCCCTTTCCCCCTAGGAGGCAAGTTTGGCAGGCCCCCAAAGGGCTTTCAGGGTGATTTGGGTGGTCTCGCCTTGTCCCCCTGGCATGGGTTGGTCATTCCAGCAGCTTCCTTCTGCAAGCGTGGTTCAAACTCAACAACAACAAAATCTCGTCCAATCCAGGCTACAGGTTGATCGGGAGCCATTCCGGAGTGAAGCTTTGTCGTTGGACAAAGGTACTTCTTTTAAGATTGAACTAGTTCTTTTCTGTCTGTTGCTTTTCACCTGGTCTGCACATAACAACCCAGAGAGTATGGACTGAATATGAATTGTTGTTGAATTGTGGGCTGTTGTTTAATGTGAACCCAGTGTTATGGCCTAACTATGGGTTATTAACCTCAAACAAACCAGAATTCATAGCACTACAGCAAACCATGGGTTCTGTTCCTGGGTGGTTTGTGGAGAACCCAGAGTTAAGCTGTAGTGTAGGGTGCAGGGTTCGCATGTAATGACAAGCCGCAGTTCGACAGCAGCATACTGAGCCCATGTCTACATTGTCATTATGTGCCAACCGGGACAATGGGCTTTTACTACGAAGCGGGGAATTTTTAGGAGAGACATAGCTAGTTTAGAATTGGTTCGGCACAGAGCTGTAGAAATGGGAGCCTGGTTGGGAGGGATAACGGGAGCTGGTGGAGGCCCCCTCGGTGAGGGTGTTCAAGGATAGGCTGGACATATGCATGGTAGGCATGTAACGAATGGAGCCGGCCGGAGCCGGGGGTCAGACTAGATGGCCCAGGAGGCCCCTTCTGACTCGCTCTGTTTCTGTGTGTATTGGTGGCCCTCCATTTGTGGACATCCCTAGATTAATAGATGTGAAGCGGGGGTTGTTATTGAGGAGAACACAGGTTAAAATACGATGGTTTAAAGGATACCAAGAAGCACACCTCTGAGTAAAAACCATTATAATCCCCAACCCCCACCCCAATTAAGATTCACTTGCAACTTCCAGCAGTGCATGTTTGAGATTATTTGTGTGTATTTTGCTTCTCACGGTCCCCCCCTCCCCCCGCATTTCTTCTGCTGCCAGTCAATGCTTCGTGGAAGAGGAGGCTGTTACAAACACACCTTCTATGGCATCGAGAGCCATCGCTGCATGGAGACGACTCCCAGTCTGGCTTGCGCCAACAAGTGTGTCTTCTGTTGGAGGTGAGCTGCCGAGTCTGTTGCCAGACTTCCTAAGGACAGAGGAAAAGCCCCTCCCGCCAGCTGAACCCCCCTGCCATGCCCATGGCCCCTTGGACTGTGCCTGTGCTTGGGCGAGCCTTTTCCTCCTCCATCTCCTGCTGCCTCTCAGGCTCTTGAACAGCACCCAGGTCCTCAAGCTCGTTAAACTATGCAGCGTCTGCTTCCGAGCCTGAATCAGCCAAAGTGGCCGGACCGGCATCCTGCGGGAAAGCCCTCCCAAGCCGCCAACATGCCGGCCCTCAGCAGCGGGAAGAGGCGCTTCTTCTTGCGGCCCTCGCTTCCCCGGGTCTTGCCCTTTGCCAGGCACTGAGCTTCCACCCCCCTTTTCCATAAAGCCGTCCCAGCCAGGGGATGCCAGCGACTCGTTTTCGTAGCTGTCGGGTCTCCCCATATGTGCTTGGAGCCACAGAGCAATGGATGTCCTTGCACGGGATGTGCCGTGTTGCGCAGGGAGCGCCCGTCGGCTTCACCGGGTCCCACTGTTTCAGAGTCGGCGTGTGGCAGGCCCTGCCTTGGGGCAAGTTGTGCCAAATGCCTGGTGCAGACCCTTCCCGTAAGCAAAGCCCTGAATCCGTGTGTGTGTGTGTGTGTTTCTCCAGGCATCACACGAACCCTGTGGGCACCGAGTGGCGGTGGAAGATGGACCAGCCTGAAATGATCCTACGGGAGGCCCTTGAGAACCATCGGAACCTGATTAGGCAGTTTAGAGGTAGCCTGGGACGCGTGTGGGCTCACCCCGTGGCAGAACCCGGGGCCCTCCAGGGGAACTGGACTCCCAACTCCCCCAGCTGCAGCCAGGCGGCCAGTGGCCAGAGGACTGCTGGCAACCCAGCACCATCTTTTAGGAACTGCGCTTCCGAGGGAGCGGCTTGCCCTGGCCTGGAGGCCGGCGTGGCCACAGCCGTTCTCGGCCAGGGATCAGGCGCTTCCTGAAAAGCTGTGGCAGCAGGCGACTTTCTTCGCTCGGTCTGACTTGCTGTGCTGCAAAGCGAAGCTGGTGCTTGTGGTGTTTTCCAGATCTCCTTGCAGGCTTTGTCCTTGGGCTTTTTAACGGCTTTTAGTTCAAAACAGTTTGCACGTTTCCACAGCCTGCCGCTGCATTTTTCAGGGAGCACTGCTGAAAGTTCAATGGCAAATGCGCACAGCAGTTCAGTCCCTCTGCTCGATCCGCCAGCAGTCCAGCCCTCTCGGCATCTCTGCGGGGGGAGCCCAGCTTTGCTCAGCGATGCAGCCAAAGCGTCGCTGTCCTACAATCTTAGGTTCAAGCTGGAAAACCTGGGATGTGGAATTTCAGTGCTGGGCCTCAATCCTGCCCTGAAGGGGTTCCGAGCTGGAGGACTGGACCGCCACACAGGGCCATGCCCCCTTTCCCCGGACCATTTGGCAACCTCTGGGCATTGCAGTGGCTGTTTCCTGCTCTGAAAGGCCGAGGTGTCTCTCCCAGGGCTGTTTAGGGGCAGTCACAGCTGGCAGCTAAAACATGCTGGTATCTGAGCCGTCCCCCACCTCAGGACCCCCCCCCGCATGCTTCTCTGAAAAGGAATTTGGCGCTTGTTCAGTACCGCTGCTGCAAGCCAGCGCCCTCCCCCAGGTGAGCCTTCCATTGGGGTTTTGCAGGGGTCCCGGGCGTGCAAACCGACCGCTTGGCAGAAGGCTTGGAGGCCAGGCATTGCGCGCTCTCGCTGGTCGGGGAGCCGATCATGTACCCCCAGATCAACCAGTTCCTCCGGCTGCTGCACCAACGCAAGATTTCCAGCTTTCTAGTGACGAATGCACAGTTCCCAGAGGAGATCAGGTAAGACAGAGCCGGCAGGGTGCGGGGGGGCATAGGCCTCCTCGGTGCCCTCACAAGAAAAAGGCGAGGAATGGAATAAATAAAATCCATATGGCGAGTCCTGTGGTATCGTGCAAGCAATGTGGCTTATTATAAGCCCTGGTGCCTTCCAGATGTTTTGGACTCCAGTTCCCACCCGTTCTGGATTCGGGGCCATGTGGGCTGGGCCTTATATGAGCCGAGGTCTGAAAGGTGGCAGGTTGGGGCAGCGTTTGTGCCGGGGCAGCCCCATTCCAACCATCGTGGCTGCTGACCGTCGTTTGGCCTCGCCCCGCCCTGCCCGGCTTGGCTCGGCTTCCCTGGCTGCCACCACCCTCCACGCCACGCCAGGGCCTGCGGACTGGGATGCCCACCTGCCAATCACCTGTTGATCCGCGGGGCTGGAGCTTGTGGAGGATCCGCCCTGCGGATGCACAAGGGCCCGGCTGGATTCACGCCCCCTGGGCAAGTGGGTGAGGGAGACTCCCGCCAGGACCCCTGCCGGCGCTCAAGGCAAGCTGCCTGGGCAAGAGGGGCTGCCAGCTTCCGCCCTCTGCATTGGCAGGCGAGGGGCCCGGCTGTCTTCAAATAACTTCGCTCAGGTGAGGGTGAGCTACTGTATGCTGGACTACAACCCTCATCGTCCCCAGCCAGACATGAATTGGAGGAGTGGTAGGTTGGGGACGACCCCGTTGCCCCCCGCTCAGCCGTGGCATTCCCAACCCGCGGCTTCCCTCTTGTGCCCCCGCGACTAAGGAGCCTCGTGCCGGTGACGCAGCTCTATGTCAGCGTGGACGCCAGCACCCCGGAAAGCCTGCGCAAGATCGACCGGCCGCTCTTCAAGGACTTCTGGGCCAGGTTCCTGGGGAGCTTGCGAGCCTTGGCCGAAAAGGTACAGGGGCGACGGGGCTCGCCATCTGCGGGGGCTGGCTCAGCCCCGGAACAAAGGGCTCGGGCTGCGATGGACTCCCCACACCCTCATTGGCCCCAGTGTCTGGCAGGGGGGCACCAGGAATTGGACTCGCGCCCCCAGCAGCCGGGCTGCCTGTGCTCACCCTGCTCTTGTTCAGGCATTGGAGGCATTCCCACCCTTCTTCCTCCCTGGAGGGACCCTGCACATCCTCTTCCCGTCCAAGGTATCCTCACAACGATCCGGCAAGGTGGCCTGGGTCGAGAGTCAGTGCCCGTCCCACCGTCATCCATTGAGCCCCAGACCGAAACCTGCATCTCCTGAGCCCTGCTCCAGTAGTCTAACCACTAGACTGCACTGTCTCTCTATCTGCAGTTGTGAGCATTTTGTTACACATGGCAACATGAGAATGCTGTGTCTTTCTTTGCTCTGCCCGTGCCCAGTGTGGCCTTCCCCACCTTGCATGACTGGAAAGACTGCTCTTTCACTCATTTTTCTGCGGCCATGAGGACTAGTATCTCACCTCCACTTTAAAAAAAGCTGGACGCTTTAACCTCTGACCCCGATAACAAAATTCTGCCTCGGAGTGACCCAATCAGAGCCAGTGTGGTGTAGTGCTGCGAGCAGACCCGGTTCAAGTCCCCACTCTGCCCAGAAACTCACCAGGTGACTTGGGGCTGGCCCTGAGTGTTGGGCTAGCCACTTCACAAAGTTGTTGTGAAGCTACAATGGCGAGGATGCCGTATGCCACTCTGGGCTCCTGGGGGGCAGGAAAGCAGGGCAGAGGCACGGGCAGCGCACGGCCCGGTCCAGTGAGGCAGGGCGGCTTTCCCGCCGCCGTTGGTTCAGCCCGGCTCCCGCCTTCTTTTCAGTGCCAGCGCACCGTCTACCGGCTGACGCTGGTGAAAGCCTGGAATGTGGACGAGCTGAGGGCTTACTCCGCACTGGTGTCTCTGGGCCGGCCGGACTTCATCGAGGTCAAGGTGGGTCGCTCGCTCGCTCGCTCGCATGCAGGTGGACGCGCAAGGCTTTCCCAGGCCGCGTGGGGCTCTCCACAGCGCCCGACGAAGGTCCACAGGACCGCGTGGCACGGCTTGGGCTGCTCTGCACCCCGACCCTGCCTGCCCCGTGCGGCGAGGTGCGGCGAGTTCGGATCCCTCGCCTATCGCTGTGCAGCGACTGAGAAGGGGCAGGTCCTGCTGCAAGTGACTGCTACACGGGAGTCCGGCGGCTTCCGCTTCTTCCCAGGCTGGAGGGGCAGGAGCCAGGCTTGGGGGAAGTGCTTGTGCTTGGAGCTCGGGCCTGCCCTGCCAGCAAGAGGTGCCTTCGGGGTGGGGCTGCCCCCAAGGAGGCCCTGGGAAAGCCCTGGGAGCAGGGTCCTCTCTCCTCAGTTCAGGTCTCATCCTGGGATCTCTGGCCTGATGCTGCCGCCGCCTCCTCTTCGTCCTCCGGTTGCTCTTCCCTGCTCTGTCTGGGCATGCCCCACCTCTCCGAAGGGCCGGTGCACAATTCCGACCGAATTCCAGCTGCTGCCACTGGGAGCCTCGGCCCCTCTTCCCCCTGCTCCCCAGAGCCAGAATCGAACCCTATGTCCTGTTGAAGTGCCTCTGCAAAGTGGCTGGGCTCGCCCCTTCCTCCCAGTAGTGCAGAGTTGGAATGGGAAGCACACACAAAAATCCGAATGGAGGGGAAGGTGGCCGCCCCAGGGAAGCCCTGAGGGCCGCACCGGGGGGACGCAGTGGGCTGGCGGGCCTGCGGTTCAAGGACCGGCGGGCCAGTTCGGCCTCCCCCACTGGCAGGAGCTGCTGCCCAGAACATTCAGAGCCCATCTCTGGGGAGGCGCGTCTGCGTTTCTGGATCCTTGCTGCGGAACCTCCACAAAGAAGCCTTGCCAGGGGCGGTGCCTCTGGGGTCCCGCTTCTGCAGACAGGCGGCCTCATGCCGCACAGTTGGGCAAGAAGCCGCCACGGAGAGCCCCATGCCAGTTTGGCACGGCTGCACCTGGGGTGGCTTGGCATGGTGCTGGCGACACCAATGGGGCCCAGCTCTCTTGCACTTCTGAACCTGCTAAGTTACTTCTTTCTGACTTGGGGCCATGTCTGGATTCTCTGTTGCCCGCCCATGTGCAAGCCCTGTGATATTTTTCCGCTCTTCAAGTGAACCAAAGAGCATTTTCTTCCTGCGCATGAACAAAGCTGCTAAGTGGTCTTTCCACAGGGTTTGGGGATCTGAAGAAATGTTTTGATCCCTCTTCCACAGGGTGTGACGTATTGTGGAGAAAGTTCAGCCAGCAGCCTCACCATGGCCAACGTCCCCTGGCACGAGGAGGTGCGCCGCTTCGTTCAGGAGCTGGCTGACCTCCTCCCTGAGTATGAGGTCGCCTGTGAACACGAGCACTCCAACTGCCTCCTGATTGCCCACAAGAAGGTAGGAGCTCTTCCCCCGGTACCTCTGTGTTTTCTCAGGTTTCTACGCCCTGCTGTTGTGAAAGAAGTCAGCAAGCAAACCTTGAAACAATGGCTAACGGCTTTGGAACAACTCAGAATATTTGCTTGTGGTTTGAAGTTAGTTTAATATTCAGCCTTGTTCTGAAGTTCTTAACTGGTATTCTTCCTGGTTCTGGTGAAACGGAGACCTCTGGCATCCTGGTTTGTTTACTAGCCTGTGCAAAAGGAAGTCCATGTTGATGGGTGTCTTGGCTTAGATCCAGTTTTCTTGAATTCTCATTCTCTCAGCTAGATCCAGGATTAACCCTACTCAAATAAATGGGTCCCCAGTAAGGCTACATCTGCACACAGCTCACTTTCTTCTTGCCACGTGGCCCTCTATTTTTGTGAGGATCTGGGTTGTGTCTGTTTGGTTTTTCAGTTCAAGATTGGTGGGAAGTGGCACACCTGGATCGATTACGAACGTTTCCAAGACCTGGTCTACAGATACGAACAGAGTGGGGGAGCCGAAACATTCACCTCGGAGGACTACCTCGCCCTGACCCCTCCATGGGCGGTTTTTGGGGCTCAGGAGAAGGGCTTTGACCCAACAGACACGAGATTTCAACGGAAGAACAAGACGAAGGACATCTCAGGATGCTGATCTCTTAAAAACAACCTAGAGCAGCCTTCTCTAACCTGGAGCTCTCCAGTTGTGATGAACTGCAACTCCCATAATCCCCTGCCTAGCTGTACTCTAGCACCACTAGAAGGCCGCCAGGTTGCTCTGCATTGCTTGGGGAGAGGTTAGCTTTACCTCTGTCTCAGAAAGTTTTGCACAAAATATGCCCACGAACTTTTGATAAACACACGACCAGCTGAAGTGAGGTCTGTCTGTCCATGAAACTTGTTTGTTGGTTCCCCCAAAGGAGACTTGTAGGCGATGTCCTTTCTTAAAAGAGCAGAGGCAGGTGCTACTGCTGGAATCCCAGATCCTCAGAGCCTCCCCACACCCCCAGTGGACAGGGATTGCTTCTCGTCTGTTGTTGTTTCCCTCTAGGGTGGCATTCGTGGCCATGAGTGCCAATACCACCTCTTCGATACAGCATCACCTTGTTGCGCAATTTGTATGCCTGGCAGGTTTGAGCATCACACACTCTCATGGGGCAATTTTAAAAACAACTGTTTTAAAAAAACAGACTATTAACAAGACTGATGTGGTCTACATCTAGATCAGTGGCAAAAGCAAACTCATTTCAAGATGTTTACAAGACTCAGCTTGGCCCTACTGTAATTTGCGGTATTTTTATCCTTTCCTCAGCCAAAAAGGCTTCCACAGTGAGTTAAAATCAAGCAGTAAGCAAGGCTGCCCGTGGACTTGACTGAAACAAATATGGTACATGAGGAAAAGGGAAGAAGAGAGAGGAGGAAAGAACCTTTCCGTAGGTTTATGGAGTGGCTTTTATCACTGTCCTGGTTCTGATACTAGCGCATCCCTGATAAAATACACCCAAACCCTGCTCAAATCCAGAAACATTAATGGGGGCAACTGGTGTTTCTTTATGGGGCGGGACTTTTGCCAAGTACCGCAGCAGGGCAGGCCTGCCCAGACCTGACGGGGGCTCCATCTCGCCTGCTGAAAAATCAGTCTTGTGAGATAGCATTTACTGGGGCGGGTGTCCTCTGGCCCTTCAGAGGGATGTCTCTCACCAGCAGGAGCCGCCTCTCCCAAGCAGGCATTTTATCTGATTTCGTGAGAGCTTACATTTAAAGGATGATGTAAAAGAAAGGTGGTTGTTTAAAACAGCGCCTGATTGATTGCGTTTACTGACACTGCTTTTAGTCTGCCCTTGATAGACTGACAGATGCAGCCAACATAACAAGCCAGCGGGGGTGGGGGGGCCCTGCTGGGACACCTCTGCTCAGTCATGAATCCTCTGCAAATCACCTTCACCTGGCCTGACGCTCTCCAGCCCACGGTGCACGGATGCTTGCTCTATGCCCACAGGTTCGCACGTGCGCTTGCATGTCTGTGTCATGCGCTCGCTATAGAGGGGCCTGACCCGCAGAAATACTGTGGTGAATCCAATTGGCGTTCGAGGGCAGAACGTCGACCCCCAAGACTTTTGGGAGTTGGAATCCAAAACACCTGGAGATGAACAGCCCTTCACCGCCACCCCTCCAACTCGTTTTGAGGCATCACCAAGTTCTGCTGCGTAGGCCTGACGTGGGGGGACCGAGCATTCGATGCTCTCTTCCAGGCATGCTCTCCCAGAGTGCTTTTCCTCTGGCACAGAAGGACTCTGCTGAGCGTGAAAGTGGGAGGTTGAGATTCCCTTATTTTTGCTTTTATTGCCATCTGCTTCTGCAAACGAACGGAAGCCCAAGAACTGTGGCACATGTGAAAATGCCCTTATCTGAGGTGTATCCAGAAAGTAGAAGGATATTTTTAAGATTCTTTTGTAGAGAAATTTTACAATTGAACATCGTCTCCTTGGAAGTGTGCACCTTGTGAGTGTACACAATGCTCCCAGCAATTTTTCCATTCTTCATAGCATCCCTGGAAGTCCTCAAGTGAGATGCCATTCCGAACCTGCGTAGTGGCTCTTTGGACGTTATCCGCACAACCAAAATGGTGTGCTTTCAAAGCATTCTTCATCTTTGGGAGCGTGAAAAAGTTGCAAGGAGCCAAGTCCGGGCTGTCGGGTGGATGGGGAAGCGCCATGGCGTGTTGCGCAGCCAAAAACCCTGACAGCCAAAGCACTGTGACTTGGTGCGTCGTTGTGAACAGACCTCATTGCATCCCACATTCTGTTCCTTTTTTGATGAAGAGGGGCGTCCTGATCATTGTCTTCCACACCTTCTCATCCTTCCTTGAAGGCCTTGTGCCAGATGAAGGTGTGCAGGTGATAGCGCAGCTTCTCCATAAGCTTTCCTCACCATTCCCAAAGTTTCTGATGCACTTTTACCCAATTTCACACAATTTTATCAGGTACCGCTGTTCCAAACTCGCTTGCATTTTTCTTTCTTCATTCTTTCTTAACACTTGAACAGGGTGTCACAAAAGAGAATGTCTCGACTGGCAGGGCTGAAATGCAGCTGAACAGCGTTCTCACGTACACCTGGCACCCCACCCCAAGTGACCTCTGGCAGCTTCTCCCTTCACAGAGCCCTTCTCGAGTGTAGGGACTTCATTCTCACTACTTTCTGGACACACTGCATGTGCCTCTTGTGTTTAATCATCACGCAAACTATAAACAATATACCAAATGTCAGAATGTCAGAATTTAATTCGTGAGGAGGAAATAAAACTCGGGTTCGTGGGAAAGATCAAGCGTCCAGACCCTCTGAGGCTTTATTGTATTGCCCAGGTTCCCCGCAGGTCCGTACTCACGATAATGCATTACCGGGCAGGCAGAGGTGAGCTCTGCTGCAAAGCTTCAACACCATTGCAGGGTATTTTATAGGTACACAGGTACAGGGCAATTGATGACAGAATGCAGGGATTACAACAACATTCTGAGGTCATCCCATACAGAACAGATAAAGGAATGTCAGCCAATCATACAGTGACAATGAGATTACAATATTTCTAATTGCAGTGTATTGACAGTTGAGTAACTTGAACCCATCTCCAGGTCTGCTCAGACATGTAAATTCAAGCTACTGAGAAACTATTCATGAACTCATAAGCTCATCTAGACTCAGACCCTAAGTAATGCATCCGCACCCTTCTGAATGGCCAGGGCACAGGGAGCCCTCTGGGCTAGCAAAATATATACTTCCTGGTAAACTCTGAATTCCAACAAGGATTATTTAGTCATTGTGAAGGCATGCAATGTATATTTGGACTGAATGGCCTGTGTACTGTGGCTTACAGCCAAAGGTGAGAGAAAGGAGCTGGGGAGGAAGGCCATTTTGAACAGTGACTTAGCTTGGAAAGCTGGTGCGTTTGAGGAGTGCAGGACTGATTTTATAACGCAAAAGCACACAGAAGCATTGTTTTTCTGCCAGGATTTATCCAAATTTTCGCAACACACACACAAAGTCTCGCTAAGCATCATTCCAAACGGAGCCAGGAACAAAACGATCAAACTGTTGTCTGGTTATGTTGCATATGAAAAAAGATGCAGCGGGATCACATGAGAACAAGGAAAGCCGTTCAGCCTGCGCGCCTCCACGTCGCGCCCTCGCAGGGCCTGCGGTGCAGAGCGAACGCCATTCATTTATTTAAAACTTATATGCCGCCCCCTTCGCATGAGCCTCGGGGCGGCTTCCAATCATAAATAAAAGCCAACACATAAATACATAAAATACATAAAAGAGTGAGACATCCTGGCAATTTTATATCAATAAATAACATTAACAATTAATGTTTAAATAAAAAGGTCTTGGCCTGGTGCCGAAAAGCAAATTTTGTCTGCCCCGCAGGGCAGTTTCCGTGAGTCTGGCCCTCCCTGCAACCTTCCAGACTTGTGTGTCTTGCAAAGAGGAGATGAGGTTGAGAAAAAGAGGACCCCACTAGTGGTCGACAGCTTCCGAATCCTCCTGTGGGACGTAGCCAGGGAGTGGGGCCGGTGACCGCACGGGCTCCCATTGTCCAGATGTGCTCCTGTCCCTCAAGCCCCACTGTGGGGAGTCTGCGGACTCTGCCAGTGGTCAAAAGGGCCGCACTGCCTCTCCAAGCTCGCCGCCACCGACCCCACGGAACTTCGACCCCACAGAACTTCAACGGGGCACTCTGTAAGATGCCCAGATTAAACAGGGCTGACCGCCAAGGCGATTCCTTGGGAGCAGGGAGCTGGGGCTGGGCTCCAGGTACAGGTACAGGTACAGGTACAGGAGTGGGTTTGATTGACTTTGATTATTCTCATTGAAATTGAACAAATCTATAGGCTGGCTCAAAACCATCCCCTGATTTTCGAAGCCCCAAGTCTAGACTTGTCTCTGCTGAGGGAAAAGGTACTCTGCACATGCTCTAGGTACCATCAACACTTCACAGAGCGTCCTAGTGTGCTCATGTGCTGCTTGTGGCACTGGAGAGGATGTTGGACTGTACGATCTTCAATCTAATCCAGGCAGAGAAAACCCTTATCATTAAGAACACACACACATGCTCAGAGGCAAAGTCTTGGTGGTTTGAACCTCCACTTTGTGAAGTCCTTGCCCAGAAGCAAACCCGCCAAGGCTGCAGTGAAGCTTCGCTCCAAAGTCTTAATTGCGCTGTTGTTAAAATGTGGTTTAAAGTTTGTGGATGTGATGTTATGACGGGTGCTATGTTTGAATTGCACTTTGCTGATTAGCTGTTTATCACCCGGAGACTTTAGCCTTGGGCAGTATAGAAATAAAATGAATAAAAACGGTGCATCCCCGCAGGTTTTATTTTGAACCATGGTTCTCAGGACCTCCCCCTCCAAAAAAAAACAAAAACTGGGACTTTGCATATCCTCAGAAGAACCCTCACTGTTTTTGCAAGTGACTGCTCCTCTTTATTGACCAGACAATATATGTGAGCAATGGAGGTCAAGCACGTCTAAGCATGTACAGAGTGCCACTCCCTCGTAGTGTACTGAAGTTAGCAGGACTTATTTGTGAGTCAAGGCAGTTAGGGTAGGTCAGCTCAGGGCCAGCATGAAGCCTAAACGCCTCTGAGCATGTACAGAAGAGTTCGCTCCCCGAGTGCAGCCCCCTCGCCATTCCCTGAAGTTGTCTGGAATTGCCTGCAAGTCCAGGCATTTAAAATGGGGTGGTCAGATCAGGGCAGACATGATGAGACAGTGCAGCTTGGCCAGGTCGACTCAAATTATATCGTTTTTATACTGTGTGTATTTTGAGCCGCCCCGAGGCTTCGGCGAACGGGGAGGCATAGAAGCCTCCTCAATAAATAAATTAAATAAATAAAGAAGCGCAAGCGCCTCTTTAGCATGTGCAGAGCGCTGCTCTCCAGCCGTGCAGGGCTGCCGGATTTTCTCGCAAGTCAGAGCAAGAGCTGGGTGGGAGAGCGGGGAGACACCCGCTAAAGGCAGGCGTGAGCCTCTGAGCATGCACAGAGCCCTACTCGGTGGAATCTCCACCCCTCCCGGCCTCAATCCTTCTGCCCAATCAGCGTGAGGCAGGCGTCCGCGGCCAGCCAATCCGAGTGGGGCGCGGCGGCGCGGCGCCTAGTTTGAAATTTCCAAAGGGAGAAAGAGACGCGCGGAGAAAGGCGCCGGTCGGCGGAGGTGAGTCCCGACTGGGTGGGAGGGAGGCTTCACGGCAGGTGGCGTCCTGCAGGGACTCCAACCTCCATCATCCCCAGCCAGCGCGGGTGGGCGGCGGGAGCTGTATGCGACCCTCCAGTCCCGCTTGGAGCGATGGGAGTGTCGCCCGCCCAGCCTGATTCCTAGCTAGCACGGCATGAGGGAGGCGATGTGAATGAAATTCTGTCGCCCCTTCCCCAGCCCGATGCCTGCTCTAGGCATGCTGGACTGCAGCCTCCATCATTCTCAGCCAGTTTCTCGAAGAGGCCTGGACCGGCTGGCTGGGAATGATGGGAATTGCCGTCCCGCACAAGCAGAGAGAACAAGGCTGGGGAAAGCCCACCCATCTTGAGATTAAAAATGGTGTGGGGCGTTTCTTGTGTGCTCTCACGCCCCACGGCAGCAACCCCCCAGGTGTGGTTTTTCTCTTCAAAGCAGCAACCTTACAAGAGGAGGGGGGCACAAGGGGCAGCTCGTCCAGGCCACGGCGGCCTGACACTCTCTGCAGGCTGTGATGGCAAAGGGGAGTTTCTCCGCCGAGCAGTGAGGTGGGGAGAGAAGCGTGGAGCAGAATCCAAGGCAGGTGTCGGTGGACACCCTGGTGGTGCTTACCTCCAAGATGCACCTCACCTCTCAGAACTAGGCAAAAATAAATTAAACAGACGGACTGCGATTCCTGCCGGCTCCAGAAGGCCTTGTGGGGGCTGTGGTGGGAGTCGCAGTCCGAGAACCCTGCAAGTTTCTCATATTGTGATGGGGATCTCTCTTTCCTGCGCCATTTCAGCCTCATGCATCATCTAGGTATCAAAGCCCTGCGTGTTGTGCTGCTTTGTGTGTGCATCCATTCCACAAGCAGGAGCTGGGGTGAGCCAAACGCCTGTCGAGATCACCCAGGTGGCAAAGCAGAAGCCCCGGCGGTGTGGCGCTCAGCGTCGGTCCTCCCTGCTTTCCTGGCAGCAGACGTGGGCAGGCTGGTCTCTTCTGGCTCCCCCCAGTTGTAACAAATCTGGAAAAAGCAGCCCAGCCTCCGTGTGCCTAGCACACCTCTCAGCATCCTAGATCCTGGGGATAAGACTCTGTACAACCCTGGGAGAGAAAGCCCTGGTCTGACGGGCTGGATTCACGCAGCATGGCAATTCATGACAGATGACTGGTGGGTGTCATCCGAACCCTGGCCGCTACCTGCAGGGTGGCTTGTTTTGGGCACTGAGCCACCTGACAGTCCATGGCTTGTTCCAGGGGCTTTTGGACCCATGAAGGGTTGTCCTATTTTATTTATTTATTTAAAACATTTCTATGCCGCCCCCATCGCAACAAAGCCTCGAGGCAGCTCACAACATACATAAAAATACAATCAATAATTTAAAAACTGGTACCATCTCGGCTATATATTAAAATCTATAAATACAATAGTACTAAATTAACAGTTAAAATAACTTTTAAATAAAAAGGTCTTCGCCTGACGCCGAAAAGCAAATAATGACGGCACCAGGCGGACCTGGAAAGGAGGAGAGGGAAGCAGCCCATGGAGGGCACCGCGGTTGTTCCGTCAGCAACCTATGTTCTGCTGCGCATTCCACAGGGCGAGTTGCTGTGCCGCGTGCCTCTCCCACGGAGGCCAAATGTTCTGGAATCAAGCTAGGGATGATGGGAGCTGTTCAAGTGCCAGAAGGTGAGGTAGTCTTGAACCGAAGGCAAACATCCTTTTCATAGCTCTTGCAGAGTTGGAAACATCTTAGTCAAATAACCGTACCCACAAAACAGATTAAGCAATTCTTAAATAGATGCCAAGCAATTCTTAATTCAAGGGCAAAATAATCCTTCTCTAAATAATTCTGCTGGATAAATACTGCTGTACTGACTCTGCCCAAACATCTAAAATCTTTAGGTTCTGCCTGGACTTAATGCTTCAAACAGATCTATTAAAATAATTGCATGAATGGGTCATGGCTGATTAAGTCTGATTAACTTCCACGGGGAAGCCACTGGTGGTGATGGACTGGCCTCCCCCTGCCCTGTGCCTTTTTAGTATTATGGACTGGAGGCTGCCGCTGGCTAATTTGCAGGGCTTCTCTTCCAGGCAATTGTGGGGGAAGGATGGCGTCTGTGTTCCAGAGCGTGGGGTGTGCTGTGGGCTGGCGGAGCCACCAGATCCTGTCTGAGGCCGAAGAGAGCCCGGTGCCTGACAGGTTCAGGAAGAAATCGGCTCGCAGCGTGAATGTGCTGCGGACGTCTCTGAGGAAGCGGATGCCTCTGAAGGAAGTGGAGATGAATTTCGAAGAGAACCCGACGTGGGAGAGCCTGGAAGCTCACGAGAAGAGCCAGAACCTCCAGGCCTTCACCAGAGCGGCCAAGAGCGCTTTTGGCACGGTGTCGCAGGTGTGGCTGCAAATACGGCGGCATCCAGGGAACCCTGCCCTCTCACTGTCTTATGTACCTTGATGTCATTCATTAAGGCCGCCCCAAGAGCCGTGTGGCACCAGGGTGAGGGCCCTCTTAGCCTGCCCATCCACTGGAGACGTGGCAGGCGCCCCACTGTGCCTGGCGTAGGGAAAGTGGCGGGGGGGGAGTCTTCCTCCCTTTCCCATGAGGCTGATGGCGCAGCTGAGCTGTGGAACAAAGTGCCACGAAATGGAGTGGCCATGGCTGCTAATTAGGGTGGCTTTAGAGGGGAGGTAGAGAAATCCCTGGGGGTGAGGCTGTGTGCAGCCACCAGTCCAGCAGGAGAGACAGAACCCCGTGGGCACCGGGAGGTGCTGGCTGGCAGAGGGCTGGACAGGAGTGGCTCCTGACTGGCCCAGGATTGGGGCCCTGCTGAGGCTCCCGGTCAATTAAGTGAAGACACACAATAGGCAGTGTTGCTATTTCAGCCAAGGCCACCCCAAACTCCGCTCAAAGTTAGTTATATATTTTTCCTTGTTTGTTCCCCAGCCCATATGAAGGAGGGTCCCTTTTTTAGGAGTAAAAGCAGACTAGTAAAAATAATTACACGAAAAGCTGAGCTTGCTCACTCCTTGAGAGGAATACCATGCACAAAGTTCCAGATAGACAGGGTGCCCAGGCAGGAGCTTAGATGTGTTCCTCTTTTATTGTCTTGGCATTTCTTCTCTTAGCTGCTATGGACTTTCTAAGCAGTGCCTCTGAGGCCCCATTGAAATGAACGGGGTGCCTGCCTTGCCCTACCTGTTCACTTTAGGGGGACAGGGGCAGGGAGAGGGGAGAAAAAGCAAAGCTCAGGCCCGGCTCTTATTCCAAGGTGCGTCACAGCAGCGAAAGGGGGAGATGGCCTCCCAGCCGGCTCTTCCGTGCAGGGGCCAGGTTGAGTCTCCCCCGCTTGTCCTTCCTGATCTATTCTAAGCTGCTTTAGGAGTGTTTTTGGCTGCAAAGCAGAACAAAATTATATATTTTACAAGAAAGGGGACGCCACTGCCCAACTAACACGCTGCTCTGAGGAAAGCGCCCCATCCCGAGTGCAGCGGGGCCTCCTGGGGCCTCGTAGGGGGAGTTCACCTATCCCATGGAGCGGGCCCTCTTTGGTCTGTTCTCACCCCAACTGGCTTCGCAGGCGATCCCAAGTTCTCGGACGGTGACGGCAGAACCGCTTCTTCCTTCCAGAGAATTCACCGAAGCGTCCGAGGCCCAGCCCGAGCCGCCGCCGGCCAGTCCCCATCGCCACACACTCCTCGGCGGAAGAGCAGCAAGCTGGGCGCTGCTACCACACCGCCCTCTGGTGCCAGGGTGGCGTCTCCAGCCGGGAAGCGGCCTGCCCTGCAGCAGCAGAAGGGCCTCCTTCCTGCCCGGAGGTCCACGAGAGCCGCCGCCTTGCGAAGCCCCTATGCGTCACCTGTATCTGCCAGCCAAAGAAGGCAAGTTGGGTTGGCCGGGCTGCACGCCTGACCATCAATCAGAAACAACAGGCAGTTTGGCTTGGGCTTGGCAAGGAAATCGGGATTGTGCATCTTTCTGTTTCCGAAGAGGGAAAGAAGTCCCCTGCCTCCACAGCTTCAATGTGTTTGACTTTTCCTACCAGTTGTTTTACTGGCTGTTTCCTCCATGGCGGTGTCCACGACCTCCAGCTCCTCCCTGCAGGCAGCCCCCCGTGACGAATGAGTTCCATTCCCGAGAAACCAAATGTGCCCTTTTGGTAGGGTGGGTCACTTTGGTAGCTCTCCACCCAGGCATGGGTGCGGTGGCCGGTCAGTGAGCCGTTTATTCGGATGCGCTGGTGTTCTGCGCACCCGACAGAAGGCTTCCTGGACCCGTTTGCGTGTAGCCCATGAGCCGAGGCAACCTCCGCTCTACACAGACGTGCCCACCAGGAAGGGGAGGGAAGAGGGGCAATGCAGAGCTCTTGCAGCGGGTGACCTCCCTGGTCTTCCTCAGCTCAGCCGCCAGACGGGTTGGGGGGCAAGGAGAACTTTGGGCCCGCTGGCCTGGGTGGCCCCGGCCTGTGCCGGCGTCCGCTTGCTACCTTGCCTCTCTCTCCGCTGCAGGCAGTTTGACTGCAACCTGGAGCTTGTCTCGACGGGCATCCGGCGGCTGAAGCGCCTCTCCCACGCCTTCAACAGCATCATTGTCCAAGAGGAGAGGTGAGTCGTGCGGGTGGGGGGGTCCCGCTCGGTTCCCCAGGTGCCCCTCCACCGCTTTGTCCCCACGACGCTTTTCCTGAAGGAGAATTGTGCAAACGGGGGGGGGGGGCCCTCCGGGCTTTGGCTTGGCGTGCCCAGATGTGCTGTCCTTGCCTGCATTTCAGTGGCCCAAAGTGTCTTGTTTGCTGCCTGGGTTGTCAGTGCCGCCTCGTCCCATGGCGGGCGGAGGGGGTTGGGATTGGCGCTACTTTTATGGCTGCCCCGGAAGGCCCCTGGTAGCCGATTAGGCCCAACCCAGCCGCAGGAGTCCTGGCCTAGCAGCACGTGACTCTGGATGATGCGAGGATGGCGTTTAAGTGGGGACGGGCACAGGGGTGACAAGCCTGCGCTCCCCCTGGGGGCCCAAGATGCCCCCCTTTCCCTAGCTGCTGGTTGTGGGATTGTTTCCTGCCTTTTGCATATTTTCTTCCTTTCCCCCTGTTGCCTTTTCCTGAGTTACTTGCAAGAAAGGCTTTAAGCGGGACAGTGCTGGCGCTATTTTGTGGCTCCGGGCCTGCCTCTGGCCTTGGCTCACGGCTGGAACACCGGAGCCTCTGGGGTGGCCGGTGCTGGCTCTGGGGTGGTCGGTGCTGGCCCTGGGGTGGCCGGTGCTGGCTGATAAGACAAGGCAAAACTTGGCTTCTTTTCCAAAAGGCAAACAGAACCAAAAGCACCCACAGTGTGGCCGAGAGCAAAGCCCAACCCGCCTTGCAGAATGTTGGCCCCCGGTTGCTGAGCCAGCGGTGAAGGGCAGCGTGTGGCAAGGGAGCTGGTTGGCGGCTTTCTCCTGGCCGCAATGGGTGGATTCCCAGGCCCTGCCCTCGGTCCTCTTCTCCAGGTTTCCAGCTGGGCAAGTCATTTCCATGCAGGGGTGCAGCAGCGGCCCCTTTCGCTTGGTGACCATTTCAGCTTGTAAATAAAGCTTGCATTCCTCATGTTTTCCCCAGCGATATGACCGTTTCACTCCTTTGTAATTGAAGATAAATACCAGCCAGGTAAAAAACCCCAAGATTAATGTTTCACTTCTGTCTTCTTTGATACCTGCTTGGAATGACCCCTAACGCATGCACACACGCCCCGCTTCCTGCATGGAGAACACCGACCGTTTAACAGGGGTGCGTGCATGCACATGGGACCTCCTTCGAGCCCTCCTGCCCCACTTCCTGTGACCCCCCCCCCCAAAAGAATGATACCTCTGCATTGACCGACTTTCCTTGGCTCCTGCGGAAATGGTGCCCTTGAATGCCCCGGCCGTTTTGCCTGACGTGTAGCAGCTCCTCATCGGGCAGCTCCCACCATCCTCTGGCCAGAGCCCTGTTGGCTGTGTGGGTAGGAGCTGTAGTCCAACAGGTCTAGCGGGTGTCCGGCCGGAGAAGACCACGCCGTGATGGGGATCCAGCTGGGCTGCCAGCAGAGCATCACGGGGTTGTGCAAACATCTTCTGCGGTATGGGGGGCAGCCCCGCCCCGCCTGATGGTCCAAATGGCCCTCGGCGGGTCTCTGCAGAGCCTCTTCCCCTGCCACGGGCGGCCGGCCAGCCAGTTCCCCAACTTCTGTGCATATTTCTTCCTGTTCTGGAGGGTCGTGAAGCCTCCCTGGCCCCAAAGTGGAGATGAAGAGGACGGGGCCGGGGGCCTTCTGCCGCGTGACAAGTGGGCCTTTCTTCTCCTGGGCACATTTTTCTGCCCTGGACGTGCCGTTCGAAAGCCATGATCCAAAGACTGGATCGTGTCCCGGTGCCCCACTTCTCTGCTGCCTTGTGCTGTGGCTGCTGCGGCGAATATGTCCGCGTCTCCGATCTTGGCTGGCTTTTCTCTTCTGTGTCGCTGCTGCTTTTTAAGGGGGCGAGAAGCATCCCTTCTACGGTGCCTGACAAGGCGTGGCCCCGCTGCAAAAGGGACCCCAGAGAGTCGGCCCAGTCCCGTCGGGAGACGTCCCGCTTTGCCCCTGCGCTTGCTCCCCCGGGGGGGTCCCAACTTTGCAGATGGCTTTGCCAGGGCCCGATTTTTTCTTCATCTCGAGCTGCTTCGCGTTGGCTCTCTGGGGTATTTTTTACGCAGAGAGAAGGGCTGTGAAGGGCCTGGGCTGCTGCTTTTTAACAAGGCGTACAGATCTCAGCTCCTGTGTAACTTTGCGGACTTCCGGCTAATCCTTTTAGTAGACTCAGGTGCACGCGGACACAAGGGTCTCGGGCTTCTCCTCACTTGCCTCCTTTGCAAAGCGGCCCTGGAAGATCAGTGTGGCTGATACAATTCACCCCGGGCGGGTTGGATGTTTCTGCTGCGACATCACAGCAGGGAAGCCAGGCTTGGAGGAAATGCCCCATATGGACCGTCATATTGCACCCCCTCTGCATTCTCCTTTGTTCCTCCTGCGAGGAGCACAAGGCAGCTTACGAGGTTCCCCTCGCCCTTTTTATCCTCAGAGCAGCCCTTTGAGGTAGTTTAGGCTGAGAGCCTGTGCCTGGTCCAGAGACACCGGTGAGAACTCAGCCCTCACCTTTTCGCAGGATGGAGGGGGCACCCCTATATGCCAAACATTTCCCCACAGGTGGATTATCTATGGGGAAGACTCCAGTACCCTGGCAACTGCCTTGTTTCCAGAGCGGCAGAAACCTCTGTCCAGAACGCGGCACCCCCCCCCGCCCCCGTTTCTCCTCCTGCTGTTGCTTATGTGGAAAATTCTCAGTAAGCATTTTCCTCCCGGCTCCCCGCTATTCCTCTGCCGGGGGCCCCCAGATGCATTGGACTCGCCTCAGCGCAGCTACAGGCAGGCAAGCCCTCGCAGCTCTGTCTCTTGTCTCCTTCCTCCTGTTGGCATTTATATGTAAGCTGCTTGCAGGCAGGGACCGATCTGTCATTTTCCCCCCAGAGTGGGAGGAGGGGCTGTGCTGCACAGCAAGGGCTCAGGACCCCTGGCCGAGCTTCAAGGCCTCCCCAGCCCGGCCTAAAACCACCGGGGCTCCTCTGGGTGCAGGGCTTGGCCTCCGGGCCCCGTCCCAGGCAGAGGCCTCCCCAGCCCCCCACCGTAGAAATGCCATGGCTTCTGTGCCCCGCTGTGGTCCTCCGTCGCTGGCTGGCGGCTGGGTCGGGCCCACCTTTGGCCCACCAGCAGGCTGCCCAGAGTCTTCCTCGCCTGCAGTGAGAGCAGCCCCCTCCCCACCTCGGCAGCTCTCCTCCTGACAGCTGCTCCTCCTCTTCCTGCAGAGATCAGGCAGTCCTCAACTACTACCAGGTAATGGCGCGCAGGATGCGGGCCGCCCAGCTGCGCTCCCGGAGCCTCTCCCGGTCTTCGCTTCGGAGGCGTGCATCAAGGCTGCGCCAGGCGCTCGGCAGCTGGGCTGAGGATCGTGCGAAGCAGTATTAATCGGGGAGCTTTGGAAGGATGGACATCTTGTGTGTGTGTGTGTGTGTGTGTGTGTGTGGTTCCTTGACTGTGTGTTTGTGTGTGTGCGCAAGAGCATCTGACTGACTGCTCTGGATAAGCTTGTTCTGTCCAACACTAACTTTTCCTAATGAGAGAGCATGCCCTTTTCCACAGGGACTTGTGTGCTGAAACAAATTCTATTTATAACGTGGGAAGGCCCTGCTGCAGCCACGTTCCAAGCCTGGTCAATAAAAGCCACTGAGAATCTTTGATGTCCCATGATTTGGCCCCTCCTGGGTGTGTTTTGGAGGGGAGGGGTGGGAACACCGCATAAAAGCTGCTGGAATCGCGGATTGACATTCGGATACAGGTGGGTCCCACGCTTACTGGGGAGGCCGGGCTACCTGGAGGCCGGGCTGGGAGTCCACTCGGCTGTGGCCACTGGTAATGCTCCGATTTCTGGTGACAATGCTTGGGACGTGACAGCCCCACACAAGGCCACTGCAGCCTCCTGAACTGGGCGCAAGAGGCCCCGGAACGATGCCAGGGAGGCACCGTGCAGTCCTTTGCCAAAATATTTGCCAAAAGTGCCCTTTTACCAGATTCTGCCACTGGTCCAACTAGTCCAGCACAACTAAAACCACTGGCTCTTCAGAGCCAGGGCTGCATTAACCACTAGGCTAACCACGCTGTAGCCTCACTGCCTTGGGGGGGGGGGCTGTCTCCCAGCTCAGCCTCAAGTGGGTGGCCTTGTATGCATCGCCAGGGTATGCAGTACCTGCCCAGGTGTAGAGCTTTGAAAAGATGTTACCAATATGTAGGCTTACCTAGGCCCGAACCTTTTTCGCTCTCAACAGGAGTATTTTTACGATGGTGACAAGCTTCTCAAGTTTTATGCATTCAGGTTTTAACTGTTGACATTTTGGTACCCATATCTTTCATATAGCATTTTAAGATTTGCGATAAACTATTTTAAATGGAGATACTCATCTTTTTTCATTGAGGCTTTGCTTGACTGATGATATTCACTGGGTTGGCAGGATCGGGGAGTGAGGGGCACCCTCATTCCTCCGCTCCTTGGTCAACAGTGGCTTGGAAAGTTCCCCTGCTGCCCACCCCACCGGCAATCCGGAGCCCCGAGGCACGGCCAGATCAGCATGCCCAGCCCGAAGCCAAGCCAGGCTCCTTCTCCGCCTACATCTGAACCTGGGTCACTCGTCGCTCCAAGCCAACAAAGGCTGGCACTCGATTCCTCTCTCAACTCGGAATGAGCTCCGGTGAACTAATGGAGAAGCTACAGGCCAATTCCTCCTCCAGTCCGGGAAGCCTCAAAGCTGAGACAAACTCTTGGCAACAGAACCCCATATTTTAACTTGAGGGTTTCTTGGAACCACTGAATGCTTGAATTTCCCCCGGGGGAGCAGGGAAAGGTGGAGCAGATAGGAAGGGCTGGCTCTGAAGAGAGGCACCCACTCAGAACAGCTGGCTGCAGGCAAAGGAGCAATTGGCGGCATCCCCCCCGCCCCATAGGATAACTGGGCACTTGAGTGGGTGCCTTGCTCCATGCCCAGCACTGATGAGCGGCCTAAAGACCCCCCTGCTCCCTCTCCTGGGGTGCTTGATCTTGAAACTGGGCAGCCCTTCAAAGAGAGGACAAGTTTGGAATGGGGGACTGAATTGGAGCATGGTCCGCTGTCAGATGGGACATGTGGTCCCCACTGTCCTGAAGTTTATTCCTTATAGGGATGTTGCTATGAGGGATGGGTGGGGAGGCTTATGCCACCTTGAACCACTTGGAGGGAAGTGATGTATATCCCCCCGCCACACACACACACCTGTAAGAGAAACGGGCTCAAGAAGGTGTCCTCTCCCCCCGCCCCCCGGAAGGCATTTTCACAAACATGCACATACAAGCAACCTTTTTCTGCCAGGATTTATCTGAATTTTCCTGGCGCTTGGAAGGCCCTTCGGCACGCGGTGTGTCGGTCTGAGTCAGGGTGGGCGGCCCCTGCACCCTCAACCACATCATCCACAGCTGATCCACATCCCTAACCCTAGAAGATAGGTGGGGGTTGCTTTGTTGGGCATTGCTTATTTACTCAGGAGCTCGTGCTGGGGTGACGATGTCATCATGGCGTACAAGCAGCCAAAACAAACCGAATTTCAATATTTGCCTTGCAGGCCGTGACTACAAACACTGCAAGCTTGGAAAAGAGATGGAGCTGCGTCGAGGCTAATGCAACCTCAGGCGTGGAAACAGCACAAACAGTTTGAGGTGGTTAGCAGAGCTGGAGGAGAAGAGCCATGCGGGTCAGTGGGCGGCTATCGAGGCCAGCATTGGGTTGCACGTGGCTGGCCAGCTGCTCAGTGGGGGACCCAAGGCGGCGGATGCTTACAGCGGTGCCCTCCGTCCATTTTCCACAGCCACCGTTCCTGCCTCTGATCCTGCAGGCAGCACGGAACCATGAGGACTAGTGACCCTTGCTGGCCTTGTCCCCCATGAGTGTACCCAATCCCCTTTTAGACAGTCCGTATGAGCGGCCATTGCCACATGCCGTGGAAGCGTGTTCCAGAGTGACGCCCCTCCAGGGAGCTGTTCTGGGGCAGCCTCGCTGGCTTGTGGGGCAAGGCTGTTCCCGTGTCATCTCTTTGCCCCATCCCTGCCAACATCTCTTGCCGTTTCTTAAGCCACACCGTCCCCGGTTTTGCGACCCTTCCTCACAGGGGAGCTGCTCCAGTTCCTGGATTCGCTTGCTTGCTGGGCTGGTGCCCCTAGATGTGTTGGACTGCAGCTCCCCCGCCCTGTCTGTCGGCCGTGCGGGTGGGAGCTGGAGCCAGAGCCTGGGGTGGGCCCCGCGTTTGGATGGGTGGCCGCTCCTTTTCCCTCCTCGGCTTCCCGGTTTTCTCCCTCCCCCTTTAGCTGGACTGTCTGGGAAGGGGCGCCCAGAGCAGCTTGCTCGGGGACAGCTCCCAAAACGAGACCGACACCCCAAGCCCAGCCCTCTGCCAGCTTTCGGCTGGAAAGAGGACACAGACCAACGCGAGCAAAGCCTGTTGCAGAAATGGGTCCACATTCATGCAGGGCACCCGGCGCTTGTCCTAAAAAGCCATGCTGCTGCTTTTCTTTCTCGAAAGCTCGGTTTCTTCATTTCCCCTGTGACTCACAAGGGCTGCCCATTTTCTCGAGGGTTCTGTGCTGTTGCCTAGCAGAAAGGAAGATAATTTATTGGAGAAAAAATAGACTTTCCTTGTGAGAGGCCCACGAGACTCTGGCTTTCTTTCCAATTATGTAACCTAGAAATATGGTTCTTTCCAGTGGGGTTGGGATCTAAGATTAGATGCAAAGGGCTCTTTTTCAAAGTCGTCTCCTGCCTTTCTGAGCAGTGGCTCTTTACCGCAAGGGGTTTTTTAGAAGCATTGCTAGGTTTTGCTGGAGAAATGGGGCTGTGCAGAACCCCCCCCCCCCCGAGAAGTGCATGGTCAAACAAGAGATGACAAGACTGAACATCGACATCTTAGGAATCAGTGAACTAAAATGGACAGGCATGGGTGAATTTAGTTCAGATGACCATCAGGTATACTACTGCGGGCAAGAATCCCTCAGAAGAAATGGAGTAGCCTTCATAGTCAATAAAAGAGTAGGGAAAGCAGTACTGGGATACAATCTCCAAAATGACAGAATGATCTCAGTTCGAATCCAAGGCAAACCATTCAACATCACAATAGTCCAAGTCTATGCCCCAACCACTGGTGCTGAAGAGGCTGAAGTTGACCGGTTCTATGAAGGCCTACAACACCTGCTAGAATTAACTCCAAAAAATGATGTCCTTATCATCATGGGGGATTGGAATGCTAAAGTAGGAAACCAAAAGATAACCGGAATAACAGGCAAGTTTGGCCTTGGAGTACAAAATGAAGCAGGGCACAAGCTGGTGGAATTTTGTCAAGAGAATACAATGGTCATAGCAAACACTCTTTTCCAACAACCCAAGAGACGACTCTACACATGGACATCACCAGACGGTCAACACAGAAATCAGATTGACTGTGCTCTGCAGCCAAAGATGGAGAAGTTCTATACAGTCAGTAAAAACTAGACCAGGAGCTGACTGTGGCTCAGATCATGAGCTTCTGGTGGCAAAATTTAGGCTTAAGTTGAAGAAAGTAGGGAAAAGCACTAGGCCACTCAGGTATGACATAAATCATATCCCCGATGAATATACAGTAGAGGTGACAAATAGATTTAAGGAATTAGATCTGATAGACAGAGTGCCTGAAGAACTATGGACGGAGGTTCGCAACATTGTACAAGAGGCAGCAACTAAAACCATCCCAAAGAAAAAGAAATGCAAGAAAGCAAAATGGCTGTCTGAGGAAGCTTTACAAATAGCTGAGGAAAGAAGGGAAGCGAAAGGCAAGGGAGAAAGAGAAAGATACAAACAATTGAATGCAGAATTCCAGAGAACAGCTAGAAGAGATAAGAATGCCTTCCTAAATGAACAGTGCAAAGAAATAGAAGAAAACAATAGAATAGGGAGGACCAGAGATCTCTTCAAGAAAATTAGAGATATAAAGGGAACATTTCATGCAAAGATGGGCATAATAAAGGACCAAAATGGCAGGGACCTAACAGAGGCAGAAGAGATTAAGAAGAGGTGGCAAGATTACACAGAAGAACTATACAAGAAAGAGCTTAACATCCCTGATAACCACGATGGGGTGGTCACTGACCTCGAGCCAGACATCCTGGAATGTGAAGTCAAATGGGCCTTAGGAAGTCTGAGCAACAACAAAGCTAGTGGAGGTGACAGCATTCCAGCTGAGCTATTCAAAATCCTGAAAGACAATGCAGTTAAAGTGCTACACTCAATATGCCAGCAAATTTGGGAAACTCAACAGTGGCCACAGGATTGGAAAAGGTCAGTTTACATTCCGATCCCCAAGAAGGGCAATGCCAAAGAATGTTCAAACTACCGCACCATTGCACTCATTTCACATGCTAGCAAAGTGATGCTCAACATCCTACAAGCTGGGCTCCAGCAGTATGTGGACCGAGAACTACCAGAAGTACAGGCAGGATTTCGAAGAGGGAGAGGAACTAGAGATCAAATTGCCAACATACGCTGGATCATGGAGAAAGCTAGGGAGTTCCAGAAAAACATCTACTTCTGCTTCATTGACTACGCTAAAGCCTTTGATTGTGTGGATCACAACAAATTGTGGCAAGTTCTTAAAGAGATGGGAGTACCAGACCATCTTATTTGTCTCTTGAGAAACCTATATGCAGGTCAAGAAGCAACAGTGAGAACCGGACACGGAACCACTGATTGGTTCAAAATTGAGAAAGGAGTTCGGCAAGGCTGTATACTGTCACCCTGCCTATTTAACTTATATGCAGAGCACATCATGAGAAAGGCAGGGCTAGATGAATCACCAGTTGGAATCAAGATTGCTGGGAGAAATATCAACAACCTCAGATATGCAGATGATACCACTCTCATGGCAGAAAGTGAAGAGGAACTAAAGAGCCTCTTGATGCGGGTGAAGGGGGAGAGCGCAAAAGTTGGCTTGAAACTCAACATTAGGAAAACTAAGATCATGGCATCTGGTCCTCTCACTTCCTGGCAAATAGATGGGGAAGAAATGGAGGTAGTGACAGATTTTATTTTCCTGGGCTCCAAGATCACCGCAGACGGGGACTGCAGCCAAGAAATTAAAAGACGCTTGCTTCTGGGGAGGAAAGCTATGGCAAATCTAGATAGCATACTAAAAAGCAGAGACATCACCCTGCCAACAAAAGTGCGTATAGTCAAGGCTATGGTTTTCCCAGTTGCAATGTATGGCTGTGAAAGCTGGACAATAAGGAAGGCTGAGCGCAAAAGGATTGAGGCCTTTGAGTTGTGGTGCTGGAGGAGACTCCTGCGAGTCCCTTGGACCGCAAGGCGATCAAACCGGTCAGTCCTAGAGGAGATCAGCCCTGACTGCTCTTTAGAAGGCCAGATAGTGAAGATGAAACTCAAATACTTTGGCCACCTAATGAGAAGGAAGGACTCCCTGGAGAAGAGTCTAATGCTGGGAACAATAGATGGCAAAAGAAGAAGGGGACGGCAGAGGATGAGGTGGCTGGATGGAGTCACTGAGGTGGTTGGTGTGAGCTTGAGTGGACTGCAGGGGATGGTGGAGGACAGGAGGGCCTGGAGGAATGTTGTCCATGGGGTCGCGATGGGTCGGACTCGACTTCGCGACTAACAACAACAACAACAAGTTCTGAATCAATTCGGACATTAGCAAAGGGGCAGCCAGAGCTGAGGCTCATGCTTAATTCTTTGGGGGCTGCTCTAAAATTCTTGTCCACGGGACTGAACCCAGCTTGCTGGCTTCCTTCCCTGCAGCCAACGCCCCCTCCCCCCCGTGCACCTCCTGTGCGTTAAGCCTGAGCTTTGGTCCTGCTTGCTTTGAGGCTGGCCTCTTCAGCAGGAGCATCACCCCTGCTCGTCCCCATCTTTTCAGAAACTCTCTTCCCCAGGACCAAGCATGACCCACCCATGATAACAGAGCCCGTGTGAAACTGTGGTGCTGGGCACACGCGCGTGAGCACACATGCGGGCAGATGTATGCTTCCCCACCACTGCTCACTGCATGCTCCCCATTCTCCTCCTGCCCCATCTAAATCATGCGCCAGGAGCCTGCTGGACAGGGTCCGAGCCTCGAAATCAATGGCGGGAATGAGCACTCAGATCAGTAAGGAAGATCGAATCTCCTCGAACCCCAGTGCTTTATTGGTGGGATCGCGCAGGACCCTGCCGTAACTTATGACAGCGGCAGCGGTTCTCACAGCCAGCCACAAGCTATCAGAACATATGCAGAGTGTTTTATAGGTTCTGAGTCATGTAGCACAGCAGCAGGGTGAAGGAATGGGAACGCAGTCAAAAGAACATGAGAGATCTGCAGGGGGACTTAATACATTAATTAATTGTGTTGATTACAAGAGATTTCATGGTGATCAGGAAGGTACAGGGACTATTGCAGGTCTTGGCTGTAAGTTCGAGCAGGTAAATGAAGGAAATTGCAATACTGCTCGAAAAAACTGCCGGCTGCCTTATTAGCTTTTGTTGTCCTCCGCACAAGCATGGGCACAGATCAGCTTTCCTGGGGAGCCCCGTTCTGCAAAGGCTTTTGCAACTGAGCGTGGCAGCCACCTCGGCCCACCGAGAGAGTTCACTAATAGTGATGCTAAACAGAAGCCTGACTTGGAATTCTGGCTCTTTCAGGGAAAGAGGCGCAGGGATACTGCCGGTTTGATTTTATAACACAAAGCAAACTTCCGTGAAGATTTATCTGGATTTCTCCTTGCACGCGTCTTCTCCCCCAGAAATCTCTGTGGCCATGGCAGTTCAAGTCCACGCAGGAGGGCACACGAGAGGCTTCCTCAGACCACCCATCAGGGCCCCAGGGGAGGCCGGCCCCCAACCGGCCTGCCCCAGATCTGCACACTTCCTTCACGGAGGAGCAGAGGAGGGACACTGCAGAGTTATGCAGGGATTGCCCGGCTCGAAATTCCTCCATGTGTTTTGAGTGTTCACAGTGCTTGCTTTAGTTTAACTAACATTAATCTGTGATTACATCTTTTACCTTGACTTTGCTTTTCCTCAGTTATGTACTTTGGCTTAATCGTTCACCAATTAAAGGTGAAAGATTAAAGGGGAGAAGGAAATGTGCTCAGAGTTATGGCTCACTTTGTGGTCACCGAAGAGGTTGCTTTGGGAGAAGCCCAACTCAGAGAAGGGAACGGGATGCTGTCACTTCTCGAGCCTTGGCACTTCTGGCTGGGTGGGGAATCTCCCAGGCCCAACCACGTGGCCTAAGCTCAGCCTGCAAGTGTTCTTGGGCAGATTAATCAATGAAAGGGGCATATTGGAAGAAACTGGATGGCCACCTGAGTGGGGTGGTGTAAGCGGGTGTCCTGCAACAGCAGGGGGTGGACCGGATGGCCTTCCTGGCCCCTTCCCACTCTGCCATTCTGTGATTCCATTCTATGATTCCCTGCACTCCGGCCCCTCCTGCTTCCCAAGCTGGAAAAGGCAGGATGGGGCCTCTTTGTTCCTTTGAGATGAGTGTGGCATGCGTGGAAGGCACCCCCCCGCCTCCCCCCCCCGCCCCGTGGCAGATGCAGCCCACTGCTGCACTCACAGGTGTGTGTGTGTTGCCACTCACATCCCCATGGGGGGAGCCCACATTTCCCCCAACTGGAAATGTCTGCACTGAACTGCGGACTTTCGATATGCAGAGCAGCTGCCCCACACTTTGCACACACGCCTAAGACTAGTTTAAGCACGCAGGTTGAGTTGCAGTGCTCTGTCTCCTATTTGCTAGACTCTGAGGGGATCTGTTGGCGACATACAGGTATGTGAGGGGGTGTCACATGGAGATGGGTAGAGGCCTGTTCTCCCCTGCAGAGGAAGGCAGGACGCGCTCCAGTGGAGCAAAGCTCAGGGATCCCAGGTTCCGTTTGGATGCCAGGAAGCACTTCCTGACAGTCAGGACCCTGAGGATGCGGAATGGGCTTCCTTGGGAGGTGGCTGAGGCCCCATCGGTGCGGGTGTTCAAGGATAGGCTGGACATGCACATGGTGGGCATGTGGTAAGAGGAGCCGGCTGGAGCTGGGGGTCAGACTAGATGGCCCAGGAGACCCCTTCTGACTCGCTCTGTTTCTATGTTTCTACTAGTGTGGCAAATGCCTGCATTTTGCTGGCCCAGAAAGCCAGGAAATATCCTGGGCGCCTCGTCCCATCGTTGGGCGTGGGGCCTTCCGATTGTGCCGGAGGGCGAGTGGACGCCTTTCTCGCGTCAGAAGAATTGGGTGTTTGACGGCCCACAAATCTGGAGCTCCCCTCCCAGGACGTGAAGACCCAGCGCGTGGCATGCGGCACCTGGGGGCGGGCGGGGGGTGCTGCTGGCGCCATCAGAGGAACTGAGGCCTTGAGCCAGGTGTGCACGTGTGTGCGGTGTGTGAGCGGCAGCGGAAGGACCTGTGTGCCAGGACGAGTGCCAGAGCAAAGCTGCGGGGCAGAAGAGATCTGGGAACAGCCCCCGGCGGGGAGTCTCCCTGGGGAGGTGGGCACAGCGGTGGGGCAGGACTCCTCCAGGGATGCCCCCTGGTGTGTGGGACTGCAGCTGTCCCGGCCAGCCTTGGGGGTTGTCTGCAGGGCATGAGTGGGGGAAGGCTGATTTTGGGGTTCCAGGGATATTTGGGGCACAAGTGAGCCCTCCCACCCGTGTCCCCCAGTGGCCGGTGTGCTGTGCCAGCATCCTCTGACCCTGGAGGAGCCACGTGGCCTTCCAGGCCGGCGGCCACAGCGGGCCTCACTCGGAGCAGCCACTGGGGTGCGTTGGGGCCGGTCGCATGCTGGGAGGTGCTGTTCTGCTCCTTGGGGTACTTCAGGACCTGCGGCCGCCCCAGAGCCTGATGCAGGCTCCCCCCGCCCCCCGGTGTGCCGCCAAGTGGCCTTTGGCCTTCAGGAACAAGGAAGTGGAAATTAATTCTTGCTCTTGATCCAGGAAGATGCAGGCAAATATTTCTCTTTGGCCCAACCCAAGGTGTTTTTGCGTCCATCCTCTTCCCGCAAGGAGCTGCCCATGTTATCTCTTTGGAGCCTATAAAAGTCCCTGCTGCCCGGTGGATCCCGTGACCCAGAGCTGAATGGAGCAGGTGAGCTGTTGGGGGGCTTGTCCCTCGGGTCAGGTGGGGCCGGCCGGCCGGCCTCTGCAACAGGGGCCCACGTCCCGGGCCGGCTGGTCTGGGGTCCCACGCCAGACTGAGCTAATTCTTCTCCTTCGCTAGGTGGTCTGCCACATCTCGGCTTCTCATGTTTCTGTCTTTAATTTGCTTTACCTCAGATTTCGAGCATTTCTCTAAACTTCGGTGTTTTCATCCTAAACTCTGAGAATAGAATGTTTTTCTATGAAGCTTGCATGGAAATTCGTGCACCTCTGCATGTACTTTTCCCAATTCTTATATCAGTGTCCTTGGTTTTGACCAATATACATATTTTGTAAGCAAGCTCCCTAGCCTAGTATCCTTTCGAATGTTATTTTCATGTGCCTGGGTCCATAATGCTCTCATTTTGGGACCCATTTCCTGGCTGAAATACTCCAGGGTGAAATTTGGAGAAGTGTAGATTTCAGATGAGACTTGAGTTCTGGTGCACCATTTGGTTCAAAAGTGTGGTATTGGGTTAGTTCTCATTAAAACGTGACTTCCTTCCCCCTCCCTTGGTAGGCACTTGCTCCAACCAGCCCAGAACGGTCTCCTTGGAGAAGCAGCCCTCCTCAAGGTTTCTAGCTGAGATCTTTGCTTTCCGTATGCTTTACCTCTCGCATCCCCACACGCAGTGGAGTCTGGTAGCTCCAGTGTCAACAGGGCAGTGTATCCACCGGGTTTCAGCCTGAATGTTAGGGAGCACGCCATGGTTCCGAACTGCCACGTGGGCGTGGGGTTAAGCGCCATGCAGGGCTCCTGGCAAGTTCAGGCTGAAGCCCAGGGTGGATGCTCCGCCAGCCTGGCATTAGTACCAGCCAAGCAGCCTCTGATGAAAGCGTTGGGTGGCCCCTGGCTGTCTTTGGGTCCTTCCCTCTGCTCTCTGGCTTTGATGTCTTTACCAGCAGAACTCCCCCCCACCCCAGAGATGCCATGAATGGAACAAGGGAACATTTGAAGAACGGCTACAGAAGAACTGGTTCTCCCCACCATGGGGAGATTCTTTCCCACAACCAGCCCCCTTCCCCTTCCGGAGGCTGGTTGCCTGAACCCAGAGCCTCTTGCTCTATTGCTTGCTCTTTCCCATGGATTCACTGGCCAGGTCGCATCCTGCATGGAGTGGCACTCGTCCTGCAGATCAAAATGGCTGGTTAATCCACCAAGCAGAAGGATTGGTTCAGGAGCAGATCCTTCTCCAAAGACATGAGATGGGAAACAAGCACTGGAACACTATTTATCGCAAACACAGCGCAAGATCTTGCCAGCACCTGAGGCCACCTGGCAGGGGGCCGCACTGAAGCCCTGCACCGTGCTTTGATTCTGGAAGCACAGGTTCTGCTAAGGCCCCTTTTGCTCAGCCCCTTGAAGCTTTGCCTGGAGGCGGCTGATCCCCGAGCTCAGTAAACACAGCTGGAGAGGCTTGCAGAGGGCTTTGCTCTCTTCTCTTCCTTCGAGGAGATGCAGGGAACGCTCGCATGGGAGTGGGGGTAATACAATCAGTGCGCTGCATGGCTGATAGATTTTTAGGGGGTTAAAATAGCTTCCTTCTGTCCCCCATGCCGGACCTCAGAACCACTCCTGCCTTTTCTTTTCAGAGATGGAGAGAAGCCTCACATTCTTGAGCCATCTGCTGGCTTTGGGTCTTTTGCTGGCATCCAAACCTTCCCTGGAAGGTAACACAACAACTCCCCTTCTGCCTTTCTTCCTTCAAGGCCATCATATCTCTGGTGGGAGGAAGGAAAGGAAGCCACTGAAAGGAAATCTAGACACATGTGTGTGGACTGCATTTCTGGGGCGCTTGCTCTGGTTTGCCAGCAGGCTGCATGGCCACTTGTGAAGGGTACTGGGCCAGTCTTGGAGGGTGCTCAGTTCTATGGCTGGGAGGGGGAGACAAGTCCCAGCTACGGAGAATGCTTTTCCCAGCTCCGGTGCAGCCAAGGGGTGGCACATGGACCGAAGCCCCAGACAACTTCCGCATCACCCGTCACCGAGGGCATGTTAACGATATTCCCAACGTGATCGGAAAAGCCATTTTTAGAAACAGGCGCGGTGTTGGCTACTTTCCGGCTCTTGGTCGGCCATGAAGGAGGCAATGCCAGCGCTGGTGGACAGGCTGGGCTAGTTTAAGACCAGGGGATGGTCACGGGGAGTGTAAATTCTACTACTGGCTTTATAAGACTTGCCCAGATGCTGCTGAAGGCCATCACGGGGAATCCCCCGGAAGGCTGGGCAAGGGAGATGTGACGGATGCGTGGAGGAGGGTGACACTGGCAGGAAAATGGGACCGCCACCTGTGACCCAGCCTGCTCTTTTTTGAATCAGCCCCCACTGAGCCAACGGCTGCTTTGGACCTCCTAAGCTGTGTCAGTGAAGCCAAGCAGCTAGTGGATGATGCCTTCGTGTTCTCCCGGGAGAGGTGAGTGTGTTGCGTGTCAGACTCCGGGGAAAGGGTCATTCTGTCCTCCCTCCCTTCCCGGCTCTATTTTGGGACCGTCTTTCAGCCATCACAGTCCCAGGGGTACTTTGCAGACAGAAACAAGTTCAAGAGGCTCACAATTCAGGTCTCGAAATGAAATTGAAAGAGAACAAGAGGCCTACCCACCCGCTAAGCAAAACACTGGCAGCACAATTAAAACAAAGGATTACAAGAAGCAAACAGCAAGGAAACCTCAACCCAAGGACCTCCCACCGCCATTTCCTATATTCCCTGACAAACTGCCCCCTGGGGTAGTAGGTCAGCCTGTTCTGGTTTTGCAGTTTTATTCCTCTCACTTGGGTTGACCAAGGCTCCCCATAAAGGCTCCTGGCAAAATAAGCAGTCATGGAATAAAAGAGGAGGGTCTCTTACGGATACTGGCTGGTGAAAGAACAGAAGCCGGAGGGCAGGATCGAGGCAGGACTCCAGGCAAAGCATCTCTCTCAGACGGCTGCCCAGCTCCTTCCCGGATGCCCGCAGTGTGAGAGAGCCTCCCCCACCCTGGGAACGGGTACCAATGCCACTGCCCTCTAACAGTCAGGAAGCTTTTCGGAAGCCCAGCCAGACCCTGTAAGCTGAGCTTGACTTGCCAAGAATATCAAGAGCAACAAAAAGGGCTTCTTTCAGCATGTAAATAGGAAAAGGAAGGGGAGACAAGTGGTGGGACCACTAAATAAGGAGGAAGGAGATCCAGTGACTGACATGAGGGAACAGACACAGATGCTAAATGGCTATTTTGCCTCTGTGTTCTCCCCAAAGCAGGACGGGGGATATCCGTATAGGAGATTGGATGAGGCTGGGGACTTAGGGGCACAGATTAGAGTCACCCCCCTTGAAGTCGAGGGGCTCCTCAGGGCATTGGACATTACAAAGGCGCCAGGCCCTGACGCGTTACACCCGAGAGTACTTAGAGAGTTGGCAGGGGTTCTCTCACGCCCGCTGGCCTCCATTTTTGAGGCCTCGTGGAGAACGGGTGAAGTTCCAGAGGACTGGAGGGTGGCATCGGTGGTCCCAATTTTCAAAAAGGTTAGTAGGAAGGACATGGGGAATTATAGACCGGTTAGCCTTACGTCCATTGTAGGAAAAGCAATGGAAAGGCTCATAATAGAGAGAGATCTAGTGATGCTAGATAGGGAAGGGAGGCTGACAGCCACACAACACGGCTTCCGCAAAAACAGGTCCTGCCAGACAAACCTTGTGGAATTCTATGACAAGGTTTCAAGATGGCTAGATGGAGGGGATGCAGTGGATGTGGTATACCTGGATTTCAGCAAGGCCTTTGACAAAGTGCCCCATGATATCCTGGTGGAGAAACTGAGGAGTTTTGGGATACACCAAAGCACTGTCCGGTGGATTAGGGCATGGTTGACTGACCGAAAGCAGAAGGTAACCATTAGCGGGGAATCGTCGGGATGGCAGCCAGTGACAAGCGGGGTCCCCCAGGGCTCTGTCCTGGGGCCGATCCTGTTTAATCTTTTCATTAACGACATGGAAGAAGGGGTGAACAGTCTGCTGATCAAATTCGCAGAGGACACTAAAACTGGGGCAGTGGCCACAACTGAGGAGCAGATACACCAGATCCAAAAGGATCTGGACAGACTATGGAAGTGGGCAGGAGACAACAGGATGGCGTTCAATGTGGATAAGTGCAAGGTCTTACACTTGGGGCATAGGAATAGCTGTCATAAGTACAGGTTAGGGGACAAGTGGCTGGAGAGCAGCACTTGTGAAAGGGACCTTGGGGTACTGGTTGGCCGCAGGCTAAACATGAGTCAGCCGAGTGATGCGGTGGTCAAGAGGGCGAATGCCACCCTTGGTTGCATAGCCAGAAGTGTGGCTTCTAGATTGAGAGAGGTATTACTACCACTCTATATGACCCTGGTGCACCTGAAACTGGTGTATTGTGTTCAGTTTTGGGCCGCTCATTACAGAAAGGATATAGCCAGGTTGGAGTCAGTGCAGCGAAGGGCCACAAGGTGGGTGGCCGGTTTGCAGGGGATGGGATATGAGGCGAGACTGAGGGAACTGGGTCTCTTCAGCTTGGAGAAGAAGAGACTCAGAGGGCATCTGTTGGCAACATACAGGTATGTGAGGGGGTGTCACATGGAGGTGGGTAGAGACCTGTTCTCCCCTGCAGAGGAAAGCAGGATGCGCTCCAACAGAGCAAAGCTCAGAGAACCCAGGTTCCATTTGGATGCCAGGAAGCACTTCCTGACAGTCAGGATCCCGAGGGTGTGGAATGGGCTTCCGCAGGAGGCGGTTGAGGCCCCATCGGTGAGGGTATTCAAAGACAGGCTGGATGTGCGCATGGTGGGCATGTCGTGAGCTGAGCTGGCTGGTGCCAGGGGTCAGACTAGATGGCCCAGGAGGCCCCTTCTGACTCGCTCTGTTTCTGTGTTTCTATGTTTCTGTGTCCTGCTGATGGAGAAGAGATCCTGGACTTTCTTTTTGTGACAACCCTCCAAGGACTTGTGGAGTGCCCTTCCTACCCACCCTCCATCTTTTCTTCTTCAGGCTAAACATGCCCAGCTCCTTCAATCTTTCCTAGCAAGGGCTTTGCTTCCAGTCCTCGGATCATCTTCACTGGCCTCCTGCAGACTCTTTCCTATGTGTCTGCATCTTTCTTGATGCCCAGAAATGGATGCAGTATTCAGGAGGAGGCCGGAGCGTCGCTGAGAGATGGGGCAGATTTCGCAGGACAGATGAATGCTTCAGTCACTCAGCCCAAGCATCACTGCAGAAACTGTGCCAGACTTTTCTGAGTATTTGGACACTTTCTGGGCTAACTCTTGCTCCCTCTGCTCTCTTCCCAGAGCAAAGGCAAGCTCGAACCAGAGCAATGTCTCCCCCTACGAATTCCTGAAACGCTTGAAGGAGCCCGTAGCAGGAGCCAGGACTGCAATCCGAGCCGCAAGTTACCTGGAGGTGACTTTGGATCTCCTGAAGCAGAAAGTGCAGGTGCCCTGGCAAACAGTATCCAATATTACAGGTATTGTTGCAAGGAATCAAGTAAAAACTTTGTTTTTAACTTTGTTTTAAATGGTGTATTGGTTTTACATGCTTATATTGTTTTATCTTGTTTTGATTTGTTGTTAGCCATCCCGAGGCTTGTTTGCAAGGGGGCGGCATATAAATTTGTACAATAAATAAATAAATAAATAAATAAAAGATGTACAAGCTGGTCTTGAAAAAATGCCAATCCACAGTCAGTCTTGAGGACTAGCCTTCTGTTATGTTCAAAAATTAAGGATGCAAGTCAACGCATGTTCAGGCAGAAAAAACGCCTTATAGTTTCTGAGCATCTGCAGTCAATTTCTTCTTCTGTCTCCTCCTCCTCTTTAATCTCAGAAAACACGGTTAATATATCCCTCCTTTAAATCTGATTTCTTATGGAAAAAAAAGATAAATGCTAGCTATTGCCTCCTTTGTGTTGGGAAAGTCGGGGTGGTTGCTTGTTTCTGACAGATTTGTCATTTTAGATCTACTAAGCACCAAGCAGAAGGAGGAGCTCTTCAGGGCAACCGGCTGTGACTACGTGAATCGTCCTATGAGTTGTTCAGAGGACAGTCCCTACCGGACCATCACTGGGGAATGCAACAACAGGTAGCCGGGCCCCCGTGCAACCACTCGGCCTGCGGGTGGGGGTGCCGGCTGTCCTCCTGGGCTCTCCACGCGTGGCCAAGGGGCTGCTGTGTGGGGGATGCAAGGAACCTGATCCACCCCGGGGCTCTCGGGAGGTCCTTACGCAAGCCCTCCGCTTCCCATCCCAGGCAGAACCCTCATTTTGGGGCATCCAACCACGGCTACGCCCGCTGGCTTCCCGCGGAGTACGAGGACGGCATCTCTCTTCCGAGGGGCCTGATCGAAGGCCAACTGTACAATGGGTACCCACTCCCACTGGTAAGGGCCCGGAGGCGAGCCTGGATCCTGGGGAATGCTGCCAGGGCAGCGGTGACAGGGAGGACCCAGCCAGCCGGCCAGGGTGGGTGGCCCCTGTGGGATCTGTGCGGGGGCATCTGTCCCTGCATGCCTGGGGCGAAGGTCCCGGGTCCTGCTCCCGGCCACCCCAGCTCGAGCCTGGAAGGCGTGTGTTCCTACCGCAGGTCTGGGCAGGTTCTGGGCAGAGCTGGAATTTCCTCCTACTGCACCTTTGCATGTCCTGAGTGGGGGGAGGCCGCTTTGGCGACATCCAAGGGCAGGGAGCATGGGACAGACAGGCTGCTGCCAGGCTGTCTCGCGTCTTCACGGGAAAGCATCCCTTGTGGGGTCAGGGCTGTTGCTCAGTGTGAGAAAACCGGCACTTTGCAGGGTCCCAGGATCCACCCCCCGCCATTTCCAGGGAGGGGGGGACCGGGACCGGCTGCAGACCCTGGGAGGTGCCCCCCGACCTCTCTGTGAGCCCAGAGCGGCTGTAGGCAAGCAGAGCAGCCCAGATGTTTCTGGATCAGAACTCCCATGAGCCTCAGCCAGCATGGCCAGTGGTCAGGGATGATGGGATTTATAGCCCAAACCTCTGGGGGCACTTGGTCTGAAGAAGGCTAAGTGAGGCATGCAGCTCCCGCCAGCCCAGCCAGACAAAGGGCAGCTGCCAGGGATGCAGTCCAAAACATCTGGAAGACGCTGGCTTGCTGGTCCCTTTAGGCACCTGGGTGCCCTCCAGATGTTGTGGGTTTCCCTTCCCATCTGCGCCCACCAGCACGGCCAATACTCAGCGGTTGTAGGGGTCATTGTCCACATCTGGAGAGCACAGGATGCAGAAGGCGGGAGTGGGTGACACTCCAGTGCCCCCAGCTGCACGGGACTGCAGCACTCATCGGCTCCAGCGGGGGTGTGGGAGGGGCAGCCCCCCGCATCGGAGGACACCGCCTGCCTGGGCTTGGCACCCGTGGCCGCCTGGGGCGCCATCTTTCCCTGGCAGAGAGTCCACGGCAGGCGCTTTGCCCTGCAGGTGCGGAAGGTCTCCAACGAGGTCATCACCACCCCCAACGAGAACGTCTCGAAGGACACGGAGCGCTCGCTCGCCTTCATGCAGTGGGGCCAGTGGATCGACCACGACTTGGATCTGGCCCCCATGACAGAGACCAGCACCCACCACAAGGAGGCCCACTGCGACACCAGCTGCAACTATGTGCCCCCTTGCTTCCCGATCAAGGTAGCCCAGCTTGGCGGCATCCCTGGGCGGGGCTGTGGCAGGCTGGCTCGTGCAGGGCCAGGCACAGGTCCCCGGGGAGGCCTTTTGGCCGGCCCCGGCTCAGTCCCTGTGTCAGCTTGCGCTGAAGAACATGGACACACGATTGGCCTGGGTGCAGGTTTTATTCTGGGAAGCTGATCAGCAGCCCTGCCGGTCATTGCCAGCTCCTGGGCTGCCGTGTGAGGAAGGGCGGGACAGCAGCTGGCCCCGTCTTGGGAATACTGGCTGGGGGTGATTGGCACACTGGTCCGAATGCCGAGCGGGGCATTGGACAGGAACCGCCAGGGACCCACGGCTGTCGGTGCTGAGGGCAAAGTGGAGCCTTTGTATCCAGAGCAGCGCTTCTCTGTAGGCTGCTTGCTGCTAGCACTCGCCATGCCGGCTCAGCCAGGCAGGCAGGCAGTTCTGGATCCAAGGACTGTTTTCCGCAGATCCCCCCCGGAGATCCGCGGATTACAAAGCCGGGCGTCTGCATGCCGTTCATCCGGAGTGCCCCTGTGTGCAACCCCGCAATGTCCACCCGGGAGCAGCTCAACGCCATCACCTCGTTCCTGGACGCAAACACGGTGTACGGGAGTGAGGTGCCGCTGGCGCAGGCCCTGCGCAACCAGAGCAGCCCTCTGGGCTTGATGGCGCTGAACGAGAACTTCACGGACGGCGGCTTGGGGCTGCTGCCCTTCGAGAACAACTCGAGAAGCCTCTGCCTCCTCACCAACCGCACCGCCAACATCCCTTGCTTTAAAGCAGGTGAGTCTCAGTGGTGCACCTGCCCCCCCTCCCGCAGCGCCACTGTGAGCCGCGCACCTTGGCTATGCAGGAAGTGGGCGCTCAGTTCCTGGGCACTGTCCCTCAACGGCAGCAGGAGAAATTGTGCCAGACTGGACAAATGGGGAAATATTTTATTCTGGGTTACATGCTTGCAGCAGGGGCCTTCCAGAAGTTGGAGGATGCTGGGACTTGTAGTAACTGGCCTACATGGTGCCCTTTTCTCTCCCTGCCCTCATGCTGCAATGTGCAAGAACTTTCCCGGAGTGTGAAGGTGCCCGAGATACTGGCCTGGCCACAGCTGAGCTCACTGGGCAGAGGGCTGTTGCTCGGGGCCGAAGGCTCACTGGCCTGGCCTGCAGATCGTCCTGGCCGCGCTCTTGGGGCCTCCTGAGGCTTCGGACCGAGCCCTGTGAAGGAAGCCCTGGAGAGCCGCTCCCCCAGAGCAGATCTGTCCCCTTCCAAGGCAGCTTCCTCAGACCCGAATTAAACCCGCCCACCCTTCAGAACCGGGAGGGCCAGCACCTCCTGTTAGGGAAGGTCCGTGGCTCTGTGGTGGAGCCCTTCCTGGCCTGCAGGAGGCCCCATTAACCCAGCAGCATCTCTGTGGCCAGCATGGCTCCTTGGCCGAAACCCGGATCGGCATCAGGAACACTGCCAGGAGGACCGGGCAGGCAACATGGTGCAATGAGCCTCCGGGGCTTTTGGGATCAGCGTGCCGGGGGTGCCCGTGATGGAAGAAAGGGCCGTTTTCTAATCTCCTGCTCACTTAGAAGTGCGACCCAGTGCTTCGAAAAGCCGGAACACTGCAAGGATCAGGCAGAGACCCCGTGCCATTTTCATAATTTTGCAGGGGACACAAGGGTGACCGTAACGCTGGGGCTGACGGCCTTCCACACCTTGTTCGTCCGGGAGCACAACCGCTTGGCCACAGAGCTGAAGGTGCTGAACCCCCACTGGGATGGGGAGAAGCTTTATCAGGAGGCCCGGAAGGTGGTCGGTGCGGTCATCCAGGTACCAGGCGCCCCCTCCATTTCGGTGCTGTTTCACGCGTTCACGTCATTTCAGTGCCCCTCGCGAGCTGAACCCTCCCGGGTGATTCACAGCCATGTGGCATCTAGCATGCAGCGTGATGCTATTTCAAGCAGCAAGTGGGTTGCGATAGGCAGCATGCAGAGCACAGGTGACACGTTCAACCGCTTTTTGAAGAGCAGTTCTCCTCCCTGGAGGACATTAGATGCCTCTAAGAAAAGGTCAGCCTTAGCGAGGCCGTGAAAGGGTCGGCTCCAGGCAGACCAATGAGGAGATGATTGCAGAATTGCAGGGACGCCACCAGGAAGGCCTTCTCCCCTGTTTCTTTCCTCAGAGGTGGCCCTTGAAGGAAGCATGCTCCCAGCATGCCCCTGCAGAGCAGTCCATCAGGCATTGCAGCCCTAAGCCATGTAGGGTCATTTAATCCGTTATGGTTTAGACCACCCCATCCCCAAAGCATTCTGGGTGGTTTATAAAGATGAAAAACCTTTAAAATACAGGTTTTGCATCTTTATAAACCTTGGCTCACAAACTCAATCTGTTCCAGGACTCTGGTCATGAGCCAAATTGGTCATGAGCCAAGTTAAATTTCCCCATAAGGTTCAACGTAAATAAGATTAATCCGTTTGCAACTATTTTTTTAATCAGAAAAATTTGAAGCAAAGCGACCAAGAAAATGGCCACCTCCTCCCACATGAGCGTGATTGCGATCGCAGCCATAGATGGGCACGCTCGGGGCGGGGGGTGGGGGGGAGGCAGGCGCAATCGTGCCGGGAGTGGGGAGAGGGCCACGATCGCAGTCGCCACCCAACATGAAGTTCGCGACCCGAGTCAAAATTTTCATGAAATTTTTGTTTGCAACCCGATTTGGTCATGAACTGAGGTGTTTGTGAGACGAGGGACCACTGTACACAGCATAGAATGACAGAGTAGCAGAGTTGGAAGGGGCCAGGAAGGTCATCAGGTCCACCCCCTGCTGTTGCAGGACACCCGCTCACAGCACCCCACTCAGAGGGGGTCTTTTCATTATTTGTTGCCACTCCATATCTGGATGGATTCCAGAGCAGTGAATGATATAAGGATAAACCCATGGACCGCGCGCCCTGGAGAGGCCTGCCTGGCGCCGTCGTTTTTTGTTTTTCGGCGCCAGGCCAAGACCTTTTTATTTAAAAGTTATTTTAATTGTTAATTGATTATTCATTGGGTTTTATATTGTGCCGAAATGTCTCCAAAATTTTTAAGGTTCTGTGAATGATATCTGTTTTGTAAGCCGCCCCAAGGCTTTTTGCGAATGAGGCGGCATAGAAGTGTTTTAAATAAATAAATAAATCAACGAATCACCACGTCACACAAACAATTTTAATCACCAGCCGTAGAAAATCCAGGACCCAGACTGGAAGTCTGAGTAGATAAACGGCGATAGCAGTGTTGGCTCTGGGGGGGCCTCGTGGGCACGTCTAGCCATAATCAGGGCCCACCTCCTGAAGGCCCAGGGAGAAGCTGCTGGGTGCAGTCCGCCGAGCCCGCCCTGCCCCGATTGCGTGCCGATCGATCGTAACACAAGGATGTGCCATTGTTGCTGCAGCCACTCATGGGGAACGTTCCATTGCTGTGTTTCTGATTGTGGGGCCACCACCCCTGTGACACCAGAGGGGGGTGGCCACAACTGAGGAGCAGGAGATCCTGATCCAGATCCGGAAGGCTGGGCAGGCTGTGGAAGTGAGCAGGGCACAGCAGGAGGGCGTCCAGTGTGGCTTAGGGCGAAGCCGTGCACTTGGGACTCAGGAAGAGGTGTCACAGGTACAGGATGGGGGACAAGTGGCTGGAGATCTCGGGGTGCTAGCCGACAGCAGGCCGAACATGAGCCAGCAGTGCAATGCGGCAGGAAAGAAGCCAAATGCCACCCTTGGATGTGCAGCCGGAAGCGTGGCTTGCAGATCGAGGGAGGTGTCGATACCGCTCTGCATGCTCTGGTGTGCCCGCAATTGGCATCCTGCGTCCAGCTCTGGGCTCCATGTTATAAGAGAGGCATAACTAAGCTCAAATCAGTTCAGTGCAGGGTCACAAGGGTGGTGGACGGCTTGAGAGAGACTGGGGGAACAGGGTCTTTTCAGCCCAGAGAAGAGGAGACTCAGAGGGGATCTTTAGCGGCTTCTAGGTATGTGATGGGATGTTATGTGGACAAGAGCCGTGACCTGTTCTTCCGTGCAGTGGAGGGCAGGATGTGTTCCAATGGGGCAAAGCTCAAGGAACCAGGCTTCTGGTTGGATGTCAGGAAGGACTTCCTGAAGGTTAGGACCCCTAGGACATGGCATGGGCTTCCAAGGGAGGTGGTTGAAGTCCCATCAGTGAGAGTGTTCAAGGAAAGATTGGACAACCACATGTTGGGGATTACATGAGCAGAGCTGGCTGAGCCGGGGTCAGATTAGATGGCCTGGGAGGTCCCCTCTGGCTCACTCTGTTTCTATGTTTCTCAAGAGCATCTTTTTCCTGTGTGAGCAACTCTTTTGTGTTTGTTCCCACCCCCCGCAGGGCATCACCTTCGAGACGTACCTACCCCTTCTGCTGGGCACCGAGTTCAGCAAGCAGGTGCCGCCGTACCAGGGCTACGACGACTCGGTGGACCCCACAGTCTCCAATGCCTTCTCCCTGGCCTTCCGGTTCGGCCACGGCTCCATCCCACCCATCGTGCCCCGCCTGGACGAGCACTACAAGCCCCTGGACCTGCACGGCAACGTCCTGCTCCATCTCACCTTCTCTGCTTCGTGGAGGGTGGTGATGGAAGGTAAGCTGGGGGCTCCCGGACAGGTCGCCTAGCCTTAGCTGCCTCGCACTGCCTGCCCATGTTACATTTCCCCTCCCATAAGAGGTTGCAAGGTTTTCCCCATCCTCACAACAACGAGCCTGCGAGGTAGGCCAGGCTGAAACGGTGTAACTGGCTCAGAGTCACCCAGGGAGCCTGATGTCTGAGTGGAGACTCAACCTGGACCTTCCAGATCCCAGTCTCACCACCGTCCTGGCTAACTCTGTGCCACCTTGGCTCAGGTCTCCGTTGATGCTCCTCAGTGAAAGTCATGGAATGACCCCTCCCCTCCCCTTCCAGGAGGGGCGATTTTGTGGGGCAAACAGCTGGCAGGGAAAGGGTTCCTCTTGCCCCCCCGCTGTGCCGTGGCCCCAGTCCAGACCAGGGCCAAGTGCACCCATGCAGGCGGGAGACCCAGTGCAGCACTGTGGTGAGACGCCTGGACCCAGGAGATCCGGGTTCGAGCCCGCACTTGGCCCTGAAGCTCATGGGTGACTTTGGGCCAGTGACTGACTCTTGGCCTAACCTACTTTGCAGGGTTGTTGTGAGGGTAGAGTGGGGAGGAGCAGAGGGGGTTCCTTGCAGGATAGAAGTCTGAGTAGAGATATGGTCAGATGAACGAACGAATGTGGTTCAGCCACATGGTATATAATTAACGGGATTTGTGGCTTGACCCTCATTTACAAGATTTTATGGGGTTCAGGCAAGTATAGCCTTCTCATGTTTCCCCACCAGCTTGCCCATGCCTTTCTCTTCCAAGTGGAAAATCCACTGCGGAAAAGACAAAACGGAACAGCTGAGAAGGCCTTGGGCTGCCAGGAGCCCTCTGCCCCTGTGCCAGCCATGTCTAGAAAACTGGCGGTCCCATCTCTACCACCACATGGCTGAATTCTCTTTCAAAGACGCGCTCAGGGGCTGCATTCCAGGGAGGGCCCCGGAGTACCTGCCTATTTTAGCTGCCCATTCGCCACAGCTGAGGAAAGGCGGGGCCGTTTCTAGAATGGGAGGAAAATACGTCAATGCTGGGAAGTGAAGAATTCGTGGTTGGGGGAACGGGGGGCCAGGAGGGGGTCCTCCGGAGGCCTGATGGGGACGCGAGGCAGTCCACATCTGGTGGCCTGTGAGACCGAGGTTCTGCACCTCTGACGTGGATGCCCAGAGGTCCGAATGGGCCCCTTCTTTATCAGCCCTTTACTGAGGGCCACGCGGCCCGGGATCTGCCCCATCTTGTGGGGAAGGACCACAACTTGTGTGTGCAGCATGCCGGCACTTCCGGGGAGGGCCAGGAAAGGCCCCAGCTGAAGCCCCGGAAGGCCAGCTGCAGGCCGCATCACACTGCAGCTCTCGCCACCCTCGCCCTGCATCTGGTACCATCCTGACACGTGGAGGCAGCTCACGGGGCTCCGGTGATCCTGAGGGTCGAAGGGCAGCTCCCCTGAAAGGCCATGCTGGCAAGGGGCGCCGGGCCCACCTCCCTTCTGGACCTCCGCTCACTCTCCCCTGCTCCAGGCGGCATCGACCCACTCGTCCGGGGCCTGCTGGCCGACCACGCCAAGCTGATGCGGCAGAACCAGATGATGGTGGTCGAGCTACAGGAACATCTCTTCGAGCAGCTGGAGGAGATCGGCCTGGACCTGTCTTCTCTGAACCTGCAGCGGGGCAGAGACCACGGCCTGCCAGGTAGGCCCCTCATCGGCAAGGTGCTGCCCCACCGCCCCCGCCTGCTGGGGCAGTGCCATTTTGTGACCCCGCATCCCAGAGCGATGAGAAACACAGAAACATAGAAACAGAGCGAGTCAGAAGGGGTCTCCCAGGCCATCTAGTCTGACCTCCGGCACCAGCCGTGGGGGAGCTTGGCTGCAGAGCGCATGATGTGCCTGCCATGCCGTTACGGAGATGCACACTGGACGGAAGCAGCTGTGTGGGGAAAGCAGCCTCCGGCTGACACAGGGGCAGCCCCGGAGCTATTAGGCTCAACCGCCTATCTGATTTTCCTGTTTTATTCCTCTTCATATCTGCATGTTGCTCTTGGCTTTGGCTGTCTTGCATAGTGGAACCCAAATAAATACTAGAGCAGCCTTGCCCAACATGGTACCCTTCAGATGTGTTAGACAGCAGATTCCAGCTGGGGATGATGGGAGCTGAAGCCTGGCACCTCTGGAGGGCCCTGCTCTGGGGAGCTCTTTTCCAGCTGCTAAGAACACCCTCAGCTGGCAGATTAGGCAGGAAGAGTGAAGATGTCATACGCAGAAGCTGCAGCGCCCGCCTTGCTCCGTCGGGCCCAGGGAGCCGTCCCAGCCCTGCCCTTGTCCAAGGAAAGCGGCTCTTCCTGCTTGCCGCCACTTCTGTCTCCCCTGGCCCAGTGCCCAGAGCGGTAATTATGGGGGATCACAGTAATTATGGGGGATTTCAATCTCCCGGATATTACTTGGGAGACTCACTCGGTGGTGACAGCCAGGTCACGTCGCTTCCTAGAAGCTCTAGAGGGTGGGTTTTTCACACAGAGGGTCCGAGAGGCGATGAGGGGGGGAAACATCCTGGACCTGGTCTTGACCAATAGGGAGGAGCTGATAGATGAAGTACAGATTAGGGGAGCTCTGGATGCGAGTGATCACTCCATCCTTTGCTTTCAGATCAGGGGACTGGGGACGTGCAGCAGGGCGAGCACTAGAAGCTGGGACTTCAAGAGGGCCAACTTTGGCCAACTGAAGGCCAGGCTGGGGAAAGTCTCCTGGGAGAGGTTACTGGAAGGTAAGCGAGTTGAGGAGGGTGGATGGCACTCAAAAGGGAGGTTTTGCAGGCACAAGCCCTGACGATACCTCTAGTCAGTAAGGTGGGGAGGCGGAGGAGAGTGCCGCCATGGATGCGAAAGGAGGGGGTTAGGGGGATTAGACGAAAGAGGAGCCTCCATAGGAAATGGGTACTGGGGGAAATAGACAAAAGGGTATACCGGGAGGAGGAGGCCCGTTGCAGAAGGATTCTTCGCAAGGCTAAGGCTGATTATGAGCTGAGACTTGCCAAGAATATCAAGAGCAACAAAAAGGGCTTCTTTCAGCATGTAAATAGGAAAAATAGGCAGTGGCCACAACTGAGGAGCAGATACACCAGATCCAAAAGGATCTGGACAGACTATGGAAGTGGGCAGGAGACAACAGGATGGCGTTCAATGTGGAGAAGTGCAAGGTCTTAAGATTCTCAGCTATAAGAATAGCTGTCATAAGTACAGGTTAGGTGACAAGTGGCTGGATAGCAGCACTTGTGAAAGGGACCTCGGGGTACTGGTTGACTGCAGGCTGAACATGAGCCAGCCGTGTGATGCGGTGGCCAAGAGGGCAAATGCCACCCTTGGTTGCATAGCCAGAAGTGTGGCTTCTAGATCGAGAGAGGTATTACTACCACTCTACACGAATCTGGTGTGCCCGCAACTGGAGTATTGTGTTCAGTTTTGGGCCCTTCATTACAGAAAGGATATAGCCAGCTTGGAGTCAGTGCAGCGTAGGGCCACAAGGCCGGTGGCCGGTTTGCAGGGGATGGGGTATGAGGCAAGACTGAGGGAACTGGGTCTCTTCAGCTTGGAGAAGAGGAGACTCAGAGGGGCTCTGTTGGCAACATACAGGTATGTGAGGGGGTGTCACATGGAGATGGGGAGAGGCCTGTTCTCCCCTGCAGAGGAAAGCAGGACACGCTCCAATGGAGCAAAGCTCAGGGAGCCAAGGTTCAGTTTGGATGCCAGGAAGCACTTCCTGACAGTTAGGACCCCGAGGGCGTGGAATGGGCTTCCACGGGAGGCGGTTGAGGCCCCATCGGTGAGGGTGTTCAAAGACAGGCTGGACATGCACATGGTGGGCATGTCGTGAGCGGAGCCGGCTGGTGCCAGAGGTCGGACTGGGTGGCCCGGGAGGCCCTTCTGACTCACTCTGTTTCTATGTTTCTATGTTTTGTCCCCGACTAGCATACAATGCCTGGAGGCGCTTCTGTGGCCTTTCTCAGCCAGCCGATGAGGCCGAGCTTGCCGCTGTCCTGCAGAACACCGCACTGGCAAAGAAGCTGCTTGAGCTTTATGGGACCCCGAGCAACATCGACCTCTGGATTGGGGCGATGGCTGAACCCTTTGTCCCCCAGGGGCGGGTTGGCCCCCTCCTGGCGTGCCTCATCGGGCTGCAGTTTCGCAAAGTCCGGGATGGAGACAGGTGAGCACCCTTCCGAGGCGCCGCTGCCCTGGCGCCTGCTCCTTCCAGGAGACCAGCCCAGGGCTTGGGGAGTGATGTCACCTCTGCCAGGTGAGCCCCATAGTGCGGGGCACCTGTCTGGCTTCTGTGGAGGGTGCAGCCTCACCCCGAAGGGGCTCTGCTCCATTCAGCCAGGCTCTTTAGAGGAGCTCGCATCACTAAAAAGCCTCCAAGGCAGAGCGGGCCCCCCGAGGCTGCCCCTGCCTTCGCCTCTGCCCAGCACAGGAACGTGGCGCCAGCAGCTCCCCTGAACTGGAATTTGGCCCTCGGGCCGGGCGGCCCTGTGCCGGACTCCTGGCGGGGCTGCAATCCCAGTCGGCGGTGCCAGGGGAGTGTCGCCTGGCTCCGTCCATCCCGGGCCTCTTTCTCGGCAGGTTCTGGTGGGAGAATCCCGGGGTGTTCACCCCACAGCAACGCCACGCTCTGAGCAGTGACTCCCTTTCGCGCATCATTTGTGACAACACGCGCATCACCGAGGTGCCCCGGGACAGCTTCCGGGTGAACAGCTATCCCCACGACTTCGTGAACTGCCGCGAGATCCCAAGACTCGACTTGTCGGCTTGGAAAGAATAGCGGTGAAATCACAGGTGCTCTAGGGACCCTTGGCACTCTCCGGCTTTGCAGCGCCTCCGAGGCTGAGTTTGAGCCGGAACTCAGGAAGGATTCGCCCAGCCATGCCTTCAGCGAGGGCACTGAGCACTTCGACGCACCTGTGGGGCCCCTTCCTCTTTGGTCCCCAGGCGATGATAATGCAGCGCCCCTTGTGTCCGGGACAGAGACGAGCAGCCTCTGCGCTTAAGGCTGTGGCTCCCAGTTGGCTCTGAGTCCATTTCATTTGTCTGCAGAATTAAAATCTAGGCATGAAGGATGTGAACTGGGCCACGGGTCTCTTTGAGTTCCACCCCATTTCCCAAGGCATTTCTAAGTTCTGCCAGTGGCACGGGGTCTCGGCAGAACTTAGAAACAGAGAAACAGAGCAAGTCAGAAGGGGTCTCCCGGGCCATCTAGTCTGGCCATCTAGCTCCAGCCGGCTCCGCTCACGACATGCCCACCATGCGCATGTCCAGCCTGTCCTTGAACACCCTCACCGATGGGGCCTCAACCGCCTCCCGTGGAAGCCCATTCCACACCCTCGGGGTCCTGACTGTCAGGAAGTGCTTCCTGGCATCCAAACAGAACCTGGGATCCCTGAGCTTTGCTCCGTTGCAGGAGGGAAGCTTTGGAAGAAGGCTTACATGCTGTCCCAAGATGACGGAGGCCTGGTGCCACGCATCTGGGGGACACTGAGCCCTCGGACGGCCTGGCCAGCTCAGGCAGCATCTGGACTGCCCTAAATGGCCCGGCTCCCACCCACGCTCCTTGCCCACTCGGTCCCCGCAGCCACCAACCATTGGGCGATTTCCTAGCTTTTGCGCAGCGTTTTCTGCATGGCGAGCAGTTGAAGCTCTTTCTCAAAGGTGTAGTAGCTGGCTGCAAGGGCCTTAGGTCGAAAATATTGACACTTTTGCCCGTGTCCGATCCCACCTGGAATTCAGTCCTCAGCAGCCCCTCTGAGACTAAACCCTAAGCGCGGACACTTCTGGGGGGCAGCATGTGCCCTGCACCTCCGCTGCCAGGCATCTTGGTTTCTCTTGTGAATGAACCAAAGCGCCTGGGTGCGCGTGTTCTGGAGCCACACTGCTGATTCCTCCCAGCCGCATACCTGAAGGTGTGTCTTGCTACAGGCAAATATGAACTGCAGTCATATGAGCGCATGTCCATCCGCCATCCATCACTACTGCTGCTCCAAGGCCCTAAAACCCGGACGCCGGGATCTCAGGGTTCTCGGACTTTTCAGGTGTGCCAATTGCTCAGGTGTGTCCCTGTGCGCAAAGCTTGGTGCCCCCTCACGGGCCAGCAGGTGGCAGGCACAGCTTGTTGCTGCAGGAGATCGGGGAGCGTGAGGGAGCCCCTGCTCTGCCCAGCTGGGGAGGAGCCTTCAAGGGAATCGGCGGGGGGGGGGGGCCTCGCAGGGGCTGCCGGGTACCACCAGGTGTGGCTTCACTCAAGAGGCAGCTGCCAGCGCGGCTGCAACCACTTTGCGACTTGGACCGCTGCTGTGCTGACCTTTCCTGCTCGTTCTGCCCAGGATCGTGGCCCAGGGGCAGTTTTGGGAAGGGGACGGATTTATTTTAAATGTGGGTTGTGGGGGTTGCTACCTCATTGGTACAAACAGATGCATCTACTCAAAGGCTCAGAAATACAGAAGCTGGCCAGGGCCGCAGCCCCGCGGTCTTGGCGATCCTTCCTCTCATGCGGCGAGCTGAGGGGCTGCGCGATGGCCCTGGGGAGGTGACACCGCTGCCCATCGCTCGTTCACTTGCTCGCTGGCTGAGGTGCTTGCCAGAAACACGCTGGGGACAGAGGGGAGCTCTGTAGGAACCAGGTCCGCTTGGCCCCTGGAAACGCCCTGCGAGCTTTGCAGCCCTGGGGGGCCTCGCCAGCTGCTGAGCCTCAGCCTTGTGTTGGAGGAGCCTGGCTGGGCTTCAGCTGCCTCTCTGTGATGCAGCCTCGGGGAGCCAGAGGTGGGCCAGTGGGGTTCAGGGCAGAGCAAGGAAATGCCACCCCTTGCGGAGAGGTGGATGGAGCGTTTGGGGCAGTTTCCTTGAAAGTCGGGCCGAGTGAAAAAGTGACCCGCAAAAGTTTTTATTTTAGAGTTTCAGGTGGCGCAGTGGTTTAAACTGCTGTGCTGCTGGGCTGGTAGATCGAAAGGTCTCCGGTTCGAATCTGCACAACAGGGTGAGTTCCCGTTGCTCCGTCCCAGCTCCTGCCGACCTTGCAGTTCGAAAGCATGCAAATGCGAGTAGATGAAAAGGTGCCACTTTGGTGGGCAGGTAACAGCGTTCCTGCACCTCGGTGTTTAGTCATGCCGGCCACACGACCACAGAGACTGTCTGGGGACAAGCGCTGGCTCCCTCAGCCAGGAAACGGAGATGAGCACCACCCCCTAGAGTCAGGCATGACTGGACTTAATGTCACGGGGAAACCTTTACCTTTACCTTTAAGCAAAATTCGAATGGGGAAGCAAACACTGTTCCTATAAAATATAGTCCAATGAAAAGGGCTGCTGGGCATCGCGCAAGCCAGCACCTCCTGAGAAGCGGAAAAACAGCCGTCAAAACCCAGCCGCAGAGCAAGCCCTTCCAAACGCAGCTCATTGTCTTAATTAGAAAGAAGCAGCTCTGGATTTCCAGGGTGTTTCAGCAGATGATATCGATGGGGCTGGATGCAGGGAGGGTAGTGACAGCCTCGAGGAACTCCAAGGGCCCTCCCAGTCCAGTGGCTCCAGAAACGTGTGGGCACCACCAGGCAGGGCTGTGTCTGGCGCTTCTGATGTCAGGGAATCCCAGTTTCACAGCCCGTGAGAATGTGTGCTCAGATCCACAGGGAGACCGACACGTCACAAACTTCAGCAGTTTTATTGGTGAGGAAAAACATCCAGGAAAAACCCCTCTGCAGAGACAACTCTGCAACAGCGCTTCTGAGCAGAGGTGCACAGACCAGCTACAAGTTTCCAGAACATACCCAGAGTGTTTTATAGGTTTCTAGTTGCGGACACAGGAATGGGGCAAGGGAGGGAAGAATGGGCACATACCAACAGATCATGTGTTCATGAATAGAACAATTTGAGAAAACTGCAGAGGGGACATGGCCGGATGGGACAGTGAGTATCAGTGATTGCAGAGCATCGCTATGGCAAGGAGAGAGGCACGTGCGCCTTAACAGGGCTTGGGAGTGGGTGCTGACACGCAGAAGAGCTAGTCAGGGCCGTTTGCTGCAGCCCGGCAGAGAAACAGCACAAAAGCCTCAGTAGTTTGATGCGGAAGCCAAGGATGAACAAGCTTAACTTTGCGTCTAAGCCCAGCTGCCGCCTCAGGCGAGGGGAGAGTCTCAGGGACAGACGGATAATAAAGCTCCAGGGGAAAAGGAGCCCAGCAGAGAATTCTGGTTCTTTCTGGGCAAGAGGGACACTGCCAGTCGATTCTTTATCACGAAGGCACAAATAAGCAGCCTTTCTCTATAAAGAGCTATTTGGATTTCCCCAACACCGACAACGGGAAGGATTGCTATGGCCAATCGTAGCGCTGGGTGCATTCGCAGGAGGGTCGGGGGTTCCCTAAGGAGCCTGGCTGCAAAGCATGCAGGACCGAGGGGGAAGCTGGCCATCTTCCGGATGTGGACATCCTGCTCCCTGGCCGCCAGACTCTGCAGAGGAATCGCAGCGCTGCCACTGTTCAGGCCTGTTAGAGGTCAAAATTTAACCAGCACTTTCTGCTGGGCCAGGAAAACCACCAGCAAGCAGTAGCACATCCGACCATATCTCAGCGAGCATCCAGGCCGGCGCGCATCACCCTTGCTTCAGAAAACTCTCCCCATGCGCTGCAGGCTGCAGAGGTGTGTGTGGGGGAGGGGCCTCTGGGCGCATTGTATGAAACATCCTGAAGCGAAGAGGCAGGATTTTGGCAGTGGGCGGGTGCACGGGCCGTTCTGACCTGGCACCTTGCAGCAAAGCAGGAGCGCGGGGAGCTGCTTGCCTCCTGCCAGCAGTGGAATGAAAGGCGGCCAGGCATAGTACGCACAGAGCATGGAGCTGCAGCCAGAGGAAGGCAAGTCTTCGGCCAGCAGGGACGCCATCAGCGGGAGCATCGGCCTCCTGTGGATGGAAGAAAGCACTGGGGTCAGAAGAAGGCGCCTTCCGCCGGCGCTCATTCCCGGTCCCTTGAATGGCCTCGGAGGCCCCGCGGAGCCTGCGGATAGTGCCTCCTCTCGAGTCCGGGCGGGGGGCACAAAGGGGCAGCCCCAGCATCGGTGGGAGGCGGTCCAATAAGGGGACAAAGCCCCGCTGACATGTGCGTGGGCCGAAAGGGCAGGCAGGCCGTTCTCCCAGGAGGAGCACCGGGTGCCCCCTCCATCGTGCAGAGTTCTCGTGCGCATGTCTGGGCACGGCACAGAGGCGCAAAGCGGCTGGACTCACAGGACTTCTTCCAGGGGAAGAGGCTGAGCCTTGGAATGGCGTTGCAGCTGACAAAGTCACGCGGGTACTGGTTGGCCCGGAAGGTGAAGCGCGGCACTTCTCGGATGTAGGTGTTGTCGCAGATGACGCGGGACAAGGTGACCTGGGTGAGCGCCCGGCGCTGTGCTGCAGTGAAGACCTTGGGGTTCTCCCACCAGAACCTGGGAGGGAGGCAGAAGCGTGAGGGGAGGGAGGGGAGGGGCACCTCTGCCTCCCAGGACCGCTGGGCGCTTCCTGCAGAAGGAAGCCAGTGGTGCCCTGGTGCATTTGGAAGCACTGGTGCTCAGTGCAAAGGGCACTGTCCCAGCAGGATGAGCCCGCCACAGCGACTCACTCACTGCCTGAATACTTCTGGAGACTGTCACTGGCTCAGCCTGCAGAGCCGTCCAAACGCAGGTGACGTGGCTTTCATGAGGGGGCAGCCATGGGCTGTTGCTGGGTTATCGGAGGGCTGATGCTCCTTCCCCTCCAAACAAGCCTTGCGGCCTGGATTTGGATGCCACTGCGAGCTGCCCCAGCAAGGGCGACTGAGACGTCCAAGCAGCCGTGCTGCAGGGGAGAGCAGCCCTCACAGTGCAATCCCTCTCAAGACGGTGACGTGGTGGAGGAGAAACGGTCTCCTTTGGGAAAGGCCACGAGGGCATTTCAGAGAAGCACCGACAGGGGACACACGTGCAAAAAGATTTACAAAAAAGCATACAGTGAAAGATTTGGGCATGGCTTTGTCTGGCCGCCATCCAGTGCCCAGGGCTTCTGCAGGGACTTGTGGGGGAATGGTTTACAAGGAACGGACATGGAAGTCAGCACCCAAAGCCACAGGCCGGTCAAAATGAAACATCAGGTCGGGGTGGGCGATGCACATGTCCTGGCCCACATGCAGAGAGCTGGTCTTAAATCCCCCCTCCCACCCCGGTTGGGACATCATTTGCTGCTGGATGACTGTGGCGAAGCCACTGGAACTTTTGTCAGCGAATTTAAATCTTTGCTTTAAAATGAATGTTGGCCTTCATAGGCCTCCAACATTCCGCAACAAGCATCCGTTTTGATGTCCCTGCTGTTGAAATTCGGTGGCATGATGTGGCGGCAGCTGGAAGGCAGTACCGGCCGAGCCCGGGGCGGTGGAACGGTCCAGGAGGCCCCGGCGCCTGCGCTCACCCACCTGTCTCCGTCCCGGAGCTTCTGGAATTGAGTGCCAATAATGCTGGCCAGGAGGGGGCCAACCCGCCCATTGGGAACGAAGGGCTCAGCCACCCCCGCAATCCAGAGGTCGATGTTGTCTGGTGTCCCATACAAGTCGATCAGTTTCTTGGCCAGGTTGGCGTTGTTCAGGATTTTGGCAAGTTCCTCAGTGGTGCGAGGCTGAGAGAGGCCGGCAAATTGTCTCCAGGCGTTATAACCTGTCAAACGAGAGGAAGGGCAAGCGGGTTGAGGGCATGCATACTTCTTGGTCCAGGAGGCCCCGGTGGACCCCTTACAGGGGCTGGAAAGGCACCTGGCACAACAGCAGCGGCTGAGGGGTCAGGAGGCTTGGGCAGAGGTCTGTGGCTTCTCTGCTTTAGGTCCCCGGCGGCGAGTGGGGCACGACGAAGGCCCACCAGTCACAAAATCTGGCGGGGCAGAGGCAGTCAAAGTGGCAGTCAAGGCAGGCAGAGCTGGCCCTGCTCGGCTTGCAGCTTCGTGGAGCAGCACCCAGTCCCTGCAGGCCCTGCTGACGTCTTTGCCACAGCGATTCCCTTGCCGCAGCAGGGCGTGCCATGGTCCAGACGTGGCCCCGGAGGCATCACGCCTCCCCTTTCAGGCCGCGCTTGCTCATCCGGAGGCTCTGAGTGGGGAGCCCATGCAATGCCCTTCGGCGTCAGGGCCAAATTTCAGGGCTGCTGCACTGAGGCCAAGAACCATGGGCAGAAACTTTGTCAAATATGTTCCCTCTGCGTTTCACGGAGATTTAGATCTTGCATAAGTGCTTGCCTGTCCATTCGCAGAATCCTAGAATAGTACAGCTGGGAGGGGCCAGAAGGCCACCAGGACCAGCCCCTGCTCTGCGGGACACCAAATCGCACCATCCCACTCAGAGGGCTGTCCAGGCGCTGTCTGAATGTCTCCAGCGAGGGAGAGCCCACCGCTTCCCCAGGCAACTGTTTCCATTGTCATACAGTAGGAAGCTCTTCCGGGTGTCTAGTCTACATCTGGCTTCTTTTAACTTCAGTCCTCCATCCCGTGTCCTGCACTTGGGAATGAACGAGAAGGGGTCCTGCCCTTCCTCTTTGTGTCGGCCTTTGCAGAGGGCTCATATCACCTTCGATCCCTCTCTCTTTGAGGCTGTACATGCCTAGTTCGCTCAGGCTCTCCTCCGAGGGCTTTGCCTCCTGGCCCCGAATCATCCTTGCTACCTTCCTCTGTGCCTTCTCACCTGGAGTCCTGTGTCCAGTTCTGGGCACCAGATGAGCAGGAAGGACTCCCTGGAGAAGAGCCTGATGCTGGGAACAAGTGATGGCAAAAGAAGGAGGGGACGGCAGAGGATGAGGTGGCTGGATGGGGTCACTGGGGCAGTGGATGTGGGCTTGGGTGGACTCTGGGGGATGGTGGAGGACAGGAAGGCCTGGAGAAGTGTTGTCCATGGGGTCGCGATGGGTCGGACACGACTTTGCGATGAACAACAACAACTGGTCTATAGTCCCCAAGTTCTTTTGTTTTCCTTTCTTGTAGACGGGGACTTAGCCCCTCTCCAGTTGTCTGGCACTTCTCCCGTCTTCCGTGAATTCTCCAAGATGGGAGATGGCGGTTCTGAGAGTTCTTCTGCCAGCTCTTTTATGACACTGGGATGAAGTTCATCGGCCCCGGAGAGCCGAGCTCAGTAGCCCCACCAGAGGCTCCTTGGGCGTTGGCCTGCCAGCCTCGGGCTGCCCTCCTGCCCCTTCCGCGTGCAGAACGCCTTCATCACTCTGGCAAAAATGCACAGACCCCCCTCTGTACTTTCATGCCTTAGTCTATGGGGAGGATGTACATTTCTGTTAGTTTTTAACCATATTTTTCTACAGCTTGATGTGCATGTAATTATGGAAATTAAAAAAATGCGGCCTGCCGGTCTGCAGAATACACGCCCCTTGGGAGAAGCTGCCTGTTGCAGCACTGCAGACGGAGCTGACAGAACTCCAAGCCCCTTGCTCCTTCCTCCGACACGCCTGGCCACGGGGGTCCCGGCACCCTTTCGGGAACACGTTTATTATGGCCACGGTAGGCCTCGAAAGCTAGTGCTGAAAGCGTGGCCAGCTGGGGGTGAATGCTCTGCAGGGGGCAGTCCGCCTGCGGGCGGACAGAAACCCGACCGAGGAGGATCCCTACCCCCCCCCCCCAATGCATCATGACAAAGGCTACTTTACCCGAAGAGAACAGAACAATGGGAACGTTTACGCAAGAACTGCAGCCTCCTAAACTGGCCTGGTGTTTGGTTCAGGGGGGCGGCAGCCAGGGGGGCACCTGGTTCACGTCCTTAAAGCACCTCTGCCTTGCTCCTCAGCCAACCGGCCCCCCGGAGCAGCTCGCATCCAACCAGGTGAGCGGGGGGAAGCACCCAGCAAAGGAAGAGCTCCCCCCCCCGCTTGTGCCCCCCTCACTTGTGCAGCTTTGCGGACATTCAGAGCAATCCTGCACCTCCCGGTGGGGCCGGCCGGCACCACCCAGCCCTTTACCTGAGAGGCCGTGATCCCGGCCACGCTGCATGTTCAGGGCAGGCAAATCCAGCCCGATCCGCGAGACCTGCTCAAAGAGCCGGTCCCGGATGGCCTCCACCACCATCTGGTCCTGCCGCTGCAGCTTGGCAGGCTTGGCCATCATGCCACGCAGGATCGGGTCGATGCCTCCTGGAAGGCAAACGGCAAGCTGCAAACAGGCTGAGCACCCACAGAAACACCCGGGCAGTAAGACCCGGAGGGGTCACCTTTGGTGCAGGTGCAGACGCGGAGACGGCCGGCCACCTGTCAGGAAGACTGGTGGCCCCTGGTCAGGCCCCCTCAGCCAGTGCAGCTTATCTTGGCAGCACTGTAGGAGCTGCCCGCGGTGCCCCATTGGAACTGCAGTTCACCACCTTTAACGCTGGAAAGAAAAGCTGGAGTGGATGAGGAACCCCACTGAGAGAGGAGGCAGCAACATGGCCTGGATCGAGTCCTGCACCCTGTGAGGCAGAGTCTGTCCCAAACAGTGGCTGGATGAGCTGCCCTCCTGGGTTCCTTCGCTCTCTAGGGTTCTAGAACCAGCTGCCTTTTAAAAAAGCTGCTAGTCCTTATTGCTGCAGGTCAAAGCTTGAGAACCCGTGGGATGCGGTCCTGTCGCATCTCAGCAGGGCCCTCGGGACATGTGAGCCTCTGGCTCATCTGCAGTCTGAGTGCTGTGTGATTTGGAGTTCCTGATGGCGTTTGGACCCTACTAAGGGACGGGCCCTGAACTGGCAAGAGGACCTGGGCAGGGAGAGAGGTTCCCTAGCAAAGGCTCCCGCACGCACCCAGCGCACAGCCAGGGCTGCAGTCAAAGCCCTGGACTGAGGCCTCCTCCCCCCGCCGTTAAAAGGGAAGAAGTGCCTGTGTGCCTTCTTTTCCACACTGGCTTGAAGCACCCCTGAATAATGGCCATCCAAGGGGCCTGTCGGACCGTCTCGGTCTGGACCCACTCGCTTCCTGAGAGCAAGCGCAACCCCCCGCTCGGGAAAAGCCCTTCTCCTGCATGGCTCCCACACTTTGACACGCTCTTCCTGTAGGATGAAGGACAGCTCTCTGATGCAACTTCGAATCAGATTTTTAAACATTGTGATGGCTTTTAAGGCTTCACTTGCTTGTGATGCTTTCTAAATTTTGTAAGCTGCTTTTGCTGGTTCCAGAAATGCAAGCAAACAGCCAGGGAAGGCAAGATGGTAGCCACTGATATGGCCTGCTTTGAATTTCTGGGTGTCTGGGACCCAGGACCAGCATACAAGCCATAATAAACCCCTATGCATTCTTGCACTAAGAGACATAAGAACTGGACTCTTTCTGAAAGAGCAGCACGGCACAAGTGTGCCTCCCAAGAGATCGCACTGGTTGCAAGCTTTCCGGCGAGGAAGGGCCTCTGGGGGCGACCCGCCCTCCCCCCAGCGGGGACTCACCTTCCTGGATGAGCCTCCACGTGGCAAAGAACTCCTTCTCTAGCGGCGTCTCGCTTTGCACTTGGTAGCGAGTGTCCAGGCGAAAGACGACAGATCGCACCGTGGCGTGTCCAAACCGGAATGCGTTGGTGAAGACACTAGAGATCCGGGGGTCCACGGACTGGTTGTAGCCGCGGTAGCGATTCGGGGCTCTTGCCCCAAAACGAGAGAATGAATTGCCCAGAAGTAAGGGCAGGTACTCTGTGTAGGTAATTTTCTGGAGCAGAAGCAGAAGGTGAGTGGAGACCCGCGGCCGACCCAGGATTTTAGAAACATAGAAACATAGACACAGAGCGAGTCAGAAAGGGCCTCCCCAGCCATCTAGTCTGACCCCCGGCTCCAGCCGGCTCCGCTCACGACATGCCCACCATGTGGACGTCCAGCCTGTCCTTGAACACCCGCACCAATGGGGCCTCAACCACCTCCCGAGGAAGCCCATTCCACACCCTGGGGGTCCCAACGGTCAGGAAGTGCTTCCTGGCCTCCAAATGGAACCTGGGCTCCCTGAGCTTGGCTCCCTTGGAGCGCGTCCCGCCTTCCTCTGCAGGGCAGAACAGGTCCCCTGTTTAGGGACGTTAACGGCGTCATGCTTTCTGCAACGCACTGGGCCTTGTGCCCAGATTAACGTGGCTCCTGGCAATCGCAGTTCTCCTCACGGAGGCGCCATGTGTGAGAGGAGCTGGGAAATTCCTGGCCAGGAGCGGCACGGCTGCCTGACTGCAGGGCTTTGGGAGAGCAGTGGCAGAGGGGCACGAGCTTAACGATGGGTCCACGTTACCTCCAGTGTCAGGGGTTGCTGGGGAACATGGGTGAGGGGATGCTCATCCGAGCCTCTCTTTCTAAAGAGACTGAGACTGGCAGCGGGGGGTGGGGGGTGGGGGGGCGCTCCTACATGTCAGAAATGTGGAAGCAGTGCAAAAACAGGGAGCAGCATGGAGGGGATGGGGTGCAAGAGGGGTGCAGCGCTGTGGGGCACATGCGGGCTGCTTGGAGGAGCCGATCCCAACCCCAGAACAGTCGCAGCCTCAAACTGCCGCACTGCACCGCTGCGGGGACGGGGGTGCACAGCCAGGCATATGGACGGAGGCCAGAAGCAGCTTGGGGGCTGTTGGCCAAGATCCTCTGGAAGCCTCCTGCCTCTCGACCAGTGCCGCTTCTTGTCTCCACTGCACCCCCCGCTTCAGACCCCCTTCGTCTGGGCCAGCGGGAGAGGCAGGGAACAGCCGGGCCACCGAGGGGCACAGGTGAGTGCCCCAGGGGTCTCTGCTGGGGGACCCGGGTGGATGCCGGTTCTCAGACGGCCCTGGGCCCAGCAGGGGTCACCACCCTGGTCCATACTGCACACACGGGAGTTGTTCGCGAAGCCGCTGAGGGTTTTCTGCTTTCGCCTGTTGGCTGCCCTGAATAAAGCTTTCCTTCTCCTCAACTTGTGAAAGGGCCTGGAAGCCTCCGGTGCAGGACTCCGCCGACTCCACAGCGGCTGCGCCATGAGCCGGCCCCCTTCCCCCGAAACCTCCGTGGTTCTTCTGTGGAGACTCCAAAGGAGAGAGTAGTTTAGCTCCAAAGAGCCTTCTGCTGAAGCTGGAAGGAGAAGCCTCCGCTCATGGCAAGAGCTGAACCTGCCTGGGGGCTTCCCAGGGTCCCTCAGGGGCCCCTCGCATGGGCAGCAAGATGGTGCGAGTGATGGAGCCCCTCCAGGGGAACTTACGGGGCCAAGGACTGGGTCCTGTACCGCTCCCCCTGAAAACCTCCTGAACACCAGATGGACTCCCACGCTCCCCCCGGCCCCACTTCAGGGCGAAGGGCACAGCCTGCCCGAAGGCGGAATGGGCTGCCCCCTCCAGGCCAGTCCGGCTGAAGCCGCCCCCAAGGCCCCGCCTCCAGCCGTGCCCGCCCCACACCTGCAGCGTGGCGCCCACGATCTTCCGCGCCTCCTCGTAGAGGGTGTTGCCGTCCATCTGCGGATTGAGCCTCTTCAGCTCCTTGGCCAGGCGGTTGTGCTCCCGCAGGAAGAGCGTCTGCAGGGCCATCAGCCCCGGCATCTCGTTGGCCCGGTTGTCCCCTGTGAAAGCCCAGATGGAGGGAGGGGGTCGCAGCCCACCCGAAGCCACAGAAAAGGTTCACCTGCATTGCCTCCCCACCCCTTCTCCTCTCAGGGCGGCCTGCCCAGTCCTGCCCCCTCCCGTTTGATCCTCACAACAACCCTGTGAGGTAGGCCATGCTGGGAGGCCATGATGTGCCCAAACTCATGCAAGCTTCGTGGCTGGAAGGAGACTCAAACAAGCATGTCCCCAGTCACAGCTGGGCCCTCCGCACGACCACCCCGACATTTAGCACCACAACAGGGCCAAATGCCCCCCTCCCCCAGCATTCTGTGGGGAGATGACAATGGCGTGGGTCCAGTCATCACACAGGCAAGCAAATCCAGGGGGTGTGCCCAGGCTGGGCCGATTTGACTCGATAGTTTGGCCCCTTCCGCCCCAAGCTTCCCTTCCCGCTCTGCTCCCTTTCGGCGAGTCGGGCTGCCCTTGCGGGACGGTTCCGCCAATGACCCATGCAGCCCGCAGAGCGCAGGCAAACTCGGGGCCCCACGATTTACCTGCAAGGAAGCAGGGGATGTTCAGCGCCGGATTGGTGAGATTGCAGTTATTCGGGAAGCCTTCCGGGCTGCCGAAGGGGAGGTAGGCGAGCCCCCGGTCGGTGAACCTCTGGTTGACGGCCAACAGCCCCAGGTCGCTGCTGAAGTTCCGCAGCTGCTGGGCCCACTTGACTTCGCTGGCGTACACCTGGCTGCCGTCCACGAAGGCCGTGAGCGCGTCGATCTGGTTCCGGATGGCGTAGCCCCCGTTGCACGCGGGAGCCGCGCGAGTGAAGGGGATGCAATCTCCGGGCGTCTTTGTGGGGTCGTTGGGAGGGATCTAAAGGATAGTGATAAACCCCTTAAGCCGGAGACCTGTGGGTTGGAACATGGTGGCCTCACTGGCCCCTCCTGACTCTGCTCTTCTATGGTTCTGTGTAGTGCTTTTTTTGTAAGAAAAATGGTGCCGCAACTCATGGAATTATTTACCTTTCGCACGTAGTCAATCACTGTACGCACACCCACACACGTCAGTTGTGTAACGAAACATAACGGTTGCTACCCGCAGTAAGCTCAGCGCGCGACCACACGACCAAGCACAAGCCGAGCAGTGCCATCACAACCAGTGCGGACGAAGTGCGCACGCATCGGACTCGACACACAAGCAGCCTGTGTACACCGTTTTAATGGTTTTGCCGCTGACCTGCTACGCTCAACAGGGCGATTCAAATCCACATGGACCAAACATCAAATTTTCAAAAGTTACTTTTAAAACTTGCAAAATCTGTCAAAAAAAGGTGCTGGAACTCCGTTCCGGTGTGTTCTATGACAAAAAGAGCCCTGGTTCTGTGATACTGTGACTCGGGATTAATGGCCTCTAGATTAAGAACACGACATCTTGCATCATCCTGCCAAGCAGGACATCCCGGGGCACACACAGGTGTGATCTTAAATCCCCTCCATTCACAGCAAGGTTCATTTCAAGGGTTTATTGTAGCTGCTCAGGCTGTGGAATTGAAAATGGGGGGAAATGTAGGATCCCCCTTTTTTGCAAACAGAAAGTTATGCTGTGTTTAGAAGTGTTTCCCAAACATTTTACTGGTGGGCCACAGCAAAGCAGTCTTCATATTAAAAAACCAGAAGATATATTTAGGCGCTGTGTCAGACTAAAACGTTCCTCAGAGCCTGGCGTTTGGAGGGGGTGCGCTGAGGGAGGGGTGGCGAGGCGGTCTGCGGCCTTGCTGAAGCACGCCCCCTCGGAGTTCGCTTGGCCTCCTCCTCGTTTCTGAACGTGGCACGTGTGCACCTCTTTGAACAGGCGCCTTTCCCACTGACCGGGCACGGAAAGGCCTCCTTTCTGAAAAATGTGCATTTTGAAGTGCACAGTTTTCCCAAAAGGATGCAATTTGCAAATTTAGCTGCAAGTGCAAGGATCTGCAGTCATTTTGCCAAAACTGGAGCTGCATTTGGAACAGGGCGTGTGCATCGGCTTTCCGAACACAAATGCGATTCTGTAACCCTCGATTAACCCTCAGAGAGTAAAACCCCACATTCCGGTGGCATCACATCTCCACCCTCCAGTGCAGGGTTTTGCTGTGAGGATTGTGGCTCAGCCCGGAATGTCTGGGGGCCATGCCAGGCTGCATCAGCCCACACTGGGGAACCCCTTCGCAAGGCAGGGCTGCCTGATCGCTGTTGTCCTGGGAGCGGCTGTCTTCCGAAAAGACACCCTCCTTCGGGAAAGCGCCTGGCCTCTGCACCCTGGAGCAGCTGCTGCGCAGGCCTCTGCTGCAGCTCCTGGGCTGTGGGCTGCAGCCGTGCGCATGCGGACTCTGGCGTGAGCCAGGCTTGCTTCCGCCACGTGCTGTGAATGCTCGGCAGTGATCCCATTTTCGTTTATTTAAATGGTGAGCTAGGAGAAAGTGCAGGTATCAATATGAAAGAAAGGAATCTGTTCAGGGGATGGCACCGTGAGGTGCTGCCTAGTTGGCGTGCGGGTGAGCCTTGCATGCGTGGAAGGAGGGCAGCGGGACTGTTCCCCCACCCCAGCAGACAGACCTTGCTTGGCTTTACACTTTCAGACTGCAAGCCTGAGGCCAGAGACTGCTTCTGCTCTCCTGGATGCCTCCAAGCCACCCTTGTGGCCTTTTTGGCTGAGGAGGGGAATGCCAGGGCCCCAGGTAACAATACGGATTCTTGCGTGAGGAGAAGCAGGGCAGGCGCACCCGTGGTCCAGGGGAGCCCAGCGACGCTGACCTGCAGCACTGGCCATGGACACAGGCGATCCCTCCCTGCCCCACGCAGCCATGGAAGAGGCCTGGGCGGTCCACGCACCTTGATGGGAAAGCACGGCGGCTCTTTGATGCAGCTCCGGAAGCAGTCCGCCCCTTGCTGGAAGGTGAGGGTGGCCGTCGTGGAAGGCCCAAAGTCCAAATCGTGGTCTAGAAACTGGCCCCACTGCATGAAGAAGATTGACCGGAACTTGTCATCGGTGATGCTTTGGCCAGGGATGCGGACAATTTCGTTAGAGACATTCCGGACCTGCAGCAGGGTTAGCAAGGGGGAGTCATGGGTTCTGAGTCATGACAGTGGGGACACAAAGGAAAGCTGCTCATTCGGACCCACCTGGGATTGCTCGGCCTCTGCAACGAGCAGTTCTAACAGTTTTTCTATGCGGACAAGTGGGACCTGTCCGTGCATCTGTGCCGTTGCACCAAGACATGGCTAAGGACATGGGAAGACTCTGCTTCAGGGCTGGGAAGCCGTCAGAGTTCCTTGCGCCTGCTTGCCTTCTCTCTGCTCTCCACCCCGAGCCTGCCAGAAATTGGTTCCTCTTGTACACGCAGGGAAAGAACTGAGGAAAAGGCATTGATTTCTGAGTGGTAGGGAAGCTTGGAAAGATCTTCTAGGCTCTCATTTTGGACTGGAGAAGGCTGGGGATTTTTGGGTGGAACAGCAAAGATCTGGAGGAGACGGGCTGCTTGGTGGAGGACTCTGGAAGTCTGCTTCCCTGCAGGGAAAGGAGCAGAGCCGTGTTGCGGCTCTGGCTGTCTGCCTTTGGAGCCAAACTCCGAAGCCTATCTAGAGTTGCTCTCCTGGGTGCAGACCTCACACCAGCCCATTGTGGGTCAGTGAGACTTCACAACATGCCATGGGTTGTTGTTGTGGGTTCTTAAACTATTCTGTGGGAAGCCCAAGATGGGCTCAGGTGCTACCTGCCTTCAACACTACCTGTATTCAGGTTTCAGCTACCCTGCCTGCCTTCACACCCACATGGCTGGTGTCCATAGGCATGCAATCACACCTGCATCAAAACCCCACTACTCTGCCCCCTTGGCTTCAGGAGCTCTGCTCTTCCCCCAAAGCCCCCAGCACTTCCCCAGCCCTGAAGGGTCAGAACACCATCCTGACAAAATGAGAATAAACGGGCGACAGTTTTACCAAGGGCAGAGGATATCCATTATACAGTTTTGTCTCAGTCCAGCCACGGGGGAGAGAAACACCATCTTCATACTCCTGCGGGAGCCAGCGGGCGTACGGGCGGTTGCTTGCCCCCAGGGTGGGAATCCTCCTGCAGAAGGTCAAAGCAGCCAGGCAGTGGCATTAGAAAAGAAGGACCAAGGAGGATGAGGATGTCACGGAGGGGCCTTCCTCCAACCAGGGGCGGTTTCATGACCAGGGCGATCCCAGCCTGCTGCACCCCTGAGACTTTGGGCAACAGCAACGGCCTGTGTGGCCATTGGGCAGGACTGCTGGGCGCTGTAGTCCGAGCCATCAAAGCATCTCCCAGGATGAAGGCTCTTGCCGGTGTCCTTCACGTGGCTCGTGGGGCATCGGGTTGGGGAAGGGCCAGCCTGCTCCCCTCTGAAAAGTTCCACCTGCATCCAGCTGTTTGAACAGGAAAGTGAAATGTTGGCTCTGAAAAGCTCAGAGGCCCTCCTCCAGGAGCTTTCCATGAGAGACATCAGGAGGCAAAGTACCCGGAGCAGGGCCTTCTCTGCAGTGGCACCCCACCTGTGGAATGCACGCCCCAGAGAGGTCTGCCTGGCACTGTCGTTATTTGTTTTTCGGCACCAGGCCAAGACCTTTTTATTCAAACAGCATTTTAATAATGTTTAATATTTATAGATTTTAATTGAGCAGCCAATGTGTTTCTGGGTTTTAATTATAATTATAATTGCAATTGTTTTATTTATTTATTTCTATGAGCTGTCCCGAGGCTGGGTAGCAATGGGGATGGCATATAAACACTTTAAATAAATAAATAAATAAATAAAAAGGGGGGGAGTCTTCTCTGTTACCCTTAGAAATGGGGTGCCTTCTGCTGGAAGGTCTGTCCAGTCCAGCCGTGCGTGCTCCAGCTGCTGGGAACGCCACTCCGGGCAGCGGCCCAGGCAAAACAGAGCTTTTTCTATCAGTGGGACTGTTCCTTCTATGCTGGGCCTGCGGCCAAAGCCCTGGCCCCCAAGGTTTGCTCCTGGCCGGGCTGAGCTCCAAGCCAGGGACCGCCTGGCTCACCGCGCACTCAGGTGAGCAGGCTGCAGCGACACCCCGCAGCGGGTCAGCTTTTGCAACAGCCTCCCTGCCACTGGAGCCCCAGCCGCTCTGGACTACAGCTGCCATCATGCCCAGCCGGATGGGGCAGCTGGCCAGGAGCAAAACCTCTGCAAGGTTGGCGGAGGCTGTTCTGGCTTGCAGAAAAGCTCTGGAGGACCAGGAGCGCTGCCCTGCTTTTGCATCACTGGCGGCACCTTAATAGTGGGTCAGTTCGTCATGGTCCTCACTGAGAGCAATAATCTGCAACAATAGGATGTGAAGAGCGCTTCCCACACTTGACTGGCTGGCAAATAGAAGCCACTCGCTAATGAGTCCTGTATTGGACGGGCCCTACCAGGGAACCACAAAGGTTTTTGAGGTCCAACAGATACGTGTAGCGCAGTGCAAAAGCCAACATGACCTCTTGGGGCCTTTACAGCTTGTTAGGAGACACACCCGGAAGGATGCCTTGCAGAATATTTCCCCAAGAATATTCCTCAGAGAAGGGCTGCTTTTGGTGGGAGAACCAAAACTGCCTGCCTGTGAAGCTGCTTTCCCCTCCCTGCCGTTCTCCCAGGAAAGGGGTTCGCGCTCGTGGGCACTGAGAGCTTCTGGCACTGGGGGAGAGAATAGCATTATAAAATCCATGGCAAGAGGGGTTGCCTTGGGGTCGCAGTCTGGGGAGAGGAACGGATGCCTCATGCGCCCAGACAACTTTGGAGACGGGCATCACGGAAGCGCCTCATCCTCCCCTCTGACGGCCGTGACCAGATGCTGGGGGAGGGGGGACCTTCCCCTCACACTCCTCCTGCCACATGGAGGATGCCCGCAGTCACGTCTGGAAGGTTCTGGGCAGCCTTGTAGCCTGTTCTGTAGCAGCCTGTCGCCCATCCTTACAAAGAAGCCTTCCCCAACCTTTAGGCTGCTGCTCTTTTTGAGCTCAGGCTGGGCATCAGGAGAAGCTTCCTCACTGTCAGAGCAATACAACAATGGAACCAGCTGCCTGGAGAGGTGGGGGGCTCTGCCACGCTGGAGACATTCAAGGAGAAACTGGACAGCCACCTGAGTGGGAGGGTGTGACCTGGTGTCCTGCACCACTGGATGGCCTTCATGGCCCCTCCCAACTCTACCATTCTATGATTCTGTGAACTCCTTGGTCCATCAGCCCCAGTCAGTTTGGCACAGGGTCAGAGATGGCAGGCCCCACACATCTGGACTGGAGAGTGTTGATGCCCACCAGATGCTTTCAAGGACAACACCCAGGGTCCACGCCAGCTGGGGTTGATGGGAACTGCAGCTGAAATGCGTGGCAGGCACCAGGCTGAGGAAGGCTAAGCAGCTGTGATACCTGTTGTTGCATTCCCCGGTGATGGTCCGGTATGGACTGCTGTCATCACAGTCCATCGTCCTCAGCTCCTGCTTGGCACAGCCGGTAGCCTTGTAGATGGTTTGCATCTGGGTCGGGCTCAGCAGTTCTGCAAGGAAAAGAGTCCCGAGGGCTCACCCACAGGTGCGGCATTCAGGGAGCCGGAGGGACAGGTGAGCCCCAGCAGGAAGCTGGGAAGGATGGCCGATGGCAGCTTTCGCTTCCTGGGTTTCGTTAGGGTTCAGGGGCTGGGGTGGCCCTGGGCATGTGTCGCTTGCAGGAAAAAGGCTGGCTCTCGACATAAAATGTAAGCAAATAGATACCTCGGTGTCCAAAGGGCCAGGAAGAATTGGGGACGTTCCCATGATTCTCGGTGCGTCCCAGATGGCATCCCACGGGCCACCTGATCACTGCTGCCTGCCCACCTGGTGTCCAGGGGCACTGTGGCCAGTTTTGAGCTGCAGGTAGGGATAGTGCCCACCCTCAGCTCTGCCCCAAGGAGAGCCCCCGTGCAGGCAGCTGTGCAGATATGGGCATTGGAGCTCCACAGGACTGTGCCAGACGTGCCCATATCCTTGGCTGCACAGCAGAGAGCAAATATCTGGTGAACTTCAGATCAGAGCAGGATCTCCTGCGCTGGTGGAACCGGGCCTCCCCTCCTGTTCCTTCCCACGGCAGCTTCTGCAGCCCCCGACAACAGCGTGGGATGTGCTGCGCTGTGGCTTGTGGGGTGTGGGGAGCAGGAGCCTCCAAAATTGGGTGGAAGGGTTTCCAGCAAGAGGAGAGTTTCCTCTTGCTAAGCCCAGAGAGAGCCCGCCTTCCAGGAGGTGGGGTGGGGGTGGCGTCCGATCCACATCCCTGCACAAGGCAAAATCCCAGTGTGGTTGTCCCAAAGAGCCTGGGACTCCGGAGCCCCCCAGATGTGCTGAGCTGCCACTGTCATCATCCCCAGGCCCTTCTGGCTGAGGATGATGGGAGCCACTGCTCTGACACGCCACGCACAACGTTGCTCCACTTCTCCTGCGTTCGCTCCCCCTGTTGGCTGGCACCGCATGCAAGCCTGGGCCTTGTTCTGAGGACAGCCCCCAAACCCTCATCCCGGGCCCTGACTTTGTGTTCCTCTGCGGTCCAGCCTCTGTCTCCACACGGGCTGGGAAAGGGGAAGCGGCCCAGCCGGCCCCTTCCGAGGGTTCAGGGTAGGTCTCCGCAGGCCGTGTGCTTACCCGTGATGTTGACACCGTTTGGGAGCACATGCTGCAACTTCTCCTTCAAGAGGGCGAAGGTGACGTGCAGGTACTCCGCAGCCTTGACCGCCTGCCGGGTGTCTCCCAGCGGCTGCTTGAACGAAAGCAGGACGTGGGCTGCGCTGGCCCTGTGTGTCTTCAGTTTCTCTGCTAAGCTAGAGGAGTTTTAAAAATCCAGTTAGACAAAATAGCTGTGCCAGAGAATCTGCTTCTCAAACCACACCAGAAATGTTGTCAATTTTTTGTCCAGACCATAGCTGTAATAGTCTGCATTTTTGGAGAAGTGACCGGACTTGTGCCTTCCAGACTAAACATCAGAAGGGAAAACAGTCCTCTCCTGGATCGTGTGCTTTCCTGAATTGTTCCCAATGCAGATTCTAGCACAAACATTTGCATGCAAATCCTAACATGCATTTTTAGGGAAACCGCATCCTAGTTGTGTACATTAAGGAAAGATATCTACGAAGATGTCTTTAGGCATATATTAAGAAAAAGTGTGCATAAAAGTAGTGTACAAAAAAAAAAAGTGAACTCTGCTTTCCTGAACCCTAATCCTAACCCTGAACCCAAAGCTACCTGGTGAAGCTGATTCATGCAGTGGGAAGGGGGTCCCAGAGGTCATCTAGTCCAGCCCCCTCCTCAGCACCAGGTGTGGCTGCAGCATTCCTGGCAGGCAGTTGTCCAGCCATTCTCTAATGACCTCCCTGGAGGGAGAGCCCCTGCATGCCTGGGTTGGGATACGGGCCAGATTTCCGTGGCCCCAGACCACGGCAACCTGGCGAACTAGCCGACATCAGCTCTCTGACTTGCTGTAAGACATCCAGCCTGGACGCATTGCTTTCCTCCCTCAGAAAAGTGCTGCTGACACCGTAAGACTCTGTCTTTAAGGGAGGCGGGCAGAGGAGCAGGGAGCGTTTGTCTCACGCAGATGCTCCATGGAAATCCGAGGACTTCACCCTCGGTTTGCATCTAGAAATTAATCAACAACTGACCATTTTTGCAGATTTCTTGTTCCACAGCCTGTGCCAGATCTTCTAAGTACCAAGCTATGCCTCTGGTGTCATGGCAGGCAGAAGTCCATAAGGTACAGCCTCATTCAGTAAGAGGCAATGCTACATTGCATGACTTTCTGCCTGGAAAGTTGTCTTGAAAGGGGGGAACAGGCACGAAACTGATGTTGCAGGTGCCCAATGGGCATTAATAAGGGACAAGAGACGTGTAGCCACCGTGGGGTTGCCAACTGATCCAGCACCTGGGCTTGTCTGCTCTTGGACTTTAGCAGCAGCTCACGCTGTCTGAGGCTTTACCAGTGCGAGGGCTGCTGCACGCCCAGCTCTGAAGCAGCAGGTGGAACTGGGGAGCAGCGTGGGGCAGTGATCGGAGTACCGGACTGGGATGTGGGTCGCAGCCGCCAGGATCCAGGCAGCCCTGGGCCAGCTGCAGCCTCTCCACAGGTTCTTGCAAGGATGAAATGGAGAGGGAGGGGCCAGGCTGCTGCTAAATGCACAGGGACAGGGGCCCACAGAGGGGTGGCAGCTGTGGCCACCTGGCTCCCCGGTGTGCCTTTGTCCCCTGCAGTCTGACTCGGTGCAGAACTTGCTCCTCGCACGCACAGCAGCGCGACCCTCACCGGTCCTGGGTGAGCTCGTAGGCAGCATCAACCAGCCGCTTGGCTTCCTCCACGCTCCTCAGAAGGGCCGAGGTGCCCAGCTTGCTGGCAACGGCTGCAGCGGATGAGTGGCCATCGTGCTTGGGCTTCCCTGGGGGAGAAATTCATAGCACATGCACAGACGGTGCAGCCAAGGCACGAGGTGCCCCCCCCCCGCCATGGGCCGAGCTGCATCCCCAGCAGCCCTCTGGCCAGCCAGCCTGGGCGATCGTGGAGGCCCTTCCCTCTGTCTTACACACCTGTGCCAGGATTCTAGCCTGGCTGGTCCAGGCCGGATCAGGACACATGCCGAGCTCACTCGGCGCGGCAGCCGGGTGCTCTGTGAGCCTGGCGTGGCTTCCCGTCCCAGCCACCTCGCTCGTGGCCCCCTGACCGGGTGCTGGCAGTGTGGCCAGCAGCTCCAGGCTTGGGCGGCACCATGGCAAAAGGTGCTGCGGGAACCCCGACGTCGGGCAAGAATCCCGCTTTGTGATATCGAGCCCCGCTTTGCATAGGAAAAGCCACGGCTGCCACCTGACATGGCATCTCTTCTATGAGCCAAAGGCCACACCAAAGGGACTGCCACACAAAAATGCAGAGCACTGACAAGCGAGAAGAATGGCGGGCAGGAAGACCTCCTGGGCCATCGGCAGGTGCGACATGGCAAGGCCTTTTCCTGCAACTGGCGTCGCACTCACGCCGACGGCCCCACACGCCTCGCCACGCAAGCTCCATTCTTCTGCCTATTGTTCTTACTAGCGGCATTTCCACGCTCTCTTTCCCTCCTTTCATCCAGAGCAGTTTGCCATTCGAAATGATGGCATAGGCTCGGCAAAGGTAAAAAAGGAAGCCGAGGTCAAGGACAGCGCTCAGAATCAGGCACCCATCCTTCGAAGGCTGCCTGACGATCTTACACCAGCTTTAAAGCAGTATAACTCCCAAGGCAAGGGTGGCCACCTGACCTGAAAAATGCAGCTCCTGTGCCTTAGCCGCAGCTCCAGCAGTTAAAATCGGCAGGTGGCCTTTTTCGCAGCACAAAGCGGGGCATCATCACGTATGAACACCTGTGCACAAAGCTGCCCTTAAAGGCACAGGATCCAGGGCTGATTAAGCAATTGCTTCCCAGAGAATATTGAGAATTGTTTGCTGAGTGAAGGAGTGCAGCTGACCAGACTTCCCCAGCCCAGTGTCCTCCAGATGTTTAAGACTACAACTCCCATCAGTCTCAAGCAGTCTTGCTAGCAGTTCAGGCTGATGAGATGTGTAGTTCAAACTTCTGAAGGGCAGTAGGTCACAGGAGGCTGAAATGGAAGGTTGTGACATTTACTTAATTAGTTTGGTAGTCTTCTATATCACAGCGCATTTTAAAAGTATCTCTGATCATATCTTTTCAAAAGGCATGCTTGGGAGCGAGAAAGGCGTGGGGAGCGAGAAAGCAAATGCAGGATACAGAGCCGAGAACAAATAGGTTTTCGTTGTTACCAAGAAGGCACCTGGTATTGCGGCTGAGCTGCACAGTCAGCAGAGCCGCTGGCAATGCTTTGCCGACTCTTGGATGGGCGCAAGCATCACATGCCAAGCCGAAGGTTGGCTCTGCGGGCATTTGGCAGTTGGGGGGTTGCAAAAGGAAGCAACCGAAATTAGTCTGATGTTGCACATGCTCCTGAGCCGTGGCTTCACAGCGCTGGCGTCTGCAAGCAAATCTTCACCCAGTGACACGCCTGCTCCACCCCTCGCCCCGTCTTTTGCAGAACACAGTATCAATTGCAAAACAAGGAAGAGGGTCTCACCATGGAGTGAACACTCCCCGGCCTGCAGAGGCACCAAGGCAGCCAGGAATCCCACCAGGATGAGGAGCGCCATCCTTTGGAGAGAGCACAGTTGGAACCGGGTGACGTGCACGGTGGCTTTCTGTTGTTTCATCCAGGGCTCCAGCAGTCCTTGGGCGAGTGAGGCCCTTCAGGGAATGGCGCAAGCCTGTTGTTCACACACGACGCTTGGCCAGCACCTCTTTGCCTCTGCTGCAGCGCCAGAGTAACGGCCTCTGCACCGCCTCAGGATCACCACCATGGCCCCAAAACTGGAGGCCTCTTCACTGCCGCTCCCCCAGCAAAGAAAGGCTGCGAGGCCCAGCAGCCCCGGCTGCACGACCAGCCAGGCCAGGCAGGCTCGCCGAGAGGCCGGTGCTCCAGAGCAGGTGTGGGCCACTTGCATTTTGGCCTGCGACTCCACAACTGCCCCCCCGCCATGCTGAGGGGGATGGCGGGAAGCCCACCAGAGGGTCACATGCGGCTCACCATGGTGCGGACCACCGCCGGGACAGGGCTGAGCATCGGAGGGCTGTGCCTCCCCCACCCCCGGGGACTCCCCGGCCTCCCACTCTGGCTCAGGCAACAGCAGCAAGGAGGGGCAGGGAATGCCAGCCGCCCTCGCAGGCAGAAGGGTCTGGACTGATTTGGGGAGCCCCCATTTGTGAGAGCTCGCCTCCTGCCCCAGGGCACCCTGATCCTCTGGGTAGCCTTTCCAGAGGGCTGGAGAGCTGAGAGTAGCCCCACAGAGGGAAGGCGCCCGGGAAAGAGGGGGTGGCCACCCCTTTGTCCGTGGGGCTCCCCAGCCTTCTAGGAACTCTCCATGGTGCTCCGAGGGGGCGAGGGGACTTGGAGTGGAGTTCAGCACCACGGCCAGCTCCCAGAGAGCTCGGGAAAGAGGCTGCGACGGGTTGGCGCTACACGCGTCCTTGCAATTACTTCTGAACCGGCATTTAGCGATCTTAACGTGCGTGCGCAAATGTCATGCGGATCTGCGTCGGAGGAGGCAGCGAGCGGATCCGCTAAGCTAGTCCCCTGAAGGCCTGGCTTCCCTTACCTCGGGGAGAAGACGCCTCCGTGCCTGCGGTCGCGCCTGCAGGATGGACGTAAAAAGCCTCTCCCGAGAAAAGCCGCTGCCAGAGACTCGCTGAAGAAGCCTCAGACTTCCCTCAGCGCAGGACTTTCTGGCCACAGATCGGACAGTGGCTTACAGAAGGCAGCCTTCGCATGTGAACAGACTTGAGCAGCTGAACTGTGTGGTTCACACTGGAGAGGCAGTGTGGTGTAGTGGTTAAGAGTGTGGGACTGGGACTCAGACAGTCTAGGTTCTAGTCCCCACTCAGCCATGGAGCCAACAGGGTGACTTTGGGCCAGTCACAGACTCTCAGCCCAACCCACCTCACAGGGTTGTTGTTGTGGGGAGAAGATGGAGGAGGAGAATGATGTAAGCTGCCTTGAGCCCTTTGTAGGAAAAAGGCAGGATATAAACCAAAAAATAAATAAGAAATAAATAAATAAGAAATAAACTGTCTGTTGGGGGATGAGCTGGGTCAGAAACATGCCTCTGGGACCATAACATCATCAGAGGGGCTGCAGGGCAGACCAGGCTGCTACGGCTGAGGCAGTCCAGCTGCTCCTTCAGTGCTGCCTGGGCAGGAGAGCCCCGCACCTGCCCAGGTAGCTGGCCCCATTGTTACACTGCTTGAACAGTCAGGAAAGTTTTTCCTGATTTCCCACTGAAATCCAGCCACCTGTAATTTGAGCCCGTTGTTCCGTGTCCTGCACTCTGGGCTGATGGAGAACCCAACCTGGCCTTTCTCCTTGTGGCAGCCTTCCAAGCATTGTGGGGTGAGCTCACATCTCCCCTCAGCCTTCTCATCTCGAGGCTACACCTGCCCAGTTCCCCTCGCAGGGCTTTGTCTCCAGTCCCCGGATCACCTTTATGGTCCTCTCTGAACCCTTTCCTGCTTCTCTGCAGCCTTCTTGGAGTACGTGCCCAGCACTAGACTCAGATGTGTAACTAAAGGGCAAAGGGGAACTTGCACTTTGCATGGTGTGGAAGTGATACTTCTATTGATGCCGCCCAAAGTAGCATTTGCTGTTCTGTGGCTGCACCACACTGCTGACTCATATTCCGCCTGTGATCACCAACCATTCCAAGGAGCTCTGCAGCACTGCTGAGCCACTTGGAGTGTTTGCCTGCCTTCTCCCCGGGGCAGGACTCGGCGTCCGTCCCGCTGCATTTCACTCCGCTGCGCTCAGCCTGGTGCTCCAGCGGGTCGAGATCGCTCACAGATCTGAGCAGCGCTCCCTGCGCCCCCTTGCCCAGGAGCCCCAGGCCCAGGAGGGCACCCTGCGGCCCCTCACTCGTTGCCCCTCCCTACTCCGGAATGGGGTAAGGAATGCGCACCTGCCAGCAGGCGTTGCCTTGCCATTCCTGCCGCCCCAGCAGGCACACCGGCACCCCAGGATGAGGGCAGGTGTCAGGGAGCGGCCCCCAGAGACATTCAGGGGGGCCCTGCTCAAGCAGCCAGACTTTTAGAGTGGACAGTGGACGCATCTGGCCGGAAGGGTGCCCACAGGCCTGCTCTGGGACGCCCGTGCACTGACTCCGCCTGTGCATGGCCCGCACTGCAGGGCACAGGGGACAGTTTTGAGGGTGATCCCATTTCCAGGCAAGGTGCCTGCTTCCCCCATCTGCTCTTACCCAAAGAAGGGGATGTCGCGGCCTCTCAAGCTGCACGGGGGGAGCACACCCAGCCACAGAGGGCACATCAGATAGAGCAGTGCAACAGAGTGAGCCAGAAGGGGTCTCCTGGGCCATCTATATCCCTCTTGTAATGAGGGACCCAGAACTGAACACAATACTCCAGTTGCGGGCGCACCAGAGTCGTATAGAGTGGCAGTAATACCTCTCTCGATCTAGAAGCCACACTTCTGGCTATGCAACCAAGGGTGGCATTTGCCCTCTTGGCTACCGCATCACCCTGCTGGCTCATGTTCAGCCTGCAGTTAAGCAGCACCCCGAGGTCCCTTTCGCAAGTGCTGCTCTCCAGCCACCTGTCCCCTAACCTGTACTTATGACACCCATTCCTATGCCCCAAGTGCAAGACCTTGCACTTATCCACATTGAACGCCATCCTGTTGTCTCCTGCCCACTTCCATAGTCTGTCCAGATCCTTTTGGATCTGGAGTACCTGCTCCTCTGTTGTGGCCACTGCCCCAGTTTTAGTATCGTCTGCAAATTTGATCAGCAGACTGTTCACCCCTTTTCCCCAAAACTCCTCAGTTTCTCCACCAGGATATCATGGGGCACTTTGTCAAAGGCCTTGCTGAAATCCGGCTATACCACATCCACCGCGTCCCCTCCATCTAGCCACCTGGAAACCTTGCCATAGAAATCCACAAGGTTTGTCTGGCAGGAGGGCCCCGTCCCATCCTGGCCCTCCTCACCAAGCAGATCTAGTGATGGGAGGGACCCCCTCCCTGCGAGACACTCTCGACCAACATGCACACCAACAGCCCAACCACAGTGTCAGACCTGCCAGCAGGTGGCGACCTGCGAATACGCTCTTCAGCTGGGGCCGTTTAGGTTGGCAGCAACCTAAGCCAACATGCAAGCCAACCTGGCTTACATTTGCCAGGACCGCTTCTTAGTGGAATGGAAAGGAGTCTGGTTTTCTGGAGCCCGCTGGGCCGTGGCAGTGGAGACAGACCCGTGCGGGTCTCCCAGGAGAGGCAAACTGGACTTCTGACAAAGTACAACCCGGCAGCCTCTTTTTGCCGTTTGCTTTGCAGTGAGAGTGCAGGCTGCAGTGCGTAATCATCCTCATATTTATGTCTGCTCTTTCTTCCCCTCGTGGGGAATTCAAGGAGACTGCCATAGCCCTGCTGCACCCTTGCAACAACAACCCTGTGAGGTAGGTTGGGCTGAGAGTGACTGACGGCCCAAGGTCACCCTAGAACCAGGCCAGTGCTCTCACACAGTCCCCAGAAACAGGCAGTGCAGCTTGCCCACCTCCCGCCCCGCCTCCCAAGTAACGCTTTTCCATTGCTTGAACCCTGTGCAATGAACTGTTCCGTGAAACCCGAGGCTCACGTGCTTTCTCCCGCAGAAATCAAGCTGAAATACATTTTTTTTTTCCAGTTTAGAATTGCTCCTCCTGTTGGGAGCCCTGGCAATTGGGAGCCCTGCTCCAGAGATCTCGGGGTGCCAGGCTAGTGAAGGCTGGAACAGAAAAAGTCCCGAGAGAGAGACCCCTGCCCCTGCCCAAGCGAAAGCAGGGAAAGCAGCTCGCTCAGTTTTCAAAGACTTCTCAGAAAGAAAGATCACACAGAAGAACTGCTCACCTCCTGCCTTCCATCCAGCTGGTCTCCACTTGCCTGGTTACCCCCCTTTTATACCCAGGCATGCCCCTGGGGGCGGGCGGATCCGCCCCCAAGAGCGGGACTGGTGGAGGGAAGGCCACGCCCACTTCTTTGCCCCCTCTCGAGGCACGCCCACGAGCACCCCCATAGTGGGGTCCAGAAAGGCAGGAGGGGCCTTCCCAGTGGGGGCTTGTGCAATCGTGCCAGTATTCTGCGCAGCCGTTTTCAGTTCTCTCTCTCAGCTCCCGCAAATGGTTCCCGGTGCCCATTCATAGCCCATCTTCTGCTTTGATAACATGCAAGAGCAGCTGAGACCAAGACCCAGGGCAGAACAGTTACGGCGCGATGTTGGGAGGTGGAACGAGGCGAATAGCCGTTTTCTGAGGCTTTGGGAGGGGAGCCTTGTCTTGCTGAGGAATGAAGCCCACGAAACCAATGGACCCAAGCAAAAAGCAAGCAGGAGCTGTTCTGAGAAACACGGTTTCCCCTTCCCTCGATCCTCGAAGGCAGGGCCATGGAGCAGCATCCCCAGCTGTGCAGCCCCGTGTTTGGAAAGGTGCAACAATGAGCAAGACCAAGAGCCAAAAAGTGGCTATTTTGTGGCACTAACAGAGCTTCAGAGGCTACAAAAGTGTGTCCAGGCGGGGATCCTAAATCAAACACAGAACTCGCGATGAATGATGTAGGACAAGGTGCAAGGGATCATATTTTTGTTAAGTCATTATTACTTTGCAATTCTCAACAAGAAAACATGGGAAAGGGAATCTACACTCAGGATCAGCGTCCAGGGAGGCCACTGAGAAGACCCCCTTATTCATGCATTCATTCATTCATGCATGCATGTATTTATGGGCTGCCTGTAACAGCCGAGGCCTTCCCAGGCTTGGCCTTTCTCCTCCCCCTGCCCCACACCCTTCCACTGGCTGGCAAGCCCTGGCATCCTGCCCCCTCTAAAGGCTTGGCGTGCCCTCCCCAAGCGCTGACTTTCAGGCATCGAGCGCCGTCAGCCAAGACAGGCTGGTGCTTCTAATGGTTTGTCCCAGCTCCTTCTGCCTTAGGCACCACGCCCCCAAGAGCATCCCTGAACTGGAGCTTGGCCCTCGACTGGGAGAAGCCCGACACTCCTGTCCTGGGAATCAGAAAACAAGCAGAAAACACGCTCGGGAAAGCTGTGCCATCCTCGGGGAGGAGTGGCGGCATTGGAAGGATGTCCTTGGAGTGCTCCGGCCTGAAGCTGGTCCGAGTGAGTGGCTGGCCCTCCCGCCTGTGTTCCGCCTGCACTGGTTTAGCACCAATTGCACAGACAGAAAAGAGCGCGGCGGAGGACAAAAATAAAGTGCGGGAAAGGAGCACCAAAGTGATCCGAGGGCTGGAGCCGCTCCCTGGGATTGCCTGAGTAAGGAGACCCGCAGGGATCAGACCTGGTGTGGAGGAAGTCACTAGGGGGCTTCTGTTTCCACCCTACTAGGCCTCATAGCATTGTGGGGAGGGGGTCATCCTCTCAAGCTGAGGGGTGGGAGGTTGAAGACCAACAAAGCTGGACTCAGCACAGGGTTACATGATGGAATCAACTCCCACAAAATGTGGCAACAACCACCCATTTGGACAGCTTGAAAGGGGATTCAACACGTGCAAGAGGAGAAGGCTGCCCCGGTCCCTCTGCCACCTCCAGCTTCAGGGCAGGATGCCTCTGCACAGCGGTGGCTCAGGAACATGGGCCGGAGGGCACAATGGCCCTCCGCCCTTTCTGGGGCAGCCAATTGGCTGTTGTAGGAACAGACCGGTGGGTGGGCCGTCTGGGCCAGCTGCTCGGATCCGGCCGCAGGCTCTTCTGATGCTCGTACCAGATTCTGCAATGCCCTGCGGAATAGCTCATTACACAAATGCTTCTTGCTGAAGGCGGGTGGTTTTTGCAAGCTCCAGCTGGCGTTCTTCCATTGCCATTTCACCCTGCTTGCTTTGCCCATGGCCAGTTGGCCCACACCAGGCACAGGGGCAGGGAGGGCACCGCACAGTGAGCCGGAAAGGCTGCACTGATGCCCCCCATGAAGGCAAAGAGGGCCATGGGTGGAGAGGCTGCTGCCAGGCCCCGGCCCCCAGAGCCCTGCTGAGACCTCCTCTGCGCTTGTCTGTGCAAGTTTTCCTTTTTCTTGGATTAGCAGAGTATTTTTCCAGGAAACTGTAGACCCTAATAAAGCAGGAACAAAACATCATCTCCACAGCGAAAATCGCTGCGTCAAATGGACCTCATCCAGAGAGGCAAATGCAGGCAGTTCGGGCTCCGGTCCCCACTCAGTCATGAGCTTGCGGGGTGAGCAGGGGCCAGTCACAACTCTCAGCCGCAGCTGCCTCACGGGGTTGTTTGGAGGTTAAATGGGCAGGAGGGGGATCCTGCCAGCCTGAGATTTCTTGCCAAAGAAGCAGAAAGGTGGACAAAAACGGAACAAGGTCATTTTGCTGCTTGAGGTGAAGGCAACATGTGCAAATAAAACGGGAACTCGCCGTCCTGCATCCTCCCATGTGAAGCCGCCTTCGCTTCTCCTTCGGGGTGCTTCTGCAGCGCCCCGCTTTCCTTGACCCCAGATCGCAAAGCTCTTGGGCTGTCCTGATACCACCCCGTGATATCCAAAGAGAAATGGCGAACCAGCGTTGCTACATCTCCTCTCCTTAAAAGAACAACGGTTAGTCGGTCACTTGAGAAATCACGGCTTCGGTTAAAGATGCTGCAACGCCACTTCCTCCTCAGAGTCAGGTGGAGAGCACGATCCGTGGGGAGGGAGTGCGGCGCATGGCTGCTTTCAATTCCTCTTCCCCCTTTGCCCGGCAGCCCTGCAGGGCCTGAGACAGCCGTCAACACATGACGAGGCATGGCCTGAAAACCCCGAATGTCCCCGGAGCCCGAAGGACTCACGCGAAGGAAGGGCGCTCACCCAGCCTCGGCAGCAGCCAGCCTGGCCCCAGCGATCCACCTCCAATGGGGGGGGGGGTGTGCTGCGATCCCAGGGGGCTTCTGGGCAAGGCCTCCGGGCAGCCTTTGCTTCGCTCCAGATCCGAGAAAGCTGCAAGAGATGCAAAGCAGTTGGAATTTCTGAGACTCTGACCCACAGATTTGGCATTAGGCCAGCTTTTCCTGGATTGCACAAGCGTGTATGCCGTTGTGGCTTTTTTAAACATTTACATTATTTTATGCCAATGTCGTCACTGAAAAATAGAGGAAGGAGAAAGAGAAAAAATGGCCTAGCCTTCTACTTTTGTTTTGCGCCCTGTCGAGGAACTTTCAACAAAGGAGAAGCTGGTGTTCTCTCTTCAAACCTTGCTCATCCTTCCTTCCATCCAGCAGGCCCAGGAGCTGCCTGGGGCGGCCTGAACCCGGCTGTGCGCGGAACGGCACCCTCCTGGCCAGTTGGTCCCCGAGCATGGCCTGCCTTGTACTCCCTTTTCTCCCCTGCTGTATGTGCTTTCCATAGAGAGCACCACACTGGGCACATGTTGTCAGATCAGGGTTGCATGTCCCTGAGGTCTCTGGTGGGGCGTCTCTCTCGGCACCCCCCAAACTCTGCCCCCCTTGATTTTTTTTCTTGCCATTTTAAAATGTAAAAAATTAATGGAGAAGTTGGCATGCAGTGACGTGGAGGGCCGCCCTCCGGCACCGTCTACATTGAGGTTCAGAAGAGCAGTTTTCTTCTGGAGCACAGAGCCCACCCCTGCTGTGGCTGATGGTTCTTGGGCAAGCTTTCCACTGTCTCGCCACTCCGCCTTTTAGGAAACGAGTGAGTACTGCATGCTGGCCACTTTCAATTCCAGCTGCGCCCACCCAGCCTAAAGGGTTAAAAACCCACCCTCGTGTGGGCACCGGGCCTTTCTGCGCTTTGCTCCAAATGTAGGGCTGAGTTCGAGTCCCCGCTCGGCCACGGAGCCCACTGGGTGACTGCAGGCCAGGCGCAGACTCTCAGCCCAGCCTCCCTCACAGGGCTGTTGTTGTGGGGATAAGACAGAGAGAGGAGGAAGAGAGTAACAGAAGCTGATGAGTTCTTTCAAATAAAAACGGTGGGATATAAACCTGACAAATACATGGCTGAGCCCACAAGGTAAACCCATCCACCCAGCCTCCCTCCTGGAGCCCCGCACCAAGTATTGGCGGCTGAGCATGGGTGGTGGGGAGGTTTCTTGGCCGACGGCAAACTGCTCCGGCAAGGAAAAAAATTAGAATGGCAACTCTTGATTTTTGTGAAAATAGACTTTAATGTAATAAATCATTTGCTCTTGCTCTCCCTTTTTAAATAAAAACAGAATATATCTGAATCCCCACAGCCCCCAAGGCCGCCCCACCCCCAAACATGCAGGACTGCTGGCTGCAGGACTGGGAGACACAGCAGGAATTTCAAAACACCCCCGGGCCCCCTGGCCAGGGAAACGGGCCTCGCAGGGCAGGGGCGGCAGGGGGCCGCAGCCAGAAGGCACATGCGAGGCCCGGGCAGGACCGACACCCCTTCCCGCACGCAGACCCGGAGCCCCTGTGCTCGCGGAGCCTCTTCCCCACATGCCCCCTGCCCCTGGCCCTCCCGGGACTTTATTCTCTCTCTTGATGCTTTGATTGAAGCACTTTTTACGTGCGTGGCCAGCATGTTGTGCGCATAGGTGCGCCCCTTGGCTGTCTTCTTCGGTTGGGGTTGAAGGAGCGGCGGCGGTGGGGGGCTGGAGTCCACTCCTCCGTCTGGACTGGGTTCTTTGGGCCTTTGGGGAGGCGAGAGACCTCTAACGTGCCCCCCATTTTATGAACGGGCAAGCCCCACAAAACAGCATTTTCGGGAAAATGCCCAGGACACTTCCCAAAGATTTAGTGCACAGACCAATTGTTTTAGATGCTAATTAAGGAAAAAAGGGAACCAGATGTGCAATCCTATGGAAGTTTAGGAAGAAAAAAGGCCGGCTGCTGTACGATTATTTTTATGAATTTTATTTTTGTATCTGCCAGCACTCGGTCTTTTTTTCTGTATTTGCATAGGGTTGTCCAGGGCTTGTAAAATTTTACATGATGTACAGAAAGAAAAGACAGAGGTTTTACTTCCATTCTTAAAATCCGAGCTGGTCGCCCAGCTTTTGGCAACAGATTTGGGACAGTCAAAGATCACACCAGAGCCTTCACACAGCTCCAATTGCCACAGGTCGACGCGGTGCGAAGGGCAAACCGCATGTCTGAGGAGCAGGGAAGAGTCTGGGTTGAGCCTCCGCAGCCGTCTGGCAGGAGATCCCCGAATCCCCAGCGGAGGGCAAGAAGGGAAGGCTGTGGACTTTGCGTGCTCCGGAGGGGTGGCCAGGAAGTCTGGCTGCACGTGTGGGGAGAGGAGACTGCCCAGATGGACCCCATCTGCTTGCATCGGGCAAGTCCGAAACCTGCCCAACTGCCGGACAGGGGGCCTGTGAGGGCTCCTGCCAGGCTGCAGGGCCACGGAACGAGCCACGGAAAAAATGTTGCCCCTGGCATTGCAGACTGCAACCACGTTGCAGACACAAAATGTGGACACCCTTTCTTCTTGGAGACCCCGAGAGAGCTGCTCAGGAGAAGCACCTGGTGAAAGCCAAAAGCGACGCGCTGAATCCGCTGCCCCCACCCTTGTCTACCACGCAGGGCCCCAGCCTCACAAGCCTTCAGTACCCTGCCCAGGGTGAAGAGCATCTTGCCACTCCTCTGTGTCGCTATTTCAGGTGCAGAGCAGAGCAAAGCTTCCCCTGACACTCAGGAGGTGTCACTCCAGTGCTCCAAGGAAAACGGTCCCCCAGCCGTGCCAAATGGGGACAGCGGCGTAGACCGTGGCGTGACTCTCCAGTTGTCGAACATGCATCTTCTGGGTGGGAAGCCCAGCAAGCCCTGCCGCCCGCCCTTCTGAAGGCGCCACCTCGGCCCCTCAGCCAACAGGGGCCTTTGTTCTTTGCTTTTTTGGGAGGGTAGAATATAGGATCTTGCCTGAAATTCCAACCACCAACAATCCAACCGGCAGGAGGAAAGACCTGTGTTTGTGTGAGTGGCGGCATGAGGACATCTTCTGCTGCGGTGTAAGGACGGAAGTTTGATTTCCAAGGCAAGGAGATGTTTTCTGGAACAATGGCGATGGAAAGATGGATTCACTACAATGCAGCCAGAACCATACACTGGAGAAAAAGTACCTTGAGAGGCATCACTTCCACAAGAGCCTCATGGACTGGGGGCCCATTCTGCACCCTCAGGAAAAAAATGCCAGCATGGCTTGAATTTCTGATAACTGGAGCACATCCCTTCTTTGCCCCGAGGCTTTTCTGCAGCTTGGCTCTGGCGCTGCAGGGTCCTTCGGGTGGACCAGAGTCTTTCCCCACCAAGATGTGTCTCTGAGGAAACGTGTCGGGGCAAGAGGATGTGGAGAACGAGGGCCTTCACCCAGCCAAAAGAGCGGGGGCTGCGGAACAGGTCCGTGCAAATGGCGCTGCGGAAGGAACGGAGAGCGACATTAAGAGCAGGGAGAGACGCCGCGTCTGGTTTGCCTGTGTGGGACACACAGGCCACTGGGGAGCGCGCCTCCTTCGCCCCTGGCAGGCATGTGCCCCCTCGGCGTCTAGGGCAGCCTTGCTCCACCCCACATCCGCCTAGGCTCCCCGGCACCCAGCCACAGCGGCACAAGAAAAGCCCAGGGGGGTCCAGCGGAGGCCCCCAACCCAGCCCTCTGCCGGTGGGCAGTTGTGTAAGACGGCAGTCCCACCCACACACCCCAGAAGTGGGTGCTCGGGGGGTGTTGCTCCAAAGGGGGACAAAAGTCAGGCCGAGGCATCATGACGGGCAGCCGCAGATGGCCCTCTTGCCCCGCAGCTCGCCAGATTGCTCTCTGCATGTGCTCTGGTTGGTTCATTCGTTTTAAGGAACAGCTAAAAGGGTTGTGCTTCTGAGCACTCAGGAATATTCAAAGACATACAATATGTAATGATCGGAAGCCCTCCCGAGATGCTATGCATAAGGGATGACATACGAACGTTTTAAATAAATAAAATGAAATCCCTGGAAGAACACAAGAAAAACCGCATGGCTGGATCAGGCCCACTCCGTTCACACCCTGTTGGCTGGATCAGGCCCTCCGTTCACACCCTGTTGGCTGGATCAGGCCCTCCGTTCACACCCTGGCAACAGGCAGGAGGCCCTGCAACGGCGCCCTCCCACTCATGGTCCCCAGTCGTGGGTGTACATATGCTCACTGCTGCCGATCCTGGAGGCAGCCCAGAGCCATGAGGACTGGCAGCTTGTGTCCAGGCTGTGGCCAATCAGATGCCCACAGAAGACCCGCAGGTAGGAGAGGACTGCAACGGCCCCCACCCACCCATGTTCCCCATCAACAGGCACATGCAGGCACGCTGTCTCTGGCGCCACAGGACTCATGTGGCCGCGAGCCCTGCTCCTCCTGTGCCTTTACATTAGCTTGCGCTGCACTGACCACTGGAGCGCCTGCTCGGTCCGGCCCACCGCTCGGGAGCATCCCGGAGCATTCCCCCGGACTGTGCGAATGCGCACTGAGTCCTCGGGGGCCTGGGTGGGAGGCTGTTCTTTCGGGGGATCTGGCGTCATCCACTTTTACTCCTGCGGATCCGGGGCTTCCTCCGCTTGTTCCACCGGCACCCTCTCGGCTCCCTTTCCGTTGGCTTTCCGTGGCCGAGCCCGAGCCCAGATGGTCCCAAAACCACTGAGGGATCCTGAGGTCAACTGAGGAGACTGACCAGCCTGGCGCTTCTGCCTGCCTGCCTGCTGCTCCCCCGGAGGCGCCCCGCAGCGCAACGGTGGCAGCAAAGCATGAGCGCATCTGCAGGCGGAGGGCGACCCTCACACGCATAATGCGATGGAGCCGGTGGGTGCGGAGGCCCGGGCTCCGTGAGCGTCCCGGAAGGGCCTCCAGCTCTCACGGTAAGCGCGCAAGTGAGCCCTGCAGGCCTGCTCTCGGTCTGGTTTTGCTTCTGCTGCCGGCAGCTGACCTGGGACGGGCATCGCTTGGCTCGCGTGGGGAGAGTCTGCCGGCATCAGGAGGAGCTGCTCGCCTGAGCCCCCGAGCTGCACCCCCACTGCCCACCCCGCGGCCAGCAGCCAGCTCCGCTGGAGGGGTTTCTGGGGACCTGCGTCTCCGAGGCAGAGCAGGGTTTGCGTAGCCTTAAAAGATGATAAAGAAAGTCGCACAAATTGCTTCATCTGCACAACTTGCACAAAGCTGCCTAGTTCACACAAGTTTACAAAATCTGAGCAAATCGTGCGCGGGAACCCGAGGCAGTTTTGGCAGGATCGGTGCAACCCCCACCCGAGCGGAGGCGCTTTCAGCTGCCAACTGGTGCGAACTGTGTGCTTGGCCCAAACTTCCCCGGCCTTCTGGATTCTGGCTCCAAAGCATGTAAATCCACCAGACACCCAGACGGACCTGGGCAGCCGCCTGGGCAGGGTGGTGTGACGTGGCGCCTGTGGCAGCAGCGGCTGGACCTGGTGGCCGCCGTGGCCCCCCAGCTCGGCTGTTCTGTGGCTCTGCCCCTGCGCCCAACTCAGATTCTTCACCCACCCCTCCCTCGGGCAGCCTCTTGGTCTCCGCACCCAGCGCCACCTGCCCTTTGACGGGGCTGGCCCCCTTCCAGTCCCTCCTCACTCAAAATGTGTCCACCCTGAAAAGTTATTTGCCAGCCGAAGAGGGATGCAACGTGTTCTGGGAAGACGCAACGCAGGACTTACGTGATTCCTCCCTGTGCTTCTCCCTCCCTCCGTCTGTCGTACATGCATCACTGGACTCTTCTCTTCCTCATTTGCTGAGGGATGCAGCCAGCCGTGGGTACGCATGAACAGGTAAATTCACAATATACAAGCATCACTCCTCCCTGCCACATCCCCTAATGGATCGCAGCCTTGTTGTTGCTCCTCGTGGCTCTGGGCATGTGAAGAGCCCCTTTCACACCTCACTGAAAAGCCAAACCTGCCCTTAAGGTATCAGGGATTTGGATCTGGCTAAGGATGGACCTAGCCTGTCGGTTCTGGGCTTGCTCCACTGCTCATTCTTGCCATCTTACACCTGGCTCTTCTCCAACTTTGACATTTTTTTTAAAGGCTTGCAAGCAAATTCACTTGCATGTTATGCCCACGTCTCGTAACACAAGCGGTCTTGGACACACATTTTTGCGAGCCATTTTTCTAAAAGGGTGAGTTCTGGAACATTATTTTTTGCAATGTGTGCATTTTTGCAGCACTTGCCACTACGATGTGCCTTTTGTTGCACTTATTGCTATTCATTATTTCTGACTGAGGAACTCCGCTGCAAAATGTGGGGAAGCATGAATTTCGAACAAGACTTGACTCGCGTCTCATGTCTGGGTCCCAAAAGCAAAGCTCAGAGGTGGTGCTCACATTGCACCAAGTTTGCATGGGGCATCCTCAGAGGGGCCAGGGAATCCAGACAAGTTTGCTTGTTTATTATGTTTTAAGCATTAGTCAGAATGGCTCTCTCGTTGCAAGGTTTCTGGACTTTCTCTTCTAGACTGGGACAGTTGGAGCTCAGGACAAGTTCCCTGCCAGGCTTCTTCAGGGCTACACAAAACCTGCCTTCTCCGCTGGGCCCAGTCTGACCTCCTTACCTGCCTCCCGAGGCTTGGCTCTCCCGGCCGTGCTGCTCCCAGTGCCGTGACCTGCAGCAAGTTGGATGGAACAAGGCCCTTTCGTCCCTTTATCTCCCCCTGTAGACAGAAATGCAGATGAAATGGCAGAAAGTGAAGAGGAACTAAAGAACTCCTTGATGCGGTTGCAAGGGGAGAGCACTAAGGTTGGCTTGAAACGCAACATTAAGAAAACTAAGATCATGTCATCTGGTCCTATCACTTCCTGGCAAATCGATGGGAAAGAAATGGAGGTAGTGACAGATTTTATTTTCCTGGGCTCCAAGATCACTGCAGACAGGGACTGCAGCAAAGAAATTAAAAGACGCTTGCTCCTGGGGAGGAGAGCTATGGCAAATCTAGATGGCCCCAGACTCTCCACCCCTGGAAAGACAGGGTGCTTCAGCACTGCTCCAAAGCCTGCACACAGCAACCCGGAGCTGCGCCCATGGTGGGGAAGGGCGCGGTGCGGCCCGTGCCAGCTCCAATGGCAGCAAAGCAGGACTACCCTATCCACACACCTGAGTGCCACGTGGGAGGCAGAAAGGTGCGGGATGGGTGAGATGAAGGGATGGTGGGCGGCCGCTTGCCCTGCCCATGCTCTCCTAGTGCTGCACAGACCTGTGGTTGCTCACCTCCGTGTCCAGGTCGGGAGAACACTCCCTGGGGCTGTAGTCGAGGATGGCTACCATAGTCCTCGGGGTGTCCTCGTCAGAGCTCAGATCCTGCCTATCAGGCGCTCCTGAAAGAGCAAAGATACGTGTGCCCAGGTCGGGAAAGCGGGGCTCCCGTTGTCGGCATAGAGGCGGCAGTAGGCAAGAAACCGGGGGAACTGGGTGCGAAGCCTGGGGACACTCCGAGGCACTGGCCAGCCCCCCAGGAGCTCTCTCTTTGCACTGTCTGTCTGCAGGCTTTAAACAGGGCTGTAGCCCGATTCTGGATGGGCTGGTCACATGGAGAAGGTTCCAGAGGGTGTGTGGGCCTTGCCCTCAAATTCTGAAAGTCTCCCTCAACCACCCTCCTCCAGCTTCTGAAGCTGAGCAGGGTATGGCTCACATTCATCTGACTTCCCAAGAGGACTAGAAACTTGTTTTCCCCACCCCTTCAAATAAGCAGACAGTTCTCAGAAAGCTGAATTCCTGCACCAGTTAGTTGGGGTAGACTGTGGCCCCAGAGACTTCCAAAATGGAATTTGGCCCTTAATATCCCTGTTATGGCCCCTAACTTCAGATAATGTCACAGTCCAGTTTTTGCTGGGTCTCTGGGGCACAGCACGGTGGGGAAATTGAAGGGTGGCTTAATCTTCCCGAACACGATTCAGAGCAGCCTTCCAAGGGATGGCTCAGAATGTCATTTCTGTTTGCTTTTGCAAAGAATTCCCCATGATTTGAAACAGGTTTGAGTGTGGAGGAAACTGAAGTGGGCAGATTCAGCCAATGCCGTGTGCTGTGGTGGGCGCATGACGTGGGAATCACCGATCCAGTTCAGGCTGAAGGAGACGCAGCACTCACCGAACCCTGGGAATTCTCCCTCCAGCTGCTCTTGCGCCACTGCGGAGAGAAAACGTGCTGTGAGCGGAGTCTTTGTCAGAGCGAGATCTCACAAGCAAAGAAGTCACTGTGGAAGGTGCCAGAATGCAGGCCCTACGGAAGGGAAAACGCGTGGGCCACGGAAGCAGTCTCAAAAGGGGATCCTCCGCTTAAGCGGGGCAGGGGAGGAGGCTGGGCGACCTCAGAAGACCAGGCGCTGGGGCAGGGAACCTCCTGTAGCCAAAGTCCAGTTCAGAGAGGCTCCACCCCAGGGTGGGCCGGCCCCAGGCCAAAGGGGTAGGGGCACAATATCTTAAAATATATGCCCTCCCGCCCCTTGAGATCGGCAACAGATGCCCTTCTCTGGGAGCCCTTTGTGTAGGATATTAGGAGGGTGAGTACCCGAAGGAGGGCCTTCTCTGCAGTGGCGCCCCATTTATGGAATGCACTCCCCAGAGAGGTCTGCCTGGTGCCGTCGTTATTTGCTTTTCGGCGCCAGGCAAAGACCTTTTTATTTAAAACTTATTTTAATTGTTAATTTATTATGGTATTTATAGGATTTTAAATTTTTAAGCCGAGATGCTACTGGGCTTTTTAATCTCTAATTGTATTAATTGTTATTTATACGTTTTAATTATGTTGTGAGCCGCCCCGAGGCTTTGTTGCGATGGGGGCGGCATAGAAATGTTTTAAATAAATAAATAAATAAATAAATAAAAATAAGCATCTTCTATCTCGATGTAATTTCTACCAGTAACCATCCCTTGGGAGAGGAATTTCAACCTTGGAATAGGGAAACGCACACACGAAACCTGGAAAGCCACAGGCAACCGGTGCTTTTGGGAAAGCAGGCAGCACTGTGGGAAGGGCACCCTGCATGGGAGGGAGGGAGGGATGGATTTTAATATATATATAAACGCTTCCCTAATCCATCCCCTACAAACATCTTGGGATGGCTTACAGTAAATGAGAAGAATAAAACAACCAGCACAGCATCCGACAGTTAATATATTAAAACTCCAGTTAAAATCAATTAAATATTAAAATACTGGGAAAATTAAAAGGGTTTTGTCTGATGCTGAAAAGAATTTAATGCTGGCACCTTTCTGGGGAGCGTATTCCATAGTCAGGGCGCCACCACAGAGAAGGCCCTCCTCCGGGGACTCTCCCTCCTGATCTCCTTCAAGGAGGGCTCCCGGAGCAGGGCCTCCACCTCAGATCTCCAGGGGTGGGAGGGGGGCACATAGGGAAGGAAGCACTCCTTCAGGTATCCCAGACCCAAGCAGTTTAGGGCCTTATAGGTCATCACCAGCACCTTCAATTGGGCACCTTCAATGGACAGCCAGTGCAACCAACAGCGGACCAGCGTCATATGTGAAATGGGCCGGTCCCCATCAGCATCCCGGCTGCTCCGTTCTGAACCAACTGAAGTATCCGGACTGTCTTCAAGGGCAGCCCCACGCAGAGCACGTTGCAGTAATCCACCCGGGATCTGGGCTTCCACACTGCTGTCATGCCAGCACCAACCTTTCTTAGACCGCCGAGGCTTTGGGGGGTGGCTTCTAGGGAGCCGTGGAGGTGGAGACGGAGAAAATGTGCCATTGCCTTCAATGGAAAAGAGCCCCCCAGTCCAGGCCACAGATCAGCAAAGCCGCAGGATCAGCAAGATCATAAAACAGAGGGAGAGCGAATCTCCCGTCATATTTCATTTCATTTTCTGGATTCAGCTCCAGATGCAGAGTCCTCCCACAGCCTCTGGAAGGCGACACCCTTTGGCCAACTAGGACTGGCAGAGAATGGTTTGGAGCAAAGCTGAACTGGGAAACGGACAAGGCCGAGCTGCTGGGTGGGACAGACCCTAAACCCTCGTGCCGCAAGTCCAAGCACAGCCTGTGCCGTGGCGGCCTGCGCTGCACTGCTCCCTCTGGGCAGGCCACACAGGCTGGGCTCTGTAGGTGCAGCGGTGGCCAGCCTGTCCCAGCCCAATGGCTGCATTCCGCCGGGGCGCTCTTGTGGGGGGCAAGTGCTATGTGGAACAGGGCCCCAAATCCCCAAAACATTCCTGCCTTCAGGGGGAATCTGTTGATTCTTAAAGGGGGCATTTTGACCTTTCGGGTGGAGAGGGAAAGACACAGGTGGAATCCCCCGGCAGACGGGGCTGCTGGGCACGGAGAGCCTGCCCGACGGGGGTCTTGAGCGAGTGAAGCACCAGGTGGAGCACCTAATGTTTCTGCCAGCACGCGGGCAGGAAGGTGGCCTTCTTGCAAGAGTTGCTTTCTCACACCATCACTGTCCACCTGGACCTCAGAAACCATGTTGCAGGGGATGTATCCTGTCCTCCCGCCACTCTCCCCTCGGTAGAAGCCGTCAGCATCCTTGTGGCCATAGACCTGCGAAGGGGATACAGGGCGAGAGAGACGGTCACTCGCTGCGCCATCAGCCAGCGCTGGAAAGGGGCTGGCTGTGGCATCCAGGGGGAATGTCCCAGCCTGCCTGCACGCATGCCTCCCACTGCAGCGCAGGCCGTACTCCAACAGGCTTTGCAAGAGGCGGTGAAGCTTCATCCCCTCAGGACAGGGCTATGTCCTGATTCCAAGCCTCCACTTCACGAGAACAGAAGAAAAGCCCCGCTGATCAGATCTGGCTTCCCACAGATCACACGGATTCCACGGTGCCACAGACCACATTGGTCCATGCAAATTTAATTGCAGGAAAATACATAAATTAGACCAAAGATGAGCATTTCCCCCGCAGGTTAAAGTTCACCATACACATTGGGCGGGTTGCATATATTGGGAGGTTTGGGGCTTTTGCAGTAGTGCCAATGGGCACAACATTGAATTTGCACATATTCCCATGAATGGATTTCCCCAAAATCCAATTCTGTCTGTGAGTGGACAGTGGAACAGAAGGCACCCATCCGTGAAGCAGACAGAGCGGATGGGACGCTGTCTGGCCGGCCCAAATTCCCTGGGCCAGTGCTCCTACTGCCTCGCTCTAAATAGAGAGAGCACCAACGAGAGAGCTTCAGCTGCAGGGGCACTGTAGAAATGCGATCGATCGATCAATCAATCAATCAAAGCAAGCAGATGGTTGATCCTAATGGATACCATTGGGAGAAACAAGGATAAATGGAATGCAACTCTCTCTGGTCTCAGCATGAGCTTAAGACCCACTTCCAACTTTGCCCCCCCCCCCCGTTGCTCACTCTTCTGCAGTTGCATTTTAAATGCGCTGGAACGCAATTCCCATTTTCCTCAGCCCTGTTTGGAAGCTTGTTCCCCCTCAGAGACATTCTTTGCTGGCCTTTACAGCAGAAACGCCCCACTGCAGCTTTCGTGGCGGGAGCGGCGCATCTCTTCTCGGCCTGCTCTCACCTTCAGAATCTGGCCCTCCCGGAAGGGCAGCTCCTCCTCAGCAGCATCAGGGTTGGGGGACATGGAGGCGGGGTCGTAGTCGAAGAGGGCCACAAAGAGCCGTGTGGGGCCCCGGCCGTCCATAAGCTCAGGGGAAAGGCTCCTTCCTGCGCCTGCCCGAGAGACAGAGGTCGGTGCCATTAGCTCAGGGGCCCTCAAGCTTTTTCAGCAGGGGGCCAGTTGAAAGGTGCCCATGCTGGCCGTGGGCTGGCGCTGCACGCGGCCCGGTGAGGGGACGGGGCGGTGTGTGCGGGCACGTGCGCTGAGCTGGGGGTGGGGTGCGTGGAGAGGCAAGGCACAGGTGGGCAGGTGCGCGTGGCAAAGGGAGGGGAGGCAGGCTTGCTCGCCGCTGCCTCCCTGTGCGTGGAGTGAGGTGGGTGGCGGCGGGCACACGCATGGACGCGGTCATGGTGGGTCCAAATGGGCATGGTGTGCCGGATAAATGGGCATGGCAGGCTGGCCCCGGCCCCCAGCCTTAGTTTGAAGATCCATGTGTTAGCCCAAAGCCCCATCTGCCAGCTTGGAGGGCTGGCCCACATGCAGCGCCAGAACGTCCCCCCCTGCTGGGGGATGGCCCCAGATTGACTGCAGGCAGAGGAGAATGTGGCAAGCCACTTCAAGTTTGATGCAAGAAAAAGCAGGATATTAGTCCAATAAATAAATAGCCTCAGCTTTCCAGCCCTCCTCCCTCTAGCTGCAAAGATGTACTTAAAAACATGTGAGCAGTGTCTGCGGAAATTTCAGAAATGCACGTTGTTTTGCATGCCAGCTTCACTATATTCCCAGCTACTCTGCGTAACAATTGCTTGTTGGGCAAAAGCAACATAAATTAACACAGAACAGAAAGGGCACAATAAGCTATGTACATTCAGGCTGTACGAAGTTCTTCCTTTTTCAGGAGAGAGACGCTGGCTCCACACTGCCTGTCAACATTCCTGACGAGCCCCTTCACTGCACTGAGCAAACCCACCCTGAGGACCAGCTCCACAGCGATGGCGTGGGCTTCTCATTCCCACAGGAGTCCCGCATGGCTGTCGCTTGCTAGCAGAGCGCGACGCGGCACGAACCTTGCCTCACTGGTGTTCATCCTAAATATGGCCCTGCGCAGAAGGGTTTTGCTGCCCCATCCTGCAGACAGGAGAACTAACGCATGACTGGAAGGCCAGCACCGGCAACACCTTCCGGTGTGCAGGCCTCACAGAAAAGAGGGCCAACTCACCTGAACTGGTGCGCGCCAAGGCAGCTCGACGTTTCCTCTGGGGCCTTCTCCCCCTGTGCATTGGGTCCTGCCAGGACGCACAGCCCAGTGGGTCAGGATTGCTGTTCCCGGCCACCTGGAAGAAAAACTTGGCAGAATGAGCCAGGAGCAGACGTCTGGGGTACATCCTCCAATACCCTGATGCAAGCACATGGCAAGCACGCGAAAAGCAAAGCACCTGCTCTGGCATCCCTCTAGCCAGCAGTGAGGACACACGGGAAGATTGCAGTACGATTCCCCCACCCGCCACGCGGTCCTGCGATTTCGGCAGGGCGACTGCAAGCTCAAAGCCTCACGCGGAGCGGCCCCAGGGCGAGGAGCCCTCTCCAGGCCCCTTGGGTCTCCGCATGGACTTGTGTGCACAGACCCTGCCTTGGCTTCATTTCTGAGAACTGCTTTCCAAAAAGACGTTTAACGAAGAGGCCGGCTGGCTGCAGAAGTGCTGCCCCGCAGCCCCTCTGCGCTGGGGTTCCAGAGCGCAGGCAGCACCCACCGCCCACCCCTCCCCATCGGTCCTGGCAAGATGCTCTTCTTGCGGTCCAGTCAGCTCCACTGCTAGGACGCGGGGATGTTCTGCACGCCTCGATTCCCCCCACCCCCCGCAGCCGTTGGCAAGGCCAACCCCAAGGCAGCCGGTCTGCCAGAGCGCCGCGACGCCCGCTCCAGCGGCGCCCACGGGCCCCCAACGGCCGAGTGCGTGAAGGGAGGCTCGCCCGGCCCTGAACCCCGTCGCCCGACCCCTTTCCCGCGGCGGGCTCTGCCTGCGGAGCAGAGGGCCCGTGCGCTTCCAGGGCGCAGCGCGCCAAGCCGCGGGGACCCCGGCGCGCCTCCCGCCCCGCTCCCGCCCGGGGCGCCCCGCGGGGCGAGCGCGACCGACGCGACCGACGCGGCGGCGGGGGCGGCGCGCCACGGACCCGTGCAGGCGGCGGCTCGGGCGCGGCCCTCCAGAGCGCGGGGCTCCGCTCCAGGCTCCTGCTGCGCTCGGCGCCGGGGCCCGCCAGCCCGTCCCCGTCCCCGGGCCGGCGCCTGCGGCAGCGCGGCCGCCCGGGCGGGCCGCTCCACGCGGCGCTCGGCTCCTCCCAGCTGCTGCAGCGCTTCAGGCCCGGCCGGGCGCCGGAGCGGGCTGGCCCCGGCGGGCTCGGGCAGTGGCTCCAGCCCTCCTCGCCGTCCGTGGGGGAGCCCCCGGCCGCGCCGTCCGAGCTCGGCGGGGAGGACGGGGCGCTGCGCTCGGCGGCGTCCTCCGAGTCGTACTCGACGTCGATCTCGAGGCCGTCGGGGCCGCCGCCGCCGCCCCCCCGGCGGGAGATCACGTCCAGGTCCTCCTTGAGGCTCCGCGCCCGGTAGAGGCCCCCCTCGCCAAGGAGCCCCGCGCGCGTCCGCCGCGGCTCGCCGCCGCCCGGCCGCCTCCACTCGCCCGCCCGCGCCCGCGCCCGCGCCCGCGGCGGGGAGGTTGTCCTCTCGGCGGGCGGCTGCCCCGAGCGGTCTTGGAGAGCCCGTGGAAGGGGAGGGCGCGGAGCATCCGTCCGCCGCGCGGGGCCCAGCGCCGCCTCCGGGACGCTGCCCGCCGCCCTGCTCCCCAGCGGGCTCTGGGCACATGGGCTGGCTGGGGTCGGCGCCCAGCCGTCCTCCTCCTCCTCCTCCTCCTCCTCCTCCGCCACTTCGGGGATGCTGAAGAGGGCCTTGCTGCGGTTCGCCGGCGACGGCGCCTCCACGACTCGCTCCAGGAGCTCCTCGTCGCTGTCGGGGTCGCCGTGGACCAGCTGCGTTGCAGCCCCGAGGCCAGGAGCGGGGGAGAGAGGAAAGAGGCGTTAGAGGCTGGCACCCGAAGGGGCCACACGGCAAACGTGCGTATAGTCAAGGCTGTGGTTTTCCCAGTTGCAATGTACGGCTGTGAAAGCTGGACCATAAGGAAGGCTGAGTGCCGAAGGACTGAGGCCTTTGAATTGTGGTGCTGGCGGAGACTCCTGCGAGTCCCTTGGACTGCAAGGCGATCAAACCGGTCAGTCCTAGAGGAGATCAGTCCTGACTGCTCTTTAGAAGGCCAGATCCTGAAGATGAAGCTCAAATACTTTGGCCACCTAATGAGAAGGAAAGGACTCCCTGGAGAAGACCCTGATCCTGGGAACAGTAGATGGCAAAAGAAGAAGGGGAGGGCAGAGGATGAGGTGGCTGGATGGGGTCACTGAGGTGGTTGGTGTGAGCTTGAGTGGACTCTGGGGGATGGAGGAGGACAGGAGGACCTGGAGGAGTGTTGTCCATGGGGTTGTGATGGGTCAGACACGACTTCGCAACTAGCAACAGCAACAAAATCGCCCTGAGGGAGCCTTGCCTGGACTCTGCCGGCCAGTGGGCCAAAATCCAGGCACAGCCCTCGAGAGGTGATGCAGAAGCGCCCAAAAGAGCCCTTTGGCTTGTCATAAAAGCCCAGCACAGAGGCTGCTGGGAGGCGCACAGCTGGAGCAGTGCTCTTCCTGAGAGGTGCATCAAGACTGAAAAGAACATCAGGCAAGGCTGGAGCAGAAGGGGGCAGCCTGTGTCCTTTGTGATAACTCTGTAGCAACCCTAGCTGCAGACCCATGACTCCTCCAAAGAAATTCCAGGAGAAGAGCTCCTGAATCCCCTGGTGCTGAACTGGTCCAGCATGTGCAATGGGGAGGCTGGCTTCCATCAGCATCGCCTCTCCTCCCCACAAATGGAGCAGCCTGGCCGCAGCTGCTCCGGAAACACCTGCCGTGAGGCACAGCGAGTTTGGGACGTAGGATGGAGGCAGGGGCACCTCCTGGGTCAGGCTGCTTGGTTGTTTGCAAGGGCAGAGCTGGAGCCTGCGTCACGTGACATTCCAGGTGGTCTCTCCCCTTGCACAAGATGCTGCCAGGAAATGAAACGGCAGTGGTCAAAACTCCACTCTAGAAAGCTTTGCTGCAGTTCTACCAAGAGCTACTAACTGTGTGTGAAGAAGGATATTGTAGAGTCGATAGCAATCTGGGCACAGCATATCCCCTAAAAGGAGGAAATTGGGGGCATGGGGAGTTGGCAGGTCAGAAGACAACCACTAGCGCGTTTATAACTGGGTGAGCAACGAGGAGAGAGCACAGGCAGGCCTGTATCTCCTTCTAACGTGATGTCATACTGGCAGCAGTGAAGGTTGGTCAAGAAGCTGTCCCCGACACAATATTGAAAGTGCAACATGATGCATGTTTAGGCAGAAAAAGGTCCTGCACCATTGGACTTTTTTCTGTCTAAATATGCCTGGGATTGCAGGCTTGGCTAACAGCTGCAAGATGGGCTGGGGTGGCCGCTGGATTGGATGTGTTTAAAAGGGGAGTCGGGGAAGCTCAGATCTGTCAGGTGCAGTGGCTGTGAACAGTTCAACAAAGCTTCAGTTGACAAGCACAGTCTACCCTGGCCAGCTCCAGCTTAACAAACCATGGCGAACAAGCCCCAGTTCACTGCATAAGAATAAACCGCAGTTTCTCTTTGTGGGTTGTTCATGGTGAACATGGATGGGTTCAGACAGCATGGCTCAACAACCCACACACAACACATACTCAGCCCTGTCATGTTGCTCAAAACCTGTGTGTGTGTGTTGCGCAGCCTGCCCCACACCCCTAAATTATGCTGTAGCTTTCAAGTGGGGTAGAAAACTACCCCATCTCCTGTGTTGGAGGGAGAGCCAACAGTCTGTCTGGTTGGCTTCTGTGCATGGAAAGAGACAGGTGGCTGCAGTCAGGCAGAAGTACCTTCTCTCCATGTTCTCTGCCATGGTATTCACCCAGGCTCCATCTGGACTCTCCCTGCCTGCCGGAGTGCTGCATCTCTTTTTCCTCTTCCTCTTCCTCCTCTCCCTCCTCCTCTTCCTCCTCTTCCTCCATAATGTCCGAGAGGTCAGAGCCCCGGCTGTGGTCAGCCAGGAGATTCATTGGATGGTTCCCCGGATCAGATCGCTTCTCTCCCTGCTAAAGAAATTCAGTATTCCTGTTGGCAGAGAATTAAGCCCCTGCACAGGCTGTCCCTGGACTGATGAATTTCCAGGCTGCCCCACAAGGGTGCAGACCAGTGACTTTTAAGTCAGGCTCCTAATCCAGTGCAGCTTTTCTGTTGAGCTGGCAAAAGCTATCCAGAGCGCTGAGCTCCATCCCCCAAACAGGTTCACCATTATGGACAATTCCTGTAAAAGCTGCAAAAGTCACCCACCTCCCTTATTCAAACACTAATGCGCATTCATCCGAAAAGTGGAGATTTGAACACTTCAGTCCTCTTGGCATGTATTTAAGTATTCAAAGCAATCCCTCTGCTCTTGTTCTTGTGTCAAAAGGTTTCCTACAAGAGCTTAATGGTCAGAAAACAAAGCATCTTGTGACAGCATCCTTTCTCAGTAGGCATCAAATATCAGATCTGCCATCAGACTCCACCGACTATTGCATGTCAGCTGTGACTCACAAAGACTCACTGCTGTGACACGGCAGCTGCTGGCAGAATCAAGTATTTGCCCAGGACAGACAGATACTGACCATCGCATATGCAGCTATCAAAGACGGTCAAATGCTACCTGCCATCGCATGTCAACAGCCTGGCTCTTGAGCAGTACTGGATGTATTTTGGGATTGCATTTGGACACTCTGGGAAGACTAGGTAAATATTTGCTGTCCAAAGGAGGAAAATCATTTCCACCGGTCTGCCTCCCACCACAATCTGCATGAGGGTACTGCTCCTTGGGTTCTGCAACTCAAACGAGCCCTTCCAACAAGGGCACACGGACCTCTCTCCTGACCCGTGACATCAGCGCTGCAGAGTCCTCCCTGGGGGCTTCCTTCAGGAGCTTGACTCTCGTGGGAGACGCAGCCGTGGAGTCTGGGCTTTGCCACTCGCTTTGGCCCAGTTCTGCAGAACGACTCTCTCCTGGCCCCGAAGGCCTGCTAGGGGGTGCCGACTTTGCCCCCAGGCCGCTCGGTTCGCTCTCCACCCCTCTTTGGGCAGACAACTCCTTCGCTCCCTGGTCCTTGGAGGAGCAGGCCGGGCTCTCCTGCTCGCTGGCACTGCCACCTGGGACCCCCGGATCTGGCTGCTGGGCCGCGAGGAGCTGCCCCTGGGAAAGGCGTTACGACGTGAGGGAAGGCTCCAGCTGCCCGGCATGAGGATGACTGGGAAGGGGGTGCTGGGGGCATGCTGGGGGGAGGCATGGGGGCACAGGTGCCCGGTGCCATTTGGCCAAAGGCAGAGCTCATTTGCCCCAAATCCCAGCATAGCTTAGCTGCAACTTTTTGCAGTAAATTGATGGGAAACATTTGTCCGCACAAACCCGAAAACATACTTGGCCACTGGGGGGAAGGGGCAGGCCCTCTGGGGAACCCCAGTGGGCCAGGTAGGATCCCTGCAGAGCCGAGGTCTGACACTCCTACAGTCATGCACTGGCCGGTCATACAGTGCAATGCCTTGTGGAGTATTTTTTTGGATGACCTCATGGAAGGTGGTGGTGAAGAACAGCACTTTGGGGGCCGATTTTCACCAGCCCTTCTGTCCACACAGCACCCTTTCCCTTCTCAGCAATCTTTTGGGTGGTTCCAGTGGCAGGTGGGGTGCATAGGCTCTGCGAACCCCGTTCCACTCATGTTCCGTGGACAGCCAGGGGCCTTACATCCCCTCAATGGCTCTTGGCTGAAATCCCAATGACCTCGTGTTCTCAATGGGATCCCTGACTGGCTAGGGCTGTATAAAGATGGAGAGCAAGAGTGCCAGTCCAGCTTAGTATCTCCCCCCTCACAGGCCAGATCTGCTCTTCCCATCAATCCCCTCACTCAGCAACAGGCCATATCTCCAGAAATCTGAAGCCATAAGCAGAGTGAAGGATCCCACAGACTGGAGGAATTCAGCCAGGAGGCCAAAGCGGCTCGCCCTGTGGGCTGGCGCCTGGGGATTCTGGCACTAGACGGGGATCAGCCAAGCGCAGCATCGCAAACCAGCTGCTCCTCGCGCCCAACCTTCCTTGGGAGCGTGCAGGAGAAGGACCCCGTGGTGCAGCTGGGGCGGCGGGGGAAGCACTCAGCCCCAAGCTGCCCCATGCGGCCTGCTGCGGGCCGTGGGTGAAGCCCCACACCACGCCGCTTCCTTTCACCCCGCTCCCTCTGCAGCCTCGATTCGCCTGCTACCTGGAGCCCAGGAAGGGAGGTCCCGCTCTCACAGATGTACCCCAGGCTTACCTGCTTGTCCTCTCCAGGCTGGTCCTGAGCAGCCTCGCTGCAGAAGGCTGGATCTTCAGACATCGTCCTGCTTGCTGGGGGCCCTTCTTCTCCTGGTGGGGTGCCCGCTTCTGCGTCAGACGGTGTCGCAGGGGGTGCAGGCGTCCCCGTGGGAGAGGGGCAGCCATTCAAGGAGGCTTCCCCAGGCATCTCACAAAGGCTTGCCTGAGAGGTGGATCTGGCAACGGAATGGCCTGTGGCGGAGGACGGCTCCGTCCCACAGGCCTGGGAGGCTGGCGTGGCGAGCGAGACCCGCAGCGGCCAGTGTGAGAGCTGAGCAGCCAGACAGCTGCAGCTGGACTGCGTAGGACAGCCCTCAACTTCCAGCGAGGCCGATGGGAGCTGTGCCGGGACCGAATCTGCTGACTCGCCATAAAGGGACACGGTTCTGACGGACACTTCCCGGCACACCTGGAGGATCTGCAGCTGGGACACCTCTGCTAGGACGCTGCCTGCTGTGGGGGAGGTGACCTCCATCACCTGCGGCACAGAGCAAGGAAACCAGCAGGAATTGCATGGAAGGCGGACACACCTCAGGAAGCCCTCTCTGTCCTGCCGCCCACCAAGCGTGTGTGTGTCAAAAACCCCCAGAACACAATGGCCAGCTGTGGCCCCACAGGGCCCCTCATCCACACATGTAAAATGCCACGTCTTTTGGTTAGCGATCTTGTTCGGTGAGGGATGTCTGGGAAATTCATTCTGCTGAGGGTTTCCAAAACCCATCCACCCAGTTCACACCTCCTGGACCCAAAAGGGACCTGAGCACTGCTTGCGAGTGGAAATCCGTACACTACGATGCTTGGCACATGCACTAAGCCGAGAAAACTACCCTCAGCAGCTGCTCCCATTTGAAAAGGGCACAGAGGAGCAGGCACGTTTCCAAAAGGTGTGCAAACACACTTGAATCGATGCCTGGATGGATCCAGAAGGTGCACACTTAAAATGCACCCAAAAAGCCATACTCTGAAACGCCCATTATGAACAAAGCATATGAATTTCTGTACCTCTAGTTTTTAAGAAAGATCTCAAGCCTGTGCAGAAATAGACTGGACTTGATCTATATGGACTTGATCAGAAATAGACTGGACTTGATCAGAAATAGACTGGACTTGATCCCAATTTTCAAAAAGGGTAGTAGGAAGGACATGGGGAATTATAGACCGGTTAGCCTTACGTCCATTGTAGGAAAAACAATGGAAAGGCTCATAATAGAGAGAGATCTAGTGTTGCTAGATAGGGAAGGGAGGCTGACAGCCACACAACACGGCTTCCGCAGAAACAGGTCCTGCCAGACAAACCTTGTGGAATTCTATGACAAGGTTTCAAGATGGCTAGACGGAGGGGATGCAGTGGATGTGGTATACCTGGATTTCAGCAAGGCCTTTGACAAAGTGCCCCATGATATCCTGGTGGAGAAACTGAGGAGTTTTGGGATACACCAAAGCACTGTCCGGTGGATTAGGGCATGGCTGACTGACCGAAAGCAGAAGGTAACCATTAGCGGGGAATCGTCGGGATGGCAGCCAGTGACAAGCGGGGTCCCCCAGGGCTCTGTCCTGGGGCCGATCCTGTTTAATCTTTTCATTAACGACATGGAAGAAGGGGTGAACAGTCTGCTGATCAAATTCGCAGACGACACTAAAACTGGAGCAGTGGCCACAACTGAGAAGCAGGTACTCCAGATCCAAAAGGATCTGGACAGACTATGGAAGTGGGCAGGAGACAACAGGATGGCGTTCAATGTGGAGAAGTGCAAGGTCTTGCACTTGGGGCATAGGAATAGCTGTCATAAGTACAGGTTAGGGGACAAGTGGCTGGAGAGCAGCACTTGTGAAAGGGACCTCGGGGTGCTGGTTGACTGCAGGCTAAACATGAGCCAGCCGTGTGATGCGGTGGTCAAGAGGGCGAATGCCACCCTTGGTTGCATAGCCAGAAGTGTGGCTTCTAGATCAAGAGAGGTATTACTTCCACTCTACATGACTCTGGTGCGCCCGCAACTGGAGTATTGTGTTCAGTTTTGGGCCCCTCATTACAGAAAGGATATAGCCAGGTTGGAGTCAGTGCAGCGTAGGGCCACAAGGATGGTGGCTGGTTTGCAGGGGATGGGGTATGAGGCGAGACTGAGGGAACTGGGTCTGTTCAGCTTGGAGAAGAGGAGACTCAGAGGGGATATGTTGGCAACATACAGGTATGTGAGGGGGTGTCACATGGAGATGGGGAGAGGCCTGTTCTCCCCTGCAGAGGAAGGCAGGACGCGCTCCAATGGAGCAAAGCTCAGGGAGCCAAGGTTCAATTTGGATGCCAGGAAGCACTTCCTGACAGTTAGGACCCCGAGGGCGTGGAATGGGCTTCCACGGGAGGTCGTTGAGGCCCCATCGGTGAGGGTGTTCAAAGATAGGCTGGACATGCACATGGTGGGCATGTCATGAGCGGAGCCGGCTGGTGCCGGAGGTCAGACTAGATGGCCCAGGAGGCCCCTTCTGACTCGCTCTGTTTCTATGTTTCTATGTTTCTATATGCTTTTCGGTGCCAGGTCAAGACCTTTTTATTTAACCAGTATTTTAAAGTTTAAATATTTTAATTGCGTTTTTATTCTCAGTCATGGATTATTATGATTATGATGCATTTATGATGTATTTATTGGGTGATTTATTGTCATCTGTCCAGAGACGTACAGTAATGGATGGGTTAGAAATACTCTAATAAATAATAAGTCTAAAAAGCTTGACAACCACAGAGAGACCAGGACTGACAGCAGCTCCCATCCTGAGTTCAATTCACTGTGTTCTAAGCTGGGTTAGCACAACCCACCATGGGCGGTCAGCACTGTCTGAACCTGCTGTGGTCCTTGCATGGCACGTGTCTTTGGCAACGAGCAACCTGGCAGCCCCACGGCTTGTTTTGCTGCTGTTCTTGACCAGGATAGCTTGTTGCTTCATCGGAAGCCAGCAGGGTTCATGCCAGGCTGCTGAGCATGGCTGGACACATCCCTCCTTTCATTCTCGCATTTCCAGGTCTCACCCCCTTCAGAAGGACTACCGCTGGTTCCTTGGTGGTTTTTAGAGTCTCAAGAAAGCGCACCTTCTTTAGACTCTTCCCCCTTCACCGGGGCTACTCCAGGGCAGGTGGGCGCTTCCTCTTTTTTAAATTTATTTATTTATTTATTAACGTATTTGTATGCCGCCCCCTTGCAAACAAGCCTCGGGGCGGCTAACAGCATGACAAACAATCTAAAACCAATGCACAATATTAAAACTGGCCCATCTCAAGGTCAAAATTTAAAAACATATAAATATAATAATAGATAACAAAATTAATAATTCAATAATTAAAATATTTCTTAAATAAAAAGGTCTTCGCCTGGCAAATAAAATAAATAAATAAATAAAATAAAATAAATAAAATAAAAGCAAATAAAGACGGCGCCAGGCGAGCCTCTCTGGGGAGCGCATTCCATAGGTGGGGCGCCACCGCAGAGAAAGCCCTCCTCCGGGTACTCACCCTCTTCACTTCCTTCCCAGAGGGCTCCCGGAGGAGAGCATCAGCTGCTGATCATAAGGGGCGGGAGGGTATATATGGTCGCAGGTGCTTCTTTAGGTAACCAGGACCCAAGCCATTAAGGGCTTTATAGGTAAGAACCAACACCTTGAATTGGGCCCGGACTTCAATGGGAAGCCAGTGTAGCTGATGGAGAACTGGGGTGATGTGAGAACCACGCCCAGTCCCCGTCAGCATCCTGGGAGCTCTATTCTGCACCAATTGAAGTATCCGGACCGTCTTCAAGGGTAGCCCCACGTAGAGCGCGTTACAGAAGTCTAACCGGGAAGTCACCAACGCGTGTGTCACCATTGTTAGGCAGTCGAACTCCAGGAAGGGACGCAGCTGATGGATCAGCCAAAGCTGATGGAAAGCGCTCCTCGCCACCGCTGACACTTGGGCTACCAAGGTCAGCTCCGGGTCGAGGAGCACTCCCAGGCTGCGGACCCTGTCTTTCAGAGGGAGTGCAACCCCATTTAAGACTAGGGTCAGGTCCCCCACTCCGAAGCCCGACCCATCCACCAACAGGACCTCCATCTTGTCAGGATTGAGCCTCAGTTTGTTGGCCCTCGTCCAGCCCATTACCTTGACCAGACACCGGTTCAGCACAGCCACTGCCTCACCTGGATCGGTGGAGAACGAGAGGTAGAGCTGGGTATCATTAGCGTACTGATGATTCCGCAGCCCACACCTCCTGATGACCTCTCCCAGCGGTTTCATGTAGATGTTGAAGAGCAAGGGGAACAAAATGGAACCTGTGGAACTCCATGGCATAGCTGCCATGGCGCAGAGCCATAGTTCCCCAGCACCACCTTCTGGAATCGGCCATTGAGATAGGAGTGGAACCACTGCAGGGCAGTGCCTCCAACCCCCAGTCCTGCCAGCCTCTCCAGAAGGATACCATGGTCGATGGTATTGAAAGCTGCCGAGAGGTCCAGGAGAACCAACAGGTCATCGTACAGGGCAACCAAGGCAGATTCAGTGCCGTACCCGGGTCTGAAACCGGACTGAAATGGGTCTAGATAATCAGTTTCATCCAAGAGTGCCTGGAGTTGTCCAGTCACCACCCGCTCCAGCACCTTGCCCAGAAACGGGATGTTGGCCACCGGTCTATAATTGGTGACCACCTCTGGATCCAGGGAAGCCTTCTTTAGGACTGGCCGGACTACCGCCTCCTTTAAAGGGGCAGGCACCCGGCCGTCTCTTAAAGAGGCGTTGACCACCTCCAAGATCCAGGGCACAATCCTGTCCTTGGCGCTCTTTAATAGCCAAGATGGGCACGGGTCCAGTAAACAGGTGGTTGAGCGTACCGATCCAAGCACCTTGTCCACATCATCAGGCCGCAAAAACTGAAATTCATCCATCAATGAGGGACAAGTCGGCACGGTTGGTCCCTCCCCAAGAGAATCTGTGTCAAGAGTGGAGTCCAGCTCATGATGAATCTGAGCAACTTTCTCCCTGAAATGTGTGGCAAAGTCATCACAGCCGGCTTTTGAGGGTGGCACCAGATCTTTTGTGGGGCCAGGTTTAATCAGCCCCTGAACCATCTGAAAAATCTCCGCTGGATGGCATTGTGAGGAGGCAATGGACAAGGAGAAGAATTTCTTCTTTGCCGCCCTCACCGCCACAACATAGGCCCAATAGTGGGCTCTAAGATGTGCTCGATCGGATTCGTCCTGTGATTTCCTCCACCTGCGCTCTAGCCGTCTTCCAACCTGCTTCATCGCCTGTAATTCCAGTGTATACCAGGGAGATGAACGGGCTCTGCCTGGTTGGAGGGGGCGCTTAGGAGCGATCGTGTCGATGGCCCTGGTCATCTCCTCATTCCATATATTGACCAGGGCATCAACAGGAGCACCAGCCTTATCAACTGGAAAATCCCCCAGAGCCCTCAGGAATCCATCCAGATCCATCCGACTCTGGGGGCGGACCATCACAATCAGGTCCGCACCCTTGCAGAGGGAGAGGCCACTTTCGAGCTCAAACCTCACGAGGGAGTGATCTGACCATGACAAGGGTGTCAAACGTAGATTCTTCAGCCTCAGATCACCCTTTTCCTGACCCGTCGAGAAAACCAGGTCCAGAGTGTGTCCATGTTCATGGGTTGGGCTGCTGACATGTTGAGACAGCCCCATGGCCGTCATGGCAGCCATGAAGTCCTGAGCCACCCCGGAAAGATCAGTCTCGGCATGGAGATTGAAGTCCCCCAGGACCAACATCCTGGGGGTCTTCAACACCAGGTCCAAGACGACTTCCGTCAGCTCAGGCAGGGAGTCTGTTGGGCAGAAGGGTGCTCGGTACACCAACAGAATCCCCAGTCTGTCTCGGTCACCCAACACCAAATGGAGACACTCCAGCCCCGGTCTTGAGGGGACAGGAAGCCCCGTGAGGGGAAAGGAAGCTCGATAAACTAAAGCGACCCCCCCTCCCCTCCCCTCTGGGCATGGACGATGCTGGACTAGGTACCCGGGTGGGCACAGTTCTGAGAGGGCAACATCTCCCCCCTCCCCCACCCAGGTCTTGGTGATATAAGCCAGGTCAGCCCTCTCATCCACAATCAGGTCGTGGATGAGAGTAGCTTTATTGTGGACCAACCTGGCATTAATCAACAGCACTGTCAGGTCCGTGGGGCAGTTGACAAGGCTACCTGGCACCCACCGGTTGGGGGAGTAACCAGAAGGAGGGACAGGTGTTAACCATCTGCCCCGCCTTCTCCTAGGTGGGACCATTAAGCCCCCACTGCGACCATAGCGACCATTGCCCATCACCACCCCAATGGTGGTCCCCACGCGCTCCCCAGGTGACATAACTAAACTCAATTTGAGATGGGCCCCTAAAAACTAGATAAAAATTTAAAAATTTAAAAACCTACCCAGCAGCCAGCACCCACCCTCCAGAACCTCGGCCAGACTCCCTGGCCAGCCCAGCCCCCGAACGGCCCCGAACGCCACTAACGGCAATGCCCTTAGGCCGTCGCCCTCCCCGCCCATCCCGGCGCGACTGCCACCCACGCGGGGGGCGGGCCGGAGTGGGGGCCTTCTGCGCTGGGCGGCAGGTGGAGGTGGGCGCGGTCCTTTGGCTCTGGGGGGCGGCGGTGACAGGCCGCTCGCGCCGCACTCTCCCGGCCTTCCCCGGCTTCCCCGGGGAACTGACCTGTGCGCAGTCTTGCTCTATCCCGCGGAAACAGGAAATTGGCCACACAGGACCACACATGCCGGAGCCCCACCTGTGCGCCTTTTTCAACACACACTTTCCCTAGGCCCAAAATCCCCTAAAAGGACTGCCCCGGCTTCCATGCGACAGCACCCCGCGCAGGCCCAGTACCTTCTGCCCATCAGCATACACAGCGTAGCCGGTGACCCGCACCCCGTTCGATGACCCTTCGGCGTCGATGGTGACCGGTAGCCAGCTGATGACCAGGATGCCGTGCATGGGGCCAGGCTCCACTCGGACATCTAGCGGAGCATCCGGAGACCCTGCAGGAAGAGGGGAAAAGGCCTCGTGAGCCGCGCTGGGGATCGTTCCCTTGCCCGGCCATTGTTTCCATGCTGCCTGAAGAACCAGTAAGTGTGGGATGAGACCCGGTTGAGACCAGCACCACCTTCTGCACAGAGCTCAGCCGGGTTCGTCTGGGTCACCAGTACGCGGGGCGTGAGTTCAGAGGCCCGCTGGTGGTCCCCTTTGCACAGCATCCTGAGGGCAACGACATCTCAACATTTGGCTTCCTAATTTCATTTCTGGAACACTCAGTAGCCAAAGTTCACTGCTGGGTTCTCAGCAATTCCTCAGAACATGATCCACAATTGTAATAAAACGCAGCATGACAACCTTTGAATATACCAGATTTTACAACAGAATAGCAGCTGAAAGCATCTCCATGGAGACTAGACCTGTTGAAAACAGTGGATATAAATGCCCCACCATGGCCTTGAATGCCAGGGAGAAGAGGGCTTTTCGCCTGGTGCTGGAGAGTTAACAGAACTGGCACGAGGCCAGTGTCAGCAGGGAGACTGTGCTGTGACCAGGGGACAGCACTGAGAAATCCCCCTCCCCTGGCCGCCCCCTGAGCCCCCCTTGGAGGTGGGACTCGGAGGAAGGCCACAGGTGCTGATCCCCACTTCCAGGCAGACACAAGCGGGGTGCTTCCCCAGGTACGGCTGTCCGAGGCCGCAGACGGCTTGACGTGTCCAAGCCCGCACTGGCTGCATGGCACCTGCTGCCCGCGGCTCCCAGGCACGCCAGCCGCCTCGGCCCTCCTGGGCGCATGCCACCTTTCCCTTGCAAGCTGCCCGGAAGGCCGACAGGCGAGGAAGGGGAGGAGAACCTTCCATAATTACATGCAGGAGAGGAGAGGAAAGGATGAGGCCTGGCCCTCCCTTGGCTCAGTTCCTTCTTCTGGGGTGCCACTGGGGGGAACAGAAGAATTCAGAGCAGCATGTCAGCAGGGCACACACTAAGTTGTGTCACGTACAAGAAGAATTTGATGCCAGCTCAGCCACTCTCAGGTGGAATCTCGACCTCTCTGCCCCCTCCAGGAAGGATTTGTGGCCTGTAAGGCTCAAAGGACTAGCCACATGGCCAATGAACCCGCTCCTTGGCACCCGGCTGCACTGAAGTGACGGCCAGCCAAAAAGAGACGCAACACCGCGCCTCTACTTGCACACACCCAAGGCATGACACCCTCACCTGAATCTCACGGGATTTTGTGGAAACATTTATTCAGTTGATGAATTTCAACTGAATATGTATGATTTGCCTGTATTATTCTCTCTGCACCCTACATAGAAACACAGAAACAGAGTAAGCCTTCTAGTCTGACCGGCTCCACTCACAACAGGCCCACTGGTGCATGTACATCACTCTCTTAGTTTTATGGGGAATGGATTATAATGAATTTACTAATGCTCAGTTTGGGGTTTCCCTTACAATGTAAGAAAAAATCATGACCGGAACAGAGAAGCAAAAGCAGCCCCCGCAACTTGCCGGCGTCAACACTTCCAGCCACCGCGTGGCAACTCACCCGCAGGGGGTGTTGTAAAGCGGATCTCTGCCGACAGTGGCTGGTCTGGCTCGTCCAGGGCAGGCTCCCAGGACCCCGGCTGAGGCCGGACCGCCACAGTGGCCACGTAGGAAGTGTCCGGCTGCAGGCAGCGGAAGGTGTACCGATGGGTGCCGGCCCTCGTCGTGTCACACTCTTCTCCGTCGAGGCACACGGCGTGCGGGAAGTTGCTGCTGCAGGGCGCCCAGCAGAGCTCTGCCGACGTGGCCGTGAGGCTGCGCGCCGTGAGCCGGCTTGGGGCCAGGGCGATGCCACGGCCCACCAAGAAGGTGCACTGCAGCCCATCAGAGCGCCCGCCCTCGGACACGCTTTGCACCGAGACCCGGTAGGTGCGGCTCTCCAAGTCCAGGTCCTCGAGCACGGCTCTTGTCGGGGCACCGGCCTCAATGGCTTGGCGGAGTTGGTCGTCCACATAGACACTGTAGCTCTGGATGGCTGGGCCACCAGGGGTCGGCAAGGGGGGCTCCCATCCCACCACGAGGCTGCCTCTGGTCCACTCGAGCAGAGCCATTTTTCTGGGGCAAGGCACTGCCCGGGGGATGCTGCCCTCCCCTGGGGGCCCCGCCAGCTGCGAGGGGGTTGCGCTGGAGCTCGGCTCCTCCGTCGACCAGTCGCTTCTCTCCCCACTGCTGATGCTCGGGCTGAGGAAGCTCCGCTCAAGGGGCGAGCCCTGAGAGAGATCTTGGAGCTCGGGGGACACGAGGGTCACGAGGTCATTGTCTGAGATGCGCTCCACAAAGTTAGAGGGGACCAGGCCCCTCCGACCATCCATCAGCTCTCCTGTCAGTGGATGAAACAAGTTAGGGATACCAGAACAGCCCTGCCAGATGAGCCCCAAAGTTCCGTCTGGCAGAGGGCCCCGCTCATCTGTTCAGTTCACGACCTGCCTCTCTGCCCAAAACTGGCCCTCCCCTAAAAGCCAGATTCGGAGGCAGAACATAAATTCAAGCACAACATAAGCACCAATACAGTAAAAGAGAGCAGTACACGGACTACGCAGAACCAGCCTAATTGGCAGACCAGCTTGTGGTCCAAAGGCACGCCGGAAGAGCATGTCTGCCGGGGGAAGGTGGCCAGCCCACTGTCCTCAGCAAGGGGTTTCACAGGCTGGGAGCAGCCATCTGGAAGGCCTCGCTTGAGTCCCTGCCAGGAGCCCCTGAAAGCGGCCATGCCAAGAGGCGGCCCTCCCCGCTGGCACTCAGTCCCTGGGCTGGCCCGTCTCGGAGTAGCAAGCTCAAGTCCCAAGCCACACAGGGCCTCAGCGACACTCTGAAGGGGGCACAGAGGCAGGCCAGTAGCCAGTGCCTCATCGAGGGGGTCAGGTGCTCGCTGTCGGTGGGCCCGGCTGCAGCATCTCGCTCCTGACGGCAATTGCCATGAAGCACCTTCTGGGCTCACCAGCGGGCATGAAAGCCATGTGTCCCTGCCTCCGGTCCTCAGCGACAGACCGGCTTTCACCATGGAGGCTCCCTGAGGTTCATAGAGGTGGGGTGAGGGGGTGGCCTGCCATGTGGCACCCTGAATCACAGGGAGCCCCCCACCTCCCCACTCTCCGGGGGCACCTGCTGAAGCAAGCAAGACCTCTGCCAGGAGGGGCGATGGGGCACTCCCTCCGGCATGCGGGAGGTCGGTGCCTTCTCCCTCTCTTGCGCTGGCCACTCTCCTGGTCTCCCGCAAATGACCAGAGCCCCTCCTGAGCGACATCTGGCTGCTCCTTGCCCCACGGTGTGCCATACCTTCAAAGAAGCCGTCCTCATCCATTTCTCCGTAGACGTACACGTACTCTCCCGCTGTCAGTGGCAGTTCTGCCTCCGGGTTCTCATTTGGGCCATCAAAAGGGTCATAGCTGAAAGGGAGGCAGACACTGGAAGGTCACAGCTGTGGTGAAGCGGCCGATGGGTGTCGGCATCCTTTCTCTCAAGATGCGCTCGCAGGCAAACATGAGGCCCAGAAACTGAAAGGGTCCCCATTCACTTCCTATGTCCTTTGGCTACTTCACCTTCCTCCAGAAAGCCATTAAAAACCTCTCAATGTTGCGAAGACGCATCTGCGTCCCGATGAAACACATCGATGACCCCCCACCCCACCCCACCCCATGCCTGTTCCACGGTGCCCGGGCACAGTGGATATGAACCGGCTCGCCACGCCTGCGACTTTGCAGAGCTTTGCCAAGAAGTGCACTGGCAGCAGATGGGGGAGGAAGGGGCAGGAAGACGTGGACACGGAAGAGCCACTCTGTGCAGTTTGCCAAAAAGGAAAAAGGAGCGGTGGAGAATCCTGAAGTTCTGCTTCAGAAGCGAGCGCAGGTCATTCAGAGCCCAGGGAGAAGTTCAGATACCTAGCCCCTGGCTGCCTGGGGGCTGGAAGAAGCATGCCTGTGCCAGCTGCCTGAAGGACATGCGCATCGCCAGGGCGCTCTGCAGGTTCCTTGGTGACAGCAGAGCCTCCTTCACACACGCAGAATCACTGCACAGCCTTCAGGTTAGGCACATGAGAGTGTGAGCCCACCCAAAGAGTCACGAGAGCACGGCAGCACTTTGCGTTTATCTCTGCAGCATGAGAGGGCAGTGTGTCCATTGCCCATGCTGCATTTCGGGGTAGACAGTCCATCCGTCCAGCAGGAGGCCACTAAGCTGGGATGGAAGCAAGCCAAGCCTCGTGGCCAGGTGCAGAGGCTCTGTGAGGCCCCTGGCTGGTTTGACCTGAGCCTTGGGTGGGCATTCTGCACAAGAAACAGGACCCACCCAGCTCTGGGGAGCAACTCAGTCCTGCCTGGAAAGGGGGCATCGCCCTGAGACTGCCCAAAAGGGGAGGGAAACCAGGTCCCCCGCTTACAGCCACGGCAACCCCACCTGTATCGTGCTAGGAAGACGCGGAGCTTCACTGGACTGTGGATCGCAGTCTCTGGAGCCGGCGAGACACTGTCGACCTCCAGTTCCTCCATCTCACTGGCCGTGTCCACCTGGGGAGTGGCAGAACGTGAGGAATGGGGGGGGGGGGAGAACCGCCCAGGATGGCTTGGCCAGCCATTCCAGCACCTGTAGAGATGGGGGCCCCTGACTCCTGTCCGGTGCCAAGTTCCAGGGAGACCACGGGGGGCTCTTCTAAGCCACCACGGACCAGCCCTGGGAAAGCTCTCACTCCGTTAGCCTGTGCGACCCAAACTGAGGTGTACATTACAAACAAGCACATTCACTGGACGCGTGAGATCACCCAACCCTAACCCTAACCCTAACCCTAACCCTAACCCTAACCCTTGCTGCCGAGAGGAGAAGCTAGGAGAAGGCTCTTTTCTTCACGTCCCACCTTATTGGAACAGGCCGGGAGCAAAGGGCCTGCCCAGTGAGCTCTTAGCTCCCAATGCCACCAATTTAAAGTTGACCTCCTCGGCTAGCATGGGCCCACACCAACTAATTCGCACTTGGCAATTATACTGACTAAAGCTGGCACCTCCATTAGCAGGATGGGGCACCCCAGCACGCAAAAGCAGGTGCAGGCATCTCCCTGTGGTGCCATCAAGGGAGGGCCATGGGCAGAAAGGCTGCGGGGTGCATGCCGGCAAAACGATGCGCATCTCAGACAGAAGGGGCAGCTCAGGGGCCCAATGGCGCTGCTGTACTTGCCCTTCCATTCCCCATGCCTGAAATCAGTTGCTTTCATTCACGCTTTTTAAATAAGAGACTGGCTCCCTTGATGGGGAGAATGCACTCTGTGCATGCTCTGTGCACTGTGCCCTTAACACAGGGGGACAAAGTCCTCTGCACATCCTTACAAGCACTATGCCTAAGATGAGCTTTTCAAAATGAACGGTTGGCAACTTGCTCCCAAGCCCAGGACTCACCTCAGGAGTGGGGCAAGATCTGGGGCTGTTTTGGGAGGACTCGGACCGCGAGGAGCTGGACTGGGACTCCAGCTTCTTGGCTGCTTTCTTGGATGCAAGCGGAGGGACACTTGTGTCTGGACTTCTGGCCACGGCGGGGAACCCTGGACCGGCCAGCCGAAGCATCGCTTGGGAGAACGCCCCCACCTCATCCTGCACCTTCCTGTTGCGCTGCAGAGACTCACGGACGTCTTCTGGACCTGAAGGCAAACCATGTGCATTAAGCGGAGGAACTTGGGGCGGGCAGGGCAGGTGACCACGGAGCAATGTGCACTCAGACTATTCGCACAGGCGGCAGGATTTTGACTTCCGTTTCTCTGGGGGAGAACCTTTTAAAGCTAGCAAATGTTTGTGCTTCAGAGACAATGGAAATGCTGAAATCTGTCCAGTGCCAAGATACAGGAGGACTCCCCACTTTTGGACGGAGGCTGCCTCTCAGGTCCCTGCAGAAGAACATGAGCGTCTGCCTTATACCGGGTCCGCTCAGCTCAGTAGAGTCAGAACGAACGGGTAGCCTTTCCAGGACATCGGACAAGGGTCTTCCTGAGCCCTACTCAGATATGAGCTGGCACCTTTGGCAGGTGCTCTGTGCTGGAGTTCTTTCCCCTGGAAATAAACTAAGATTCCAGTCCTCATGGTTCTGTTCATAGGTGCTGTGCTCCCTTTTTCCCGCCCCCGCTTCCCTGAAGGTGCTGCTAGACCTAGGAGGACAGCAGGCATGGATCTCTCTGTGTCCACCGTGCATGTGTTTAGCAGGGGGACGCCAAGCCGCAGCTCTGAGGTCAGACCTCTGGCTCCGACCTCAGCTGAGAACCCGAACTATCCAAGTCAGGAGCCCACTGGATGCTCGAGTTTTATTTATGCTTGTCAGTTGTGCTGAGTGACACCTTTCTTAGCAGAAAGTTATGTTGTGTTCCATTGTCAAGTTGTGCCCTACTCTTTGTGATCCCACGGGCCACAGCCTGCCAGGCCCTAACCCTAAAAATTTCAACCCAACCCTAACCCTGGAGTTCACCCAGATCCATGTTCACTGCATCAGAGATGCCATCTATCCATCTCATCTCATCCTCTGCTGTCCCCTTCTCCTTTTGCCTCCAATCGTTTCCAGCATCAGGGTCTTCTCCAATGAGCCCTTCCTTCCACGGGAGGTGACTGAGGCCCCATCGGGGAGGGTGTTCAAAGATAGGCTGGACATGCGCATGGTGGGCATGTTGTGAGCAGAGCCGGCTAGAGCCGGGGATCAGACTAGATGCCCCTGGAGGCCCCTTCTGACTCTCTGTTTCTATGTTTCTCATTAGGTGGCCAAAGTGCCTGAGCTTCAGCTTCAGTATCTGTCCTTCCAGAGAATAGTCAGGGTTGATTTCCTTTAGGATTGACTGATATGATCTCCTTGAAGTCCAAGGGACTCTCGGGAGTCTTAGCAGAAAGGCAGGGTACAAATCAGTCAGCTGATCAACTGAGGATGAGGAGGGGAGCCTGGAAAAAGCCAGAAGGCAAGTTTCCTTCTCTCCTCTTTCGTCTGAATCATTCAGCCAAGCCCAAGGCAAGTGAAGAGGGACTCGCTCGGGAAGGACTCCCACTGCATAGCTACCTTCCTCCTTCGAGCCATCTGGCAGCGGTGGGCCTGACAGGCAGGCCGTGATGGCAGCCCCCGAGGTCTCCAGGGATGGAGGTGGAGAGAGGAGCAGGAGATCCGTCTTCCCAGCATGCAGGCGAAACCACCGGAGCTCCTGGGAGAGGAAGCTGAACTGCTCTGCGTGGCTTCGGCACTGATCCTCCAGCTCCCTCACCCGGGCCTGTGGAGTGCCGGATGGCAAGAAGAGCAGAGTCCCAGCTGGTTACTGGGGAGATGCAGACACCCAGCTTTCTCCAGGCTAGTGTTGTGGAGCTTCCAGTCCTCCTCTTACCTCCAAGAGTTGGACGGCTCCTTCGTGTGCGCTCCTTGCTTCCGCCTGGGCCTGAGACCAGGAGGAAAGAAACGAGTTGCGGGGCCAAGCTTCCTTCTGGGGAGCATCGGTGCCTCCATGGGCGCAGGAACACGGTACGGTGAGGTGGAACATAGGCCAGGGCATAGGTGTGATCAGAGTTGAAAGGGACCGTGGAGATCGCTTAGCCCCCCCCCCCCCCGAGGAATGTGTCTAGAAGGCCATTCCTGCAGGAAGGACCGGAAGTCCAGTTTTCATTCCACAAAAGCAAAAACTCCCTGCTGCTATCCAGGAGGCTCGGGCGGCTGCGTGATGGCAGAGCTGCCCCGGCGACTCTGTGCCAACATGCCCACCCTTCTGCTGCTTCCTGGAGCCAGAAGGCTGTTTTCGACTGTGAGCCCCCAAGGCCAAGGGGCACGCAGGAGTGACCCGACCCAGGAGGAGGATGGGCTCCCCACGGTGGGGTCCCGCACCTGCTGGAGCCGGTGGACCTCGTCATGCTTCTCCTGCAGGGCCTCCAGGGCCTCCTTGTGCTCGCGCTCCAGCTGCCGCCTTCGCTCCGCCACTTCTCTCGTGTGCTGCAAGGGAAGGAATTGTGGGACTGGGGAAGGGGCCCCGAGCAGCCCTCTTATGGGGAAGGGGCCCCGAGCAAAGATGAGGAAAAGCGAATGGGGGCAGACGCGGCGGAGGGGTGAAGACGGTGCCTGTTCTACAGCATGTGGAGAGGAAGAGCTGGGTCTGTGGGGCCCAGAACCAGAGCCCCAAGTGCCCCCGATGGGCATGGACACTGGCTTTCTTGTTGCTTGCCAGCGGTGAAAATTGTGTCAAGGGTGATCACTGCTTGAGTGGGGGGGAAGGACCAAACCCCCTCCTCCCATAAGCTGGACCCCCTCTTCCTGCCACCCCACATGGCAAGCAAGTTTACAGGCAGTGGGGAGACCTCTATTTGTGCAAGCAAAAGGGTTTTTTTCCCCTTAACTGCATGAAGTGGGACAATTTTCCTCTAAGAGGAAAGGAGAAAGAAGTGAGTTGGTGGAGGGTGAAGTTGGGAAACGGCTGGCGAGATGGCTTTGCCCCTGGGAAATTTAAGTTTCCATATATAGGCAGTCCATGGGTAATGAACATCTGAGTTATGAGCAACCCATACTCATGAACAAATTGCCATTAAAGCCTATTAATTCCAAAAATAATTGCAGAAAATTGTCATTACCATAAAGAGAGGGGAGGCGAAAGGGGAGCGAAGAAGGAAGCAAAGCGGGGGAGGGAGACTGCAAAAGTATCACCATAGAGGGAGGAAAAGGAAGAGGAGAAAGCGAGGCCTTCCTGCCCGGCCCACCTGGAGAAGGAAACCTCGCCCGCATTTCCTTGCTACAAAGAGGAGGTGCTAATGAGCTCGGGTGAAGAGGGACTAGAGAAATTTGCAGTTTTTCCAGTTTCATGGGGATCCTGTGCCCCTAATCCTCGCAAATCTGGAGGACTGACTATATGTGAGCTGATTTGCACACAAATTTGACATAAAGATGAATTTCTGTGTTCGTGGCAATGCAGCTCGTGACCTGGGAACTGCCCATAGACGTATGGAAATGGCCCCCAGGTTTGTGTTCTGTGGAGCCGGGCCCCAAGCGCTGGGAAATGGCCCACGGTGCTGCCGCCATCCCTGCAGTCCCGACTCCCTGCCAGCAAAGTGGGGGCCCAGCGAAGGAGCCGTGGGGAGCCGCCTTCCCAGCACACCTTCAGCACCTGCCCGAGGCTCTCCAGCCTGCTCTGGAGCTCCTGGGCTTCCTGCCGAGCCAAGTCGCGTTCCTCGGTCGCCACGGCCACCTGCCGCCTCAGGTCAGCATTTTCTGATTCCACCTGTGAGAAGAGAGGCTTGCTGGGCTCTCTCTCCGTGCTTTGCGCCGAGGCCCCTGCCACGCAGCGCTTCAAAGCAGCCATGCAACTCGCTTGGTTGGAACTCTGCACTACTCCACTGGATTGCTTTGGGGGGGCTGGGGGGGGCAGGCACCTGCACTGGGAGCAGGGAGCAGGGGCAGGGCTCATGGGCTCATGGAAGCACCCGAAACGTGTTACATGACGTGCCCACGTAGCGCTCTGCACACATTTGGAAACAATACGTGGAGGAGCGGGGTGGGGGTTAAGCGCTTGGAAGTGGCAAAGAATTGTGGGCGCAGCCTGGCTGAGATGGTGCGCCCCCAGCTACCCACACCTTTGGCCAAATCTGTGGCCATTTCAGCTCCTCTCGGTAGGGAACTTGGGCTGGCTGCTGTACCAGAGCTGCAGTTCTGCAGGACTGCTCCCAGTGGCTCACTCTCGGCTGGTGGGTCGATTACCTTTTCTGTCCATCGCACTTGCCCGTGTAACAGGGTGTTCTCCTCAGACAGCCGGACATTGTCGTTCTGCACATCCCGCAGTCGGACTTCCTACACAGGGAGAAAACGACAGGAGGGTTTTGGGGAACACGGAGAGATCTCTCTCCCCCGTCAGAGTCCCAGTGCCCCTTACGAGGGGACGGAGATGATGCTGCAGATACATCAGGCAGGAATTTGTAAAGAAACACACAACCAGACCCAAAATGCACATTCCAGAAGGCAAGAAGGATCGTGTCTTTCCATGTTAAAAGGGACTGGTAACCCTGATAGAAGTGGCAAGGGACAAAATGATTGCACTTCCGGAAGACAGAAATCTTCTACCCGGATTTAGAGAAGTCAGCCTGCTGCACTGCCTCTGGCAAATCGAGCCAGCACATGTGTGGGCACCCCAGGGAGCGTGGCCAACAGCAGAGGAAGGAGGTGGGGCACTCACGAGCTCAGCGTATTTCTTGTGCTTTTTCCTGACTTCGTGCTCCAGGTTTTCACACTGCTTCCTCTTCTTTCGCAGCTCAGATTCCTAGCGGGAAGAAAAGACGTGAAGGCATCAAAGGGCAAGGCCAGGCCCATGCGGTGCCCCCACGGGTCACTGGCCAGTGGCAGAGTGGACACATTCTGGCTGGCTGGCGCCCTAACATGTCCCTTCTTAGAAGTTCCCTGGCATCCATTCCTGGTCCACAAAGCCAGCAAAAGCCCTCAGTGCAAGCCGGCAGCAGTGCCAATGCCATGCGGCTCATTTCTCCCGTTCGTGCATGTCCTGCCTTCCCTCTAAGGAACCCACGGCGGCAGAGGTGATCCTCCCGCCCCAGCATCACTGGGAGGTTTCATGGGCGAACCGTGATTCGGACCTGGGTCTCCTAAGTTCCGGTCCAGCCTTCTCACCATGGCGATGCCCTGTCTCCCAGCCAAGTCAGGAAGCTTGCATAATCCCCACGTCCACGTTATCCCCACAACACCTTGGGGAAGGAGGGGAGGCTAAGAGCCAAGGGTTGGCCCAAGAGCATCCAGGGAGCTTGGCGGCTGAGTGGAGACTGGAGGATCTCCCACGAACCTGTCCATGTTCCACCCACTACACCACACTGCCTCTGCACATCATGGCTCCCATGTCCTTTGCACTGTTCTTTTTATTACAATTTCAGGTTTTGCCTTTCAAACAGCATCCTCCAGGCAGCGAGGGAGAACACAGCCAAATGCACTGCCAGCAATCAGTCCTGCAGACTGCCAGCACACAGCAGGTACCAAATGGCACAGGGGGCTTGTCTTTGAAATCTGGGCCTGCCCTGACACGGCTGCCTCTTGGCAGCAGAACCTGCCTGCCTCTTGGCAGAGCTGGCAGCCCCAGAACTGGCCCAGGCGGCGGAAGCGGAGGGAGCCATCCACCTGGCCTTGCCTGGGCCAGATCTGTCCAGCTGGACTGGGCTGCGAGCCCCATCATTTTCCAATGCGCAGTCCAGCCTATAGGGAGGGCACCAGAGGGTGAGTAGAGAGATGTTCACAGCCCTGAGTGGAGCCCCCGCCCTGAGGGGCCGGCCAGCCGGGATGCCCCATGGAGAGGACCTCTGCGCACGGCCCAAAGCTGCAGTATAACGTTCATTTTCAGAAAAGGAGGCAAAGAAAGGACACTCACCAGCTGCTGGATCTGCTGCTTAAACTCGGGGGAGATGGCAACCCCTTCCTTTGGGGACTGTGGGCTCCCCAGGGCCACTGCCAGGCCGGCCTGCAGAAGAGCCAAATCTCAGCCACACTCCAGGGGAGAAGCCAAGCAATATCAGCCCTGAGCACGCGATCTTGTGCACATGCGGATGGAAGAAAGTCCTGCAGACCTACGATGTCCCAAGCAGCGTGGGAGCGGTAGAATTTTTATCTGACTAAACTTGCACAGGATTGTGCCCCAAAGTGGTCCAAAGTCTGCCCTTTGCTCAGGACTTCTGTTCAAACCACATGGAAGTCAGCAGGTTGCTACCCCTGCAAACCGACAGCACCCAGAGCATTATGGGAGGGCCTCATTGTCTTCCAGTGTCTTTACTGCATTCCTAATCCATCCATAACTCAGATTCTCTAGCCAGATTACAGGACATTAAAAATCAGGTGGCATTTTAAAACAGTTAGAAATATGTACGACAGTACAAATACTTAAAAGAATAAAATGCAAAATAATGCAAACTAACAAGCAGCACACGGATGGAAGGAACAGCCTTAAGAAGTTAGAACCAGGTTTCTAAAATACTTGGGAGAGAAGAACAGTCTTTGCCTAGCACTGAAAGGATGCCAAGATAAGCACGAGGCGAGCTGCTCAGGGCCATTATTCCACCCTCTTGGGGGTGCCAGGACTGAGATGGCCCTCCCTCTTCCACCCCCCCCCCACCTGTTGTCCTTTTGTGAAGCACCTGCAGGAAGGTCTCTAAGTGTCCAGGAAGGATCCCGTGGAGGAGACACCCTGTGAGACCAGAGGCAGTTGGGGGGAGTGCCCCAGGGCCGGAGCACAGGATCTCTGGGAGGGATCTGCCCTGGGGCAGCGGCTGTGTTAAAGGTCCAGGGACCTGGATGGTGCAAAGGTCCAGGCTGCCCCTGGGTGAGCTGGCTTCAGGCCCACACCTGCTCCCCACCTCAGACCCTTCCAGCAGAGGGTTTCTTTCTGAACTCTTGGTTCATTCAGCCCTTTTGACAAGGGAGCCCTTAAGAGATCCACAAGCAGCGACTTCCCTGTGGATGCACATTAGCAGAAGCAAACCCGGGCGTTGGGTGTGTTTGTGTAGCTGAAGCCCAGAGCTTTTCCATATGCAGCACTGGCCCTGCTTCAGACACCTTGTGCCAGCCACATTTCTCCCGGGCTTTTCCACTGCTTCTTTCATTCATTTCCCCTTGGCAGAACAGAACTATGTTGAGGAAGAAAAGCTGGAAGGGTTATTTATGTATGTATGTATGTATGTATGTATTTACAAATTTATATGCCACCCCCTTGCCAAGAAGGTTGGGGAAGGTCTTCCGACTGTTAGTGCAAGAAGCGCTGCAACCATCTCCCTGCCCTGGAAGCCCCACTCTCACCCTGGAGCCAGGCCCCTGGGGTCTAGGCTGGGACCCTGGCAGAACCATCCAGTCGTGCTGTGGCAGGACAACCTGTGTCTGGCACACCCTGAGGGCTCAGGACTCTGAGTTCCGAGGCAAAGGGGGAAGTAAGGAGCACCTCAGAAGCTGCCATCGGATGCCCACTTCCTTGGGAGCAAACCCCATTGGATTCAATGCTACCTTTGAGTAGACACCCATACACGTGAAGGGTAAAGTCAGATTTGCTGGAGCTGGTACCCTACCAACATTTGCGATGACAAACAGGAGCACTCTGGCATTCCAGGAACATTTGTCTTGCTGGCTGGGGCTGATGGGAACTGTGTTCCAAAAGGCTGGATGTCACCGGTTTGGGAAAGGTTGGAGACTGATGCTCAGCTCCTAAAAGCATTGCCCCAGGAGCCAGTGTGCCCAACGAAGTGCCACTCCAGCCCCTCTCCTGCCCCAGACACAAAATCCCAGGAGAGAGGCAACCCATCTGCAGCAGGGAACTGACCTTGCCCAGCACTGGGGTCCCAACCACAACCCTAAATCCTGGGGAGGACAGAGTTTGTATCCCCTGGAAACTGCCCTGCACAGGACTCTTGGCGTTGGCATGGAGAAACCACTCTGCACAAGCGCAGAGTCCCCCCTGCAAGGCTCAGAGGTTCTTCCCAGGGAAGGGAGGCCAAGGGGCCCCTCCGGCTCCTGGCAAGGGACCAGCAAGGAGCTCAGCAGCCAGGGCCAGTCGCAGGACGTGGCGACCCTCTTTCCAGCCCCTCCTGGCCGCTCCCCGGGACGTGGCCTGCCCGCCAGCCGCTCGGCCGCTCCCTACCTGCGGGACGCGCCTCCAGCTCCAGCACCACGGGCAGCTCCCGGCGGCTGGGCCGAGCCATCGCGCCACCCAGGGGGAGACGCGCACGGCGGCGCGCCGGGAAAGCGCCGCTCGCCGCCCCTCCGCCGGCAGTGGGGCCGCCCGGGCTGGCCTGGCCGGTGGCCGCGGGGAAGCGGGAGGAGGGCAGCTGCCGGGCCGGGCCGGGCCCTCCGCCGCCGCGCCCGCCCGCACGGGGCCCGCAGGCGGCCTCCCGGGCGAGAAAAGCGGCGGCCAGCCCGCCCGCCCTGGGCCCCTGCTGGGAAAGGCGCACGGGGCTCCCGCAAGCGAAGGCGGTGGCGTTTCGCACGCAGGGCCTGCCGGTTATTCGGGGGCAGGACCCCGCGGCCGGCCGGGGCGAGGGGCGTGTGGCGCCGGGGGAGGCTCCGCGGCCCTGCCGGGACTGGCGAGGCCGGGAGGCCCCCGGGTGCAGCCACGCCGGCGGCGCGTCATCGGATGAGCCTTGCCACGGGCCGCCCGCCAGCTGTCCTCTTCAACCGCCTTCCTGCTCCGCCTGCATTGAGCCCTGGCCCCAGCCCCTGCACGCACAGTTCCCCCCGCACCCGGACACCTCTGGGAAAATTGGTGTGCGGCTGTGCATTTGGACAAAAGGATTCTCTCTCCACGGAGACGAGATGCCCAATTCCCCGAGAAAGCCACAAGCAGCTTTGCGCACAAGTTGACGGAAGCTCTTGAGCCAAGCTTAGTTACCTTGCCGGCGGCCTCCGTTGCCGAAGGCAGTTCTTCCCGCTGCTGTGGAGCAAAGCCGTTCGAACAAATGAAGGCGGCTCGTGTCGGCGGCCCCGATTCCGCCGCCAGAGCCACGGCAGCATCTCCTGGCCCTTGACTGCGAGACGCCTTGGCCTCTTTCAGTGCGATCTGCCTCTGGAGACGCAGCACCTCTTTCTGAGACTCGCGGAGCAGCTGGCGGAAGTCCAGGAGAGGCAGGCGAGGCCCTCCCTGGGAAGGCGCAGAAAGCAACATCAGGCCGGACACGTTTCTGAGTGCTCACGCTCACCAAGAGAGAAGGTGGCACATTTCTCTCTCAGTTGTGCCACCCCAGAGAGCAGGTGAGCTGAGATCCGATGTAATGCTCCTCAGGAGAGCCCCTGTGTGGTATATGGAGTCTGGACATGTGGAGAGCTTGCCTATGCAGGCACCCCTTTGCCTAGACGCTCTCCCCCCGCAGAGATTCTGGTTTGGTACAGTCGGCTGTAGCCCACGGGGGGTGGCTCAGGGCCAGGCCAGGGCAACTTGGGGGACAGCAATCACCTTTCCAGATGAGATTTTTGCCTGGAGCTCTTGGCACTCCTGCTGCAAAGCGCTGATCTGCTTGTCCTTCGCCAGCAGCAGGCTGGCTCGCTCACGCAGGTCTGTGGCTCGCTGGCGGGCAAGCGCCTTCCTGCAGAGGCCGGTGCAGGAGCCCTTCGCAGCTGCTGGGGCATTTACCTGCTTGGGAGACAGAAGAGTCCCAATGTGGTGCTGTTTTGCAGAAGGGCAGGGTGGCAGAGACGAGCCTAGAAAACTCCTCCATGCCAAGTCGCCCTTTTCCGGCTGCATGGTCTACACGGATTGCCTGCAGCTCTGCAGGGCCTCAGGCTAGAATTTTCCCAGCCCTGCCCAGCGATGCTCCAGCTCAGGCCCTTCTCTAGTCCTCCTCATTGTGAGGACTGGAATCTTGCTTTACTTTTAGGGAAAGGGACTTAATTCAGTACCAGAGATCTTGGTCGGTATGGGAGTTCAGCGTAGGATCTCTGGTGTTGAATTAAGTCCCTTTCAACACCAGTAAAAGTAAAGCAAGATTCCAGTCCTCACAGTTATGAATTAAAGACTGGTAGAAATAGGAGTATCCAAAGCAGCTTTATCTTGATTTAGATGCTTGGTCCATCTGCCCCAGGGGCCCTCTGGAGTTTCAGGCAGGGATCCTTCCCAGTCAGGCTTGGAGAGGCTGCCACGAATTGAATCTGGGAGCTTTTGCATGCAAAGCAAGGGCTCCACCACTGAATTACATTTCTTCCCCTAAAACCAAAGTAAGATTCTAGTCCTCATTAAAGACTGATTGAAATAGAGATCTGCCTTTACACTGGATCCATCTAGACCAGTAATGTTGACCTTGACTGGCAGTTCTTCAACATAGCAGGGAGGAGTTTTTCCAGCCCTACCTAGAGAGGCTGGAAATCTGAGAGCCAAGCAGGAACTACCACTGAGCTGTTGGACTTCTAAAACTAAAGTAAGATTCTAGTCCTCTTGGTTCTGAATCAAGGCTCTGCCAGTGCTCTAGACCTTTCCATAAAGAAGGGAGGTAGACACATCCACACATGGAGGCATTCGAGTTTGGCTCCATTTCTAGATGCTGTGCAGTTCACACATGGAAGCTGTTTAATGAAAGGCTAAGAAACTAGGAAACTCTTCTCTTCTTCCTTTTCTCTTTCCCTCTGGTTCTAAATCTTCCTGTCATACAAGATCCCTCCAAGTAGGCCACACTGAGAAAAAGCCAGTGAGTTTAGGGTTCTGAAATTCCAGCTGCTGAGATTTAAAAAACAAAAACAAAAACTTTGCAGTTGAAGAAAGCTTGTTTTTTTGGCAAGTCAATGTCAGGATTATCCAAGCTCAGAGGAACCCCCCCACCCCCCGCCAACCCATTCCCGACTGTCAAGAACTGAGCAGGTTCTTCCTGGGGCAGGCAGTTGTGCCTGGAAGCAGTAATGGCTTACACTTGAGGGTACTTCGGGAACTGGCGGGGCTCTCTTGCACCTGCTGGCCTCCATTTTTGAGGCCTCATGGAGAACGGGTGAAGTTCCAGAGGACTGGAGGGTGGCATCCGTGGTCCCAATTTTCAAAAAGGGTAGTAGAAAGGACATGGGGAATTACAGACCTGTTAGCCTTATGTTCATTGTAGGAAAAACAATGGAAAGGCTCATAATAGAGAGAGATCCTCAGAGGGCAGCTCATTCCAAAGCACCTGTGGAGCAGAGGAGTCTGGTCTCCAGCCTGATGCAGGAATGAGCAGTCCCAGTGGAGACCCCATGGAAAGGGGAGGACCAGAGCAATGACTGGTTGCTCCAGGAGGCCACCCCCCACCTTGGTGGAGCCGTGGCACCCACGGCCCCCTTTGGCGATGGCTTCTTTTGCTTTATGTGGTCCATCAGTGCCCCTGGACAAATCGCTTGGGCACATTGGAGCCCCCCAGTACCCCACACTGTCCCCAGCAGGGGAATGAGCCAAGCGTGCCGGCTGTGGGGTGGGAGAGCCGGAGCAGGGCACGTACCACCTTGAGGTTGGCTTCCTGGAGCTTCTGTGCCCGCTCCTCCAGGCGCTTGGCGATGACAGCAAGCTCAGCGTTTTTCCTCTTGAGGTGCCTCACCTTCTCCTGCGTCTCCGGGAAGCAGCTCTTGCGCTGAGGAGTGAAAGAGGCCAGAGAAGCTTTTGGGTGCCCCTTTGGGAGCGCAAAGAGCCCTCCAGACATCACGGCTCCACAGCTGAGCACTCCCGTCCTCCTCCACTAAGGACAGACATACAATGGACATGCTTGATCCATTTTCGGTTGAGAATCCTTAGCAACAGCCTGCCTTCCAAGGGACATGAAAGTGACACTGCAGACAGCAAGGCTGTGGTGGGGCCCCTCCCGCCCATGCCAGGTTCCGCTTTCTTTCCGGTCCTGATTCAAAGGGCTGATGGGGAATTATATAGTATGACTTGTAGTGGCGCAGTGAGGGGATGTTGGCTGTGCCTGGGGAGATCTGGATTCTGGACTCCACTTGGCCATGAAACTCCCTGGGAGACTTTGGAACAGTCACTGATCCTCAGTCTCTCCTACCTCACAGGGCTGTTGTGAGGATAAAATGAAGGTGAGCGGGAAGAGTATGTAGGTCCCTTGCAGAAAAAAACAAGATCAGATCAGATCAGATGAGATGTTTTGCCTTGCCATTCCCATCAGCCCCAGCCAGCAAAATCAATGTTGATGCTTGATGGGAGCTGTAGGACAAACATCTGAGTGCCTGCCCTTCTCCAGTTCCAGCTTCTTCTCCGGCTCGGAGGATAGAGATGTGGAAGAGCACTTTTCTGGGGCTGCCCCCCTGGCTCCGTCCTCCCCAGCGAAGCTCGCCTGGCACCCACATCAATATCTCCTGGGTGCCAAGCTAAGCCTGGGGGTTTAGGGGTGGGAAGGTGCAGGCCGGGGATCCCTGGAAAGCCACACATCCCCTCATCCTGGGCCAACGGCTGGGCGGCCCGGCCAGGCAGGGCTCCCTGCACATGGGCAAGGCACTGATGCTTGGGGACCCTGGAGGGTGTGGGCAGAGGGGGAGAAGGCTCTGGGCTCGGGGCACTAACAGGTGGGGAGATTTCCCTGAAGGCGGCGGGAGAGGGCTGCCCTCCCCCTCTCCCTCAGAGAGGCTTGCGCCAGGGCGCGCCTTGCTGTTCAGCCCCACGTGGAGCGCGTCCTTTGGCCTTTCAAGGGTTGAGGGGGCTCCCGTGAAGCACTTCCGGGGGAGCAGCCGGGCCGCTGCATTTCTCCAGCACCGAGCCAGGATGGCCTCGCTGGCCAGCCAGCTCTGCACGGCAGCTCCTCCAGCCGTTCACTGATGGGGTTGCACAAGGTTTCTGGGTGACACGGCCCCCCAGGAGTTGCCGGAGCCTCCCCCACAGGCCCAGGTGGCTCGGCCAGCAGGCAAGGAGGGAGCCCAGCCCCACCTTCACACAGGTGGGGGCCTTACCAGAAAGCTGTTCTCCTTCCTCAGGCCAGCACAGCGTGCCTGCAGCACCTCCAGCGCCGTCAGGAGCACCTGGTTCTGCTGCAGGCGGCAGCAGGCGCTTGCCCTGACCTGGGATGGGAAGGGAAGGGAAGGGAAGAGAGGAAGAGAAAGAGGAGGAAGCTTCTTGCTTGCACAGTTGCCTCGACCCCTCCCCTCCCCTCCCCTCCCCACTGAATCCCCAGCCTGCATGTCCTCCCCCTCATTAGGCCTCCAGTGATGCTGCTGCTCCCCCTTGTCCTCAGAGGCATAAAACTGGGACACCAGCATCAAAGGCTGCTGCAGACTTAAAAGCTGAGGCAAACATTTAAAGGCAAACCTCTTGATCAGACTTGGAGCAGTTTGGAGACTGAAACACCCGAGCCCAAAGGCCTGCAGTCCGGGGCATTCCAAGCGGGGGCGACCCCTGGGCCTCCCCAACCAGCTGCCAGAAAGACGGGGTCTTCCTATTTGGAGTGTGGAGGTGAATTTCGAACAGGCATTCAGGCCCCCTGGCAACATGGCTAAATTTATAGCTTATTGAAGAGGCTCCCAGATGACAGTTATGTGGACAAGCCACCCGGTTTCTCCTAATCCAAGGGAAATGGGGGTGGATTCTTGGCCCATGAGCACAACACAGAAGGACAGGGACATCCATTCCTTCAGGTGAGGGGCAGCCAGGTAATGCCAGACGGTGCCCCTTTGGGCAGCCGTGCATCTTCCCTCTGCAACCACCCTTTCCCTCCCACTGCTCCCACATCCCTTGCCAGCCCAGATTAGGACGTGCAGCTTTGCATTTCCAACGCACTGAAATGGCAGCACCGCCATGACAGCCGGAATGAGGCGATGCCCTCTCTGGGGCTGTTCGTGGGGCTCCAGGGCAGCTGGCCCCCTTTTCAGCCCCAGGCATGGCCCTGGGAGCCCCTGGCACACGTGGCAGCGGCCCGTGACCAAGCGGCAGAGGCCCAGCACAGAAGGGGCCTCTCCCGGGCATTCGAAGAGCAGCCCCGATGTGGCCTGCACTGGTCCAGGAAGCACGGCCGCCCCCTTCTCTGAGATGTCTCTCCGGATTCTTTTAAGTGAGCAAGAGATGGACTTCCCACAAAATGACAGGCCCTGAAGCATTTCCCCACACCCAAGGTCAAATCTCACCCACAGAGCGCTAATTGGCCCGGGCGCCAGTGACAGGACGGAGCATTTGATGCTGGGAAGCGGAGAGACGGGAGCGCCTCCCCCACGAGGAAGATGAGTGCGCTTGACACATCCAGGCTACAGATCTGCTGCAAAGCACTGGAACGAGGAAGGCGCGGCCGCTTTGAGATGGGAGCAGCCTCCTCGGCAGGCAGGGAGGGCTGATCTGAGCTGCTCCGGGGGAGGCAGGGGGCCAAGACAAGGCTGCCACTCGGGCTGCCGGTGCCTGGCGTGGACACAGGACAGATCACAGCCCTTGGGCACTTCACACTCTGGAACTCCCCAGACTGGACCAAGATCGGGCAGGGGTGCCAACCCACCCAGGCCTCCCAGGGTGGTCCCAGGGCCAGATTCTCCAGAGTTTGCCAGGGGTCACATTCCAGTGTTGAGTGGGGAGCGGACAAATGGAAGCAGGGGCAAAAATCCAGAAATAGCAAACCCCTCTAGCTTAAAGCTCCTGTTGCCAGTCGTACCTCCTTAGGGGGACATTTCAGCTACTTCCGATGGGAAAAAACTGCAAAAGTCACAGAAAGGAGGTAGGGCCTCTTGGGAATGCCAGCAACCAGGCCTTGGTCCATGGGCTCACTGACTTGGCATGTGGGGGGGGGGAATATTAGCCATGACTGGTAGCCCACATTTATACATTGGAACCTGCCTTTGCTAGCCAAAGTCACATCAGCAGCTCAAAGGAGGCTTGGCAGCCACATGAGAGTCCTGCTCTGCTGATTTGAGAGATGGGGCTGATGCCAAGCATACAATTCACTCTCTCTTTTTAACATTTTAAGCACTGGGAAGGGTTGGAAACACCAGGATAGTAGAGGAGCCCGTGATACCCAGCCAAAGACTTCCTTGGCCAGTGTTCTGGCTACCCTGATGCCCACTGAAAGCTCCAAGCGAGACAGAGACACGATCGCTCCCTCCCACCACCGCAGCCACTGATACCAGGGAGGCACAGAGCTGCCTGAGTCATATCCAGGGAGGGCCATCCCCTCCACAAATGTCCCCCTCCCATTTTAAAGCCACCTAAAATGGTGGCCATCGCTTCATCTTGTAGCGGGGAGTTCCACCAGTTAATTCTGACCTGTTTCTGCAGACAGACAAGCTAGCAGAAATCAGAATGACGGCTGCTGAACAACAGCAAAGAATTTCTCCCCGCTGCACTTCCCCTCCGTCACCCAGCAGTCACCAAACAGTGACACAGATTCATCGATTGAACCGCCTGAACTGTAGGACCAGTTTCTAATTTGCATGCTCTGTTTTGCTCATCCTTTCAAAGAGCCTGGGCCGCACAAGTACCCAGACCAGCAATTGTGCCTAAACCAGCCCATGCCTGGGAAGAGCCGGCTGGGCGGCCTGGCGTCTTACTCAAGGCACGCACCGGGCAATGGAGTTTGCGTCCTCACCTGGGGCCATTCCGGGCTGGGCAGTGGGAAGGCAGCACAGCTCTGGGCGTGATTTGAAATGGTATCGCCTGGAGCCTCACTAGAGGCACTGAACTTGAATTTGGCAGGAGGGCCAAGGGAGAAGCGTCTGCACGGAGAAGGCATTCTGCAGAAGCCTTCTCCAAGCTGGTCCCCTGCATGTGTTGGACCGCAATTCCCAGAATCCCCAGGCAGGAAGCACAGGACTGAGGGTGGGGAGAGGCCGGTTCAGCCAACAGCAGGTTCCAGCTAGGCCAAAAGGCCTTCAGGAATCAAGACCCAGAAGCCATTCCCTTTGTGGCCTGCCACTCACCCACTTTGGGGCCCTCCAACTGTTGGCTATGACTGATGGGAGTTGTAGTCCAAACATCTGAAGGGCACCGGGCGGGAAGGCTGTTCCCAAGGCAGTGCAAAACCGGGATGTGACCAATGCAGCAATTCCTGCAGGCAGGAAGGGGTGGGCTGGACAAGCAGCGTGAGCAGCCAGCCGTACCCGCTGCACCTTCTGGCCAGCTCTCTGGGGCTGCAGGCCTGAAGAGGCACCCACCCTGCCGACACAATCCCGCACACTTCCTCTGGAGGAAGCCCATTCAGTTTGGCAGGATTTACGAAGCACAAGTCAGACATGCACAGGGCTGTGGCCTGTCTCCCCTCCACTGCATGGTGGGAGCCGAGTCCGACCCACCTAGGAGTGCTTCTTCGCAGAAGCCGGCTAGAAACTCCCTGGCAAACGAGGACACTTGTCCAGATGCCCAGCGCAAGGACAGAAATGCCTGGAGGTTTCTCTCCGGCACGCCATTGCTCCCGGGGGAAGTTGCCACAGCTGGGTGGGCCAGGTTGCGCCTTCTGTGGGAAGGCATCCCACAGGATCAGTGGCTCCGAAAAAATAAAACCTGGATGCTTCCAGTGTCTGAAACTCCCTCTTCTCCCATGGGTGAGACGAGGCTGTTCCTCCCTGTTTGACTCCCTTATTTATTGAATTTCTATGCTGCTCATTAACCAGGATGGGCTTTCCAGGCAGTAAGAGGGCATCATTCTAGAAACGCCTGGGCAGGAAGCCCTCCGAGCCACACTCCCTGTGGGCTGGGCTGGGGGCGGGGGCATTGTGGGCTGGCCCCTTTCTAAACATGTATAGGAGTGCACCCTTAATCCATAATCCCAGCCAGAAACCATTCACTGCAGGAAAGGCAGCTGCAGCCTCAGAAACGACGGTTCCTAATTCCCTTCAAACAAAGAGCCACTTGGGAGAATTTCTTAAAAAGTGGAGGCGGCGGGGGCAGGGAAGGAGAGGAAAACTAGAGTAAACCAGCAGGAACAGGGTATCTGTTGCTTCCTTCTTTCAGCAGGTTTCGACAAAGACGGCCCCATTCGAGTTCAGGTGTCAGGTGTCCATTCAGTGTCCCTCGAGTCCCATCGCCCCCAGCCAAGGGCTGTGCTGGCAGAGGCTGACTGTGCTTGGCATCCCAAGTGTCTGGACGGTCCCAGGGCGGGGAGGAGCCCTGGGAACAAGCAGCTCTTCGGGGAGAGCGTGGCCAGGCGAACCGGTGGGAAGGCGGCGGGCGCCGGGCAGCGGCGCTCCCTCGGGCAGATGCGCCACTCGGAAATCACTCGGCCCTGGGGCCAGGCCGGCGCTCCCGGCATCGCGGGGCAGCTCGTCGGGGTGCCACGCTTGGCGGCTCGGAGCTGCCCGTGCCGCCGAAGTCGTCCGGCACCGGGGCTCAGCACCACGGGCAGCTCCTTCCGCCCAACAGCCGCGTGGCCGCGTGCCCCACTGAGGCTGTCACCAGCCCCCACTGGGCCCCGGCGGAGAGCCCCGAAACCGGGGGGGGGGGGGCGGGGCGAAACTGAAGGCCCCGCAGGACACCCCGAGGTTTCATCGGGATGAATTTCTGCAAGCTGAGCGTGCGTATGCGTGAAAGACGCGGGCGGGCGGGCACCCGCCTGGGGGGCACCCGCGCTCCCCGCCCCTGCGTGCGAGCCGCCTCCACGGGGACCGCGGGCTTGTTTGGGAGCGCGTCCGCGGCAGGAAGGCCCGGCCCGCTCGGCGATGCAGGGGAGCCCACGCGGTTCCTCGCAGCCCCTCCTCGCGCGTGGCTCCCGGCCCGGGAACGGCGAGCCGCAGCGCTGCAAACGGGGTTCGCCCAGCGCGCCGACGCCTGCGACCGGCTCTCCGGGCCTGTCCGGGAGCGGGCGCTCGCTGTGACGGCTGCGACCCCCGCTCGCAGCAGGGGCGCTCCCGGGGGGTGCAGCTCGACTTGCGTGGGGAGGGCCCCGAGACGGGCTCGGTCCAGGAAGCCGCCGCTTCGAGGGGGCCCTCCCCGCCTGGACCTCCGGAAGCCGTGGCCCAAGGAGCACGGGGAAGCTCACTGGGCGAGCGAGATCGCCGCTGGCCCCGCAGCCAGTGTGCTGCCAACCACTCGCCACACACCCACGGAAAGGGGACCGACTGGCCGCGGGGCGCCCCGCTTGCAAGAAAGCAGCTCTGCTCTGCAGCTCGGAGGCTGCCCTCCACCCCCAGCTCCCCACCCCTGCTTCTCGAGCACCCACCTGAGGCACTGCTGTGCAGTGGTTACGGGTGTGAGCTGTGAGCCGGGCAGGTCCAGTTTAGATCTCATATTCACTGGCTGGCCCAAAACACACGCTTCACCTCGAAGACTCCACAAAATCGTCATCACCAGCACCGCCAGTGCAGTGCAGTGGCTGTTGAGCTGGGACTTCAGAGCATCAGAACACAAGAAGAGCCCGGCTGGATCAGGCCCAAGGCCCGTCCAGCCCAGTGCTCCGTACAGACGGGGTCACTCCGGCAGGGGCAATGTGAGCCCCCTGCTGCCCAAGCACCTCAGCAATTGGGGTGGAGAGATCCGGGTTTCTCTGGGTGACACTGAGCCAGTCACAGACTCTCAGCCTGACCTACCTCACCTGGCTGTTGTGAGGAGCAGAGGGGAAAGATTATGTAAGTCTCCTTGGGTTCCTTGCAGGAAAAATGGGTGATATCAAGATAATCCATAATACTGGCCTACCAAACAGGGTTTTTGAAAAGAATGCTGAGAGAATGAAAGCAGTTCTGCAAATCTGACAAGGGAACTTGCCAACTGCGACAGACCCACAGACAGGTCAGAAATTTGGGGCATGCCAGACGCTGGCTGTCAGGAGTGGCAGGAGAGAGAAAGAAGCCTCTCTGTGCCAGTTCCGGAACTCCTCCTTGGCTCCCCCTGGACCACAGCCGGAGTGGCACACACGGGTGGTTCCCAGCAGCCATGGACCCCGGTGCTCAAAGGCTCTCAGCCGCTGGGCACAGTGTGCGCACGGCTGGACTGGGTCGGGGTACCAGGCATCTAGGCCAGCAGTCACTTCTCATCACAGCCGCCCTCCTGGGAGGCCATCTTATGCCTCGCATTCAGCTGTGCCACTTTTAGCCATCGTGGCTGGAAGGTACAGCAGCCGGACCTCCTTCCCGACTCCCTTGCCCACAAGGGAAGGACTCCCCTCCACAAATACACCACCCTGCTGGACTGGGACCCCCGAGTGGGGCTCCAGCACATGGGAAGGGCACTGCAGCCCAAGCACAATGCATGCGTGTGAGCTTGGGGGGCAGGGGCCCCTGTCCCCTCAAGGCCTGCCAGCCGGGAGGCTCGCCCTGTCTTTTCTGGCAGCCACAGGTTTGCAAGACTCTGGGTAATGGCAGGGATCTGGATTCAGGGATGCCAATCATGTCTTTGCTCCGCTTTTTCTTCTTATTTTTTAAGAAAGACGAACAGATTTTGCAATTGGTAGCACAGACAAGAAAAAGCCAAAGCGAGATCTGCAAAGTGAAGCCATGTTAGCAAGGACCCCAAAGAGCCTTTTGGCTCAGAGGAAAGATACAGCCAGCCCAGCCCAAGTCTCCAGTTTCCACCCGATGGTGGAGCCTCCATTGCCCTCGGAGGAAGCAGGCGTTAGAACAGGCTGCCTTTGGTCAGGGAGGCTCCAGGAGCTCCGGGGCACGGCTGGCCCCCTCCTCCGGTCCAAGCGCAGGCCGCCGCCACCCCTGCCTGCCCGGCACTCCCAGGGGGCAGCGAGGTTCGGGGCGTCACCGCGATGAGGGTCGCCAGCTGCCGCAAAAGGCCCCGAGCGGCCGCCCAGACCAGCGGGGAGGCCGCTGCCCATCGCTCACTCCTTACCTGAGAGGACGCGTCCGCCTGGGAGGGGCCGAGCGCTTCTGCCCCGTGCGGCGCGGGGCTCGGGGGCTCCGGCCCCGGGGAGCGCGCAGCCCTCGCCTCCTCCCGACCCGGCGCGGCGGCCGTGGCTTGCGCGCGGGGCTCCGGCGCCCCGTGGCCCCTCATCGCGGGCACCGAGGCGGCGGCGCGGCGGCTCCGCGCGCGGGCAGCGAGGGCGGGCGGCGGGCGGGCGGCCGCTGCAGGCGGGCGCGCAGCCTGCGCCTCCCTGGCATCGCAGCGCCGCCACGCACGGGGGCGGGCGCCGCGCGGGGCTTCACCGCGGGAGGAGCCGGGCCGGCGCGGGCCGCGCTGGCATCCTCAGCGCGCCAGCGGGATGCCCGCCGCCGCCGCCGCCGCCAAGCCAGCCCAGCCCAGCCCAGGCGCGGCGCGGCGCGGGGAGGCGGGCCCTCTGCTCCCGCAAAGACCGCGAGAGCCGGCGCCGTCCTGCCCGCGGCAGCGGCGGGCTCCCGGGCCGTCACGCTTCTGCGGGGGCTCCGCGCATCCGCGGGGCCGGGGCCTGCTGCTGCTGCTGCTCCTCCTCCTGCTCCGCCGCCGCCCTCCCCGCCCGCGCCGGCGCCTCGGCAGGCAGCTCTCCCCGGCCGGAGGGGCGCCGCCGCTCAACCCCCCAGCCCTCCGCCTGCCCGCAAACGCGCGGGGCCCCGCTGGGCGGCCTCTGGCGCGGCCTGGCCGGCGCGGCGCGGCGCGGCGCGGGGCAGGGCAGGGCAGGGCAGGGCAGGGCAGGGCGGCTGGGCGCCCGCGGACCTGCCAATGCGCAGCGGCTCGGGCGGTTTCCATGGAAATGGACGGCTGGCGAGCGCGGAGGATGCGCGCCGGCGCAGCTGCCCAGCTGCCCCGGCCCCGGGAGCTCCGGCCGTGCGCGGGCGAGGAGCGCCGCCCCGCGCGGCACGTCTCCCGGCGCTGCTCCGCCGCCGAGGCAGCTGCCTCTCCCGGGGCCGCACCGCCGCCGCTCGGACGACCCGCCGGGACGGGCGCCGCCCCAGGCAGGGCAGGCGGGGAGCCGCCCGGCGTTCGGGGCCGCGGCAGAAGCGGCGAAGGCGCCGGACACGCGGCGCGGCGGGATGGAGGGCGCCCGGGGCGCTCACGGCCCCCCGGCGGCTTTCGAGGCAGCCCCGCTGCGCCCGCGGGGCTCTCCGCGCCCTGCCGCAGCCGCGCTCGACGGGCAGGGCTCCCGCCCGCGTGTCCCGCTGGGCGCTGCGGGAGCTGCTCCACGCACGTGCGAATGGGGCACTCCGGCAGCCGCGCCAACACAGCCGGAATGCTCCAGCGCGGGGGGTGGCAGACGCGGGGTTTCGCACAGCCGGTCTCGGGCGCGGCGGGCCCGTCTCCCCGGGCGGCCAGTCCGCGGGGCTGCTCTCCGCAGTCCTGCTCTGGGTGTTTCCCCACTTTTCCAGCGGGAGGTGCCACCGGGCGAGCGTCCCGAGCGCAAAGAGGAGGCCTCCAGCCCCGCCAGCAGCTCCCAGGCGCAGGAGCCCGGCCGGTGGCGGGGGGGGGCGGGGGCGGGGGGGCGCGCTTTTGCCACCGGCCCTGCTGCCCTGGCGGTCCGTGCCAGGGCGGAACCGGGAGCTCCAGGTTGACCGGATGGCCTTCCCGGTCAAGGCAAGGCATCTCTCCAGGCCAGGGGCAGTGGGAGCGCCTAATGAGCTTTCTCCGCAGACTTGGCAGGGCTGAAGCTGACAAGCAGCGGGCCATCCAGGTCTTGCCTACCAAACCTCTCTGAACCACCCATAAGTGGCCCGGCAAGCTTCTAGGCATGTGCAGAGTGCTTTCTCTTCAGTGCTGTAGCCTACACCAGTCCCCCTGAGATGAAAAGTCCCATGGGGTTTGTGAGTTTTGAGAAACGAGGGCCCCTTTGCCCTTGTCTATGAATGAGAAAGGGACGGAGGAGAAACAGGGCGGACCTCGCTTGCCAGCAGGCCTGCCAGTCTCTGGGAAGCACCGGGGAGGCAGAGACGGGGCAGCCCCCGCCAAGCTCAGGCTCTCCTGATCTGCTTGATAAGAGCTTCCATTATTCCAGTCAGGGTTGCAAAAAAGTCCTCTGCACATGCCCAGGGATATGTTCAACTATTCCAATGCTCCAAAGATTGCTTTTTTCAGGCAGAGTTCAGCAGGCAGGTTTTGACCCAGTCGAGTTTGGCCCGACATGCTTGGAGAAATCTTCCAGCAGCACCTCGTCTCCCATCATGATCCCCAAGATCCATGTGAGGCCACGTGGGCAGGACACCAAGCGGGGGAGGGCCACCCTGAAGCCCGTGCCAGGTCACCTCCCAGATGCACTGCGCCAGAGGGAGACAAGCTCTGCCGGCGCTCAGCAGCACGGCTGTCACAGAGATTTGCAAGACGAAAGCGGCAGAGATGAGCAGCCTCAATCGAGACGCGGCGGTAAAATAGGTCACTGCAGCTTGTAAGAGCATGAGCAGAGGGAGCGTGGCCCTGGTGCCACTGCCTCCCTGTGCGCTCCCATGCAAGTGGGACAAGAGGAACAGCGCTTCAGTCTTGAGTGCCACACTCAGAGGAACATGGACCCTCCGCACACCCTCACCCATGCCCTCTGCGGCAGGCCGTGCGTGTTCCTGGGCTTGCCGCTCAGCATCTGAAGGGACACCTGCTCCCTTGCATCGAGCAGAGGCACAACCTGCCCCAAAGCGGAACGTCTCGGGCTGCCTCTGGGGCTGCCCCATGGACATGCATCGGACTGAGTGGTGCACGTGGCCGCCGAGGCCCAGGCCGGCAGAGCTCCAGAGTGCGCGGCTCCTCTGGCCAAAAGGGCATTTTCCCCACTGTCGTGGGTGGGGGAAGCTCCACCCGAGAACTCCTCCTCCTACAGGGCAGAAAAGAGCAGGACATGGTGTCTGAGCATAGGCAGAACTGCTTACTATCTCAGGACGCCTTCCTGAACTCACTACCATGCTCTTGATTCAGTGTTAACCTGCAGTTTCATTCTTATGTTCTGTTCTTTCTTTTTATTGTACCAGGTTTGGAATATCTGTACCAGATTATTGAGGGGTATATCAACTAAAGAAATAAAGAAGTAAAGCAGAGTGCAGAGAGCCAAAGAAAGCTGGCTCTGGTAACCAGAGCACTGCTGGGCACTGGAAAGATCCGGGTTCAAGCGCACAGAACAGGAGTGCACACATTGGTATGCGCTGATACACAATGACTCTGAAGTCTCTCTGGGGAGCAGATTCCAGAGCCGGGGACACCACAGAAAAGGCTCCTCCAACCCCCTTCAGAGAGGACCTGAAGGAGGACCTCAGTCGAAGACTTTCGTGCTTGGGCAGGTGTAGACGGCATCCCTTCAAACAACTCCTGCGTTTCCCCCAAAGCAAGAGAGACCCTGGGGGCGTGTCAAAGGGAGGAGGCAAGTCATGCCCAGGTGAGACGCACTGCACTCACTCCTGCCTTTGCAACCGGAGGGTCACAAGTCTTGGCTCGGGACTCCCAAGCTGGCTTCCAGCCCCACCCTTTCCAGAGGCAGAAGAGAATGCGGCTCAAGGGGTGCCCTCATTCCCCATTCCACAAAGCTAATGGCCCTGCCCTCCTTCATGAGGAGGATCCAGTCCTTGTGCTGACAGGAAATGCTTGAGGCTGGTCAAGGCAGTGGCTGAAAGGTGTTCGGTATAAAAACAAAACCTCACCATTGGAAGAGTACTAATTATTTGCTTCATCCCGAAACAGGGAATCATGTAGTGTTTTGCCTCTCTGGCAGGGGAAGGCCAAGATCTGCAAGGGGGTATTTAAAACATGTACCTCAAGTGCCCCTCTCTAGCATCTCTGACTCTGGTGGCCTTAGAACTCCACGGTCTCACTCTACAGTAGACCCGCTTCCGATAGACCAAGGCTGAGAGACCCTCTGACCAGCAGCTTGACTAGTGCTCCTATCACTGCTGGCTGAGCTGGCCAGGACCCATGGGAAACGGAGTCCAACCAACATCTGTTGGGCCAGAGACACCTGAATTTGGAAGAGCTCCTGCCACTGATGTGCCGCAGGGATGTGCCCCACAAGCTTCCCGGCTTCACTTCAGGCACCACCTTGATGGCCCACTGCAATCAATCAATCAAAAGCAACGTACACACTTAGGATGACGTGCCAATTAAAATTTTGGCGAAGAGCAAATACGTGTGTTACTTGTTGGATTAGGGGATACTTGGGGGATGTGTGGAAAGGGCGGCTAAAGCGAGCCAGAACCTGGTGGGAAGGGGAGACAGGATTGAGGCCGTGTGGAGCAGCCGTCCCTCCCTCCCTCCCTCGTCATAGCAGATCCCAAGGCATCTTCCCTTGGAGTCGACTGGTGGGAGGACTTCGCGCAGCAGATCCTGAGGCTACAGAACTCAGTATGACAGCAAGAAGCCGTGGCACCAACTTGGCCAGCCTGAAAGGGGGCAGCGTAACGCTGCCAACGTCCACGAGTCCCAATGGCCATGTGCTCCCTCTAGTCTCAGAGACAGCCAGTCTCCACATGTCACTGGCTGTGGAGCATGGGTGCTGGGCACATGGGCGCTGCTTGTGGGGCTTCCCAGTGGGCAACCCCCGTGTCAGGAGCACACTGAGGCTCGGTGAGCCTCGGCCCAATCCAGCTGCAGGGAGAGCTCGATTCAGGGCACACACGCTCTCTCTCGGGCCTGTCAGAACTGCAAGAAGAGCAAAGACGTTGCCGGCCGGTCAAGAGCGACGCCACAGGCCAACAGAACAAGCCCAGCCTGCTGGGGGTCTCTGGGGGGCCGCAAGCCTTCCTCCAACCTTCTTTTCAGTGGTTTCCTCAGTTACGTAGTTTCCCCCCTTCCAAAAGGCTGAAATAGTATTATAGACTTTAAGTTGAAATATTCGGCATTTGGGGCACTGGAATCCCTGCTCTATTTCACCACCAGCATTTCTTTTAAGCACTGTTTCCAGTGGCACAAGAATCCAACCACAATGCGCTACACCTCCCAGGAGAACATAAAAAGATGAAAGTTCATATTCCAACCTGCACAAAAAGTTCGCTTCCACGGCATTTTAACATGTGCACATGTTTGAGTGTGCATTGGAATGAACCCTGCCCCTGACCCACCCATACTGGAACGCAAAGGGGGTTTGGCCTGCAGGCTGAGCGCTCCAGGCATGCTTTGATGTCCCAGCTCTTCCTCCTGCTCCTGAAGCGACTGTGCCCTTGCCCTGAGGAGCAGCAGAAGCTGATCCACGGAGACACAGAGAGATTTCAGGGTGTTTTGCAGATCAGCAAGAAATCCAGACTCCCAATTATTCAACAACAAAATTAAGACCCTCCCCACCAAATCTTGGGTATTCCAACGGACAAATGCCAGCTCTGTGCCTTTTTCAGCCTTCAGCAGCAGCCTCCGCTCAGTCTTGTTGCCTCCAGCGAAGCGGGTTGGTTCCACTGCAACTCCCTCCCTCCCGCCCAGCAGCAGCAAGAAGAGCCCCCGAAGCTGCACAGGTCTTCTCTTCAGCACTGGTTGCACGTGGTGAAACGAAGAACCGGAGCCCTGCCGGGTGCGGTGGCTTCTGCGAGCGCGAAGACGAAATGGGCCTGCACTGCCTCTGAGTGGCGGTTAGGAATAGGCTCCCAGGCTATTCCATTTGCACCTGAGCTGTTGTGCTGAATGCATTCCTGTGCCAGCCCTCCTCCAAGCGGCATCCTTCCTCTTTTGAGGCCTGCTGCTGGCTTCCTGTATTGGCATCTGCTGTGTGGTGATGGGGCAGCAGGACCGGGAGGCAGATTCCAGCCCACTTCTGGCTGTGGAATTCACACCCTGTAAGTCCGGCCTGTGAAACCCACTGTAGGTAAGGAAAGGAGGGGTGGTATTTAAAGCTGCCTTCCTCAACCTGGCGCTCCCCAAAGGTGCTGAAGTGCAACTGCAATCATTTCTAGCCAGCAGATCTGCAGGGAGCTGGGCTGACAATTTGTTCTTTCTGTTCTCATTTCTCCATCCTGAGCCTCTGGGGATCAGGAGATCAGCGACTGAAAGCGACCTTCGACATCCCAATGCAACCCAAGAGTGCTGACCAGGGCCCAAATCATTCCCAGCCAGGCTGGGAAGAAAGGCTTGCAAAGCTGGAGTATCAGCCTGGAGGTTGGCATGTGCTCTTCTCCGATCCGCTTTCCAAGGATTGCACTCCTTAGTTTCATTTAACATACTTGTTCTTAATTTAAAAAACCTAATTGTTGATGGTTGAACAAGGATGAAAATTGCCCAGAGTCTATGGGAATGAGGCAACGTATGACAATTGAAATAAATAAATGACACTACTACACTGAAATTGCCATGCTCAAACTCATCCCTGAAGCCATGCATGGTTTGCTGCTGGCTTGTAGCCTGTCTGGGAACCCAAAACGCTACCCCCACATCACACCCGCCCCCCCGCATTTGTGCTGCTGCCTGCCTTGAAAGGGGGGTAATAAAAAAGCTTGAAAATGAAACCACCTGAAACTCTGACAAAATAGGCAGGAGAAACAACAGGGAACCTAAGCCACACTGCTTGTTCTTCAGCAAGTCAATTTGTGGAAGCAGCGGCGTGATTAACACAAGCTGCGGCTCAGCACTGAATGCTAAGACAGCCGCTCTTGCAGCCCACCTCAGAGCAAGCCCTGCGATCAGAGACTCCCTTGGCGGAAGCCTGCCCTTTAGAGCTGAACACGTGCTGTGGAAGAAATGGAACTGTGTAACAGCAAAGAGCCAGAATGAAAGTGTCTGACTCCAAAACCAAATTTATTAAAAGCTATTTACATAGACTGCAAGTCGTTTACCTTGCAAACTGCTGGCAAAGCTGCGTGTGGCTCCCCGGGAGACTCATCCTGCTGTCGGGGGTGAGGAGAGCGGTGCCCCTCCTAGCAGGCCACCCCCGCCACCTTCAAAGTCCACCAACCCAGCAGAGGAACCCCCTTGCAGGTGGCTGCCGCAGTCTGGCCCAGCCCTATATGCAGAACAGGGGGCCTGACTGGGGCAGGGGTGAGGGGCAAGCTCTTCTCAGGTCTTTATGGCCGTGTCCCGGGATTTGTAGGCCACACCGCGGCTCTTCAGCTCTCGCACAATGCCTGGGACAAAGAAAAGCAGAGCTCATTAAGGGAACAAGGGAGAAGTGGGGCAGCCAGCACGGGATCCAGAGCAGCAGCCACCTCCCATAGCTTGCCAGAGCAGGGGCAGGCACTGCTAAGGGCGGAAGGGTGGCCTCACCAGGCAGAACTGAGCGGGGCCAACAGCCTGCCTTCCACAGTGGAATTTGGTCATTGCAGTCAGTGACCCTCTGCACTGCCTCTGATGCTGGAGTGACCGGGTGGCTGCCTGGGCCAGCGGCCCTTGAAAGCCTCTCCTGCAGGCAGGTCTCCAGTCCCTTTGAAGCCCTCCTGGCTGGTGGCCATTGCCACTTCCTATGGGAGCGAACTTCAGGGTACCAGTGCAAGCGGTGAGAAGACGTTCTCCCTTGGATCTGTCCTTCAGCTTCAGCCCAGTTGGGCTCTAGTATTACAGGATGGGGAGACAAACATGCCCTTCTCCCATTTTTCCACACTGGGCACAGCTCTGAACACCTCTGCCGTGCTGGAATCATTCCGCACAGGGGAGTTGTTCCAGCCCCAAGACCATTTGTAGTTCGCCTTTTCGCCTTCCTTCCAACTCTACAGTACCTTTTCAAGTACTGTGACCAGATGGGCACCCAGCATACAGTGTGTGGCTGCAGCAAACGTTTGCTCGGGAGCAGGATGCCCCCAGCAGTTTTATGTCCGATGCCTTTCCGCACCACGCCCCACAGAGCACTTGCCCTTTGCAGAGGAGCCGCATGCTGGTCCACACCACAGCACCAAGGTCTCGTCTTGGTCAGATCCCCTCAGCTTATGCCGAAATCTGGGGGGCCAGAGCTTTCCCCACGAGCTTTCAAGAGCCCCTGCTCTTCCTTCCTCAACAGAATTTGTCCATAAGCTCTTCCCAACTCTGAGAAGCGCAAACATGCACTGGCCCCATGATAGAGAGAGTGCAAACGCCAGAGTGGGAGCTTAAGGTGCATGAGGAAAGGTTTTTAGACCAGGACCGACAGGGGCTATGCAAAGTACCTTGTGGCAGACGGCCAGTCACAGACACGGCATACACGCCCGGCTTGAAGTTACCTGAGAGAAGACAGCTGGTGTTATTCTGGCTGAGTGCTGCCCACATGGCCATGCAGAGAAGGAGAATTAGCCTGCATGGTTGTGAAACGCTTTGGCTCGGACCTTCCACCCAACCCTCTGTGAGCCTGGGAGGTTTTCAGAAGGAACCCAAGCTCTCTAGCTTCAGAAGGGCGAAGGACCTAAAAGGCCCTGGCAAGGTGCACAAACAACAAAGGAACGTACAGAAAGGGTGCTTCAAATACAAACGGGGGAACCTCTGTCTCATAAAGATGTACAAGCCCTGCACAGGACCAATGATATGCAAGTTATACTGTGTGTACTGGAAGGTTTTAGAAACATGGAAACAGAGTGAGTCAGAAGGGGCCTCCCGGGCCATCTAGTCTGACCCCCGGCACCAGCTGGCTCCACTCACAACATGCTTCCCATGTGCATGTCTAACCTATCCTTGAACACCCTCACCGATGGGGCCTCAGCCACCTTGCGAGGAAGCCCATTCCACACCCTGGGGGTCCTGACTGTCAGGAAGTGCTTCCTGGCATCCAGATGGAACCTGGGCTCCCTGAGCTTGGCTCCATTGGAGCACATCCTGCCTTCCTCTGCAGGAATGATGCAGTAGCCTAAACTGACTCCTTCAAAAGGTAGAAGGAACGTTCTCCTCATGCAAAGGCAGTGAAACACACCAGAGATGCTAGAATGGTTTGTCCTAGGCTATTTCATCTGCTCCCAAGTGCCCTCTACAGCACAAAGGTGGAATAGCCTCACTCTCCAAAGACATTCCTCTCCGGGCTTCTGTGTTGGCCTTTCAGGCCCAATTCATGGTGGCCCTGCCACACAGCTTCCAGACTGTGATGTCTAGATGCCTCGTGTGTTTCTGCTGCTGGCAGTTTTACAAGCTTTTAAGAGGCCACATGGCAATATCGATTTTGACTGTATCTTTTTCAGTATGCCTCACTGGCCTCCAGGAAACTCTTAACCCAAGCCGAGCTGCAAATCCTTTAATAACAAGAATCCCTCCCACTCCAAACTCACCACACCAAATTATTCATTAGGAAAGCGGTTGTAGCTTGAGAGGTGAAGTTTTGCTCCTGACTTAGGAGTTTTCCAACAGGAAGTCAGACTGAATTTGACCCTACCTGAACCAAGGTGGGCAAGGACTTACTGATGCGCTGCCACTTGGAGACCCAGCTGTCCTCGGGGCTCATCATGGCAATGATGCTGCAAAAGGAGGCGGCACCTCAGAGCAGAGCAAACTGAACGCTCAGTCCCTAGTCCTGCCAGGCCATATGGCTGGGCAGGAACCCTGCAGGGTCACCACAAGCACACCAAAGCAACTTCTCCTACGCCAGTACAGGATGGTGGCAAGTAGAGGTTGCTTCTTGCTTTTTAACCAGAGATCCCTTCCGTGGAAGTATTCTGCCACTTTCAGTGTGCAAAACAACAGCTTCTCCCAAATCGGTCACCAGTACTTTCCCTTCTTCTGTGCATATTTAAATAACATGGTTACTAATCTGGAATCAGTCTAAAGAAACCCCTTGCCAAGCTCCCAAGGAGATTCTGCAGACCCTTTAGCATGGGGGTGGCCAACATTTGCATCAACATTTCATGCCTGGATTCACTTGTTGTCAGAGTTTGCTTTTTTTAATTGATTGATTGATATGCTGCCCAAATAGCCAAGGGCTCTCCAGGCAGCTTACATAAGGAGTAAAATCAACAATATACTAAAACAAATGTGTCAGTAAAATTAATAGTAATAAAAAACTAATAAGAATAAATGAATAGCTAAATAATACATTAATGAACTGAGAGGGGATATAAAGCAATTATCCAATAATACAGCATAGTTCACAACCAAAATTAAAAAACCATAGTTACAAGCTAAAATGGTAGCAGCAAATAAATTGAAAATCAGAGCCTGACAGGATTTCCAAAATAAGCACAGAGCAGAAAGGTCTTCAGCTGGCTTCCGAAGGAGCACAGTGTCGACATCAGCCTAATTTCTTGCGGGATCAAATTCCATAACTGGGGGGCAATGCAGACGAATGCCCGCCTCCTTGCCAACTCTTCCCTCACTGCACTTGTGGGAGGAATGCTGAGGAGGGCCTTGGATGCTGACCACATTGACTGGGAGGGTATATAGACAGAAAGGTGCTCCTTCAGCTAGCCTGGCTCCAAGCCATTTAGGGTCTTGTGTGTTATTGCGAGCACTTCAAATTGAGCCCACAGAGCAACCAGCAGCCAGTGTGGCCTGCGCAGGACCAGCATGATGTGCTCACAAGTGCCAGTCCTTGATAGTAGCCACACCGCCCAATTTTGAACAAGCTGGAATGCCTGGACCATCGCCAAGGAAGCCTCATGTAGAGCACATTGCAGCAATCCAAGCAGATTAGCAGTGCATGGATAAGCATGGCAAGGTTCCACTCATCCAAGTGGGGATGCAGCTGATACATCAGCTGGAGCTGATAAAAAGCACTCCTAGATAAGAGTCCATCTGAGCAACAAGTGACAACTGTGAACCTTCTCCTTCAAGTGATAGGAAGAAATCCTATGCCTATTTACACAGAAAAATGTCCTGCAACATTGTTGGTTAGGGAATTCAGGATGTTGAAGGAACTTTTCTTATCTAAAATTAAAAGTTATTTTAATTGTTAATTTATAACTTGTTTTTATTGTTTTTAATATTATCTTTGTATTTATAGTTTTAAATAGATAACCGAGATGGGCCAGTTTTAAATGTATTAAATACTGTTAATGTTAAATGTTAAATTAATTTGTCTATGTTGTAAGCCGCCCTGAGGCTTTGTTGCAATGGGCGGCATAGAAATGTTCTAAATAAATAAATAAAAATAAACAAACATGCATGGGTTGGTGATATTTTTGGTCTTGCCCTCTTTGCCATTGTCCTCAACTTCCCCCACCCCCGTCCACTACCCCCAACATGCTCTCCAAGCATGCCCCAGAATGGTATTCCTATATTCATGTCATATCCCAGCAACATAATCTGGTAATTTGAAGCCAACCATGGTGGCTTCCAGGTCCACTCACTCACACACTTGACTATACACTCAAGAACACTCCAGCCCAAACTCTCAAATGCTCTCACCCATCGAAGGAAGAGCTGGTGCAGTCATAAACCATCTCGCGGTTCCCCTTCATCTGCAGATAGGAGTCGCAGTTGTCACAACCATCAAATTCAAACTGGTCGATGGTCTGAAGAGGACAGAGAAATGTATCAGAAAGAGAAAGTGCTAACAGAGCTGGCACTATTTGAAAGGAAGCAAAGCAAAGACTATGTCTGGAATGCAGCCTATGCTGTTTTAGTGGTGGTGGTGAGAGCCAGAGGACTCAGGCTGACCTGGGTTCTAGTTCTGCTCAGCCATGGAGCCCACTGGGTGACTTTGGGCCAGTCACAGACTCTCAGCCCAGCCTACCTCACATGGTTGTTATCGTGGGGATAAAACTGAGAAAAGTTGGAGAAGAAAGATGCAAACCACATTGAGTTTGTTATATTTGTTTGCTTTTATGTAAGCCGTCCCGAAGCTATGTGATGGGACAGCATACAAATACAATAAACAAATTTATTAAATTTATATTTGGCTTTTATCTTACAATCCCTTGTCATTCCAGTGAACAAAATTCACCCTGAAGGCCTCCAGGATGTGTAATTTTCCCCATGAAAGAAATGAATCTCTCAAATTCTCCCCACCTGGTGTTACAAATGTGTCCGATAGTTACACTGAACATTCATCAACAATAGTCAAAATAAAATACATTAAGACAAACTATATATTAAAAAGGCACATTAGCTCAAAAGGAGAATCATGGAATAGCAAAGCTGGAAGAGGCCTTAAGGTTCAACCCCTGGCTCAATGCAGGACCCCCAGTTAAACCATTGCCTCTTGAACGCCTCCAGATGGGAGAGCCCACAACTTCACTAGGACATTCCAGTACTGCTCTAAGAGTCGGGAATTTTTTCCTGAGATCTAGCCGGAATCCGGCTTCTTGTAACTTTGACCGAATGCGGCAGCCTCGGGGCTCTTCTGATGTTCTCTGAAAAGAAAACTACCAAACATTTTCTTCAAGGTATCTCTATACAGTTAGTCTGTTGCATCCCCTGATGAATTTGCATTAATGCTGACCGCGTTTACCCCTGATTTATCACCGCGTTGCGATTTACGCAATATTACACTAAAAACATTTAAGAGTCGCGCCACTGGTCATGCCTAACTGAGGCGCCGAGCATCTCCGTGGGCGGAACCCTAAACACGACCGAGCCTGCATCCCATCCTCAAGCTCCCCGCTCCGGCCAGGGACGTGCTCGGCGCTGTACTGAGCGTTCACCGAGACTTTCGGGCCGTTGCCGGAAGCAGGAGTGGGCTCAGAGCGCGCTCCGCCCCTCCAGTACCTTGACGAGGGAACACAGCAAACAGGCCCGCAAATGCCGGAGGTCTTTAGGCACCGTCTCAAACGCCATGGCCGCCACCAGCACCGAGGCGGCGATGGCGAACCGCTCAGAGGAAATGGAGATGCTCTGTGCGTCACTTCCTCTGCGACGGCGCCGCACAGCCACTTCCGCCCGCGAGGCCCGCTTTGCCCTCGCGCGGGCTCTATGGCCCCGCTGGCGGACCCCGCCTTTTTTTGCGGGCCACCTCGCGCATGCGCAGGAACCGCTCTCGGGCTCCTCCCAGGCCCGGGTCGGCGGAGTTTATTTATTTATTTACTTATTTGGGACACTTATCTGCCGCCCCATTCGCAAAAGCCTCGGGGCGGCTTCCAATACAAATAAATAACTATACAATTACATTAAAAATCTGGAGACATCCCAGCATAGATATAAAATCAATAAATAAGATCAACAATTAAAATAAGGTTTAAATAAAAAGGTCTTGGCCTGGCGCCGAAAAACAAATGACGGCGCCAGGCGGACCTCTCTGGGGAGCGCATTCCATAAGTGCAATCACTTATTAATCACTTATAAGATTAATCACCTCGCTGCCCGAGCCTTGTTTGTCCAGTGGCCAGGTGGCCCCGGCAGCCCATAATAATGCAGTGACATTTTGAGAATACAATGCTGCGAGGCACACGCGAGACTCGCACGGGCCTCCCTTGTGCAAATGTCCCAGGCAGGCGTTCATGGGCCGGGCCTGCCATGTCACAAGCCAGGAAGCTGCTTGGATGCCTGCCGTCTTGTGTTGGGAAAATTTGGATAAATCCTGTCTGAAAAGCATTACTTCTGTGTGCCTTTGCATTGTGGGATCAAATCCTGTCTTCCTTCTCAAAACCAAGCTGTCACTGTTTAAAATGGCCTTCCTCCCCTGCTCCTTTCTCTCACCTTTAGCTGTAAGCTACAGTACACAGGCCACTCAGTCCAAATATGCATTGTTGGAATTCAGTTTACAAGGAAGTCTCTTTTGATAGCCCAGAGGCTCCGTATGCCCTGGCCAATGCAGAATGTCTCGAGTCTTGATAGGAGCCTTGAGCTTATCATGCAGTTTCTCAGTAGCTTGAATTTACATGTCTAAGCAGACCTGGAGATGGGTTCAAGCTACTGAACTAAAGTGTCAATACAGGTAATTAGAAATACTGTAATCTTATCGTTACTGTGTGATTGACTGACATTCCTTTATCTGTTCTGTATGTGATGACCTCGGAATCTTATTGTAATGTCTGCATTCTGTCATCAATTGCCCTGTACCTGTGTACCTATAAAATACCCTGCAATGGTGTTGAAGCTTTGCAGCAGAGCTCACCTCTGCCTGCCCGGTAATGCATTATCGTGAGTACGGACCCACGGGGAACCTGGGTAATACAATAAAGCCTCAGAGGGTCTGGACGCTTGATTTTTCCCGCGAACCCGAGTTTTATTCTCTCTTCAAATTGAGATTCCGGGATTCTGACACTCGCCAACTCAAACCACGCCCCGATCCCCTTCACGCACATTCTGGGCCAGTATACAGAGGTTAAAAATAATTTATTTCTGCAGATGAGGAAGAGGCATTTCTTGAACATAGGCACCCAATAAGAAAAATACAGAAACAAACGGCCACATGAACAGCTTTACACGTGGATAAATATATTAGCAAAATAAATAAGTCTGAGCATGTCCCCATATTCAAACAATCTCTCTTCAACATAAATATAACATTTTGCATAGGTAATATATACATAAACATAATTTCTTCCTTTTTTCTTTTTGGTTTAGAAAAGTACCCAAGTGCCTGAAAAGTTGACTCAGGAAATTTAATTTAAAAATACAAAAATAAACTCCTTGTTCACATTTCAAAGGGTCTGAGGTTGCTGGGAAGAAGGAGCAGAGTGGATCTTGATGGAAAGGATGTCGAAAGGAAAGGCGGCGCATCAACATTGAAGCCTTTTGTTCATTAGTGAATGAGGTTTCCAACTTAAAGATGTGAACCAGAATGCAAACAGATGAGCCTGGGGTTGTCTACGTCCCATGCTTTTCTTCCTCTTGATATACAATTTCTGTGTGGACTCCAACCAAATGCAGAACTGAAGTCCAAAACAATCCCCTCAAAACAAGGAAGCCTTCCATGGCATTGGAGAGGCGATCTGGAAATGCTAAAAAGGAGCTCAGCAATTTGGCATCTTCATGTTTTTGCCCCTGAAACTCATTTCCACTTTAGAGCAACTTCTGAAAGAAAAAGGAGTAAGGCCACCCCGTCTTTTCTGCTCTTGCTGCAAGTTGCCATACATTGCATGCTCCGTCCTCCCAGCGTGGTAGAAATGGAAGGCGTCCCACAGAACCACACCGACAACGGTGGCGATCACTCCACGGAAAGCATGGCCCATCAGAGCAGCCTCCCTCTGCCGTGTTGCTCTATGAATGTGTTGGACTGCGACTGGAAATGATGGGAGTTGCAGTTCAACACACCTGGGGAACCAAGCTGAGGAAACCGTTTGTGCCACAAGCATGAGGGCCCAGAGGGACCACCAAGAGCGTCTCGGGGCACAACCCTTCGCATGTTTAGGCAGGAGAAAGGGCTTCAGGCCCCCCGAGATGGGAAGCTCTCCTGCCTACAGTGTTTTAAGTGTATCTCAGGGTGGGATCCTGAAAAAAGCCTCTAACTTTTCTCACAACATTTGTCACATGTCCCAAGTGAGTTGCCACCCACCCAATGCAGTTGTCACAGCACCGTCTTGCTATGTGTTTCTAAATATCATACAGGGAAGAAGACTGTCTCAACGAAGAACTGTTGGGTGGTACCCAAAGGAGGCAGCCCAGCAGCCGTTTCCACGATTGACTCAACACTCTTCCAGATCCAGACTGCCATTCTGAATGGCAGCTTTATATAAGGGCAGCTCAGTCTGTGCTATTTCCCTGAACGTCCTCGCCATGTCTGAAAGACACAAACCGAAGATGGATGAGCAACAACTCAAATCCTATGGATGAGTCTCCTGGCCAGCCTGTACAACGCAATCAAGATGGCCGAGACGCGCTCTTTTCGCCACCGGCGCTTTGCCGGCAAGGCATTCATGGCAGCTCACAGACCATGCTCCCTTCAAACTGGGTGCAAGCTCGCTCAGCTCCCAAGAGCACCTGCGCACTTCCCTTGTCTCACTGCTTCCCCACTCATTATCAGAAGCCTGGCGATGCTTTGGGCAGCTAATGTCCTCACGTATCGGATGGAACTGCGAGCACTCCTGGAGCAAAGCTTTCTGCAACTTGCATGCTGGTATGATCCTGACAGGTCTGTTAGGCACTCTCCCCTCCCCCTGCGGCCCCACCGCCAAGGTGTAGGGTAAGTCCACGCACAGGCAAGGCCCTCTTCTGATGCTGGGAGACATGGCTGTGCCGGCTCGTTTCTCAGCGAGAAGAATCCCTGACTGCACCTCTCTCTTGCCACGTGGGGGCACACCGACGGCAGCATTCCACATGCGGCAAACATGCTGTGGGAATGCAAACAGTTCGCGGGTGACCTATCATGCTGTTCCGGGAACAACTCTGCAAGGAGTTTTGCTGTATCGTTCTGTCTTAAGGCAAAGCGAACCCTCTTCTCAGGTGTTGAGAATTTAGGCTCCTGTAGGCTGAATTAGGTCCTTACTTCGATGACAACTTGCCAAATGCCTGTCTGTATCCCCCACAGCTGCGAGAAGCCCTTGTGAAAAATGAACATACAGCTGCTTGCTCTACGCAATGCAGCCCCTTCCCTTCCATCTCCAAAAGGTGGGGTTTTCCAGCAAAATGCAAACACAGAGCCTGAGAAATCCACTCCCTGTCAGCTGGATGGCCCCCTTCCTTTCCCTGGCCCCCAGACACGGGCCTCATGGGGGTCTCTCGGCTTCTGTGGAGCCCCCACCCCACCATTCTGACAGGTACTTTAAGCTACACTGTGCTGGCAAGGTGTGCTATTTCTGACCATATCCCCTTTGGTCTCAGGCTCTGCACACCACTGGAATATGGCCCGAGTTCTCCAGAACTGGTCCGTGAGTGGGACAAGACCCAATGTTCCAGGCAGGGGTGGAGGAGCCGGGCCACCGCACCTCATCCAGTGCCTGGAGTGGCCCAGGAGGGGAAAAGCCGTGAGCCAGGACGTGCATCTGACACCTGAAGGGTATCAATGCTCAAGAACGGTGAGCAGAGCTGGACTGCTCATGCCGGAAAGAGGCACACCCGACCCAGAGCGAAAGTCGGAGCCCTGCCTTGCCCTGTGGCGCCTTCTGCATGAGGGGCCCGGTGCGTGGGCCTTTCATGCCTCCAGCGCGGGGCCTGTCAAGACAGGAGAAAAGGTCCCATCCTGTGCAGGCCCCTGTGCAGACAGGGCTGGACTGCCTGCCGGTGGGCCTTGGGCGGGGCGGTCGGGACAGCGGGGCTTCTGGTTCCAGCAAGAACACGTGCCCAGAACCAGCTCAGAACGAGGGAGGGAGGCGGCACGGGATGGGGGTGCCCGCGTTTATGCCTGGCGTGCAAGAGGTGGGGGACAGGCATTTTCCTCCGTCCTCTTGCCCGTCTTGGCTCATCCCACAAAACTGATGGGCACGAGATTCGGGACAGAGCGAGCCCAGGGCACAGTCACCCTGTGGAGTTCACGAGGGAATGGCCGCCTCTTTGGGCGGCATTACAGCAGGGCTGGAGGCGTTCACGGGGTTTGAGATCAGCGGCTCTGTCCTCGGAGGCAGCGTGCCTCGCACACCAGCGGCAGGGGACGTGGGTGAGGTGGCGGCCCGTGTGGGGACAGAGCAGGAGCCTGGGTGGGCCGGGCCGCTGGTCGGAGCAGCCAGGGCTCCTCTGAAGCTCTCGAGGCCCCCAGGTCGCCCCCCCACCTGGACTGCAGAAGGGAAACGCGGTGGGCTCCGCTGGGCTGGCCGACCAGCCTGTGGGACCTTGAACATGGTTGCAGCTGCTCTGGCAAGGGCCCAGGCATCCGAGACTGGAAGAACTGGGGCCTGCATTTAAAAGGGCCTGCTCATCTTTGGCATTCAAGAAAACCAACCTGACAGACACAGGAGTCGTGCAGCAAGGAGACAGGAGTGCCTTGGGAGACGGTTCTGCTCCCATCCTGGAAAACTCTCTCGCTCCTCTCCCTTCCACCCGAGCAAAGACAGCCAGGACTACCCGCTCCAGAGAAGGGAGCCAGCCTCCCGGCGACAGCGCCTGCGAACGGCAAGTGAGACCAGCAGGCCCATGTGGGGCCAGGGACTGTGTGGTCGAGGCTGAGGCGGGCAATGGGGGGGGATCTGTACAGGGGGGACCGAAAGAGCAATTGCTGCCCCACGGACATAGGTAACTTGCTTCAAAGTCTGTTCTCATTGTGTTTCTGGACACTTCTGTCCATTTAGCCTGTCCAACACAGCCAGAGAAGCTCCTTCCAGGTTACACGGCATGCTCGTACACGCCTGGGACATCTTCTTTTGACCCTGTAATTAAAACATGATAATTAGGTGAGCGGCCTATTGAGAAAGTGTGGCACCTTTGCTCTTTTATGCGGCTACATCCGCCTGGCGGGATTCGCCCTCACCAAAAAAGTGGCAGGGGGTGGTCACTGCACCCTGGTGGGCCCGGATCGGCCTCTGCAGGCTGTGGGACCAGGCTGCACCGCGGGTGCCGGGGTGGAGGATGGGGCACCGTGTGGCGAGGGTGTCTCATTTCACAGGCAGGGACGCTTTGCCACTTCTCTGAGCCGTTTCCAAGCACCGCTGGGAGTGTTGGCGTTGGCCTTCATTGCCTCAAGCCCCTTGGACTGATAACCGCGAGCGCCGCCTTTGCCCCTCGGCTGGGAAGGAAGAGGAGGGCCGTTGGGTGGGGAAGCCCGGCCGGCCTCCGCGAAGCCGGCCCTCGCTCCTCCGGACCCGCAGACACGCAGGCTCCGTGTCCGGTCTGTCATGCCCATCCGTCGCTCCACCGCCTTAACTGCCATTTCACTGGTTATGGTTTGAAACCTCTATGGTTTCAGGGCTGATGCTGACACCTTTTTTATTGTTTTGTATTTTTTAATGAGCAGCCTGAGCTTCTTTGGGCTCAAACGCTTGAGCAAAAAGTGGGATATAAGGTCACAGAATATGTTGTGGCAGAGGTGGAATTTTGGGAGAAACCACCGGGTTGGAAGGGTCCTTCGAGACCATCTAGTCCATGGGTCCTCAAACTACGGCCCGGGGGCCGGATCCGGCCCGCCATGCCCATTTGGACCCGCCACACATGCGCCCACCCCACCCCACCCCACCCCACATGCAGGGAGGCAGCGGTTTGCTTGCTTGGAGAAAACGATCTCCAAGAGAGCAAGCCACTGCCTCGTGCGCCTGCCTCTCCTCACCCAGCCTCCCCTCGCCGTGCCCCCCGCCCCCACCCCCTTGCCGGCCCGCGTGCCCCGCTGGCACCGCCTTTCTGGCCCATGCCCAGCTCCGGCAGCTTTCAACTGGCCCCATAGATCGGGACCCCTGATCTAGTCCGACCCTTGGCTCACACTGTATGCAGAGGAGGAAGGGGAAGGGGGACACAGCAGTGGGAGAAGAATACGTCCCGGAAGCACAGCACCCCGTCCACTGCATTCAAGGACAGCACTCTCCCCCCGGCAATGCTGAACGCGGCCCCCCCATTGTGCTGCAGTTTTAATGATGTGGCAAGAAAGATGAGGTTTAGGAACTGCTTGGGAGTACGTGGGTTCGGGGGGGTGGGGGGTTGGGGGCACGGGCGGGTCCCACGCTTCCAGTGCAGGCCCATGGCGCCTCTGCGGTCTCTGCGTGGCAGGTGTGTCTCTGAGGCCACGATACTCAGAGTGGGATAAAGCGGCTAGGCGGGCAGTGCAGCAGCCCGCCAGGTTCCCGGGAGGGCGACGGCCACTCCGCTCCAGCCATCCAGCAGGGTCGGTGGATGCAAAGGGCCAGCTTTGCGAGGGCCGGTGGGCAAACAGATGTGCAGGAGACCCCGAAAGGGGAGCCCAGAACCTCAAGGCGGAGGCCCAATCCAGCCCCTGGGAAGAGCCGTGGGTCCAGCCCCCCGCGGGCGTGTCAGCCCTCAGCCTTCGGCCTCCACCCACAGGGCGCAGCCCCCAGTGCTCCTCTCCCTCGGGTGGAGAGCTGTCCTGCCCGCCTGGCTGAAGAGGCGAGGCTGACTCACCCTGCAGGTGCTGCCCAGGCCGGCAAGTGAGGTGAGCACTTGCGTCGTCCCCCGGGGCTGGCGGCCCCTGGCCCGGCTGTCTCGGCCTGCCCCCCTGCTCTGAGGGCTCTGTGGCGGAGGACGGCGGGGGGCACTTTGGAACCCAGGGCACGTCTGCGGCACGGCACGTGGGGGGCGCCCTGGCGAGCAGCGGCTGCCGCTCTGGAGGGCCGGGGAGGTGTGTGCCCGGGGCAGCCCCACAGTCCTCGGGGAGGGAGGCCCCAGGGGGGCTTTTCCACCGTCTCCGCCCGGGGTGCAGCTGTGTGTGGTGCTTCTGAGGCAGGTGTGGTCCGCCGGCGCCAGCAGACGCCTCCCTGGTGTTCGCCGCAGGAGGTCCCTGCAGTCTGGGAAGCAACCCAGCTGACGGCCCGGCCAGGGGGGCCTCCGGGAGAGCGGTGCCCCCCTCCAGCGGCAGCCCCCTCTTCTCCGCCTTCTTTGGAGCCGCGACACCCCGGGAAGGCCGGTTCCTGCGCAGACCCGGCTCCGGGCCCTGCCTGTCATTCGGGCAGTCCGGCGGGCTCCGTCCGTAGTGGTGGTGCCGGTGGTGGTGGTGATGGTAGTGGACGTGGCCAGTGGCCCCTGGCGCTTGGCCCACCCCCGCTGGGTCCACGGGCCGCGGCAGAGGGTCCCTCCAGGCGGGAGGCGGCTCCCGCCTGCTGTCCGTGGCTGCCTGTTCTGCTCCGCCAAAGGCGAGGGGGTCGTAGTCGCTGCTCAGGGAGCTGTGGAAGGTGGAGCAGCTGCCGTGCACGGCTTGCAGGCTGACGTCGGTGCAGTTGAGCACAGAGTCGCTGGAGGAGCCGTGGCACGGCCCGGAGCTGGAGTCGCTCCCGGGGCCGTCGGGCAGGTAGCCGCTTGGCTCGGTGAGGTAGCTCTCCGCTGAGCCGCTGCTGTGGTGCGGGTGCCTCCCGTGGCGCACTCCTCGGGGCGGAGCAGCGGCCCGGATCCGCCGGGCCGAGAATGGAGCCCGGTGACCTCGGCAGGAGGGTTGAAGCTGCAGCGGGCAGGGCCAAGGCGGGGGCGGCGTCTGCTGGCCCCCTGGCCACTCCCGCAGCTGGGTGGTCCGGAGGCTGCGGCGGAGGGGGGGCGGGTGGCCACACCAAGGCGCCAGGCCGGCTGGCCCACAGGGCAGGTAGTGCATCGTCCCCGGGTCCAGCTGGGAGAGCTCTGGGGAGTGGAAGAATGGGTGGCCGTGGGCCAGTGTCGCGGGGCAACTCCTGGGGGGCGCTGGCGGGCGCGTCCGTGGGAAGTGACACAGGGTGCTTCTCGGGTGCTGCCGGAGCAGGTGGGGCCTCTGCCCTCTCCCCAGGCCGCGGGGATCCTCTTGGGGGTGCGGGACCAGCACAGAGGGGACACGGTCTAGAAGGGAGGAGGAGGAAAGAGCTGTAAGTGCCGGTCGACCGGAGCCTCGCAGTCGGGGGAGCCACTGTCAGGGAGGACCCTCTTTCGGCCAAAGGGCCAGCCCCCTCCAGGAGAAGGGCCAGGACAGCCCTCCAGGGCATCCTGGCCGGGCTGCAAGCGAAGGCTGCTTTGCTGGCCAGGCCCCTGGGAACCTGGACGCCCCCCTGCTCCTCCTGCCATTAACACGCCTCGGCACAAGGACACCCCCTGCAGCCTCCGGCCAGGGAAGGGGTGTGGGGCAGGAGGGGGCTGTGGCTGCCGAGAGAATTCCAGTGAGCCAAACTGGGATTCCTCTGGCTGTGGCTCCCCCTCCCCCACTCTTGCGCTTTCCCAGCTCTGTGAAGCGGCAAGCTGGAGCGGGGGCTGGCGAGGGGCTGCGGCGAGACAGATACCCTGCCCTGCTTGCCCATGGGCCCTGCTGCCTCCCGGACAGTGGCCCACCTCCCGCTGAGCGGCCGAACCACCCCTTTGCACGCTCTCCGGGGCCACGGCAAGCACCGCCTCCATGGGGGAAGAGCCCGGCGGAGCTCCAGCCAGCCGGACGACACACTGTGGGGCACCGGCGGAGCCCGGCTAGGGCCCTCCCCAGCAAGGGGCTTGGCCAGCCGCTTCCCAGCCCTCCCCAAAGGGGCTCTCTGGCCACACGCCCAAGCCCTCCGTCCACAAGGACGGCTGTCCAAAGAACTGTCCCAAGGGAGGGCTGGCGTGCGGCCCGCTGCTCGCAGGCCTGGGCCGCTTCGGGTAACAGAATGGCCTTTGCTCTGGCCGGCGAGGCCTCCAGCCGCAGTGAGCGGCTGCTCCCTGCCCACCCTTACCGATGATGTTGAACATGCACAGAGGGCAGGTCTGGTGTTCCTGGAGCCAGGGGTCCACGCACTGCTGGTGGAACTCATGGCCGCAGGTGATGATCCGCAGCTCCTGCAAGGAGAGGCATGCTGGTGAGAGGGGGCCGAGGCCGGGCACCCTGCTCCAAGCCCTCGGCTCTGCGGCGGTGCCTTCCCTGGGAGGGTCTGGGCAGGTGGAGGGCCCGGCTGCCAGGGCCACACCAGGAGCCACGCACAGGCCTTCTCGCACTGGCGTTGCAAGCTCGGTCTCAGTCCTCTGTGGATTGCCCCGGGGCAGCGCCTTGGGTGCTGGTTTTGGGTGAAAAGGTGGGACACACCTCGCAGTACTGGCCATCCTCCTCCTCCTCCTCCTCCTGAGGACAAGGGTGATGACGATTCTGCTTTTCTGCAGCCGTGTCCGTGGCTGCGAAGTGTGGCACGGCAGCGGGGGCAGCGGCCTGGCACCCACCACCTCCATCGGCCTGCGGCAGAGCAGCTGAGCTGCCGGCGCTGCCCTGCTTCCCCGGCCAGAACAGTTCCGGCAATTCTGGCACAAGGGGAGGGGCCCCGACCCCCCCAGCCTCCATCCTGCACGCTGCTTTCCCAGCCCACACGACCCTTCCAGCCAGTGCCCAAGGGTGCCATTCCCTCCTGCGCAGCTTGCAGGCGGGAGGAGGGGCGGAGGGGACGGGCCCTGCTGCTCAAGTCGTTCCAGGACGGCTTGCTTGCCGGGGCAGCGGGCTGGCCAGTGGACACGGATGCTGGCCGGCTGTGGAGGAGGCAGCTCTCACCTGGCCCTCCCCGAACTCCTCCAGGCAGACTGCGCAAACCGGCGCGGCGCTGCTCACGCTCACAGTGTCCCCCGCTGGAGCTGGCCGGGGAGCGGCCTGGTACCTCCGCACGGCCAGCCGGTGGATCGCTTGCAGGGTCTCCTCCTGAATGTTTGTCTGAGGAAGGAGCGCAGGTTGAGGGGTGCCAGATGGAGGCGAGCCACCTGAGGAGACTGAGTGCAAGTTCAGGAGGCAGGCGCGGGGTGGCTGACGGGCTGCTCTCAGCAGAAGCCCCCGTGGGACGGCTGCCCGGCCTTGCTTTGAGGGCTCCAGCAAGGACCAGCACCCCCTCCCGCAACGTTTGGCTGAATGCATCGTCTGACTCCAGCGCCGTTGTGAAGTCTTCAGGGAGCCTTGGCCAAAAGCATGGGACTCCCAGCATGCTTCACATTCCCCCAGGCTCTCCTCTTCTGGGGAGAGCAGCCCTGAGGGAGGCAGGAAAGCAGATGCAGCCAAGTCAGGCTCCATCAGCGATTCGACCCAGACTGGATTCAGGAGCGGCGAGTGAGTGACTCAACGCAGTTCAAGGTTTCTCTCGTTTGCACGACCCAGTCACTTTTTGGCACAAGGCAGGCGGTGGGAGCAAGGAACAAGGGAACAGGGACGAGGGGCTGTAACACAGGTAGTCCCCAGAGTATGTACTTATGAATGCACAGGCTGCCAGAAACACTATATGAATATCTCTGCGGGAAAGCTGTGAATATCTCTAGGGAACTATGCAACATGTTTGGCAATAGATCATCAGAGGCCACACAGTTCCCTGGAGATATTCACGGCTTTTCATCCTGCAGTGTCTACTCAAGCCAATGTGTTTTGGGGCACATGCACGGCCTTCAAGGATGAAGCGAAACAGGCAGAAGGGCAGACGCAGAGGTGCCCCAGTGACTTCTCACTCCCCTGCACTGTCGCTCTTTTACATTCTGTTTGTACTTGTAACTTCCTAATCCAAGAGGCCACATTGAGCCTCACTCTGACTAATGAAGATGGAGATGAACCTGGTGCTGGAGTCAGGCTCTGCTTGTGCTGTGGGGGGAGGGTTCGGGTTACCCCAGAGGGGCTTCCTTGAAGTCGGCCTCAAGGGTTCTCTGTGCATCCATTTTCTTTTTCTCATCATAAATGGCCTTCTAGCAGCGGAGGATCTTGTAGCTAAGCTAGACTGCTGCTTGGTCCCCTCCAAAATTGCCAAGTGTAACCAGGGGACTACCCGGTACAGGGGGAAGGACTTTAGCCCCTTTTGGCACACTTTAAGGACACCAAGTGCCTGCTCCTGCACTACCGAGGATTCGAAAGAGCAGGCTGCCTCTCCGGATCCTGCACATTTGCTTCCAAACCACCCCTCCAACTGCTGACCACCGGTTGTCTAACTTCTCTCGGAGCACAACTCTCTCCGCTACCGGACAACGCCACACACCAACCAGTCCCTGCCCTCCTCAGCAGAAAGCAAGGCCTTGCTTTGCCTGCCTGCTGCCTCCACTCTGGTCCTGTGCATTTCCAGGGAGAAACACAGCAAGAGGCCGGGGCCCCATCAAGCTGGGAAAACTGTTTTTCTAAATTGTGCTCTTGATATATACAAATAACAGCACAGCTTTGTTTAAAGAGATCGTGATTGAAGTAGAGGACTGCAATGCATTGCTGAGAGGAGTGCAGATGAGAACATGGGGGAAGGGTTCAGCCTTCCCAACCCCACACCCCTCACCCCCCGGCCCTAGCTCACTACCACCCCCCTTTTTGTGTTGAAGTTGGCTCTCGAGGCTTGAGAAGAGACTTGAAACCTGGCTGGAAAGGTTCTTGCAACGACTCGAGGCTTGGCTTGGGCTTGAGAGTAGAGACTTGAGACTTGGCTTGAGCGCCTGGCTGCCTGTTGTCACCCCACCCCGAACCCTGTGCCCCTGTTATCTCAGCAAATGTACAGCAGCCTTCCCAAAAGGGGCCCTGCAGCTGCGTTGGACTGCAACCCCCATCGTTCCCAGCCACTACGGAGGGTAGCGCCACGCTCGGCTCCACCCAGCGCAAGTCCTGCCTGTGCTAGGCACATTCTGGCGCTACACCTGTGGGCGGTTCCTCCGGCTGGATGGGGGGCAGCGGGACGCCGAGGCCCCCTGCTTTATGCGGGCCACGGCAGGGCCGTAAAACACAGGAGGCGGAGCGGGAAGGAACTCCCGAGAAGCGGCTTAGCGCGTCCCTCCAGAGCCGGCTTGCTCTCGTCTCCTTACCTGACTCCTGCGGGGCTGGCAGCGGGTCCGGACGATGAAAATGAGGACGATGACCAGGACTGTGCTCACCACGGTGAGAAGGATCCAAACGTCGTAGTCTGGCTGTGGAGAGACACGGGTGGCAGTTAGGTGCCCCACAGCCTCCCTCCAGGACTCGAGCTTGGCCCAATCTGCCTCACAGGATAAAGCGGGAGGGAGAGAGAAGCAGGGCAGGGCCGGGGATGCTGCTGAGCTCCTTGGGGGAAGCGCCAGATAAAATGCGGAGACGACGACGACGGGGTCTCCTTTCTCTCACACGCTGGTAAATACAACTGGCCAAGCCATTTTCTCCAGGTGAGCCTCCAGCTAGAAGCTAGACTGCTGCTGAGGATATTAACTGATTGGGGACTGACTGTTGCTTGGATTGCTCTGTTTTTAGTTGTGTTTTTCATTCATGCGTGTTTATTTATTCATTTATTCTATTTATATGCTGCTTAAGATAATGAGTGGTTCATGTACAAAATCAAAATAATTTTTAAAACTCAATTGACATACAGGATTAAAACGATTACAGCTGTAAAATACGGAAGGAAAATGTGAGAAAAAGAAGAAAAGGGCAGTGTAATGATTTACTTTTTTATGAGCAAGTTCCTTTAAATGTTGGTAAGATTCAAAGAGATGAGGTGAGGGCATGTGAATCGCAGAGGAAACGAGATCCTTTCCCTGAGAGCCAGAGGAAAAGAACTGGAGGTGAACAGACCAGAACGTCACAGGCGGGAGACCCGGTGCAGAAGGGGGCAGCGGGTGCAACCCTGCAGGCTCCCCCGGCAGCAAGCGTGCGACATCGCAGCCGGCAGCCGGGGGGTCAGCCCGTCCCCCCGAAGAGGAAGAGAACCCAGGTGCTTTGGTCCCGTACATTTCCCCATCGTGTTTCTAGGGACCCTCTTTTGAATTTGACCCTACTCCCAAATTAAGTGTAAAATAAGTAAGGGCACATAGTCTTTCTGTCTCTGCTTGCATAGGATTGGTGGGCACTTTTCCATCTGGCCTCGCACAAGATTGCGCCCTGGGGGTGTCTGTGCCGTGTGTCGCAGTTGTGTCAGGTCTGCTGTGGGAGGAGAGGCCGGCCGGCTCCCGACTCACCCAGGCTGGCATCTCCTTCACCTCGATCTTCACGTGTGCTTCTCGATTATTGTTCACGACCCCCATCAGGAGCTCTGCATCGCGGCCCCAGATCAGGACGACGGGCTGGCTGAGCCCTCGGGGCCTCCGGAGCTACGGAGAGACAACCCCAAAGATGCACTACAGCAGGGATGGGGAGCCACAGGCCGGGGGCCCTCCCGGCATGCCAGAGTGGGCCCTGAGGGTCCTGCAGAAGGACATGCCCCCTTCTGCCAACCCCACCCCACGTTTGGCGGTTTATCAGCTTCTACAGCCCCCCTCCCCCATTATAAACTCGAAATTCCTCTCCTAAGGCCAAATTAACAGCAAGAACTCAATGGGTGGTGGGGGGGCTGTCCTGCCCCTTTGCATGGGCTCTGCATACCCCCAAGAGCTCTTCCAAAACCGAAGTCAAATCTTGAGCTGAAAGGTGTCCCCCCATGTTTTGTACCACTCCTTCCCTCTTCTCATACGTATCTGCAGGCCTAACAACCAACATGGCTCACATCAGGGAAGAGCGCAAAGAAGGTCATGGCTCAGAGGCCCACAAGCAAAGGGCCGGGGAGGAAGGCATCTCTCGAGAGCCAGTGAAGGAGCGGGTTGGGCCAAGCCAGCTCCAGTGAGAAGCCAGGGTAGTGCCTGGCCACCCCGTCCGGCAGCCCCGTTTTTCTGCTTCTCAGGAGGAAGACTGTGGCGCGGGAGAGCACGCTCAGGCCACGCACCGGCCGCTGGTGTGCCTGCTTGACCCCTCCTGCCCCTTTCCCTTTTGTGCCATGTCTTTTAGGCTGTAAGCCTGAAGGCAGGAGCTGCCTCAATGTTACTCTTTGTAAGGCGGCTTTCTCCTCTGCGAGTAAATGAATGCACTGCTGTGCGTCATGATCGAGGTTGCAGAGTGCAGAACCGAAAGTGCCCCACGTCAAGCAGCGAGACCAGCAGGGGCCCCTCACCTCTGGCCACGGAAGCGCCTGCTTACCTGGTCAGCAGCGCTCTGGTCGTCCGTGATATCAAAGAGGATGGCGCGCGCTCCCCTCTCCCCTGCCAGCTTTGCCTGCCCGAAAAGAGGAAAGGAGTGGGCCTCCAGAGAAGGCACGTGGTCCATGCAGCTGCCACCCATGGGCAGCCACAGCCTCTGCATCCCCTCTTGCTCACTGCCTCAGCCTTAAGCTGCTAGTCCTCCTGAGGTTTCCAAACACTGCTGGATGTTGAGGTGGGTAAACCCAACAAATCGCTTCTGCAGTTCTTTCCTTCTGATGGAATTATGTGGTTAGTTACACATTTACAGAACACCATGCCAGTAAAAAAAGGGAGACTGCCTTCCCCCAGGTGAGTCTGCCCGGGTTTCAGGATCTTCAGCAGAGGCCCCTCTCTCTCTCCCACCATCACGGGAGGCACATTTGGGGACCAGCAAGTGACTTTCTCTGCAGCCACTCCTGGGTTCTGCAGCCTTGCCAAGGGAGGCCCGGTCCACTCCCTCCCTGTGGTGCTGCTGTGGGAAACAAAAACATTTCTGTGCCAGCATGAGCGCTGGTCTGCTGCAGGAGCGGCTTCTATGGGGTCGGCTGCCCCTTTTTCTTTGACCACTGAGCTTTTCACCAACTTGCTTTTAGGTTCTGTTTTCGTTAAGAGTGCATTTTTAATTAATCTGCAGCTGATGGATAGATGCCTTTGGTGCCACTTTTGGCAGCAAGCAGATAAAATAAGTTTATAAACAAACAATAAACAATGCCACTGGATCTAAACATTCAAAAGGACCACTTGCTGGAAAGCATAAGCACACACAAAGAGTAACCCTAAAAGTAAATGCTTGCTAGGACCCGCTCGTTTCAACGGGGAGGGGTTGCAGTGTCCCTCTGTGTGGCGCCCAGGCAGGGCCAGTGCTGCATAGCAAAATCGCCCCGAGTTCAGGCCTAGGACAAAAACGCAGGGATCCGTTTGTGTTCATTTGCATGCTCTAATTCTGCACGTCTGTGACAGAGCCAGTCTCCTAAGGATGCCTATTTGTAGAACGGGATTGGGGGAGGGGCACACGAGCCCTGAAAATTCCACAGGCAGGAAGATTTGGTGGGGTGCTGGGGGGGGGGCAGCACACGTGGACCAAGATCTGGCGACTCAAGCGGCTCAGAGAGCTCGAGGTCCCGGCACCTCCTTTCAGCAAGTGCTCCTGGAGGGCCAGCTGTGAGGCATTTGCCCCAAAACGTGGGGCTCCGCATAGACGATTTGGGCTGCAGCTCCGCGGTGCCATCTCCTGACACCCCCCCTCCCAGGACACGGTCTCAACCCGGTGCCACCTGAGCAGCTCCATGGCTGCTGCATTCCTGGGTCCCACGCAAAACCTGTCTCAGGCAGGGGGAGCAGCAGATGGCGCCCCTTCCACCCAGGAGACACACCCTGTGGTGGGGGTGTGAGGTGGGTAAGGCACCTTTTTCTACCCAGCGGTGCCATCCGAGGGACGCACGGGAGACTAATGGAAGGACTTCTTCGCACAGTGCAGAGAGTTAAACCATGGAATTCACTGCCACCAGATGCAGGGATGTCTTTCAAAGGGACCTGGACACATTCCCGGGAGAGAAGGCTATCTGCGGCACCAGTCCTCATGGCTGCAAGCCAGGTGCCTCTGTGCAATCGTTGCGGAGAAGCATGGGCAGGAAGGGGCTTGGGTTGGACTTCCTGGGCCTGGCTCTCGTGCAGCCTTGTGGCTCTTCAGGTATGTCCAGGGCCTTCTGCCCCATCACTGTGGTGGGGGGAACAGGAGATCCACCCCGGAAATGTTGCAAGTGGATGCCACCCTCCGCGTCAATGACCCTTTCTTGCAATGGTGGGAACCCTTCCTTTGGCCCACTGGCTGCAAAGCAGTAGTGGGGGCACAGGCAGGCCCCAGCTCCAGGAATGCGGACTCCTATTCACAGGCTCCTCGTCGCACACTCACACTCACAAAAACCACTCACACACATGCAATTCAGCGCATGCATCATCACTCACCTCCAAGCACCAAGCTGCACATGCATGCTCTCACTGACTCACACACACACGCATGCACAATCATATCCTAAGTCATGCCTGCTCATGCCCACACAGCTCTGGGGGTGCTCCCGGAGTGGAGGTTTTTTAGAAGCCCGTTTGCATGGGGGCGATGCTTCCCCTCCCCAGCAGAGACCCCTCCGACGCCCCCCCCCCCCGAGTCGTCAAGAGCCTGGTGGCGGCAGCGGTGGGGCGACTCCCGCGGTGGGGCGACACCCAAGGAAGGCCCGGAGCGGCCCGGGGGCGAGCGGGCGGCGCGCCTTTGCGGCACGTGGCCGGGCGCGACGGCCCTCCGAGGCAGCGCAGCCCCGGCCGCCCGGCCCTCGCGGCCTGCGGCGGCGGCGGCGCCGGCAGCAGCAGCGGGGAAGCCGCCGCACCTCGGCCCGTCCGGGGTGACCGGCGCTGAGCGGGCGCGGCTGCTCCGCGGCGGGGAACGTGGCGCAGCCCCGCGCTCGCCCCGGCCGCCCCCGAGCGCGCCGCCGCCGCCGCCGCCTCCACCGCCGCAGCAGCCAGCCAGCCAGCCGGGCTCCCTGCTGCCTGCCTGCCTCCCTCCCTCCGGGGCTGCAGCCCCGCCCGCCGCGCCCGCGGAACAAAGCCGGCCTGTGTGCGCCTTCCCGGCGTGGCGCGGCCGCGGAAGGGCCGCCCCGCCGCCCGCGGCCCCTTTGCTCTGCTGCGCCGCCTCGCCCTGCCCGCCTCCCCCGCATCCTCTTGGCGCTGGAGCCCCGCCAGGCCGGGCCAAAGCGGCCCGCTGGCAGCGCTTCAAAGCGCCCGGGCCGGCCGGCCGGCCTTGCCTGGGGGGGGCGGGGCGGGGGGGGAGGGGAGGGGAGCGGGGCTCCTTCCGGCCCGGGCAGCGGGGGCCGGGCGCCTTCCTTGCTTGGCCCGCGGCCGCCCCCGCGACGCACGGCGTGTCCGTGCGGACCGGGCGCCCCTCTGCGCGAGGGGCGGCCTGCAGAGGGAGCGCTCTAAACGCGCCCAGAGGGCCTCGCGCACGGTGCGCGCCAGCCCCGGCCCCATCGCACGCCCGCAGCACTCTGGGTGCCAAAGGCCGCAGGCACACTCTGCACATGCTTCGGCTCTCAACGGGAGCATGCCAGGCATGCTCAGAGGCATGCCTGTGGGCGCCGTGTCAGGGGATTGTGAGTCTGGCCACTTCTGCCCCACTGTGCACACCCGGGAAATGTGGTGCTGGAGCCACTGGCCTCCTTCAGGAGATGGAAAGGGAAGGTTGGCACTACACGGATCTACTCCTGTTATTTAGCTCTCTCTGTGCGGATCCTTTCGGAGACTAAGGCAGCACTGGCCATGCACAAGCGGGAGTGAACTGCGGGACGGGTGTATCCAAAAGTTTGCCGAAAATGAGAAAGTCTTGAAGGGGGAAAGAACCTTAATGCGGGGGGGGGGGACATGTTCAGGGCCCCTACTTAATGGAGACATGCAGGGGGGCGCGATCCCTGTAAGATGTGCTGCTCCGCTGGCTGGCCATGCTGCGACGTTTTGTCCCAGGTCCCACCCAAAGCCACAAAGATTTCAATGGATCAGAACAAGTGAAAAGTCAGTAGCTGTGAGCTAAATGCCAGAAATTATTCCATCACGCCCTGACCTGACCTGCGCAATCGTACCCTTGCAATGGGCCATGTGCCACGGCACCTTGAAGTCATGCGTGGCTGGATTAGCGGGACGTTCTCGAGTTGAAACCCACCCATGTGCTTCACGGAGGGCCAGACGTCTGGTTAAAGGAGGGCAGGACGGGCCTTTCGGGTCGCCCCTCCAGCAGCCTTGGAATGCGAGGCATGCAGTTGGCACTCTGCGGCTGCCCCGCTTATGGCGCCATGGACTGCAGTTCAATTTAAATAAGGGACAGTATCACAAAGAGTAATGGCCCCTTTACCTGTCTTCCCCAACCTGGAACCCTGCAGGCGCATTGGATTACATTTCCCATCAACCCCAGTCAGCATCTGTGGAATGCTCTTTACAGAACATTTGGGTCCACGTAGCCCAGCTCCAGACGTCTTTCTGGCACCAGCTTAAGCTCATTTTCTACCCCAGGGCATTTGTTGCCATTGGGTGGGGGCTTTTTACCATCCCTCTTGACTGGGTTCGGGTAACTTCTTGTTTTGTTGGTTTTCGTTCTTTCTAGACTGGTTTGTGTGTGTGTGTGTGTGTGCGCACATTACATTTTCTCATGCAGCTTCTGGGGGTTTTAATTTCCAAAAGAGCTCTGGCTGCTGGGAGGTATAGACCTGTGGTAAGCAGGAGATGTGGGAAGCTGTCGTCCCACCAGTCTGGAGGGGCCCAGGCTGGGCAGGGCCTTTTGCATGTGACTGGCCAGCCCTGCCCGGGAAGGCCTGCCACGAGATGGCAGATGCGTCTGGCACAGAAGCGGTTAACCCGCTCGGCTGGGGAGGAAGGAAGTCTGATGAGCAAAGTGCGGGGCTGGAACGAGCAGCGCTGCGCTCTGCCCGCTCGCCCGCCTTTGATCTGGGGCGTCCTTGGGAGCGTGTGTGAGCAGGTATCTGCCAGCACTGCTCCAGCAGGCCGGCTGCTGCGCAATCCCGGAGCCTGCCTTGAGCGGCGTGGGTCAGAGGTCGGCGGCAGAGTTTCCCAGCCGTGAGATCAAAGCACCTTGGACTGTGGGCTCCGGGGTTGCCCTCTGAGAAGAGCCACCGGCCACGGTTGGGAAATGGGAAGGGCCGGTTCGCTACCTAGTGGCCCTTGAGCCAGGAGCCTGGCCCCGTGTTCTCCAGGTCCCCCAGAGGGCAAGCAGAGATGCTACTGAGCAGACCGAAACAGAGTGCCTTCCCCCAAACCGGGGGTGCAGGTCCTCCATCCGCCCAGGTGCGCCCGTCTGGCCCTCTGGGGGCTTCCACCTGGCCCCTGCCCCTGGCCCTCGCCCTTCTCCCTGCTCTCCCCTCACCCCCCATCAGGATGGCTGGGCAGCTCCTGTGCATCTGCCCCACTCCAAAAGGTTGAAATACCTCTCCTCAGGCATCCTTGCTGGAAGGAAGAGCTTTCAGCTAAACCATGAGGTGTTTGGATAGTTGGGCTCTGCCCCCTTAGCATTTCTGAGGCAGACCTGCGCATTGCAGGAATCTGTTGCCCAGAGCTTGTCTGAAGCAGAATTCGGCCTTCAGGCTGATAAGGGTTTACCCCACCCTTCAGGACTGTCCCAAAGAGAAAGCAGAAAGGACAAAAAGTTTTCCCATCCCCCACAGATGCCTGTCTTTTACTGGATCCAAACCCTCCCCGGCTGGCACCGACCCGCGGTGGCTGTGCTTGCAAGGGGAACGTGGCCCCCTTTTGCAAGTGGCATGGAGGGCGCACATCTGTGTGCGGAGCCGCTTCTTCAGTGCTGGGTCGGAAGATGTTCCGAATGGATACAGATGTCCTGTTTGCCTGAAAATGGAGCAAGCTGCTCCGAGGACAGCGGGACGGGATGCGGCAGAGCTGAATGGCCTGCAGAGCGCAGGCTGGTGAGCTGTGGCTGACCTCCAGGCCCGGCTCTCGGGCCACAGCTCGCTCCACCTGCCCTGAAAAGCGGTGGGTGATCAACACAGCCTTGGGATGGGCACCCTTCTTGCCCGAGAGATCCAACGCTCCTTGTGCATTGTGCAGAACTTGGTGACGCTTCCCCCTTCAGAGGCCGCTGCCTTCCTCCGCAACCCAGAAGTGCAGCACTTGCTTAGCCGGGGTCTCTGCCGGCAGAGTGGGACCTGCAGGGTCTGTGGCTGCAGGTCCCAGGGTCTGTGGCCTGCAGGGTCTGTGGCTCGAGGCCTCTGCAGCTGGTCGGGGCTCATCTCTGCGTGCAGCTGCTTAGCTCCGCACTGCACTCCCTTTCACTCCTCCGACATCTCTCGTGCGGACACGTGAATGTGCGTGAACCGCTATGGCACCGCCCACCCTGCTGCTCAGTCCTGCCTGCTCTGTGTGCGAACGCATCCCTGGAGAGCCAAATTACCAATCGGGTCGTTTGGGAACTCGACCACGATGCTTCCTAAAGTTGAAGGAAAGCAGTTTGGCAGGCCGGCCTACGCTGCAGTGTGCACTTACCTTGTTGGCCAGTGACAGGCATGGATGGAGATCCCGCTCTGGCCGCTCCAGTTTGACGATGGAGACGAATCCTGGCACTGTGTGTTCATCTTCGCTGGTGTTGCACAGAGACAGCGGGTGGAACTGCAGAGAGAGAGAGAGAGAGAGAGAGGGAGGAAGGGGCACAGTTGCTGCAGTGCAAGGAGGATCTTCATCACCCCAGTCTGCTAAGGTGACCTGTGCTGCAGCAGTTCATGCTCAGCCAAGCCATCCCTGTGCGAGGCTTCTGTGGCGCTTCGGGTGAACGGACACTTTGATCATCCTCATTTGGGACACAAACTTAATAAACTCATTCAAAGCCCCAGCTCTGTTTGATCTTCTAGACGGTCTGCAGTGAGCAGCAACCGCCTGGAAGCTGCCAGTAGAATGGAATTCTGCTGCCCATCTTTTGACCGGGTGCAGCAACACGTGTGGGTCCCTGGATGGTTGGCCTGCAGTTCCTCGCTGCTGACTATGCTGGCTGGGGCTGGTGGGAAGGGGCCAGGACATCTGGAGAACCACGAGCCGCTGACCCTTGCTCTACAGCAAGCAGTTCAGAGCTTGCCTTCTCCCTTGCACTGTTGCCCAAGTTGTTTTGGGGCCTGGCAAACCTCTCTGGGCAGAGTTGTGTGTGACCCAGCCTCTTGCCAGGACGGCATTCAGTTCCTGTTCAGGTGGAGCAGCTCAGCATAAAGAAGCTCAGCTTTCGGACAGGGCAGAGCACAGGGCCACAGAGCTGGCAATCCTACGGTGAAGGCAAAACAGGCGCCTGCAAGGAGCTGCTCCCTCCACATTTGCAGCGAGGGTAAAGAGAGCATTCCTACATGTCCCAGTTCTGAAGGCAAAACAAGCACACTGCAAACCCACAGACAGGTGCTCCTTCATCTTCCGAGCTCCTCGACATCCAGCCTGCTCTATGGCCATCAGGAGGGAAAGAGGAAGCGACTTTCTTACAGTCCGCAAGAACATCCTCCCTGTGACCTGGAGGGGATGAACAGCACATCCAAGGTCTGCATGCCCCCCCCCGGGGGGGGGTAGCCACAGCGTCTTTCCCCTTCCTGGCATGCAGTTGGGTTCACTCTGCACGGTACCTCCTGCCTGTTAATCCTCAGGGCCCTTGAGCAGCACACTGGCCCTTGTCCCGTGGCTACCAAAGGGAGGAAGGGGGCTTGCTTTGCCGCGGACCAAGTCTGGCTGGGGCTTGCCACCCCCTCCCATGCACACACACGAAACCTGCCAACTGCTCGCTCAGTAAATGCCAAAGGTTATTTGCACGTGGTGGGTAAGGGACATCCCCCCCGCCATCCTCGCTTCGCCTTGTTGTTCTAATGAAAAATGGTGTTTGCAGCCCTTTTCGATGACAGAGGGCAGTAAGATCTAAAGTAGCAAAGAGTGTGACGTGGGGGTGTGCGGGGCCATCTGTTAGACCAAACGTGAGTGCACACCTGCTGCCTGCCCTTGGCAACAGAGCAAGGGATAGGTCTCTCCACTGCAGGTCTGAGAGTGCCCCCTTCCACTCCATGCTGCCCCCATGCAAATTAAGGGAGAGGCGGAGCCGCCTTTATTCAGAAAGGGTCCTCTGCCCAGGGCCAGCGGTAAGTCCTGCACTCTGGGGGGGTGGGCTGGGGGTGTCAGCCAGCAGGCCAAGGGATGCAACAGCTGGAAGAGCGAGCCGACGCTGCAGCGTGTCACTGGATGGCATTGTGGATGGCATATTGGGCCGTCCACATTCAACGCCATGAAGCTTGGATCCTTGGATCCTTGCAAGAAAGGAGGAGGGCTAGAAATAAAAATAGATGCCACTCTCAAATGGAGGCATGCGTGCGTGCGTGTGTGTGTGTTTTGAATTTAATGTATAACTGATGTATTCCAACCTGTGTGCGCATGTTCTTTCGTGCTGGACAGCAGTTCCCAGCACGCACTAAGTCCTAGGGGGAATTTTAAATTCTCTTTTCCTGCAAGTTGTGCTTGATCGGTGGCGCTATTTGGCCCCTTCAACCTTTGGACTTAAATGCTCTCTCCCCCCTCCCCTCCCCCCTCCTTTTATGAACTGCATAGGTAGGGCTGATTCACTCATTTTGGCATGGAGTAAACAAGCCCCGCTGTGGCCCAGACTAGCCAGGCCCCACTCATCCTGCTGCGCAGGGCCCGAAATCTTCCTAGCGGCCTGCCCCAACGGTGCTGCAGCCTCCAAGTGCACCCACGCACCCACAAAGGCACAAAGATGCTGCAGGGACACCTTTTCATGCGCAGAAGATCCACAGTTGGACAAGTCAGTGTTCCCAGTGAACACCTGGGAGGAAAAGGACAGCGATCCCCTTGGCTTCTCAGCTGGGGAAAGACCAGCTTGGCTGACTCAGTCATGGCAGCCTTCCTGTGAGTGGCAGCCTTCCAGATGTGTTGGACTACAAGTCCCAGCACCCCCAACCGGCAGTGGTGGAGAGACCGTTAACCTTAACTCGTAAAGGAGCACACTGCACCACTACTCCGATACCCTCTTTGGTCTGAGGGTCACAGGAAGGAGACTGAACCCAGGACAATAGCAAGTCTAGACACTCACCCTGAAACTTTGTGTGTGCTGGGACTTGTAGTCCAACACACCTGGAGGGGCCCATTTTGGGGTTGGCTATATTAGAGGTTGCTGTGCCATCAGCACCGAGGGCACTTGCATTCAGCACCCCACAGGGAAGCCTGGCCATTAGCAAAAGCACAGGAGTGTGGGGCATGGGGCTCTCTCACCCCCCAGCAGCAGCTCCCTCCCACTTTCCTGGACTTCAGCCAGGTGCAGATCAAAAGGGAGCTCCCGGTGCGTCTCCTTGTTCCGGCACCACCACTCTGAAGGGCAGCACCAGTGCGCTGGCTGCACTGCCCGCGAACTCATCGGCACACGGAGGCCCTGGGCACAGAGCAGGGTGGCCGGCCGGCTGGCCGGCCAGCAGCAGCAGCAGCGAACAGGGGCTGCCGGGAGAAAGCGGGAGGATAAGAAACGCAGAGCTGCAGAAGGAGAGCACGAACAGACAAACTTTGGGCCCAGGCTGTTAATGCAGTAAAGCGCCTGATGCCCTCTGTAGTCCCGCTTGAACTGTTTACAGACCGAGTTAACGATTACAGCCAATGTGTGTCTTGGCTGCCTGCCCGAATTTCTACCCGCCCCATCAGATATTATTAAACAACCCTTCGATGCTTGCCTGGAGTCCTTCCAACACACCTCAGAGAGATGCCGACACTGAGGGCGAGGCCCCCTTGGCCGGCACCCCTGCTACTCGGGCTTGTGCGGGGGCCACACTCCCAGGCCCCGGAATGGAGTCCAGTGTGGCCACCCGGGCGAGAGCTGGCCACTGGGAGCCAGCCTCAAAGTGCGAGGAGGGCTGCCAAGGATAAAAATGGGAACTGCCAGCTCCAATGTCAGACCAGGAGCTCCAGGAGCTGGGCTCTGGCCCCCACTCTGCGCCTCTGGATCCCCAAAGGGCCCTGCGCCAGACACCCTCCCTGGGCCTCCCTCCACAGGGCCAGCTCCACGTCACACTGGTGCCTGGCCACTCCTGCTCAGCCGCCTCCTCCTCCTCTTCATGGCTGCCACTCGCCTGCCTGGCGAGCTGAGAGACAGGAGGCCCCCCCGGCACCCCATTTCTTCTCACCACCAGCTGTGCCTACAAGGAACCAGCAGGGTGTGGTGGGCAGCACAGCCTCCAAGATGGGTCCAGTGGCACCTCCTGCCATCCCCAGCTGGTAGGGCTGAAGGCCCCTGCTTGGTGACCCTTGCGTCAGAAAACGAACAACTTGGGCAAGCAAAGCTTTCTTGAATTTAGCGGGTGAATATGCTGCAGTGCTGAGAAGGCTGGAAAAACACCTCTAAACAATTGAATTCAGTTCGCTACTCAGCCATGACACAGGCTGGCCTTGAAGTCACTCAGCGGAAGGCTGATGCAAGAGAGACGCTTGGGCACATGGGGACGCATGGCTCCTACTTCTGTCCAGAGTTTTGTGCCCAATCTGAGGACCGTTCCTGGCTCAGGTTCCCGTCCATGCCTGAATCCCAGAAAGTGTGAGAGTCTTTGAGCGTTTGAAAACGCTTTTCCCTCAACAAACCTTGGACAGGTGGAACAGTTTCCAGGGCAAGATACAGCCCTTGGAGGCATTGCATTACATTCTAAGAAGGGTGCTGCAGCCCATCCGAGACTCACAGTAGGACAGGTGGCAGGCAAAGAACCAACTGCACATTCTCAGAGGTGCTCCTGCCCCCCTTTCTCTGTTCGATTTATCCTGTTCCAAAGATGACCCCTCCCCCCCACCACCAGCAGGAAACAGAGTCTGTGCTGGCCCAAATCGGCCGGATCTTTTCTGGCTTTCCCTCTCCCACCCCCCACAGAAACTCTGAAGGCCCTCTTTTGTTTTCTTCACGTGCTCATGACTACACGGACGCACCCAAGTTGCCCTTAGAAGAACATAAACAGAGTTATTTGGAATCAGAGCATGACCCATCTAACCATGAACACCAGAGACCACGGAGCATCCTAGCTGCTGTCAGCATTGGGCCTTAACTCTCGGTGTGCATGAACAGGGGTGTAGTCAATATATGGGAGTATCCCCATTTTGTGGCGTGTCACATCTGGAGAAAGGAAGACCTCTTGGACTAGTCTCTCAACGGCTGGGCCTGACTATTGTGTCCTTGGCAACATTTTGGGGAACGCTCTGGGGTGGTGTGCCCTGCCATTGGTGTTCTAGCGACTGGATCATAACCTCTTGCTCTTGCTGCCTGTTATGGCTTCTTTTAATAAAGTGCTTGCAATGTGCACACCCAAGAGGGCCCATGGGGGCCAGCGCATGGCATGGCAGTCTTGGCTTAGATGGCCACGCCGTCTTCGTCGAAGCACAAAGCAGCGGGATGCCCAGGCAGGTGCGCTGTGCAGAGCGGATGTGCTGGCGCTGCGGACCCTGTGAGCAGGCCAGGCGCTGGCAGGCCTCCCCGCCTGCCGTGCGCTGCATCGCTGTGGGCCATGCACTCGCTCCTCCAGTTCCTCCACTTGTTCAGACAGGCCTGCCCTGCTGGAGAGGGAGGAATCTAGCTCTCACCCCCAGGGGCTTGAGAAGCAACTCGCCGCACTTCAAAGGAGTTCTTTATTTTGCCTTGGTGATCACACCCTGCAAAAATTTCCCACCGACAAAAGGAATCATTTTATAGGCAAAGCATAGATTGGAATGTCTCTCCTCAAAGCCCTAATGGGAGGAAGGAAGGAGGGCTCAGCACACACACCCAAGAGGAGCCCAGGAAGGGCGTTGTGGGAGAGGTGCTGGGGTATTACAGGAGCCCTACTGAGCCCAATCCAGGGCCTGTCTCTCCATCTCCATGGCGGCTGAGAAGCTGAGGAGCAAGAGGGGAAATGCATTTGCCCTTTTGCACTTGACACTCTGAGGAGCACTGCCCCTGAACATGGAGGTTTCATTTTGGCCAGTCTGCCTGCAGAGGACTCCTTCCATCTGAGGCCCTCTATGCCAACGTGTCTCCATCAGCCACATCCACCAGTCTGGAAAGCAAGTGCCCCAACGCACCAACTCTGGACGCAGCCCTCCCTGGCACCGGAGAAGAGGATGGTGTTAAATGGAAGTGTGGGGCATGCTGCTGAAGAGGGAGCCAACACAAGGCAGACCGACGGGGGTCCTTCAGATGCCTGGACTACAGCTCCCATCAGCCCCATCCAGCAGGGCCAATGGTCAGGGATGCAGAGCAGGGATTAAGCAGACTTCCTCGGAGAAATGGAGCTACAAGCCCAGGATGCCCATCAGCGGTGGGTCCTTGACAGGCGCCAGACCATGCAGACCCTGCTTGAGGCTCCTGGCATCTGTCTCTCCATAAGCGCGGAGGACAGGAACGAACCGAGGGATGGGCCACGTCAGGCCCACACCCTCCCGGCCACACCAACATGCCACTTTCGAGCAGAGCTGGGTCAGCTCCATGTCTGGGCACCAGGGCAGGGCCAGGAGCCAGGCTTCTTCCATCAGCCAGCATTGCTTCGCAGGACTGTAGCAAGATTTTTTAAAAAAGAGAGTCTAACCTCAACCCTGCTATCCTGAGTTGCTTGGAGGAAGAGTCAGGGAACACTATGGTGGGGATGACGGAAGCTGTAGTCCAAACTATCCAGAGGGCCCTAGGCTGAAGGAAGCTCCCTGCAATATAAGGGCAGTTGGGAACCTCTGCTCTGCTGTGTCTCTTGTGGCTGCCTTTCACAGCCAAAGCTGCGGGAGCACAGGTGCGGAGGCTCCACCTGATTAGGGACTAGCATCTTGCGTCTGCAGATGTCATGCAATCTGATATTTGCCTTGGCCCAGAAATGCAGAAGCAGAGTAGTAGCTAGAACATCTGAAATTTGGGGTGGGTGACGAAAGAAGACAGTTATGCTCTGTCCTAGTGACTCTTTTGTCTACGTTGCAGTTGAAACATCTCTTTTCAAGTGGCTTTGAGAACATCAGTTAGTAGGCAAGATGTAAATATTCCATACAAATGAATGAATGAAGTAATGAAGTAATGAATGAATGAATGAATTGCCATTCCATCAGGCTGCAGCAGAGGGATGAATGGGAAGAAGGGCCACGGCACTGGCTTGGCTGAGACACCAGCTCCTTTTGGCTCCCCTCTCTTTGAATTGCTTTCACTTCCATTACAAGGACATTCCATTAAGTTCAAAAATTAGTTCGGGGTGCACAGCTTGGGTCTTTCACATGTTCTGGCCTGCAACCCTCATCTTCCTAGTTAGCACGGCCAGTGGTGACAGGTCATAGTAACTGCAGGCCCAAACACGTAGAGGTCTGCACATTGCCCACCCCCAAATCACTGCCTGAATTTGCTGCTTTCCCTCCTTTCTCCCAACCGCTTCTCCTTTTCTTTAGTGTCTTTTTAGACTGTAAGCTAACAAGCTTACTTGCAAACAACAACCCACCGTTCACAAGTCAACACCAAACCATGGATTATATTCATGGATTGGAGAAAGGCATCCCTTTTACATTTTCTCTGCATTCTGGATAATTTTATAAGGGTACAATCCTAAGCATGATTAGTGAGGGCAAAGTCCTACAACTCTGTCTAAACTCTTGCATCCTAAACCTCAGTCCTGTTCCTACCAGTTCCGTTTTGAAAAAGCAAAGAATAAAAAGTGAAAAGCTCTGTGCACAGTGGGTCTGATCCCCCAGTCGGTTTGCTGGCCTTCTTTTGTACCCATGCACCCTCTTTCATTAAGCTCACATGTGCATGGGGCTGTAGCCCCCCCAAACAGACTGAGACATGCCAGCCTACTTTCCCTGCAGTTTCTCAACTTCTTTGATGAACCTACGGTCCCAAACATGTTCCCCATTCAGGGGTGGCTCTAGGGACTTTGAAAGGAGCTGGAAGTCTAACATGGAGCCCCTGCACCAGTTTGGAAGAAATAATTGTTAGGGGAAGATGAAAAATGCAAAGAATATCAGTGCAAGCCTGTTCATGCTTTTGCTGCAGTAGCGGTGGCAGTCTCAATAGAAAACTCGCTCACTTACATCCTGTGGCAAGGCCCTTATCATCAGAGATTCTCCCTAGAATTTGAAGTTTGGAATCACCTGGGCTTGTTTCTGAAGACAAAGCAACTCTCGAAGAACTCTCCGTCTCCCATTTCTAATTCCCCAAATGTTGTATAGAGAGGAAGGCACGCACTGTTTGCTGCCGCTTTCAGGGCAATGCCATGTCTTTCCCATCTTCTGCAGTCCACAGCCAAATGGTCAACAGCCCCAGCCTCTATGGTAGCATCAGAACACTTTGTATGTGGCCCATTTGATGGTCTGTCTCAGTGGCTGAGTTCAGTCAACAGGACAACCTTCTCTCAGGGGTTGAGCATGTGTTATTGTACTATGGATTCTTACAGGAACATGCGTTAGTGCGTTCTGAATGCAGTGAAATAACACACTCTGGTTTGTTAACCATGACCAATCCATGAAGATAATCCATGGTTTGTTGTTAGCTTGTGACCTGTGGGTTGTTACTTGGGGATAACAACCTTTTCAAGGGTTGTTCATGATTAACAACCATGGTTGAGGTTTGTTATTTCAGCTGGTTCTGGACAACACAAGAACCCATGCTTCCACAAGCACCCATTGCTCAATGATGACCCACACTGAATCCTTGAATGCAGCTCACCGACGCAATCAAGGGTTTCCCAAGGATTGATCCTATCTTTTCTTGAAATTATGAATGACCTTGTCTCTCACAACCCACAGCTCAAAAAGGCTGGTCCACCTTCAATCTATAGTGGCTGTGCATGTATCTGGGACACCACTTTTTTCTGCTTTCTCCATATCAGTGCATATGAATAATATGTACTCTCTATGTCATATACTCGCTGCCTTTGTGTAATCTCAGTAACTCTCGCCAGACATGCTGTGGCCCTTCTGGCATCTCAGCACATCCAGAGGGGTGTGTGAGCTGAAGGGCAGAGGGTCACCTCCCCATCCTTTTCCAAAGGCCCCACAGGCTGCTTTGTACTTTGTGCCTCAAAGCCCACTGATTGGTTAATAATTATACAAATCAGCAGTAAGGAAATGCAACCAGTGGACAAGGGAAGTTAAGGATGTCCCTTTCAAAGTTTATGACCCATGGCGGGCTCGGGACACAAGGGACACATTGAAATATCAGTTCAAATGAAATTTCCAAAGCAGCAACAAAAGTCAGCTGCTCAAGGGGCTAGCACTGTGGGTTGAGAACAATGTGGCACGGCGCATGGACAGGAGAGGCTCGGGTTCACTCCAGAACATGAGTGCTGTGTGCACAGAATTCAGAGGAGTTCATCTAGAACGTCCATCATCCCCCAGCCAGCACAGCCATTTGCTCTGGAGGGTGGGCATGCTAAGGTTTGTCACGCAACACATCTGGAGGACAACAGCTCGGGGAAGACTGATCCAGGGGTACTGCAGAACTGTAGACTCCAAAATAGAGGACTTGGTCTTGCTTTTAAGCAAGGGCTGGGAACACATGAACTTCCAGATCTTGTGGGCTGGGGCTCCCAGCAGCCCTAGCCAGCACGGCCGATGAAGAGGGTGAGCTGCAGTCGAGCAACCTCTGGAGAGACAGCCATCCCCACCCACCGCTGCCTGTGGCTGAACGGGAGTCTCCGCTGGCCACGCAGGGGATTTCTGGTTCAGTCACAAGCTGCACCTCCTGGTGGGGCCGGGAAAGACAGCTGCCTGAGATCATGCAGAGATGTTGCTGCCTGCCTGTGTTGGCAATACTGGGCTAGGTGGACCAGGCAGGGTCTGACTTGGCATGAGGAAGCCATGAGGACTAAAATATTCCTTTTGTTTTAGAAGACGCATCGTGCAGGGGCAGAACCCCTGTTCTGCATGCAGAAAGTCTCAGGTTCAGTCTCTAGCAGCCTCTTCAGATAGTGTTGGGAAAACGTCTGCCTGAAATCCTGGAGAGCCACTGCTGCCAGTCAGTGTTGGCAATACTGGGCTAGGTGGATCAATGGTTTATTGGTCAGGATAAGACAGCTTCCCATGCTCCTGTTCCTCAAGACAGGTTGAACATCAAAACAAAGGACTCTGCTCTTACAGCCATTAGGGTATGTCAAGGCATTGGGCAGGTCTCTCATTTTCAGCTCTCACAGGAAGATTTTACACACTCTTCTCTTCTAATCATTTGTAAGCAAGGTCATAAATGCACTGAGGTGCATCAGCTATGTGTATTCTTGAAGAAAATCCATTTTCTCAACACATTTCTGCCTCTGTTTAGGTGTCCCGGCCAACCAGGGGTGTGACGATTCTCGGGCATACACGCTCTCCCTAGTCGAGTGCTCCTGGGCCTCTTCACTGTTGGGACCTTATTCCATTCCGATTTCAGGGTCATTCTCAAAGGCGAGTCTGGATCACTGAGTGCTGAGCTCCCAGGAAGGATAATCCAGAACACCTTGTCCTCTGACATTGTCTGAAGGGGCAGCAAAAGAGCCCAGGTCAATGCCAGGTATCTCCAGGTACAACTAGAAGAATTCCTGCTTGAAACCCCCGAAGGCTACCAGCAGGCAGTGGTAGCCTGTTCTGCATCAGGATAGGACAACTTCAGCCTTTGTGGAAGTGCATTGACAAGTTTGGGGGATGGAGTCCTCAGATGCAGGATGCTTCCAGATCAGGGCAGTCACAAAAGTAGGCAGAATCGGGCCCCTGTCAAAGGCCTGCACAGGGTCACCAGTGAAAAGAGCCTGCTGAAGTTTCTCCTCCCCTTGTCTGTCTATTACCCTGCTTCTCATTCTAGCCCAGACGATGGTGGTGGAAAAGAGGAGGAGCCTGCTTTCCTGGCAGGGGATGCCCTGACTCTCTGCTTGTCAAGCAAATGAGAACCATGATGAGGAGGAGGACAAGGGACAAGAAAAGCTGGTGACCACAGCAGCGGGAAGGTGGCTTCACTGAAGGAGTGGGTCCAAGAGCCCCCCAAACCCTGGAGCCAGCATGGTGGACCCTGAGTCCCTGACAGCAGTTCGGAAACAAAGCTGTGAACTGACGCAAGTCTCCAGGGCCCCCAAAGCAAGACATGCCGTGACATGAAAAAAATCTTCCTGCTTGCCAGTCAAATCAAAATCCCTCCACATATCTAGGGCCAATGTCCAGGGTAGGCACGGTGAGGGGTCTACAGGGCCTGCTCAGTGAAGCCCTAGAGACAGGCGCTCCCGGAGTTGCTCCTCCTCTTCCCCACTGTAACCTGGTTGCTCACCTGCCCCTCATTCTGGTCCAGCGTCTGGTGGACTCCCTGAGAGAAAGGGAACACGGAAATTCTCTTGGAGGTAAAAGTGGAATATGAACATAACTAATATATACTTAGAGAAGGAGTTGTGGGAAGATGCAGGGGGTGACTAGTGCAGATGACATTGTATGGGCACCCATAAAATCCTTGATGTGATAGAAGTCTTGCCTGGAAGTACTTTCAGAATCTCAGGGCTCTCTTTTGCTTCTGTGTGCCATGTTTACAATCAGTCACCTTGACTAACAGCTTTTTGTGCTACAGCAGTCATGGGACTGTCGTCCCCGTTAACCAATCTATTCCTGAGTTAGAAAATGAAAAGCCACTGATCAGGCAGTAGGATGGCAAGTTTCACTATATGAAGCACCTCAGAACTGCTTAAAATAATCCATGTTTACTGTGCAGGCAACAAATGTAGTTGAAAACCAACAAACCAGCGATGGCTGTTTGCTTCCAAACCTCCTTTTAACAATCCTTGAGTTGTGCTGGTAGCATCCAACTTTCTTCTATCTGGGTTAATGCTAAAAATACCTCCCACTTCAGATACAGGGGTTGCATATCCTATTCATCTACACGCCAAAACAGTTACACATTTTCACCTCCACTCCACATTCCTTAGAGTTATTCAGTAACCCTTCTGAGAGTTCAGCAGCCATTGGGCCATTCATGTTCTCAAGTATATCTTCACAGCCATAGGGACTAGAGCCTTTTAAAAATGAATGTTAAGTTTCTGCAGCCAATAATACATTTCATGCTTTTTCTTTGCTGGTACTGAACAGGAAGCTGCACAAAGCCACATTTACTGTTCTCACTCTGATGCTCCAAAGCAGTTTTTCAGACATTCAAGGAAAACATTTGACACGGATCAGCTGCTAAACCTACCATTAAGTCACATATCACATATTGCAGAAAATTCTGGAGGATGCAAGCCATTCAGGAATACTGGGATGCGAGCCCCCTGGGCCCACATAGGGGCTGGCCAAGGTCTCACTGATATCACTGTTATCCTGCATGAACCTAAAAGGTTATCACCAATCATCTCACAAGGCCAGGCATGAGAAGAAACCAACTCCCATCATTCTTGATTCATTGGTATACAAGCAAGGGCAAAGTCCAAACATCTCGGGATCACCATTCCGTCCACTCCTGCTCCAGGCAAATGTGTCAAAATATGAGTGCACCACAGAGAGAAGGGAGTCAAATGAGAAAACTGAGCAAGGACACTCCAGTTCAAGCCTTGACTGTATCACTTCCACTTCAACAATTTGAATCAGACCTCACACTATCCAGCCATGTTTGTGTGCAGCTTGGAAGCAAAGAGGATGTATATAGCAGTGAAGGAAGCTGAGTATTCACTGCATTTTGATAGACTTGGTAAATTCAACAGTGCAATGAATACCCAGTTTCCTCCATGGCTATACACTATGCTATGCTATGCTAGTTGCGAAGTTGCATCCAACCCATCGCAACCCCATGGACAACACTCCTCCAGGCCTTCCTGTCCTCCTCCATCCCCCGGAGTCCACTTAAGCTCACACCAACTGCTTCAGTGACTCGATCCAGGCACCTCATCCTCTGCCGTCCCCTTCTTCTTCTGCCATCTATTGTTCCCACCATTAGGCTCTTCTTCAGTGAGTCCTTGCTTTTCATTAGGTGGCCAAAGTATTTGAGCTTCATCTTCAGGATCTGGCCTTCTAAAGAGCAGTCAGGGTTGATCTCCTCTAGGACTGACTGGTTTGATTGCCTTGCAGTCCAAGGGACTCGTAGGAGTCTCCTCCAGCACCACAATTCAAAGGCCTCAATTTTTTGGTGCTCAGCCTTCCTTATGGTCCAGCTTTCACAGCCATACATTGCAACTGGGAAAACCATAGCCTTGACTATACGCACTTTTGTTGGCAGGGTGATGTCTCTGCTTTTTAGTGTGCTGTCTAGATTTGCCATAGCTTTTCTTCCAAGGAACAAGTGTCTTAATTTCTTGGCTGCAGTCCCTGTCTGCGGTGATCTTGGAGCCCAGGAAAATAAAATCTGTCACTACCTCCATTTCTTCCCCATCTATTTGCCAGGAAGTGATAGGACCGGATGCCATGATCTTAGTTTTCTTAATGTTGAGTTTCAAGCCAACTTTTGCGCTCTCCTCCTTCACCTGCATCAAGAGGCTCTTTAGTTCCTCTTCACTTTCTGCCATTAGAGTGGTATCATCTGCATATCTGAGGTTGTTGATATTTCTACCGGCAATCTTAATTCCAACGTGTCATTCATCCAGCCCCTCCTTTCTCATGATGTGCTCTGCATATAAGTTAAATAGGCAGGGCGACAGTATACAGCCTTGCCAAACTCCTTTCTCAATTTTGAACTAATCAGTGGTTCCGTGTCCAGTTCTCACTGTTGCTTCTTGACCCACATATAGGTTTCTCAAGAGACAAGTAAGATGGTCTGGTACTCCCATCTCTTTAAGAACTTGCCACAATTTGTTGTGATTCACACAATCAAAGGCTTTAGCACAGTCAATGAAGCAGAAGTAAATGTTTTTCTGGAATTCCCTAGCTTTCTCCATGATCCAGCGTATGTTGGCAATTTGATCTCTAGTTCCTCTGCCTCTTCGAAATCCTGCCTGTACTTCTGATAATTCTTGGTCCACATACTGCTGGAGCCTAGCTTGTAGGATGTTGAGCATCACTTTGCTAGCATGTGAAATGAGTGCAATGGTGCGGTAGTTTGAACATTCTTTGGCATTGCCCTTCTTTGGGATCAGAATGTAAACTGACCTTTTCCAATCCTGTGGCCACTGCTGAGTTTTCCAAATTTGCTGGCATATTGTGTCCATGGCTATAGTTAATGCAAAATAATGTTTTGTGAAGTTTCACTCCCTCTCTCATTGACAAAAAAGTAGTTAGTTCAGGACAAGTCTCCTAGACAATGCTGTTTCCTTAAACCAGGTCTGAATAAGGAAAGGCCACATGCTGACTCCATGCAGCCCTGGAGGAAGTTTAGACACATATGGTTTGCACATCACTCGCTTCTCTTTCAGTGAACATCTTTGGCCCATGAAAGCAGGGATGGGTAGGTGGAAAAGGTGCTGCTTGCCTCTCCCATTCAAAGGAGGCCTGGGAGGTTGGCAGCCGCGTTTCTAGCTCAGCAATGTCAGCCAAGCAGCCATGCTGCGCTGCCAGGCCCTGCCTACCTCAGCGAGTGATTCGCTGGGCCAGTGAAAGCGTTGTGTGTTTCGACAGCTCGAGGAGGAGGAATAGGGAGAAGGAGTCAGGGCAGGCGAAGCACAAAGGAAATAGAAAGCAAGCTTTCCCCAACCTGGTACCCGTCAGGTGGGTTGGAATGCAACTCTCATCATTCCCAGCCAATCAGCACCAAACCACGGGAAGCTAGCCTAATAGGAAAACGGGAGGTTACAGGGAGATGGAATGCAGAGCGAACATGCTGCATCTTAGGCAGAGGAGCAAAACACCGAGGTTACCCAACAGGTAACTGAGCTTACCTCTTGTCTCCTCATTTCATTCCTGTTCCCCGAAATGCTGATTGTTTGGCGGTTTGCAGCTTCTGTACAATCCCCCCCATTTCAGAAAGGCAAAAATGTCTCTCCTGAAGCCCAGTGGCTGGCCGTGAGAGCCCTGGGGGAAGCAGTCTGGGGTCTCCTGTCTCGGCCCTGCCCCGCTGCCCTTCTCCTGGCTGGCCACTGGAATGCCCCCTCCCCCAGAGGTGCCCAGGCTGAAAGCAGTTCTGCAGCCCTGTTGTGCGGCGTTGCAGTGGGGCCGGAGGGGGGAATCGTGGAGCCACAGAACAAGACAGTGGGAAGTGGCCTGTGTGGCCACTGGTCCAGCCCCTGCTCAATGCAGGACTGCAGTTAAAGCATCCCTGACGGGGCTGTCCAGCCTCCCGTGTGAGGCAGCCCATGACCTCAGAGGCCTTCAGTCCATCGCCATGCTGCTCTGACAGTCAGGACGCTCTGTGAGAGGTCCAGCCGGAACCTGGCTTGCTGCAGCGTCAGCCCATCATTCTCTGCCCTAAACACTGGGAGGGCTGAGAAGAGATCCTGCCCCTGCTATGCATGGCAACCTTTCAAGTTTGAAGAATAGTATCGTATCTCTCCTCTGCCTTTTCTTCTCAAGGCTAAGCATGCCTGGTTCTTTCCATCTCTCTTCACAGGACTTTGTTTCCAGTCCCCTGGCCATCTTTGTTGCTCTCTTCTGAACCTTTTCCAGTTTGTTGGCATCTTTCTTAAACTGAGGAGCCCAGTACTGGACACAATACTCAAGATGGAGCCTAACTAGTGCCCAGTAGAGGGGAACTGATACCTCATGTGATTTGGAATCCAAACTTTTATTAATGCAACCCAATATAGCATTGGCCGTTGTTGCTGCCACATCACACTGTTGACTCGTACTAACTTGTGATCCACAACAAATCCAAGATCCTTCTCACTTGCAGTGTTGTCGAGCCACGTATCTCCCACCTTGAAACCGTGCGTTTGGTTCCCTTTTCCTCATAGGTGCAGGACTTGGCATTGGTCCCTCTTGAATTTCAGACTAGCACACAAGCCTATCAAGATCACTTTGAAATCCGTTTCTGTCTGCCAGGGTATGAGTTACCCCTCATAATTTTGCATCATCTGCAAATTTCATCAGCATCTCTTGCACCTTTTCATCCAAGTAACAGAGATGGGAGCACAGAGAGACCCACAATAATGCCAGAATGAATGTGTGTGGATTGTGGAACGAGGCAGAGGAAGAAATTTAGGGTAGGGGTTGGGGAGTAATTAAAAATGGCTTAAAACAGTGTAAAGGTTTTTCTAAGTTACTGCGAAGGCATGGCCCTCTTAAACTAATCTGAATTAGTCTAAGCAGCTTTGTGAATATAAATGATTTTTGGCTTTAGTTTTAAACTAAGGGTGGTTAGTGTATTTTATATTTCTGACCATGCCTCTTGGCCTTTTACCACTCCTACCATCCAAATTTTCCCACCCCCCACCAGCTTTCCTGAAATTAAATTTGGCCCTCTGTCTGTAAGAGGTAAATCCCTGATTTAGACCAATATTGTCTCACCTGACTAGTGGCATGTTCTCAGGCAAAAGCCATTCACACCCTGGCTTCCTGTAATCTTTTAATGCATTGCACCAGGGTTGACCTGGCAGCCACCTGCAGTCCATGTATGTGTTCTACTCACGAGCTGTGGTTCTCCCACCAAAAATAGGTCTTTATATGAGTTTGTTATAATGAATCTACCTTGCCCAATATTTTCTTCTCTTGGAGGAAGCGTTCTTCAAAGGCGAGGGATCTTTCACAACATTCTTTAACAAAGATTCTCTGAACTGAAGACACTGCCAAGGATTAAAAATTGGGACCTTTCACATGCAAATCATGTACATTCCACCCATTTGTCATCTGTTCCAAAGAATGAAACCTCGTGTGCATTAGGGACACTGGTTTGTCCCCAGTTTGGATTAAGGTGCAGCAGATGACACCCACTTTCTCATGCTCCCGGGCAGTCAGTGTTAATTCCACAACTTCCAGGGCAGTCTTCCTCAACCTGGCGCCCTCCAAATGAGATGGACTGCAACTCCCACCTTTACAGCTGGGAATGGGAGGAGCTGCAGCCCATCTCATCCACAGGGGCACTGGTTGCAGAAAGCTATCCTAGATCACCAAATCACATGAACATTCTTAACCCATGATAAAAATTTCCTCATGCACACATATAGGCCACAAAGTAGGAAGGATTTCAACATATCCTCCTTATTCTATTAGTATGATGAAATCCACCCATTGATTATTCTTTCTGCACATGGGTTCTGTCCTGAAGGTATTAATCCTGCCTTTACTCTTTCCGTTTCAATCTGAATGCTGCCTCTCTCAGCAACTCAGCAACTCCATAAGCGTTCTGAACTGGGCTTTCTAAAATACAACATTAGTGGGGGGTTGCACAATTCAGCTCGCAGACAATGAACTCAAGTCTTGCTAGGACCCTGTGAGATGAGTCACAGGTTGCCAGGCAAGACAGCACATGAAGCCAAACCAGGGGCTCATGCTTCGTCATAACAGACTGAACTTCACAATGGAGAGCAAGCGGTGTTGGGCTTTCCCATTTGGCTCTGGTCTGAGAAGCATCTTGGAGCATCTCTGCCTCTCCTGACCGAAATAAGAGCACCCAGAACAAAGTATCTGAGTCATCAAGGAAGTCACACTCGGAAGACATTTGGCTATCATTTACACACACGGCTCTTGGCCCTGGCAGAGGAACAGCACTACTATCTGGAGGGGACAATTTGAATATGTTCCTTCTCTTTAGAAGGACCCAAAATGAAAAGTTTCTGAATGCAATGGTGTGGAGAAAGACCATCTAACAGAGAGTGCCAAAGGTATTTGGTGCCTTTATATTTCACACGTAAAGAGCAAACATAACCCATGTTGATGAACACCGCCCCCCCACCCCAAAGTGTGTGCTTGCTTTGTTGATTAACAACGAGACGTCATTAAAGTCCACAGGGTGAGGGTCTGCAGAATCCCTCTCGGAAAAAGCACCACAAAGCTACACGTAGGCAAGTGTGCTAAAATGCTTTCATTACATGGAAGCAGGAAAGGCCACGATAGCTGGCAGTGGGTGGAACAGGTGGGGACAGAAATAAAGGCCCTTTTCTTACCTGCAGCAGCTTCCCTTCAGCGGGGGTGACCTCTGCAACCCTTGCAAAGACGCCTTCCAGCGTGAGGGGTTCCAGCTTGAGGGGAGTCACCCGAATTAGAGCCTTCTGAGTCAAGGACCGTTCGGCTTCCATGGCTGCTGCCAATGCCAGTCCCGAGTAGCCCAGCCGCATGTGCAGCGTAGCCATTAGCAGCCAAGGCCAGAGGACTGCCAGGTGTAGCTGGGGGCCAGCACTCATGCTCCCAGCTGCAGCAGTGTGCTCCGGCCACACATACTGCTCAGGAATGCGTCCTCACCCCACCAGCAGGTTCCAACAACAGGCAAAATTGTTGAGGATTAAAACCCTCGGTGCAACTGTAAGTCAATGGGGCGAAGAAGCAGCAAGTCCATCTGGCGTCCCTTTCTCCAGGTTCTCTTCACTTTCCCTTTGCTATTAAGGTTTCTTCATGCCACGTGTGTGAAGGCCTTGAGCTTCACAAGATTGCAAGCAGCCTGGATCAGGTCCTCCTCTTCCTCTTCCTCCAGATAAATCCAGACATTGCAAGCAAAACCAAATGGGTACAGATAGTGTATAGTGTGAAGAGCTCTTGGGTCCTTCTTGGAAGCGTGTTGAAGCAGGCTTGAGAGAGACAGATCCCCATGGAAGACGCTCTCTGCTTCTCAATCCGTTTAGGATCTTCTATCCTAGGACTGCAAACAGGGCCAGTTCCTTGGTATCAGATGGCTTTAGCCACCCTTGTTGACTTCCGACTAATGAAGTGTTTTTTCCTGATATTCCTTGCTGATAAAGTTACTTATTTTCAGCTCTCTCTTCTACATTAAAGGAAAATGATGTCTGTGAAAGTGCATCCATTTAGGAATGAGAAGAGCAAGCCATTTTTTTCATGTTCAGTTAGATAACTGACAACACCTCCTCTTCTTTGACTGATCTCTGCTTGCCTCTAAAACTGACACATGGTCATGGGTATGAAAATAGATTCTCTAAGTTGGAATTTTCCATTGATTTGGCATTTTTAATACAGAGAGTATAGTCGGCAGGTCCCAAAATTCATGGAAGAAAAAAGACATTTCTTGGATGTTTTTCAGATCTCGGAAGTTAAAAAAGGCCCCAAACAGGAAAAACAACTTGAGAAAGACACCTGTGCATGTTTTATTCCATTCCTGTGCAAACCTCGGAATTAATATATCCGCTTTTGGATGTGTGCTGCTGAAAGCACAAACAAAAGCATTCCAAACATTAAAAAGAAATAGGCTCTGCAAGAAGTCTTAACTGTAGAAAAGTCACAGGCATTTAGCAGGAATAGCATTTGTTCAGTCAAGAAAGAAGAGTGGAAAAAAGTAATTTTAAAATAGCACGCAAACCTGATGTGCAGTCCGCCTCCAAGAATAAAGTAACAGCTGGAAGCTTTATTACAAATCCTGGACAAAAAGCATTTCAGTAGTTGCTCAAAATGTATGCTGCGTCTTACCTACAGGGGGAAAGGGGAAAGTTGTGGCGAGACTCACAGAAACTCTCCACACAGGTAAATGTGAAATTCCAGTCTGAATCAGAAGGAAAAATTGAGTCCAGGCTGAAGGCTCCAGAGCCAGGCGTGGCTGAAATATAGCTTCCAAAAGTAACCTAAAAAAGCTTGCTATGAATCCAGGCGCGTTCCCTAAAACTCCTTTTGAGTCTGAGCAGAACAGTTTCCCCTTTTTTCACCAGACACAAGCAAGTCTAAGCAGTGGCTTGAAACAGCAGATATCCAACAGCAACCCATGGGGGGCCGCATGAAGAGAGAGCGCAATCATTCTTCAAAGGAGCCGCAGGGCCAGTGAGGTGGAGTGGGTTCTGCAAGTTCTGCAGAGGCCGCGGGAGAGCTTTCTTTCCAGAAAGGCACTACTGGATCAACTCCTGGGAAGCAAAAAACCCCTTGGTTAGCAGCTTGTGCTCTCTGCCTCCCTCCCCTGGGACTGCAAGCATTTTCTACCTGCTGACACAAAGTGAGGGTGGAGCACCCAGAGGCAACAACCCCACCCCCTGAATCTGGTTCTCAGAGCTCCTGGACTCCCTCTCCTGATCCGCCACTAAACTGCATTCAGTCTTTGCTAACTCCTGTCATCTTAATAATCTATCAAATGCAATGCAGGGTCACTGCCACTTCCCAACAACTGTGCACAACAGGGCAAAGAGGGAAATGACAAGTAAGAGGGATTTCAGTCAAAGGAAACTATTAGGACACATCTTCATTTGCAAATGTGGACTTCATATTTGCATTTTAAATTCAGGCTTTCCTAGCCAGGTGCCCTCCAGATGTGCTGAACTACAACTCCCAGCATCCCTCAGCCAGCCACCATGAATGATTCCTAGCTGGACAGATGGGGTATCCATATTTTTATTTCAACTCTTGCCTTATTATTTGGTATGTTTTTCTCTCCAGTTGCCACTTGCAAGGAAGATTTCAGGTCACACTGATGTCAGAGACCTGGAATTTAACAATTATCTTTTTCTGACATCACTAGGTGGTGAGTAATGCCATAGAGTAGATGGGCAACTTCCAAGCAATCCTGCCTGCTGAAGTTGTAATTTAAGATGTGGTGTAACTACATCAGTGACAGCGTTCAGATTATTAGAAAGGAGAGTATTCTGTAACATACAGTACTCTGTGGCAAAATCTACATTTGCAATACATTTGATTAAGGTGTAGGGAAAAGCAGGTTGCTCACCTATAACTGATGTACTTCAAGCGGCCATCTGTGCGGTCACACATATGGGTGCTGCGCCTGCGCAGTGCCTGTGGCCGGAATGATTGAAAGCTAACGATTTTTGGCGGGAATGCTCTGCTCCCCCTCCCCTATTGCCTATATATAGAGCAGAGCGTCCGCCATTTTATTCAGTCTCGAAGACCGACGGTCGTTCCCGCTTAGTGAAAAAATTCGATGTGGCATGGTACTAAGGAGTACCTCGGTACTACAATAGGGAAAAACAGGTATCAGTACGGTTCCGATAAGAATCGGTACCATAAGCAAGTTGTATAATGAAAAATAAATTGAGTCCCAACCACCGACACCGAGCGGGGCCGGCGGGTGGGTTGTGTGACCGCACAGATGGCCACTCGAAGAACATCAGTTACAGGTGAGCAACCTGCTTTTGTTCTTCGTGGCCTCTGTGCATCACACATATGGGTAGAGTAGCAAGCTTACCCGTATCGGATGGCTGGGAGGTGTCATCAACGTAAAATAGATGAGAGGACTGCATGTCCAAAGGAGGCGTCACGTCTTGCTCGGACGTCAAGTCTATAGTGCTGTGCAAAAGTACAGGGGGTTGCCCATGTAGCAGCCTTACATATGTCTTCAAGCGGAACCCCCGAGGCGAAGGCCGAAGATGTAGACATGGCTCTGGTGGAATAAACCATTGGTTGTACTGGCAAGTCAATATGCGCTAGCTGATATGCTAAAGTGATCGTATGGACAATCCATTTGGAGATCCTCTGGGCCGTGACGGGTAGACCTTGGTCGCATCTGAATACTTGACAAAAAGTTTGTTAGATCGTCGAATAGATTCGGTGCGAGATCTGTAAAAGACAAGACTGCGTCGAACGTCTAGACTGTGCAATGTTTGCTCCATCGGATTTGAAGGGGTGAAGAAAAAGGCAGGGAATACTATATCTTGTTGGAGATGAAAGGAAGTTGAGACCTTTGGGAGGAAGGTGGGATCCATCTGCAGGACTACCTTGTCCTTATGGAAGTTAAGATATGGTGGATCTATGCGAAGGGCACAAAGCTCACTAGCCCTTCGTGCCGATGTCACCGCTACTAAAAAAAGCAGTCTTCCAAGATACTAAACATAGGTCTATGGTAGCCAAGGGCTCGAACGGAGGATGTGTCAGAGCCTGAAGGACGACAGACAGGCTCCACGTAGATATTGAAGGTTTGATAGTCGGATTGATGTTATAAAGCCCTTTGAGAAATCTCTTTAAGAGAGGCTTGGAAAATAAGGATAGTCCGTGGGATGCGCCTCTGAAGTGAGCAATCGCTGCCATATAGACCTTAATCGATGAGGGTCTCAGTCCCGACTGGTGAAGATGCATGAGAAATCGTAGAATTTGAGGAATTGTGGCCCGGAACGGGCTGAAGGAGAGAGAGGTGGCGAAGCATGAAAAACGGAGCCATTTTGCCGAATATGATCTACGAGTGGAGGGCTTAAGCGCCACCTCAATCACCGTTTGGATTTCCGGAGGGAGTGCAGATTGACGGTGCTGGATCCCCAGACGGCCAGGCATCTGCACATGGATTCGAGTCAGGCGGTAAAGCAGTAGTAGTCGGGTTCGACCCTGAAGTACACGGTATCGGTTCCGTCGCCGAGCTCAAGTGATCTTCCAAGCCGTTAACTTGAGGGAAGACGGATCCGGATGTCGAATCGTACCGTTCCTTTGCATTAGTAGATCTGGAGTTGTGGTGAAATGATAAAAGTTGCCTTTGGAGAGTTGAAGGAGGGTAGGAAACCATGGTTGCCTCGGCCACCATGGTGTTATCAGTATGCCCTTCCTGTGTTCGTGCAAGATCTTCGAAACCGACCTCATGATAAGAGGGATGGGGGGGAATGCATAGAAACGATACCGGGTCCAATTGATGGTGAAAGCATCTCCGAGAGAGCCCTTCCCCAGTCCCGCTCTGGAGCAATAAGCGGGGCAGACGTTGTGACTTGTGGCAAAAACATCTATTGCTGGACTGCCCCATCGGTTGAAAATGGTAGAAACCGATAGAGGATTCAGTTCCCATTCGTGGGTGTCCGACAGATGTCTGCTTAGTAGGTCGGCTTCGATGTTGTCGGTGCCCGCCAGATGCACCGCTATCAAGGTGATGCCCTTGGTGATGCTCCAATCCCAGATCTGCATAGAAAGTCTCGCCAGTTTCATGGATTTCGTTCCCCCTTGCTTGTTGATATGAAAAACCGTAGCGATGTTGTCCGACGCTACTTGGACCACTCGGTTCCGAAGAACGTCCTTGAAGGCATGAAGGGCCTTCGACAACGCCAGAAGTTCCAAAAAATTGATATGACTGTTGGATTCCTGGCGGTTCCATAGGCCTTGCGTTTTGAGTGAGCCGCAAACTGCTCCCCATCCACGAAGGGACGCGTCCGTACTGATTGAAACAGTGGGACATCTTGGTTGGAAAGGAACCCCCGGAGTCAGATTCTGTGGAACAAGCCACCAACGTAGAGTCCGTAGTATAGACGAAGGGATGCGAAGACAGGTAGTCTGGCTGTCCCTGTGAGGACGGAATACCGAGTGTAAGAATAGTTGAAGAAGCTGCATGCGGAGCCGAGCATGAGGGACGACCATAATTGAAGCTGCCATGTGCCCCTAAAGTCTCTGCACAGTCCTGGCAGACACAGTCTGGCGATGTAGGACCCGAGTGACGCATCGCATAAGAGACAGTTGTCGGTCCCGAGGTAGGAAAGCTCACATCCGAATGGAGTCGAGACGCGCTCCGATGAACTGGATGACCTGCGTAGGGACAAGCGAAGATTTGTCAAGATTAATACAAAGCCCCAGGTCCCACAGGAGGGAACAAGTTGTTTGTATATCGGTGAGAAGACCGAGTCTGGATTGAGACACCAGGAGCCAGTCATCCAAGTAGGGATACACGTGGATGCCTTAAAGACGAAGAAAAGCGCATATGGGCACCATACATTTGGTGAACACATGAGGAGCAGTTGCTAGGCCGAAGGGTAGAACCGAGAACTCGTAAATGTCAGAGTCTATAGCAAATCTAAGAAAGTGTCTGTACGCAGGGTGGATAGAGATGTGGAAGTACGCATCTTTAAGATCTAGTGCAGCGAACCAGTCTTCTTCCTTCAACAGTGGCATGATGTTTTGTAGGGTGGTCATCCAAAACTTTCTTGGGGTGATAAATTTATTAACTCCCTGCAAATCAAGGATTGGACGAAGACTACCATCCCACTTGGGTACTGTAAAGTATCTGGAGTAGAAACCACAATACCATCCTCTGGTTTCAAATGACAGATCGCACCTTTCGCAAGCAGTTGATGGACCTCACCAAGGAGCGTTGGTGATGGTACCGTGGAGCGGATTGGTGTCGATGGAGGAATGGTATCAAACTCAATACGGTATCCATGCTGAATAATTGACAGCACCCACCCATCAGATGTAATGGACTCCCAAACGGGGAGCCGACTTTGCAGTCGGTCCCCGAATGAGAGTGGGGTGGGTGGAATGAAGGAAGGAGAGATGGTTCGCCCGTCCCATCAGCGACGCCGCTTGTCGGTATCATAACGGTGACGGGCAGGCTGATAGCGCTGGGCCGGCTGTTGTCGCCTACGCTGCTGTGGTTGCCTATATTGGGGTTGGAACCGGGGTTGATATTGGTGTTGGTACCCAGGTCGGTTCCATGGCCACCTACATTTCGGCTGCTGAAGTTGCTGTTCCATTTGTCTAGCTGTTACGCGAGATTCATGAATCTGCTTCAGCTTCCTGTCAGTTCTTGAATGGAAAAGTCCAGCGCCATCGAAAGGCATTTCTTCTATATGCCTTTTTGTCTCCTCCGGGAAGTTTGAGTTCCGGAGCCAGGCGTGTCGTCTAAGGGATACTGCTCTGACAAGGGCCCGGAAGTCGGAGTTGACGTGGTGGCGCACTGTGGACAATTGTTGTATTGCCACGTGCATCGACTCCTTGAGTAGGACCCGAGCGAGATCTGCCTGCGCGTCTGGGAGAGTGAATAAGACGTTACTCAGTCGGTCCATGATAAAATATTGGTAGCGGGCCAGGGTTGCCTCGAAATTAGATATACGAATCCCCAGGCCCGCTGCTGCATAGACCCTCCTGGCTATGCTGTCTATCTTCCTCCCTTCTTTGTCCCAGGGGGAGGTGTGGCCCCTGGACTTCCGTCCTTGGGAGGATTCTACCATGACCAAGTTCGAGCGGGGATGTTTAAGGAGGAACGGGATGTCCTCCTCCCGAACCTGGTACATGGATTCAAAGCGACGGGAGGTGGCTTGTGGCTGGCTAAGAAGATCCCACAGTTGAGCCATGGCTTGTCTCAATGTGGTAATGAGCGGAAGAACTATAGATGTAGATCGTTCTCCGCGTACTACATCATAGAACTTGTCTTGCATGGGTCCCGGACGCTGGACCGTGTCAATGTCCAAGTATTGAACCAGAAATGCCATCAGCTCCAAGAACGATGAATACGATTCATCAGGGGATGACGGGCCCTGCACCAACACCATGTTATCCGGGGAAGTCGAGTCGAGTTCGGAGTCGGATTCTGGGTCTCAGTACGGTGGAGCTGAGGACGAGGATTTTGCCGGAGACACCGAGACTGAGCTCTCATCCCGCCCACAGGTGGCAAGGCGTCCCCGAGATGACTGTGCGGGGTAACGGTCCCGAGAAGAGAAGCTCGTTGCCCGAGGATAGCAACCCACCGATGATTCGGGCCAGGCGTGTCTGCGGTACCACTCGGTGGAGCTATAGTCGGATGACCCACTCCTCCCTTGCCGGGGGAACATTTGAGTTTGCACATCTCGGGCGGGAGGAGGCATCGGGGTGGGTGATCTCGGATCCGGAGGAGAATCCCTAATTTCCCCATCGGAGCTCAGTTCCTGAGGCAGAATAGGGAGTGGCTCTGGCATGTGCTCTCCAATGCGTCTCGGGGATCCCAGAGGGGTGACACGCATCACCTCCTGAAGGGATGGATCCGATGGGGTCGGTACCGTGCGTGCTGTCGGTACCGATGGGGCGGATGATCCCGAGTCGCGGTGTCTGCCAGGTTCCAAGTCCCTGTGCTTCTTGGGCTTTTCAGGCTTGTCACATTTTGCCTTCTTATGACCCGATGGCTTAGTAGGATCGGAGTGTTTACGTTTCTCCGTTTTCTTCTTAGAAGCTGGTAGAAAGCGCCTCCGAAGCGCGTGCCCCAGAAGCCTTAGGAGCGGGATCCCGTGGCTCGAGGAAGTCATGGTGGGAAGCCGCCGCCCCGGTCGGGGGGGGCTCTAGCAGACACCGGGTCAGATTGCATAAGTGCTCTATCCCACAAGAGCCGCTTGAGACGATTCTCCCGGTTCTTCCTGGCCTGTTTGGAGAAGGCCAGGCAGTGGGAGCACTTATCGACTCTATGCCCTTCCCCCAGGCATAGAAGGCATAACTCATGCGGGTCGGTGGGGGACATCTTCGACCCACACTCCGCACATTTGCGGAACGCCGCTCGAAGGGCCATAGTGCCAGAAATTAGAAGAAAGAAGACAGTAAAAAGGGTAAGTATATATTTTTGGGGGTTTTTTTGTAACAGTAAAAGTGTGAAGAATGAACAACAACTAGTGATAGAGAAGTGTAAAGAACGAACAACAACTAGTGATAAGAACAAGGAAAGGAGAGGGCCATTGAACTTGGATAAAGAACAGGAAAGGGCAGAACTGCAAATCTGAGGAAAAAATAGTCTAACGAGAGCTTAAGCGGCACTAGGCACGACGAACGGCGGTCTTTGAGACTGAATAAAATGGCGGACACTCCGCTCTATATATAGGCGATAGGGGAGGGGGAGCGGAGCATTCCCGCCAAAAATCGTTAGCTTTCAATCATTCCAGCCACAGGCACTGCGTAGGCACAGCACCCATATGTGTGATGCACAGAGGCCACGAAGAAGAAACATAGAAACAGAGTGAGTCAGAAGGGGTCTCCCGGGCCATCTAGTCTGACCCCCGGCTCCAGTCGTCTCCGCTCACGACATGCCCACCATGCACATGTCCAGCCTATCTTTGAACACCCGCACTGATGGGGCCTCAACCAACTCTCGTGGAAGCCCATTCCACACCCTCGGGGTCCTGACTGTCAGGAAGTGCTTCCTGGCACCTAAATGGAACCTGGGATCCCTGAGCTTTGCTCCACTGGAGCGTGTCCTGCCTTCCTCTGCAGGGGAGAACAGGTCTCTACCCACCTCCGTGTGATACCCCCTCACATACCTGTATGTTGCCAACATATCCCCTCTGATTTTAAAAGGTAAAATCACTTTACCTTCAATAAAAGTAGGAAACTTCTTAAAAGCTTGCCAGGGTCCAAACATTCAGCCAACTTCATCTCTTATACAATGTCAGCAAGTTATTCCTGGGTGGGGTGCATTGTAATCCACTACTCAAACCAAACTCTTGCCTAAGGTATTTCTATGAACAAATTAGCAAAACACTGGGCTTATTTAGAGCAGTCATTTTATTGTTTATCAATCAAATACATATGGGCTAAAACAAAAGGCTGGAGGGTTACCCCTGAGAATTTTATTAATTTCATGCAATTCTGTATGGATTTCTTTAAACAATGTGAATGTCCTTTCTTTTTTGCCATCTTACAAATGCTCAAGAGCCAGTAAAGTCAAATAATCATGCCTAGAACAATGGCAGGAGATCCAGCTCCTTGGCCTCTTTTAGAAATGAACTTATAAACAGGAGGAAAGATAATAAAAACAACCATCTCCTAACAGAGCTTTAAACTACAGGCCTGTACAAAAGCTGTTACTGTCTTGATTGTTGAAAAAGGATTGTTACAGACATTTTGCTATTGTCCTGTGGAGTCACAAGAAAGGGTATGCTCCCTTTCCAACTTTATTATGGATCCACATTAGTCCATGAGTCAAAGCCTGCTGCTAACCTATCTGGGATCACAACTCTTGCCACTCTATTTCAGCCCCAGAGATAGTCTCTGAGAATGTTGGCATTTTCTCCCTGCTTGAGCATTTGTTTTTAAGATAATACTGCATTTATAGATGGACAAACAGGGCCTCACTAAACTTATGGGGAACAATCTCAAAATATTCACAATCTTTGGTACCCTAGCCAATGGCAACTCTGAAGGAAATGATACAACTTGACTGTCCTGAGATCTCTGTCTGCATGAGGCTCCAGAAGATTTTGGCTCATCCTGCCATTCACAGGTCTTCTGGGAGATAACAAGCATTAACAGAGGTTTAGGTTGCAGAAACAGCAAAATAATGCATCCATCTCTTGCCTCTGCTGTTTCAAGTATCCTCCTTTGCATTTTTCAGTTGTATAAATAGGACTCTAAAACTATAAATGCTTGGAACACATTCTCACCATCCTACATCATTTGCATGTATTCTAGTGCAATATATCCTTAAAACACAAATAAATATGAGTACAAAGACATGTTTCTTTAAAATCCATTGGCAATAAATACAAGTAATGTTAAACAAGTTAAAATATCTTGTGAAGGTGTATTTAAATTATGCAATATAGTAAAACAACAGATGTCTTAACATTTGTTATAAAGTGCCTCTAGAATGAGGAAATTATTAAAACACAAGAATGCTCTATTAAACAGAAAATATCTAGCAGCTGTTCTCATAGGTGGGCCAATACTTGCCCTTGAAAAGCAACAAATGCAAGAAAGAAGAAAACTTCCTGCGTAATCACCTAGAAAATGAAATCATCTTTCCCAGGGTGTCTTTCCTAGAATGGACGACCCATTTGGACCTGGGACCTTGTAACCTCAAATGCCTTCATGCCTGTCTGTTATGGTTCCTGAATGAATTGTAAGCAGTCCCAGTGGGGACCAGATATTGCTGGCAGTCATTTGGAACACAGTGTAGATACCCCAGAGCAAAACAAGAAATGCTCTGCAATTGGGAAAATCCCTAAGCACCAAGAGAGCAGGTTCCCCATTTTCAAGTAATGTTGAGCAAATAAAGGATCACATCAGGTGAAACTGACCAGGAAAATAATTTTAAGCCTACAGAAGAGGTATAGCAGAAACAAATGGTGGGATTATTTACACATGAAACAAAAATGCGCAGAGAAGGAGCAGTCTGGTTAATAACGAGGGGGAAATCCCCCACGTCCTGCTGGAGTGGAATGCGCTGCTCTGACCCAGCTGGCCACTGCTCAGCGTTTGCACATGCTTTGCACCAAGTTCTCACTCCCTGAGTTCTTCTTCTTTTGGAAAATGCTCCTGCTTGCAAGCCACATCCACTAGCAGATGTAAATCTATGAAGAATGGAAAGGGCAATTCAATATCCACTTGCAGGGCCATTAATATGCAAACTATGTCTTAAGAGATGGAAAGAAGTGCTCAGACTTTGCCAGTCCCTTTCCCCCTGTAACTCCCTTCCCCACATTGGCCTTTACTTTAGTGGGGTTCTACACCCATGTAGGCAAGTTAAAAATGTGGTTCCAGAGTACTGGATGCATAGATGCTCCTTCTCAAAATGTTCAGATGGCACCTTTCCTTGTCAAATGGTACAGAGTGCTCTTAACATGACCTTTCTTGTTCCATGATAAGAAACAACAGTCTGTTCTATGGTTGCCACACTTCACCATGGTTTCTCTGCTCATCTTGAACCAGTCATCATGGTTTCCACAGCCTGATATGCAATTACCCCAAAGTCCCCTGGAAAGAGTGGCGGCTGCTACCACTAGGATGAAATGTGACTTGGGGTATTGAAAAATGAATGCCACATCCTTCTCCTGTAGCCTGTACATGTATTCTAGCTGTTTGGACACTGATGTCATTGTGGACAGAGCCTTCTAAGACTGCAGGATGGTCTGCAGTTGAGAAGATGAGAATAGCAACCAGCATTGATTCGTCAGTCTACACAGCATCAAAAACTGAGTCCAACACTCTCTCCACCTGCAGCTGTGTACTCTGTTAAAGGGCTTAGGCTACCCTCTGTATATGTTCAGAAGAATTGCCCATGTTCACTGATGGAGAAACAGGGTCTCTGGTGTTCACAGCCACATCTGGAGAGGAAAACAATGGCGCAATGGTGTGTTGTCTCTGTGTCAGACTCACAGTCCTCAATATCCAATGGCAACGGAGGACTGGAGAGCACAGGCACAGGAGAGATGGACTGGAGTGGGGGGCACAGTGATGGAGCCAAATAGCTCTTGGGGTACCTGAAATTGCACAGGCAAAAAAACTGGCCATTGGCATTTCAGTGGCAGAATCAGAGGACTTTGGAAAGTGAGCAGCTCAAAGTATTGTTCCTATTCCACATCGAATTCAGGAAGGAAAACAGGCCAGTATTGAGTGTTGTAGATAGGGCCTTGGTGGTGGTACCCCCACAAGACACAGAACCCTTGGTAGGCAGGTGGGATGGAGTAGGCAGATCCCCTGCCCTAGTCCAAGAAGCCAGAGCAGCTTCTTCAATAGTTGGTTCCAACAGATTCAGTGAGGGGACGTGCCAGTGATAAAATATCTGGCTGTCTTAGAGCTGGAATCTCGGGGTGGGGGGTAGACAGATGACATGTCTCAAATCTCCCCCTCTGATGCTAAGGCTGAGATGAATTCAAGCCTTTGTACAAGCTTTGAGCCTTGGAAATACAAGAGGAACTTAGGAGCCCCCTTAAAAACATTTGGGTTAATTTAAAGAGAGCAAAAAATAAGAAAAACATAGTTATTGCCATCTATATTCAACCACCCAATCAAAAAGATGGCAAGGACACAGCCTTCAAAAAGCAACTTGCCAGCATTTCCAAGAATGATGTAGTCATCATGGGGGGCTTCAATTTCCCTGATATATGCTAGGAGCCAATTTCTGCCAAACATGGCCCCTCCAAGAGATTCCTGACTTGTGTTGCCCACAATTTCCTCCAGCAGAAGGTAGGTGCTAACTAACAGGGATGACCTAGTGGACAAAATAGCAGCCATGGGAACCCTGCAGGGAAAGTGACCATACAATACTTGAATTCTCAATTATAAAAGAGACAAAGGTTAACTGCAGCCAAACACATACCCTGGACTTCAAGAAAGCCGACTTGAACAAACTCAGAACAATGATAAATGAGGTGTCATGGCAACTCGCTGTTAAGGAAAAAGGAGATGAAGAGGGATGCGAAATCTTGAAAAAGAAGATTCTCCTAGTACAACTATGAACAATCCTAACAAGAAAAAAGTGTAGAGGATAAAAGAGAAAGCCCATGTGGCTCCACAAAAAATTAAGTGGCAACCTGAAAAAAAAAAAGAACATGTGGAGGCGGGTTGAAGCAGCGCTAGGTCACAATGAAATAATATAAATCAATAGCAAGGAATTGCAGGGACGACATCAGGAAGGCTAAAGCAGGAAATGAACTGAGAATAGCAAGAGATGCTAAGAACACTAAGAAAGCCTTCTTTAGTTACATCCCAAACAAAAGACATGTGAAAGCTACTTAAAGTGGATGGCAGAGTGATAACAGATAACAAAGAAAAGACAGAGATGCTCAATTTCTACTTCATCTCAGTCTTCTCCTTCAAGAAAATCTACAAGAAGTTGAAAGTGAGAGATGGCAGTCCAAGATTGACAGACAAATGGTCGAGGAATACCTAGGTGGAATAAACATGTTTAAATTTCCAGGGTCTGATGAACTCCATCCCAGAGTCCTAAAAGAGCTAAAGGAGGAACTCGCAGAACCTCTGGCTATCATCTTCGATACATCTTGGAAAACAGGAGAAGTACCAGACAGCTGGAGAAGGGCTACTGTCCCTATCTTCAAAGCAGGGAAAACAGATGAACCTGGGAACTACAGACCAGTAAATCTGACATCGATTCCTGGAAAAGTTCTGGAGCCAATTATTAAAAAATCAGTCTGCATGCACCTCAAAGAAAATGGAGTGATTAATAAAAGCCAACATGAATTTATCAAAAATAAATCCTGTCAGACTAATTTAATCTCATTTTTTCACTGGGTAACCTCCCAAATGGACAGAGAAAACACTGTGGAAAACACTGTGAAAACACCTTGACTTTAGCAAAAGTTTCAACATAGTGCTCCCACAACATTCTGATAAGCAAATTAGCAAAAACGGGACTATATGGAAAAACTATTAGGTGGATCCAAAATTGGCCGCTAAATCAGACACAAAGAGTGCTAATCAACGGCACCTTCCCAAATTGGATGGAGGTAACGAGTGGGGTGCCACAGGGTTCAGTCCTGGGCCCAGTGCTCTTCAACATCTTTATTAATGATTTAGACGAGGAAGTACAAGGAAAGGTAATCACATTTGCAGATGATACAAAACTGGGAGGAACAGCAAATGTTCTAAAAAAGAGTATAAAGATCCAAGGCCATTTTGATAAACTTGAATCCTGGGCTGAAAGCAACAAAATGAGATTCAGCAGGGACAAATGGCAAGTCCTCCACCTGGGAAAAAGAAACCAAAGGCATCGATACAAGATGGGGGATTTGTGACTCAACAGAACTGAAACGGAAAAAGACCTTGAAGTTATTGTGGACAACAGGCTAAATATGAGCCAACAATGTGATGCAGCCACCAAAAGGGCAAATGCTATTTTGGGATGCATTAACAGAAGTATGACTTCCAAATCACGAGAAGTAGTAGTTCCTCTATACTCCTCATTAGTCAGACCTCACCTGGAATACTGTGTCCAGTTCAGGGCACCAAGATTTAAGAAAGATGCAGGTAAATTAGAAAGGGTCCAAGGGAGGGCAGCAAAAATGATCCAGGGCTTGGAAACACTGCCCTGTGAGGAGAGACTGAGGGAACTGGGCATGTTCAACCTTGAGAAGAGAAGGCTGAGGGGGGACATGATATTCTTCTGTAAGTACCCCAAAGGCTGTCACAAAGAGGAAAGTAAAGATCTTGTCCCCTGATACCAGAGTGTAGGACACAGAATAATCAACTCAAGTTGTGACAACCCAGATTCAGGCTAGAGATACCATATTTCCCTGAAAATAAGCCCTAGCATGATTTTTCAGGATGCTCATAATATAAGCCCTACCCCCAAAATAAGCCCCAGTTAAGATCGTCAGCCAGATGGACACATTTATTACGTCTGTTGAAACACGTGATGGACATACTGAATTATAAAATAATAATATTAATATATAATTAAATATAAGTAAATATTATTGACATTAATACTTAAAATAAATGATGATATAAATTATAATTAAGTATTTCTAAATACTCAAGCGGGCACCTTTGGATGAGAGGTAAAGGCATATGTGAACAGATGAATTCAAGACTTATTGCTGAATGACCAATCAGAATACAGACGCAACACATGCACAACATGCACACTTGACAACGAACAGATGTGTTTCATAATGCAACACACTGCGTGTTCTCATGGATGTACATAATGCACTCGTGTGTTGCCACTCCTGTCTCATAAGTCTTCAATTAACATTTGATTTAATGGTAGATTTAAAGGTAATATTATTTTGACCCCCAGACAAGATAAGCGCAAAAAGAAAGAGCTATTCTGTCGAGTACAAGAAAGGAATCAGGGCAAGAATCTTATGGCTTTCATAAGAAAAAATAAGGCATCACCTGAAAATAAGCCCTAATGCTTCTTTTGGAGCAAAAATTAATATAAGTATATTATATTAATATAAGTTGCTCACAAAAGCAGAGAGAAGCAAAATTCCTGAGAAAACCAAAGGTGGCGGAAGGAGGACTGAGGGAGTGGACGGGAACCCCTCCCATATATAATTGTTGCCAGGGTTCCTAGCTGTAAAATCTTCTTGACAACAGGCTCCATGCAGGCACATGTGTGTGATACACTGAAACCAGGAAGATGAACCCGAGTACTGCTATCCAGGATTTTTAACCTGCTACAAACCCTCCTTTTGAACCTTAGCTGGAGTCATTAACATTGGTGCCTCATAACCAAGTAGTTTCAAGGAATCTAAGGAACTGAGGAAAGCAATTTCCTACCAGTGTATCCAATACAATCTTGACAGACTCTGAAAATCTGCCATTCTTACCAGGGGATTTGCCCTTCTGTGAACTGCTTCTTCTTTCTCTGCATTTGGTTTGGATGGATGGAACAGAATCTCTGGCACATTTGCTGAGAGGACCCACCTCCGAAATGAGGAATCCTATCTGCTCGGAAGTTATGACTGTCTCTGATGGATTTGTCTGACACTTGATATTAGGCTCCTCCTTGAAAAGAAAGGAAATAAAACAATTATTAAATGTTTGCACATGGGTCCTTTTGATAGTCCCCTGAAGACTTTATTCCAAAACAGATGTATGATTTTTGCTTCTGGCCCTTCCTCCAAAGGAACCCATGGTGGTGTACATTGTTTTTCTCAACCACTGCATCCTTTTATCCCCACAGTGAACCTGTAAAGAATTCTCTGAGCTAAAATAACTGGTCCAAGTTTATCCAGTGAGTTTTGTGGCTGTCAGGGGATCTGATCCTGGGTCTCTCTAGTCCCAGGTCAAACTCTAACCACTACAGCATACTCTCTCTCCCCACTATGATCAAAATTCAACTTGTGCATGATGCACAGCATAAAGTATTTAGGACACTATAAATACTATTCCTAACTTTGGGAAGCAAGCACTTGACCGAATTGTAAATTATGCTATTTTGATCCTAATTTAAATAATGCCTTACCAGAGAAGATTTAGGCGAGGTTATCACTGCAGAACATGTCTTGGCTTAACAGAATACGACTTAGCCCATACCTGTGGCTGAGTGAATGAAAGTTCCTCTTGTACAAACATCACAGAAGATGGGGCTGACGGCCGGTTCAGCTCTTCCTTCAGCTTTGCCTGTGTTTGCTGTGGGGCTGCAGGCTGCTGTGCTATTTGTGCTGTGCTGTTCTCAACAGGTTCAGTGGTGTGGATGGTGTAGATAAACTCTGGGGACTGTGGCAAGGAGCATGCTATAGCTTGATCTGACTCTACCACAAAGGATGTAATATCTGAGCCCACGGGTGTCAAGGGCTCTAGGTGGCTGGCTTGGCCTGAGGAAGGTGCATCACTGTTCGTTGGATTAACCAGCAACTGCTGGCCCCGGCTTGATTGTGAGGTCGGGCACTGATTCTCCACTGGCTCTACTTTGACCATTTCCAGCTTGGGGGATGTATGCATTTCATCTACAATCTGAAAAACAGCCTCCAAGTTGACTTCTGTCTTCTTGTTTTCATCTGATGTGTTGCAGGACCAATTAGAAGGCAAAAATTCAACTGGGTATGAGGACTGCATTGGTGGATTCTGGTAAAGCAAATACAATGGAATAAATATATGTATGTATGTCTTAGATTTGCCTTTTTCAAAGCAAGTAAACCATCACCCTGTCCCAGTCAGATATAATATGGCAGTATGGAGGAGACAAGGGGAACATGAAGCACCTTTTCAGGTTTTCAGACTTTTTAGTTTCTTGATCTTCCTGAAAATTGGAAATGTTTTAAATGAACATGGCAATTTTCTTTATAGACATGCAGGCAATTAATCTTGCTAAGATTTTGATTTACAAATACAATGGCCATTTGTAAATTAAAAACTAGGCATTGCTGAATTAAGTTTTGCAAAAAAGATAAATTTGACAACTCCCTGGAGAGGTTCACCTGGAGCCGTCATTATATGCTTTTCGGCACCAGGCGAAGACCTTTTTATTTAAGTCTTATTTTAATTGTTAGTGTTGGGTTTGGTTTGGTTGATTTGTTTATATGTTTATGTTGAATTAATGTTGTTTTGGTGGTAGGTTTGATTTATTTATTGGGTTTATTATTTATTGGGTTTATTAGGGTTTAAGTTAAGGTTATTTTGTTTGCCAAGATGCACCGAGGGTAAGGGGAGGGGGAGGGATAAATTAATATTGTTTAAACTATTGTAATTTTGTTGTAAGCCGCCCCGAGGCTTCAGTGTGATGGGGTGGCCTATAAATATTAAAAAAAAAACCCTCATATCTATAGAGTATGATTCTGATTATATGATTAGAAATCTATTTATTTATTTAGCTTCTAGACCACTCAATAGCTGAAGCTGCCTGAGCAACAACAATACTGTGCATTAACAACTTTTTATGGTTCAAGGTGGTGTCCTCCCCACCACTCTTCCTTAAAGAAAAGGCTGTAAAAGCGGAAGCAATTTTTTAAAACTCTGCATTTAGTATTAGCAGTTAAGTTGAATCTATCCCAGATTAGATTGTTGTGGTAGATTGTTTTGGCCAGGATTTTTAAAAAACTTTTTTTCCAGAAAAGTAATCAATTAAGAAACCCCAGTGTGTGTGAATTATTTGCATTGGGCTGGTTCACACAATCAAAACAACCCTACAATAGCCCATGGATTATTTCAGGATGGTGGCAAATTTCCCCTTAATTTTAGACTGGTGGCATATATTATGCAGCCTTTAATGCATGCTATACAGTTGTAATAACTCAAGTAGCAAAAGCATATACACCAACAGATATGTAAGTCAGGATAACAAGACACATTCAACTTGTTCTGAATGGTGAAACAGGCTTTGTCCTTGTTTCCCTCAAACTGTAACCTCCTTGTGGCATATGGCAAGGCACTTTTGAAATGGCTATGAGTTCCAAAAACAAGTTGCAAAATGACATGTTAAAGTGTTTTTTGTTCAAAGAAACAAAGGCATATATTACATTGGGCATGCCTAAAGTGGCTTATTGTGCTATTTCGTAAACTTACCTGAAAATAACTGCAGTGTGTATAAGTTGAGGCTGTAGGACTACAGCATCCACTTAGGGGATCCATATGCGTAGGCGGAGAGCAACACTGCAGTACAGCTGGAAATCAATAAATAACACTGTAGACAATAAAAGGCCTTCCCAGACAGAGTGGATAAAAATCAACAATGAAAAACCAGATTTTTAAACATTCAGATCAGATTTTTAAAAATTTAAATTGGATTTTTTTTTTAAATAAAATGCTTTCTGAGGAAAAAACCCCATCAATAGATAGTTTCCTATTTAAGATACATTATAGTCCAAAGGTTATTAATCCTTTGAATAACCTTTGAACTATAAGGATTCATTTAATATTAGTTTTTAATTATGTAGCATGAGGTTATATATTTATTTAGAATATTCATTTATTTAGAATACTTATATGCCGTCCTTTCGCAAAAGCCTCAGGACTGTTTCAGTTTTTTGGTCAATGAATTCCATTAATCCATTCACAATGCCATGCTCTTCCAGAGGTTTCTATAAGATTACTGGACATTTTTCTATCTAGAAGACATTATCACAGATGCTTGGCTTTACAGTTCTCTTGAATTTGTGTCTGCAGAGATCATGTGCTCTTCTTCATGCAAAAATGTTATAAAATAAACATACAGAGTTGAAGAAAAGACCTTAGTCCCATTGCTGCTTTACAAATATATGTATATAGAATCAACCCCTTACCTCTTAAGAGCTACATTTCAAAAAATTCAATGAACAGAAGATTGTTGGGAGTGGACTAGATCTGCAGAGGAAGCGACATGTGAGGAGGGAGGGGCAAGCAGGACAAATGAAAGTGAAACCTGTTATACTCCACCAGTCTTTGGATGTTTTTGTGCATAGTCTGAGATTTATCTTATTATTCTTTCCCTGGAGGAGAAAACCTATAATGGCAGCAGGGTGTAAAAGAGTCCCAGTTTGGGAATATTTTAATGAAGTTCATCTACTTGGGGGTAAGGCAGGCATGTGTGCAAATTATGTAGAAAACCATGATTTAATTCTGGTCTTCCTAACTAGTGATTTAAATCTATTTATTTAAATCAAATCCACCCTATTCCCAGACATTAAAAAAAAAAACACTTCTGGGTTGAATTTTTACTATATATTCTTGTTCTGCTAGCGTCAAAGTAGCATCAGAAATGCAGTAGAAGCAGTCCCCGGGTTATGAACGTCCAAGTTACGAACAACCCATACTTACAAATGAACTGCCATGAAGCCAATTTAAAAATGAGTTAAAGACAAATGGTTTGTACCATTGGGGGTTTTCAGTCTGCTGCGGAAAATGGTCATCACCATAGGGAAAGAAGCAAAGGGGGAGAGGGGGGTCACCAAAGCATCACCATGGAGAGAGAGAAAGTGCAAAGGGAGAGGGGGAGCCACCAAAGCATGTCTTTCTGCCCTGCCCATCTGGAGAGGGAAACCTCTCCAGTATTTCCTTGCTACAAAGAGGAGGCACTGGTAAATTTGGGCAGGAGGGGACGCTAGAGATATCCACAGATTTTCCACTTTCAGGAGAGTCCTGCGCCCCTAAACCCCACAAATGGTGGAAGGCTGGCTGTATTTGAAAGTGTTTAACTGTTTTATAAAGGTGATCCAACTTACATACAAATTCAGCTTAAAGACATTATCAGGAATGGAACTTGTTTGTAATCTAGGGACTGCCTATATTCTTATATTCTATCAATGTGTTAAAGACAGAAGAGGCCCTACGGAAACAAAGTTATAGAAAAGTGTGCCTGTCTTCTTGGAGAGAAGGCCACAGCTTTTAATGACCTAAATAAGAAGTATAATATTTGAACAATGACAGGATACTCTTACCAGAGAAGGGAGCAGCCTTACTGAAGTTCATTTTGAAATCAAGCACTCCCTTGCCTTGGTGGTTTATGGTGGTTAACTTGCATATGGTAATTCTTGACATACGGCTACTTTGCATATTACAAAATGTTTTGTAATATGGCCACCATTATGGCCAACATGGCCACCATTATGGCACCCAAAACCCACTGCATCAGATGGGCACCTCACTGGGCCTGATGGGAAATCTGCTTCTGAATGAGGAAGCCACAAGAAGAGAAGGATGCACACTTCCTGCCGCTTTTCTTAGGATGCCTTCAAAGAAGCTGCTACAGAGGGATAAGTACAGCTGGCTGTTCTGCATGCATACCTCCTATCAGTGAACAGATGACCTATCCAAATCAAAGCAGCCTTTTCTGGGCTTGCAACAGCTCATCTGTGGATGCAAATTTATTCCTCCTGTTTGTAGACCAAGCAGGATTGCTAAAACATTAAATGAGCTACAATTTGAACCCAGGCCAGTCTCTGTATACTGAAACGTAATTTTCAAGAGGGCACCCTAATCCTTTTAACCCTAAAAAATGTTTAAAAAACTAAATAATGAGGTCATTAGCAGTTTAACATTCATAAAAACAATGGTGCTGACATGCATTTTCCCACTATTTAAAATATAAATTTCATTTTTCCAGAGGTATGGAGGATACTCAAATCTCCTTGGAAGTGTTCCAACACTTTAATAAGTGTCTAAGTGTGACTTCAGTAAATCATCAGTTCTGAAGATGTGCTGATACTTCACAAAATACAACCCTTCTGAATTCTTTGCGAAAACTAATACTCAAAGCTGCTACACTGACAGCTTGAATAGGCAGTGAAGATGTGACTGATCTATGCCAAATCCCTACTAAAACTGCAATGTCTGAAGTGTCCATATGTATAGATATGTGTGTGTTTATAATCATAAATGCTACAAGGTAGTTCAAGGGCCATGGGATACCACAGCAGGTTTTTGTGGTAGACATGACAGTGGTTCTTAAAAGGCATACATATGTGCTTCAGAAGGTCTGACTTCCATGGCTATATAATGGAGGCCTGTAATATGGAGCCCTAAAGATCAAAGCCATTCTTAGGCTTGATCTTAGGAAAAATATCATTTTTGATTCAATTTAAAGTAATGAAATGAATGTAAATATTTTCCCCTTATCAGATCAAAGTCATATATTTAGGAATTTGTTGTGAAGCTGTAGTTGCTTCCCTTGTTATTCTGTTTTGAAAGCAACAGCAGGATAAATTCCAAAACAAGGGCCACCTTGTTGGTGGCAGCACATATATTTTGGATAGCAGATGACCGAGGTTCAGTTATGGCATCTCCAATTAAAGGAGCACAGACTGTGGAGAGACCCTCTCTGTCAGAAGAAGCATTACTGGTCTTGATGGAGTTAAAGTTCTGAGGCTGCTTCTAGATGGAAGTTCTGCATTCTTGTCTTAGCAGTTATGGTCACTGGCCTGCTGCTGAAACAGAGAAGTAAAATTGCCATGGGCTTCCAAGACTAATGGGGTGACACTGCTTCTTGGGGAGGTGGGAACTGTGTATATGGATATATCTCTTCAATGAGCAAAGGCAATTACCGACCATATCCCATGAGTTCTGCCCAGGGATAATCTGCACATACAAATATGAAGCTACATTGAATTACTGCAGATAAGATATTCTAATGGTCTATTGGTGGGAGGGTGATGGGAGAGACTTTCCACTGTTGTTGTTATTAAACAACTGAGTCCAAAACTCTTGAGGATATATTACAGATCATCAAAGCATCCAGTGATCCACCAGTAGATTCCAGTCTACCTTCTATCCAGTTTTATACATTAAAGCACACTTTTTCCCCCTGAAATAATACTAGAGCATGTTACCTGTTGGGTAGTAAGCTTGGGAATATGGTGCTGAAGCGGCATAACTGGTATATTTCTGGGAAGATGTGGCCATTGTCTGTGGCCCGTGCTGAATGTGCACAGATGTAGCGCTGGGCTGCAGAGTGTAAGTTACCTCTGTTGGAAACCTCTGGAGTACAGGAAATGGAACCCCTTTGTCTGAAAAGGTCGAGGCCTCCACCTGCCCGGGAAGCATCCCAAGGGAGTTTTGCCATGTTCTGGGAGGAAGAGAAGTCCGATCTGAACCTTTCAGAGGGAAAGTATTTTGATTGTGAGATGATGGTGACAGGTAGGAGTACGGAGATAAGCTGTCTCGCCGAAAAGACCGGTGAAACTGTCCTAAAGTCAGTGATGCTGCACAGGGAGAAAGGGTGAGGAATGAAAGATTCACTCGGTTCACTAGATTATCATGTATAGCAAGAGACTTAAAGTTTCACATGCTGCATAACATCTTCTAATTAAATTTGCTCAAAATTTGCTATTAATCAAAATGTATAGCAAGCAATACTCAAAGAAGTAACTCCCTATTTACAGGCTGTGAAGCAAAATTATCCTCTTTGAATCAGACAACATATAGCCCTGGTTCAGGATTTCTTTTACTGTGTAATCTCTTCCCGTTTAGGGCATCAAGTCATGCCCAAATGTCACCACAGAGCTAAGAAACATTTAGATTGGCACACAGCCTGAATTTCCAGTTCAGAACTCAAAGATGCCTTTTGAACAGCAAGACTGTGATGTCAACAGACTGAACTTACCCAAACATCTCTGTGGTGCAAGCCCTCTTGATTGATATGCTCAAACTGCTGATACTACACTAGCACAGGGAACCTTTGTATATTCATTTAAGTATATATGGATATCCTGCACTTCAGAAAAACCTTTCTCAGGATGGTTTACAGCAATCATATTTCTTCTTCATCATCACCATCATAATCCATGATGCAATATAGAAACATCAAAAAGAATGACAATGCAGAAGCAAAAAGCAACAAATAAATAAAAAAGATTAAAATTCATCATGAAAGGGTTTGAGAAAATAAAGCTTTGAAAAAATAAAAACATCTCAACATTTTCCCAGGAAGCCATGCTGCCTCTAGCAATTCTTGGAGTTGTAAGACTTTGTCTAATCATGCATAAGATTGTGTCCTTAGTCCTTCGGCTTGAAACATGTGGTGTGGGACAGAGACTCGGACGAGCTGGTTCTAATCCCCGCTCAGCCATGGAGCCAACTGGGTGACTGGGCCAATCAGACTCAGCCCAACCTGCCTCACAGGGTTGTTGTTGTAAGAAAAAGACAGGGATTGAGAGTAGGAGGTGGAGAATTGTGAAAGCCATTTCAAGTGTGTTATAAAAGTGGGATATGAATCTAATAAATAAACCTAGTATTTGGTGCAGTCCTCCTCCAGATGCCTCTGCCAAATGAAGCAAGAGGGTGGCTACTAAGAACAGGGGCTTTTTCTTGGTAGCACTGTAACTCTGTACAATGTCCTCCCCAGAAAGGATTGCTTGATGCCCACATGACCTTTTTTGGTGTCAAGTGCAGACTTTAAAATAAAAATTTCCCAGGCATTTTAAGATCAGTTTTTGTTGTTTTATATCATAATTCATTCATGTTGTAGATGATTTGTCTTTTACTTGTTTTACCTTTTTGCTGATCATTTATCAGAGGCATAAATATGTGCAGTTTTTACTCATTATTTTGTGTATTTATCGTGCACGGACTATAGAACCTGGGCTGTTCAGCAGTTCAGAAGGGCAATCTATCAATCAATCAAGGAAGATATATCTGGTCACCATCTGATGATGGCGGTACCCATGAGATGCCCTCAATGATGGCTGCAGTGTACAGGCAGGCTCAGATGGAAGTGTTCCTTAAGGTTTTATTTAATATATTTATTTCCCAGCTTTTCCTGTGAGGAACCCAAAGCAGCTTACTTAATCCTCCTCCACTCTATTTTAAACTTATAAAAACCCTGAGAGGTCAGCCAGACTGGACTCAGTGACTCATCCAAAGACCAAGAAGTGAATTGAACTCAAATCTCCTGAGTCCTAGTCCAGCAGTCCTAACAATTTCCCTACAGTGGCTCAGTGTTCCAGTGAAGGGCTTCAAAGAACAGAAACCTTCTCCAAAGCACGCAGGTGCCAATGAAGTTGTCTCATCTCTGGCAAAATGCTTTCCTGGCACCCTGCTCCAACGAGCAGCCTCACATAAGTTTTGTTTTTAAAATAACTTTCCAAACTGTCCTCTTAGGCAACCCAACATGCAACACATTGCAGAATATGTTACCATAGGTTGGTGCACCACCAGGCCTTCTGGTGGACTCCAGATCTGGTCATGGTGAGACCTGTCCTAATTACATGTGGATAGTTGTTGCAATACAGTCTCCATGGACTGTAAAGAGTTCTCGATTCAGAGACTGGACAACCATTAGCCAGGATACTTGAAACTGGATTCTTGTGCTAGATTTAATGGCCTAAGTGCCTCCCCTTGCCAACACACTTTTTTGTAAGCAGCCGCTGTCAGGCAGTTGACTGAGAAAGGGAGGAAGTGGCTTTGACAACAATTGAGCATATGAACTTGCAATTGGTTTCTGGGCCTATTCAGGCTATCAGTGATGTCATTTAATCAGTGATGTCATTTAAAGTCAGCCATTTGGGACTAATATATCTGAGGAGCTACCTTCTTCTGTGCAAATTTGTCCACTTAATGAGATCAACTGATGCCCTTGTGAATATCCCAAAAATCTCAGAAGAGGTTTTCATGCTGACATGAGAGATTTTTCAGTGGTTGTACTCTGGAACTCCCTCCTGCAGGAGGTTTTAACTTCCTATCAAGTGTTTTAAAAATTCCTTCTTGGAAAAGCTTTGAGCCAGGGTAGTTGTTCTCTCATTTAACCAACTTACTAGAGGTTGGTTAAATTATTTTCAATATGTGTCAATAATTCTTATCTTTCTATTCTGCTGTTTTTCTTCTTTTGGTACTTTATTATTATTTTACAGTTAAACATAATCTCATTGTTGCTAGGTTTCTGAGCTCAACTGAGGAAAGGTGGGATATGCATGTTTTAACATTAATCAAAGTGGTTGGAGCATGAAAAAGACCCCACCATACCTGGGTTGTGCACCAAGTGTAGGCCAATTCATGCAAAACTTCTTTGTTCTGCATGCATGGCTTGTTGTTCTGGCAGCAAGAACACATCGAAATATTTCACACATCAAAATAAACATCCGTGTTTTCCACATCTCTTATTGTAGGGGCGGGGCCCTCCAGATGTTGGAGTGCAAGTCCTTTCAGCCCTGGCAAGCATAACCAATTGTGAGAGTGGTGGCACTCCAGCATCTGGAAAAATCACGTTTCCCATCTTGTCGTATAGTATAAATGACGTTTGTGTAGAATCACTCTGTGAAAACCCCTGACTACAGGATGCAGTGCAAAAATGCAGAGCAAACATTCTTCTAAGCTGAGGCTATCTCACCCTCAGAATGACCAGTTTACAGACTATCTTTTCCAGGCAGTTTTGAGACCAAGGTGGTTGGTAATGGACAGGAACTTAACATTTTTCATTCTGTTAAAAATGAAGGAGGAAGAAAGCTTCCCCCAGTGCCCCTCATCTAGTTTCCTTTTTGTTTCAATGTCTTGTTGGCATCTAATGGGTGCAGAATCAGCTCTTGGGCTTGAACACCAAATATGATGAACAGTTTGTGCACCCTAATGTATTAGAGAGAGAGAGAGAGAGAGAGAGAGAGAGAGAGAGAGAGAGAGAGAGAGAGAGAGAGAGAGAACCTAGCCTTTTGTGAAAATTGTTTAGTTGCTGGGAGCTATAAAAATACTAGATATTGATCCTTACTAAGACAATGAGGCACCTACTAGAGGAGGACCGGGATGAAAAAGAGTTCGAGACTAATTCATCCATGTGGGAGACCTGGGTGAGTATGAAGAAAATAATCTAATCAGAGAAAATGGTGACAGGAGGCAGCAAACTGTACCAGAAATTTACGCTATGTTTGACAAATTGTGCAAACATGAACAAAAATGAATCAAATAATGCATTTCTACACAGCTATATTTAGGACACAATCTTACACATATTTAGACAAAAGAATTTCCAGCATGCTGGGTTGACATGCTGTGAACTGTAGGACATTTTCCGTTTAAACATGAATTGTATTATGCCCAACCTGCTTAACCCACTCTTTCTCCACAAGCTTTCTTCAAAAGGTAGTCCTGGATAAAATCTCAGACTCTTCATAGAACTACAGTTTGCAGGGTTAAGGGAAACATGGCACTTTAGATAGGTTTTCATTAAGTGCCTGGAAGGAGGGCACCAAGAGGGGCATTTACTTTGGCTAATTAGTCATTAGATAGAGTAAGTGACTGGGGACTGAGGTAAATAGTTTATTTGCTTCTCATTGGAAGTCTCCTTAGCCATGGCACTGCTGATGGAAAAGGAGAAAGTGCACATTCGGCCAGATTTAAGTGTTTTTGGAGATCTGGACTATTTCTTTTCAAGCAGAGTGGTCTCAGAACTTTCCTCCTGCCCTTTAATAATGGCTTATGGATGTAGAAAAGATTCAGGTCTCTCGCGATTATGAATGCAGAGGGTTGTGGCGGGTTGGGGTTAATTTGAAGCCAAAAGGTGTTGAAGCCAACCTCTTTCCTTCATAAAGAAGCTATGCTGATTTCAGTGAGGTCTACCTTCAAACCTCAGCTGGCAAACTGTGGAGGTGGGTGGGACTGTGTGGGTGAAAACGCTGCATCTGAGTGCTTTCCACTTCCTCTGCAATGACTGAAAAGGTGTCATGTGCAGCAGTCACAAGAGACCAAAACTGAATGCCAAAACTCAGCAATGGAAGATATTGCAATCTTTCACAGGCATGTGTATTTTGTATCAGCCACTGAGTAACCACAATCACTGTGCATATGTCTCACCCTCAGTGTCTGGGATTAGAGCGCACAGTTGCCATGCATGTCTGAGCCAAGAGAGGTGTGTCTCTCTACAAAGGAGCTGAAATCTGTTTCAGTTAAAACTAGGGTGCAATCCTATGCAAGTTTAGACAGAAAAAAAGGGTACAACTCACAGCTTGCCCCAGGCAATACATGTACTCAAACACATTTGGAACTCAAGATGACCCTTCTTCCAGCTGATGAAATGGGCTGCAGTCCATGAACGCTAATGCCATAATAGATGCTGTAAGATTTTAAGATGCGACAAGACTCTTGGTTTCTCCTGCTGCGACAGATTGCAACCCCTCTGGCCTTTTCTGTATCATTCCAATTACATATTAATAAATATGTAAGTTTTGAAGGAGCCACAAGGGCATTTGTTATTTCTGCTGCAGTGGACTGATACAGCTGTGACCCCTCTGAAAGTGGTGATGGTACTAACACTTGTGGATGATGTGGGGCCAGTACTTGTCTTCTCCAGCTGTATGCACCCATGCTTGCTGGGCATGATGGAAGTTGCAGTCAAAGACATCTGGAGGCCATGCAGCTGGAGAAGACTGAGCTAAGCTAGGCCAGGGAGGGGCAGAAAAGGCTTTCTGGACACTGTGCACTGCAGTTCCTTGCACTCCCGACCCTTGGCCACACTGGCAGGGGCTTCTGGAAGCTGAACTCTAAGAACATCTGGAATGCAACCTTCTGTCGACCCCTGAACTAGGGTCATTCAAAGGATGCGTGTGCCCCGAAACCACCACCAGCAGCTCCCGTTCTGGTCTCTCAAACACGGAGCCTCTGAGTAAATGCTGGCTCTTCTCGCTGGGGCTCCTTAAGGGGCACACACTCTGCACATGTTCCTGAGCCGCTGCATGAGGGGCGAGGAGAAGCTGGTGGCCAGGGGTCTTGTCGTGGTGTCCTCAGCACGTGCCTGAAAGGTGCCACGGCCGCCCGCCACACGCGAGCGCGAGGCAGGAGTGGCGGCAGGCCGGGCTCCCCCGGCCACGGGCCAAGCGGGCGCCCTGCGCACGCCTTAGGCGGCGCGGGGGGGGGGAGCCGCGGGCCGCGGGGCTGCGCTGCCCCCCGCCCGCCCGCCGCGACGGGTGGCGGGGCTGCCGGCCTCGTCTCACCGGGCTTGCCGCTGTCGCCGCTCTTGCCGGCGGCCGGCGCCGCGGGGCTGCCGTGCGGGTGCTGCTGGGCCAGCAGGGCCTCTTCGCCGTGCAGGGAGGTGCTCAGCAGGCGCTGGAAGCGGTTGGGCGGCCGGCTGGTGACCTCGAGGCCGGCCGCCAGCTTGGCCTTGTTGGCGCTGGTCAGGCGCTTGAGGTGCACCAGCAGGTCGGGCCGGTCGCGGCGGAAGTGCGGGCTGTGGAAGTGGTGCAGCGGCCCGCCGGGCGCCGCGGGACCCGGGCCCGGGCCGCCTGCGCACGACGGCGACGCCGGGCCGCCGCCGCCGCCGCCGCCGGGCGGGCCCAGTACCACTTTGCGGAAGCCGTACAGGTTGAGCTGCCGGATGAAGCTGGTGAAGTTGGTGGTCTTGAAGAGCTCGGGCGGCGGCGGCGCGGCGGCGGCGGGCGGCGGCGCTGGGGCCGCCCCGTCGCCCGCCGCCGGCCCCCCGCCGCCGCCGGCGCCCAGCAGCTCGACCTCGAACAGCGGCTGGTCGATGAGCAGCCCTTCGCCGCGGGCGTCCCAGCGGATGGAGCGGAAGCGCGGGCTGTTCACCAGGCGCCACAGCTTGGCCGGGAAGTTGTTGGGGTTGATGGGCGCCGCCGACAGCAGCGGGTCCTCCATGGGCGCCCGGCGGCCGGCCGGCTGGCTGGCGGGGCCGTCCACACGCGCGGCCGCCCGGCGGGGCTGCTGCTCCGCCGCCGCCGCCGCCTCAGGGCCCAACGGACGGTGGAAGCGCGGCGCGAGGCCGGCCCGCGCCTAGCCAACGGACGCCGCCGTCAATCATCGCCGCCCGGCCGGCCGCCCGGCCTTCCGCGGGCCTCTCCCGCCAAAAGGCGGCGGCGGCGGCGCCCAGCAGCGCCTGCGGCCTGGAGCTCGGCGCCGCGCGGAGAACACGCGGCGGGGCGGCGGCGCCTCCGGCTCTCCCGCGAAAAGCACCCAAACGAGTTCTCCGGCGGGGGACACGAGCGGGCGCGCGGTGCAAGCGGAGAAGCCGCGCCGTAAGGGCGTTTCGGGAGTCCCGCCGCCCAGAGATTCGGTCGTGGGCGATGTCGAAGTAAAATGATGAGGAGTAATAATAATACTCCCTCGTCCCCAACGCTGGAGAGGGTTTAAAGCAGCCGTACTGCCCCGCGGGCTCCCAGCGCCCTCGCGTTCACAGTCATTTTAGAAATAACATTACCTCACGGCACCTCACGGCAAATGAGGAAAACACGTTTTTCAACGAGTAGGAATTGCCCCCTCAGGCGCCCCGTTTATGGATAATTAATAATAATCCTAAAATTCTTCATAGACCTCCGGTGAGATGAGAGAAGGTCGCTTGTTAGAAGTAGAGATCGATCGAACGGCCTCATTGAAGGCTTCTGTGAAAGGGGGTTAAAAACAAAACCGCCTCATCGGCCTCCCGCACAAAGCGCCCCATTAATGGGAAAAGAGTTTTAAAAACCCGGGAGCCGGCAAACCGGTCTCTTCCCAGCCCCTCGGGGCGGGAGTCCTTTGTTTCCTTTTTCAGTAGTAAGATTTACCGGAAGGGCTTCCCTCAAGGCCTGGCTAAGAAAGTGTTTTTTAAAAAGAGTACAAGAAATTACTTCACAGGCTTCCCTCAGCCCCATTCAATGAAAGCCTTTTGTTCTGGGGATTAGAAAAACCCAGATCAACAGCTCATCCGAATGTGGCCTTGGAGACTGCATGATGTATCTGCACTCTGTATATGGGCAGAGGCAGCTTTTTCCTCTTCTGCAACGTATAGCCAGGAGCAGCTTCTTTCCCGATGAAGCGCTGCAAATGTAGCTGACCAGGCCCGCTGTCTTCCTGCACCTTTTGTGGTGCCACACCTGGGACCCCCTGGCCGCACCTGGCTCTTGCACCAAGAATTCGGTGCAGTTCTTGCACGCTAATAAATGTGTGCCAGCAGGTGCATGAAGGGCCCTTTTCCTTCCACTGAGAGCAATGGGGAAACCTGTCTCGCATGCTTAGAGCTGGCAATTGTGAAAGTACCCGTTCACATAAAAGATTTTCACAGAGATTTATGAAGAGGTCTGAGAGATTTATTTGAATTAAGACCCATTTTCTGCTCCCTTTTGCATTTGCTGTAACCAATGAAGAAGGCTTTCTTTGAATCGAAACACACACAGAAATGTTTTTAATAAACAGAGATAACCATGTAAGAACAAGATTTACAGATTCTCTCCTTGAGGTTTTGCATCTGAAAAGTATCAGTGTGATCTTGGCCTATGGCACCTATCTTCTGAGAAACTAAGGGCCTTCTCAGTGGCTGCCCCCAACCTCTGGAATGGGCTTCCCAAAAGGTCCCCTGGTGCCGTCTCTAATTTCGGTGCCAGGCAAAAACCATCCTCTTCACGAAACCTGAATTTAAAAAATTGATTAGAAGTGCTCACTCCACTGCAACAGATTTCCTCCCGACTTGTACTGTATATTGTTAGCTGCTTAGAGAGTCCTGTCAGGCTACTGGGTGGCATTTAAAATAAATAAAGTAAAAAGTTTTGCTTCTGATTCTCTCAGGAAGTAGTCGTAAGCATGTTTAGACAGAAAAAGGCCTACAACTCCCAGCATGTCCCAGCTGATCATGCTGGATGAAGCATGCTAGAATGGGGTAGTTCAACACGAGGCCCATCAGCCCCATGCAGCCTTCAAGGCCTTTTTCTGCCTAAACTCCCTCTTGCCACTCAGTGCTCCCCCCCACCACTGCCGTTTCCCCCAGTCTGGATCCCAGCGATGGCATGGGCATGATTGTGGTGAGCTCCCGAGGCCCATCCTGCTCCCTTCCTGAGAGGGTTGGGCTGGTAGTCACACAAAAGCTCACCCCAGCATGTCTCCCGCCATTCCAGCTGACCAGCGCAAAGGCACCCGGCACCGTCTCATTTACCAGGATGGTCAAGAGCAGGTCTCGCAGAAGAGTGCAGGGAGCAGCTTGGGCAGCGGGACCAGAAGGGGCAGCAGGACCAGCCGGCTCCTTCCCCCCCCACCCCCCGCTTGGCGGTCATTGCTTTGCCCAGGTGACAAATCCCGAACTGTTTGCATGCAGTAAGGCATATTCGTGGGGCCCCAGCAAATGGGGCAGCAGCCCTGCCTGGTCGAACAGGGAGAAGATCGTGCCTAGCAGGCCAATCCCCATCCACTTTGCTGCATCTGCTACCACTGCTGTGGACACCCCTTTCTTGCCTCCCATTGCAACTTCATCCAAACAGGGCTGAGGCAAGGGTTTTTTGGTTGTTATGGGGAGCCACACTAATGCCTTCTCCCATGCTAATCCTTTTCCCTCAGCAAATGAGGTGGTACGTCCATCAGCATTTGTACCTGGGATGTGTATGTGGGGATTTAAGCCACCATGCTGCCAAGCCATAGCCCTGCATTGGGCAGTGTTGGTGGATTGCAACTCCCATCTGCCTAGCTAATATATAATGGTACAGCGTGAAGGGGGGAGTGCAGTGCACCAACACCTTTGGGGCCACAGGTTGTCCATCCCTTGCAGTACAAGAGCAGTCAACTTTGAACTTTTCTGAATTGGGACTCTTCCACCTATGAGACCCACTGAAAAAAATAAACATTCTCTTTCCTAGTTCTATCAGAGAAGCCAGGGATTGAACCAGAAACTTTCCAAACACAAAGCACTGCTATAATCAAATAGCAACACTACTGAACTTTTAAAGTCCTCCTCTACAAGGATCAACTTGTACTGCAGAGGGACGGACACCAGATGAAATAGGCTGTGGTTTTTTCAGTGGTAGGTCAGAGATGAGATGAGAGTTTGGGCAATTAGCATCCTGTATCTTAACACTAGGAAAAAAGACACAACCACTGTTGCTTAACATCCAGAGATACAAGCTGCTGAGAATGAAGCGGTGTGATGTGCAGAAAGCGTGTTTTCTCCCCACCCCATTTTAACCACAACTCCATCCATAGAGGACAGCCAGCCTGGTCCCCCAGGCTTCCTTCTGTTGCTTAAAAGCCAGGATGGAAGGAAAGACGCAGCAGTTTGGGCCAGGGGGGTTAGGCTTCCGCTTTTCAGCCCAGCAAAGCAGCAGCCCCCATCCCAAGTGAGAGCTACAACTTTCTGGTGCCTTGCTCTGGGGAGTAGAACAGAATGAATGAAGAGAAAGTTACAAATGCCGGTTATGTTTGCAGGACACAGAGAAAAGGGACATCATGTGTACTAATGAGTCAATGGTTTCATGTAAGCCATGCTTTGAGTTTTCAAACTTCTCTATCTCCAGCCTTCTTGGATAACTTCCTTTAAGGCACAGCACAGGAGCAACCAACAGCTAATAGAGGAGAAAGACTCTTCGGTCAAGACTAAATAACAAGGCCAAACAAAGCAGCACTAATATAGAGATTTTATTCAACTGTATTGAATTTCTTACAGCACATTGTTTGTCACAAAGCTATTGATCTGAATTTGGAGTTGGTATATTTTTTATTTTTTTGCCTGAAGACAGTGACACAAATTCATGAGAGCTGAAAGCAGTTTTGATTAACCATGGCTGACTTGAAGGCCCACCATGCTCTTCATTTCTCTCTCTTCATTTTCAGATTTTTTTTTTGTTTTTGTTTTATGACTGTGCAAATGAGCTGAAAATGGAACCCATTATGAACATTCCTTTCCTACTTACATCATTTTGTACAGACAATGTTCAGAGTATGGCAAAATCAGAAATTGCAATCTATTTACCAATATGAGGTTTTTGCTCCCTGAAAGAAGCTGGAGGACAATGCAAGGTAATCCTGTGTCAGAGAAAGATAGGGCTTTTAGGCCTATGACCAAAAGCAGGCTGAAATGTGGAAGGTAACACCATGGCAGACAGAACCGCTGTAAGTTTTAAAATGCAGCCAGGAACTGACCACTGGCAAGACTGAGAGGAACTGTATTCTCAGGCTCTCAAGAAAGAAGTCTGGCACACCCTTCCTATGTGGAATATAAGAGGGCTCCCGGATTTGCCTAGAACCTCTCATAATTCTGTCATTCCCAGCTTCAGGATAAAGTGACCATGAACATCAGTCGTGAAGGTCTGTGGAAATTTCAGCAGCGTCTCACTCCCCCTACACCCCTACAAATGATTTGGTGCTTGTTTGGGTGGAAGGGAAAGTATTAGGACAAGGTAACTGCTACAGTTGCTACAGTGCAGCAACCATAAATCAGGACAGCCATTTCCAAGGGGTGTTTTATTTGATGCCAGAATGAACAGGGAAGCATTCTTGCAATGATTATGATAATCACAGTCTAAATTATCCCTTGAAGCTTCCTGAACAGGGACGGAAAAGACTCCTTTTGCCAGTGTTCCCTGTCTCCCGTTTACGAAACCGGCATCCTCCCATTTCATTCTCCAGGCTATAGTTTAAGTGCAGAGAAATAACATTAGCAGCATTTTGGACTGAAACCCTCAAGCACACTAAACAGCACATTCCAGGAGGTAAAGAAAACCCACCCAGCCTGCCTTCCAGGCACAAGGTTTTCAGGATAAAGAGCAACTAGAAATAGGGAAACACAAGTGCAGCATGAGGGAAGGGAATACACGCTGTGGCATGGATCCAAGGAGGCTCAAGGGGTCTGTTCTATGAGGACACCAGTTGGGAACCAGCTGCCCGAAACCCACAGTGGACAGGAAGTGCAACAAGCCAAACTGAACTCTGCTTTCCACACACATAAGCCCAGCTGCCAGGACTAAGTGTCTGTTCCCTGAAGGGACATGGGGCAGGTGCAGACGTAGACTCTGCTTGATAAAGGACCCCCCCCCCCCGCTCCTGCTACTGGTACCACAGCTGGTCTCAAGCCATCCTGGGAAGCGGTTGGCAAGCTGAACACAATTGAAGCATGTCTAATACAGCCAGAGCAAACTCTGGGCCTGTATTCTTCTTTCTCGCACAATTCTGCCTGCCTGTCTGCCTTAGTGAGGTAGGGGAAGAAAGGATCTGATTCTGATCATGCCTGTCTGTTGCTTCTTGGAACAGCGCAATTATCTGTGCTCCATCACTCGCCAACTCTCTGAAGAAAGACACAGTGGTCTCCAGTTTAGCCTCGGCTCTTCAGACCATAAACAGTACCATAAAGTAGGCCGTATCACACTCTTTAATCCAATTTCCTCATCTCCAATACACAGGGCACCAAGTGGGAGGGGAATCGCCGACAGTGCATACAAGGCTTGGTGATCAAGTGCTGAGCTACCAACCTCCTCAGACGCAGCTCTGTCCTTCCAGTCCGCAAGGTGAAAAAAGGCCAAGCTCTGACAGGTTCCCTCTGCTGGCATTCAACTGGAAGCTGTGGCAATGGGCTTCTTCAGATGCTGGCTCAACAGTTCCCTGGCACGGGACATCTGGATGTGGTCGTAGCAGGAGTTACAGACGAGGACTGGGTCATAGAGCTGCTGGTCAGGAATAGGCAGCTTCAGGTGGCAACAGCCAGCGCAGAACACGTTCCCACAATTCCTAGCGAGGCAAAAGCACAACGTAAGGATGGCAGTGACCCTGGGGCCCAAGCGGGTGGTTCACAGGGAAGATCAGGTCATAAGAGGGGCACCAAGGAGAGTCAGCACTTCTAGGAACATCCAGAATAGAGGTGAGGAGCCAATCTGGCCTGCTGGGGGACCCTTGAGAACAAGGCCTCCCTCCCTGGTACCCACCCTCTTTCCTATAACTATCAATCGACTGGTTTTGATAAGTTTCCCCCTCATTCTGGAAAGCTTAAATCCCTCTCCCAAGGCTTAGCGAGACCAAGAGCTTTAAGCCATACAGGCTGAGATTTTCTGTCTGCTGGCCCCAGCCCTGCCCATCACTGGAACGGTTTCTCTGAGAACCATTCTAAAACTGATACTGGTTCTAGGCTGAAATTCAAGGTTCAATCCCCTGTCTTAGAAGTGTGTTCGATTTTTTAAATTATTGCATTTATATCTTACACTTTCCCCATTCAGGAGCCTGTGTCAGCATGTATGGTTGTCCTCTTCTCCATTTTATCCTTAGAACACCCATGTGAAGTAGGATAGCTTGAAAACCTGTAATTGTCTTGAGATTTCCCAGGCTGAGTGAAGACTAGAATCCAAATCTCCCATTCCCTGTCCAACATGTGAACCATTATGTGACATGGGCTCTTGCTTGGCATGGATGGATTAGACAATGGAGAAGAGGAGACTCAGAGGGGATCTGTTGGCAACATGCAGGTGTGTGAGGGGGTGTCACACAGAGGTGGGCAGAGACCTGTTCTCCCCTGCAGAGGAAGGCAGGACGCGCTCCAAGGGAGCCAAGCTCAGGGAACCCAGGTTCCATTTGGATGCCAGGAAGCACTTCCTGACAGTTGGGACCCCCAGGGTGTGGAATGGGCTTCCTCGGGAGGTGGTTGAGGCCCCATCGGTGAGGGTGTTCAAGGACAGGCTGTTGTGAGCGGAGCCGGCTGGAGCCGGGGGTCAGAGTAGATGGCCTGGGAGGCCCCTTCTGACTTGCTGTTTCTCTGTTTCTAACTGCAAATTCTAAGTATATTGTTGTTGCTGATTATTTCATTTCTGAACTGATCCACATTTCTATACTGCCCCAGCCTCTCTCTGGGAGGTTTATAACAGTCAATAAAAATAGACAATAAAAATGTAAAATCAGAAAAAAACATTTAAAAAGTTTAAGCACCTGGAACAGGCAATAGCAAAAAATACTTGACAAAACACATGGAATGGGTAATCCCCCTCAAACCTCTGGGTGGCCAGGTAAATCTTTAAAAGGCTTCAGAAAAGAAGGCCATTTTTAACATGGTGCTGAAAAGATGACAAATTTGGTCCCTGTGGCTGCAGGAACAAGCCCTGGTGGGGTTGGGGCAATGAAAATAAAACCTGAATTAACTTTGAATCCTATGACTTCTATACCCTATTTTTCCTTGTGAGTGGGGATGCAAGAATAGTGACTTCCAGAGAGTGTGGGGAGTGCCCACAGTTCAGTGGCAGAACAAATGTTGCTCATAAGGAATGCCTCAGGCTGAACCTTCACCATCTCTGGGTCGAACAATCTTAGGCCATAAAGTCAGGAAAGGCCAGGAACAGCTACCACCCATCTTGGATGAAACAGAAGGACAATCTTTGTATGTTTATATATCCATCTACAGAAGCTGGGCTACCACACAGGCAGTGGATGCTGCTACTTGGTCACTCGATCTTGCACAAGGATTACTATTCCTCTACTTCACACTTCTCATTTTGCCCCCATTCCAGTCCCTTTTACAGCACTCAATTGTTTTACCCTCATAAAATTACATGTCTATCCCTTATGTTTGTCACTGTGTGCACAACTATTATTTTCTTTTGGACCTTAATACAACAATCTTTGACAACTATGTCCTCAGTACTAATCTTTACACAGTTCTCTGGGGCCACAGTGTTTCAAGACACACTGCAATCCAATGAAAGCAAGCACACCATGGCTTGTAGTGCAGCAAAGGGCAAGAATCATTGTTTTTAATGATTTTCCACTTTTTCACCCTTTTTCTTTGTAAAAACATTACACTGGGGTTGCAGCGTTTCCTTTCCTTTTCTAAGCCTAAAGAATATTTTTGCTCATTCCTTTCCCAACAAAAAGCATATATATATATTAATCCCCAAGTATCTAAGCAAGTGGACGGCAATTTCACTGCTAGCTGTAGCTGAATAAAACTTTGGACAAATGCAGGTGTGCTGGGCTGTCCTAGAGAAATTCCCTCCCTCTCCCTGCAAAACGGAAGAACGGAAGATTTATGTAGTTCCATTCCTAACAAATCCCTCCTAGCCAGTATTTTGTCTACCGTAGAAAATTAGGATGTTGTTTTCAAAGGTGGGGGGGGGGGGAGGCAAGGAAAACAGACATCTAGCAGGGCAGGGTTGTGGCAATTACTGAGCATTACCTGCAGTGATGCCTACGTTTGGCTAGCCAGAACTCACAGTCACAGTTAAAGCAGTGTGAGGCCATGTGGTCTGGAACCCAGCGCGTGACCTGCAGAAAAATCAGTGTTAGATCATTGTCTCTAGGCATATGTGGAAGATATGGCTAGAGTTCGTGTTCTAAGCACTTGGGACTTTTCATAAAGGTGTCTGATAACCAGGAAATATTTCAGTGGGGAGCTGAATAACAATGAAAGGTTGGGAAAGGCTAATGTTTCATCTAGGAAAAGTCTTCAATCCCTGACAGCACATCAGAGAACGATTTGTCCCTCAGGACAAGGAAGGAGGAGGCGCATCGTACTGTTAATAGGATCCTGCATGAGCCCATTCTAGCTGCTCAGAGGCAGGCAGGCAACTGATCTCACCAGTGAGCATTGTTCTTCTGAAAAGAGTGTGACTGCATGAGATGTTCTTTATATGGCTGAACAGGGAGGTGGAGGGGCAACCACGGAGGAAAAATGCAGTGGAAGGCAGTGCTTGTCCTGCATCACACACTACCACCATTTGTGGTAGCACAGCCCACTGAGAAGCCACAGCAGCTCCTTGTGTTAAGCCAACCACCAAAGGAGAAGCAACATACCTCAGTTTCCCTTTTATCAACTGGCTCCCAGCTGGCTTCGGAGAGGCACTCTTCACTGTGATCAGAGTAGAAATCCTCATTTTCACTGCCATCCGATTCCTTGAGGCAAGTCTGCAAGGAGGGCCATGACAGACGTTGGTGAACCTTTATGTCCCCAGATGTATTCCTACATCTCTCTTGAGTCTCAGACTCCCCAAGGAGAACCAGGAAGAGTAACCGCCTAGGAAGCACTTAAAACTGCCTTTTACTGGGCCAGGTATTTTGCCCACCTATGCCTAGTATTGCCAACCTTGACTGGCAGCAGCTCACAGGGTGTCAGGGCCTCCCCATCATCTGCTCTTTGATCCCTTTCATGCCAGGGAGCAAAGGCAGGTTGCTTACCGGTAGCTGGTCATTCTTCAAGTGGTCATCAGTGCATTCCAGCATTATGGGTGCTGCGCTTGCACAGTGCCTGTTGCCGGGAAGATTTACTAGCATTAACGGTTTTTGGTGGGAGCGCCGCGCCCTCCCCCGCCATAGTATAAATGGCTGGAGTGCCCGCCCTTTCCCCGGTCAGCTGAAGGCCGTCCGTTCACCACCAAGTGGAGCTGGCTGGTATCGAATCTGGCACATAAGGGGAAAAGAACACACACACACACACACACACACACACACACACACACACACAGTATAGGCAGAAGTATAGAACACCCAGTCACTGACACTGAGTGGGGCCGGTGGGCAGGTTGTGTGAATGCACAGATGACCACTTGAAGAACTGCCTTTCTTCACTGTGGTCTCTGTGCATCACACATTATGGGTGATTAACAAGCTGGTGGGACGCTGTCGTCACTGGAGAACTGTGGAGAGAACAGCGTGGCTGAAGGAGCTGTTCTGTCTGGCCTTGACGTTCAAGCGGTAGTGCTTTGTGAAAGTGGACGGAGTAGACCATGTGGCTGCTTTGCAGATGTCCTGCAAAGGGATGCCTGCACAGAGGGCAGACGAAGCAGCGACAGCTCTTGTGGAGTGTCCTTTTGGAGTAATGGGTAAGTCCAATTTTGAAAGGTGATAAGCCAGTTCAATCGTTTCAATGATCCATTCTGAAAGTCTTTGAGTACTGACAGGAGCTCCCTTGTCGTGTTCTGAATTTGGTTTTTCTAAATGACTCAGTCTGGGATCGAGAGAAGGCTAAACATCGCTGGACGTCCAGGCTATGTAGGGATCGATAGATCAGTGTCGATGGAGTAGGGAAACAGGCCAGTAGCACAATGTCCTGATTAAGGTGAAAAGGAGTCGCAACTTTGGGCAGGAAGGCTGGATCGGTGTGCAAGACTACTTTCTCCTTGTGGAAGTTTAGGTATGGAGGGTCAACATGAAGGGCACACAGTACTTTGGCTCTTCTGGCTGAAGTAATCACTACTAAAAAAAGCTGTTTTCCAAATGAGAAGGCGGAGATTTGTTGTAGTTAGTGGTTGAAATGGAGCCTTTGTGAAAGCCTGTAGGACGACAAAGAGGCTCCACATTGGAACTACAGGTTGGGTCAGTGGTTGGAAGTTTTGTAGTCCATGTTGGAATTGACGTACAAGGTAATGCGAGAATGCAGATGTACCTCCAATGCAAGATAGCTGCAATGTACACTTTAATGGAGGACAGTTTAAGACTCCCATGGTATAACGAGAGTAGAAATTGTAGGATGTTCTCGATGGTAGCAGACTGAGGTAGAAATTGGTTAGCAGCAGCAAAAGAGGTGAAACACTTCCATTTGGCATTATAAGAGCGTTGTGTGGTTGCCTGTAGTGCCATCCCGAGGCTATATAGCAAGGGGACGAAATAAATAAGTAAATAAGACAGACAGACAGACAGACAGACAGACAGACAGACAGACAGACAGAATAAACTGAAGAATAAACTGTATATCAGGATGAAAGCTGGCCAGGTCCGAGGAAGATGTCGGTACCAATGTCGATACCGAAGGAAATATTAGTCTGAGAAACTCTGATGCTGTAGATACAGCTGTACAAGGAGGAGGCATCGATCCTGCAGAAGGTGCATATATCGAATCCGAAGAAACTGTCGGTATCGATGCAGGAGAAACAGTCAATGAATGAGCCAGGCAGTGAGGTTTAGAGAATGTAGGTCGGGATGTTGTATGGCACCATGTTCCTGAGTAAGAAGATAAGGAACTTGAGGTAAGTGAAGAACTTAGTTGCATGAAAGCTGGAGAAGAGTGAGGAACTATGACTGATGGAGACACCAAGGATGATGAGAATGCCATGAGCATGGTTTTGTCGGATTCTGGCTATGCTCCTTATTAGTGGTATTGGTGGGAATACATAGAAGAATTTGTTCTCCCACAAAACCATGAGTGCAGCCCCGATCAAATCTGGGCTGATTCCTTCTCAGGAGCAGTATTTCCTGCAGACGGAGTTGTCATGAGTTGCAAGCAAGTCTATGTCTGGTGTTCCCCAGAGTTGAAGCAGATGTAGACAAATTTGTGCTCCAACGAAGTTGATGACCTGAGAAGGAACGAGGCAGGATTTTTCAGTATTAACAGAGTCCAAGACGATCTAGCAGGAAACAGGTAGCACTGATGAAGGCGAAAAGGTCGTCCCCGGAGGTGAGCACAAACGGGAGCCATGCACTTGGTGAAGACTCTTGGTGCAGTAGAGTCTGAAGGGAGCACGTTATATTCAAAGGCATCAGTATCAACAGTGAACCAAAGGAGGTGCCTGTAAGTAGGATGGATGTTGGTGTGAAAGCAGGCATCTTTCAAGTCCAGGGATGCGAACCAATCCTCTTTCCTGAGCAACGGGAATATATTTCGGAGTGTGGTCATTCAGATTTGTTTTGTTTTGTTTTAATATATTTATTGACCCCACATAAGTCTAGAATGGGGCACAGTCCACCGTTTCATTTCAGTACTGTAAAGTATCTGGAGTAGAAACCCTGCAGCCACTCGGAGAGATGAAGTTTACGCATTGCTCCTTTACAAAGCAGCTCGGTGACTTCTTCCAGGAGGGCTGGAGGGGCTGCTGTGCACCGGATTGTGCTGGAAGGCAGCACGGTCTCAAACTTGATTTTATATCCGTGCTCTACAATGGTAAGAACCCACCTATCAGATGTGATGGACTCCCAGATGGAGAGTTGGCTTTGCAGCCGGTCCCCAAAAGGGAGAGGGGAAGGTGGACTGGAGGAATGAGGAATGGTTCGTACATCCCATCAGCCTCTGGTTGGCGCCTGGGTTGTTGGTATCGAGGTGCATTTTGCCTTAGATTCCACAGTTGTCTTTGGCCATACTGTTGATGTCCCGTAGGGTATAGTTGATGGTAGGGCTGGTACCAGTATTGGGATCTGTTCCACGGCCACTTACGTCTCTGCTGGGAAGGATTTTCCATGTGACGTGTGGTCAGATGAGCTTTCTGGATGTTCTCGAGCTTGTTATTCGCCTTCGCATTAAACAATCGGAGTCATCAAATGGCATGTTCTTAACATGTTGTTTGGTCTCCTGCGGCAGATTACTGGATCTCAGCCAGGCGTGGTGACGAAGTGCAATGGCACCAACAAGAGCCCTGGAGTCACAATCGACATGATGTCTCACCATGTTCAGCTGTTGTCTGGAAGGCTGTATTGCCTCCCCAATGAATAAGCGGGTCAGTTCCCTTTGCTGGTCCGGGAGGAATGTAGCGAGGGACTTGATCTTCTGCCACAGAAAGAATTGATAATAGGCCATGGTGGCCTCATAATTCAAGACCAAGTGCCACTGCGGCGTAGATGCAGCGAGACACCATGTCAATTTTTCTGTCCTCCTTGTCAGCCAGAGTTGAATGTCCCTTGGCTTGTCTGTCTTGGGAGGACTTGAACACTATTGAATTCAGCTGAGGGTGTTTGAGGAGCGGGATGTCCTGCTCTCAAACCTTATACATCACCTCTAGACGCCTGGAAGTGGGATGTGGGTGGTTCAGGACCTGCCAAGTATCAGTCATCGCCTGTCGAAGAGTAGTAATAAAAGGCAGAGTGATGGACGATGAATCCTTTTAATGAACGATGTCGTAAATATTGTCTTGACTGGCTTCTATTTGCTGTTGGATATCTATCTCTAGTGAGAGATAGCGAGAGTAGCTCAGAGAAGGTGCCCTGGGAGTCGCCCGGAGATCCAGGACCTTGGGAAGAGATAACAGCGTTGGGAGATGTGGAGGCTTGTTGAAAATCCTCCGAATCTGAATCCGATATGTAAGGTGAACTGGATGAGGACCTGTCAGGAGATGGTGGACGGGTGAGCACTGCAGCAGAAATTGACAGGGTGTCCCTTGACACCAAGTGAGGGGTGGAATGATGGGGATGCATTTGTGGTCATGGGTAGTATCCATATAGGGGATAGTAATCCCACAGATAAGGCCGATCAAAGCGAAGGTTGTGGTGAGGAAGGTGAGGTGGTAAGAGGGAGGATGGGCACTGAGGTGCCCTCGGAGATCTCTCCAGAGATGATTGGGCCACAGGCGGAGTGGGTGATCTTGCAGGTGCACGTTCTGGTCCCATCTGGGGAGAAGATTCACAGATCTCTCCATTGGAGATAGAAGCCCTCACCAAAAGATTGGGACTGGAGTGCAGCGAGATTGTAATCCGCGGAGTTGACAATGGAGATGTCACCAGCATAACTGACTGGAGGCTTGGAGTTTTGGCCAGGACCGAGATCGGTGCAGCAGTTGGCTCAGAGCAAGGTACCTTGTCATGCCTGGCCTGAGGGACTGAGAAGGCCAAGCTCAGCCACTGCAAGCCCTTTTGGCTCTGGCCTCTTGGCAGAGCGGCAGAGCAGCAGAGGCACTGGCTGGGAGAGAGGGCTGAGTGGCCAGGGGACTGGCGAAGGCAAGGTAGGAGCTGGGCAGGTGGGAGCAGAGGTCCAGGAGCAGCAGAGAGGGAGGGGGCGGGGCCAGAGAGCGAGAGCAGCCAGGAGGAAGCAGGGGGCGGGGCCACTGGCCTGAGGGACTGATAAGGCCAAGCTCAGCCACTGCAAGCCCTTTTGGCTCTGGCCTCTTGGCAGAGCGGCAGAGCAGCAGAGGCACAGGCTGGGAGAGAGGGCTGAGTGGCCAGGGGACTGGCGAAGGCAAGGCAGGAGCTGGGCAGGTGGGAGCAGAGGGCCAGGAGCAGCGGAGAGGGAGGGGGCGGGGCCAGAGAGCGAGAGCAGCCAGGGGGAAGCAGGGGGCGGGGCCACTGGCCTGAGGGACTGAGGAGGCCCAGCTCAGGTGCAGCGCGTCAAGGGCATCGTCCCTCGTCTGCATCCCTGAGCTGCGGTCCGGACGGTCCAGAGACTCCCTTCCCTGAGACACAGTTTGATTGTTTGTTTGGTTGGTTTTTTTTGTTTTGTTTGTGTGGTTTTGTTTTGTTTTGTTTGCACTTTGCTTTGCTTTCTTGTGCTTTGTTTTTTCTTCCAATTTAAATTTAAGTTTATTTTCTCCTTGTGTGTGTGTGCAAGTGGGGTTTTTGTCTGGGAGAACTGGGCGAGTGAGAGGAACTGCAGGACTTACAAGACAGGGGACCAAGGTAAGGTCTCGGAAGGGTTACAGATGGCAGGCCAGGAGATGGCCTTGGCGGGAGTCACGGGTGTTGCTGTCCGCTGTGAGAGCTGCGACATGTTTGCCCTTCTCCCCCAGGAGAGGCAGGGATACACTGGCCCTCGGTGCAAGCTGGTGACCCTGCTAGAGGAGGAGGTGAGGTGCCTGAGGGCCGAGAGAGCTCTCCGGGCCCCTCCGGAGCAGCCCCCCTCTCGACAGAGGGCTGAGGGAGAGACCACGGGAGGAGCAGCTGCGGAGACATGGAGGTATGTCACCCACAGGAGGAGGAGGCCAGCACGGCCTCCTCCTTCTCCTGGCACCGATCTGGAGCTGGGAAACAGGTTCTCTCCACTTGGGGAGGCTGGGGCTGACGAGGCCTCGGGGGACCAGCAGGACCCCCAGCCTGGGACATCAGGAGGCAAGGGGGCCGCTGCAGGAGAGGCGAGGACCAGGGCACGGCTGCCCACCAGCACCAGGAAGGCACGGCGGCAGGTGATTGTTGTTGGGGACTCCCTGCTGGGGGGCACTGAGGCGGCGGTGTGCTGCCCCAGCCTTGAGACAAGGGAGGTTTGCTGCCTGCCAGGAGCATGCATCCGGCATGTGAAGGACAGAGTGGAGCATCTTGTTCGCTCCGGGGGTCACCAGCTGCTCCTGGTGATCCATGTGGGCACAAACGACGTGGCCAGGCAGGGTGTGGTCGGGATCGCCAGGGACTTTGAGGCCTTGGGGAAGAAACTCAGGGAGCTGAAGGCCCAAGTGGCCTTCTCGTCAATCTTACCTGTCCGGGGATTTGGGCCAGGAAGGGACAGGAGGGCCTCTGAGGTGAACGACTGGCTTAGGGTGTGGTGCCAGAAGGAACGCTTCGGGTTCCTCGACCACGGCACTCGTTTTCTTGCCAATGGACTTCTGGCAAGGGACGGGTTGCACCTCACGAGGATGGGGAAAAGGTCCTTTGGAGATGCTCTAGCGAGCTTCATCCGGAAGACTTTAAACTGAGCCAGTGGGGGGTGGGTTCAGGCCCCCCAGTAACGTGTCTGCACTGGACAAGTGTGCGGGGAGGATCGGGGCTCTGGGAGCAGGGCTTTAGAGATACTGCAGGGACTGACAGGACTTCTATGGAGATGGGCCAGGTACCAGGGAGGATGGGAGGAAGGAGGATGCTGGGCACTCCAAAGAAAGGAAGCGGTGGGAAGGAGTTGAGGTGCATGTACACCAATGCTAGGAGCATGGGTAATAAGCAGGAAGAGCTTGAAGTTCTCCTGGGAATAGGAGGATATGATCTGGTGGGAATCACAGAAACTTGGTGGGATGAAAGGCAAGTCTGGAATGTAAACATAGAGGGGTATCACCTTTTTAGAAAGGACAGGAAGGGAAAGAGAGGTGGGGGTGTGGCTTTATACGTCAGGGAAGGGATAGGATGCAGTGAGATAGAATGCAGCACAGATGGGGATTCGGTAGAGGCAGTCTGGGTGAAACTTAGGGGTTTTGACAGGGAAAGAGACCTGACAGTGGGGGTATGTTATCGCCCTCCAGGTCAACTTGAGACCCTGGATGATGTCCTGACAGGCCAGATTCTAAGGATATCTCGGGGGAGAGACACAGTAATTATGGGGAATTTCAATCTCCCGGATATTACTTGGGAGACTCACTCGGCGGTGACAGCCAGGTCACGTTGCTTCCTAGAAGCTCTAGAGGGTGGGTTTTTCACACAGCGGGTCCGAGAGGCGATGAGGGGGGGAAACATCCTGGACCTGGTCTTGACCAATAGGGAGGAGCTGATAGATGAAGTACAGATTAGGGGAGCTCTGGCCATGCAGCAGGGCGAGCACTAGAAGCTGGGACTTCAAGAGGGCCAACTTTGGCCAACTGAAGGCCAGACTGGGGAAAGTCTCCTGGGATAGGTTACTGGAAGGTAAGCGAGTTGAGGAGGGGTGGATGGCACTCAAAAGGGAGGTTTTGCAGGCGCAAGCCCTGACGATACCTCTAGTCAGTAAGGTGGGGAGGCAGAGGAGAGTGCCGCCATGGATGCGAAAGGAGGTGGTTAGGGAGATTAGACGAAAGAGGAGCCTCCATAGATAAATGGGTACTGGGGGAAATAGACAAAAGGGTATACCGGGAGGAGGAGGCCCATTGCAGAAGAATTCTTCGCAAGGCTAAGGCTGATTATGAGCTGAGACTTGCCAAAAATATCAAGAGCAACAAAAAGGGCTTCTTTCAGCATGTAAATAGGAAAAGGAAGGGGAGACAAGCGGTGGGACCACTAAATAAGGAGGAAGGAGATCCAGTGACTGACATGAGGGAACAGGCACAGATGCTAAATGACTATTTTGCCTCTGTGTTCTCCCCAAAGTAGGACGGGGGATATCCGTATAGGAGATTAGATTAGGCTGGGGATTTAGGGGCAGAGATTAGAGTCACCCCCCTTGAAGTCGAGGGGCTCCTCAGGGCATTGGACATTACAAAGGCGCCAGGCCCTGACGGGTTACACCCGAGAGTACTTAGCCAGTTGGCAGGGGTTCTCTCACACCCGCTGGCCTCCATTTTTGAGGCCTTGTGGAGAACGGGTGAAGTTCCAGAGGACTGGAGGGTGGCATCGGTGGTCCCAATTTTCAAAAAGGGTAGTAGGAAGGACATGGGGAATTACAGACCGGTTAGCCTTACGTCCATTGTAGGAAAAACAATGGAAAGGCTCATAATAGAGAGAGATCTAGTGATGCTAGATAGGGAAGGGAGGCTGACAGCCACACAACACGGCTTCCGCAAAAACAGGTCCTGCCAGACAAACCTTGTGGAATTCTATGACAAGGTTTCGAGGTGGTTAGATGGAGGGGACGCGGTGGATGTGGTTTACCTGGATTTCAGCAAGGCCTTTGACAAAGTGCCCCATGATATCCTGGTGGAGAAACTGAGGAGTTTTGGGATACACCAAAGCACTGTCCGGTGGATTACGGCATGGTTGACTGACCGAAAGCAGAAGGTAACCATTAGTGGGGAATCGTCGGGATGGCAGCCAGTGACAAGCGGGGTCCCCCAGGGCTCTGTCCTGGGGCCGATCCTGTTTAATCTTTTCATTAACGACATGGAAGAAGGGGTGAACAGTCTGCTGATCAAATTCGCAGACGACACTAAAACTGGAGCAGTGGCCACAACTGAGGAGCAGATACACCAGATCCAAAAGGATCTGGACAGACTATGGAAGTGGGCAGGAGACAACAGGATGGCGTTCAATGTGGATAAGTGCAAGGTCTTGCACTTGGGGCATAAGAATAGCTGTCATAAGTACAGGTTAGGGGACAAGTGGCTGGAGAGCAGCACTTGTGAAAGGGACCTCGGGGTACTGGTTGACTGCAGGCTAAACATGAGTCAGCAGTGTGATGCGGTGGTCAAGAGGGTGAATGCCACCCTTGGTTGCATAGCCAGAAGTGTGGCTTCAAGATCAAGAGAGGTATTACTACCACTCTACACGACTCTGGTGCACCCGCAACTGGAGTATTGTGTCCAGTTTTGGGCCCCTCATTACAGAAAGGATATAGCCAGGTTGGAGTCAGTGCAGCGTAGGGCCACAAGGATGGTGGCTGGTTTGCAGGGGATGCCGTATGAGGCAAGACTGAGGGAACTGGGTCTCTTCAGCTTGGAGAAGAGGAGACTCAGAGGGGATCTGTTGGCAACATACAGGTATGTGAAGGGATGTCACACGGAGGTGGGGAGAGACCTGTTCTCCCCTGCAGAGGAAGGCAGGACGCACTCCAATGGAGCAAAGCTCAGGGATCCCAGGTTCAATTTGGATGCCAGGAAGCACTTCCTGACAGTTAGGACCCCGAAGGCGTGGAATGGGCTTCCACGGGAGGTCGTTAAGGCCCCATCAGTGAGGGTGTTCAAAGACAGGCTGGACATGGACACGGTGGGCATGTCATGAGCGGAGCCGGCTGGTGCCGGAGGTCAGACTAGATGGCCCAGGAGGCCCCTTCTGACTCGCTCTGTTTCTATGTTTCTATGCTTTTTGTGCTGGCACTCGGATTTGTCGGGTTTGTCCTTCTTAGGATGCTTAGGCTTCGATGACTCCATGGACCCAACATGCTTCCTCTTCTCCTTATGTTTACGGGGAGAATTAGAGAAGCGCTTTCTATCCTTGCTGACAAGATCCCCTTCAGATGGGCAGATTTTGAGTGAGGACAGATTTCAGAAGTCCCAAACCACGGAAGAGCTGGCCTCAGCCGAGACCTACTTCATGGCAACCAGTGCTTGGTCCCATAACATTTTTCGCAGTCTATTCTCGCGATTTTTGTGAGCCTGCCTGGTGAACGAGTGGCAGTGGCTGCATTTATTGGTTCTGCACCCTTCCTCCAAGGCAGAGAAGACACAGATCATGAGGATCAGTGGGAGACATTTTGGCTCCACACAGAGAGCACTTACGGAATGCCGCCTGCTGTGCCATCAAGGAAGAGAGAAGAAACAGCGAATGGAGATAGTTTATGGAAGAGGAGGACAATAGAGGGTTCATTTCATTTCATTTTTTGGAAGGGGTAAGGGAAGGGGGGGAAAGAACAAGAAATAAGGGTAGGGGTTCAGTAAGAGGCAAACTGGGATAAAGGCTGTAAGTTGTAAAGTGGAAATTAAGGGGAAAAGACAAGTTCAAGATTTAAAAGATTATGATTGAGAAGTACAAGCGAAAAGAAAAAAGCCTGAGGTACGGTGAATGGCAGTCACAAGCAGACTGGGGAAAGGGTGGGCACGCCAACCCTTTATACTACTGGGGGGGGGGGGCGGAGTTCCCACCAAAAACCGTTAAAGCTATTAAATCTTCCTGGCAACAGGCACTGCGCAGGTGCAGCACCCATAATGTGTGATGCATGGAGACCATGATGAAGAAAGTAGGTACCTTCTGCCAGCCAAGCAGTCGCTCCCCAGCTAGGCTAGGCTCCCTCGCCACCCACAGGAGGGAGATGGGGCTTCTGGAATGTCCCTGCTGGGAAACAGAAACAGAAAAGGAGCAGAGCCCAGGCCCATGGGGATGCGATCGGACATCACTCGTGCCTTGTCTGCGGCGTAGGGACCTCCCTGTGTACTACTGATGGGAACAAAAGCTTCAGCCGTGCTCTCTTCTGGATGGCACAGACTAGCTTTGAGGCAGAGGTGTGTGTGGGTGGCTGCTGCATGCAGAGTGGATGGCCTTTCAGTCTCCACAGTCTTTTAATCCTCCAGCTCTAGGCAGGTCTTCCCCGGGGGGAAGCTTGCTGCCTTCTCTCACCTGGTGCCCTCCAGATGTGCTCAACTGCAGCTCCTTCTGGAAACTGCAGCTCAACACATCTGCAGAGCGCCCGTTTGGGAAAAGCCAAGCTGGGGCACCACTGGCAGGGCCCTGTGGCTGCCACTTACAAAGTCGTCTTCGTAGTCCACCTGCGGCTCAGCGGGAGGGGCGTAGCAATGACGGGCGTCGAGCCTCAGCTGCAGCTCCCGCACCTGCCTGCGCAACTGTTCAACCTCCTGCTTGTAGGTGGCTTCAATCTGCCGCAGTCTGTGCTGGATGACGTCTGTGGGGAAGGGGAGCCCGTCGTCGTCCAGGTACAGAGGAGGCACTGGGGAAGGGCTGCTTGGGGGCACAAGCCGGGAGCCGAGGGTCTGCTTCAAATGGCAGGGGGGCCGCAGCCGGCTGGGCTTCCCAGCAAGGCTGGCACAGTGAGTGCCAGGATTGCTAGAGCAGCTGGGAGTCTTCACCGCTTCCTTCAAAGGCCACTGGCCACTGAGGCACAGTCCTGCAGCCCACAAGTGCCGGCTGCTCAACCGCTTGTTGCAACAGCCGTAGGAGAGAAGCCGCTGGGGACCCACGTCACTCCCAGGAAGCGAAGCCCCCAGCCCCTGGAAACTGTCCCAGTTTGTTCCTAGGAGAGAGAACTCACTCATCTGGCTTTGAGAAATTCCTTTTCGCCACCACTCTGGCGGCACCTTCCCTGCCCGGCTGGCTTCCTCCTCTCCACACCTGATGCTGCCATTTCGGCCATCCATCTCTTCACCTCGGCACCCTGCAGGGTCCTGCTTCGGGGCACCAGGAGCAGATGGGGTCCAACTGGGTGCAACTGCTGGCGGCTGGAGGAGGGTCTCTGTGTGGCATGGTTCTACAAGGTCCCAGACGCCACTGGATTCTGGACCGACCTCTTTCACAGAACTGCAGGGAGGTTTTTCAAATGGCTCTTCTGTCTGTGTCGAATCCTTGGAGGGCTTCTTTTGCCCAGAAGCATCTGCAGCTGGGCAGGAGTCTTCTGCTGCTCCTAGATGTGCTTTGCTTACCACTTCGGACTCCGGAGATGGGCCATTTAATTGCTGAGACATGCTGTGGCCTTGGAGTGTCTGTGGCTGGTCGGCCCCATGGCTGTCAGAGCCGCCGCCGCCGCCGCCCCTGTCAACTTGCAGGGGGTGGTGTTCTTGCTGCTGTCGCCACTCCCACCCTGGCGGTGGCTCCTCTGCTGGGCTGCCTTTGCCCAGCACCGACTCGTCAGCACTGGGGTGCCTAGGTTCCAAGCCCACCCGGACATCCTGGCAGTGGTTGTTCAGGTTTGGATCACTCGATGTGCGAATCAGTAGGCTGCCAGGATCACAAGCTGAGAGAAGGTCATCCATGGATCTTGTCTTTGGCAACCTGCAGCCACCAAAGATGGTTTAGGCATCAGAAAAAGAACACACGCCCTTTAGACACATTGACAGGTTCTGAGACAGGAAGTGTCTGTCTGTCCCCCTCTCTCTGCCACTCTGGCCAGTTCTATGCATCCCAATAAGCCATACTGCGCATGGTTTTTTGCATGGATGTGCCTGAAGGACAATCAGATTCATCATAGTAACTACCGTCCTGTCTGCCATTTTCATCCTCTCAGTCCTCCAGGTGATATGCCAGGTGGCATCACGAGGAGGAATGAAGTTCCTCACTTTGACAGCCACTGCTGCAAGCAGAACTCAGTTTGCTGCAGCTGCCAAGCATCTCCACTGCACAAACAGAGTTCATGCCTTGGAGCGAAGCAGAGAGCGCAAGGAGCTGGTCAGGCACCCTCCCCTCCTGCTCCAGAGAGCAGGACAAGGTGCCTGATACATGCTCAGGCAAAGGTGTACAGGTGAAGTCTGGTGGGTGGCACTATGGAGAGGAGCAGCGCCACTGAAATACTGTAAGAGGGTTTGGATGATATGACACACCAGGAAAGTTTTAAAAAAAACCCACTGTTGCTTAGTGTTGTGAGAACCTGGTCTTTCTCGCTCCTGTTAGTTACCAGGACTAACAAATTCTAGTACTCTGTCCTAGACACAAATGCTCAGCCCTTTTCAATCAGGGTGGAACAGGAAAGCATATTTTCCTTCATCTCGGTACCAGGCATGTAGAGGAGATTGCAGAAGTAATCACATAAAACAGATTACAGTGGGCCCTCCAATTCACATGGACTAAGGGTGCAGGACTCCCACAAAAGTGGAAAAATCCAAACCTTAACTCTTAATACTGTGACCATACGGCCCTGCTCCCCATCCTTGTGTGTGTGTGTGTGTGTGTGTGTTTGCGTCTACTGGTATAGCTGCAGCAGCGGCTTCACAAATTTCCCTTTCTTTTTTCTTGATATACTATATTTGTTGTTGTTGTTCGCGAAGTCGAGTCTGACCCATCGCGACCCCATGGACAACATTCCTCCAGGCCCTCCTGTCCTCCACCATCCCCCGGAGTCCACCCAAGCTCACACCAACCACCTCAGTGACTCCATCCAGCCACCTCATCCTCTGCCGTCCCCTTCTTCTTTTGCCATCTATTGTTCCCAGCATTAGACTCTTCTCCAGGGAGTCCTTCCTTCTCATTTGGTGGCCAAAGTATTTGAGTTTCATCTTCACTATCTGGCCTTCTGAAGAGCAGTCAGGGTTGATCTCCTCTAGGACTGACTGGTTTGATCGCCTTGCAGTCCAAGGGACTCGCAGGAGTCTTCTCCAGCACAACTCAAAGGCCTCAATCCTTTTGCGCTCAGCCTTCCTTATTGTCCAGCTTTCACAGCCATACATTGCAACTGGGAAAACCATATACCAGCATATAAGATGACCCCCAATTTTTGCCTTGCTATTTTTGTTTGGTTTCAAAGATCATCTTATCTGTCAATATATGGGGTAATAATGCGTGGAGCAAGTGACCAGGAAATACGTTTCAGAAAAATCCCCATATATTTCCTAGTCTATGTGCATTGTTATTTCCTGCAGTAGGCTGCAAAACTCTCAAAAATCCCATTTGATTATTGATGGCGAACTCACAAATCATCAAATCTGTGAAAGTTAGACCCGTGAAAGTCAAGGTTCACCTGTGTATCAGGAAGCATGTGAAGAAGAGGCATCCAGTCCATATGACGCACTTGACATTTCAAAAGGTACCATATGAAGCCTTTTCCCCAAAGCTGTTTTTATGCAAACATGCAAGTAATCATTGCGTAAGTGGAGGCATGCTTTCCTGACCTGTTGGATTAAAGTGCCAGACTGCCCCCTCAGGAAATGGTGAAATTTACATTTGACTCTTCCCAGGTTCATAGAACAGGGGAATAGACAGAAAACATAAATGGATCAATAATGGAAGCCAAAGGATGACTGGACCCAACCCACCCAAAGCTACTCTTGCACAAGCGCCAATATAATCCATAGAGGCCAGGTATAACCATGGAGAAGTCTAGGGGTGCACTGTGGACACAGGCCCTGATGAAACAGGGCTGAGGTAATGGGCTGGATGAGGGCCAATAAACTGAAGCTCAATCCAGACAAGACGGAGGTCCTGCTGGTGGGCGGTTCAGGCCTTGGAATGGAGGATTTGGGCCTTATCCAGGAGGCCCCTTCTGACTCGCTCTGTTTCTATGTCCTGGATGGGGTTGCACTCCCTCTAAAGGACAAGGTCCGCAGCTTGGGAGTACTCCTCGACCCGGAACAGGTCCAGGTGACGGCGGCGGCGAGGAGTGATTTCCTACAGCTTCGGCTGATACATCAGCTGCGTCCCTTCCTGGACTATGACTGCCTGGCGACAGTGACACACGCGCTGGTGACTTCCCGACTAGACTTCTGTAATGCACTCTACATGGGGCTGCCCTTGAAGACGGTCCGGATACTTCAGTTGGTGCAAAATAGAGCTGCCAGTTTGCTGACGGGGACTGGGCGTTATTCTCACATAACTCCAGTTCTCTGTCAGCTCCACTGGCTCCCGACTGAAGTCCGGGCCCAATTCAAGGTGTTGGTTTTGACCTATAAAGCCCTAAACGGCTTGGGACCGCCCATATATGCCTTCCTGCCCTCTGAGATCAGCAACAGAGGCCCTCCTCCGGGAACCCTCAGTGAATGAGGTTAAGAGGGTGAGTACCCAGAGGAGGGCTTTCTTGGCGGTGGCGCCCCAATTATGGAATGAGCTCCCCATAGAGGTCCGTCTGGCGCCGTCGTTATTTGTTTTTCGGCGCCAGGCGAAGACCTTTTTATTTAAATCATATTTAAATGTTAAATTGTTAATTTGTTTATAGTTTAATTGTATGTATTTGTTTAGTTAATTGCTTATAATTTACTTATAGTTTATCTGTGTTTATTTATTTATTTGTTTAGTTTATTGTTTATAATTTGTTTATATTTAATTTAGGATGGTATTTTATAGAGCTTGCCGAGATGCATTGGGGGGACGGGGTGGAAAGGTTTTAAATACTATTATAATTTCATATGTTGTAAGCTGCCCCGAGGCTTTGTTGAGATGGGGCGGCATAGAAATATTTTAATAAATAAATAAAATAAACAAACAAACAAACAAAGCAGGCATCTTTAGCAATTATAGCCCTGCACAATTCCCCTACCTGTCAAGAGATGTGCTGCCAAACTCCTGGCTTTGCAATCCAGAAGGCAAGTACAGGTGCATGCCCTCTTCTCCCGGAGGGCATGGGGATGATGCTGGCAGATACACCGCTGTCCAGAGGTGCAGCGCCCGCACATGGCACACTGGATGAAGTACCTGCCCAGGAAAATGACCGAGAGTCAGGAACAGGCAGAAAGCCTTTCACTTCTCCTCCTCCAGGCCTGGAGCACGCAAGACTCCCACTCACCTGCTCGTTTCCTGGCACATAGAGCAGATTGTGGAAATTCTTGTTGCCAGCTCTCAGCAGGGACCAGACCGAGCAAGTGCGCTTGGCAATGTTGTGCATCTCCCGCTCACAGGGGCTGTTACCAAGGAAGGTCCCGTAAAGGCAGGAGTAGGTGTGTTGCACCAACTTCACCTACAGCAGAAAGGAAAACACATTAAGGACTGTGGGTCAACTTTAACAAGAGCTCTGTCTGAGCAGGATCAGTCTTATATTTCTGGTTTTAAAATACAGTATTTGCTATGATAACCTCTAAAATAAGTAAATATATAAAGAGAAATGAATGCTTATGGTAACTCCAGAAGTTTCTTCAATGTGCAAATCCACAGGCCTTTTGAATTCAGACTTTCAGTGTTCAGGATGACTGTTGTCCACATTAATTATTGGACAGGTCACCTGTTTACTACCAAGAGGAAGCCAAAACATGTTGCATGGAGAGAGAGAGAAACTGTAATACACTGAGAGACCCAATTTTGCACTGCACTTACACAATTCTTAGAGGAGAGGTAAATGCTCTGTAACACATCTGTGATCCACTTATTTGGCACATTCACATAGAAGGCTAACTCAGCTTATTTTAATTTATAAATTAAATTAAGAAGCCCCTTAGCGCCTGCTTCACCAAACAAAACTAATCAGGAGATGTTAAGCTATCACAACATCCAAACACAGGAATTTGTTTTGCTGCTCCCAAACAGGCATGAATTCATAAGTCTTTCACAAGTGGCTCAGTTGGGAACTTCCAAGGAGTTTGACTTCATGCAAAGTGGGACTGAATGCACCTCTGTCTGTGCAGAGAAAAGTAAAACAGGCCAGACAACTGTGGCCCATCATTTTTTGCAAATGTTCCCATTATCCACAAGGACAAATCTGCTTTTTTCAGATGATTTTGTGTGAGCTGAAAGGAATACATATGGATTTATCAGGTTTTTATCCCACCTTTTTCTTTTTTTAAAGAACTCAAAGCAGCTTGCATCATTCTCCTCCTGCTTTCACTCTTATCCCCACAACAACCCTGTGAGGTAGGTTGGACTGGGAATCTGTGTCTGGCCCAGAGTCACCAGTGGGCTCCATGGCTAAGCAAGGGCCACAGCCCAGATCACCTGAGTCCCAGTCCCATGCTCTGAACCACTACACCACACTGGCTCTCTAAACAGACAAATAACACATCGCAAGGTTGATTTGCACAACCAGCAGCGGCCCACTGAGGCACCAGCGGCAAGGAGAATACAAGTGCAAAGTGGCACCATGCTAGTCCTGATTTATTCTGTGAATGAAGCTGCCATGTGTTGCCCCTGCTCTCCTATTGAAAAGGGAGGCTCGTGGTAAATGCTTGTGGGTTTGCCCAGATGCATCTCTGCTGGAGGTGTGCTCTCACCAAGAAAGCTTCGTTGAATTCAAAAAGGCAAGGGAACTGCTTCTGCAGCTGGTGGACGGAATCAAGCCACTGCAGAAACACGGGGCACTGCTCATTCTGATCCTCAGCTTTCTCCTGATGTCCACAGCGGTCCCCAAACTTATGGCCAAAGTCCAACCAGTCAGATTCAACCAGCACCTGGAAACCCTGGTGAGAAAGGAAAGTGCAAACCATCAGCACTTCTTGGGTCAGCCTTGCTGCTATGTGTATGCTTGGAGCTCCTCAAAATCCACCCTTTCTGCAAGATCTCTGGCTGCTCCCCGCAGACACTTTCAATGTGCTTTGGGCTCTGCCTCAGTCATGGAATTTTACAGGGAGGCCTAAACAACAAGGTCAAAGAACCTTCCTTCTTTGCTTGCCCACTGCCATTGTTTCCATTTTAATTCCAAAGTCTTCCTTTTTTTTCTTACTGGGGAACATCCATTAAGGAAGAAGAGTGAAACCTTCCAATCTTAGTGCTACGCACTATAACTGGAAGCACCCTTTGCTTAGCTCCTTAGGTATGCCTTCCTAGCTGTAAGCAAGCTTAAGTTCAGACAAATGCCTTTTCCTTGCTTTTATGTCTCACTATCATCACTACTCTCTCTCAACATTTACGAGTATCTTCCCCCCATTTTAAACCTAACACTATTTGTGGGGCTGGACTCTGCCTATTTTTACGGGACTACATTTCAACCATGGGTAGAGGCAGCCAGGGCTTCCTTCCTCCCTCCCTCCCTCCCTCCCTCTTTCACATCCTTTTTCTTCTACTCTTTCCTTGTTCCTCTTTCCTCTTCAATCCCACTCAGGAGGCTGACGGGATAGGAACAGATCACTCTTGCCAGAAGTTTGCTAGGGCTTTTGAAATCAGACTACAGCCCCATAAACGTGGGCCTAGGACTGCAGGCTGCCCACCCTGCCCCAGTTCCAAGGTGCCACGCACACTGAATAACAATTGCAGTTTGCTAGATCGAGCCCTTCTCGTCAACTGAGTGAACTGTCAAAATAAATAGGAGCTGCATGTCCATTTCACAGGATGATACAGGCTTGTTTTAAGGTACTGAAGAGGCCTCAAGGTGAAAGCTTGCTGTCTCCTATTACATTTTCTTAGTTCAACCACAAAAAGAGGAAGCAGGGAAAAACACGAAGACAGCTTTTGCTCGGTCTTATTTTGGGCACTTCTGCAAAGGAACGGAAGCAAACAAAATTCCCCACTCAACCACTCAGGTCCAATCGTTTGAACTTCTTAAATGTTTCTCTGATACAATTTCATGTTATTTTACTCCAAATTTTATTATGTTTTAGGTACTGCTGCAAACCGCCCAGAGAGCTTCAGCTACGGGGTGATAGAGAAATGAAATGAGAGACAGAGATACTGTTCTTTCACACAAGGTGTGGCTGGCACTGCCGAGGCTTGATACCTCCATTGTCCTGTAATAGGGGTCCAGAAGGATCTTGGCCAGGGCGACGATCTGGGGGGTCCGGTCCCAGCCATCGGAGCAGTGAACCAGCACTGGGCGCCCTTCCCGGCCAACAGCGGTGGAGACCAGCACAGCCGCCTTCAGCATGATGGAGAGGTGCTGCAGCCACTTGGTGCTCTCCAGAGCGGACAGCCAGCTGGGTGCACACAGACAGGAGAGAGAGGGTGTTGCCCTTACCTGGACTGGGACAAGGCATCCGTTGAGTGACCATGGTCTTCCAGAACCCCCATTACCCCTTTGTGCTGGGGGCACAGGCTAACATGGCCATGAGTCACTCACCCTTTTTGGAGTTGGAAACCTAACTCCTGCTAGAAAGAAAACAGTACAGAGCAGCCTTTCTCAAGCTGGGCCTGCAGGGCTGTTGGACAACTTCCATCATCCCCAGCCAGCATATAGCCTGACCCTGGCTAATCTTGAAAGCTAAGCAGGGTCAGGCCTGGTTGAAATCTGGATGGATTACTTATATGTTGTGGACTGCCTGAAGAGCTTCAGCTATGGGTGGTACAGAAATGTAATTATTATTATTATTAACAACAACAACAATCACATAAGGTTCCTACTGAAAGCTACACTACCGTCCACCTTTTCCACAGAGGATGATGGGTGCTCCGTGCCAAGGACAGAAGAACAGGCAAAAATGCAGATTACCAACAATAGTGCAATGTGACGAAGAAAACTCCCTTCTGCTCTTTTCCCTGCTAGCCCTCAGTAAGGTCAGAAGGATCATTTCCATGGCAACAGAGGAAAAGAAGGGCAATGTGATGAGGCTGGCCAAATCAGCGGGAAAGACAGGAGAAGCGAGAGAAAGCGAGAGAAGCGAGAGAAGACAGCAGGTGAGGGAAGATGGGGGCAACGGCTGCATCACCCCATGCATCCAAGAGACTGTGATGTGGCATGCAGACTGCTGAACTGGACCAAGATGTCAGTTTAAATCCACACCCAGCCATGAAACCCACCAGGTGACAATGAACAGCAGCATGTCTCAGATCCTCAGGATAACGTTCGGGGGGAGGGGGGGTGTTATGCAGGTTACTTTAAGCTCCTTGGAAAAACAGGAAGGATTCCTGTGAACCTGCCAATCAGGTGCACGTCAGAGGCCATTCGCCTGATGCCTTCCCTGCATCACCAAAAGTGATGGCAAGCGGTGGGGGGGGGGAGCCCACCCCATTCACTCTTCCTGGTGTGCCATGCCTTTTCTAGACTGTAAGTCGGTAGGAAGTGGCCACATTGCTTAGTGGGTGATCTGTAAGTTGCTCAGGTTCTTTCTGGCTGAGAAGCAGCGTAAAATAGTTCAAATAGAGAAAAATTCTTGCCTGGCAAGTCCAGTGACCTTTTAAGTGACTCTTATTTTTTTCCCAAACTGTCTCCTGCTGCCATGGTAAATCTCACTGATTTATCACTCCCTGCCTTTTTCCCCTCTTGCAAGGAACCCAAGGAGCTATGCAGTTCTCCTCTCTATTTGTATCCTCACAACAACCTTCTGAATTAGGTTAGAGCATGTTTACAGCTTCAAGTGGATCACTGGTTTTGCAAATGGCTTTAAATATTTTGGAACGGCAAGGGATAAACATTTTAAATAAACAAATAAAAATAAAAACAAGAAAATTATAAGAAGAGCAGCCCTATTCATTCAGTTTGTGAGCCTATCCAGTCTAGTATCTTGCTTCCAAAATTGGCCTGCTGGATGCCTGTGGGAAGTCCACAGAAAGGACAGTAAGGCACCAATGCTTCCTCCACCACTGGTCCCTCAGCCCCCAGTATTCACAGGTAATGCAGTTTTTATATACAGAAATACAACTCGTCTACCATGGAGACGTTCTCCCTGGATTTATCTCACTTCGCCTTCTTTACCTGGATGTCCTTGAGATGCATTGAGCAGCAAATTCCATCTTTCACAGTCAGCATGGCCACTGAATGCATCTGGAGGGCAACAGGTTGGAGAAGTCTGATGCAGGCTAAGATGGGAGGCCCTCAGCTGCATTCCTTCCCTTGCTGCTGGGCTCCAGGGCTATGTGGGAGGAAGAAAACCTCTAACCTTGTCCACCTTTCCCCTGTACCAAACTTTCAGAAGCACATTTGGTCGTGATGCAGGAAAGGGCCTTCTTGATGATTCCTCCCCTGCTGAGGGAGGCCAAGTTTGCTCCTTCTCTTTTATTCTACTGCCGGCAGGCAAAACCTCCTTTGTTCAAAAAGGTTTTAGGCTCACAGGGTGCCTTTCTCATCACATTTTTTTTTGGTAATGCTTATGTTTTATTGCATTTTACTGAATTGCTTCAATTCATTTTAATTGCTTCTATAAGCTGCCCTCAGGGTCATTTTTTGGGCAGACAGCTGGACCGCAAGTAAAATAATAAATTTTTATCCTGCCGAAAGCCTTACAAGAAAACAGGGGGGATGTCAGAGCTAGAGAGGAAGGCCCTCCCTCCAACAGAATGGGCCCTGATACCAAACCGGCTCCTCACTTCCTTTGAAACGGAGCAGTAGGAAGAAGCAGGATGCAGCCAGTCCAGTCATTCTCAGGGGCCCCCAGAAGTGAACCTCCCAACCTTGACTGAAGTTACGCTAGCTTGTAACTAACCTGGAATGCAGACTAGGACTTACTTGCTGGGGTCAGGCATCTGGCTGCAAACCGCCCGCAGGTACTGAAAGCTGTTCCGGATGGAATGGATGTTGGCCATGCCCATGAACACGACTTCACAGTTTGAGTAATACTCTGGAACAAGCCCAAGAAGAGACTGGTCAGCAGAGGGTCAGAGGGCACGTGCTCCCGGAGGAATCTGTCCAGTATTGTGTGGGTGTGCCGTGCTGCCTGTGTTGGTGGAAACAACCTAGTAACGCAGAGCAAGATGGCCTGCAGTGCCTGGCAGGGCTGGGGATAAATGAATGTCTAGCTTCGTTGGGCCATTCATCCACTTTCTCTCTGAAAAGGTAGCCGTGCAGTTTTTGTAATCTAACACCTCAGTTTGATTAAACTATTTCTCCCATGGCATAGGACCCTTTCCTCCTGCAAACCTTCCTGACAAGTTGACCACAAAAACAAAAACAAAGAGCAGCATCCAACAATGTCTTTGGAAAACCCAAAGACAGATCTAAGAATTCAGCCATAATGCCAGCACCCAAAGAATGCTGCAGTACCTTCACACTCACAGCCTCCTCCTTTGGCTCTGTTGGCAACTGCTGCGGTGTAAGAGCGGGCATCCAGAATGAGCAGCTTCTGAGGTGTTGCAGAACTCTCCACACTTGAGCATGCGGTCAGTGATGAATCTGCGAAGGAGACAGTCTGGGTTTTCCCACCTCTTGAACAGGTGCTGGTATTGCACTGGGCATTGCAGAATTCAGAGGAAAAGCTGAACCAAAAGCTATACTGGGCAAACAGGGCAGGGTCCTGATTAGAGGCCATCAACTAATGGCACGCAGGGAAAGGGACAAATATCAGCACTGCCGGCAGTCTCTCAACAAACGGATGTGACAAGGATCTCTTTGCTGTTCCAGTTGCCCTGGACAGACTGGACCAGCCATCCCCAGCAAGGTGCCCTGTGGCATCCTGCTCCTCTCAACCGCTGCCTTTTGCCGTGCTGCTGGGGTCCACCCAGCCCAGCACTGGCAACCCAAACTGCCAGCAACGGCCCTTCAGGTTTTCAGGCAAGATCTATTCCCAGCTCTACCTGGAGATGCTGCTGGGATAAATTCAGGGATCTGCTGTGCACACAGAATGTGCTCTTGCATACTGAACAATGCCTTCCGCCCTGGACTCGCGTGGGACTGATGAAAATTGCCCTTCAAAACAACTGGGAGACAACAGGGTGAGGCTGTACCGGGTGCTGCATTCCAGATAGGGCTTCAGCATGGTCTTGAACCAAGGTACTAAAATTTATTTATTTATTTGTTTTCCGATTTATACCCTGCCTTTTTCCTACAAAGGGTTCAAGGCAGCTTACATCATTCTCCTCCTCCATCTGATCCCCACAACAGCCACCCTGTGAGGTAGGTTGGACTGAGAGTCTGTGACTGGCCCAAAGTCACCCAGTTGGCTCCATGGCGGAGCGGGGACTACAACCCAGATCGTCTGAGTCCCAGTCCCATGCTCTTAACCACTGCACCACACTGGCTCTCTAAAATGACTGTATTCATTGTAGGAATGATATCCAAAAATACCCTTTGCCATCTTGAACGGCAATTCTAGGATGCACTAGTGCAGAGGTCTGATGGCTGGATGTCCCCGTGTGCACCAGGGGACTAGTCAGGGAAGGTTGCGGGGTTACAGCCTCCTCCAGAAGCTTCCAGACACCATCAGTGAGATCAGGGAAGGGAAGGGAAGTGGGGGCAGGCACACCATACTTACCAAATCCTGCATCACAGGCCTCGTTCCCATCACTGAGCCCAGAATGAGGGGTCCCCCCGGCCAGCCTTTGTCCAGGGTTCAAGGCACAGGCTTTGGCTATGGAGGTTACCAGATACTCGTCATCTGCGTTGCGCCAGCCCCACCAGCTTATCTCGGGCTGGCTGCATCGTGCAATCACGGCCCCATTGCGTTGGTGTCTGCAAGAGAAGTCCCAGAATCCCAGAGCCCTGGTTCCAGAAGCCACAGCTGCTGAATCATCTTGTTCTCCTCACTGAAAAGCCGGACTGCTCCACATGAGGTACTGGATTAGCAGCAGGAGCCCAGCACATCTGGAGGTGCCATGTGCTGGGGAAAGCCACTATGCGAATGCTAATTCGGAGGGACAAGCCCCACCATCCACCAGACACAGACTGCAAATGAAAAGAAGCTCTTTTGACTGGGGGAGGGTGGGGAGCAGCAGTTCTGTGTTCCCCAGGCTCCAAGTAGAAACACAGAAACATAGAACATAGAAACAGAGTGAGGCAGAAGGGGTCTCCCGGGCCATCTAGTCTGACCCCCAGCTCCAGCCAGCTCTGCTCATGACATGCCCACCATGTGCATGTCCAGCCTATCTCTGAACACCCTCCCCGATGGGGCCTCAACGACCTCCTCTGGAAGCCCATTCCACACCCTCGGGGTCCTGACTGTCAGGAAGTGCTTCCTGGCATCCAAACTGAACCTGGGTTCCTTGAGCTTGGGTCCGTTGGAGCGCGTCCTGCCTTCCTCTGCAGGGGAGAACAGGTCTCTACCCATCTCCAGCTTGCTTTGTATTTTCTTTACAAAGAAAATACATTTTCAGTAAATTTTCTTTACCAAAAATAGAGAGACCAGCTATCTGTAACTATAGTTCTTTCATAGAAGCATAGAACATAGGTACTGAGGTCAGAACTGAGAGCACAGATATACGAAAATAGTTAGTCTTGACACTGAAGTGGGGATGGCCAGTGTGTTGTGTGAATGCGCAGCTGACAACTCAAAAGAACTACAATTACAGGCAAGCAACTCGCCTTTCTTCTTCATGGTCACTGTGCATCACATATAGGGGCCATTAGCAAGCTCTGGAGGTAGGTCGGTGTCACCACTGCAGAACAGAGGAGTGCACTGATGGCCTGAAACTCCATTTCCCCTTTCCATCCTCAGCAGGTGAGGCTGCTGATGTACAACAAGGATGAAGACTAATGAACAAAGCCTCAACCCAGGCAAGACTGGAGCTGGTTGCTGCACATTGAGGTCAAGACACTGTGCCACGCAAAGGACCAAGCCGGCAAAGTGACTCATATCCTCTGAGGGTGAAGCTGCATCCTTAGTACTGATGACATTTTTGGGCAAGGGCTGTCGAAAAATACGACGACGAATCTGATTAGTAACTGCCAGCAGCAGAGTTTGGTAACTCAGGTCCTGCTGTCTGCACTGGCTTTGGGACCAAAATCCGTCGCAAGGTATATGGGTGAGGCAGGGCTGCAGAGCCCATAGAAAGTCTATCCAATATAAATGGGGGCGGGCAATGTCTCATTGACCCGTCCCGAGAATGCAAAGGAACTGTAGGGTGCCCAGAAAAATGCCCATATAGAATGATGAGTAGGAGCAGTCGGCTGCTGCATTCAATGCTGTTCTGGCTACAGAAATTACCGTATTTTTTGCTCTATAAGTCTCACTTTTCCCCCCTCAAAAGTCAGGGGAAATGTCTGTGCGTCTTATAGAGCGAATATGTGTGTGCAGTAAGTCTGTCAGATGTGCAGCCCATGGGGAAGTGATGGGGAAGGTGCCTGTGATTATGTGCCCATTGGATTCAGAATATTTTTTTTGTTTTCCTCCTCTAAAAACTAGGCACGTCTTATGGTCAGGCATGCCTTTTAGAGCGAAAAATATGGTAGTTAAATAAATAAAGTCTCTGAGGGGAATGGTTCAGAGTCCTGCACCAAGTATTCTGTGCCTCTATTAAAATTTGCCTTTTAAAATTTGCCTTGCCTGACAGGCTGTCCTCCAGACGTATGCGGCTGCAACTTTCATAAACTGGCACTGCCGGCTGGGAATGACAGGAATTGCAGTACAACACACATGGAGGGTACCACGTTAGAGAAGGCAGTTCATTATTAGGAGGATAGATGGGATGCGCACCTGTATACAACCACTGGAACCCTCTTCCAAGATCGAAAAGAAGCCACATTCTCCAGCTCTTTGTCAGTGATCCAGACAGGAACCAAAAGTTTCTGTGGGTAGCTGGTACACAACCTGGGATGGACAAGATGTGGGGAGGTGATCAGAGCCAGGCCGCAGGACGAGAGTAAAGGAAACTGGGCTCAAACCTTCTTAACTTGCTAGGTCATGCATGTGAGGGACCACGGAGAAGCCCTGATGAAATTTTCCAAAATGGACTATTCAGCTGCAAATAAAGGGGCAAGGTACCTTAGTTGATTACAATCACAAAGAAGGGGCAAGTGATCTTCACTAATCACAAGATAACTGCAAGCTAATAAGAAGGTGTGGTCATAAATTAATAGCAAATGCAGGTCTGTTTTTATGCATGGGCCTGGATCTCTATTGACTGTGGTGCCCCAAAGAAGACAGTCAAATGCCTCCAAATCAGTCCAAACATCCCAATTTCCCAGCTGCTTCAGTTCAAATCTGATCCTGACCTCCAGGGTAGGGGACAAAGTTTAGCTTCCCCCACAATGATGATCCAGGAGATACTCCCTTATTTTCTCCTATTGGAGAGAAGAATAACTACTCTCCAGGTCTCATCCTTTCCCTGTTGTTTCCACAACTGAATTGCCTCTTGCCAAAGCACCATCAGTAAAATCAAATTGATAGCACTGATGTAGCAGAGTCCATAATTCTGCTCTTCCTTTTAAATCTAGCCAGTACTGAAATATATTGGGGCCCTGACTACACACAGTGCTAGAATCAAGCATTTTGAAAATTTCCCCCCATAAAAACATGCACAGAGCCAGAATGACAGATATTTTACTACTGTAGATTAATGCCATGGGGCTGCATTGCTACCCTGGCCTGGCCTGGCCCCGCATCTGGCACTAACAGATGCTGGCCAGGCGCCTCCAGAGATGGAGGGCGCAGTGCCGAGGATGATCTTTTTTCTTCTCCCAGAATGATCGAGCAAACTGATGACTCACTTGTATTTCTTGTTGATGTCAGAAACCCTCCATACGTTCTGCAGGTCGAAGCCCATCCGGGCCAGTTCCATCTCAAACCGATATTTGACATGGTCTCCTGCCAAAGAGTTACCTACAGTGAGCACACAGATCCAACAAATCCAGCCCATCCTTCGACTAGGACAGCAGGGAAGGGGCTAACAGAGGGCAGCCCAACAAGTCAGGGGTTCAGGCCCTCTTCCAGTGAGGCCCACAGACCTTTCAGAGGAGCTCTGGGGGGTGTGCTACAGTGGTCAGCTAGGCTCAAGGCAAAGACGGGGGAAGGCGCCAAAGCACAAAAAGCGCCACAGCATATTTTGCCTTGAAGCTCTTACTGACAGTAATCGAGCCTGCAAAGAGGCAGTTCAGCAGAGGCCACCAACCCCGTGTTAAAATGAGGAGAACACTGTAGACTACGTCGGACACCCCTAACAGTGGCAGGGTGGCCAAGGAAAGGAGGCACGTATGCAAGAAGCCATGTCAGGGCTGCTCGAGAGTTTCCTGTAACCTCTTGGTTTCTACAGGCTGGGGTATGAGACCGGGGACTCACCTGGGCGGCAGAGGTGAGCATGCTGATCCTCTTCGTCCGCGCAAACCCCCAAGCACCAGGCATGGTACGCGAATGCAAACAAGTCCTCTGGCTTGGTGGGGCGAGCGATGGCACGGCTCAGCCTTTTCAGCCAGTCCTGGCATTGCTTGAAAGTGGAGAAATGGCACCTGCAGGGCAGAGAGACAGACATGCAGACCCTGCAATGCCCAGAAAAGCAAGACTGGAAAAGGACGAACCCTAGAGTGGAAAGGGAAGCAGCAAGACTCAAGACACCAGGGACGCACGTTGTTTGAAACGAGCTTCAATGGCTTGGAAAAGAACGGTTAACAGGAAGAAAACCAGCAAGAAAAGAGTGACAAATCCTTGGAAGAAACTGAAACCATGACCGAAACAGAACCTTTGTGTATGCAGCACAGAGTCTTCTCTAACCCGTGGCTGTCCAGGGAGTGATGGCAGCTGTACCAAACACAACTGGAGAGCACCAGACTGGGGCAAGCTGTTGCACAGAGATAATCTACCTGTAAACAGCAGATGACGAGGGAGCGAAAAACATGGGGGGGGGTGCCGTTATGGTCGTACTTCTGAGCTTGCCTCAGGCTGCCTGCAGTTGGAGGAAAGTTGCAGAACTAAGCACTTTTTATATAAGGTTATTCATAAAGAGTATTTTCTTTCCTGCTACATAACCTCTGGATGGGACAGCACTGTAGCAAAATGGCACAAACACACAACAGCAAATCACACTTTCCTGCATTTTCACCTCATTTGCCTGCTCTAAAGAATCTTGTGGCAAGTACAGCTTAGAAAAGTGAAAGGGGAGGGTCACGGTGTTGCCCAAAGAGGTGGCAACCAATTGTGAATAGGGAACAGCAAATACATGACAAATGCCCCACATATTCAAGTCCTAGCTTACTCTAGCTCTTCTTTGTGGAGGAAAAGTACTGGGCCACAGACCCTACTGCCAGCGCCAGCGTTAGGCAACCCAACAGCCTCTGGGCGCTCTGGACGGCAGCTCCTCTCAGCATGGCCCAGTCAGGGCTGATGAAGGTCACATTCCCAGGCACCTGGAGGGCACCAGGATGCTAACCCCAAGTAAGTGGGCCGGGCTGCACTGAGACAGGTGCTACTGAGAAGCATTTCAGGTGCTACTGAGAAGCAGAGGGCAACCATTAGTGGGGAAACATCGCGATGGTGCCCAGTGACAAACGGGGTCCCCCAGGGCTCTGTCCTGGGGCCGATCCTGTTTAATCTTTTCATCGATGACATGGAAGAAGCGGTGAACAGTCTGCTGATCAAATTCGCAGACGATACTAAAACTGGGGCAGTGGCCACAACTGAGGAGCAGGTACTACAGATCCAAAAGGATCTGGACAGACTATGGAAGTGGGCAGGAGACAACAGGATGGCTTTCAATGTGGATAAGTGCAAGGTCTTGCACTTGGGGCATAAGAATAGCTGTCATAAGTACAGGTTAGGGGACAAGTGGCTGGAGAGCAGCACTTGTGAAAGAGATATCAGGATGCTGATTGACCGCAGGCTAAACATGAGTCAGCCGTGTGATGCGGTGGTCAAGAGGGCGAACGCCACCCTTGGTTGCATAGCCAGAAGCGTGGCTTCTAGATTGAGAGAGGTATTACTACCACTCTACACGACTCTGGTGCACCCGCAACTGGAGTATTGTGCTCAGTTTTGGGCCCCTCATTACCGAAAGGATATAGCCAGGTTGGAGTCAGTGCAGAGTAGAGCCACAAGGTTAGTGGCCAGTTTGCAGGGGAAGCCGTATGAGGCGAGACTGAGGGAACTGGGTCTCTTCAGCCTGGAGGAGACTCAGAGGGGATCTGTTGGCAACATACAGGTATGTGAAGGGATGTCACACGGAGGTGGGGAGAGACCTGTTCTCTCCTGCAGAGGAAGGCAGGACGTGCTCCAACAGAGCAAAGCTCAGGGATCCCAGGTTCCATTTGGATGCCAGGAAGCACTTCCTGACATTAGGACCCCAAGGGTATGGAAAAGGGCTTCCACAGGAGGTGGTTGAGGTCCCATTGGTGAGGGTGTTCAAGGACAGACTAGACATGCGCATGGTGGGCATGTTGTGAGTGGAGCCGGGGGTCAGACTAGATGGCCTGGGAGGGCCCTTTGGACTCGCGTTGTTTCTTTGTTTCTATTTACCTGACTATCTTGGAATCTTTGCAGACGATATGGAGCTGAAACATGTCTCGGCTCTCCACACTTTCCATCATTCTCAAAGGCACCTGAAAATAGAAGCAGGGAATGTGTTAACAGGTGGGCCGACATTCGACCTGATGCCTGGCCTGCCCCACTTCAAGTGTTATGAACACCAAACCTGAAAAGGGTGCATGAAAACAGGTTCACAAGTGGAAGATGTGAGCAAAAGCTCAGTTTGAATGGGGAAAGGAATTCATTAGTGAACCAAGGGAGACAGGAGTGGAGCTGAGGAGCTGTTAACTCCCCCTTCCTAAAGAAAAGGCGGCTGAAGTAAATGTTAGATCAGCTGTAGATGGCTCGTCTGAACTCCTAAATGCCTATGTCTCCTCCTCCACTCTGGAAATGAACTGGTCTGTATATGGCTAGACAGGAATGAGGAGGAGCAGAAGAAATGTGCATTTCTTGGCATGGCAGGGAGTCTTATTTTGCAATATAGCACAGAGGACACACAATTCGTTTCCCCCAGCATGCTCGTCCAGACTTCTCTGCATAGGTAACAGCAAAAGGCAGCATGGCTCCAGGAACCATGGTGGTTCCCATAAGCACAGTGCAAGCAAGGAGCCTAGCTTGGAACGTGCTACGTCCTGCAAGTCCCCGAGTTTGAGCTTGATGGGGTTCCTGCTTGCTTCTCACAAAAGATGGGAGGCTTCAGACTCCGAACCCAAACTGGAAGAAGGGGTGGGGTCAGAATGCTTAGCTGGGATGCCACTGAGCTGCAAGAGTTTCCAGAGCACTGCTATGAAGCTTAAGGTGTGATGTTCCAGATTGGTGGGATATTAGAAGTGGAATCTTGTGCCAATCCCCCTGGTTTGAAAAATGGACTAAACTGGTACTGATCCATAAAGCAGCTAGTATAATTCATTTCCTCAATGTGCTATATGGTTGTGTCATTTGCCAAGCTACCTGGACACTATGCTCAGCCTCTGGGGCTTGCCTCTGGGTGCCCAACCCCTCAGAGGGTGACAACTGGTGGCGGGGGGTTGGTAGTTCCCCATCTTTGGAACTACCTCCCTGCTGTGTCCTGCCTGGGGCCAAATTTGCCATCTTTCCGGCACCAGGTTAAGACAGCCCTCTGTGCGGAGGCCTTTCAAGACCTCCCGGATCATCCAGGAGCCTGACATGATCAGCCAGGTGCCTTTCTTTTACTCTTGGCCAGGTCTTTTTAAATTGCCTTTATTGTCTTTTAGTACTCTTTCATGTTATCCTAAATTCATTTTTTAAATTCTTAATGCTTTTATCTATTGCCTGTTATTGCGTTCATAGTTTGTTATAAACTTCCCGGGGAGCTCTGGCTATGGGTGGTGTAGCGCTGATGCTGAGCCGAGTCGCAGGTAAGAACCAGACCACCTTTGCTTTGGGGAGAGACACTTCAGAGCAGGGAGGGTCGGAGGAGGAGGAGCGTGGACTTTATCAACCCACTGGTTCAACATCAAGTTACCAATCAAGTAATATCCAGAATTTCCATTGCCTGGCCCACAAGCAGCATGAACTTTACGGAGGGTGCAGGCAACCTTGTTTGAAGGTGAAAAAAGGATAGGAATTCGATTTAGAATCTACTCAGGTATGGACAAGAACTAACTCCACAATTAAAGAGATCCTTAACTCAATGGCTACTTCTTTTTAACAATGTTTATATTACTCACCTGTATTACATAATCAGCTCCAGTTGGCCAGCCAAACTCAGCAATGGACTGTAGTTAAAAGCCTTTCACTTTGATCTGCTGGGAAGGGACCTGCTCCAACTACCTGCTTCTGACCTGATGGCTTGAAATGGACTGTGTAAGGTCTCCAAGTTGGAGACCATAGCTTGGGCATTTTTAACCACATGGGAAATTTTCACAAATAACACTATTTTTGCTATTTGTGTAACTTTGTGCAAATTGTGAAAATCATAATATTTTGCAAGATTTCTGCAAATCAGTCCCCCGAAAAGCAAGTGAATTTCACAAATCTACATAAAATTATGCCAGATCCCTGTTCTTTTCAGGTTCCAATTTGTGTAAAACATTCACAATGCAGTAATTATGTAATTATCATGTTACACAAACTGCTCCAATTGTGCAAGTTTCCTGAGTGTTTTTAAAAAAGTGCAAACCACGCCCTGCTTTAGAGACGGAAGTCCATCAGCTGGCTCAACTCACATCACAGTGAGTTGCTGGCAGCACAGGGCTAAGTAACCAGAATCCAGGGGGATGGATTGTGAAAATTCCCTGGCTGGCTCCACAGAGGCAACTTGTTCTTCAGGAGGGAACCCAAATGCCAGATTGGCAGTGCTCTCTTTTGGAATGTGTGCAGGCTACTGTCTTACATGCTTGAATGAGGAGGAGCTCTTTTTCTGAAAGTAGTCTGTACTGAGTAGGTTGGTCAGGGATACACCAGGGCAGGGAGGGTGAGAGGCTGGAAGGGCATTCCTATACCTAAAGTTGGTTGCCTAAAGGAGCGCCTGCGTCCATATAGGCCCTCCCGCCACTTGAGATCAGCGGTAGAGGCCCTTCTCTGGGAGCCCTCCGTGAAGGATGTTAGGAGAGTGAGTACTCGGAGCAGGGCCTTCTCTGTGGTGGCACCCCACCTCGTTATTTGCTTTTCGGCGCCAGGCCAAGACCTTTTTATTTAAACGCTATTTTAATTGTTAAGGTTTATTTATTGATTTTAAACTGACCAGGCTGTTTCCACTATTTTATGTATTCTGAGTATTTTTGTATTTATATGTGGGATTTCAATGATTGTGAGCTGCCCCGAGGCTTATGTGAAGGGGGCAGCATATAAGCTGCCTAAATAAATAATGAATATACAGGATCGGAGGAAGGATAGGCTAATAGCCCTCTGGCTCCTCCAGCTGCCACTCCAAGGTTCATACAGAGGAAAACAAAATCCTGACACAGCAATCTGCAGACTCTGCCAAAGCCAAGCACCTAATGTAGAGCCAAGACCTACATTAATTACAGAGTCCTTAAACTTGATATGAAGCCGGTAGTTGGAGATGGCAATGACGGCGTCGCTCGCACGGCCCAGGTATTCCACTCCTTCTCCCTGCAGCACAGTAAACGGCACCTAAAAGGGGGAAACTGTCACCGTTAACACAGCTGACTAGTCAAGGTCTAGGCAGGCCAATGGCCCATGTGGTCACCTGAGTACCCGGCCCAGAAAGCATGAAAAAAGAATCACCGTGCAGCCCAAAGCCAACACCTAAGACTGCATCCTCAGAGACCGAAAGCTTTGACTTGGGAAGAGGTGGGCAGGGATCAGTCAAACTAAGACATGAAACGGTCCAGGAGCCAGCCTTGAATATTCTGGTGATAGTCCATCATACAGCTAGAATTCTGCCATGGGAATAAGATACTGAGAAGCACACAGAAATGATGGCGTCCACTGAATCCCTTGCCAGGGTGTGCCTTCCTTTCTTTCCTTTCGACCTCACTTTTAAAAGAAGCTCTTCAAATTCAGAGATGGGCAGAAAGCTCCCACATACTTTAAAGTGAAGAAATATTAGAACAGAATAATACTTTGCTATGGTCATAGGCCACTAAAATTAATGCAACAAAACCAGATAAAATTTAATAGAAGAAATTAATACTTCTGGGCAAATAAAAGAAAAATACAGATGGAATCACGGAGTAGCCAAAGTGGGGTTCTTCCTAATTTGTATTAAGTGATGACTGCATTTAAAGTGCAGTTCCTTTCCATATTCCTGGGGAGACCAATGTTTCACTTCCTACAGCAGCAGCGATTCAGAAATGGCACAAATACTGGGAGGTTCCACATCCTCAGACAAACTGCAAATTAGTAGCTAGATTAGGAGGGGCTGCACCTCTGTGGCACAGTTTCCAGAAAGCTCCATGTTTTATGTCTGGCAACATCTCTAGGTAAGTCTGGGAAAGAATCCCATCTGAAACCCTACAGTCAAGGCAGACAATACTGGTAAAGTCAAACATTTGAGGACAGCGGACACATTTTAAGGGAGTGCCATGGGCTCTCTCTCAAAATGGCTGTCGTGATGGTCATGAATGGTCACCTAAGACTTACTTCCCAGGAGAAGAGGTGCTGAGAAGAGAAAAGCAACTCACCCAAGAGTACTTGGTACAAGGCAGGAGTGGAGTTTGAACTCCAGAAAATAATACCACTCCCCTGAACCCAAATAAAGATGGCACTATAAGACAGTACTACTAAATAAATGGCTCTGGCCTCTTGGCAGAGCGGCAGAGCAGCAGAGGCACAGGCTGGGAGAGAGGGCTGAGTGGCCAGGGGACTGGCGAAGGCAAGGCAGGAGCTGGGCAGGTGGGAGCAGAGGGCCAGGAGCAGCGGAGAGGGAGGGGGCGGGGCCAGAGAGCGAGAGCAGCCAGGGGGAAGCAGGGGGCAGGGCCACTGGCCTGAGGGACTGAGGAGGCCCAGCTCGGGTGCAGCGCGTCAAGGGCATCGTCCCTCGTCTGCATCCCTGAGCTGCGGTCCGGACGGTCCAGAGACTCCCTTCCCTGAGACACAGAGGGTTGTTTGTTTGGTTGGTTTGTTTGTGCTTTGCTGTGCTGTGCTTTGCTTTGCATTGTTTTTCTTCCAATTTAAATTTAAGTTTACTTTATCCTTGTGTGTGTGTGTGAGTGGGTTTTTGTCTGGGAGAACTGGGCGAGTGAGAGGAACTGCAGGACAGACAAGGCAGGGGACCAAGGCAAGGTCTCGGAAGGGTTACAGATGGCAGGCCAGGAGATGGCCTTGGCGGGAGTCACGGGTGTTGCTGTCCGCTGCGAGAGCTCCGACATGTTTGCCCTTCTCCCCCAGGAGAGGCAGGGATACACTGGCCCTCGGTGCAAGATGGTGACCCTGCTAGAAGAGGAGGTGAGGTGCCTGAGGGCTGAGAGAGCTCTCCAGGCCCCCCCGGAGCAGTCCCCCTCCGGACAGAGGATCTAGGGAGAGACCATGGGAGGAGCAGCCAGGGAGACATGGAGGTATGTCACCCACAGGAGGGGGAGGCCAGCACGGCCCCCTCCTTCTCCTGGCACCAATCTGGAGCTGGGAAGCAGGTTCTCTCCACTTGGGGAGGCTGGGGCTGACGAGGCCTCAAGGGACCAGCAGGACCCCCAGCCTGGGACATCAGGCGGCAAGGGGGCCGCTGCAGGAGAGGCGAGGACCAGGGCACAGCTGCCCACCAGCACCAAGAAGATACGGTGGGGGGTGATTGTTGTTGGGGACTCCCTGCTGAGGGGCACTGAGGCTGCGGTGTGCCGCCCCAGCCTGGAGACAAGGGAGGTTTGCTGCCTGCCGGGCGCACGCATCTGGCACGTGAAGGACAGAGTGGAGCGTCTTGTTCGCTCCGGGGGTCACCAGCTGCTCCTGGTGATCCATGTGGGCACAAACGACGTGGCCAGGCAGGGTGTGGTCGGGATCACCAGGGACTTTTTGGCCCTGGGGAAGAAACTCAGGGAGCTGAAGGCCCAAGTGGCCTTCTCGTCAATCTTACCTGTCCGGGGATTTGGGCCAGGAAGGGACAGGAGGGCCTCTGAGGTGAACGACTGGCTTAGGGTGTGGTGCCAGAAGGAACGCTTCGGGTTCCTTGACCACGGCACTCGTTTTCTTGCCAATGGACTTCTGGCAAGGGACGGGTTGCACCTCACGAGGATGGGGAAAAGGTCCTTTGGAGATGCTCTAGCGAGCTTCGTCCAGAAGACTTTAAACTGAGCCAGTGGGGGGTGGGTTCAGGCCCCCCAGTAACGTGTCTGCACTGGACAAGTGTGCGGGGAGGATCAGGGCTCTGGGAGCAGGGCTTTAGAGATACTGCAGGGACTGACAGGACTTCTACGGAGAGGGGCCAGGTACCAGGGAGGGTGGGAGGAAGGAGCATGCTGGGCACTCCAAAGAAAGGAAGCGGTGGGAAGGAGTTGAGGTGCATGTACACCAATGCTAGGAGCATGGGTAATAAGCAGGAAGAGCTTGAAGTTCTCCTGGGAATAGGAGGATATGATCTGGTGGGAATCACAGAAACTTGGTGGGATGAAAGGCAAGTCTGGAATGTAAACATAGAAGGGTATCACCTTTTTAGAAAGGACAGGAAGGGAAAGAGAGGTGGGGCTGTGGCTTTATACGTCAGGGAAGGGATAGGATGCAGTGAGATAGAATGCAGCACAGATGGGGATTCGGTAGAGGCAGTCTGGGTGAAACTTAAGGGGTTTTGACAGGAAAAGAGACCTGACAGTGGGGGTATGTTATCGCCCTCCAGGTCAACTTGAGACCCTGGATGATGTCCTGACAGGCCAGATTCTAAGGATATCTCGGGGGAGAGACACAGTAATTATGGGGAATTTCAATCTCCCGGATATTACTTGGGAGACTCACTCGGCGGTGACAGCCAGGTCACGTCGCTTCCTCGAAGCGCTAGAGGGTGGGTTTTTCACACAGAGGGTCCGAGAGGCGACGAGGGGGGGAAACATCCTGGACTTGGTCTTGACCAATAGGGAGGAGCTGATAGATGAAGTACAGATTAGGGGAGCTCTGGATGCGAGTGATCACTCCATCCTTTGCTTTGAGATCAGGGGACTGGGGCCGTGCAGCAGGGCGAGCACTAGAAGCTGGGACTTCAAGAGGGCCAACTTTGGCCAACTGAAGGCCAGACTGGGGAAAGTCTCCTGGGATAGGTTACTTGGATAGGTAAGCGAGTTGAGGAGGGGTGGATGGCACTCAAAAGGGAGGTTTTGCAGGCGCAAGCCCTGACGATACCTCTAGTCAGTAAGGTGGGGAGGCGGAGGAGAGTGCCACCATGGATGCGAAAGGAGGTGGTTAGGGGGATTAGACGAAAGAGGAGCCTCCATAGGAAATGGGTACTGGGGGAAATAGACAAAAGGGTATACTGGGAGGAAGAGGCCCGTTGCAGAAGGATTCTTCGCAAGGCTAAGGCTGATTATGAGCTGAGACTTGCCAAAAATATCAAGAGCAACAAAAAGGGCTTCTTTCAGCATGTAAATAGGAAAAGGAAGGGGAGACAAGTGGTGGGACCACTAAATAAGGAGGAAGGAGATCCAGTGACTGACATGAGGGAACAGGCACAGATGCTAAATGACTATTTTGCCTCTGTGTTCTCCCCAAAGCAGGACGGGGGATATCCGTATAGGAGATTAGATGAGGCTGGGGACTTAGGGGCAGAGATTAGAGTCACCCCCCTTGAAGTCGAGGGGCTCCTCAGGGCATTGGACATTGCAAAGGCGCCAGGCCCTGACGGGTTACACCCGAGAGTACTAAGAGAGTTGGCAGGGGTTCTCTCACGCCCGCTGGCCTCCATTTTTGAGGCCTCGTGGAGAACGGGTGAAGTTCCAGAGGACTGGAGGGTGGCATCGGGGGTCCCAATTTTCAAAAAGGGTAGTAGGAAGGACATGGGGAATTATGGACCGGTTAGCCTTACGTCCATTGTAGAAAAGACAATGGAAAGGCTCATAATAGAGAGAGATCTAGTGATGCTAGATAGGGAAGGGAGGCTGACAGCCACACAACACAGCTTCCGCAAAAACAGGTCCTGCCAGACAAACCTTGTGGAATTCTATGACAAGGTTTCAAGATGGCTAGATGGAGGGGATGTAGTGGATGTGGTATACCTGGATTTCAGCAAGGCCTTTGACAAAGTGCCCCATGATATCCTGGTGGAGAAACTGAGGAGTTTTGGGATACACCAAAGCACTGTCCGGTGGATTAGGGCATGGTTGACTGACCGAAAGCAGAAGGTAACCATTAGCGGGGAATCGTCGGGATGGCAGCCAGTGACAAGCGGGGTCCCCCAGGGCTCTGTCCTGGGGCCGATCCTGTTTAATCTTTTCATTAACGACATGGAAGAAGGGGTGAACAGTCTGCTGATCAAATTCGCAGATGACACTAAAACTGGAGCAGTGGCCACAACTGAGGAGCAGATACACCAGATCCAAAAGGATCTGGACAGACTATGGAAGTGGGCAGGAGATAACAGGATGGCGTTCAATGTGGATAAGTGCAAGTTCTTGCACTTGGGGCATAAGAATAGCTGTCATAAGTACAGGTTAATTGACAAGTGGCTGGAGAGCAGCACTTGTGAAAGGGACCTCGGGGTACTGGTTGACCGCAGGCTAAACATGAGTCAGCCGTGTGATGCAGTGGTCAAGAAGGTGAATGCCACCCTTGGTTGCATGGCCAGAAGTGTGGCTTCTAGATCAAGAGAGGTATTACTACCACTCTACACGACTCTGGTGCACCCGCAACTGGAGTATTGTGTTCAGTTTTGGGCCCCTCGTTACAGAAAGGATATAGCCAGGTTGGAGTCAGTTCAGCGTAGGGCCACAAGGTTAATGGCCAGTTTGCAGGGGATGCCGTATGAGGCAATACTGAGGGAACTGGGTCTCTTCTGCTTGGAGAAGAGGAGACTCAGAGGGGATATGTTGGCAACATACAGGTATGTGAGGGGGTGTCACATGGAGATGGGGAGAGGCCTGTTCTCCCCTGCAGAGGAAGGCAGGACGCGCTCCAATGGAGCCAAGCTCAGGGATCCCAGGTCTCATTTAGATGCCAGGAAACACTTCCTGACAGTCAAGACCCCGAGGGCATGGAATGGGCTTCCACGGGAGGTCGTTGAGGCCCCGTCCGTGAGGGTGTTCAAAAACAGGCTGGACATGCACATGGTGGGCATGTCATGAGCGGAGCCGGCTGGTGCCGGAGGTCAGACTAGATGGCCCAGGAGGCCCCTTCTGACTTGCTCTGTTTCTATGTTTCTATGTTCTATGTTTATATTAAATACATATGTTTTGCCACATGCTAGCCTCCAAGGGGTGTGAAGTTGTTTTAGCAATTTAAAAATAAAACAAAATTCAAAAAAGGCAGGGTGGCTGGAATATGTCAAAAGAAGTGCCGGTAGGCACTCTGGGACCATTCAAAACCAGTAATATGATTTAGTAGAAGGCATACTATGTTCCTAACATGACCAGCTAGGGCCAAATAAGGGTGCACATTATTAGTTACTTCAGCTATCTCCCTACTTCAGCACAATGTGCACTTTATAAATATCATACTACACACCCACATTTTAAACTGTTTCTTTCTTTTTTTCTTCTACAGATGAGAAGTTACTCTCAGAGGGTACTTTAAATTCATTCTTTGAAAGTGTTTGCCTGTCACAGTCTTCACTGCATTTCAGCTGAAATGCTAGAGCTGGTTTGCTTTTTCCTGCTGGAACATCTAAGGGATGTCTCTTACTGTTTAAAAATAGATCTGCTTTTAATTTGGGGGGGGGGGGTTAACTGGAATGCTTAACACCTCCAGGTTTGCGTGAAATTGTGCAGGGGATATAAAATTCCCACAGAACTGGAGAGACGTGCTTTTTGAAATGCAGTTTTGCTGCTGGCCTCCCAAGAAACACTGCACTGCTTTGCTTTGTCCTGGAAATTCTGATGGGTTTAAAACAAAAGAGAAAAAAATCTAGAGCAGACTGGTCAACATCTCTTAAGCAATGTTGAGAATCTATTAAACATGCTTTTACTCTCAGGAGGAGGGAAAACCAAAAAAAGGTACATCAGAATGCCCAGGGTGGCTTTCTGCCATGTTAAAACTCTCCATGGCGACACTGACACAGCAAAAATGGAAGAGATCTCCAAGGCACTTCCTAGGAAGCTGTTTTCCAAGATCTCCTTTCTTAATCAAGATGCCTAACTACGAGCAAATATACATATGCTTATCCACAGGCTCATCAGCCCCAAGTCTAGATGCCATCTCTGTCTATTTTACTTGCTTGTTTATATTTAACATTGGGAAGCCCAGAAGAGTTCTACAAAATTAAACACACACAGCGCTCACCATGAAACATAGAAACAGAGCGAGTCAGAAGGGGCCTCCTGGGCCATCTAGTCTGACCTCCGCCACCAGCCGGCTCCGCTCACGACATGCCCACCGTGGGCATGTCCAGCCTGTTCTTGAACACCCTCACCCTCAACGACCTCCCGTGGAAGCCCATTCCACGCCTTCGGGGTCCTAACTGTCAGGAAATGCTTCCTGGCATCCAAATGGAACCTGGGTTCCCTGAGTTTTGCTCCATTGGAGCGCGTCCTGCCTTCCTCTGCAGGGGAGAACAGGTCTCTACCCATCTGCATGTGACACCCCCTCACATACCTGTATGTCGCCAACATATCCCCTCTGAGTCTCCTCTTCTCCAAGCTGAAGAGACCCAGTTCCCTCAGTCTCGCCTCATACGGCATCCCCTGCAAACCAGCCACCAACCATGTGGCCCTACACTGCACTGACTCCAACCTGGCTATATCCTTTCTGTAATGAGGGGCCCAAAACTGAACACAGTACTCCAGTTGCAGGCGCACCAGAGTCGTGTAGAGTGGTAGTAATACCTCTCTTGATCTTGAAGCCACACTTCTGACTATGCAACCAAGGGTGGCATTTGCCCTCTTGACCACCGCATCACACTGCTGACTCATGTTTAGCCTGCGGTCAACCAGCTCCCCGAGGTCCCTTTCACAAGTGCTGTTCTCCAGCCACTTGCCACCTAACCTGTACTTATGACAGCTATTCCTATGCCCCAAGTGCAAGACCTTGCACTTATCCACATTGAACGCTATCCTGTTGTCTCCTGCCCACTTCCATAGTCTGTCCAGATCCTCTTGGATCTGGAGTACCTGCTCCTCAGTTGTGGCCACTGCTCCAGTTTTAATGTCGTCTGCGAATTTGATCAGCAGACTGTTCACCCCTTCTTCCATGTCGTTAATGAAAAGATTAAACAGGATCGGCCCCAGGACAGAGCCCTGGGGGACCCCGCTTGTCACTGGCTGCCATCCCGACGATTCCCCGCTAATGGTTACCTTCTGCTTTCGGTCAGTCAACCATGCCCTAATCCACCGGACAGTGCTTTGGTCTATCCCAGAACTCCTCAGCTTCTCCACCAGGATATCATGGGGCACTTTGTCAAAGGCCTTGCTGAAATCCAGGTATACCACATCCACTGCATCCCCTCCATCTAGCCATCTTGAAACCTTGTCATAGAATTCCACAAGGTTTGTCTGGCAGGACCTGTTTTTGCGGAAGCTGTGTTGTGTGGCTGTCAGCCTCCCTTCCCTATCTAGCATCACTAGATCTCTCTCTATTATGAGCCTTTCCATTGTCTTTTCTACAATGGACGTAAGGCTAACCGGTCCATAATTCCCCATGTCCTTCCTACTACCCTTTTTGAAAATTGGGACCACCGATGCCACCCTCCAGTCCTCTGGAACTTCACCCGTTCTCCACGAGGCCTCAAAAATGGAGGCCAGCGGGCGTGAGAGAACCCCTGCCAACTGGCTAAGTACTCTCGGGTGTAACCCGTCAGGGCCTGGCGCCTTTGTAATGTCCAATGCCCTGAGGAGCCCCTCGACTTCAAGGGGGGTGACTCTAATCTCTGCCGCTAAGTCCCCGGCCTCATCTAATCTCCTATACGGATATCCCCCGTCCTGCTTTGGGGAGAACACAGAGGCAAAATAGTCATTTAGCATCTGTGCCTGTCCCCTCATGTCAGTCACTGGATCTCCTTCCTCCTTATTTAGTGGTCCCACCACTTGTCTCCCCTTCCTTTTCCTATTTACATGCTGAAAGAAGCCCTTTTTGTTGCTCTTGATATTCTTGGCAAGTCTCAGCTCATAATCAGCCTTAGCCTTGCGAAGAATCCTTCTGCAACGGGCCTCTTCCTCCCGGTATACCCTTTAGTCTATTTCCCCCAGTACCCATTTCCTATGGAGGCTCCTCTTTCGTCTAATCCCCCTAACCACCTCCTTTCGCATCCATGGCGGCACTCTCCTCCGCCTCCCCACCTTACTGACTAGAGGTATCGTCAGGGCTTGTGCCTGCAAAACCTCCCTTTTGAGTGCCATCCACCCCTCCTCAACTCGCTTACCTTCCAGTAACCTATCCCAGGAGACTTTCCCCAGTCTGGCCTTCAGTTGGCCAAAGTTGGCCCTCTTGAAGTCCCAGCAAGTCAAACCCAAATATATACTAAAAATGCAGTCCCCAAAAGAGGTTTAATCCTGCCATGCCAAAACCAGGAAGTTATTACAATCCTTCTCAAATCAGACTGAGCAAGCATATGGCAAAAAGGAGGGAGGGAGGATGACAGTGTGTCTTACGGGGGAGGGGGGGCTCATTCCCAGTAAGCGATGGCCTGCTGATATTTCTACCCACCCCTCCTTTTAAACCAACACATAAGAAATATGCCAGCAAGTGGTGATTTAGTGCATCTGTAGAGTTGATGCCATGTTCCTATGACATTTTCATTATATGGTCCTTGTTTAGATGCAGGGGGTGACCTGGTCCCAAGCCAGTAGTAGTCACTCCCCTTTTGTACGAAAGATACTAAACATACTACTAGGATATTCTAAGGTAAATTAACTGAATCCATGTGTGAATTTCTAAAACATTTTTTAATAAACACAAGGAAGCAAAGGCAAGCTGACCCCCTGGCAGCTGGGTGCAAAAAGAAGGAACAGCTGTTTTAAGGAGTTACAATGCAGTGACAAGGCAAGGTTGGACAAATGTTTGAGTCTTGCTTGGTAGCCATTTCATCTTTCTTTGAATTGACAAAAACCAGTGTAACCCAAAAGTTTGATTCCACCTAATTCTAAGGCTACTTGGCTGAATGTGATGTGATTTCTCTCATTTTGCTTTTCCATTCCTGGAGCTGTAGGGCCAACATGGCTTTTAAAGTGATAACAACCATTAAGAAATCACATTGCCCATGCCATCCCAGCTAGGCAGCCAAGCTGAGAGAGGTGGCTGTATTGCCGGCCGGCCAGCTCTGCAACATTCAAAGGGCTTTTTATCCTTGCTGCTCACTGCCCTGGTTCATTGCCATGACGAGCTCAGATATGCATATAAGTATCAAACCCAAGCTGACATTCTAAGTTTTTGGTTCCTTCCCTGGAATTTAACTGCCTCTTCCTGTATCTCACAGGGAAAACACATCCTCAATAGTAACTGGTTTCTCAAGTTGGCAGGACTGCAGCGCAGCTCTGGAAGGGAGTGAGACCTTAGCCAGACTGGAGAAGCCAGGGAAGGCACCATCACTGACAAAGCTCTGAACAGCACCTGGATGGCTACCATGTCACTGTGGCTACTTGGAGGCCAGAATCCTCGGCCACTTAGCGTCTGGAAGAAAATGTCCTTTGCACCATCACTGAAACTCCTCTCCTTCCAGTTTTGCACTATTCACGTTAGGTTCCTCCAGAATGCTTACCTGTAAAGACTCTTCTTCTTTAATCAGCTCTTTGTGGGGGAACAAGTCCTTGGCCTGTATATATTCCAGACTGGGGGGGCCTTCCTCACCCTGAATACCACAGAAAAAAATCAATGCTTAGAGAAGCATCCCAAACACAAAAGTGAGAAAATCATTTGCATGCCTCCTGCAAAGCCCACCCCCCACAAAAAACCTTTTCATCCTGTATGGGCCTTAAAAGAACACAAGCAAGCTCCTTGCCCAGGCAGATTTTCCCCAACAGGCTATAATAAAATAGCCTGTAGTGTAGAGTGAAATTACACTGGCACAGGGGATACGGAACCAAGCCTGCAACTCAGACTTCCATTGCAAGAGCACAATCTCCTTTAGCAAAACACACTTTGCCGAACTATTCCTTTTTCAACTAAGTAGAGCAACTCAGCATTGTAATACCTAAAATATCCATTATAATCTAAAACTAAATATTACAAAATAACAGCAGTAGAAACAGCATCCATTAATTACAGTATGAAATGTGGTGGTCAAGAGGCAAACACCACCCTTGGTTGCATAGCCAGAAGTGTGGCTTCTACATCAAGAGAGGTATTACTACCACTCTATACAACTCTGGTGCGCCCACAACTGGAGTATTGTGCTCAGTTTTGGGCCCCTCATTACAGGAAGGATATAGCCAGGTTGGAGTCAGTGCAGTGTAGGGCCACAAGGATGGTGGCTGGTTTGCAGGGGATGCCGTATGAGGCAAGACTGAGGGAACTGGGTCTCTTCAGCCTGGAGAAGAGGAGACTCAGAGGGGATCTATTGGTGACATATAGGTATGTGAGGGGGTGTCACACAGAGGTGGGCAGAGACCTGTTCTCCCCTGCAGAGGAAGGCAGGACATGCTCCAACGGAGCAAAGCTCAGGGAGCCAAGGTCCCATTTAGATGCAAGGAAGCACTTCCTGACAGTTAGGACCCCGAGGGTGTGGAATGGGCTCCCACGGGAGGAGGTTGAAGCCCCATCGGGGAGGCTGTTCAGAGACAGGCTGGACATGTGCATGGTGGGCATGTTGTGAGCGGAGCTGACTGGAGCTGGGGGTCAGACTAGATGGCCAGGGAGGCCCTTCTGGTTCGCTCTATTTCTGTGTTTCTATAAAACATAACTGGTCCAAGCAGAAGGATCTTAGTTACCGATATCCACTAACCTTTGCCCATCTCCAGGAAGAACCTGGACACTGGGTGGGCATGTAAGTGTCAATAAGGTTCCGAAGGTTGTAACAGCAGCAACATGGAGGAACTGGGCAAAAGCTAATTGCATGAATCTCCCCATCACAGGCGAGATGGACTCAGCTGCTATAGTAGTCGCTTTTTGGGGTGGAGGTTTTTAACGATAATGGTGGATTTACATTATGATCTAGATTTGAAACTCACTTTCCAAGGTGACCTCTTTTTTGCGGGGGGGGGGGGTTGTCTTTAAAAAAATAACTTTTCTGATTTCATATCTAGTCTTAGACACATGTCATAGCATTTTAAAACCACGCTCCACAATCTCTATCACTTCTCCATCAACACTAGCTAGTTCAGAATAGGAAGTTTGGGAATTAATTCTATGTCAGGTATGACTAGTCCTAAGAAGAAAAGCAGAATCGAGGCTGGGTCAGATAAAAGGAGAGCCCTCTAATTCCACATCATAGCCTAAAGGTGCAAGCCATTCTCACTTTTACTATCCTGATGCACGTATTCAGAAGCATACTGCTCTTAAATATGGAGGCTCCATAAAGCCACTATGACGAACAGAACTGCAGAACAGTGCGATGCAGTGATCACTAAACTTTTTGTTTGCTGAGCTGATGTTCCTGTATTTTCTTTAAGGCTTTTGCCCAGAAATTCTCCACCTTGACTGGCACAAAACAAATGGGAAGTTGTCATGTCCTAATCAAGTAACAACTTTCTCTCACTTCTGCTATAGTCTGCATGTGGCCAGGAAAGCCCCCAAAACATCTTCCTCCTTAGGGTTCCCTTCAATTCCATATTCACATTCTTCAGGGAACAATCCTATCACAATGCCCATAAGCCCCACACTGGCAGGCTTGCAGGAGAGGGGAGACCTGCGCATCCCTGTCCACCTGTCCTGCTTTTCTGCTGACTGGGCTTTCCAGTCCATCTGCATGGGGGCATCCTGACAGGAGGAGGCACAGCTAACCCTCCTGCCCTGGCTGCTCTGGTCTCTTCTCCCACAAGCACCCCCCTTTCCTACTACCTGAGGTTGGCTTTTCCATCCTTGGAAAGCAACTGGTGCACCTCTTTCCATGGGGGCCGAGCTCTGATTCCCAGCTCCAGGGTGGAGTGCTTCCTCCGACCTCAGAATTGGGAATCTGAACTATCCCAGGGCTCCAATGATGCCACCTACAGAATTGTTGTTTCCAAGTAATAAATTTGAAGCCTTCAGAAACTGACACATTAGTGCTTTTTCCCCCCACTTAAAAATGTTTTAGTCATACAACAGAAGCAGCAAAGGGATCCATTTTTCGCCCAGAAGAAATTGATTTTGGAACTTATGATCCAATTAGTGATACTGCCTTGCCCCACTTTCAATGTAGTAAACACTGTGGTCTACCTTCAGATGCTGACAAAGACCAGAATATCTAGGATGCATGAAAATTCCTTTTCTCCTTGAAAAATGACATCATTCCTCATTGGAAATTCAACACACAGCAATCCAAGTTCACCAGGCACTTCTAAATATAACAAACTAGGTTTTTGCTTGCTATCAAACTTCACAATGGGAGCAATTTCACCTCTATTAAACATTTGTTTTCTTTTTCCCATTCGAGAGTGGGGAGCAGAAGAGGCATTTAAGTAAGACAAGAGAGAAAATGGGGGAAAGCATTTCCGGAAAAACAAGTTTCTTCAGAGATCAAGATCTTCTAGGTAACCAAGTGCCCAATATTTGCTGCTTCTCAAAGAAATATGTTCTTCAAAATGAGATAAAAAGGAGTGGCAACTTTTGCATGTTTTTTTTTAAAGTAACTGCTCTCAGGAAGAACTGTATAGCTCCTGATAAAGATGAGTCCAAACTGTACTCTTTCAATGGTTGCCATGGTGCTGTGAAGAATCCTCTAAGCTTACCCCAAGTTCTGAACACAGCAATATGCTGTCCGGTCAAGGAAATGTCTCTTATAGGCAGCTATCCAGCATATGCTGTGTGCCAATCGCACGAACAACAGCAGCCACTGATACATACACACCAAGAACATATAGTACATGTAAGCAAACTGAAGGTGACAAAACCCAACCTGTGACAGGAATACTGTTGGTAGAAATATATATGTTTATATATGCATTCCAAGATGGCTGCCAGAAAACCTTGAGTGGTAGATTGGTGGGAAGGAAATGTGAAAATGGATCATAAATGCTGTTGGAATTCAGTTTATTTCCCCATTGGAAGACCTCTGGAATCAAACCTGATAACAGGTCCTCATTTCTGTGGAATAAATTTAATACTAAGTTTTTAAAAATTAACCTGCTGATGCAAACCAAGTGGCATTATCATCATCAAAAAGTTATATCCATGCTAGCGCTGTTGTAAAAGGATGAGGGTAAAACTCACTCCCAGGTGCTGGAGCTCAGTGCTTGCAATCTGCTTCCACTTTCCCTGTCACTGAAGAATGGTGCTGATGAGCCCCACATACATGTGTGCAAACATAAATGCGCCCTTCCCCACCAGAGGATGGATACAGCCAGGGTCCTCCTGCTCTGTAAGCATACATGTGCGCAGGCACAGACACCTTACCACATGTGCCAGGGAAATACTGATTGTCGTGCCCTCTGCCACAGCAGCCCACTTGCCAAAACAAATGCCACTTCTGGTTCTTTCACATCGCTCCTTAAACTTGCTAATTCTGCCCAGCATCCAGTAGAGACTGTAGTGCTCATTGACAGATGCAACTTCTTTCCATCCTGATGTGTTGGACTACAGCATCCCTTACTGGCTGGAGAAGGATGAGAGTTGTAACCCGGCACATCTGAAGGGCACTGGGTGCGGGAAGGCTATCCCTAAGAAATGACGCAAGCTCTCCCTAGCTGAATGTTCTCATGCCTTCTGCACTCCCCCACCCTGTCACCCCATTTTCCATGTCATGTTCTATCCTGCATTTCATCTGCTGCGGGACCCAAAGGAGCATACAGAAGAATTCCAGGTAGCTTCCTGCCCAGGCACGGACCAGGTCCGCGTCCAGACCTGCACAGCTGCTTCGCAGGCCATCGAGCCAGGCCCCCACGGAATCTGGGCTCCCCTCTCATCAGGACATGTGCTAGTCTTGCACCCTTTACGTTACTCTGCTTGAATGGCACTCTATTAAATCATAACCCTGACAGGATGGCACAGAACAATTTCAACAACCCCTCTCCTGCCCCCACATCTGAACATACCATGTATCACAGGACTCACCTCACATCTGCACATCTAAGGCCAGTGAGGTATGAGGTGCACAGCTTGAGCTGAGAAAGTTCATCCAGGGTACAGTCAGAGAAACAACTTATAAAAAAGCGCAGCTCTCCACTTGCACCACATGAGGTTGGAAGAAGCTAATCACCCAACACACACAAGCATTTGCATGTTGCTCCTTTTACCTCTGGGGCTGGCTCAGCATCCTCTCCCTCTTGCAGAGAAGGTCTGTTCTCCCAGAATTCCCCACAGCCCTTCCTCCACAGGTTCAAGCTAGACTCCTAGGAGGTGGCACACAGGAGAGCAGCAGCTACCATGCACCATGCCGAGTGGTTGCATGAGGAGCCACAGCCAAGTGCTGCCCGCCAGGGTGGGGGGCCATGGCTGCCTCTCAAGCACCACATGCTTACCAGGGGCATGAAGCAAGGCACCCTCCTGTCTGCCCTCTGCCACCTGCCTAGGGCCAGTGCACCACAGCAGCAAGTGTGGACAGAAATGGCATCCTAACTGGAAGGCCTGGTGCTCTCTCAGACAGCCATGTGGCTGTGGTCCAGTAAAGCACAAGCAGACACACAGCACCAACCAGAAAGGAACAGGGACTTGCGTTTGCACGTCCCGGGAAGAGGCCTGGGGGCTTGCCTTGAACAAGTCAGCTGTGTGGGATGAACTCAAGCAAAGGGATGCGCCAGGAACAGCAAAGCAAACTCCTTCCCCAGTGTGCCTTGCGCGCACATCTTCACTTAACAGGGCCTAGCCAAGGATTTTGCCAGTGCAGCTGGAACACTGACCTCTAACTTGTAGGTGAGAACGGGGCAAGTGTTCTGGAAAAGGCACAGGAGATTTAACTCAGGTGAAAAACAGGAAGCATGTATGATCGAGGTGAGGAAGATGGGGAAGGAGAGCCACTCCCCAAGCACCAGGCTGAGAGAGCCCTACAAAAGGCACCAGACATGCTGGGGGTGGGGAGAAGCAACCGACACCACATGCTCTTTTCCCAGCCACCCACCACTCCACACCAGGCATGGAAAGCAACGCAGACTGGCAAGCTGCCTCACATGCAGGCAGGCAGCTCAGAGGAAAAAAGGGGTGGGAAACAGACAGAGAGCCACTTACAAAGCAGTTGAGCATAGAGCAGGAGACACGGCCTGGCAGAGTCATGGTCGAATCCGGAGGTGGTCACTGGGCTGGGGGCACACAAGTGGCATTGCTTCCCTCTGCCCCCCTTGGCATCAGTGGCTCCACAGACAGCAAGAAAGGCAACCCCCCTGGCAGAACTAGAGCATCTCTTTCGGCAGAGACAGGAGCAGGTGCGCTGACTGCTTCAGCGGCTGCCGACAATGGAGGGGAGGGAAGCCGGGTGGAGGAGGAGGAGGAGGAGGAGGAGGACGAGGAGGAGGAGGGAAAGAGACTCCTCCTCCTTTGGAGAGAAGGAAGATGAGGCTTTGCCATGCCAAGGACTCTCTGCCAGCAGGCACAGAAAATGGAGTCACCAATTCAGCCATCTCGGGCTCCCACCTTCCTCTGCAGGAGGGCGAAGGCCCACAACCATTTTGCCTGCATCAGAGCAGCTGTTCAGGCAGCATGTGCTGGCATGCACGGGAACAATAGCAGAATCCGCCACCTTGCTTTGTGCGTTCTGGCAGAAGGAAGACCTGGTCAGGATCCAGCCCGAAGCTCCCTCTCCCACAGAAGGAGGGGAATCCTGCTGACCAAGCCCCAGGAGGCCAAAAGGGACACAGCATCTCCGAGCTCTGCAACAAGGCCTGCAACCTCCTCTGGCTGGGAACCAAGGAATATACAGATCAAAAACTCCCCCTAAAGAGTGGCACAATGCACTCAAGGCACAGGAATGCCAGGGGGGCATGATCTTGCTGCTAGATCTCGATGTGGTCTAGAGCCAGACTTTCAGAGAAAACGCAGGGCGCTCAGCATATCGCTTCAGGATGCCACAACAGTTTTATTAAGAAAAGGACTCTCAGCCAGTCCCAACAGAGGAAATAGCCATTGAACCCCTCCACGAAACCCAGGACCATGAAAACAGAGGCACTGAATGGGTCCACTAAAACCAATACTTTTCAAGGGGGCAGAGAGAAAGATGCCTGCCCCACTGACCATCCTCTTGATTCTTGGATCTATGGAGGCACATTCTGGGAAGAGGAATCCCAAAAGACCTCCAACTTCTCAACATCACAGAGTTGAGAAAGAACCTAAAGATCCTTCAGGTTTACCCCACTGATGACACAGGAAATCTGCAGCTACAGCATCCCTGCCAAGTAGCCATTCAGCCTGTCTGAAATCTTCGAAGGCAGTGGTTTTCAACTGCCAGTCCATGGACCAGCACCGGTCCACCAGAGATGTCCTGCCAGTCCATGAGGAGGGGGCTGCACCCCACTTGCCACAGACCAGTGCAGGAGATGGTCTCCGAGTGAGCAAGCCGCCACCTGCCTCCCGTATGTGTGCGCTCGCTGTTGCCTCGCAGCGCAGGTGGGGAGGTGGTGGCTTGCTCACTTGAAGAGGGTTTCGGACTCGCTGGGAGATCTCCGAGTGAACGTGCCACCGCCGCATGCGCCCCCAGGCACCCCCACCTCACTGACCTGCAATGGTCACCGCAGCCTTTCAACTGGCCCTCTATTCAAAAAGTTTGAAGACCTCTGGTGTAGGGGCTAGTTATCTAAGGGAAAGGCAGGTTGCTTACCTGAAACTGTTGTTCTTCGAGTGGTCACCTGTGCATTATTTATTTATTTAGTTAGAGTATTTGTATGCCGTCCCATCGCATAGCCTTGGGACGGCTTACATAAAATAAAATAAAACAAAACATAATACACATAAAATCCAGATCCACCCTGGCTGCAGATTAAAACCTATAAACTTATGTTAAAAGTTATTAAAATATTGTTGAAATAAAAAGGTCTTAGCCTGGCGCCGAAAAACAAATAATGATGGCGCCAGGCGGATCTCTCTGGGGAGCGCATTCCATAGGCAGGCAACACAGCAGAGAAAGCCCCCCTCCGGGTACTTTGCCTCCTACTGTCTTTCACAGAGGGTTCCCGGAGGGTTCATTCCAGCATTATGGGTGCTGTGCCTGCACAGTGCCTGTTGCCGGGAAGATTTACTAGCATTAACGGTTTTTGGTGGGAGCGCCGCGCCCTCCCCCGCCATAGTATAAATGGCTGGAGTGCCCGCCCTTTCCCCGGTCAGCTGAAGGCCGTCCGTTCACCACCAAGTGGAGCTGGCTGGTATCGAATCTGGCACATAAGGGGAAAAGAATACACACACACATACACACACACACGTATATATAGTATAGGCAGAAGTATAGAGTACCCAGTCACTGACACTGAGTGGGGCCGCTGGGCAGGTTGTGTGAATGCACGGATGACCACTTGAAGAACAACAGTTACAGGTAAGCAACCTGCCTTTCTTCACCGTGCTCTCTGTGCATCACACATTACGGGTGATTAACAAGCTGGTGGGACGCTGTCGTCACTGGAGAACTGTGGAGAGGACAGCATGGCTGAAGGAGCTGTCCTGTCTGGCCTTGACGTTCAAGCGGTAGTGCTTTGTGAAAGTGGACGGAGTAGACCATGTGGCTGCTTTGCAGATGTCCTGCAAAGGGATGCCTGCACAGAGGGCAGACGAAGCAGCGACAGCTCTTGTGGAGTGTCCTTTTGGAGTAATGGGTAAGTCCAATTTTGAAAGGTGATAAGCCAGTTCAATTGTCTCAACAATTCATTTCAAAAGTACAGTGGTACCATGGCTCACGAACTTAATCCATTCCAGGACTGTGGTTGTGACCCAAATTGGTCGTGAGCCAAGTTAATCCGTTCTATTAACTATTTTTTTAAATCAGAAAAATGTGAAGCAAAGTGACAAAGAACAACAAAGATCGCAGCCATCTCCCCCCACGCACCTTGAGCATGAGTGCGGCCACCTCCCCACATCCCCCCCCCCCAGCACGACTGTGATCGTGCCCGTCATCCCGGTGCGCTGGGGGCGTGGGGAAGAGACAGGTGTGAATGCGAGTGTGCTGCGGGGGGGGGGGGAGACAGGGGCAATCATACTGCAGGGGGAGATGGCCAAGATCACGGTTGCGCTAGGGGAGAAAAGCCGGGCTCAGTCACAGGCACGCTCATGCAGGAAAGACGGGTGTGATCTCGGCCATCTCCCCCCTTCCACCCCTAGCACACTTGCCGCCATCTCCCCACTCGGGGGGGGTGGGGAGATGGCCGCGATCGTGGCCACCACCCAATGCAGAGTTCATGACCTGAGTCAACATTTTAATGAAATTTTTGTTCGCGACCTGATTTGGTTGTAAACTGAAGCGTTTGTGAGCCAAGGTACTGCTGTACTGACAGGAGCTCCCTTGTCATGTTCTGAGTATTTGATGAAAAGCAGTTTGGTTTTCCTGAATGACTCAGTTTGGGACAGATAAAAGGCTAAACAGCACTGGATGTCCAGGTTATGTAGGAAGCACTCGATCAGTGTTGACGGAGTAGGGAATTAAGCCGGTAGCACAATGTCCTGGTTGAGGTGGAACGGAGTCACAACCTTGGGCAGGAAGGTTGGATCAGTGTGCAAGACTACTTTCTCCTTGTGGAAGTTGAGGTATGGAGGGTCGACACGAAGGGCACAGTTTACTGGCTCTTCTAGCTGAGGTAATTGCTACTAAAAAGCCCGTTGTTCAAGAAAGAAGGCGGAGATCAGTAGTTGCTAATGGTTCAAATGGAGCCTTTGTGAGAGCCTGTAGGACAACGGAGAGGCTCCATGTCAGGACTACTGATTGGATTGGTGGTTGAAGGTTTTGTAGTCCATGTAGGAATCAATGCGCAAGGTAATGTGAGAATGCAGAGGAACCTCCAATGCAGAGGAACCTCCTCAATGATGCGAGATAGCTGCAATATACACCTTAACGGAGGAAGGTTTAAGACCCCCACGGTGTAATGAGAGTAGAAACTGTAGGATGTTCTCAATGGTAGCAGATTGAGGTAATTGATTAGCAGCAGCAAAGGAGGTAAAACGCTTCCATTTGGCATTATAAGAGCATCGTGCAGTTGGTCGTAGTGCAGACTGAAGAATAAACTGTATATCGGGATGAAAGCTGGTCAGGTCCGAAGAAGACATAGGTGCCAGTGTCGACACTTCCATAGCAGCTTTCTAAATAAATAAATAAATAATGGAATTCACTTCCCAGAGAGGTCTGCCTTGCACCAACACTTTTCCAATGCCAGGCCAAAAACTTTTTATTTATCCAGTTTTTAAATTCTTAAATGGTATGTAAACTATTTTAGCATCAAGTAAGGGCATTAAGGAGTTTTTAATTGTTTGATTTTTAAAAAAATGTAAACCATCATAAGATTTTTTAATGAATGATGGGATAGAAAATAACTAACTGTTCTGGAATGACTGTTCTAATACATATGCTGTACCAGTTTGGTACAGACTGCTACCACAGACAGTTATTGTGGTGTTATAAAGCTGGGTGTGCCAAATAAATTTAAGAAGCGAAACCAGCATGCCTAGTCAAATAAGGCTGTAGCACAGAACAAGAACTGACAAAGCCTGGCAAATATAATTACACTCGCACACATTTTGGTGCAATGTTAATTTGGTACCCTGCTGCATGGGACTGCACCTGCAACACACAACCCATGTAATCATGGGACACTGGCCCGGCCATTCATAGGAGTCTCCCTCTTTATCTTCCTCTCTTTCACAGGTTCGACTGTAGCAGTAACTCATACCCTGTTCTTATTTGCAGTCCATACATTCCTCCAGAAGATGTGCACATTATTTGTAGATTGAATGGTCATTTAAATTTATTTTAATTTTTTAAACAAATCAACACAGCTGAACTTGCACAACAAAAAGCATGGGTAAAGGTCAATTATTGAACTGACTTCTCAGTAATATACTAGAGTTATAAAGCTAGACAAATCATACTACTACTCTGTTACACATTTCACTAATCTCAAATTACAAGGGCAATGTGTTAAATGTAATACTGTTTGCCAAGCATCTTTCTTCAGTGGCAGACTTGCAAACTTGTTATGGGGTCCAGTCAGCAGAGACCAGAGATAAGGAAGGGATTCCCTTGCTAACGTCAGCAAAAGAACCTTAAGCAGTGCCACCATGAAGTCTTTGGTAGCAGCAGCAGATGTGGGGTGGGTTCTGTTGGAATGACTTGGGAGGCCACATCTTTTGCACCAATGCTCCATCCAGACTGTCCCTGGTCTTTATAAGATGCTGGCTTGACCATTTGTCCTCTTCTGTGTGACAGCTCTTCAGGTATCTCAGAAGTACAGCAGCCCCCTCATCAGTCCTCTCTTCTTCAGGCTAAACAAATCCAGTTCCTTCAACCTTTCCTTATTGGAGTTGACTATGTTCCTGATCCTCTTTTTGCTTCCTCAGAGCCAGAGCAATTCGTCTTGATGTAATTCCTCCCTTGCCTGCCCATTCCCAGTCCAAGTGCTCCAAGCTTCTCACAGCTGTCGTTTAGGTCATCTTGTCTCCCTCCTCTCCTGCCACCCCTATAGACAGGCTCTGAAATCCAAAATGACCCTTATGGAACGGTGGTATTTACAGAAGATAACGGGATGGTGCTGGAAGGGTTACCTTCTGCCTAACAGGTCTCTCTTCAAAATGCCTTGAACTTTGGGAAGGTAAAGTTAACATGTCTTTTCACCCTGACCTGTCTTCATGTAGGAAGATGTCTCGCCTGCTCAAGAGTCCCTAACAGAGAGCTCTATTTTGGACAAATCAACCGAGAATGCTGTCTCCTACTGAAGGTACAGAGCGCTCAAGTTGAGCTACCAGAAAGCAAGTATCATGTCACTGAAAACCCAAACCAGCCCCTCACCTCAGTTATCCTGGCACCCAAAACCCAGGCCCTGTTACTGTGAGCTTCAGTGTGTGCACTTCCCCATCAAACACAAAGCAAGGCCATTTTGCAAAAGATTCTTCTAAAGGGCTCTGCCAAAACACCATTCTGCTTCAAAGGATTCTCTCCACCAGGCAACATCACACCTACCTAGTCGCAGGGACATGTGTTTCCGAACTCCTGCCTCATAAACCTGGGGTGGGAAATTTTTGTAGTCACGGAAGAATTCACATACACGCTGACCCCGTTTCTGGGGAAGGTGGAACTACTTCTGCAAAAGGACAGGCCAAGCTTTCTTCTAGCACAGTTGCGTCTCCTTCACGTAGTTCATCAAGGCTCCTGCTCAGCATTCACAGTCTGGAGATGCCATGGACCGACCCAAGGACTCCACCATGGAAACCCCAGGCACCCTCCCTCCTCCCTCTGCACTCGAGCCAGGATCAACGTCCCTTCTAGCTGCAAAGGAACTTAGGCCTTTCCTTCCTGCTGGCTCTTGTGAGAACATAGTAATAATTTACCAGGCGCTTGTAAATTAGATTGAGCAGTACGCAAGAGGATACACACAGAGACAGCCCACAGGATTACCATCTGCAGTGCTCCTTCTGCAATTCCTGGCCCTGCAGACGCTCCTTAGCCCTTCTCCACTACTCAGTGCCGGCTCATAGTCCTTCCCTGCACCCGTGTCTTGTTTGCATAAAGCAAAACATAAACTGTGTCCCTGCTCTGTGGTCCTGTTTGCACATGATGCCAAGATTTTTGGTTTACTTTGAATGGGTCGGTGTTTTGGTATACATGGCTCAATTATTCCCACTTGACTCCTCTTGCAGCAACAGTGGCTAAACAAACCATGGATTCCTCTTATGTCTAAACCAAGACTTTTGGCTCCAAACAAGCAGGGGTTGTTCTTGCCTCAGGGTTCTGGATTGCTTAGGGAGGAACAAGCCAAGGCATCCTAGCATGAATGTAGCAGAATGCCCCTTGGTGGTGGGTTCCCTGGTTTGTTTAGTAGGAGAAACCAAGCAAGAATAAAAAAACAACAGTTCTGGCTTGCTGTCACCTCTGAACTGAACCAACAGCTGAGTTGAGACAATGTAATAACCAATGCTTAAGGATGAGCATGTGCTGGTGTTGAGCCATGGGTGGTGGTTGGGCTATGGATTATTTGGTTGTCTGAACACAGCTGCAATAACAAGCAATTATTTGTTAACCATGAAGAAAACCCATGGTTTGCTGTTGTGTTGTGAACTTCTGGTTATTCACCATGGTTTGTTCTCTTGCTAGATTCAAGCAACATGTTAACCCGCATTTCAACAATAACCCACGGTTCAACAACCCACTCTCAACCCAAATGCAGCCCTTGAGCATAGATTATTGTGTTGCCTGAACCCAGTGTAAATTCCAGTACACAGTGACCCAGAATTCAGCAACCCATGAGTTGGTGAGACCACATGAGAACAAATGAGCACACTGTCTCCTAACTGTGTGCTACCTTCACTTTTCATTTGCTTTGCTGAAGGAATGCCCAGTGTCCCTGGGTCATTATCTGGGACACTGAATACAGCACTGTGGTTTGTTGAGGGTTAATCAACCCAGAGTTTTAACCCAACAGCAAATCATGGCTTCACCCTCAACACACAAGAGCTCTAGGTTCAGACGGTGAGACTAAAAACCAAGGAACAGGGCATCCCTGTGCTGCTTAGCAAAGCACATGCAGAGCAGAGGTGGTGGCGGGTGGGATGCAGGGCACTCACTCACACCTGGTTGTGGCAGCCCATGAGTTAAATGGTATACGGGATGTCACTGCACACGGATTGGGCTGGTCACTGCTAGATAAAAAGTAAGTAGCATGCTCGTAACTAGGAAAACTGCCTATCCAACAGAACCACTTGACATCTGCTCCAGTTCTTCATTGCATGCTCATGTGCAACCTCCTCCTCAGTGCTCTCACAGCACACTTCTTTCCTGTCTTTGAGGAAGTGCATGAAAGCGTGGCAGCTGGAGTCTCTGGCTGTCACAGCCAAGCTCAGAGCAGAGTGAGGGGAAGGCAAGGCAGGACACAAAGACCACTCACCATGGCCGTTCTCTGGGTGCCAGCCCCCTCTGTTCTCTCTCTGGAGCAGCTGAAGATCCACCTGTGGGGGGGGAAAGAAAAAGATGATGGTGCTGCAACTGGATGTGCTGAACACAGTCAAAAGCAACACTGAATGGTGCGTGCTGTTCCTAGCGCTTCCTTCACAACCGCCATCCCTGAACGTGTCAAACTGTGGAAACGCTATAAAGGCTTCATGCAACACTGCACACAGACTAAATACTAAAACTGTTCGGGAAGTCATAGAGAGAGGGAGTGAATGGGTAAAGTCCTCCCTTGATTATAAATGACACAGGTGACAGAACAAAGTACACAAATGTACCCATAGAAATTCTGGATGTCATTTGGAAACTAGTAGACTCTAGTAGCAACAAAAAGATGACTGTCCCCCATTCTCTATGTCTCACATACATACATACATGTCTTCTGATTTGTCTCTTTAAATGCTTTGAGACAAAGCTTTCATATATATACATATGTATATATGTATGTATGTATGTCTTCTGATTTGTCTCTTTAAATGCTTTGAGACAAAGCTTTCATCCTGCCATTACATAGCCTCACACACATAATTTCACCACTGCGTGTGTGTCCAGATGTCATTGCTGTGTTCCACTAGTAACTTTTGCCTCATCCCCCACCACTTCTCCCATCTCTTCCTTAGAGCAAAACGTCCAAGCAGGAGAAAAAGGCAGAACGGCTGCATGAGGCCTTTTTATGGGTAGTATCAGGAGTACTTGGTCTGGAAGCAACCTTAGTCACAACTGAGTATGAAGAGACTTGCCTGCCTCTTTCCATGCCACCTGCTCTCCTCCCACCTGGACCTCTTCTCCATTATTTAAAAAGTCCATCCTTCCTCATTCCCCATATCAGGGATCCTCAAACTTTTTCGATAGGGGGCCAGTTGAAAGGTGGCGGCTGCACGCACGGGCCAGTGAGGTGCCTTCAGGCGCGCACGAGGCGGCATCGGGCATGTGCGGTGGTGGCTTGCTCGCTCGCTCGGAGACCATCTCCAATCGAGCGAGCCACCACCTCCCCCTCTTCCTGCGCTGTGTGGCAGCAGCGACTGAACGCGTACGGGAGGCAGGCGGCGGCACGGGCTGGATGGATGGCCATGGCAGGCCAGATCCGTCCCACGGGCCATAGTTTGAGGACCCATGCCCTATATGTTCTGGACCACATCTCTCAATTTCTGACTTTTATCATACTAGCTGGGACTGATGGAAGCTAAAGTTCAAATCATTTGGAAGGAGCAGTTTGACGATGGCTGATCTAGTTCAATATGCTGAGAAGCATGGGAAGAACTCCCCTCTGTCACTTTTCGTTCACACCCCAAGTGGACCAAACAGACCTCTGCTGCTGAACAAGTACCACCAGGAACATCACTTCATATCCTAGCTGTGCAATAAAAAGGCTGAACTAAGGCAACTGCACTTTGCTATCTCTGTACACAGTTTCTTATAACAGAATGCAACATTATTATGTTCATTATCAAGACAGAGAAAAGTGTAAGAGATGTTGTTGTTAGTTGCGAAGTCGTGTCCGATCCATCGTGACCCCATGGACAACAATCCTCCAGGCCTTCCTGTCTTCCACCATCCCCTGGAGTCCACCTAGGCTCACACCAACTGCTTCACTGACCCCATCCAGCCACCTCAGCCTCTGCCCTCCCCTTCTTCTTTTGCCATCTATTGTTCCCAGCATTAGACTCTTCTCCAGCGAGTCCTTCCTTCTCATTAGGTGGACAAAGTATTTGAGTTTCATCTTCAGCATCTGGCCTTCTAAAGAGCAGTCAGGGCTGATCTCCTCTAGGACTGATCGGTTTGATCTCCTTGCAGTCCAAGGGACTCGCAGGAGTCTCCGCCAGCACCGCAATTCAAAGGCCTCAGTCCTTCGGCGCTTAGCCTTCCTTATGGTCCAGCTTTCACAGCCATACATTGCAACTGGGAAAACCATAGCCTTGACTATACGTACTTTTGTTGGCAGGGTGATGTCTCTGCTTTTTAGTATGCTGTCTAGATTTGCCATAGTTTTCCTCCCCAGGAGCGTCTTTTAATTTCTTGGCTGCAGTCCCCATCTGCGGTGATCTTGGAGCCCAGGAAAATAAAATCTGTCACTACCTCCATTTCTTCCCCATCTATTTGCTAGGAAGTGAGAGGACCAGATACCAGGATCTTAGCTTTCTTAATGTTGAGTTTCAAGCCAAGAAGAGATACACGTGTCCTTATGATGCATATAATTCACCTTCCCCACACTTGTGTTCTCCAGATACTTGGGATTACAATTCCCTCTCAAGTGTCCCCTATCTGCAGTAATTCACTCAAGCTGGCTTCAGAATGCTGAGAACTGTCCTTTTTTAGTCCAAACATGCTTGCTTAGATGGCTTGAACCCAAGCGAAACACATTTATGGAGGAAGAGACAGCCAGCAGCGGAGGCGAGCCGTTATGGCCAAAGGGAAGGGGCAGGCATGACGCTAGAAGAGAAGCACCACGCCAGCAAAGCGTATTGCTGCAGGGAGGGTTCTCACAGCACTGGAGTGGAAGCATCTGGAGGACACAGGCACAGGGAGGGTCCTCGGACTACCGCGATGATGCAGCCACCGTGCAGGTGTGTGGCAGATCCGATAACTGGGGAGCCCACTTACCTTGCTTTGACTTCTGTTCAAGAAAGAAGGATGCAAATATAATCAGTGAAACATAAGCATGATAATTGTGCTATTAAAGGTGCTACTCAGAAGTTGGTGGGGATGTGAGAGTTACAGCTTCTGTAAATTTTTCCAACAGAGTATTCTGCCTTGCTGATAGCTGCGTTTAAGCAGGACCATGGAGCAAACTGTGCTGTTCGCTGCCTAGGCTAGGTGGGGAAATTGGGGTGTTTGGGTACAAACTAGAACTCACAGAGCTATCGGGGGCAGACTTTGAAGTTTTTCATGTAGGAAATTGAAAAGCAGCACTGGAACATAAGCGATTAAACATACCTTGCTAAATTTCAGTTTTCCATTTGCAAATGCCTGAGTGTACCAGAAAATGGCATGTTCCTAAGGGGAGAAAGAAAGAAAAGAAAATTGAATAGAAATTGGGGGGAAATACCAAAATCACTCCTTACACCTTCCAGTAAGATGGCATCATGATCTCATGCCAGCACTGTCCAATCATGAGAAACTGCAACAGTGCTAGGCAAATAACAATGGGGTGATTTAGCTATTACAGACTGCCATGAATCCAGTTGTGATTATGGGTTATTTAATATAAAATAAGACAGCTCAGATCCCCTCCCAGGGCAATTTGGGTGACACTAACTTCCCTGTACAACAAACCTCTATAAAGAAACAAATACCAGTGAATTCATTGGTGCTTACTCCCAATTAAATGGATAAAGGACTGCAGCCTTGGAATCTTCCAGGCAGCAAATTACCATATAAGTGTTCCATGTGACCAGAAATACTTTTGCCTTAAGCTGTCTTGGAAAGATGGAGGTAGAGCAGGAGGCAGGGCCCGCACATTTACAGACCTTACTGTTATTCACATGATTACCCTACACTAGGGACGGAGGGGAAGTCAACTCCTCCTTCTCCTGCCTGCATTATTTAATTATTTATTTCATGCTTAAACTGTGCAATAGCCAAGGCTGACTGGGTGGTTAACAAAAGAAAAATCTAAAATACACACACAAACACACATATATACACACTGCCTCCCCCTGCAAGATTGTGCCCCCACAAAAGACTGCTTCAGGTGACTGGAATACATTTCAAAGGGGGAAGCAAAATTTGGCCACTGGAGGGGTGCACTTATAAAACACGTAGAAGGCAAGTATAATCTTAAATAATTCCTGAGGTATTTTGTTTTTCTGAAAAGGTAATATTCCCATCTGCAAATGCAAATGGCTGTGCTGGCTGGGGAAGATGGAAGTTGCAAGCATTTAGGAACATACACAAGTGACCCTGAGGAAGACAGATCTTTAAAATATATATTTCGAAATGTCCGGAACCGCAATTGTACTTTTGGAAGACTTCACTGACCGCAAAGATAACTTTAAAAAAATTCCCCTAAGCGTTTCAGTTTCCATGAACTTTCTGTCAATCTACTGTTCAGAGGTAGGGTGTGTGTGTGTGTGTGTGTGTGTGTGCGCGCACGCGCGTGTGTAAGCAAGGGAGGGAGGGAGGGAGCGCACAGATTAAATAAAAGACAGGTGAACTGGAATTTATCAGGAAACCGAATACCATTTCTCATGATACGAATAAGGCTTGTGGGTGGTCCGTCTTTTTGCTGTATGCACTGTCAAGTCACCTCCAATGAAAAGCGCCAATCTACAGCACATATGGAATAAACCCTCCAAAATGTCCTGTCCTGCACAGCACTGCTCAACCCTTCAAGGCTGTGGCCTCTTTAACAGAGTCACTCTATCATGTATTTGGTTTTCGTCTGCCTTCGACTTTCCCAGGCATGATTGTCTTCTCCAGCGAGTCTTGCCTTCTTTTGATGTGCCTAAAGTACGACCACTGCAGTTTCATCCTTTTTGCTTCCAGGGGAAGTTCTGGCTTGATTTGATGTAGGATCCATTTGTTCATCTTTGTGTCAGTCCAGGACATTCTCACGTTTATTGTCTTCCTCTCTGCCTTTCTTCACTGTCCAGCTTTCATTCCCGTCCATAGTGATTGGGAATACAGTAATATATTTGAACTTGGTCTCCAGTAAAACACCCTTACACTTGAGGATCTTTTCCTTTACTGCTGCCATACGGCTGCTTAGTCTCAGTCTTCTAATTCATTGGCAACATTCTTGCAATGTATGAAAAAGCCTCCATAATTTCAATTTTCTTACTGACAGTAAAACTGTCATTCTCCTGTAGATTTTTTTAAATATTCAGCTGCATTCCTGCTTTTGCATTTCTTCTTTCACTTTCCTCAGAAGTTAGTTCGACTTGTTGCTGCTTTCTTCCAGAAATATGGTATCATCTGCATACTTCTAACTTATTGATGTGTCTTCCACCTACTGGCATTCCTTCTAATGCAACTTTCTTTATGATACGTCCTGTGTACAGATTGAACAGATTGGGAAATAAAATACAGCCTTGTTTGATGCCTCTGCCTACAGGAAACCATTCAGTTTCCCTATATTCTGTCCGAATGGTAACTTCCCATCCATGATAAGGTTTCTGCATCAGGACAATCAAGTGTTGAGACACACCCATTTCTTTGAGGATCATTCACAGCTTCTTCTGATCAAAACAGCCAATGGATTTGCTGCTGTCTATAAAGCACAGATTGATCTTCTGAAATTATCTGAAGTGCACCAGTAGCCAATGTATATTTGTGGCATAATCTTGAGGGCCTCTTCCTTTTCTATGTTTCCTTTTTTAAGTCCAGCCTAAACATCAGGCTCTCTCATTGTAAGGTAAAATTCTTCGTTGCAGCACCTTGAGCACAATTTTGCTGGCATGAGAAATTAACACAATGGTCCTGTGGCTGCAGCACGCTTTTGCATCTCCTTTCTAAAGGACTGGAATGAAAACTGAACATTTACAGGCTGTGGCCCACTGTTTTGTTTTCCACGTCTGCTGGCATATTCTCTTTTAGAATTTGAACCAACTCAGTCTCTACAGTTAGGACCCCTAGGTTATGGAATGGGTTTCCACGGGAGGTGGTAGAGGGTCTACCAGTAAGCATGTTCAAAGAAAGATGGACAACTACATGTTGAGTATTACATGAGCGGAGCTGGCTGGAACTGGGGGGTCAGACTGGATGGCCCAGGAGGCCCCTTCTGACTCACTGTGTTTGCCAGAGATAGCCAAGCTGCCTTGTTTCTGTAAAGGGTTGCCCCCAAGGACTGGGAGATGGGCCATCTCCTCATGGGTCAGCTGACCAACAGTGGGGCGGGGGGGGGGGAGATAAAGGCCAGGAAACAGTGAAGCTCTTTGTTCTCCTTTGGAGGTTCCAGTTGGCTGTTTGGTCTCTGTGATGAAGAACTCTGTGAAGTCTTGTGCATCTTGATCCTTTTGAAGGTGGAGTCTCTGTGTATAGTTTATGAAAGGGTTAGCTTTGTTGTTTTTGGGTCTGAGTGGTTTAACAAGATTGTGGGAATGCTTGGTCGACTGTAAAGTTGCTGCTTTCCAACTTCTTCTTCCCCATTTTATCCTGTATTATCATTTTAGATGTACTGTTTAATACCCCCCACACACCCCTGTCTTATCCTTTTAATAAAATTTGTTTGTTCCCCAAGCTTGGTCTGTCATATGCTGAATCCAGTGACTGGTTCTGGGTTTGAGGAACCAGGGATTTTCTGGGCAGGAACTGGCCCAGTTGGCCAAGAGAATGGGGAATCCCTGATGGCTTCCCACTCCATCCATTCATACTGCTTTACTGTCTTACATATCTTGCTTTTATTATGTGTGACTTTATCACTGTTTGCTGTTTGTATTTTATGTCTTTAATTTAATTGCGCATTCTTTGGAATATTTAATATGCTTATTATTTGTGTTCTAATTATTGAATTCAATTACTTTAACATTCACTGCACAATCATTTACATATCTACTCAGAAATAAGTTCCACTGAATTCAGAGGCTCTCTCCAAGATGAATGGATACAATCTGGGCAAGTCATATAAATAGGAAAATCAGAGTATAAAGGATAGCAAACAAATTAAAATACAGACAAGCTGTATTTGGGAGGAGGTATTTGGATTTAAAATATTCAGGTATTTAAAAGATGATATCAAAAACAAAAAAAATGACACACAATGCCCATCTTATACACAAATGTGGTCTTGTATATTGACTGAACAGCCACACTCAGAAATGAAGCATACAAAGTAAGAAGCAAGAGCCTTCAGCATATACAGGCTTTCACTTTACCAAGGAGCAACCAAGGAGCCACACACAGATCCATCTGTGATAAGGGCTAGAAATGGCTGTCCAGAATTTACTGCATACTAAGTAAATTCTTTCCAGAAATCTGGACAAGGGATTGTTGATGGAATAAGAACTGAGACCTGCTCAAGGAACAGTCAGATGGCAACAGAGGGTTAGATAAGGGAAGATGAGGATGACTCAGGAGAAGATTTTGCTAAGCAACTGGAAACTGAGATGAAGCCTTAGAATGTCAAATTAATTCCAGAGGCGTAGCTGTGTGGCTGTTAAAATAAGTATGCCCGAAGAGTCCAGTGGCACCTTAAACACTAATGGATCTATTGTGGCAGAAGCATTTACAGACTATCTCTTGAGAGGCAAGTGATGTGGAATGGCCTAGTCCACCAGTGCTTTGGCTCTTGTAGTGAAGACTATCCCTGAATGTGCCTAAGAAATCACTCCCCCACAATGAACACAACCAGAAGGCAATGCACACAACCAGCCCCTGGCATACATCTCAGTGCAGAGGAAGGAACTCCAGGCTCTTTTCAAAATTTAAGTGATGCATTCTGCAGACACCCACACAGTCAGACCAAGTCCTAGAATCTGTTTTGAATATCATAGAGCCAGATCTGGAATGCATAAAGTAGTACTAATGAAAGTTAAGCAGCCTTCTCCAATCAACTGCCTTCCAAATGTTGTGCTGGCTAGGCCCCTTTTCTGTGCGCATTCGCATAGGATTACACTTTTAGAATGTGAACTGATACTCCTAGATCACCCTGGTGTTACCAACCATACCAAATCCACTCACCTCAGGGCTGCAAACATGCAGCATACCCAGGTTTTATAAGGAAAATAAGCACCTTTTCCTTATGTTCTGAAGGAGTTCAATGTGGCCTCTCTGTTTCATGTTTTATAGATCAATCCTTGGGCGTATATAACAGCAGGGCAAAAGCTGAATTGCTTCACAGAGCATACAATACATCCTTCCTACACACCTGCAACACACCTGCAATACATCCTTCCTACACACCTGCAACACACCTGTTTGAGGAAGAGAGAACAGTGGGACTGCATCTGAGACCTCTCATTCTGAAAGTAAGCACCCAGTCCCCATCATGCTCTACATCAAGCCAAGGCACAATCCACCAGAGCTCTCAGCTTCAAGTGTTTTCTCCTCTGGGGATCATGACAGCACAGGGCTTGCAGCTCAGAGTCATCTTCAGGTTACATGTCAATTTAAAAGTGAAGCATATGTGCAGTGCCTTTGACTGTATGAACCTGCCTGAGCATGGGCACACCATCTTTCAGCACTCTGTCCTTTCTGCCTTTCAGATATTTGGTAGGAGATCAAACTCCAGTGAACTTCTGGAATCTGTCTTGGTTGAAAGATGCCGCACTGAGCACATGCATACACAAGGAAAGACATGACCAATTTCTCACAAAACAACAGAAGTTAAACTTGTTTACTAGACAAATAAATACGGACTGTGTTGGACTCATGCTGCTGAATGTTCCTGCAAGTTTGATGCATGCAGAATACCATCCTCATGTCACAGAGAAGGCAGGTCTTCATAGTGTTATGCCAACCTTCTATTTTTATCTGCTCAGCTCTAAGTAGCACTATAACTTGCAAATAAGCCACATTCAACACAGCAAAAACAAATCTTTGGGATCAAAAACAAATCCTCAGGATCACACTGTTTCACTCAATTAAAAGTTACAATCCTATATGCCCTTAATTGGGAGTAAGCTCCACTTGAACGTAAAGGGGTTTAATTTAAGGGCACAATTCTATGCATACTGAACCAGAAGAGAGTTCTGCAACTTACTGCATTCCCAACCAGCCATATAAGCCACTGTATTAAACCTTGATGCTTATTTTTGAGAGGATGCATTTGAGTGCTGGGTGCATCTTTTTGGCCCAAAGAAAGCATGGAGAAAAAAACATTTGCTTCCCCCACTTCCCTCTTTCATTATGCTTTATGATTGAAAGCATAAAGGCAGGAATCTGTCATGCTCCTCACGAGCACTCTCGGCTGAGCAATGGAATAACAATAATAATAAATTAGTTAACAAATAAGGCTCCCCCATTTGCTTTAAGAAAAAGTACTAGAAACTGCACAGGGAAGGGACATGAAATAGGATGACTGCACTTAACAACACTCTGCATATCTAGTTTGAGAGAGCAGAATTTAACTCATTTGAGAGAGTGAAGCCTGTCAAGCGGCATCAGCAGGAGCATGTGAAGAGATCCTTGATTATGTAGATGAAGGTGCATAGCCTTCCTGCACGTCTCTTTGTCTTGTGGCCAAGACTGACAGCACCTAGCTGCAAGTATCAATTATAAGGGCAATCTTCTGAGCCTGTGCAGAGCACCATCTGCCAAGTCAGCAAGGAGGTGGCCTCCCTGAAGTCATACATGTACCCAAGAAGAGCCCTGAGGCTGGATCGTACCAGGGTTCCCACGGTGGCCAATCAGCTACTCAAAAGCAAGCTCACAAGGAGGTCATGAGTGCAATCACACCTTTCCACCCATATTTTCCAGAACTGATGCACAGAGGCTCACTGTGTCTGATCCTGGAAGGCGGGGGGATGTCTCATTTTGCCATGAGAACTTGTGCACTGTGGTTACCTGGAAACCCAAAGGAAACCTTCTGGCAGAAGATGACCCGCCCCCTGTCCATCTTTCTCAGCCATTACTTTATACAGGCATCCTACCTCTGATGCTGGATGGAGCATCGAGTCATTCAGACTAATCACCATTAACAGCCTTTTCGTTCATGAATTACTCCAACCGCCTTTAAAACTGCCTAAATTCGTGGAAGTGAAGGACTGGGTAACCTCTGCCCACTCAGTGGCAGAACGATTGTGACATCCACGAGCAGCACGCGGACCCACAGTGAGGCCTGAGCGGGCGAAGCTAATGCGAGACCGTAACCTCGGTCCACGACCACGTGCAGGGAACCCTCGGCCGACCTCGCAGGGCCGTCGTGCGCCTTCCTGAGCACGCGGGAGGGCGTGGCGGCAGCGCGCGGGGCGTGGCCTCCGCGCGCCCCGCCCCCGCCCGCCGCGATTGACAGCTGCCCGCAAGAGGTGCGGGGCCTGGCGCGGCCAAGGCCCGCGGGGCCTGGCGCGGCCCTCGACGCCCTCGGGCGCCGCCGCGTGAGGAGCCGGGAGGGGGCGACCCGCGGGGCGGGGCGGGGCGGGGCGGACGTTCGACGGGGTCTCCTCACCTGCTGCGCCGCCGCCGCTGCTGCTCCTCCTCCCGCTGCTCCTGACGGGGCTGCTGCCACCTCAGGCGCCGCGTGCAGCACCCGCCCACCCACTTCGCTACGCCCACCAGCAGCCAATCCGGAAGCAGGCGCCGCCCCGCCGGAGGGAGACCGCGCCCTGCCTGCCCCGCTGCGATTGGATGCCGTGCCCGCCAATCCCCCCCCTCGGCTGCCTGGCGCGCGATAAGGAGAGAATGAAGCGGGCGGGGGTGGAATGAAGGAAAAGAAAAGGGCGGGCCGCTTCAGCCAATGAGAAATCACAGCGCGTCCTTGACGCCAGCCAATCCGAAGGAGGGACAGAGAAAGCGAGGGGGGGAGGGGAAAGAAAGCCGCTCTTGAGGCCACCCATCGCAGTGGGAAGACAGGGGGGGAATAAGCGGAATCTATTGATTGGCTAAGGAGCGAAGCTATTTCGGCCCTTCTTCAACCCTGTGGCTCAGGCCTTGACTACGCCTCCGTTTCGAGCCAATCAAAACGTTAGGCGGGGTATTGGCTGACCTGGACCAACTGGAGCCTGGGCGGAGTAAGGCGGCCCCTTGGCCGTCCCTGGGCGCCCCCTGATAGGCGGGGCTTCAACTTATTTTACCTAATTAATATTCAGCGGTGGAGGCGGGGCCTCGATGGCTTCTGCGCGGGAAAGGGGAAAGCGCGATTCGCAGCTGGCCGGGCGTTTTGGAGAATGGCCATCAATAAACAGTAGTGTTACGTATCAGTTATCATTAGTGCTATTAATATCACTTATTATTCCCATAGGGATTACTTTTATTAATAACGTTAATAATAATGCGCTGAATGCTTAAGCAATCATTAGGAATTTAATGTGGTAAATTCAGGAACTTAGCGTGAAACGCTGCACATTGAGATTGACAATCCTATGCATATTTAAATAGGAGCAGGTCATGTTTAGACACAAAATAGCGCTCGAGTTCCCAACTGGAAGTCGGAAGGCCTCTTTCCGAACATGCATAGGATACAACCTTAGTTCACATTTATACGATGATCGTTCCTAATAATAATTAGCAATCATTGCTGCTTGATTCTTCTACCAGTCCTCCTCAATTAATCCCTTTGTTTGTTTGTTTGTTTGGAATGCTTGTATGCCGCCCCATCCGCATAAGCCTCGGGGCGGCTTCCAACAAATTACAATATACAAAAATACTAAATTGGACACATCCAGGCAATACATAAAAGCAAAAATTATTTAACAATTAATTAAAATAACATTTAAATAAAAAGGTCTTGGCCTGGCACCAAAAAACTTTTTTTTTCCTGCTGTCCTAGGAGTTGGGATTGGAGTTGAAGGTTTTATGTACCTACTCCTCAATTTATGGTACTCCTCAATTTCAACTCTTGACTCCTTGATTTATATATCAATTTAGGAAATAAATAAGCTAATTATTCATTTCCTCTATTGATTGAAAGCACTCCACCTACAAGGTATTCCTTCACTGCCAACCTGAATCATCAGGCTATTTTTAGAACCCTACCCTGTTAAAGTTTGGCTCTCAAAGCTATAGGCTTTTGATTTTATTTATTAAAGAAATTACAAACATTCAAAAACAAGATTTAAACAAACTTAGAAAATGAAAACATTGGTCCATTCAGGTAAAATTTTTATCAAATATTATAAGCTCCAAAAGCGAAGCTGTACTCGGCCCGAGAAGTGTGTCTTCTCCCTGCCTCAGATCATCACTGGAGACCTTTCTCCGCAGTGGCTCCTTGGTTCTGGTTCAACCCCAGAGAGGCCTGCTGGACATCCCCCTTCTCTGCTGGCAAAGGCGTTTTAATTTTTATAAGCTCTTCTATCCAGGGTGTCATGGGGTTTTCTATCCAGGGTGTCTTTGGGGTTTTTCCTTCTTTGCATTAGAGAAATACAAATCACGATCTTCTTCCTTTTTAGGTCTTAGTCATTTGCACCCATTTAAAATGATCATTTTAGCAGTAGTGCTGCAAAGCAGAGTTTCCTGTATGCGGATCTTATGATAGTGAATAAAAGAGAAAAATAACAGCTACATAAATCTGTCTATATTCCCAGGACATTTCAAGAGGAAACATATTTTTCAAGAGAAAAATGTATCAATTCAGTCCTGAAATGAAATTTTTGTGCCATGTTGGTGTCTCTCATTGTGCATTTGTGACAAAATCCACTACTTCCCAACTGGGTCTCCTCCAGTGGTGTGTGGCTGCAACTCCCACCTGAGTGGGATGGTGTGACTTGGTATCCTGCAAGAGCAGGTAGTTGGACCCGATGGCCTTCATGGCCCTTTCCAACGCTGCCATTCTATGATTCCCAGCGTCCTCAGCTTGCTCTAGTGCCCCATTCATTCCTGGCTTAAATCAGCCACAACCAGGAAGCCTCCATAACATCAACACACCCTTGCCCATTAGGGCCAATGGAGAGCCCGGGATGATTGGCTTCTGCCCCCAGCTCCGCAAACGATGAACATGCCAATCGCTGCTCCAATTACAATTATACAAGCTCAGGCTGTGCCAAAGAAGGGCACGAGGGCTGGAGGTGCATGGTAAAACTCCCGGAAAGGCAATTCTTTTGAGGAGGGGTATGAAGACAGGAGGGAAAGGGAGGCGGGGAGATAGCGGCCCTTGAAGAAGCAAGGCCCTTTCCAGAAGCTGGTGGAGGTGCAGCGCGATGTCTGGAAACCCGGGAGAAACACGGGTGAGGCTCTGCCTCCAGGCTTCCGGAAAACGATCATTGGTCTGCTGCAGCCGAATGCCAGCTGGAGTTCCATCTGAGGAGAGGAGAGAGGAAGGGAGACTGAGCTGTGCCGCCCATGCGGCACGCCTCTCTGTGCCAAGCGTGCAGGCCGGCCCCCCAGTCCCTCGGGGCGGCCCTGCTTGAGGAGAGCAAGCGGCAGACCTTCACCTGACCAACAACTGCCCAGTGCCCGGCCTGCCATTTTTGTGCAAGGCACTGAAGGAGTGGGGGGAGTTGGGGAAAGATGTGTTCGGTCTGGAGGAAACCAACTGGCTTTCTCCAATTAGCCTGGCTCCTGCACAGAAGCATCCTGATGAAGATGGAGACTCCCTGCTCAGGGGTTCCATCAGTCGATTAGGGTCCAGGCTTCCCCACTCTAAACTTGCGCTGGACTGTGTCCTTAGCTATGGCGCCACACTGGCTCAACTGCAAGGCTCCTAGGAACAGCTGGGCACATCTGTCTCAGCCGTTCCTTGTCCTGCTGCCTCAAGCACATTGCCCGCAGCCTGGCTGGAGAGCGGTGCGTGGCGGTACTTACTTGAGCTCAGTGGCCCGGGAAGAGGTAGAACTTCCTGCTCAAGGTGGTCCGGTCCTTGGAGGGCATCTGGCAGGGATTGCTTTCGAAGGCCTGCATGACCTGCGGAGAGCAGAGCTCAGGCACGTCCCCGTAAGGCAACAGCCCGGTTAGAGGGGTGCAAAGAGGGAAGAGCTCCAGGGCCCAGCTCACACCTTGCGAAGTTCATTCACCCTTGGAGTCTGAAGGAGCCCACGTGTGCCTTGCTGGTAGCCAGTGGCTAACAAGGGGCTGACGAAGTCCTTCATCTCCTGAAAGGTAGGCACTCAGAGCTGACTTGGGAATAAGCCACCCTGAGTCTGCTCTCGGGCCGCCTTACCTGCCACCCGGTGCTTGAGGAACTCGAAGGGCTGCTGTTGGCTGTGCTGTGAAACAGGCTCTTAGGCCTGATCCTGCAGTGCTTTTCTCAGACTGGAGCCAGTGAAGCTGTTACATTATGCTGAGCAGACCCCTGATCCTAGGTAGACCTGTCAGGGCCCAGCAACTTAACGCAGGCATCTTTTTGTGGCCCTACCTTCCGGAAAATCTCTTCCAAGTTGCAGTTCCAGGCATGTTTCTTGATCGCCTCAATCAACTGGACGATGAAGACAGAGCCAGTTTGGGGGCTTCTCCAGGACACATTATCTGCAGGCACAAAGTCAACCTGGGCACGGGAAGCTGCAGGCATTCATTGAGAGTGTGGCGCAGGTCATTCTCCCCACCCGCCCCCCGGGCAGGGATGCTGCATCAGCCAACATCAACCTTGGACGCTGCCATGGTAAAGCGGAAGCCATGTCTCCAGGTGAGGAACAGGTGGGGGTGAGCGGTGACTCTTCGCGGCCCTGTTCCCAGGGGCTGAGCCTGCCCCCTCCCCAGCCCCCCCTCTGGAAATGAAGACTTGCCCCAGAGAACTGCACCCGTCACCCGGACCGCCCCGCAGGGGTTGGTGGAGGTTCTGTGCCCTACATGGGACCCCACTGGACCAGCAGTGACTCTCCCTTCTGGCTCTCTTCACCTGCTACCCCAGAGCTGGCAGGGGAGGTGGTGGTTTTGATGAATTATTTCTATATAACATTTTTAAGATTAGGGATTTTTTCTTTCAGAGAACCCAAAGTGGCAAACACCATTCTCCTCCTGCTTGCTCTCCATCTTACCCTACGAGCGGAGCCGGCTGGAGCTGGGGTCAGACTAGATGGCGCAGGAAGCCCCCTTGGACTCACTCTACTTCTCAGGTTCTAACCCTGCGAGGCAGGCTGCACTGAGTCTGTGCCCGGCCCAAAGGCACCCACTGAGCAGGGCCTGGAATCCGGAGTGCTCAAGTCCCAGCCCTGAGCTCTTGAGCACTGCCCCACACTGGTGCGCTAAGCTATCAGTCCGCCCAAGAGCCAACACCTGCCCGGCTATGTCTGCCTCCCACGACAGTCTTACCTGGAGTTGTGGAATACAAGCAGATGAAGTCGCTTTCCACATGCACTTTCTGAATGGTGTCCTTTTCCAACCCTTCAGGGGCCCACACCGCACACCGATGCGACGGAGCAGTGGTCGAAGCCGTATCGGCCACAAATACAAACCCCTTATTCTCTGGAAAAACACAGCGGTGGGTCTGTGATGGAGGACAAAAGCCCTGCACAGCTCTGCAGTTGCCTCCATGTTCTCTGGAAAGACTACCCACACCCTTCGCTTGCTCACTTTTTATGGAGAATGCAGAGGGTGTCCCCATTCCTGGATGTTTGGGTCCAATGTTTTCTGCCTTTTTCAGATCTGGATCTTATCAGATGGCATACAAAGGGCAACAGTTGCCCTGCCAGCCTGCCCAGTGCTTTTAAGGGCCGCTGTGCCTTTAATCAAAAGCTTCCTGCTGTGCCCACTGCAGGTATTCCTGTTCAGGGAGATGAGTGTGGGGTCATCCCTTCCTAAGTCCGTGTCTCTTCTCTGCAGGAGGGGGGGCTGCGGATTAAAAGCAGGTTCCCTGCACTGCTGCTCACACTCCCACCAGGGGTCCACCTCCGGTCTGATGCCAACAACAACATACCACCTCGACAGGCTTGGATGATGATCACCTTGGGTTTTACCCTGAGGGCCCGGCAGTTCTTGTTGTTGAAGGTGGAGAATACCAGATCGACAGAGAGGATGTCTGGATGCTGCTCGCTGCTCTTGGTGCCGCACAGGCCCCCCCGGAGGCCATGGGACATGAGCACCACGAAGGTGCTGTCCGAGGCCATGTGCTCCTCCCGAGCAGCGAAGTGCTTCAGGCAGTCAGCCATGCCCTGCAATCGCGGGGGAGAAGGATCGATCAGCCCTGCAGGAGCAGCTGACTGGCTCACCAAAGGGACACGGCTCCTCTGTTGGACCCGAGCCCTTGGACGAGGGCCACTCCCCACTCATCCTGGCCACCGATGGGTGGGAGCTCTTCCCCCTTTGCAATGCCTTCCTCCCATTCTGAGAGACTGAAACGTCTTTCCTAAGACTAGTTACTAGCAGCATGGGGTTAACGCTAAGAATACGCGGGTATCTTTGGTGCTCTGGCGCCATTCACAAGATAGCAGCCCTCCACAGCTCCGAAACTGAACTGGGTATTGAGACTGAAACCTGCTATAATCTGCTAAGGCGCATGCAACAGACCACTTCCCATCTTCCAGCGGGTCTGGACAGGCACAGTCCCTGCACCCCTTCCTGTGGCTCAGCCTCGGAGCCTTTATCTCCCAAACTGAGGGGGCCTGAACGCCTTGCTTGCCTTTCCAAGCTTGGCGCTGACTGCACACTGCACTTCTGCAGCGCCTCCACGCCCCTCGAGACAATCCCTTCCCTCCCGTGATGGAGTAGAAGGCCGTGGCTGGCATGAGGCAGTGGGAGCCTTGCCGTGGGAAGCGAAGGGGTGGCTTCAGCGGAGAGCCAGCTGCAGGATCGCAGCCACGTTCATGTGGCGGGGGGCAGCAGTTCTGGGAGAGGGCAAGGGAAGGTATCTGGAATATTTCAGGTGAGCAGAAAAGACGCCACACTGGCGCTGTTTCATATGCAGGTGTTCTGCACCTGTGTGCTGGCCAAGATGGAGGCAGGGAGGAGCACAGCTTGACGTAACATGGCCACATGGACAGGGCAGCTTCTCCTGAATTTCTGCCTGTTGAAAGCAGAGTCCAGCCGGGAAAAAGAGCTGGCAGCTTGATGCGGTGGTGAAGACAGCTGCTTGGTCACGGGGCCGGCCTGGGAAAGGAAGGCCCCCCTGCCTCGCCCTGCCCCAGGCCTTCTCTACCTGCGAGCACAGATCGGTCTCCACCTCTACTTTGTAGTCCAACCCTTCCAGGAGCTGCGTCATCTGCGCCAGATCGATCTCGGCCCCGTTCCTTCTGGTGCAGTGCTCAAATTCAATGTTGCAGATGACCAGGGCTAAGCGGGTGCGCACCTTTGCGTCCTTAATAGGGTAGATCTGCTAGGAAACAGCAGGCTTCCTCAGCCAGGCTCACCAAACTCTGGCTGTGAGTCAAAGAGCATAGAAACATAGAAACAGGGCAAGTCAGTAGGGACCTCCCGGGCCATCTAGTCTGACCTCCGGCACCAGCCGGCTCCGCCCAGTGGAGGAGGCTGAGCTGCTGCTTCGACCAAGACGCCATCTCGGGCAGGTGGCTCTGCAAAAGTACCGCTGGCCAGGACAGCTGCTGGGTGGGGCGTGCCAGGAGCTGTGGGCCTTTCGTCCTGCCTAAGGATGTGTGGATTTCACCTGAAAAGGACCCGGGGCCGGAGCACTGCCCAGTGAGGAAAGGTTCCGCCACCTGTGGCTGCCTCGCTTTGAAAAAGGCAAGCAGTGGAAGATGTGACGCAGCTTTGCAAAGTCATGTCCGGTTTGGGGAGGGACACATCTGCCCCCCTCCCACAATACTAGGTCCCAAAGGGGCCTCCGTGCAGCTGCTGGGTGGGAGGCCAGCACAGGGTGAAAGTACAGTGGGGGTTTGCTTGCCCCGAGGTGTGATTTGGCAGCGCCAGCAGTGGGCCGGACTGATGCCTGGAGAGGGCTGCCCATGGCTGCTGCTCCTGATGGTGAATGCCACCTCCAGTATCAGAGGCAGCATGCCCATGTGCCCCAGTTGCTGTGGGGAACTCGGGCGGGAGGGTGCCACTGCACTCCCACTAGTGGGTTTCCTGTTGCGGTAGCTGATTGTCCACCATGGAATGGATGGCTGAGCTGACCCAGGTCTGTGCTGTCTGGGGCTGATGGGAGCTGCAGTCCTTCATTCTTGTGGCAGCCGTGCTCAGCCCTCTGGGGTGCTGGGCTTTGGGATGTTTTCAGGCAATGCCCAAGCCAAAATGCAGCCGCGGCAACAGTGGCTTCCTATTATCACCTCGCTGCTTTCCTGGCCTTGTATCTTCTGAAGCAGCTCCTGTGGACAGAGCGCCAATCCATCTTTGTACTGCAAGGGTTGGTCCTCCACTGTCAAATTAATTGCTCTCGGACCGGGGGCTTGGAGTGGCCAGCCAACCAGCGCTCCTGGAACAGAGAGAGACGTGCAACATGCTGAGCTCTTGCACAGCATTTGAACTATTAATTGCTGTGCGAGTCAGAAATACAGGGGCACACACAGGTGCAGACCGCTTGAAGACCCTGGTGGATCTGCGGAGGCCAGGGAGGCTGCTCACGCTTCCTGATGCAAACTGATTGAGCGTCGTCTGAGCCCCGGGAGGGTTGCGGGTCACACTGAGCCTCTCCCTTGAGCAAGACAGCTGGGTGGACGGAGGGAAGAGGCTTCCCTTTGCCCTCCTCGTCCTGAATGGACAAGCATCCCCCAGAAGGTGTGCCGCGCTGGCCACTGCAGTCCTCCCACCTGAACGGTCGCTCAGCTCTGCTTTAGCAGGGTCTAGACAAGGAATCTGCAAGCAGAAGCCCTGAGCCAAGGCTGGCCCAATGAGAAGCACTTGCTTCCCCGCCCAGGGGCTGAAACTGCCACAAGAGCGGGAGATGGAAGCGTGGCAGCTGTGGGACCTCTGAGTGGCTGGGGCCTGGCCCTCCATCCCATCACTAGCTTCAAAGCAGCCCCCGAGAGATGCAGCTGTCAGAAGGAAGGTGGGCCAGGGACGCACCGAGCTGCCCTGCACCTCTCCCCTCAGACAGAGTGGGCAGCCGAGGCAGGCAGGGAACTGCAACCCCACCCAGGGAAGCACAGAGGGGCCCCTGCAGGATGAGGAGAGGAGACGGCGCCCACACAAGTGGGAGGACTGCGGCGCTTTGGAGGATGTGCAGCCACGGGAAAATCCCGGGGAAAGCGCTCTTAGCTGGGAGGCTCCCTTCCATGAGGAATCTCCTCAGCTACCGGACAGAGCAGAAATGAACTCCACAGGGGCGTTTCCACGTGACGCTGGCTCGGCTGGTGCTGAGATCATGCTGGCCTTCAGGAGCAGCTCTCGAGCCAGGGTGGCCTGCCAGGGTGTCGGGCACTGGGGCTTCGTGCAGGACCAGGTGGGGGGATGCCAGCCCAGGCTGTACGTACCAGGGGGGCAGGCAGAAAAGTCCAGCTTTGTGGCTAAAGGAGCATCCCAGCGTTGCAGCGCCTCGATGAAGAGCTGGCTGGCCTTGGGGCCCTTCATCTTCACGAGATCGATCAGGGTCCTTGCCTGGTCCTGCTTCTTGGCCTTCTCCCACACCTCGTCTCTTTCCTCCGCGTTGAGCACCTCTTTGCCGAGCAGCTCGTCCAGGAGACAGCAGATGACGTCCTTGCTGGCGCTGCTCACAAAGAGCGTGCGTGCCTCCTGCAACTTCGCGTCTGTAGGGAAACGAGGCACCCGCCACACACGCCGAACTGAGCCGGTGGAAGGCTGGGAGACAGGACGGGGGTGCTGTCCAGCGGCCCAAGCAGGGAACTCGGCCCTGGGTTTGCCGTCGCCTCCCCTGCTTGCACAGGGCTCTCGGGAGGAAGGGACACCTGGTCAGGGAGGGGAGGTGTTGGGCTGGATAGAGACTCCCCAGTGAGCTCTACCCAGCCCGCAGACCAGAGCTTTTCTGCATAGTTTATTTTTAAATAAATAAATAGCTCCCCTCACGATATGCGGCACGCGCATACCTGGCGTCCCTCTGATGCACCTGGGCCCTGCTTCCAAGAAAACGCCTGGTGAGCTGGATTTGAAGCCTGCCTTTGAAATAAGGCCAAGCGTGGCCCCCGAGTGGGCCCCGTCTGGAATGTGGAGCGGGACGCCTTCCGGCAGGTGCTCAGGGCGCAGCCTCCGCTCTTGGCCCCAGCTCACCTCTGCAGGGCCAGGCTGTGCCCGAGGACTGGCCACCGTCCTGCCTGGCTCGGGGTCGGATGCCCCGGGGGCCCTGCCCCCCTTCCTCCCTCTCGTCCTCACCACAGAAGTCCTGTCAAGGGTCCGAAGGGGGCCCCTGTGCCAGGCCTCCGTGTGGGGATCGCCGGGAGCTGCCCACGCCCTGCAGGAGGAGAGGTGGGGCAGCGGGGGCACCCGCCACGCAGCCCGCTCGCTCTGCGCCCCTCCTTCCTGCGCAGCTCGGCTCAGGACCGGGGCAGAGTCCGTGCCCCAGATGCAGGAGCGGGCGATGAAGCCAGGCCCCCCTTGCCTGGGACGGCAGGGCAGACTCCTGGCTGCCTTATCCTGGCGCCCGTTCTGCACACTGTGGGGATTCGGGGAGTGGGGGCCCTGCTGGGCCGTCCCTTCCTCGTTCAGCCTGGACAAGGTGGGGAGAGAGGCCTGCCCCCCACGGAGGGGGAGGCGGAGGGGGAGGGTCCGCAGGCAGGCAGGCAGGCGCCCGGTGCCCTGACCCCCCAGGCGAGTGCAAGGCCAGGTCCGGGCAGCCCCGAGCGACCAGAGGCCCGGCCCGCTCTTCCCTCCGACGCGGGATCGGGAGGGGCCTCCGCGCTTGGAGCAGGCCAGCCGCGCCCCGCGGCACCCCCGGGCTCGCCGCCGGGTGGCCGGGCCGCGCGGGACGGAGCAGGCGCCGCAGCAGCGCAGAGGCGGGACGGCGTCGGCGAGGGTCCCGCGGGGGCGCGGGCGCAAGGCTGGGTCTGGCTGCCGCCCCCGCGTCCCCAACACCTGGACGCCCGCAGAGCCCCCGGCTCTGGGAGGGCAACGCCGCGCCGCCAGGAAGGGGCAGCCCGAGCGGGGGGCCTGGACGGGCAGCGGGAGCGCAGGGCGCGCGCCCGGCGGGGCGTCCGCGCGATCTTACCGGCCATGGCACCGCCTCGCGCCCGCCGCGCCGCCGGGGAAGGCGCAGGCGGGAAGCGCCTCCCCCCGCCAGGCCCGCGCAGAGGAAGCGGCGGGTGCTCCGGGGTGGGGCGGCGGGGCGGCCGGGCAGGCCCCGCAAGGGGACGCTCCCCGCAGCTCCCCTGCCCGCCCGGCCGCGTCCGGGGCTTCTGCCAGGCCCGGCTGCGGGAGGCCCGGCGGGGACGATGGGCGCCGCGCTCCGCCGGGGAAGCCGCCGTCCCTCTCCCGCGCGGTAGCCCCTGCCTGGCTGCCCACTTGCTTCTCTCTTGCCCCCTTGGCTTCCACCCTCATGCGCCCCGTGCAGACTGCCTACCGGTCCCCCCATCCTCCAAACCGTGTACCCCCGATATTGGAAAAGCCAGAGGCCCCGTCCCACGTTGCTCACTCTGGCCGGGGCGGAGGCCTGGCGGAGAGGTGGCGCAGGGGCTCCCTTCGGCAGCATTTGCCTGACCGGCCCCTTCCTGAGCTAGCTGGGGTGATCCTGGGGCTGGCCTTGGAATACAAGTGCCACCCTCCTTCCCTGCTGTCCTCCGGAGACACTAGACTACAAATCCCATCTCCCCGCCCTTGTGTTTTCTGGAGACTGTGTTGTTCTTTCTGCCAGAGAGAGAAACAAATGCAAGGGAAATTGTGTTGGGGCAGGACGAGCAAAGCTTTGCCACACTACGGCCGCTAAAAGCCTGACACTGGAAGAACAGCTTTAGACTTCGGATGGGATTCCTGACCTGAGCGGGAAGCCATGCTGCCGGTCTTGCTTCCCACATGCACTTCAGCCATGCGCATGTCCCTGTCCGGAAAGGCCTGTCCTTTGAAGGCTTCCTCCTCAGGAATGCTGATTGTTTACCTGTCCCGAAGTCTTCCTGTGCAGAGGGGGGGCACCTTAGACATGCCTTCCTGGAGGCCTTCTTCTGGTGTTGTCTTGAATTCCTATTGTTCATCCTAATGTTCCATTAGCATACTGTGTATGTCATCCCCCACCTGATCCCCCACTCCTCCAAACTGTATGTAGTTGGCAGGTTATAAAAACTCCCTGTACAGGCTCCATCTTTGTAGTCTCTTTGGGGCTGCCTACCTGCGCATGTAGTTCCTGTATGTCTGGATAAGCTGTAAACGTTCCTTTGACTGTGCACCCCCCAGCAAGCTCCCTTTAGGCACCTTTTTCTTGCTTGACAATAGTTATCAAAGTGTCTTCTCACCTGCTGTACGGGGAACGGAAGCCGATGAAAGGGCAGCATCTTACCAACCCTGCAGACACATTGAGCTGGAACCACTAAATTGGCCACGGCCTTTAAACAGGAAGCTTCGCTCGACACTGGAAAGGAACTTTGCTGCACAATTGAGTCAGCAAACATGACTCAAGGACCTGGGCCATCAGGGAGGCCACAGCCGGACGGCTGGCCTGGCGGAGCAGGACCTGAGCACAGTGCAGCCAGAAGGGACCGTCTTCTTGCCAGCGCACTCAGGATCCGGGCTGCCCTGTGGTGCTCTCGCCAGGGAAGGCCTACTGCATAGTGCTAGATCAGCTCTCCAAGGAGGAAGGGCGAGCACAGGGATGGCAGGAGGAGATGCTGCTAGCCCAGCCACCCAAAAGCAAGTGCAGAGCGTCAAGAACACTGGGACCCGAGTGCCCGGGGGCGGGGGTGCTGTCTGGGCCGGGCTTTGCAAAGGTGCTGCAGGGCCCGGACTGTTCCCACCCGGCAAGTCCTTCCTGACGGACACTGAATGGTGGTTTGAAAGACTGTGCAGCCCTCAGCTGAGCAGCGGGGAAGCATCCTGGGTCCTTCAAAGTGGCGTGACCTGTGGAGGCCAAGAGATGCAGCGCTGCACAGCACGGTGAGCAGAGTCGCCCCCGGGGGGCAACATCGCCCTGTGGCTGAACAGGCACTGGGGTCAGGGGGCAGCACGCATGCTGGCAGGCACAGGCCGTGTATGCAGCGGGCTTTCCCCACAGCAGCAAGGCACGGCTTGGCCAGCCATGGCCTCGCCTCCGGTAGGTGCTGGAAGGCAGCCATGATGGGTGGCTGAAGAGCGGGCAGGGAAAGGGCTGGGTGGTTCGTGGGAACTGGGCAAGACCAAAGCTGTACAAACTCCGTTTTACTGAACTTTCAATACTGTACAGAGAATGAGGGACACGGCACGGGCCACTTTCAACCAGCATGGAGCCGTTTCCAGAATTTCCGCAGGGAAGTCCCCAATGCTTCCTGCAGGGTGGGCGCTGGCAGGGGTCCGGCGGCGAACTCGCCTACTGCTGAGCGGGGGGAGCGGGGCCGAGGAATCCGGGCACCCAAGGGCACCCCAGCCCCCTTGGCAGAAACCACTGAACCAGCTGGGAAAAGCTGCAGTTCCAGGAAGCTGCTTGCAAAGATCTGTCCAGAGGCTCTAGAGTGGGTGGTGCTCGAGGAAGCGGCAAACAGCAGCAAGGAACTGCTGGGGCTGGTCGGCATGCACCCAGTGCCCCGCATCAGGAACATGCTGGACCTCTGCCTCTGGGAAGAGCCGTCCAATCTCCGGGCGGTCCCTGGCACTGAAGAAAAGGAGAAGGGTGAGCCGGAAGTGGGGGACACGCCCCATTTCCCTGCCCTTGCACAAGGGAGGAACTGTCTAGCAAGGCAGGAGTTCCACATTCAGGCACGGGAGGGGGAAGTGGCTGCGGGTCCCTGCCAGGCCAGTGGAGGTGAGCTCGCTGCTCACGTCCTCCTTTGAGACTGACAGGTGGGATTCTAGCTGCTGCAGACAACGCCGCATCCCACACCACCAGCGCAGCGTAGGGGCTATGGTGGAAGCGCAGCCTCCGAATCCATACCATGGCAAGCTTCGGATACCCCTGTGACCCATGGGCCAAACACAGCCCTGCTCTTAACTCAAATGCCCCACTGAAAGAGTGCTTCTCCTTCCAGCCCTGCCCCTTTCTCTTGGCGCGCCATGTCTTTTCGGACTGTGAGCCTCCGGGTGGTGCCTGTCTTGTTTTAGTGACAATATGCAGCCACCTTGGGAGCATTTTCAGCTGAATACGGGAGTATAATACTTCAGAAATAGCAAGCTCAGCTCACTTCTTTGGAGCTGAGGCATGGAAAGGGATTTGGGAGCTGACCAGTTCCACTGAGTTCTGGGGGAACTTTACATGCCTGGGCAACGGCTCACCTGATGTAGCCAGACTGGGAGCCCCCGAGGAAGAGCACTGGTCCCAGGTAGGGTGCCTGGAAGTCAGGGAAGCCCAGGAGTTCATTCAGATGCTGAGAAATGGACTCCAAGTTCACACGCCACATGAACCTTTCCTCGGCATACACCAGGTTGGTGAGCAGAAACTGCCGGATGGCTGGCTCCTAAATGGAAACAATGGGAGTCTGGGGAAGGCCCAGGATCCACGTGCCCCTGCCCTAGCGCAGGGGTCCCCAACCCTCGGGCCACCGACCAATGCTGGTTCGTGGCCTGCTAGGAACTGGGCCTCACAGCAGAAGGTGAGCGGCAGGCAAGCGAGCAAACCTTCCTCTCTATTTGCAGCCACTCCCCAGTGCCAGCATCACCGCCGGGGAGCAGCTGCAAGTACACAGAAACATAGAAACGGAGCGAGTCAGAAGGGGCCTCCCAGGCCATCTAGTCTGACCCCTGCTCCAGCCGGCTCCACTCAGGTTATCATTAGAGACCTTTTGGGTCTTGGGCCTTGAAAGGAGGAAGGAGTAGCGGAGGGGGTGGTGGAGCCGGGCGGTGAATGGCGTGAAGCCGGGGAGGGCACATGCAAGCAGTGAGGGACCCGGGAAGCCGGTAAGGGGGCGACTGTAGGTTAGCAGGAGGTGGAGCAGGACCCAGGGAGTGGCGCACATGTGACAAAGCATGAGGGGTGGGGGAGCCACTGGCTGGCCATGAGGCCCCACACAGCCACTGCAAGGCCCCTTTGGGTCTTGGGCCTCGAGCATGATGGTCAGTTGTGCAATAGTTTCACTATATTTCACGATGTAATAACGGAAATACAGTGCAGAATAAATGCAATGTGCTTGGATCATCCGAAAACCACCACGCCCTGGTCTGTGGAAAGCGGGTCTTCCACAAAACTGGTCACGGGTGCCAAAAAGGCTGGGGGCCGCGGCCCAGGGCGCACCTGGCAAAAAGGAACTGGGTGCCGGGATCTGCATGCGCCTTCGCCCGCGGTGCCCCAGAAGCAACTGATGCATTCATTCCGTGCTGAGCAGCAAGGACTCCTCCGTTGGTGAAGCGCCACGGCGGTCTCCGCCTGCTCCACATCACACGCTGACCCATCGAAGCACAGCGTGTATGTGCATCTCGGAAACAGAGTGAGCCAAAAGGAGCCTCCCGGGCCATCCAGTCTGGCCCCCGGCTCCAGCCAGCTCTGCTCATGTAACCCCCGACATGCACTTGTCCCATCTTTCTTGTACGCCCTCCCTGACGGGGCCTCCACCGCCTCCCTCGGAAGCCCATTCCACATCCTCGGGGCCCCAACCATCAGGAAGTACTTCCAGACATCCAACCGGAAGACCAGTCCCTTTGGCTTTGTTGTGGGACTTTGCTTCTGGCCCATCCAGCCTGGGTGGGCAGCCTCACCTGAATGGCCGGTTGCAGCTGCTCCTCTGCCAGCCGCCGTGCTGTGGAGCGAGGGATGCCGCTGGGGATGTGCACGGCCCTCAGGGCGGCGATGAAGCTGTGGAAGCGGGTGATGCCTGCCGTCCTGCTGGGGCTGATGTCAACGCATACCAGGCGCTCCACCAGCTCTGGCTGGGAGGGGGAGAGAAGCAAGCCCAGGTCAGAGGAAAGCAAGCTGTCCCGGAACCAGAGTGGGCGTCCGCCTCCTCCCCAGGACAGCTGGAGGGCACGGAATAGGTGCGCGGGGGCACCCAGGCTGGGCTGCTCAAAAGGAAGTGGACGCCTGCTGAGAGCTGCCCCCCTGCCCCTAAACCCGAGTTAGCATGGCTCACAGAGCTGAAGGCACTCTGCGCCCACTCAGAGGCATGTCCTTCAAGTGACTGTGAACCAGCTGTCCGAGTACTGGCTGCCCCTCAGATGTGCTGGACTGGAAAGGCTGTGCCAGCACGAGGGACCCTGCAGCCACTCCCTGAGGGCCCGGGTCCAACGGTGCACCTACCCATGTCAGTGCGAGCACCATGGCTGTCTTGCCGCCCATGCTGTGCCCAACCAAGACACACCTGCTGAGACGCAGCTGGCGCAGGAGGAGCTGGACATCTCCACCCATCGCTTCATAGCTCATGCTCGGGCTGTGGGGGCTGTCGCCGTGGTTACGGGCATCCACCGTCAGCACCTAACTGGGCGGGAGAGGCGGGATGGCAGTGGGCTGGCGGGGCAGGCTTTCCGGACCCCCAGCGGGTGCTGAAGCCAGAGCACAGAACCTCCTTCCGTCCACGGGCTGCGCTCCATTTTAGAGAAGTTCTGGGGGGCGCATGGCATGGTGGGCGAGGCAAAAGGGGAGAAGCCAAAATGCCAAGGGTGCCACCAGAATGTTGCTCAACGCTGGAAACCGCGCTGGTGTGCTGAGCAGCTTTTGAGTAAAAGGAAGCGTGCGGGGGCGGGGGACTGCACAGATGCCCGGAACACACCACCGGGCCAGGAATGTTGCCCCCGAGTACCTGTGACCCTCTTTATGTGGCTGGACTACAACTCCAATACCACTGGCCATGCTGGCTGGGCTGATGGGAGATGGGGCCCAACATCACGAGAGGCCCTGCGGTTTGCTTTGCGCAGTCGGGACCTTTGGTCAGGGCATTTGAAGGGACGGGTGGACCTGCCCCTTGCCATGCGGATGCACCAAACTCTGCCGAGATCCTCCACCCACAGCCCAGGGCATGAAAGCGCAAGCTCCTAACACAAGGAGAGCTATGGGCTGAACCCACAGACTGCAAGAGCAGCACTGCCTCACAGGGTTGCTCCAGAAGTCTGCACAGAATAAAGGCAGCAGAAGTATGGGCAGGCTGCTAAAGATTTGCATGCAATTGGCTACAGGAGTGTTCCCCACCAGCCGAGCGACTCCTCACCCTCCTGGGTCAAAGTGACAGACCGGCCTGGCTGTTGTGTCGATCCTGATTCGCCTTCCACATCCACACACCTCCTGCATCCCTCTCTTACCCCACCCGCAAACCGCCTTTCTGGTGCTGATATTCTAACCAGCAGGATATCTTTGACCCCATGCTGACTCACCCACCTTGCGCCCAGTTTGAAGCACCAACTTTTTGGCCAGGGATGAGAAGTTGGATTTGCTTCCAAAAAGTCCATGCAGGAAAACAAGCGGAGGCTGCGGTGAGGGTCCATCATACACTGTGTAGGAGAGGGGCACAGGCCTGCGAATGAGGAGAGGGCAAATGGGGTACAGGCGCCAGGTGCTCCAGCGGCGGAGTAGCACCTGGGAACTGCCGCAGTTGCTGGGGCCTGCGGCAGAACGGCAGCTGTGGACGAGGTACTGGGCTTCAACAGCCATGGGAGGCCCTCTCTAGACACCTGCACAAGACCGTAAGAGGAGCTCCGTTTCTCCTGACATGCGATCAAGGCAGAGTAGAAAATCACTCAGCTGAACTGGCAAACAACGAGATAGTAGTTGCAACTATTTTGTGCTGTACGTCCTGCAGGCCCAGTTTAAAAGCATGGGTGGGAACACGCAGAAATAGGCACACTGAGTAGCTTCACAAGGAGTTTGACGCCCAAAACGGGATGGCTCCTTTGCCAGTCTTTCTCAGCTTCTGCAAGCATCATGGCCTTGTTTCCAGGCCTGCGGCTTTAGTCTGTGGCCTGCCAGACTCTCACTTGGAGTCTGCTGTGCAGTCAACACAGCAGTTCTGTGCTCGTATCTTTCCAGGCCACATCCTGCCCTGTTCAACTGGGGCTCACTCCCCAGTGAGTTTCGGACTGCAGCCTCAGGGATTCGTTTGCAGAGCTACGATGTTTATATACCGCACCAGATCTAAAAAGATTCCACCGTTGCAAACAGTAAGAATATATAACACAGGTAAAAGAACAGAGAGCCAGCACACGCACCATATTGTAACAGCTCAATTGCATGTGCGCTGGCTCTTCTCCCCCCCCCACCCAATTGCATGCAGATACAGAGCAGGAATATGGAGTGGGAAACAGAAGAGAGGAGGGTGGAAGAGAGAAAGAGACAAAGACTAAAAAAGGATTGAAGGTAAGAAAACTATAACTTTTTAAATCCATTTTTAATTATGTGAGCCATGCTCCCTGGCTGCAGGCCAAGCTGTGGCCACCTTGCCCTTCTATGGGCAAGCCCCCACCACCACCGAGCGGCTGCCCCCAGGCTTGGCAAGCCGCCGTCAAGTGGCTGCCTTGCTTCTTCCCCCCAGCAGGGAGATGTGGGAGGCGCCTCACTCCGCCAGCCCTGGCCTCGTCCCTAACCTTGGAAAGAAGCCCTTACGGCCCTCTCCCAGCTGGGAGCCACCCAGCACTCACCTCTCCGGCCTCCACTCCCACTCCAGCTCTCTCAGAACCCGGGCAGTGGCGAGGACTAGAAGTTCCATCAAGCCCAACCAGCATGGCCAATGGACATTGTAGTCTAACTCATCTGGACAGTACCAGTTTTGGCAAGGTTGCACTTAAAATATGGTAGTCATTAGCTCTGCATCCAAATGCAGCCATTGTGTATTGTGGGCATTGCTCTGGGCTGACTTGTGTCGCATTACTAAGCGTGGCATTAAGGGTGTTTATGCTTCGTATTTGTGCTTCCTTCTTTGTAAGTGCCAGTTGCAGGCATCAGCTGCATGATGCAAAATACCATATTTAGCGCCTTGGTTGTGTTGCAGCCATGCTCTTCCCCATCCATCTTGGGCTACTGCTGCAGCCCGAAGGAGCAGAGCAAACATTTTTAAAATTAATTTTAATCAATCCGTAATGTGCAGTGTGCATATGAACTCGCTCATTTTTTTTTTCTTCCAAACGATAGTCCGCCCGCCCAGCGGCCTGCGCGAAGCGGCGCCGTGTCAAAAGCGCGCGGACCCCTGGCCAGGCGGCGAGCGACCGGGCGCGGGGGGGGGGGGGGAAGGCCACTGCAGACTGACAGGCCGGCTGCCCAATCCTGGCTGGCCCCCTGCCCTTTGGCAGTCGCTCTAGCCTCTTCGTCTCCATGGCGGCTGCATCCGGGCATTTCCCCCACCCACATCCGCGTTCGGGTGGGCTCTGGGCCCGGCGGCGCGACGAGGGGGATTCTTACATGGCATGGCTAGCGAGCCCCTTCCTTTCCCGGGCCGGTCCCGAGCGGCAGCGGTGGAAGAGTGGCGCCCGGCAGCAGCGGAGTGACGGAGGCGGCAGGCCGAGCGCACGGAGCATCGCCGGGCGGCTCCCGCGGTCGCCAAGGAGACACCGGCCGGGCGGGTGAGGGGCGCGACCGTGGAGGCACTTCCGGGTCGGTCGCCAGGGTGATGGGACCCGAGGGTGGGCCGACGGGGAAAGCCCGCCTTTTCCGGTTTCAGAGGACGGGCCGCGCCCCCTCCTAGCCCGGCGGGGCGCGCGGCCGCCAGGGGGCGCTGCGGGCGCCTCTGCAGCCGGAGGCTGCTGCTCGTGAAGGAATGCGAAGCTCATGTGGTGTTGTTGTTGTTGTTGTTAGTCGCGAAGTCGTGTCGACCCATCGCGACCCCATGGACAACACTCCTCCAGGCCTTCCTGTCTTCCACCATCCCCTGGAGTCCACCTAGGCTCACACCAACTGCTTCACTGACCCCATCCAGCCACCTCAGCCTCTGCCCTCCCCTTCTTCTTTTGCCATCTATTGTTCCCAGCATCAGGCTCTTCTCCAGGGAGTCCTTCCTTCTCATTAGGTGGACAAAGTATTTGAGCTTCATCTTCAGGATCTGGCCTTCTAAAGAGCAGTCAGGGCTGATCTCCTTTAGGACTGACCGGTTTGATCACCTTGCGGTCCAAGGGACTCGCAGGCGTCTCCTCCAGCACCGCAACTCAAAGGCCTCAATCCTTCAGCGTCTGCCCTTTTCTTCCCCGGAGAACTCGGGGCGGTTGGCATCCTGCCCCTGCACGGGGCTGTGCGGGAGGGATGCGGCCTCCTGTGTGGCACGCACTTCTCTGGGGGCCGCTGGGCAGCGGGGACAGACCCGCTCTGGCTGCCAGGCGCTCCCTCGCCCGCCCTCTGGCCTCTCCCGTTTGCCCTCGTTCCCCCACCCTCTGCTTCCACATGCAGGAGGGATGAAGAGTGTCTCTGAGCATATACAGAGGGCCTGGCTGCGCTGCCAAGGGAGGAGCACTGGGCAGTTGCCAGGCTTCGACGTGGGGAAGGCTTCATTTCCAAGCAGGCTGGGAGTGACTGACTGCTTTTCCTCTTCTTTTCTTGTGCTTGGTTGTGTGAATATGCATTTCCCCTACAGGGGAAAGTGGCGCTGAGACTGTTCTATTGTAGCTGGGGCCAAACAGAAGCTTAGCGAACCCTTTGGAAAATCGGAGACCAGCCGTGACTTTTTGCTCCTGAGAACACTCTTACCAGGAGAATTGGCAGAGAGTCAGAGCTGTGGTGACACCGACCAGAAATCCCTGCAGCTGATTCAGCCTGGGAGCCCCCTTCTCCCACTGAATGTGACATGGCTCACTTGCATGAGTTAGCTGGAGCCGTTTCCTGGTGCACCTCCTCCTAGCACGCAGTGGCAGTCTGCATTGCATCACTGACCTGTGGATGCTGGCTGGTAAATTGCGCAGCGCCCCTGGTTGGGGGCTTCCTTCTGCAGTTCTGCCTCCCAGCTCCTAAGTCCCCCAGGCACAGCTCTGCAGCCTCCCATCCCAGGACCTCTGTCGACGGTGCTGTGAGAGTGGGCTTGCCTCCAAGCATTCCACTGCGCTCTTTCCAGAGTCACCGACCGACCCGTGTCCTAAGATAGCTATCCACTATCCACTTAGTCCTAAGGAGCAAGGGAGGGAATTGTATGTGTTGTGAGCCGCCCCGAGGCTTTGTTGCAATGGGGGCAGCATAGAAATGTTTTAAATAAATAACTAAATAACTAATGCTTCTGTCTTTACAAGCAACTGCGTAAGGTAGGTCAGGCTGAGTAGCAGGAAGTGGCCGTGCAGGATTTGTGAATCCAGGTGACTTCATCTACTGGTCCAGCAGTCTGACTGCAGGAGAGGTTGCTGGAGAGGTTACTCTCATAAGCTTCAGCCTGCATGGTGGAAGTTGCAGTCCAACAACGACTGGGGGAACCCTGCCTCCCCACCACACCATATGGGCACCTGGCTGAGGACAACAGCTCGGGTGCTGTGCCGGGGCTTGGGATCTCTGGCTCAGCCACAGAGCTCACTGGGTGTCTTCAGGCCGGCTACCAATTCTCAGCCAGACCTACCTCACAGGGGTGCTGTGCGGATTAATTTGAGTAGAAGAGGAAGACCTTTGTTGAACTCACTGTCCTTGGTGCAAACAATGTCCCAGCCTCTTGCATTTTACCAAGGGAGCCTCGTCTTTCCTCTGGATGCTGCAGAGACCTGTGTTGCCTTTCCTGCCCCGGCCTGCATCACAGAGCCTCAGCAGCCAGCCAAACTCTTGCCCTTGATGGGCATGGAAGAGTTAACTGGGAACTGGAACACCGGCTGGCTGCCAGCCAGGTATCTCGCACCTGTCCCAGTATCGGTCATGTGCCCCTGGGTGTGGCGGCCACACAGCCCCACGCTTCCTTCTCAGCCGAGCAGCGCTGAGCAGTCCTTGCGCTTTTCCAGCCGATGAGCTGCGGGCCTTCACTCTTACCAAGACCATGTTAGACTTCTGTGTCGCCCGTGGCCAGAGCGCCCTGGGCAGGTCACAGAGGTTTAAGTCACCCGCCTGAATTTCCACCAGGCCCAGCCCTGCTTCGTTCACTTCCAAGGTGAGGCAGGATCAGCCACTGCAGACAGTTGCTACGTGGGGCAGGCATTGCAGCTGTGCCAGGCGACCCGTGCTTGGGCGCCGAGAGCAGCGTGGGAGAGCCATGGTTTCCGGCAGCTAAGGCAGTTCCTCTGTGCAGCAGTTAGAACCTAGCGATTGCTCAGGCCACTTGTTTTGAAAAGCAGATCAGACTTAGTGCCCCTGACTGGGTGCTGTGTAAGGCCAGGTCAGAGATGGCTTCTTACAGGGACGAAGGGGAGGCCATGCTGGATTGGGCCCCAGCCCCCCGGTCCATCCTTCACACAGCAGCCAACACGATGCTCCAGCTGGGGAACGTGGATGCAGTGGTGGCCTCCACCCACGTCCTCCAGCGACTGGCGTATGGAGAGAGGCACACCGCCGCTGCTGGCCACAAGGAGCAGTGGCTTGCATTCACATGGTGGCCAAGCGGCCACCCACAGAAAATGCACACGAAGCACTCCCATGCCCACGGTGCCGGTGGTGGCAGGGGAATTTCACTGCTTGGGGCGTGGATGATGCCAGTGTCGTGAGCATAATTTCCCCGCTGGCACTTCCTGCAATCTGATGTGCTCCCAGGCGCTGACCCGCAGCACCCGTCCCTCAGGCGGTTCCCGGGGAAAGCTAAGAATAGCTGCGCTATGTTTAGAAGCGCTCTGGCCTTGGGGATAGGCGCTCCCAGAAGGGACGCCACCTTTGCCCCTCACAACTCGTGCACGGTTCCCCCAAGACCCTGGCCTGGCCAGCCTCGGAGACCACATTCTGGGCAAGAGGGACCTGCTGCTGCGTCCTGCCGGGCCGGGGGGGTCAACCGCAGGAGCTGGAAGAGCTGCCCCCCTCTGCAGGTTCTCCTCCACCTGGGCCGGCCCCAATTTGCATAGCAGGCAAGGGACTGGAGGGCTGGACGGAGCCGCCTGTGTGTCAGGATGCCCAGTCCCGGACCGGTTTAAGGGAAGGGTTTTGAGGTGGCCCAGTGGCCTCTTTGGCACAGGCCTGTCCTTCGTAGTGCGGGGCTTCGCAGCAGTCCATCTTCAGCGTGATGCAGTCTGCGCTGTGGGGGCCTGTCCTGCCCCAGCCCGGAGGGGACCTGAAGGGCCCTGCGGGGGCCCCGCACAGCAGCCGCGCTGTGCCGTGCCGGGCCAGTGGCCCGCCTGGCCAGCGCTTCCCCCACCGTGGAGAGATGCGCCGTGCTTCGATTTCAGCCACGGCCCATTGTTCCCAGGGTGGCGTTCATACGCCTACGTTCACATGCACAAATGCTGTGCGAACCGGGATGCTCTTTTGTTCTCCTCTCTGGCCCTGCCTGCGTGCGTCAGCACAGTGACGGCCTCGCCTCCAGGCAGCCTGTCTTTGTCCTCCTCGGCTGTGAGCTGAAGCGAATTGCAGTGGCCTTCCCGCACGGTGCGCTTCCCTCGTGGGCTCGGAAGGCGCCAGATCCGGCGGTCAGGGGCTGGCGTTGTCAGGTGGGCTACCTTGCTGTCTGAGCCAGTCATGTCGACCCACACGGTGAACAGCCCTGGCGCATCGCGTGGGAGCAAACCAGGGTTTCCGTCATCGGTTGCTGGTGGCTCGTCAGTGGCACGGAGTAGTCCGCGGACCAGCGACAGCCCGCATGTGGCTGCCACGGGCCCCCCGAGTGAGAGCTGCCGCGTCGCCCTCCCGGCTGCCCAGCCATCACGTTCCAGCCGCACCTGTAGGCACAGCACCTCTGACTGTGACTGTTCCTGGGCAGCCTGCCTTCAAACCGTAAATTGCAAAAGAGCACCAAGCGCTTGTCTGTTAAAGAGTTGTGGCTCCAAGGGTTTTCAGCACCCTCGGAACCAGGTATTCAGTATGAGGCGTGATCTGGAAGTCCGGATGTTTTCTTTTTAACAAAACAACTGCCACACTCTGGCAGTGCTGGAATGCTTTTTATTTAAAGCGTAGTTCGGGATCATTATGCGTACATATTATGCAGAGAAAGTAGTAGTGGCATTAATTAGCAGACTGACTTCAAAAAATGCCGTTCTAAAATCTCCCCCCGCAAATGCTGCGTTGTTGCACTGCTGGGGCCATCTTGGTGTGCTGGACTACAAATTCCGTCGTTCCCAGCCAGCTTGGCTGGGCACGAGCAGAGCATGGTACAGCTGTGGGAAATGCCTCGGCCACACGCAGAGCAGGCCCCTGGAACCAGTGGGCCCCCTTGGAGCAGGGTGGGCTCTGCCCCCAGCCCTCCCGGCCAGAGGTGCCTGCCTGGCCCGGGCGCCGGGCTGCCGTGCCCCACTGTTCCGCCCCACTCCCGTTCCCGTTCCTGCTGGAGGGCCACGGCCAGCTCGGGGTGCCCGCGTCCCCCGCCGAGAGTGCCGGCTGCGTGCGCCACAGGAGGCGAGTGGAGCCAGGCAGCAGGGCGTGGGCCGCCGGTCACGCTCCCTTAGCCGGGAACAAGAGCAGGTAAACAGGCGCTTGCTCAATCCATGCTCTTGACCTGGAACACGCGGGCGCGAGCGGCCCGGAGGTGCGTCTCCTCCTCTCTGGGCCGAGAGCAGGCCAGTTCGAGCCGTCCTCGGCAGGAAAAGGAGCCGCCAGAGTCATGCGCTCCTGGCTCAAACATGCACCCTTCTTGGGTTGGGCCGTGCAAAGTCATCCCACCAAGAAGATAGCCCCTGAGCATGTGCCAAGCGCAGTGTCAACACCTGCCCACGCACCACTGAGCAAACGAGCTCGCAGCGATGCAGAGGTTTTAACCTCTGCTTGCAGGGAGGGCTCCCAAACCAGAGGAGAGGGGTCCTCCCATCCTGGGACATTTTGTTTTAGAAAAGAGGCCAAGGGTTTGGTCAGCTGCAGCACGGAGCCCAGCTTCAAATCGCTCTTTTCTGAGCTCTCACTTGGTCGGGCAGTGGGGCTTTCAGGGCAGAATGGGCCCCGATCCACCAGGCACTTCTTACAAGAAGGGTGGGCCACTTTGGCATTCCGGGTGTTTCGGGTGGCCGCTGCCACAAACCCTCTCAAGGATGGGGGAGGCTGGTTTGCGCTCTGAGCTCTCTCACGTGTGTTTCTGGCCACATTTCATTCTATAAACATTTCTCCTGCCCTCCTCAAAGTATAAAGGTTGGTATCCATTTATCATTGCACCTTGTCAACAAACAATGAACTTTGAACCAGGTGTTTTACCTTCTCCATGGCCACACTGATAGCTCTTACCTGTTGGCTCATGCACACTTGCCGGGTTCAGTCAACACCCTGAGCCGCACTCGCCTTACGCAGCCCACGCTCACAGTGAACGGTGGCTGGCAGCTGAAAGGCAGCTTGCTGTGCCGTCTGAACCCAGGTGAGAGCAGCCCGGGCTGAGCAACCCCCAGCTTGCCACACAAACAACATCTTCAGGTGACCATCCACACTCAACCCGTGCTAGCCCTGTGTGGTTGAACCCAACCGAGCTGTCAAGTGATGGTTTGTTAATTCACGGACACCCCACAATTTACAGCCCAAGAGCAGTTTGGTGGAGCACAAGACTAGACTCAGGTGATCTGGGTTAGCCAAGGAACCAACCTGGTGATCTTGGGCCTGGCAGGCTCAGCCCGACCTACTTCACAGGGTTGTTGTTGTGGGGATAAGATTGAGAGGAGGATGTTGGAAGTTGCTTTGAGTTCCTTGGAGGGGGAAAGGGAGATTTATATTATATTATATTATATTATATTATATTATATTATATTATATTACAGGGCCAGCGTAGAGCCACAAGGATGGCGACCAGATTGCAGGGAAAGCCGTATGAGGCCAGACTGAGCGAACTGGGACTTTTCAGCCTGGAGAAGAGGAGACTCAGAGGGGATCTGTTGGCGACATACAGGTATGTGAGGGGGTGTCACACGGAGGTGGGCAGAGACCTGTTCTCCCCTGCAGAGGAAGGCAGGACGCGCTCCAATGGAGCAAAGCTCAAGGAACTGAGGTTCAATTTGGATGCCAGGAAGTACTTCCTGACAGTCAGGACCCCGAGGGTGTGGAATGGGCTTCCAGGGGAGGTCGTTGAGGCCCCATCGGTGACAGTGTTCAAGGACAGGCTGGACATGCACATGGTGGGCATGTCATGAGTGGAGCTGGTTGGAGCCAGGGGTCAGACTAGATGGCCTGGGAGGCCCCTTCTGACTTGCTCTGTTTCTGTAATGCAATGTAATGTAATAGCAGCGAACCCTGGGTTCTCTTCATGGGTTTGTAGTTGGCAAGCCATTGCATCATATGCTTGCAACTGGGACCAGACCGCACACATTCCAGCAGCAGCCCCTGGACCCATGGCAGCCCATGCTCACCACTTGATTGTGGGTTATTGCGCTGTCCGGATCCACTCAATGGGGCCGTGCAGCCTCCCAGATCCAGGAAGCACTGCTCTGCCTTGCAGTGTCCTGGGACCTTGACCCTGCCTGGGTGGCAAGATTGGCGTATTGGTGGGGAATCTCACCGCTTGGAGCATGGCAGGAAGAGTGCCAAGGGGTTGTGACATGTGCAGAAGGGCACCTGCTGTCTTAGTTCGCAGACATGCGTGGGAGAGGCACGTGTTCGAACCGCAGCACATACACCTGGTTCCAGCTGCCTTGGAATGGGGGAGCAGCCTATGACCTGCGTCAGGCGCAAGTCATCCAACCGGGTCAGCGCATTCTTTCTCTCAGAAATTCACCCCCCACATCTGGCATTCCTAGGGACAGCCAGCCAGCTTGCCATCTTGGGCCCCCTCCAAAGAAAGCCGCCCCCTCCTCATCCTCCACTGGCTTCAGGGCGTGGGCATGGCTGCCAGCAGCTTCTCTTCTCGGTGGAAAAGGAGCTAGGTCCCGAGCCGACGGCCAGGCGAGTTGGCGCGTGCCCACGTGTGGGCCGCCACTTCCCCTGCCCCCGTTTCTCTCATGCCCATGCACAAGCCCTGTCGTTCAGTGGGGTAGGACGAGGAGAGCACCCTGGGGTCCTGAGGTGCCCCTCCTCTGCCAACGTCGTCAGTGCCCCCGCACCTTGCCTTGCTCCTCTTGGCATCCAGTGCCAGTCCTGCCTTTGGAAGACTGCACATGCCTCCCTCGTCAGGCCTGGCTGGGCTCGCCCACACGCGGCACACGCCAGCATGAGCAGCAAGCCCTTTGTAAGGCACTTTCGCCCAGTGTCCTTGTGGGAATTCATCTCCCACACAGCTTGGGGGAGGCTGTGGCGAGGGCTGGTGCATCCGTGCACCATTTGCTCCCCATTTCCAGAAGGTGGTCATGTGGTTGTGGCCACTGCATGCCATTGCTGCCTCGAACCCAAAGCTCTGGACTCCGCCAAGACCCCTTCGGGAAAGGAAAGGAAAGGAAAGGAAAGGAAAGGAAAGGAAAGGAAAGGAAAGGAAAGGAAAGGAAAGGAAAGGAAAGCCAAGCAGAGCACCGGCCGTGCAGGAGCGGTGCAGCTTGCAGCGCAAACAATCGAGCGGAGGCAAGAGGTGCTGTCCAGCCCAGGTGGGGGGCAATTTGGGACTTGCCCAAGCAGCCCCCTGCTCCCCGGAGAACGGCATTCGCCAGCTTCCAAGCCAGCGCTGGTATTCAAGAAGGCAACGTCCAGATGCTTCCTCAAACAGAGTTTTATTGGTGGGGGGGGGGGAATAAAGAAAGAAGGAAACACCGTGTAACTTGGTATGAACACAAAGCAGGGTCACAGTGGCCCACAAGTGTCTGTAACAAAGGTTTCTGCCACCGCAGCCCATGTGCTCCCTGCCTGGAAGGAAGGGGTTGGAGAAGCCCGCCCCAGCTGAGAGGGACACTTCTCCGCCCAAGGGGCAGGGCAGGGCAAGCGTGGCATCGGCCCCCTCTGTGCCCCCTGGCTTGGTGAGCGGCTGTGAGCGCCTCCGTGCCCACCGTGCAGCCTGCCTGCGACCCCGGCCTTGGCTGTGCCCAGCCGGGACCTGTCCGTGTCGCTGGACATGCTCCTCCCAGCCTGCCCTTGTCTCGGGCTTTTCCCTCGCGCCGTGCTCTCCCCCACCCCGTCCCCTCTCCCTGCGCTCCCCCCGCACCCTCCGACCCAGAGGGGAACAGGCCGCTTGCGCTCCAGCAGCCCCACCTCAGAAAGGGCCCTCCAGGTGACAGGAAAGGGGAGCCGCATGGGTGAAGGGCGGAGGGGCGGCGGGGATGCCCCGGGCTCTGCACACCATGCACAGCACACCTGCTGCCCTGCGCCAGCCCGGGCCTTGGGGAGCGGGGATGATGCTCAGGCAGTGAGGCCGGGGCTGAGCAGCAGGGTCCCGGAGGCAGCGGGGTACCTCAGTTCGAAGGAAACGTTACGCATGAGACGGAGAGGACAATGGAGCTGGCGGAGCTCCTTCCCCCTTGGCTGTGGCGGGTGGAGCCGTGGTCCGTGGCCGTACACAAGCCCAGTTCCCGTAGGCTCAGGGTGTATCCACAGTTCTTGTGGCTGCTGTTTGCGAACCCCTCTGCGGACGCGCCGTGGGGGCAGTCCATTCCTTTGCAAAGGCAGAGTCACGAATGTCCCAGCGGGCACACCGAGGTCCGCCCGCTCCCAGTTCAGACGTAGTTTTTCTTGTCATAGCTGGCCATGGTGGACTTGGGTGCCGAGTAGATGGTGTTGGCCGGCCTGTACTTGGCCTCCTTGGGGGGGCAGGAGCAGCAGAGCAAGGACCCGCCGAAGAGGAGCAGGGCTGCGGCAGCCCAGCCGATGTAGAGCGAGGCCCCCAGCTCCCTTTTCAGCGCCTGGGGCACGGCCGTGTTGTAGAAGTCGCGGATGATCTGGTTGGCCGACCAGGAGACGGGGATGAGGGTCATGAAGCCAGCCACCAGGAAGACGACCCCGGAGACGATGGTGACCTTGGACTTGGTGGACTCCTCCTCGATGCAGCGCGTGCACTGTGCCCCCATCAGGAAGACGAGGACCCCCAGGGCCCCCAGGACGATGGCGATGACCACCAGGGCCCGAGCGGCCTGGAGGTCCTGCGGCAGGGCCAGCATGGAGTCGTAGACCTTGCACTGCATCTGCCCAGTGCTCTGGACCACGCAGTCCATCCACAGCCCCTCCCAGGTGAACTGCGCCGTGACGATGTTGTAGCCGATGAAGGCCGTCACCCGCCACATGGGCAGCCCGCAGCACAGGATGGTGCCCACCCAGCCCAGGAAGGACAGAGCCACCCCACCGATCTCCAGACCCATCGACATGCTGCTGCCCGCTCGCCTCCTCACTTCCTTGTGCGCGGCTTGGGGCAGCGTTGCCCGGCTCCTGAGCTCCGGGCTGATTTATAGCCCTCCCCTGGCAGGGTGGGCTGGGCCGGTCCGTGCTGGCTCAGGCAGGGGTGGGGCGTCACGGTGGACTCTCAGCCTGCCCTTCCCAGCACTCATCCTCGGCTGTCTATTTGTGGAGATGCCAATCGCCAGGGGTGGCGTCTCAGGCGGGCGGGCGGCTGGAAGCAGGCTGGGCTCCGCGGCTGTTTGCCGTGCCGCTCGGCTGCACAAGCAGGGCTGGCAAGACCGGTCAGGACCAAAGGCAGGAGGAAGTCCCTGGAGAGCCCCGGGCCATGCCTAGGCCTCCTTGGTGGAGCCTTGGCCACAGCGCCGCTGCCAGGCTGGGCTCGTGCCAGGGGCTGCGTGGCAGCAGGAGCTTGTGGGCAAGGCGGCTTCTGCTCTCCTTCCGTGTGCCCCCCGTGCTGGCACAGGCAGTGGAGGTGAGGAAGACGAGGAGCGGCAGATGTGGCGAGCAGCCCACCTGGGGGGGCTTCTGCCTACTGAGTGAGCAAACACTCACAGCGAGGATGTGGAAGAGGAAGAAGCGTGAGAGCAGCGGAGAAGTGGCGGTGAGGCGGGACAGCTGCTGGCGGGACAGCCTGGGTGGCCGAAGCACACTCATCCCCAGACAGCCGAGTGGCCGCTGCGCACACGAGCGCGCTTGGGAACTGGGGAAGGGCTGGAGCCCAGGACCCCAGTCAAGCGACGCCTCCACCAGAGTGAGCTCCTCCTGGGCCAGCCGAGCTGCAGCATGTGCCAGCATCCAGGACTGGCGCCGAGGGCCACATGGCCGGGCAGCCGCTGGGGCCCCTTCCCTGGAGGATCCCGGGGCAGGCGGTTGCCTCTCCATCCCCAGGGAGTGGTGAGAGGAGCAGCGGGGATGCCGCAGCCTTCTTGCTCCCAGGCTCTCTGCCCGCCAGGCAGGCAAGCAGGAAGAGGGTGAGCAGCGAGAGCAGCTGGTTGGAGGGGGCCATGCCCAGGACCCCGAAGGTGCTCCCGGTTCTGAGCCCACTGCACGAAATCTGCCATTGAGGCCTCCGCAAGCCTGAGAACCCCTAGGCCGGCTTCGGTCCGGCTCCACCACGTCCAGCCCTTTGCTCACACAGTGGCCGGCCAGAGGCCAGATCACCTCCCCCTCCCCTCCCGGGAGGATCTGGATCCCATGCTGGACATGGGCGCACCGCACCCTCCAGGCATGTTCCTCAGTGGGGAGTGAACACCTGCAGGCACGCAGCTCCTGATCCCAGCCAGGGCATGGAACCACCGCAGCCGGGAAAAGGTGGACTTCCAGGGAGGGAGGGTACTGGTTGCGCAGGAAATTCTTGCCCATGTGGGCTCAAGCAAGGTCTCGCTAAAGGCACAAACGTGTTCTGCTCAAACAAGCCTTTGCCCATGGGCAGATTCTCGGTGCCACAGTTTGGAGTCGCGTCGTGGCTTCTCTGGAACCAGAGATGGCAAAGGAAGCCACAGAGGAGCCTGCAGGAACAAGGAAATCTTCGGGATGCATCTGGCTTCTCCGTCCCAGCACAGCCATGCAGAGCAGAGCAATACCACACCAGACATGAAAGGGGTCGGTCTGGCCTGTGTTGCACATGCACAGGCAGGCAGCACATGCTCCGAACTGTGTGAGCACTTCTGAACGTGATCACAAATGTGCAAGGTGCCCCCCCAGGTCTGCTGAAAAGCATGGCCCTTGGGAGTAGGTGGCCAGTTATGGACTAAACCCGAAAGTTGGTGGCATTGTGCATAGAAACACAGAAACAAAGCGAGTCAGAAGGGGCCTCCCGGGCTATCCAGTCTGACCCCCGGCTCCAGCCGGCTCCGCTCACGACATGCCCACCATGTGCACGTCCGGCCTGTCCTCGAGCACCCGCACCGATGGGGACTCTACCACCTCCCGAGGAAGCCCATTCCACACCCTGGGGGTCCTGACTGTCGGGAAGCTTTGTGGCAGTGAGGCCCACTGTTCAACCCCCTGCCCTCCCCATGAAGAGGCCCTTCCTTCACCCTGTCCTGGGTCTCCCTCCTGGCCACCCACCTCATGGGGTGGCCCCTTGGGTTCCAGCGCCCTTCCCAGATTTGCGATGCTCCTCATGGGTGGGGGGTATGGGAAACACATTTCAGAATTGCGGGCACTGAAAAGCACGCATGAAAAGGTAGCCTTGAAAATGGGAACATACACGTCTTACCCGATGGGGGAGGACCCTGTTCTCTCGAACCCACTGGGTTTTCTCGCCCAGATCACACTGCATGCCCCATTAGTCCCGGAGTGCGCCAGTGCCAAGGCGAGGTGCTTCCCCGACCACAAGTGCTCCGAGCGAGGGGGCCCAGTGCTGCTCCAGTGCTCTCGGCCTGGTGCTTTCCCTGGCACCTTCAAGCCTGCTAGGAGGGAGAGCGGCCCTGAGCTGGTGGCGCTGGGGAGGGCAGGTGCTGGTGTCTGGAACAGAACCGCTGTGGCTTTTAACTGGATTCTGGGCACTGCACATAGTCAAACGAACAAGCTTGCGTTCTTCAGGGCAGTCTGGAGGGCTGAAATCATGTTCAGAGAAGCCAGGCTGGGGAATTCCAGAGGGTGGGAGCCCAGCATGGATGTCATTGTTACGGTGCTTTTCTCATTTGTTTTGATGTGCTGCCCAAACAGCCCGGCGAGCTTGGGCCACGGGGCAGGGCAGCAATGAACAATGGTGACGGCGGGGAGGACGCTCTGTCCCAGCGGATGCGCAGCGCGCCCCGGGGATTGGACCCATCTGCTCTGCATCCTGCCAGGCCCGATCAGCCGCATGGTCACGGCAAAGCGTTCAAAAAGGCCTGCGCTCTGTGTTCAAAAAGCTTTGCTTGCTGTAACTGCAAAAGGCAGCCATTCACGGGCTGTTTTCTGGGACCAGATACCCTGGCAGTGGGCGGACCCCGAGCCTTGGGCCCCTCCGCTGACGTTCGCTGTCTGGCCTCGCAGCAGGCAGGCAGGCAGTCGGGGCCGCTTGGCCTGACCACAAATGTGGAAGGGGAAGCCCACAGTCTGTTCTTGGAACGACGGGCCAGCTACCATGAAAATACCGGCCAGAAACTCTCCTTGATGGTGTGCAGAAAGGGGGCGCCTGATAGGCGCAGTTAGAATTAATGTTAGACTCCACTGTGAGCCTGGAATACTCTGACACGCGCAGCAAAGCTGACGGTTAACCTGTAGACCAGCCGTCCTCAACCTCACGCCTTCCCGAAACAGTTGAACTGCAACACCCAGAAACGCCAGCCAATGGCCCTGCTGGACGGGGATTGTGGGAGCCACGGTCCAAACGCCCCTGAAGGACACCAGGCTGGGGAGGCCGCTGTGGACTATGAGCGGCACGGGCCACTTTTTGCTTCCCACCAGCTCCGCTTTTGGGCATGCGCCTCACAGCTGCCCTAAACTGCACGCAAAATGAGCAATTCCGATCTCGTGGCGGGGCGGGGGGTTGCTTCCCTTTTCCCCTGACAATCGAGACCCTCTGGGAAACAGACCAAGGGCCTTTTTGCAATGCACAGTGGCCTCAGGATCTGATCGAGGCAGCTTCCGCAGGGTCCTGGAGCGGAGGCGGCATGCTGGTCCCACCGCGGCGTGTTCGGCCCGGAGGCAATTCAAGCATCGCGGAAGCTTCTGCCCGAGCTCCCCCGGGCCTCCGCTTCCCCCGGGATGCGTCCGTGGGTCAGGCCTCGCCTCGCGGCTTCCCCAGGACCAGGACGCGGCAAGCACCCCCGGAGCCCGCTGCTGTGCCGCACTGAGGCCAGACGCCTCGGGCGCAGCGGAAGTGGGAAGCGGGCTGCGCACGGGTCTCGCCCTTCCGGCAAGGCCGCTGCTCCCATGGCTGCCTCCTGAAAAGCCTTGTCTCGGTCGTCCAGCTCAACAGGGCCAGCCCAAGGCAAAGGACGGGCCCCAATCCACCCAGCGTGGCACATTTTGACACCGGCCGTGGGGCCACACGCTCCTGAGAGCCATGGGCTAATTTAGGGCGAGCAGGGCAGGCAGCAGGACCCACACAGCCCCCTCCCCTGCCCCCCCGGAAGTGGCCGCTTGCCATGGCCTGCCCAAGCCCCCTCTCCTTGACTCCTGCTTGGGGCAGGAGCACAGCCTGTGGCCCGAGGACATGTGTGGCCCCCCAAAATCCCCCCCAGGGCTCTCGCTCCCCTGCTCTGCCTGCCCCAGAGGGGCCCTCGCGCCGCCTCCCTTCCCTGCTGCTGCTGCTGTGAACAGGCAGGGAAAGGCTGGCGAAGCCCAGTCGTGGGCATGTGCGTGCCTCCGGGTGCCCACGGGTGCCCATGTGCTCGTGGGCCTTGGTGGAAGAGACCTGCTCCCACCGTGTGAGCCACAAGCTGCCTGGACTGCCGGGGGGGTGCCAGGGGGGCCTTCCTCAGGCCCCCCGAGTGGTGCCGTGGGCAAGGGCCCTTCCTCAGCTGTCCTTCCTCTTCGGGACTCCAGGGCCCGTCAACAATTCCCGCCGCACCTGGAATGTCCCGTCTTCTTTCTTTCCCACCCTCTGCACCGAGTCGTTGTGAAATCCTCGAGGGAGGGCTGCCTGTGCGGCTCTCACGGCCTCCCCCCCCCCCTGCCGTGTACTTCCTCATTTCTGGGGCATGAAGCAGCCACGCTCAGTGCCTTTTGGGTCTCGGGTTTCTCCTGGGCCTGGCGATCTCCTGAGCCCGGGTTTGCAAATAACGCGGCCGCCGGCGTTTCAACTGCCAGTGCAGTTTGCCTGCATTGGCTCCCCGCGGCTCCCGAGCACTGGGCCGACGGGGCTGCCAGCCGGGCCTGCGCTGCCGATTCCGACCCGAGTCCTGGGGCAGGTGCTGTGCTCGAGGCCAGTTCTGCCCCTGCAGCAGCCCCTCTTCCCCTTCCTCCACCCCCCATGTGGGTGGCCAACCCACTCGAGCACCCCTGCTGCACTTCGCAGCCCCTGACTCAGCAGGGCTGCTCTGCTCGCGAGGGGGCCCCCTGCCGCGCTCCAGGAGCCGTGAGCCAGGCCCCAGAATGCGTCGGGGCGCCCCCAAGGCGGGTGCGGGGCCCCTGTGCCGGCAGAGGGCTGCCACGTGTCCACAGAAGCAGCCGACTAGCCAGAGTCCAGCATTTCGAGGGGGGGCGCAGGGCAGGGGACTTGGGCCACTTGTGGGCGCCTGGCTGGACCTCCCTCACAGGGCTGTTATGAGGAGAGAGGAGGAGACCATGGGAGCCGTCCCGGGTTTCTTGCAGGGGATGATGATGATGATGATGATGCTACTTCACAAAAGTCAACGGGGGAGTGGTCGGGGAAGGGAGCCCCCGGAGGGCTGGCCGGGTCCTCAGCAAGGAATCCAAGGTGGCTCTGCGCATCCCGCCCTCGCAGATCTCCTCCCAGCTGCCCCGGACCCCCACGCCCCATGGCCTTTCCCTTTCTGCGCTGCATGTTCAAAGTGGGGGAACGGATCCCCAGATTCCCACTACCGTCCTGCTGAGCGTGGCAGAGGAAGGGAGAGCAAGCACTTCCTGCAACTGGCGCCTGAAGGAAGGTTTCCACATGCCTCCTTTCGCCGATCTTCCAGTAGGGATTCTGCGGGCACATGAGGCCTTAACTTTCGAGCTGCTGGGAAAACCCCGTGAAAGTGTCCGTGCTCCGAAGCGCATGAGTCAGCGGGTGAGTCAGTGCACAGCTGAGTACTGGCCGCATGGTTATCTCTTTGGGAGAATCTCAGTGTAAACATGAAACTTAGTTTCTTGGAAATACATCATTTATACACACACACAGATACTGTTGGCGTGAGACTGACACTTTGGCATCTCGTTAAGGTTTTAACAAGTCACAGTGGCTGCCACCAGCCTTGCTGGCCGTGAGCTCCGTGGGAGCGAGGGCAGTGCGCAGGGCCACCAGTGGCGTAGTGGTGCCAGGGCTCACAGGGGCGCTGCACAGGGACTTTTTGCTGAGGCTGTCTGCCTTCTCCCGCGATGTCCATGCTCCCGCTGTGCTTCCCTGCGCTCACAGCAGTGTCTTGCAAGCTGTTTCAGAGCAGCCTGGTCTCCCCATGGAAGGGAGATGCACTTCCTCAACCCGAGGGCAGGTCCCGGAGGAGAGGAGAGCAGTTGGGAGCGGTTTGCGGCTGTGGCTGCACGGAGCTGCCAGCATGTCTGGACTCTCCTGGGGGTGGCCAGGTGGGTGGCCAGAATGGGCCCCGGGGCCACTGGCTGCCACCAGGACATTGTTTGTGGGCAGCCCGCTAGGGCAGGGGCCATGTCTGTCAGAGAGTGGATCTCTGGGGGGTGGGGGTCCCACCAGCCTGCAGTCCAGGGGCAGAGACTGAAATAAAGCCCCGTCAGACCGCCCCGGATGAGCTGGCTCTTTGCCCACACCGGCTGCAGAGTCGGTTCCTGCCTGCTTTTGGAAGCTAAGTGGGATCAGGCCGGCTGGTGCTTGGAAGGGAGACTGGGGTCCTGCGCTGAGCCGGGGCTGGGCCTGAGGGCCTTCTAGCCACGCCCCCCCACCGCCTCCCTCGCCTCCTCTTCCGCCCCATCAGTGAGGGTGTTCAAGAACAGGCTGGACATGCGCATGGTGGGCATGTCGTGAGCGGAGCTGGCTGGAGCCGGGGGTCAGACTAGATGGCCAGGAGACCCCTTCTGCCTCGCTCCATTTCTATGCTTCTGTGACTCCCTTCCCCTGCTCACAGAGCTCCTCCCACTGGAGGGGCATCCTCTGGAGACAGGCTCCGTTACACACACTCTTGCACGCGCGGTCCAGGGCCGTGAAGTCCATGTTTGCCCACTGGCGCATTTTCCTCTTTTCGCCTGTGGGGCCCAGCAGCAGCCCCTCCATGCCCACCCCCAGAAACTGGTGCGCACTTGTGTGCACATCCGCTCACATAAAAGATCCGCTCCAAGTCACCCCTTCTCCAGGCTGGAAAGGTCCAGCTCCCTCAGCCTCATCTCGTATGGCATCCCCCACAATCCAGCAACCATCCTTGTGACCCTGTTCTGGACCCAATTCTAACCTGGCTGTGTCTCTCCAAGGATGTGGAGCCCAGAACCGGACACGGTATTCCAGTTGTGGGTGCACCAGAGGCATGCATCAACACCTCCCTCGATCTGGGAGCCACGCTTCTGGCTGTACATCCGAAGGGGGCGTCTGCCCTCTTAACCGCTGCGGCACAGTGCTGGCTCACGTTCAGCTTGTTCCAGAAGTGCTCCAAGATCCCTTTCACAAGTGCTGCTTTCTAAAAGGAAAGAAGGAGACCCCCCCCCCCCCCAGCTTGAGCTTTGGTAACAGCCAAGCAACTGCGCTGCCCGGAGTGTCGTTTGTCGCTGGCAGAGCTGCAGCAGACGGAGATCCCTGGAGGCAACTGGCGTTGCCCAGGGCAGAAGCACCTCGCAGAGCCTCTGTCGTGGGGTCACCGGCCCTGCACTGTGCTTTCCTGCACCGAAGCGCCATCCCTGATCAGCGTGCCATGGATTTCTGCACACTGGCAGCCCCCGAATGAGCTCTGCACACTTGCAGTGTTGCATCATGAGTCCCAAATGCACAACCAGTCCAGCAGTGGGAAACCTGGCGTGTTCGTTGTGGGAAACTCCCTGCTTTGAGAAATGGAAAGACGTGTATGCAGTGATGACCCGTGGACTCGGCAGGTATGCTGTCTCCACGGAGGAGAGGCTGGAGATGCCGAGGCTCGGGAAGCCCACTGGCACATGGCCTCTCCTTCTCATGTTTGGGAAGAAATGACACCGCCGAGAGCAGCTTCAAAGGATCCCAACAGACTTTCTCACTTTCTCATACTGGCATACCCACAGTCCCGGGGGGGGGGGGGTTACTCGATCAAAAAACGGAATCAGATTAGTCTGCCAAGGATAAATCTTTCTTGGCTTCTGCTAACCATTACATTGTTCTCAAGGTGCTTGCAGACTGACTGCTTTATAATCCGCTCCAGAATTTTCCCAGGGATTGAAGTCGGGCTGACGGGTCTGCAGTTCCCAGGTTCTCCTTTCTACGCTTCCTAGGACACTGGCCCTCCTCCAGCCACCTGGCACTTCCCCGTCCCCCCGATCTCCCAAAGGCAGCCGGGCGGTTCTGCGAGTTCTTCCCCAGCTCCCTTCTGACCGCAGGACGGAGCTCATCGGCCCTGGAGATGGGAGCTCATCCGGCCCCATGGGATGGTCCTCGGCCATCTGCCCGTCCGTCCTGAGCCGCCATCCTGCTCCTTCAGCTTGTCCTTCCGCTTGTCAAGAAGGTCATAGATCCTCTTTTGGGGGAAGACTGAGCCGAAGCAGGAACTGAGCACTTCCGCCTTTCCTCTACCGTCTGATATCATTTGGCCACCCACACCGAGTAGCTGAGCCCCATTTCTTTCCTCCGTCTCTCGCTATGAACATACCTGAAGAAGGCTCTGTTGCTTCTGGCATCCCTCGCTAGCCTCAACTCGTCCCGAGCTTTAGCCTTCCTGACGCCTTCCCTGCAGTTCTGCGCCATCTGCCTGCTTTCTTCCTTTGTAGCCTGGCCTTCCATCCACTTCCTAGACATGTCCTAGAAGCCAAACCTAGAAAGGTTGTCACACAGAGGAAGGCCAGGATCTCCTCTGGATCAGCCTAGAGTGTAAGATGCGGAATAACAGGTTTAAGTCCCAGGAAGCTGGCTAGATAGCAGGAACGAATTCCTGATGGTGAGACCAGTGCGGCAATGAGACCTGAGGAGGTGCTGGCTTCTCCCACACTGGAGGCATTCGGGAGGCAACTGGCCAGCCATCTAAGGGGAGGCGGGTGCTTTAATGTGGAGTTGCATGTGGAGCAGGGGTGAGACCCCTCTGGCTCCTTCCAGCTCTACAGTTCTACGATTCCATAACCAGTTTGTGCACCAGGTTTGTGAATCTGCAAAATCAACCAATCAATCAATCAAAATACAATGTCTCAGGATACTTCCATACTAATAACTGCTGTTCTTTCATCAGACGCCTTTTAGAATGCCGAAGCTGTCACTGGGGGCATCCTATTGCAATCACAGACCACAGAAACACAGAAACAGCGAGTAGAAGGGATCTCCCGGGTCATCTAGTCTGACCCCCCGGCTCCAGCCGGCTCTGCTCACAACATGCCCACCATGCGCACGTCCAGCCTGTCCTTGAACACCCGCACCGATGGGGCCTCATTGGGCGTGCCTGCTCCGAAGTTGGCCACGGAGCTTAAGAGGGCCCACGCCCAAGTGTGTGGACACAAGACCCCCACTCGGGTGGCCAGATGTGCAAACGGCACCGGCCCTTGTGAGTGGCGGTGGCCCCACGTGCGAAGGCCAAGCTCCCAGCAGCACACACCGGAACCCACACAGCAGCCCACCAGCCACCCCCCCATGAACCACATTCCTCTGCTTGCAATCCCATGGGTGGCCCCAGGCTTCCTAAGCTGATACACCTTAAGGGGCACTCAACCCCCCCACCCCCGATGTGTGAATCTCGGTCCTGCTCCAGAGGAATTACCCATTTGGGCACACTTAATGCCACACACGTGTGTGTCCTACCTCCTCACCATTTTGTACCCCCTTCAACCTCAAAGAGCAGACTGGCTTCTAGTGCCACCTGAGTCTGCTGCTGGTGCTTCAGGCCGGCCACTGGGTAGTTTAACCCGTTGAATTAAAGTATTTTTATGACACTTATTTGCAAAAAAGAAGTTTCCCAAAACAGCTTCTGCACAATCAGTAAAAGCAGGACAATCCCTACCTGAAGAGGCATGACACAAGGAAAGGGGATGTGGAAGGAAAAGGAGACAAGTGTTCCCGCACGCCCGCAGAGTGGCTCGTTTCCCCCATGCCATGCCGCTGTAAAGAAAAGGAAGGACCGCTCGCTCACCGGGAAAAGGCCATCCAACACACGGCCATCCAACACACGGAGAGATGCTCACGGTGCAATTTTCTCGTTCCACAGGACTTTCCTGTAATTCTGCTGCCTGAACCAGTTTGGTGCTCTCAGTGGCAGGGTGGGGGCCTCTCCAGGCGAAGCAGCTCTGGGGGAACCAGGGCGGACGCGAAAGACAGGAGTCTCTCTGGGCAGAGGAGGGCTGCAACCAGGGGGCTGGGCGGGCGTCCTTCTCTCATGGCAACTGGCCCCTCAGCCAAGGGCCTGCTGCCGGAGCTTGTGCAGTCGCGGCCAGCAGCAGGAGGGAGTCCAGAATGGCACTCGTCACTCAGTTACCGTCAACCAAAGCAGCTCAATGGATCCTCCATGTGCAGGAGTAGCATACCCTGCAGGTTGCCCGTGTGCCTCAAGTAAGCTTCCCCGGAGTGTCCGGCTGGCCACTGCTGGAAGCAGGATGCAGGCAGCAAAGCGCGTCTCATCGTCCCTCCTAGCGCCATGGCCTACAAGTCCCCCAGGCCCCCCCAGGCCTGGCTGGTGTTGTGAGGGTTGCCAGCTGCCCACCCACCCAAGCTGTGGTTCTGCCCTGGGAAGTCCACCAAGGGACCTCTCTGCTGCTCATGCCCGGCCCGGCCCGGCCCATCCTGCCCTGCCCCCCTTCTGCCCTGCCTGGGCCTTGCCCCAGGAGAAAGCATCAGCGATACTCTTTCCTCCGCTGGAAGGACGGCATCGCGATGGGGAGACACAGATCCCAGACGTGCAGATGAAGAGGAATCTGGGGGAACTGGTTTGAGTCCCGCGTCTGTTCAGACTGGATGGCGTTGGGGAGACTCCACCCATCCCACAGCCTGTCATCTTCCCCGCTTGCCACCGGCAGCCAGCAGTGCAGCCCTGTCTCCGGCAGCTGCAGCACCTCGCGCGCTCCGGCTGGGCCGAGGGGCACGCAGCGCCGCGGCAGGCGACCGCCATGGCCTCCATGGGGATGCAGGTGCTGGGCATCGCCCTCTCGGTGCTGGGCTGGCTGGGCACCGTCCTCTGCTGCGGGCTGCCCATGTGGCGGGTGACGGCCTTCATCGGCAACAACATCGTGGTGGCCCAGATCATCTGGGAGGGACTGTGGATGAACTGCGTGGTCCAGAGCACCGGGCAGATGCAGTGCAAGGTCTACGAGTCCATGCTGGCCCTGCCGCAGGACATGCAGGCCGCCCGGGCCATGGTCATCATCGCCATCCTGCTGGCGGTGGCGGGCCTCTTCTTCGCCGTCCTGGGAGGCAAGTGTACCAACTGCGTGGAGGACGAGGGCCCCAAGGCCCGAATCGTGGTGGCGGCTGGTGTTGTCTTCATCCTCGCCGGCCTCCTGCTCCTCATCCCGCTGTGCTGGACGGCCAACAACATCATCCGCGACTTCTACAACCCCATGATCACCGAGAGCCAGAAGCGGGAGTTTGGTCCCTCGCTCTACATTGGCTGGGCCTCCTGTGGGCTGCTGCTCCTCGGAGGGGGGTTGCTGTGCTGCAACTGCCCCCCCAGAAGCGAGAAGCCGTACTCGGCAAAATACACGGCCACCCGCTCGGTCCCAGCCAGCAACTATGTCTGAGAACTGCCCCCGCCCTGGCTTGCACCTGGAGGGGGAGTCGAGGGGCGGAGGCGATCTGCTGGGGAGAGACCGCCCGCCACTGGCTGTGGATTCCACGCTGAGCCCCCTCCTGAGCCCCACTTCAGATGCACCTGGACTCCAGAGCAGCCGGGAATGCCTCGTGTCGCCTGCCTTGGATGCTGCCCTGCAGAACCTCGAACCTAAAAGTGCTGGACTTGGTGGACCCTGAGCTTGCGGAGTGTGGGCTTCTTCTTGCTTGGTGCCTGCTCCACATCCTCCCAGGAAAGCCGTCCCGTGCATCTCGGCTGAGCCAGGCTGAAGAATTCCAGTGGGCAGGAGTCTCCCTGGGCCTGGGTCCGAGCAAGAGCCCCGCGCAGAGGGCGGCAGCGGTGGTTTGCTTTGGGGTGCACGTGGGTCGTGCCATGGGGCTTGTGGGAGCCATTTTGTATGGCTGGAATTTGCAGAGACACCTCTGCAGGTGTGTGGTGGTGGAGGGGGGTGAACAGGGCGCTTCGAGGCGCCTGCCTTGGCACTGTGGCCCTCGCAGCAGGCCGAGTCCCCGGGGTCTTTGGGGTCTTTGGGGTCACTGTCCGGCTGCCCTTCTCAGTGATGATAGTGCGGGGGAGGGTCCTCCCCCCATTTCTCTGTATTCCCTTGGCATGTGCTGTGGGACTCAGAACGGTGCCCCTTCCCCCTTGAAGCATCTCTCCAGCAAGCCTGGCCACGCGGAGCAAGCGTCTCTGTGTGCACCAGCTGCTTGCTGCAAAGAGCATGGGCTTCCTCACGTGCAGGGGGGTGTCAGGAGGCTGAAGTGCAGCTGCGATGCTCTTGAAGCGAAGGGGTGCGGTGAACCGGCCAGCCACAGGGCCCCTGTGCCACTCGGGAGTGGGAATTCAGGTTTGTCCTGGCTCTCCGGGCCCCAGGGCGGGAACTCACATTGGGCAATCGGAAGAAACAACAGAGCCACCTGAAAAGAAGGGAGGCGCCTCCTGGCTTTGCTTCTCTGGAAGCCTGGGACCTCTGCAGCCAGCAGCCAGCACAGCTTTCTTCAACCTCTGGATGTATTATTCATATCTGGGCTTGCTCTGTGTATTTCTGGGCATATGCAAAGTGTCTTTCCCCTAGCACCGAATGAGGCATGTCCGGGTCTGGAGATGAGGCAGGTCTTCGTAATTATCCGTTATTATGTAATGCTCTTCTAAACAGTCTTTCAGAGCCAAACATCCTGGAAAGGGGCCTTTCCTGAGGGTTCCAAGCAGGGCCGTCTGAACAGCATGATGTGCCCTGGGCAAAGCGGTGCACTGGGGCCCCACGACAACTACAACTACTGTTAATTCTGGGAGTTTTCCCATTTTCCAAGGGTTAACATACACAGATTAGTATGGGGCCCATGGGCAGGTGCCCATCAGGCCCAAGCGTTCAGACGGCCCTGGCTCCAAGGCAGATGGGGCTTAGTGCCTCTCCCACTGGGCAGCTCTGCTCATGCGCCCCCACGGCCCTCCTTCCCCACCAGCACGAGCCTTTGGGTTTTCCCAGCTGTGGCGCAAACCCCTCCCCAATCCTGACGCGTCTAGAAGCCCCCCAGCGGCTTTGCCGCAGGCGAAACCTGCTTGGCGTCAGAAGCAGGACAAGGACTTGGCTCTTGCTGTGCACCACTCCGGCCTATTCTGCGCCCCCCCCAGAACGCACCCATGGGAACATCCGCGCAACTGGATGCATCGCTTGGCCCACAAGAGGTGGGACTCGGTTGCGAGAAACCCTTCAATAAACGCCAACCCTACGGCGTCTCTGCGTCTCTGTGGGTGGCGTGCTCCCTCCCCGAGTTCTGCGTGGATGTGCGAGGCCAGCCGGCACCTTTGGGTTCTGTTGTGCCCATGGCAGGCAAATCGCTTTCCCTGTGCTTGGTCTTGGGGTGGGGGGTCCCTCCAGGGTGCTGCATTGCCGCGGCATCAGACACTTGCGGACGGGCGTGCTGCTGGGTCGGACATCCTACATCCCTGCCCGTGTCCTCCTCCTTCGGCCGGGCCGTCAGCGCCACTGAGACCCCCCGCAGGATGGAAAGGGGGCTGTCGACACGTGAAGCCCCTTTGTGCCCGCTGGTGAGCTCTGCCGGGCCGTGCCAGAGGCCGCGCCACATCGGCAGGCCGATTCCCAGTGGGAGAAGCGGCGGAGCAGAGGGGCTGGGGCAGGGACACCCCCCGCCACCCTGGCCCCCAGAGTCACCTGCCCTCTGGGGCGGATGGTGTCTGCATGTGCAGCTGCCACAAGTGAGTTGGCCATGTGGGCTGCCGGCGGGCCTGCCTTCCCCACAAAGCGGCGCAAACACTTCTGTGCCGCGCGAGGGAATTGCCGCTCTGGGCTGCCGGTGTCCCCCGCACCCCAACGCACGCCACGCCACCCTCACCCGGCTTCCACCCGCACCACAAGCAGGTGAAGCGTCTGCCGGGAGCATGGGGCCACGCAGGGCCTCGGGGGCGTCAGCGCCCACCTGTCTGGAGCTGGAGTCTCCCCTCCACGGAGCACAGGTGGAGGCACTTGCACAGCCGTGGCAGACGGTGTGCCCCCTTCCCCAGGCTTTGTTTGGGGGGCCGCGTGGTGGGTGGCTGGTCTGAGCAGGTCTCATCCAAGGGCCTTGCAGTTGCCCTGCAGAGCAAATGGAGACCGAGCGGGGGTGGCCCGGCGAGCCCCGTGGCAGGTCCAGGCCCATCCGCAGTGGCTCAGCCGGGGAGGAGGGCTCTGTCCTACCTCACTCAGGGCAGGATGCTGCGGCTCCTCGAGACAGCAGGGCTCCGCAGTGCCCATCTGCACCTCGCTACCTGTGCCCAAGCGCCTGCTGTCCCTGCCGCCCCCCCCACACCCCACATCCAGGCTCTGTGCGCCCCAAAAGGAGGTCTGTAGTTCAGAGAGCTTGTGCTGGAGAAAGGATTGTGAGGCTTCTCTGGCGAGGACCAAAATCCCTTTGGGAGGCAATTTTCGGGGATCCGTTCCTTCTCGCCCACACATGGCCCCCAGCCCAGGGCAGCAGCTTCCACTGGCAGTGCCCTGCCCCATGTCGGGGGGCCGATCACACCAGCGGAGCCAGCTGGTGCCGAAGGTCAGAATGGATGGCCCGGGAGGCCCCTTCTGATTTGCTCTGTTTCTGTGTTTTCCGGACTGTCCTGCACCATGCGCCCAGGGTGAGGGGCTGCGTCTGCTCCTCCATAGCTCCACGCTCTCCCACAACCACCACCCTGTGGGGCAGGTAGCTTGGGCTGAGGGGGAGTGACTGGCCCAGTCACCCAGCGTGCTCCGTGGCCCAACCTGCCTGGCAGGGTTGCTGTTATGGGGAGACAGCGGAGGGGAGGACGGCCACAGAAGCCATCTCAGTTGCTTGGAGGAGGAAAGTTGGGGCGTCAGTGCCATAATGCGTCTATGAATAGCTGGAACTGCACCTCAAATTTGAGTGGACCCACAGCTTGGGCGAGGCGAGGCGAGACAGGAGGGGAGCCCGCTCTGTCCTGCTTCCCGGCCTGGTGGGGTGTCATGGCCCCGGCCCTGGCGCTATGGTTGGGCTGGCTGGTGCTGTCTGGCCTGGGGGCCCTCCTGGCCTGTGCCTGCAGGGTGCGGCGGGCGACGGCCTTCACCGGCTGCAGCGCCAGTGCGGCCCAGGGCTTGTGGGTGGACAGCGTCCACAAGAGCACCAGCCAGTGCAAGGCTCGCCACTCACCGCCCGGGCCCGGGGGGGAGGGGCTCTGTTGCCACCACCCTCCTGGCCTTTCCCCTCGGCATTGCCAGAGGCGAGCGCACCGCTGTGCGGTGGATCAGGGCGCCCAGGCCCAGGCCTTGGCGCTGGCTGGGGCGGGATCCATCTTGGCCAGGCTGGCCCTCCTCGTTCCCATTTCCCAGCCGGCCAGCAGCCTTCTCCTACCCGCTGGTCCAGAGGCCCTCGGACGGGATGCGGGCATCGCGCTCTGGGCAGCCAGCGCCTTTGCAGTGCTGTGGGCAGTGCCGTGCGCCTCCTTCCCACAGAGGGAGGCTGCCAAGGCCGACCCAGGGCGATGAAGGCGGTCCGCTTTGGGCTGCCTTGCCTGGAAGGACGGTGCCTGCAGCCCAGCGCCTGCGAGAGGCAAGGGCAGCATGCCCCCTTCTGAGGCGACACAGGCGTTCCTTGAAGGCCGACAAGACACCTCTCCTTCCATGCGCAGCACAGCCCTGCCCTGGCAACATCCCATGTGGGTTTCTTCTGAGAGAGGCACGGTTAGGACTTTGGCGCAGTGGTCTGAAGCACCACGCACAAAACGAGCATGAATCCCCTTCTGTAGTCAGAGAACCTGGAGCACATCGAAATTCCAAACTCCCAGTGCAAATCTCCTCCTAGCTGCCTCCTTGCCTTTTCCTTTTCCCATGGAAATTCACGTGGATAGACGCAAACACATCAATGGTGCACACCTGTGGAATGTCTGGACCCTTGTCCTGTTGGTTGATGGGCACATTTCTCTAATGTACATGCTTTCGCATGTTTTTGAAATCCATATGCACATCCTCAAATCCCATTGTAAGGGCTGAAACAGGAAGCTCCTGCCTGCCTGTCACAACCTCACTGGCAGATTAATCGGGTAAATCCTAATCGCAGGGAACTGAGCTTCCTGGACCCCCAAATGCCTCAATGCGCTGCTATCGGCCCCTGTACAGGTGCCTCTTAGGTACAATGCAAAAGGATGTCGTTTGGATGCCAGCTGTCACCCGCTCCCCAGCCCACCAAAACATCCCACGGACTGGCGTAGGGGGGAGGCCCAGACGGCCCCCTGGTTTCACTCAGTCCTGCCTTGATGCTTGGAGGGTCTCTGGAAAAGAGGCATCAACAGAAGCGGTGCAGGCCAAAGCACCATCTCGGCCAGTGAGTCAGAGCTCCTGCCCCTCCTCCTTCGATCCCAAAGAGCAAGTTCTTCAGTTTTCCGTTTGTTTTTGCTTGTATCCACAAGAACACCTGTAAACATTTTTGGCAGCTTTTGCAAGCCTCAGTCATGTTCGATGCATATAAAAAGGGATTCACTAGATCGAGTCTGTGTACTTTGGTGTTTTAAAATCAACAAGCCTGAAAGAATACGAGGAACTTGTGAGCACCACAAAGTGCAAACAAAGAGAAGCTGTTGATGACCTTTCTTGCAGAATTAAAAAACTGAGCTCTGCCTCAAAGGGAAGGATTAGGTTCTGGTGTTTTCCTCCAAGGAAGCTGCTCCCCACAGCGTCAGCGACTGCTGCGGAAGACAAAACCTACCTGGGGCCTTAACCCAAAAGGATCACGTTGCTGGAAAACCTGCGCAACCGTATCAAGCCTCCCACATCTATTGTATGACCCACTTTCTCCACTAGTCCTTTGGACACTTTTTCCTGGAGGTATTTTCCTCTCCTTCTGTCCCTGCATGTATGGCTGCTCAGTCACCTTAAACCTCGTTTCTGGTGCTGGCGAAACCTGTCCGGCAACTCCAAACAAAATCAAGCTCTGGGGAAGGACATCCACCCTTAAGGCCCTGGTTTGGCCTTGCTTGGACTGGGGACACGGCTTTCATCCTGTTCTTTGCTGTAGTGATGCTGGAGCACTGTATTCTGCATGCCAGTTGCTACGCGGCAGCCGTCTGCAGTGGAGAGATGCCCAGTTCCTCCGTAATGATTTCATGTGCATTACTTCAGCAGCAAGGAACATGCTCCTCCTGCCCATCCGCACATGCACTGATTGCTCAAAGACTTGATTTTGGGGAAGGCCCCAAAGGACACCTGCCAGGCCCAGCTGGGGAGAATATTAACACGGCGAGGCGGGAGCCCACCTGGGGGAAGGAGGAAAGAGCCACTAGACGTGCGTGCTGCTTCATCGTGCCACAGTCGGCTTTATTGCTGCTTCACATCTTCCGAAGCCTTCAAAGACCCCACAGGCAGAGTCTGGAGCTGCCCCCTCCACCCCTGGCCAGAAGCAGGGGAGGCTGCGAGGGAACGGGTGGCCCCCTTGGTCACTCGGCCTTCCGGTACAGGTAGACCACGCCGGAGATGTAGCCCAGGCCCTGCGCCGCCTTCTCCCAGCGCCCGACTTCCTGCACCGCCACCTTCTCCCAGGCGCCTTGCTGCTCCAGCTCGTCCAGCCGCTGCCGCAGCTCGGCCTCATAGCGCAGGTTGCCTGCATCACAGCGTGTGGTCAGGCACACCCATCCCCCTGGCAGAGGCAAGGGGCGGCACGGGTTAGCGCACCGCTGGGTGAGGGGACGCCCTGGCGGTTCTACTGGCGCCCATTTGCTGCTCTAAAAGAAAAGGGTGGGCAGGTGTGGACGGGCCCTGGGGGAAGCGCCCAGGCTTCCCTCTGGGGAGCTGAAGCGGAGGCGAAAGCAGGGGAGGGGGTGCTTCCCTGGAGAGAGCAGAGCAGGAAGGCGGACTGGCTGGTGGCTGCTCCTTCCGCTTGCCCAGGCGGATGGTGCGGCTCTGTGGGGAGGAAAGGAGGTGGGCGACGTCCTGGAGGCTGCCGCTCGGGAGGGCTCGTGACGGCATGGAGGCGGCTCCCAAGGCAAAGAGGGAAGGCTGCCCAGGACCCCAACAAGACGTGGCCTGGCTGCCCCTCTGCTTCTGCGTGTGCCGCCCAACAGCGGGGCAGAGGGTGGCGTAAACCCTCGGATGGGGCAGGCCTTTCTGAGCGGTTTGCTGGTCTGGCTGGAACATGTTGAGGGTGGCAGCGCCCTCTAGTGACCACTGGGTCATCTTTCCTTCCCACCTAGACCTGGGGAAGTAGCTCTGCCTCCAAAGGGGTGCTTGGGCTGGTTTGGGAGAGCCAAAGATCAGAGTCAAACTATGGAGTTCGCTGCCACCACTTTAGAAGGCATTAAAAGGTGCCTGGATACATTTCTGGAGGTGACCGTTATCAATGGTACTAGTCCTCATGGCCACAGGCCACCCCCGGGATCAGAGGTACTCCATGTTGCTGGGGAACGTGGGCTCTGCCTGTGGGTTTCCCCTTTGGGGCAGGTGCTTGGCCATCGTGGGAACGGAGGGCTGGCCTGAACCCCACAGAGCTCTCCCAGTTCAGTTCTGACAAGGCGGCTGCTCCCAGTTAGTCAGAAGGCAGGAAGGGAAGAGGGACTCAGCCCGTGCTGGATGGGGGTATGCTCCCTGTTGGGATGTCCTGGACTCAGCTCTAAACTGGAATGCCAGATGCCGGGGGCCTGGAGTGCCTTCTTGTCCCGAGGGCTGTGCCCCACATGCCCTGCTCCAGGTCAGAACGCTGATCCGGCCACATTCCCGTGCGCCTTTGTGGCATCTTACCTGGGCATGCCCGCCACGTGCCTGATGTGCGGCAGCCTCCAGAACATCTGGCAGCCCCAGGAAAGGCCGGGGCACAGGCGACTCCTGTCATGGCAGCCTCCCTGGCAACTGCCTGGCCCAGGCAGAGAGAACCCCAAAAGCTGCGTGGGGCCTCCGGAACTCCTGGCTGCTGCCCACCCACTGCAGAGCACCGTTTTTGGAGGTGCCTTTGGTGGCGAGCTGAAAGGCCCCGTTTTGGTGGCTGCCTGCAGGGCAGAGCCCTCTCCCGAGGCCGGCGAGGTTGTCCTCGTCTCCGTACTCCCCCTGCGGGCAGCCAAGTCTGCTTCATTGGAGCAGGCTGACGGGTCAGCGGGCTGGCCTGGCGGAGGCTCTTTTCGCTCCATTCCTTTTGGGATTTCATTTGTTGTTTTCATTCAGATGTATTAGTGACTGGAAGGCCCCCTCTGTCCCCTTTTGGGGCAAAAGGGGGCCTGCATGTTGACTGAATAGTAAAGCAGAAAAATATCCACAAAGGAGGTAGGTTCAACAGCAAGACAAGGAAAGGCTTCCAGCTGCCTTTCAGGCTGCCCCACCGGCAGGCATCTGGGGCTTGCACTGCCCCTCCAGCCCCACCCCAAGCCCTACCTGGTTTGGTGACATGAAGCAACTCCGGGACAACTCTGGTGGGCACCTGTCCCTCGCTGAGTGCGCCCACAATCAGCACGATGTCGTAGTGGCCTGCACAGAACAAGGCACCATGGGGCTCCTCCCGGCCGCTGAGCGGGTGTGGGTCCCTCCAATGCCCCCCCTTCTGGGGCCGATGGGCCCCACCTCACCTTCGGGAGCTGGGACAGCCTCCTGGCCCAACAGGCATTGCTTCAGCTCCTGGTACAGCCCCTTGCGGTGGGCGCATGCCAGCATCTCTGGGCTGCCGTCCAGGCCATGGAGGTGCCGAAAACCCCTTGCCTGAAGCTTAGAAATCATGGCATAAGTCACATGGCCCAGGCCTGGACCCAGCTCTGGCTGGCCAAATTGCCAGTGAGCAGGGAAGCCCCCGCCGGAAAATGTGCCCAAGCCCGGAGGGGCTGCCTTGGATGCTGCGCAGACACTGCTGCATTCAGTGGCGTCACCTGGGCTTCCGCAGCTCAGCCCTACAATCCCGACATCCCCAGCCCAGCTCTCTGACATGCCTGGAAGGCGCGGGGAGAGGCGGTTTGCCTCGTTCAGCCATGCCATGCAGCCCACATGGCACACCGCGCAGGCAAGCCCAGCTCATTAAACAGGCTGCGGCACCTTTGAGGGGGGCGTCGGAGAAGGGCTGGCCCACTTCCCCGGGCACCTGGTTCCTGGCCCCCACCCGCTTCTCCCAGCAGTCACCTCCTGAGCAGCGAGTCCCGTGCCGCAGGCCACATCCAGCACGACGGCCTCCTCACAGGAGCCCTGGAAAGCGGCAGCCAGGCAAGCTGCGGCCAGCTGGGGGGCCTGGTACTCCAACACCCCCACATCCTGCAGAGGAAAAAGGAGTTGCTGGTGGGTGCCGACGGCCCGATAGCCCCCCCACAGGGGCCAGAGCTGGACAGAGCATGGGTGGCCACGGCTGCACCGGTGGCTGGGGCAACGAGCAGTCCTTGTGCCTACTGAACCCAGCCAAGGTGGCCCAAGAACCATACGGACTGAGGGTGGGTTGCCACCGAACTGAAGGCTGGCGATACACACTGAAGAAACAAGAAGATTTTAAACGGCAAAATCTTTGGGTATAAAAGGTCAGCTTTCGCCACAAAGGACCTGGTGTTCCAACAAGCCAGGAGCAAGCAGAGACAGGCCCAGGAGAAAAGGTGCACGAGGGAACAAAGATGAACAGCCTTTCATTCTTCACACTGGTATCGCATTTCAATTGATAATCAGCTGGCAATACATACTAATATGAGAGTTAAAACACTAATGACCTCTAATCAGGAGGTTACTGGTGGCCCAAAGCGGAAGAGATTTGCCGAAGGCCGCCAGCAAAACTTTATGACTGAAATCCAGACCTTTGGCCTGTCAAACTCCCAAACAACATTTTGTTTATGTCTTCCACCACAGATGGCTCTGCTCCAGGTGTCGCAGAGGGGGCCCAGCTCAGCTGCTTGCCTGGAGCCCCCACGGCCTCCCTCCCCGCCCGAAGCAGCAGGAGCCTGGAAGGAGAGTCTGGGGGTGACGATGGGAGGAAGGAAGTTGAGGGGTTCCCACTGCCGGTGGGCTCCTGGCTGCTCACTTCCCCTCCTGGGGAGCCCCTGCTCCCATAGTGAACACGGATGATCCCTCCCTCTGCTTGTCTCCTTGGGGGTGGCCCCGTGGGGCAGTATCCCTCGACTCCGGGGCCCGTGCAGGGCACTCAGCCGGCTTGGGCGGCGCTCATGTCCCGGCCTGGAATATGGCCCAGCACCCCCGCTCCGGATGTCTGGGGAACAGCTCCCATCAGCCCCAGCCGCGACTTGGCCAAGGACGGTGGGAGGCGTCCAAAACACCTGGAAGCACCAGGTGGGCTACCACCAAACCAACTACTCTGGCCGCCCGATAGCCTGCAGAACCTGCTGGTGGGCCACGGCCACTGCGGCCAGTGAATGCGTGAGCCGAGGGTGATGGGAAGGGTAGTCCCACACAACCGACGGCCACCCAGTCAGGGAAGCCGCTGTGCAGGGTCGGGCCGGCCGGGAGCAGTGAGCCGGCTGTCCCAAGCCGGCCCAAGCGAGCGCGTCTGGGCCCCGCGCTGCCCTCGCCGGCCACGGAGCGGCCGGGCGCGCCTCCCGCCCGGGCGCCGCGGTGGGGCCGCCCCGCGTCCCGAGCCAGCACGGCGGCCCGGCAACGGGGCGGCGATGGACCGGGACCGGGAAGGCGCCCCTCCCGCCCGGCGCGGCGCGGCGGAGGCACCTGGTCGTAGTGCGGCGCCCAGTCGTCGTAGAGGCGCAGCAGCCGCGCCGGGGCGTCTCCGCGGTGCACCCGGGCGACGCGCCGCTGCACTTCGGCCAGACTGCGCCCGGAGGCGGCGGCCATGGGGGCGCCCTCCCGCTCCCGCGGCGCCCGCCGGGGAAGGACGCGGCTCGGCCGGCCCCCGGAGCGACGCGGCGCGCCCCCTGCCGTCGCCCGCGCCCTCGGGCCTCCCATGCGGCCGCGCCCGCCCCTTCCGCCCGGGCGCCCCGGAGCGCGCGCGGGCCAGCCCGGCGCCTTTCGCGCGGCTGGACTGCAAGTCCCATCGCTCGCGAGCCAGCGCGGCCGTCGCTGGAGGCTCGGCCCGTCCGAGAGGGCGCCGGGTTGCAGAAGGCCAGTGGGAGGGCGGGCACCCTGGGAGGTCTTGAACACCTCCGGGCGCTTCCCAGCCCTCGTGCAGCGCCGCCCGTGCCCGGGAGATGGGGACTGTGTTCACACGCACCCAAAGGCCCCAGCTTCCTCGGATGACACGGTGTTGCCCAGCCCGGGAAGAGAGACGCCTGGGGGAGGCAAGGTGCCCCAGGGGCCCAGAGGGTCTGGCTGAACTCAGCTTTGGAGAAGCCTTGGGGGGCAGCATCGCAAGGGCGGCAGAACTGGAGGCAGAGGAGTGGGGCCAGAACGAAGTATTTTTGTTCATGGCTCTGGCTGGCTGACCCACACCTCGCAGTGGTGCAGCTTGCGCAAGAGCCGGGAAGCCACCAAAGCCATTGGCAGTCAAGGTGGAGCGGGGCCGGGGAAAGGGGCAGCACCTCGGGGACCGACCCGGCCGGGACCTAGCTCCCATAGCTCCACGGCCCCGCTGGAACATGACAGATGAACTCTGGAGTCCTTTGGAGAAGAAACGGACGCTTCCCTCGCCACCCAGTGCGGCAGGCTAGTGGGGCCTGCTCCAGCTGGCAAGACCCCTCCCCGGTTGGACAAGGGTGGCCAGCAAGCCGAGTGGCTGGCTGCTGGGGACATCACCCCAAATCTCCTTTTTGCGGTGTGTTGTCGCCACTTCCACACCCGCCAGCGCTTGGGGACCCGAGAGCAGAGCCAGCGGGAAGCCGGCGGCAAAGGCCTCGGGAGCCGCATGGCCACTCCGGCTCCCTCCGAATCCCAGAGGTTCAGAGAGCGAGCGCAGTGCCTCGGGAAAGGCCCACGCCACCCGCTCACTTGGCACCTCCGTTCCTGCTCTGCAAGGAGCGTCTCCAGCCACCTCAAAGTGTTTGCTGTTTGACCTGGGGCTTGCAAAGGTCAGGGACGGGAGACCACCCAGCCTGCAGGTTGCCCCCCAAAAGGCACGGTGTGAACGGACAAGGGTTGGGAGCAGGAAGGGGCACACAAGAAAACCAGATACAGGCACTAGAGCTGTAACTACGCATATGAACTGGAAATTAGTCCTTTCTCTGTGGTCATATGGCCAAAGTGCTGAAGCCAAACAGGACCAGCTAAATAATGCTTCAGACCCCATCACGTGATTCCCCTTCTAGGACCTGCAGCCCTTCAAACAGGGCAGGGGATGCTTGTGCCCCTCCAAACACCTCCCCCTCCCCCAATTTAAGTAGGTAGTTGAAAGAGCTGCAGAGAACAGCATCTATTCTGCTATAGCAAATCTGTTTGCTTTATTAATTTATTTCAATTTATATGTTGCTGCATTAGCCTACACTTGGACTCTCCAAGTGGCTTTTAGTGTCCACAGACTGCTCCTTCTTCTCAGTATTAGTATGAATATTTATGTGCCGTACACAAGGGTTAATAGTAAATAGAAATGGAAAATATGGTAAAAAAAGATGGCATTTCAATATATTTATAGATTTATTTGTGATTTTGTACATTACTTTAATAAAAGTTTGAAGCAGTGTACATGCAAATAGGAAAATGCATTTAAAATATAATGCTAGAAGTATTAATATTATAATACATTACGTATTAATATTATGCATAATATATATCAATAGAGTAATAGTATGTTATCAGCTGGTTGGTATGGCAATATTTTGGTGTCATCTGTACACTCCTTGCAAGTCAGTTTCCTCACTAAAATTAATCATTAAACAGCTGCACAAAAGTACAGTACTATAAATATCCACAATTTAATGGCTTCATTGGAACCCAGCAATGAAAATAAGAAGTGCCAACTGTTAAATCCACCACTGGTTGTTAAAACCAGGCTTGTTTCAAATTAACCAGGTCAAGGTAGAAACAGGGAAACAGAGCGAGTCAGAAGGGTCTCCCGGGCCATGTAGTCTGACCTCTGGCTCCAGCCGGCTCCGCTCACGACATGCCCACCATGTGCATGTCCAGCCTGTCTTTGAACACCCTCACTGACGGGGCCTCCACCTCCCGTGGAAGCCCATTCCACACCCTTGGGGTCCTGACTGTCAGGAAGTGCTTCCTGGCCTCCAAATGGAACCTGGGTTCCCTGAGCTTGGCTCCCTTGGAGTGCATCCTGCCTTCCCCTGCAGGGGAGAACAGGTCTCTGCCCACCTCCATGTGACACCCCCTCACACACCTGCATGTCACCAACAGATCCCCTCTGAGTCTCCTCCAGGCTGGAGAGGCCCAGTTCCCTCCGTCTTGCCTCATGCCCCATCCCCTGCAAACCGGCCACCATCCCAGTAGCCCTGCACTGCACTGACTCCAAACTGGCTACTCCACTTAGAAAAATGGATAACAGAGGGTGGGAGGTGAATTCTTGCTGGAGGAAGTTCCAGTGCAAAGGGGTCACCACCAAGATGACCTTATTTCACGAGCCTGCGAGCTCGATGTGTTGCATTGGGAGGTTTGTGGGCTGGTCAGAGGCTGAACAACATCTAATGTGTATTGATCATGTTTATGATCAATAATTTGTTTATAATCCATAACAATATGCTTGTTTATTCATTATTCATGCAGGGCCATTAATAGTATGGCACTGTGCAGAATCAGAGCAAGACAACAAATCTTCGCCCCAAGGAGCTTACAAATCCAACATTTGTACACTGGGAGTACAGTCTGCCTCAAAGGCGGACCCCCTCCCCGCCCGGTGTCCCCCATCAGCAGGTGGGAGGGCAGGGCAAAATCTTCTCTGGCTGACCAGCAGGGGGCGCTCTAGCCAGGCTGCAGCCCCGTTTCTGCACGGCCAAATCGGACGCAAACAAATTTCTGAAAAATTTTCCCTGGGGTCGCAAACTCCACATTGGGTGATGATCGCGATTGCACCCGCCTCCCCCCCAGCACGCCTGCCTCCCCCCATATCATGCCCATCTCCCCCCCCAGTGTGCCCGTGATCATGCCCGCCTCCCCCCTCTGTGCCCGCCTCCCCCCCCCGAGTGTGCCCATTTCAAATTTTTGTGATTAAAAAAAATAGTTACAGAACAGATTAACCTTACATACATTGAACCTTGTGGGGAAATTGGACTTGGCTCACGACCAGTTTGGGTCAGGACCAGAGTCCTGGAACGGATTCAGTTCGTGAGCTGAGGTACCACGTAGTTCGTGCCATCTGGGCACTGGCAGGCGGCCCAGCATGCTGGCTCCCTGGCTTGCCCATCCGCTGCCTCCTCGAAGCAAGTGCCTGGGCCTCGCTGCTTCACCGGCATGGAATAGCCCAATGGGGTGACCAAAGCCACGTCTGTCGCCGCCACGCCACATTCTCCTCCCCATGCGCTAGCCGGCTCCCCTCCTGCTCCATCGCCCTCAGCTCTGGCGAGCGCCAGGAGGCAGTCGGGCTCCCGAAGGGCAAGAGGCGCTCAGGAGCCACCACGTCGGTTGCCCGGGCCATCTCCGCATCCCACCTGCGTGTCTGTGGGGCACCCACAATGCCCGTCGGAAGCTCCCCCGGGCATACCTGCACCAAGGGCCTGCCCCACGGCAGAGGCCATGCAGAGGGGCTGCCGCTTGTGTGTCCCCCCAGGCCGCCCACGTGAGCCTAGGGAGACGTGGAAGGGACAGTTCTCCCCTGCAGAGGAAGGCAGGATGGAGCAAAGCTCAGGGATCCCAGGTTCCCTTTGGATGCCAGGAAGCACTTCCTGACAGTCAGGACCCCGAGGGCGTGGAATGGGCTTCCACGGGAGGTCGTTGAGGCCCCATCGGTGAGGGTGTTCAAAGACAGGCTGGACATGCACATGGTGGGCATGTCGTGAGCGAAGCCGGCTGGTGCCGAAGGTCAGACTAGATGGCCTGGGAGGCCCCTTCTGACTCGTTCTGTTTCCCTGTTTCTCTGTTTCTAACTTGGCCCATTCAGCAGGGTTCCCACCACTCTGTAGCTCAGAAGGCCTCCCCAGGGACCCCCAGCCAGTCCCACATTAAAGTGTCAGAATCCCGAAATCTCAATTTGTTAGAGGAAATAAAACTCGGGGCCGTGGGAAAGATCAATCATAGTGAACCTCAGTGTCTTCATTGTCTGTCCCAGGCTCCAAGGTTGACTCACGATAAGGCGTTACCAGGCAGGCAGAGGTAAACTCGCTGCAAAGCTTTAATCTAACTACCGGCAATTTTTATACTCTCTCAGTCACGTACACACTGTACAGAGCCATGAAGGACAGAATACAAGTGTTACAATAAAGTTCTGTGGTCAGCATATGCGGAAAAGATACAGGAATGTCAGTCAATCATACAGACAATAAGATTACACTATCTCACAAGGCGATTTTGACATATCAGTGGAGTAACTTCCAGAGGCGTGGATCCATCTCTGGATCTACTTAGACATGTAAATTTGGGATATCGTAAGCTCTTGTATTACATTCAGGAAGTCCGAGACCCTGAGTAAAATATGACAAATAGCTGCTTCTTGACAAGCGGTAAATTCCAAAAGAGATTAGATAACTACAATGTGAATGAATTTGACTGAATGAAGGCCCCAAATTTTTTCTGTCAGCTCTTGGCCCATAGCGAGGGGGAGGGAAACAAACATCCATTGTTTGACATTTTACATGGATTCCTGTGTTGCACTATGCTTATTTTCCAAACCCCCCCTTATATCCTGAGGTTTGAATAAGATTTATTCGGGCCTCTTTTCCAACAATAGTGACTGGGGGCACCCCCAGGGCTAAGGGGCCCTTGGGAGCCCCAAACTACTCCTGATCATGGGAAACAACACCTCGACTGGAAGTGGAGCATTGCCGAAGCTTTAGCACCGATGAAAAGATTGTTTATACATTTATAACCTTTAATAGGTATGGAATTAATGAAGATGTTCACACAGAACATTCATAGGGGAATCATAGCATCACACTATACCCACCATCAGAACAGCCGCTTTTGAGGGTTTTTTGGATGCAAATTTATCAATTAAAAGTTGCAGTTCATCATTTCTATGCAGAGAATGCTTAAATCAGGCAACCGATCTTGGACATTGTTGAATGTAGATCATTCTTTATCCCTTTTAGTCTAAAAAATTATCTTTCACCTTAGTACACCCCTGATGTTTATTACTGCAAATAAATAAAATTAATGCTGAATGTTTAATTGTGTTTGGCAGGAGACTGAGGTCCCTCTAGATTATGAGGCCTGCCCATATGTAAAGCCAGCACTGTCCACGGCCATGCAAGACCTCCTGGAGTCACCTCTCTGCCTCCCCTTTGCAGCCCACCCCCCAGGGGCTACTGGAGCAGCGGCGATGGGCCGGCAGCCCTTGCTTCTCCGTGCCCAGCAAGCCGGAGGGGGGGGGCGGTCTGCGACCAGGCGGGATAGCTCCAGAAGCACGTTAAAATGCAGGGATCTTGTTAAAGAATGCTGAAGAACACAGGCGACATTTTGCAGTCAAGCTCTGGCTCCGGATGTTCTGAAGCTTTTGGCACATGCTTGGCAGAGGCCTTTCTGCGACTCGCTCTGCGGCGAACAGCCCTCGGGGCTCGGTTCCGATCCAGTCCGGCCGTCCTTCGGAACCGAAGCAGCGTTTCTCTGAAGCGTTGAATTCAGCTCACATGTCAGAATTCAACAACACAACTGCGGAACTGGAGTCTGACGCAAAAAGATGCAGTTTGCCTGTTTGGGTTAGCAAAATGAAGCAACAAATGTAGTGACTCTAACAACTAGGTTCTGATGCTCGGACCGATCCTGACTGCAAAACTGCAACCCTGCTGGGAGTCAAGGGCTGATGCTGAGGACAAGCATCGGCTGGATATTTGCACGGTCACACGGCCTTGGCCATCTCTAATTTTTCAGAGGGAGCGGCTGAGGAGGGTTGAGCCATGCAAACGTCTTCCAGCCTGGATTGGCGGAATCCAAAAGAAACACATTAAAATGCACACAGTGCCCCCTGGAGGTCTGCGCAGGCCCGTGCACGTCTCAGGGTGTGAGGATTAATGCTCCGTGAAAAAGGCTCGGTTGTGCTCCATATGAACTGATTGTGGAAGTGCCCCAGAGGTGGCCGCGGACCTCTCTTCCCACCAGAGCTTGGCAAGGGGATGAAAAGGCCTGGCTCCCCCCACCGCCCCACAGCAGGGGTCAGTTCGGGTCCCCAGGATCAGCCTGCTTCACGCTGGATCACGCAGCCATCCGTCATGCCTGTCAGAGCCTCGACTCGCACACACAACTGTGCTCTGAAACCATCACTTTAATAGTCCATATCACACGCCTTGGAGTTGGTTGCCATTGCTAATTGAGTCCCCGGGTCCTCTTACAAGATCAACACGACCAGGAGTGTGCCGTCCAGCCGGCCTCCTCCTTCCCGAGCAAGCCCGCTCGCTGGCCCAGCTCTCCAGCTGACATTCCTGGGCTGGTCCCTCCAGTAGGCCAGGACTTTGCTGAGAAATCCTCAAATTAGCTGGCGCTCTCCTAGACACCATGTTCCCAGGGGCTGGCGCTCAGCTTGGGCAGCCACAGCTGTGCAAACAGCTCCGCTGGTTCTGCCGTGCCAGCTGGCGGGGTTCGTGCTCGGCGCGGGGAGGGGGCTGGAGACGAAGGCCAGGGCTGAGGTCCCGGCCGTGCACAGCTGCCGCGCCATTCCACCCACGGTGCTGCACCTGCGAGCCCCGCGGTGCACGGCCGGTCAGGTGCAGGGCATCAAACGGGCACCTCGCCGGCTGAGCCATGTGCTCCCGTGGGGGCTGGGGGACCTGCAGCAGCCGGGGGCAAGTCGCCGCAGGGCGAGCCCCAGGATGCCTTTCAGGCTGCCTGGAAGCACGGAGTCCACTTGGAAATGGCTCCAAGAGGGGAAATGCATCCCCAGCAGAGAGGATACCCACTTGCACAGAGTGTTGCACGCAGCTGCAGACACTGCTAGCACGCCTGAGGCTGAAGGCCGGTCCGCGCACTTGCTCCTCAGGTGGAGGACTGTCCCTTCTGAGAGGACACCCGGCCCTCCCCAGGTGGCATGCAGAAAGAAAAACCGGGGGAAGTCAGAGGAAGATTTCGTTGAGGTCCACAAAGTCAGCGAGAGCCAATGAAGAGCAGAAATCAGCACTAAAAGCCACACAGCACGTTTTCCAGGCCAGGCCAGCAAATCCAGTCCTGGAGACTTCCGGAAAGGCGCTTGCCACCTTCCCCAGGAGCTCCTGCTAGAGATGAGGGGCCACCCGCAAGAAGGCCCCTCTTCCTCGCACACAGCCCTGGGCAGTGGGCAGGAGCGAGGACGTCTGCGGGCAACCGCTGTGCCCCGGCTGTCCCCTTGTCTGCTATTCACCAGCCCTGCTCTTGCCATCCAGGGAAGCCCTTCCCGCACCCGGGAACTCCTGTGATGTCGCCGAGGGAGGTGGGGACAAGATGCTTGGGCAGATCAGCTGTTTCCCACCTCCTGAGCCGCTCTGGGGGCCCACCGGTTCACATGCCACACTTGGCCTTATTGTGTTGGCTTTGGTCAGGAACGTTCACTGCCAGCTTTCAGGCCCCCTGAGCACCAGTGTCCAGCAGGCACATGCTCCCAGAGTCCGCAAAGTGAAATGAAGGCTGGCGGGGTTTTGGGATGCACCCCCCTCAAGAGCTCCAGCGGCTCCAGCACAGGGGACTGCAGGGGAAAGGCTTCCAGCCACCGGGACAGGCAGACTGGCTCGAGAGGGCTCTTGCCAGGTGCATGGGCCACGGTGGACAGACGGAGGGCTTGCGGGACCGCCTCGATCTATACCAGAATACGGAGGCTCGCCAGCAGATCCCTCCCTTGCCCTCCCTCCGGGAGCCCTCCATCCCACTGCCCCTGGCAGGGGCCCAGGCAGACCTGCCCTTGGTGCCGGCCCTGCGCTGAAGGATGCCAGGCGTCTGGCCTTGAGGCACGAGCCCCATCGAGCCAAGAGGAAAGGAGTCCAAGCTTTGCCTTCAGAATAAGTTCGACCACAAGCAACAGGCAAGTGGCCAGAGCACCTGGTGCAGCTCCTCTTTATACCTCCAGGGGCCAGGTCACCACGACAGGCACTCTCTGGGTTGGCGTCCCCGTGCGGATGCCGACTGGCTCACCTGAACTTTGGCGAATTACCTGGGAGGCTGAGCTGCGGCGCAGCAGCGAGCAATTTCACAGCCCCTGCCTCCAGGAGACGTGCAGGCCTGTGCAGCCCGTGCCGGCCAGCCTCGCATGGAGGGGCTCCCAGTCCAGCGGCATGCGCGAACACCGGCCGCTTCGTCTGCCCGCAGCGGCGGAGTGCGCAGGCGCTGGCTGGACATCCCCGCTGGGCATCACAGAGGGCGCCTCTTTCTCAGCACCCAGCAGGGGCACGGAGAGCAGCTCGGTGGTACGGCTCTGCGCCCGCGCCCGCTCCAGGACAGCCTGGCTGAGCGGCGGTGAGGCCCTGGGCTTGTAGGAGCGACTCGGCGCATGGGGCAGGCCTGGCACAGTGCTCTGCTGACCAGGGACTGTCTGAGCAGCGGGAGCGGAGGCAGCCGTGTGCCCAGGCCCTGGGAACAGAAGTCACGCCAGTCTGCCTTTCCTTGCCCAACTTTGGAAGGCCACTGGGGAATGGATCTGGAGAGGGGGGGGATTTCTGAGTTTCCTTATTGTTCCCATCCCTGCAATTCCGGGACACAATTATCACAGGCTTATCAAAACGTCCATCAAGCAGCAAGGTCCAGTTGTACCACTCGGCATGTGCAAAGTGTATTTCCATCGGCAGTAAGCAAGGAAGAGGTTGAGCGTGACCATTCTGCCAAAGCTCAGCCCCGGGAGGAAACGGCAGCGTGCCTGGGACACGTGCAGGACACGATTCCTTCCACCGCCGAAGGACAACGCCAGCCAGAGATTCCTGTGGAAGGGGGATCCTTCCTTTTAAAAGGAGGTGCCGGGGTCCTCCGACAGAGAGCATTCTCCTCCCTGCAGGTCTGTGCTACCTGTGAAACGGCAGCAGCTCCAGAAATGTGGCTTTCTCCAGGACAGTCCTGTTGGGAATGTGGACACTCACCCCGCTGGGAGATGAAATGGTTATTGGGTCTTTGGGCTGCCCACCCCACTGCTCCCACTGAGAACCAGGCAGCCTGTCATTTCCACAGGCTGCTTGGCTGGAAACAGAAATGCCCCGAGAGGGGGCCGGAGATGCGGCCTGCCTCAAGCGCCCCCCGAGGTCGCCATCTTCAGCCGGGGCATGAAGTGTCAGCCGCCACTGGAGGACGGGACTGAGCAGGGACCGCGGATGGGAGCGTCTCCGGGGATATTTGTAGCCAGAGGCATGTCTTGGCTCTGCCTTTCCTGCCCTCCAGAGACTTTTATGAGGCAGAAATATCACAGATCTGGCTCCAGAGCCCAGGGGAAAGCAAATGACCTCACATTTCTTCCAGTCCCCAAAATAGCTCCCGGCAGCCTTCCAGAGCATTATCAGGACGTCTCGAATGCCCGAGGGAAACGCAGAGGCCCAGGGGAAGGAGCCGTGTGTGGCTGCGTCCTACCAGGGCTCCCTCCTGCATGAGCCTTGTCAGCGCACGTGGGGCTGCCCTGGGAAGGACGGTCGGTGAGGGCCCCGGGCCCCGGGCCCACTGTGGCAGGCTGGGCCCCCGCCAGCTCCCCAGTGCCGCACGGAGCACAGCCCCGTCCTGTCTGGGCTGCAGAGGAGGCCACAGGAGGGGGCCTGATTGGGGTGAGGCGTTCCCGTCCCCCACTGCAGCGCTCGCCTTGCAGGTGGCTTCCCCGGCAGGCTCCCCCTTCCTGTGTGCACTCGACTCTTCCTGCGTGATGTGCCCTCTCTGCTATTCCACCCGGTTTGCCACAGAAGGCGGGCTGGGCACCCCTGAGCCTCCCAGGAGCCACTCGGGAAGCTGCATTCATGCCCGGGCCCGGCAGCGCTTTATCCGCAAGATGCCACAGGAGCCCTGGCTGGCCAGGAGCTGGCGGGAGGAGCACACTGGAGCAGATGAGTAGCGAGCAGGCCGTGTGCCCCGTGCACCTCGTTTTGTCCTGACCACTGGCCAGGTGCATGGCTCCAGTGCATGCCTGCACCGAAGGCAGTCCCCTGGCGGCCAGAGGACTTGCTCCTGGTGGAAGCTCCTGCAGCGACAGCCAGAAGCTGCTCAGTGCAGAAAAGGAAGGAGAAGGAGCAGCTGAAAACTGGCAGCTGAGAAGGCTTCTTCTGGCCTGCCAGTTAACGGGGACGTGATCTTCGGGGAGTTCTGCCACATTGTTAGCTGCCCCGAGGCTTGTTTGCAAGGGGGCGGCATACAAATTTGTTAAATAAATTAATTAATTAATAAAAAAGGGGAGCAAAGAGGAATGGGTTGGCACAGGTTGACGTGGATGGTGGAGGCCCACTTAGAAACCACTCTTGCTGTTTCCAGGGAAGCTGCTCCTGCGGAAAGGGGCCCCTCGACAGCCTGGGGTGCCCTTCTGGGCAGCGGCTTCAGGGCCCCCCGTGGACAGGCCTGCCCTGGCCTGGAGCGCTAGGGTTGGCTCTTCTTCTAGCTCCTGCTGGGCCCAAACAGCACGGCCAGCAGCCAGGAACTCTTGGAGCCTGGGGGCCGTTGTGCCTCCTTCCCCATGCCCATCGTCTTCACAGCACCCGTGAAGTGGCGGGTAGCACGTCAGGCGGAGGACTGCTGCCTGTGCAGTGGCCACCCGCCCCCTGAGGCCCCAGGTCACTGCTGCAGGGGCCGGGCCGAGAGCTCCCCCGGAGCATTGTGCGCTCCAGGAGAGCAAGCCCTCTCGCCGGCCTGCTGGACAGCCACCGCCCGCCAGCGGCTGATCCAGAGCCCGCTCTGCTCGCTCAGGCTTGGTCGGCAGCCGCACGGGTGGCAGGGCCAGCGCGAAAGCCTCTGCGACGGCCCCACTGGCGGCGGGAGGGGCGGGAAGGTCCTGATTTATGAGCTGGGAAAGCCGGCTTGCGTCCAGGCTGAGCAGAGCTCCAGGGCACGGACCGGCCTGGCCAGGCCTCCCTGTGAGAAGGCCCTGGGCTCCCAGCGCCGGGGCCCAGGATCAGGGCACTGTCTGGAGAGCAAGGAAAGCTCAGCTTTGCCTGCAGCCAGGAGGCGGCCCCGGCCCCGCCAAGCTGTCAATGCGCTAAGAGGAGCCTGCGGCGCAAATTAATTAGTCACCATAAAATCATTACATCTTCAAAGCATTTGGGCCTTTCCATGTCTTTCCTCCTCCCCTGACAGCTGAAGTGTGGGCCAGAGCCGTCAGGAAAGATTTATCGAATGGGCGATGACCACGGCCGACGATGTGTCGCGTTGGCACATCGCACGCTCCGTGAGGCCTGCCCGGCATCAGGGCACACGTGGCCTGTGCTTCCGCCGGCCCTGCAGACAGCACACAGGTGGCGGGCCCTTCACAACTCCCAGGGCCCCGCTTGACCCGGGGCCCGCTCAGGGCACAGGGCTGGGCTTCCGCTGGAGGGCCTGCTGGTTTGCGGTGGGGCGAAGGGGGCCAGCGGGGCTGCCCGGGGCGCCCTGGATGGCGGGAAGGAGCCGGCACCAGGCCGAGGAGGCCTCTCAGGAGAAGGCTCCTCCGGGGATGAAGGACCGGATGACGGAATGCAGAGTAACACCTGGGGGTCTCTGTTCCGGGGGGGTTAAGGAAAGCAGAGCGGGGGGGCGCTATCACATTTCAACATGGCAAGCTGCTCCACCCACCCATGGCTGCCTGCTGGAAGGCACCTGTGTATCTCGAGGAACCATTGGAATCACATTCTCATAGGCTTCTCTTACTATAAACGGAGCAAGGAATAAAAGGGACATGGTGGTTGGAGTCCATTCCTGAGCAAGGAATAGACTCAAGGAGAAGGTGAGGATGAAATGTTTGAACATCAAACTGCCCGTGTTTCACATGACATTGTTGTTTTGGGAGGTTTCAGTTTCCCAGATATCTGCTGCGGGACGAATTCTGCCAAATGCAGCCCCTCCAAGAGAATCTTAACAAGCATTGCTGATGACACAAAGTGGAGGAAGGAGCAAGAGGAACAGCGATCCTTGACTTGATACTTACCAGCAGGGAAGACCTGGTGGACAAAGAGGAAATGACAGGAACTCTGGGGGAAGTGATGATAGAAACGGAGCAAGACAGAAGGGGTCTCCCGGGCCATCTAGTCTGACCCCCTGCTCATGACATGACATGCCTACCATGCAATACCTGAATTCTTGATAAGGAAACAAAAGCCAAATGTGTGCTCTGGACTTTAGGAAAGTCAATTTTAATAAACTCAGAACAATGTTAAGTCAAGTCCCATGGCAAATGACTCTAATGAGAAAAGGAGTCCAACATGGGTGGAATTATTTTTAAGAAAAGAAATTCTAAAGGCTATTGGATGGCAGAGGAAAGCGGAAGTGCTCAGTTCCTGCTTCAGCTCAGTCCTCCCCCAAAAGAGGATCTATGACCTTCCTGACAAGCGGAAGGACAAGCTGAAGGAGCAGGATGGCGGCTCAGGACGGACGGGCAGATGGCCGAGGACCATCCCATGGGGCCGGATGAGCTCCCATCTCCAGGGCCCAATGAGTTCTGTCCTGCGGTCAGAAGGGAGCTGGGGAAGAACTCGCAGAACCGCTCGGCTGCCTTTGGGAGATCGGGGGGACGGGGAAGTGCCAGGTGGCTGGAGGAGGGCCAGTGTCCTAGGAAGCATAGAAAGGAGAACCTGGGAACTGCAGACCTGTCAGCCCGACATCAGTCCCTGAGAAAATTCTGGAGCGGATTATAAAGCAGATTATTAGTCTGCGAACACCTTGAGAACAATCCAGTGATTACTAGAAGCCAACATGGATTTTTAAAGAACAAATCCTGCCAGACTAATCTGATTTCATTTTTGATTGGGTAGCCTCCCTGATGGACTGTGAGAACATGATCTACCTTGACTTCAGCAAAGCTTTTTCGCAAAGTGCCCCGTGATCCCGATTAGCAAGGCAGCTAAAAGTAGGCTAGATGGAACGATGATGGGCCGGATCCACAGCTGCCCACGGAATCAGACTCAGAGGGTGCTCATCGACGGCACCTTCTCAAACTGGGGAGACGTACCAAGCAGCGTCCACAGGGGTTCAGTGCCGGGCCCTCAACATTTTCATTAATGATTGGATGAGGAAATGCCGGCAGCAGATGGCAAAACTGGGTGGGGAAGCTCATTCCCTCGAAGGCAGAAACAAAATTCAAGGTGATCTTGGTAGGCTGGAATGTTCGACTGAAAACAGCGGACTGAAATTCAGTGGGGCAAAAGCCAAGCTTGGCACCCAGAAAGAAGAACCAAACGCTTCATGACAAGATGGGGAATACGTGGCTCAACAGAACTGCAAATGAGAAGGAATTGTTGGAATTGGAATTGTTGTGGGTCACAAGCTGCATATGAGTCAGCCATGGGCTGTGGCCGGAACAATGGCCAGTGCTCTTTCAGGCCGCATGGCTAGAAGCATCCCTTCTATCTAGCACAGCAAAGTGCTGGTTCCCCTCCGCTCAGCACTGGTGGGGCCTCGCCTGGAGGCCCATGTCCGATTCGGGACGCTGCAGCTTAGAAAGATGCTGGGAGCCCGGAAAGTATTTGGCAGAGGATCTGGGGCAGGTGCGTCTTCCCATCAGGGCACCTGCTCGTTCATCGTGCGGGACCCGAGGCAGCTTTGGCCCGCTCGTCTTCTCCTTGACAGAAGAAAGCCCGGGTGTGATCCCGCGCCCCGCCCTGCTCTGGCAAAAGCCGCTGCCCAGCCCCGTGTAAGCCAGGGTGCATCCAGATGTTCAGTTTCCCAACTCTTGGAACAGGCTTTCTTCTTCGAACACGACCTGCTGGCTGCGTGAGGACAGAGATGAATGGTTCTGGCAGGAGCGGGAAAAGGAATCCAGTTTGCAACTGCCGGGAGTGGGGAGGGGGAGGCAGAGTGCACAAGGGGCAAGCAGAGTGAACACCCAGCTAGACGGGGAGCCGCCACGGGGCTCCCCGACATGTCCCAAGCCCCAGAGCGATCCCAAGACCCAGTGCGGCTGGTCTGCAGCACATGTACTTTTTGGCCCCGCGGCTCGGCGTCTTTCGGGCCAGGTATGCAAGTATGCTGACCATTCCATCTCGTGCCAAAATGACGGGGCCAGGCTATAAATATCCCCCCCGGGCCTGAGAAGAGACATGAAAGAGGGATTGCATTCCTGGCAGTGCCGGCCAAGAGCCCCCCGCCGCTTCCCCTCGCCTGGCAGCGGGGACTGCTGGAGGTGCCGCGCTTCGGCCCAACGGCCAGCTCACAGCTGTCCCGCCCCGCATCTGCTGGAGATTTATGACTGATATCCATCCCTGCAGGGATCTGGGCCAAGTCGCATGCCGGAGGGAGCGGGGGGGGGGGTCGTGGGCAGCGGGCCTGGGAAAAGCAGCCTTGGTTGGGTCTGGCCAGGCCTGGGCGCTCTGTGGGACGAGGCCCCGTCTGATCCGTGGCACAGGTGGGATGTGTTGGGCGGCCTGCAGGAGCGCCACAGCGTGGCCTGTGCGCACCACCCTTGTGGGGGGCAAACATGGGGGTCTCCCCAGCTGGAGATGGGGGGGACTGCCGGCCCACTTTCGAGCCGAGGGCCAAGCTCCACTCCAGAGAAGCTCTTACTGGGGGCAGAAGGGCTGGAGGCCAAAAGCACACCAGTCCAGTCTGGGTTGAAGTCCTTGCTTGGAAACATCAGAAGATGCCGATAGCAAGTTGGAGCCGCAGTGGTTCCTCTAGCCTGGTACTGTGCACATGGACTGGCAGCTGCAGCTCTCCAGGGACGCATGCAGGGAGCGCGGAGGTTCAAACTCTGCTCGAAGATGCTGCTGGGATCAGACCCAGGACCTTTGGCAGACCAACAAGGGGCTCTATGACTGAGCTGCAGCCCGTCCTCTAAACATAAAGAAAGATTCTAGTCCTCAGGATTCTGAATAGAGGGTTGATTGAATGAAATAAAGTCTGAACTGACTGATCCATCTAGACCTGCATTGTCAGCATGGACTGGCAGGCAAGAGTTCTTCCAGCCCTGCCCAGAGATGCCAGGCATTGAACCCAGGGCCTTCTGCATCCCAGGAAGGGCCCCACAGTGGGCTGTGGGTCTTCTGAAAATAGTCTCTAGTCCTCATGGTGCGAACCAAGGGCCAATTTTAAATAGTGGCATGGGAAGGCACCCTCTACTGAGTCAGGCCCAGGTGGGCCCCTCCAGCCCAGAACTGGCAGCGCAGGCCAGCAGCCGGGGCTCCCTGGGGGTCCGGGCAGGAGCCTTCCCAGCTGTGCCTGGAGATGCCGCTGGGGACCAGCTGCAGGCTCAGCTCCCTCTGAGCTCCAGCCCATTAAGGACCAAGAGCAAAGCCCTCCAAGGAGGGGAATTTCTAAATGCAGAAAAATGGGCCCTGGAGCTGGGAAGGGAGCTGCCCCAAATGGCCCTTCACGGAGCAGCTACTCCCTGGGACATTCCCAGCCCCTGCAGTCCCTGCCACGCAGGGTGCATTCTGCGTGGCCGCAATGGGCCGTGTGGCTCCTGGTCACAAGCATGTGAGCACACACATGCCTGGGTTTCGCTGGGCATGTGCTGCGGCGTGAAGCGCAGGCCCTTCCGGGAGCAGGCAGGCCTCTGTCCACACCTCGCTGCATGAGCCAGTGGCAAATCCATTTGCCAGGGTGGACGGGAGGGCTGGCAGGGCTTTTGGGTGGCCACGTTCAGTGAGGTGGCCTCTCCTGCCTGGGCGGATGCACCCGCAGAGCAGCTGCCAAGCCAGAACACGAACCCTCCCCTCCCCCCGCTCTGCCAGCAGAAAAGAGCAGCACCGACCCACATCACTCAGCCTTCGGGGCTACTTGGACAGGCTGCGTGGCTGCCTCACTCCCTCGCACGCCGTGGCCTGTTCACTCCATCACAGGCCTGCTCCTGGTGCGGATAAAGAACGCAGAGCGGACACTGTCTCAGGGTTTGGTAGCTGGAAGCAAGCTGGGCCTGCGGGCCATTGGACATGCCGGCCACAAGACCACGGCTGAAGGCGCGCAAGCATTTTGCTTTGGTCTACAAGATATCCACTCTTGCTCCATTCGTAATTCCAGATGATGGTGAGAGTGTAGATGTCTAAAACGTGTTTGCCCATTCCTGAACATGAGACCACGCATGAACAAACATGTTTGAGTTCGTGGGGTGAAAACGGCACAAAGAAGCACACTTTTCTATTGAAATGAACCAGAAAATGGGAGTGAAGCAAACGGACCTTGGAAGTGAAGCTTGGAGAATTTTGCCAAGCTCAAGCCTGGCTGCTTTTCTCAGCCATCCTGTTCTGCAGACGTGAGGTCTCCTCCCTTCTGCGCCGCTTTTCAGGTCCCAGAAATGTTCGATGCCTTCTTGAATAGGGGCAGAAATCGGAGGGGACAGATTTTGGCTAAGCCTGGAAGGGGGTGGGTTCCCCTTCAGTGGAGGCATTTAAACTGAGGCTGGGCAGCTGCCTGCTGGTCCAGCGACTTGCCAAAGTGCCATCGAGTGCCAGCCTGGACTGGGTGCTCTCCAGGGTCCACAAGGGACGATACAAACCTGCTGCATCGGAGGGTCTCATTTCCCCCCTAAGTTGAGCTCATCTTGAACACTGGACATTTTGCCAGTTTTGTCTCTGGCTCGTCTTGAACACAGGGCTTCGCTTCGCTTTTTGAAGTCTGTGAGGCAACTCCACAGCATTTCTGTGCATGTCTCCCGCAGTGTTGGCATTTCAGTGCACTTTCATCCAATATGCGCATTTCTTGAAATCAGTTTTCTTAGTATCGTGGATTTATTTAACATCATGTTTTGACTGGGGAACTCTGTTGCGATATTTAGAAAAAATCAGGTTTCAGGGGTTATCGAGTTCATCTTGCAGAGCGATTAGAAGTTCACCGAGTGCAACAGCCATTTCGTCTGCCCGAGGTCATTTCCACCTTTACTCACACGGAAAGCTCTCCAGCGCTCTGGCGCCTAGGCCTTGCAAGCAGGTGCAAAGCCCATGTCATGGAGCTGGGCAGGGGCCTGGCACCGTGCAGCCTGAGAGGTACTTCCAGTGCTGCAGGGCCCCTCCTGCACCCAGCTTCATGTTGTGTGTGTGTGGGGGGGTGCTTCGGTGCTACCCGCTGAGATGCTCAAGTTGGCCCATTACACACTGCCACCCCCAACAGAAATGAATCGCCAAGTTTAAAAAAGGGGACACTGATGTGAAAATTTTTGCAAATGCTAATTTATACAGGCACACATTTGGAAAGAGCTGCTGTCATGCAGTGGACCAGCTGCCCCTCTTCCCACAAGCCGTGTGGACTGGCTGGGCGACGTGACTCAGCCTGTTGTCCAGGTGGCACCTGTGAGCGGCCACACGTGCCCGGCTGCTGTCCCTTCTCCGGGCTCCCACCCTCACCCTCACTCCATGGGGCTGGCCCTCTGCCCATGTGGTCATGGAAGAGCAGCGTGGGGGGGGCCAGGGGGCCATCAAGTCAGCCCCCACCTGCAAACCCTCCGCAGGTGGCTGCCCAGCTTCCTCCTAAAGGCCCCCAGGGCGGGAGGCCTGCTCTGACAGTCAGCAAGCTTTCCGGATGCCCAGCTGCAGCTGGAGCCTGTCCTGAGCTCTGGGAGGAGAGATCCCGCCATTCCTCTTTTTTCAGGCGCTGGTGGAGGCACCCACATCTCTCTTCGGTCTTCTCTTCCTGAAGCCGGAGAGGCCAGCTCACCTCCGCGGGCTTTGCTCCAGGCTGTGTTGCCGTCCGGCGAGCCCACTCCAGCTAGTCTGCCTCTTTCTTCAACTGTGAAGCCCAGAACTGGACTCTGGATGGGGCCTCGCCAGCGCTGCATAAAGGGGGACCAGCACTGCCAGGATCTGGAAGTGATACTTCTGTCGATGCAGCCTAAAGCGGCATTCCCCCCTTTTGCAGCCGCAGCACATGGCTGACTCACATTCACCTTGCGAGCGGCAACCGTTCCACGCTCCTTGCTGCACCGTGCAGTCCCCGTCTTGTCACGATGCGTCTGGTTTCTTTTTCCTGAGTGTGGAACGTGGCACTTGTCCCCACGGATTTTCATCCAGTGCCTGTCAGCCTGACACCCCAGCCCAATAAGATCACCTTGAATCTTCTTTCTGCCTTCTGGGGTCCCACCCAGTTTTGTGTCGCCTGCAAATCTGACAGCCACCCGACTGGTGCTGGCAGCACTAATCCCCACCTGGAGGAGTCTCGTCGCTGCTTCCAGACCAGGCCAACCAGGATACCTTGCACCACAAAAGGGGACCGCAGGCTGTTGCTGCGAAGGACTCCCTGCCTACCCCTGCTGCTCAGCTCGCAAAGCGCAAGTGGCTGCAAGAGGGCCCGGCATCCCTGCGGTGACAAGAGCCCTGGCACGGCGTCCTGACGAGCGCCGCTGTCGGTTCTTCCGAAAGAAGCAGTCCTCAGGCCGGCCAGACCCTGGGCTACCCTTCTCCCAGCCATCGGTGGCCGTGTGCTCAGTGGCCTGGCCGGCTCTGCTGCCGGAGGGGCCTCCACCCTCCGTTTACAGCTCTGCACTCTCGTCTTGGCCTGGCCTAGCGCTGTGGGCTAAGGCCCAGCTTGGATCCTTGCCCTGCAGAAGCAGCTGCCATTTTTATGGCTTTGCAGAGCGACCCGTAGTCGGCTGGGGTGGTGGGGCGGGAGAAGGGAGCTGTCCCAAGTCGGGGGCTGCTCCAGCTACTGTCCCCACTGCCACTGGAAAGGAGCCCCAAGCAGCCCTTTCCACAGCTGCTTGCGTGACCGACAAGGCCCGAGTGCGGATCCTGGCAGTGCAGGGATGCGCTCATGCATCTTCCGGCTCTGACATCAGCTGCCCTGGAGCTGCTCAGGAAGCTGGGAGGCTCATCCGATGGGCCGAAGTGGTGCCAGGCACCTTTGCAGCCTCTCAGAGAGCTCAGGAAGGCTGGCCCTGGGTGGATGAGGTGGAGGTGATGCCCGGAGCCCTCTGGGAAGCCTCGAGCCGAGCTGGGGCCAGGCCTGCCCTTGCGGTCCTCGGGTTGAAGGTGTCCTCGGGCTGAGTCCATGTTTGGAGTAAAGGAAGCATCTGAAGGAGAACCTGGAGGGCCTTGAGCTGCCCGTCAAGGTGTGCTGGGCACCTGGCCATGGTGACTCACCTCGCTGCGGTGCTTCTGCTCACATGATAATGACAATCGTAATTCCACTCCATATATTTAAAGCCCCAAGCAGTTCAGGATAAAATAAGGGGAAGCGAGATGAGGGCAAGGTAGACATGGCCAATGACAGCCAGCGATGGCCTTCCCGGAGGACGGCCCCGCTCTTTCTGGTACCACTTTGCCGAGGAACTGTGCGCCCCAGCAAGTTCCCTCTGCTCCGGCAGGAGCAGGCCCCTCGCACTCAGGTGGGCACGGGGCAGCCCCCGGCCCCAGGGGTGCCCAGCAGAGGGGAGCTTGCCTGTGCTCTCAGTCAGACGCCAGGCCAGCCTCCCTCCGCACTTCCTGCCGCTCTTGGCTTCCTCTGGCTTGTCTCACGCTCGGCCTTGGCCCGTGTCCTGACCTGGCCTTGGGACGTGGGCACCACCCCAAGCAGGGCTGCCGGCCCCTCCAGGCTGCAACCCGTCCAGCTCTGTGGCAGGGCAGCTTCCCCCGCCCCCCAGCCAGGGACAGTACGGAGTGCCGAAAGATTTGGGGCCCCCGGCCAGGCCCCGGCCCCCGGCCCCGGCCCCGACACCCTGTACCCGACGTGCCGAGCTGGGCGGGCCCAGCGGTGTTCCCCTGGAGGCGTGCATGTCCGTCCCCGTGCCGGATCCAGGCACTGTGTGCTGCCCCTCCCTCTCCGAGCGGCCCGGGTGGCCCGGCTTCCTCCTCGCTCTCTGGGAGGACGCTTCCCCCAGCCCCCCCCCCCCCCAGCAAGGACAGAAAGTGAGGGCAGCGGCCAAAGGCGCTCGTCGGCTGTGGCCTGGAGCAGTTATTTTGTCTGCCGTGGACGCAGCTCCATATTGAGCAGTGTCATCTCACGGCTATTTATAACCCCCGTTGCACCAGCCGGGAATCTGCGAAGCGAGTGACCCCGGCCGGCTGCGAACCAGGAGGGAGGCCTGGGAGGCCACCCCCCCCTCCAGCTGCCCAGGCAGCGCGGGAGCAGCAGCTCCGGAGGCAGGCTCGCCGGAGGCGGTCACAGACACCGGCGGGGAGATACTGGGGACGGGCGAGGGCAGGGGCCACCCGAGGCAGGGCTCCCCACAGGTCACCCTGCTTGCTCAGGCTCCGTGGCTCTTCCAGAGACACCCCGGAATGAATGCTCTGAAAATGGGGAGAGCTTGGCTGGAGCTTCGGCACCTATCCAGGACTCTGAACAATCGTCTCGCGGTCATTCTGTGCCCCTCCTTACCTCCAAAGCTGAATGCTGTGCACCCCAGAAAGGGGGCTTCTCCCCCCACCCTTGCATTGGGCTGCTTGCAGGTCCCTGGACCATCGCCGGAACAGAGCGAAGGTTTTGTTTGCTTGTCTCCAGAGTTGTCAATGGTGGAAGGACTATCAGGCCAACCCAAAGCGGGGTGTGGCAGCTGAGACCCCCGCCCCTCCCCGAAGCGGGCCTGAAGCCTTCTGGAGCCCAGGGGTGCTCAGCCTCCTCTCTGGCAGCGTGCACCGTCCTTTCCGGAGCACGAGGGGCAGAGTTGGCCCCCAGGTGCGATGCCTCGGCTGCCTGCTCCTTTCTCATGCTGCTCCCGGATCACGTCGGCCTTCATCCAAGTTCCCCTCAATGAGGTGCCAAGCAGCCCCCCGTCCTCGCGACCCCAAGAGCTGGAGAACAATCGAGGGGAAGGCGGAGGAAATGCCCTTGCTGGCACTGAGCACTTCCCGAATGCAAAACAGGCCCAGCAATTCCAGAAGTCCAGGGAGGGCCAGGATGTGTCCTGCTGTGCCGGGCGCACCTATCGCTCTGCCCACACACACCAGCACAGGTCACGGGGCAGGAAAGAGCTCCTTCGGGCCCATGGCCTTTGGCACGGCAAAGGTGTGGCTGCGGGTGTTCCATGACTCACCAAAGAGGGCTAGGAGAGCACAGGCTGCACAATCTGGCCCCGCAGGGCCGGGGAACGTGGTCCCGGGGACGTGGTGTCCCAGGCTGGTGCACCCCGCCAGACCCGGGGTCACGGGCCACCTGGCACTCTGCTCTGCAGCGGGGCGACGCGCTTCCCGGCAGAGCCACTCTTGCGCCCGGCCCGGCCTGTGTGTTGCCAGAGCTAGCCGGGGAATGTCTGGACTGCCCTATTCCCAGCGCTCCTGGCGTTGGCGGCAGAAGATCCCCGGACCCTGTGGCACGACGGCCTGCCCATGCTGGTCCTAGCCGGCCCAGTGGAGTGCAGGACCCCATTCAGTCAGATCCCCTTTTGGAAAGTTCTCGGGGGCTGCTCGCCGGGGTGGGTGAGGCCGTAGGGGAAAGGGGAGCGGCACAAAGGCCCCCTTCTCCCCATCACCCTCTGATTTGCCGGCCCCTCTCCCAGCTGGAGGCTGCAACGCCTTTCCCGAGGCTCGTTATGGCGGCAAGAACTTTTGAGCATGCGCCTGCACATGTTCGGACAGGAAGCGGCCCAGCATGTTTGGTTGGGAATGCTGGAAGTTGCAGGAGGTTTTTCTGTGTGCAGATGTATGGGTTGGAGCACTTAAGCTTAGAAAAGGGGGTATTTGGGGTGTTTTGGCTCCCCCCTTTAATCTTTGGCCCCGCCCGCCAGAGGCATGGGGCCCTGGAGACTCCTCTGAAATGGAGTTCGCCTCCCCTGGCTGAAAGGGGCCATATTTTGTAATCTAAAATACAGATAAGAACAAAAACAAAATTTCAGTGTAGCGTTTAACAGTTGGATTTAAAACGAGTTGTCTAGTCCACATGAAGCATCAGTCCAGCACCCTGAGGGAGAAGTTGTTTGGGCCGGCCAGAAACCCCAGCGGCACCATCTTCGGATGGCCCCAGGCCATGGGGGCCACTCTTCCCCCTGACCCCCTGGGCAAGCCTGGCTTCTTCCAGCCTCTGCTGGGGCAGGTGGGCTGTGGCAACACCCGGGCCCTGCGACCGAACAGTTCCTGGCTCTCGAAGTTCTCAGGGGACGCGCAGCCACGTCGGGTGCCAAGCGCTACAGAAAGGGAGAGCCAGGTCTTTCGGCTGCAGCCCAAGGAGCGCGCTTGCTACAACAAAAACATGCATTTGTTTTGTCTTGTTTTGTTTTTCCGTTCTGAAAAGAGAACATACAGTTATATTCCTCATGCCTCCAACATTTCTGGAAATTTTTGCATCTTTGTTAGAGAAGCAGATAAATGGCTTTTGGCTGAATTTCCCAGTGTCCCAATTTTGCCTGTTGAATCAGTGCTGGCCGAACACCAGTATTTCTAGCTATTCTGGTATGATGGGCCCTACAAACCCCACCCACTACAAAACATGTTCTCTTTCTCTCTCTCTCTCTCTCTCTCTCTCTCTCTCTCTCTCTCTCACACACACACACACACACACACACACAGTCCCCCTCAGTAAACTCGCGCCACCCAGCGCCTCCCGTCAGGCATCCTTGCGGTTCGGCAGCGATTGCAAGGGCAGTGTGGGCCTCGGGTGGCCAGCCAGAAGGGCGAGAGGGGCTCGTCTCCTTCCCCTCTACCAGCCACAAAGCAGAGGGCTTTTGTGCAGCTGGCTGGGTGCAGATCATCCCGCAACGCTTCAGGGAGCGGCTGGAGAGCAGTTTCTCTTTTGCCGATCGATTCGCTGTCTCACGTCGTGCTCCCCTGTGCTGCTACTTACCCGAAGGCAGCTGCCCGGATGCCCCCGGGGGGCTGCCAACACACCCCGTGCAAGGGCAGCTCTCCTGCATCGCCCTTTGGCAGCCACAGCACACACCTGTCTCAGAGCTCCCCACTTGTCCCCTTCAAACACTGATACCCCACTATTTCTTTCCAGCCCCAAGACGGGCACCCATCTCCTGTCCCCACCCGGCGCCTTGTTCCAGCCCCTCCAGACCTGCGCAGCCACTTCCCGCCTTCTGCACCTGATGCCCTGGCATTAGAGGGGGCGTGCTTGCTCTACCCTCCTTTTGAAGCCATGGAAGCCACGAACTCAAGGGAGTGTGCGAGATGAGGCGCACTGCACAGCAAAAGCCAAATTTTCTCCCCGCACAGCAGATAAGCGAGCTCATCCTGTTGCTTGCCCTGTTCTAAATCTGCTCCCGGCTGGAGCGGCTGTGCAGCACTCGGCACGTGTTCCCTGATGGACTGGGATCACTCGAGAAAGTTAGGGGGTGGCCTTTCCCAGAGAACACAACAGCCATGTCCCCACTTGCCCCCAGAGAATTTCAGTTGCCCTTTCTGGTTGCCTGTTTGCCCCAGTTGCTTGCAGCCCTAACAAGTTGGCCTCAGTGGAAGCAATATGGGTTAGTTGTTCCAAGCTTTTCTCAGTGGGTGGAAAGTGATGGAGGCTCCAAGTTGGAGCATTAAGGCAGGGCATCCTGCTCACAGCCCGTGGGGATCACTTTGGGGCTGGGGGCCCCAGGCGGGTCGTGAGGCCGCAGAGGCACAAGCTGCCTGAGGAGGCAGGGGGCTTTTCCGAGCTCGCCGTGCAGCCCTCAGGCTGCCTGCCTGGGCTGGTTTCTTCTCTTTAGAACAAGTTGTGCAAGTTTCCCCTGCAGTCACGTTTACCTTAACAAATCACACAAACGTGGCCTGTCTGCACCCCAGATGTGAGCAGGACACCTGGTGCATTCATGCAGTTCTCACACCACCCCAACAGCCAAGGCTCTCTGAAAACACTTGCAAATCCCTGGACAGGTCTTTGAAAAAGGCAGAAGGCAAGTTTTAAAATTGCAGCTCCTGCTAAAACCGTGAAGCTGTTTTGCAAGGATGCACGTTTTCGCAGTGTACACTGTGGAAGAAAATGTGCTTGGTGAGGCACTTTTGTTAAAAAGCACACCCTTCCTGTTTGAATGAGAATCAGAGTGCAAGCAAGCTCGAAAAGGAGCTGAGGAAACCTCAAGAAGGTGCTCAGACAATTCCTTGCATGCCCAACTTGCTCTTACGTGATTTTTCTCATAGGGCATTTTAGGGTTCTACCTTTTGCAACCTGTGGCTTCAGCTGTTGGGCCACACAGCAGAGCAGCCAGGAGCCAACGGAGTGAGAGCCCTGCTCCCCAGCCCCTGCTCTCCAGAGGCACACCACGCCCCGGCTGGGCTAGTGGCCCAGGCCGGGCTAGTCCAGGGGAGGACTTTGGGCATTGAAGTGTGGGGCCTGGGCTGCCAGTCCTCCAGAAGGATGCAGGCCGAACAGCCCTTTGCACCAAGAGGATGCGAACCAGCAGGTGCCTCTTGGTCCGTTTCCCCCTTGGCCGTGTGGCCTGCTTGCTTTGGCTGGAAGCCACGCCACACAAGCTCTCGGCTGGCTGAGGCCTCCGGCGAAAGGAGGGCTGACGCCATCGGCACAGAGCAGCCCAGGACGCTGTCGACAGCACTGGGAATGGTGCCTTTGATGTCGGCGCAGCTGGAGCAAAGCGGGGAGTCCTGTCAGAGGTTTCTTCTGGGACTCCCGGCTGGGCAGAGGCGGCAGGCCTGGCTCACCATGCAGCTGTGAGCCACTGAGAAGAACCGCGGCCTTGAACATGCCCGTTGTCTCGTGCTGCATGGTGGCCCCGCAGCCCAAACTTGTGGGGTGGAGGAGATGGGGTGGGGCTCATGGAGACGGGCGCCAAGAACCCTGAGCCATTTTGCTCAGCCTCGTCTGGTCAACCCGTGCAGGGAGATGCTGTCCAAAATATCTGTGGATTCTGGGCTGTGGATTCTGGGACTTGCAGTCCAGCAATCTGTCACATCAGGTTCAGGAAGGCCAACCTCCCTCAAACCCAGCAGGGCTTCCCTCCGAGCAGACACGCACTATTAACGGGTAGTAATAAAATAAGAAACCCATCACATTGTCTTTCCTTTTCGGGTGTTTTACATCTCTTATTACATTTTAAAAGTAGTAAAGGGAACCAAGGTTCAATGTGGATGCCAGGAAGCACTTCCTGTCAGTTAGGACCCAGAGGGCGTGGAATGGGCTTCCTCGGGAGGTCATTGAGGCCCCATTGGTGCAGGTGTTCAAGGACAGGCTGGACATGTGCATGATGGGCATGTCGTGAGCAGAGTCGGCTGGAGCCGGGGGTCAGACTAGATGGCCCAGGAGGCCCCTCTGGACTTGTGCTGATTCTGTTTCTAAATCCTTGCAGTGCAACCAGGTTTTATGTAGATGTTTCTTTTTATCTAATCCCATTGCTCCAAGGACAGGGACACCCGCATTGGTTTCTTGCCCCGATGGTTGGGCTTGTTCATTGCGAGGCCTCTATGTAAGGGTTTTGACCCCCTACTCTCCAAAAGCAGGAGTCCCCCATGCAGCTTCCAAAATGCAAAACGCTGGGTGCAGGCGTCAGAATGAGCTGACAACAGCGCGACGGTGCTGCAGAGACCCAGTCCGCATGGCGCGGGTGCTGCAGGAAGGCGCTGAGCCCGGGAGGGGGCTGCCAGTCACGGCCCCCCTGCTGGCCGATTCCCTTGCCCTGCCTGCCAATCACTAGATACACTGCATCCATTCTTAACATCACAGGTGCCCCCCCCCCCCCGGAACAAGGGCTGCTCCTCCCTCCGCAGCTCTGGGGCGGGATCACCCCTTCCCTCTTCCGCAAGGCTCGGCCCCTGGCAGCCCATTCACGGGAAGCAAAATCGCATGGACATCTTTGGGGCAACCCCTTTGGCCCTCCCTGCTCCTGGCTCTCCCCCCCATCTCCAAGGAAGAATGGGGGCTTGGGGAGGCGCCTGCCGGAGTCCTGAGCAACACTGCAGGACAAGGGCCGCTGGCTCGGGCCAGTGTGCTTGGCGGGCAGCTCCGTGGCCGCCAGCAGAGGGCAGCGGTGGTGCCTGCCTCTGGCTGCTTCTTGGGGGGGGGGGCAGGGAGAAAGCGCCCTCTGCAGGCACAGCTGGCCTATCACCCCCAGGGCACATGTGGAGCAGTCCAGGCCCAAGCGCAGCATGGGTGCGGGATGTGGGCCTGCAGGCTGGATCCGAATCAGCCAGGCAGGCAAGGAGGGCCGACCGTCTGGTGCGCCAGGTCACACGGGCAGCTGGTTGTGCTCAGGGCCTGCACTGCAGGGTGGGGCAGAGAAGGCCCCCAAAGCCGCGGAGCCGCAGCCTCAAGCGATTCATCCGCAGCCGCCTTGGCTGCTCCTCTTCCTTCCCCGCCCCATGATGCAGCTTCAAGATCTGAGCGATCAAGCAGAGACAGAGGCTGCTCTCCAAAGTTGCCCTCTCAGCCCATTACCTGGCCATCATAAAAGGAAATGGCTATTTTTTCTTGCAAAGTCAATGCTGATGTTGGACAACCAGTTAGGACTTAACCTCCCAAAGGTAAAGTGACAAATGAGGTCTCAAAACCATTGCCGATTTACAGGGGGAAATATTCTTTGCTAATTTATTGCTATAAAAAGCTGCATCGTGATAAACTTGGCAAGAGAAAGAAAAGATCCTCTTGAAGTTGGAACGTTCCAAGCACAGACTGGAAACTTTGAAACCCACCGAACTGTTGGCCACACGAGCGCAAGCTCCAGCACATCCCAGATTCTGTCTCTGCCACCTGGTACTGCGGCACATTTCAACTTCTCGATATTGTGAAGAAAGTCCGGATGCTGGGCTAGGGGCAGATTCAGATGGATGGAAAGGGAAGGAAGGAAGGATTGTTCAAGGATAGGCTGGACATGCACATGGTAGGCATAGAAACATAGAACAGGGAAACAGAGCGAGTCAGAAGGGGTCTCCCAGGCCATCTAGTCTGACCCCCGGCTCCAGCTGGCTCTGCTCACGACATGCCCATCATGTGCATGTCCAGCCTGTCTTTGAACACCCTCACCGATGGGGCCTCAATGACCTCCATGGAAACCCATTCCATACCCTCAGGGTCCTGATTGTCAGGAAGTGCTTCCTGGCATCCAAATGGAACCTGGGTTCCCTGAGCTTGGCTCCATTGGAGCACATCCTGCCTTCCTCTGCAGGGGAGAACAGGCCTCTTCCCACCTCCATGTGACATCCACTCACATACCTGCATGTCACCAAAAGATCCCCTCTGAGTCTCCTCTTCTCCAGGCTGAAGAGACCCAGTTCCCTCAGTCTCGCCTCATACGGCTTCCCCTGCAAACCGGCCACCATCCTTGTGGCCCTACGCTGCACTGACTCCAACCTGGCTATATCCTTCCTGTAACGAGGGGCCCAAAACTGAGCACAATGCTCCAGTTGTGGGGGCACCAGAGTGGTATAGAGTGGCAGTAATACCTCCCTCGCTCTAGAAGCCACGCATCTGGCTATGCAACCAAGGGTGGCGCTCGCCCTCTTGGCCACCGCATCACTCGGCTGACTCATGTTTTGCCTGCGGTCAACCAGCACCCCAAGGTCCCTTTCACAAGTGCTGCTCTCCAACCACTTGTCCCCTAATCTGTCCTTATGACACTCATTCCTGTGCCCCAAGTGCAAGACCTTGTTCTCCACGAGGCCTAAAAAAAGGCCACGAGGCCTTCTGTGATGCTCAGGTTTGGGTAAATCTGTTCTGCCTGCAATGTGCAGACTGTCAGGTTCCCACTGTTCTGTCTGCGCATGGTTGGAACCACACTCCTTTTGGCTTCCCAGATGGGCCTTCGTGTGCAAGTTTGCCCTTGAGAAATGCGCAAATCCTGCCCAAATGCACATTTCCGCACTTTAGTATGGGTGGAGATGTACTTTTCATTTGTGCTTATATATACATGTATTATGTATGTATGTATGTATGCATGTATGTATTCCCTACAGTTCCCTTTGTATAACATTCTGACACATAAAGGTGGCCTGCAGGTCCATGGAATCTGTGCAGCTCGGGAAAAGCTGCTCTGTTGTGGAATTGGCCGGCTGGAGTCAAACGAGTCCAAACTCTGCGGCGGATTCCTCAGCAACAACGTCAACATCAGCCACATTTCTCAGAAGCGGGATGGGTGGCGCATTCCTCTGCTGGCCGGTCGTGGGACCGAGGGGCGAGGCCCCTCTCCACTTCCGCCATGCCCAGGGACCCGAGGCTGCCCTGTCGCGCCCTTGTGCAGGTCTGTGCAACGGACGAAACGAGCCGAGGCCTGGAGGCACACTGCACCTGTGCAAATGCGGCAGAGGGGCAGGGCGAGGGTGAGGCCCCGCCGCGCACAACCGCGCCTGCCTGGCTATGGCACAGCTGCACAAGGGCTTTGGCCCTGGCGGGGCCAGATGCGCAGCATGGCAGTGCCGGTCTCCATTGCACCTTACCCCCGTGCCTAACCCAGACGGCGTTGTTCCGCTGAGTCGAGTGCTTGGAAGGGGTGGGAGGGCAGTTCAGGCACTGCCAGGCCCCGCTGTGATCCTGGGTGGCGGGGAGCTGTCCCAGCTTCGTCTCCCTTGGGAGGCAGAGCGGGGGCCCCCTCCAGAGTCCAAGCAGCAAGGTTGGAGGATCCAAAACTATCCTGTGGCCTCTCAGGCCCCACTGGGAGGCCATTGGATCGTGCCTTAGATCTGCTTTCTGCCCAGGGCAAGCCAAGCCCCTCAAGTCTCCCAACGGCTGGCTGAGGACATCCTGGGCACGTGGCGTTGTGGGAACATGGCAGTTCCCACAGGAGCAGAGCAGAGTCATCCCTGGAGGCAGGAGTGCGGCTCTCGGCAGCAGCCGCGTGTGTCTTTGCCTCAGAAGCCTGGACTGGTGCGCTGCTGGATAGAAACCAGTGTTCCAGAGGGCGTGGAATGGGCTTCCACGGGAGGTCGTTGAGGCCCCATCGGTGAGGGTGTTCAAAGATAGGCTGGACATGCACATGGTGGGCATGTCATGAGCGGAGCCGGCTGGTGCCGGAGGTCAGACTAGATGGCCCAGGAGGCCCCTTCTGACTCGCTCTGTTTCTATGTTTCTATGTTTCTATGTTCCCAGCTTCTCCAGTTCATTTCCGCACGGGAGCCTGACTGCCCAACCGCCCAACTCCAGCTGCGAGTGGCTGGAGTTGCCCCTGCAATTCTTTTTGCCATTTGCAATTGCTGGTTTCTGCTCTGTTTGGCCTAAGTCTAATAAATGCCAGATTTAATCCTGCCATAAATTTAGGCCGGCAAGAAGTTTCTATGTATTTGACTATTTACATTCTGCTATGATTTGTGGTGGCTAATTCTTTAGAAATGTCACTGGATTTTATTGTGTTACTGATCTATTTGTTTCTCCGTTGCTATAAGCCACCTTGAAAACAGTTTTGCTCTGAAGGCACAGTGTACAAGTAAACAAATGACTCGGTCGAGGGAATGCCATGCCGGAGTCCGGAGACTTCCATGCGCGAGGCATTCCTTGCACTGCGATTCCTCTCACAGGGCAGTGTGCCGGTGCTTCACATGGTATTTTCCCTCTCTGGGCCCTCCCAAGCTTTGCGACCATTTCCTTGGCTTTGTAGATAAAGGAAAGTCATGTTTGGAAAAAGGGGAATTGCAGCGGCTCTGTTTTAGACTGCGGAAAGTCTGGTACGATGAGGACATCGCATGCTGAGCCGCGCTTTTGCAGTTCCGTTGTGCTGTGGTGCCACTTTGTGGTGGAGCAATGGAATGTATGGAAAAGCAGAAGAGGAGAAAGGCAGCAAACCGTGTGCAAAGGAGCCTATCTTTCTCCTGCAAAGAACGGAGCGGCAAAGCAGAAGCTCAAGCATTTCATGGCTCTTCTTTGTTCCGAGCGTAACCACAGACAGGAGGTTCTAAGGCTGCCCCCCACTCTCATTCGGCCCTGGAGAACCATCGTGCAGGCTACCAGATCAGAACAGCGGTTCCCCCTTCCCCTTCCCCCCACCCCCATTGCCACGGGGGTCCAGGGACGCCCAAGCGCTCGTCCTCTCACAAGTCGGCAGAGCTGCTCCAGCTGAAAGACGTGTGTGGCCGCGACGTTGGCACCCAGCCCGGACCCCAACCGCAGGGCTGCCCGGGCCAGCCAGGCGCTCTCCGTTTGACGGGCCTCGTGGCCGACCGCCGGATCACCTGGCAAAGCCCCCGCTCCAGCGCAGCTCTGTGGTCAGGATGACGGCCCTTCCTGACCACCAGCCGCATATCACGGTGCCTCCCGGGACATTTGGCTCGGGCTCGAGCGCGATCATTCCAGAGGCAGGCGTGGGCCAGGGGCGCCTGGCTGGTAGGTGCGCATGGGGGAGCTGCCCTTCCCTCCGCAATTTGAGGGGCCCGCCCTTCACCGCAGAAGCTGGCGGGCCCTTTCCGGAGCTTTCCACTGTCTGCTGAGGGCGTTGCTCCCCCCGCTCGCTGAACGCGAATGCAGACGCTCAGCCAGCGCCGCCTGAAGCTGGGCCTCTGCCACATTCCCTTGCTGCGCGTGGAGGGTCACGGCTGCTTGGAGAAAACTTTGTTTTTGTTTTTGTCTAGCTTCAGTTGGGGCTGGGGGAGACAGCCAAGGGCAAGTACTGCAGCCCCCTGTGATGGTGTAACCAGGGGACGTTTTATCCCTTCTCTGAGAATAGTCAAACTCGGGGTCACCCAAGAAAACGGATCTGCAGGGGTTGTGGGAGAAGCAAGGCACTCCTCATGCGCTTGCGGCTCGGCGACCCGTGTGGGGTCATCATCTGAGGGCCGACCTGGGATGGGAGGCTTGGGTGGCTTGGGGTGGGGCTGCCCCCTCTCTCGGGGGAACCCATATGGCCAGACTCCTTCCACCCTGCCTGGAGAGCTGAAATGTGCTACACGCCGTCTCATCAGGCTTTCTGATTGCTGGAGCAGTTTTAAAAATTGGATATTTCTCCATCACAAAATGGGCTGGAACGAAGGCAAAGCCAAGAGTTTGGTTTTGTGAAGGGGAGAGCAATTACCCTGAAAACCAGTCACTCCTTGCGCATTTGGAAAATTGGCTGGGATGGGAAGCCGTCGTTTCAGTGGGATAAAGCTATCCTGCTTCATGACTGTCTGTCCCAGACTTCCAAAATCTGGTGCCATCCAGATGTGTGGGGAACATAGCTCCCATCATCCACAGGCAGCCCCACCCCATGTTCATGCATCAAGAACATGGCCCAGTGAGGACTGCTTTGACTTTCCGGGGCATTTGAAGGTCTTTCGCATGCAGCTCTGCAGCCTTCAGTGTTGCCTGTCTTCTCCAAGCCCAGCAGCCTTGGTGCTTGGACCATACTGGGTCAGCAGAAGATTGCTGCTTGGACCAACATCTCGAGGGGAGGCGCAGCAGCAGTGTGGACCCCCACCACTGTGTCTTGCTCAGGCCATAGGATGAGGAAAAGCACAGTAACATAAAAGCTGGACAGGTGTTTTAAAGCAGATCAGAGGTTTGATGTGCAGAAGAGCAGGGAGCAAAGGTTTTCACCCTGATTGAGGGCTTTCTATTGCTGCTTTTAATGCAGTTTTATGGTACTGGAAGAGTTTTATTCTGCCGTGGCTGGAATGTTGAGATGGTTGGGCACGAAGAAGTGGTCTTTTTCAGCTGTGTCCGTGTCCCCACTCCCACGCACACACACTTTGCAGGGAAGCTTACCTGGTGCCTACATTCCACATTTTCAGCTGCAGGTAAAGACCATCCTGCTCTTTAACCAGGCCATTCGGTCTCCCTGTGGTCTCCAATCTGTTATCATTAAATCTCTCCACAGCTGATAGGTTTTAGTATGGTTTTTATTGTCATGTTTTCAGTTGGAATTTTAAAACTTTCCTGCTTCATTCCATCATATCATGTTTTATGGTGAACTGCCAGAGAGTAAAAGATAAAGATAAAGGCAAAAAGATAAGATGACCGATAAATAGCCGAAGAAGTGAAGGATGGTCCTGCTCGTGGCTTTATCTGGCTTTGATTCCTTGCCCTTTTTCTTTTGTTTCGGTGTGTGCGCATCGTTTCTGGTGCATCGCGCAGCACCCAGAGAGCCGCGCTTATTGAATGGTTCAAAAGCATTGGCAGGTGTGTTGCAGCTGCCCTCATAAAGGTTGCAAGTTTTATGCTTCAGAATATAGAAAGTGCTGCCAGCCCCCCCCTTGCCCCCTCACCATCTGCAGAGTTTTTCCATTCTGGCTCCTCCTACTGGGAAAGGGAGAAGAGCCCCTGGGATATGCAGCAATTCCTGACTGGCAAATCGCTCTCAAATGTGGAGCCCAGCTGGCAGTGCGATGGGACTCTGCAGTTATTCTGACCAGTCAAATCCTGGCCCAGCTGCAGTTCCCAACCTCAGAGTGCAAAATCCAGTCCTTGGAGCCTGTTAAATTCATCCACGACCAATTGTTTTATCTTGTTATCTGTCACTCACGATCACGATGCGTCACAATGTTTTTCCAATGTTTCCCTGAGGGTTTCTCAATGTTTCTGTATTTTCCTTGCATGCTTCTATTGCTTTGGCGTATCAGCCATTCCAAGTCTCATTCCCCTCCTTCTCATGTGACTGTGACTCCTCCATCAAGTGCTTCTGCGTGTTCTGTTCCTCATAGCCAGGCTTAAACTGCTCCCCTACAGCACTGTTGTAATGCAGGGATTTCCGTTGCTGCAAATATACGGCTGAGTGCTGGGTTGTCTGCTTCTGTCAAGAGACCTGTTCTCCCCTGCAGAGGAAGGCAGGACGCGCTCCAACAGAGCCAAGCTCAGGGAGCCCAGGTTGCATTTAGATGCCAGGAAGCACTTCCTGACAGTCAGGACCCCGAGGGTGTGGAATGGGCTTCCACGCGAGGTGGTTGAGGCCCCACTGGTGAGGGTGTTCAAGGACAGGCTGGACATGCGCATGGTAGGGTGCATGCCCGCAAGGGACAGGGTGTGCAGCTTGGGAGTGCTCCTCGACCCAGAGCTGTCTTCGGAGCTCCAGGTGACTGCTGTGGTGAGGAGCGCTTTCCTTCAGCTTCGGCTGATCCATCAACTCCGCCCTTGCTTGGAGGAGCGGAGCCGTGCAACGCGACCCATGCTCTGGTAACCTCCTGACTGGACTATTGCAAAGTGCTCTGCGTGGGGCTGCCCTTCAAGATGGTCTGCCGGATACTTCAGCTGGTTCAGAACAGAGCAGCCGGGATGCTAGCAGGGACCGGCAGACACACACACACAGCGGCAATTGTCCTGTACCATCTGCACTTGAGTTCCTTTTCAAGTCTGGGCCCAATTTAAGGTGCTAGTGATGACATACAAAGCCCTAAACAGCTTAGGACCTGGATACTTGAAGGAGCCTCCTCCTATATATACCTGCCCGGCGTCTAAGATCTGAATCGGAGGTCCTTCTTCGGAAGCCCTCTTTGAAGATCAGCAGAGTGGCTACCTTGAGCAGGGCCTTCTCGGTGGTGGCGCCCCAGCTGTGGCATGTGCTTCTCAGAGAGGCATGCCAGGCACCAATTTTTATTTTTATTTTTTTTTTCATTTCGGCCCCTGGCCAAACCCTTTTTATTTTCCCAATATTTTAATATGTTAATGTTTTAATTAAAATATATTAATATGTTAATATGTTAATGTTGCTTTAAGGATAGGGTTTTACTTGCTGTAATTTGACATCTGATGCTGTACATTTATTCTATTGTGTTACTGTCCTGGGACTTAGTGAAAGGCAGTATATAAAAGCGCGAAATAAATGAAACATACATACATACATAAATGGTGATTAGGAAAGCTTGATTATTGTGCCTCTAAGGTTTTAGTGGTCGCTTGGGCATCAACTTCAGAAGTGAGCTTCTATCTGTTAGCTTTAAAGTATCTCTTTTTCAGTGTCCAATTTGATAACTGTTTTTTGTAGAGAAAAAGAAGCAGAAAAGAATTTTTCTTTGAAGTAGAAGCAGAGGAGATACTGGCTCAGGTCAGAATTTAATGCAAATTTACTTAATCTCACACATCTGGACTGGGCTGTGAAGAGAAATTTAGATAATCCTTGAAATGTGCAATTCTTGGAGTTTGGCAATGGAGTTCACCAATCAATATACATGCATAAACATGTGTACATTAGGGAAATGTGTGTGATAAAACACGTCCATTAATGAGATTCATGTTCAAGACACATGATACTGGGAAAACGGGTTGCAAACATGTGCATATTAGGCAAAATTCCTACAAAAACAGATGTTTCAGGAGAGATGAGGGCAGAACTTTTCTCCATAATTGGAGAAAACCTGTTCTCCAGGTCTGGGGCTGTGGGGAGCTGCCTCCGCCGCCGCCATTCCCACTGCCATGGGTAAAGCAGGCATCCCTCGGGGATGACCGGCCAGGCTCTGGGTGCGGACTCGGTGCTGGGCCTCTGTGCAGCCTCCTGCGCCCTTGCGGGAGCCGAGCTCGAGCTGCTCCTGCTCGTGCTGCTTCCTCAGCTCAGACGGGGCTCCAGAGGCTCCACCGGCCTCCTGGGTGATTCACCAGCGGCAGGTCCGCTGAGCGGGGTGCATGGCCGCAGATCGCCCTGCGGCGCCATGTGCGTCTCCTGTGTCTGGAACAGTGGAGTCCGGATGCTCCAGCTGAGTGGCCGCTGGGGGAGCAGCAAGCCGAGCAGCGCAGGCGCGAGGAGCACGTGAGGGTGGGAAGTGCGAAGGTGCGAGAAGCGCTCGGCCAGGGCTGTGCCGTGACCTGCAAGCAGCGCGTGTGCTGTAAAGACAGGGCTCCCCATTAAGGCGGGAGTCCACAAGCGGGACTCGGCAGTACCGCAAGACCGGCGTGCGGGCGGCTGCCAGAGGAGCCGGAGGTGGGGCCACGGGGGCCAGGGAGGGCCTCCGCCTCCCTGCCCAGTGCGGAAGCCAGGTCTGAACTCCCCGGGAAGGTGTGTCTGGTGCCTGCTGGAAGCCCCTCGGTGCCAGAGAGCCCCCCCATGGGGGGCGCCATGCTCTGGCCACCATGACAGTTCGGAAGCTGTCCCGGAGGCTCAGCCCCGTGCGGCCCTCCAGCAGCGCAGGCCTCTCATTTCGCTCCCGGCCTCCTCCGCTGGCAGAGAGTGGGTGCCACGCCTCATCTGGGGGCTGCTAGTGCCAGCCGCCCAGGCCTCTGGGGCTCCACATACCCAGTTCCTTCCGCCTTCCCTGGGAGGACGAGTTTCCAGCCCCCTTGGCCTTCCCTGACTGACTCCAGTTTGTCTGAATGTTTCTTAAAATGTGCTGCTCGGAGCATGTGAGCATCACAGAGCAGGGAGGAGCCATCGCTTCTCGTGACATCGCTTTCCATCTGGGGGGGCCATCCTTCAGGCACTCGAGGGCTGTGTCCCCCCTCAGATTTGCTGCAGACCCCTGGAAAGGTGGCATGGGAAGGCCCGCTGAGGCCCTGCAGTGCAGGAGCCCTTCTTCGCAAGGCAAGCTGCCCAGCCCTTACCACCTGCGAGGGTCTTTCCAGGCCTGGCTGGCCTCCCCTGGACTCATTCCCACTCCTCAGGACCCTCCTTTGAATGTGGCGCCCAGAGCAGGCACTGCGTTTGCGTGGGGCTGGGAGCAGGGAGCAGCAGGAAGCCGTTCCGAGTGGGGCTGACCCTGTGGGCATCCCCCCAGCACTCAGCTCCCGCAGCGGGGAGAGCGGACTCCAGCGGGTCATGCCAGGAGGTGCTCCCCTACACGCATGGCACTTGCCCACAATGGCCACGTGGACTGGGAGCGATGGGAGGTACAGTGCAACGCACCCCCAGGGCACTGGGTAGGCAAGGGGGCTGCCACCAGGAAGCGGGGCTTTGCAGGGGGCAAGGCAAATCCAGAGCCCAAGCAAGCACAGCACAGGACTGGCGGGGGGGGGGGGCGTGTCAAGGGGGGAAAGGGGGGTCTTGGCATGCCCGGAGCCCCGTGGGACCGTGCAGGCAGGCAGGCAGGGCCCTTCTTCCTGGCCCTGCCTTGGTCTGCCCACGTCCAGAGGTCCAGCCAAGACAGTCATTTCCTGGAGGAGCTGGGGAACAACCCCTCTGCAAGGGGGAGATTATTTTGCAGCAGGAGGGGGGTGTCTGCAAACCCTCTGGGGGGGGGGAGTGTGATTTATCTGTGACATTCAGAAGTTGCAGCATGAAGCTGCACTGCAAAACCAAGAAAAGGTGCTCGAAGCACCTGCATTTTCCAAAGTGGAGGGAGGCCAGGAGAACCCCTGGTTACCCTGATGTGCAGAGGAGTGGGGAGGAGCCAGGCCATGTGCTGTGGCAGCAACCAAGGCTGGCGCAGCAGGTGACAACAGTGGCTGTGCACACCATGGTCCCCGCCCAGGCAGGGTGGCACTGCCCACGGAGTTTGGAAGCACTTCCCACAGTTCGAAATGTGGCCGTGGTGGTGGAGCAGGAGGGCCGAGTGTTGGTTCCAGATGTTGCCTCTATGTGCTCACACAGGACTCCTCGCAGAGCGCTGGCTCCCTGTTCTCCGGGCGGAAGTGCTTGCCGTGCCCTTTTTGCCTCCGCCACGTCCACCGGCCTGGGGATTCTGGGTCTGCAGCATCGGAGCCTTTGGTGTGCATGCACACATGCGCTAGCAGGGGGAGCCCGGAGAAGGGCTGGCCACGAATCCGGGAAGGCCCTCCCTGGGCATCAGCCCTCACGGCCTCCAGACGGGCGGCTGCCGGGACACAGGACGGAGCCTGAGCGGCCTGGGCCTGCTCGGGCTCCTCTTCCTCAGTCCTCCTGTCGGCGCTCTAACATTTTAGTGCTTTCAGGGCACCGGCCTCTCTGGCTGGGGAGTGCTGAGCGCTGCAGGACTCTTCTCTCTTTAAACACGCATCGCACTGCCCCGCTCGCAAATGGAGCTGGTTGATATCTCACCGCCAGCTGGGACATTTCAGTGCTGTAGTCGCTGCACGGCACCTGTGAGCCGCACGGAGATCGCTGGGCCCTTGGGCTCTGGCTGGCTCTGCGCACCTTCCTCTAGAGGAATGTCGAGAGCAAGGACAGGCATCGATTGAAGCGTCGCAGGAGCAAGGCAGCCTCTTCGTTCCTCGTTCAGATCACCTCAAACTCAACAAATTCATTTGTTTGTTTGCACCCTGCACCCATAGAAAAGGCTTTTGCTTCCTGACAGGCAAAGTTTTTTTCTGAGGTTGGGTAGAATTAATTCTTTCCTGATGCAGTTCTCCACTGAAATCGCCTCTGCCTGAACTTAAATGGCAGACGCCGCTTCTGTCGGCATCAGCAGATGCGCGAGCTCCCCGAAAGAGTTACGCAGCCGAGGGAAATTGTTGCGGGCCAGTGCCCCATGGACTCAGTTCCAGCGATGCCCCAGGCCATATGTCACTGGGAGCTGACATCAGTTCGCAAGCAGTGCCCCTGCCTCGCAGCCCCGCCGGCCGGTCTCTCGCGGCCTCAGAGGCCACGGGCCGCTGACGGCTGCCAGGGCCTTTGTTTTGCGCTGCTTCCCCGCCTTGCGGCGTTACTAGGGTGACTTCACAGGCAAGCAAACAGCCGCTTCTTTTGAAATGGGTCCCACAAGGGTCCAGCGGGTGTGTTTCCGGAAACCCCCCCCCCCATGCAAGGACGTGCTGTTCCCGCTGGCGGTTCACTGAAGGCCGCACAGACCGTCCGCTCGGCGCTCCGGCCCCGGGCAGGAGTGCCGGTGTGGCCAGGACCCCGCAGCCTCCGCTGGCTGCGCTCGCTTGCCAGGCAGCTCTTCCTGGTGCAAGGGCTGCCAGGAGCACTGCCCACACACCGAGGGGCACCCTCGAGGCCGAGACGGCTGGTGGCCCCAAGCCTCAGCCCTTCTGCTGATGGGAACTTGGCCACAGACAAGGCTCAGGATCTGATTCTGGCAAGCCCCCAGGAACACCGGCCCTCTGCATGTGCGCCTGGGTGCTGCAGCCCCCCCCCAGCCTGAATGCAGACTTGGGGGGGGGGCAGGCTGCTGCTGCCAGCCATATGCAGCTGCACTCTGCGTGTGCCCCAAGGCAGGCCCCCTTGGGCCCCCTTGGGCCCAAGACAGAGCTTCCGAAGCAGGAAGACTGCTCCAAGGCAGGCCCCTGGGAAGAGCGCTTCCTCTACGGGGCCACCTGGGAGGGAGGCTTGGAGGGCGGCAGCAAGAGGGGGGGGTCTTCTTGGTGGTGGACCCGCTGCGGGCGAGGGTGCCCTGAAGCGCCTTCCTCCATTCCTACCCATTTGAACGAGCCGGCTTTTCATGTGGATGCTGGATGCCTCGCTGTTGATGATTTGTGTGTGTTTGGACTTCTTGTATGTAAACAGCTTTTATAGTGTGCAGCATATTAAGCTATTTAACCTTTGAGGAGCATCCAGGGAGTGCCGGCCACTGGCCTGCCTAGAGACGCATGCGATGGGAGGAAGGCTGGCCTGAGCCCTGATTGTGGAAATTGTGCCGGATGCTCCTAAACTCACGTGTGGGGAAGGGTGGGGACAGGGACTGGGTGCTCCTGCGGCTGGTGTTGCCTGGATTCCAGGTCCCATTAGCCTCTGCCAGCAAGGCTAATGGCTGGGGATGATGGGAGTTGAAGCCTACTGCATTGGGAGCAGCCATCCCTTGTGCGGTAGGGTCGCTAGCACCGACGGCTGAGGCCTCAAAAGAGGCAGTGAAACAGAGCAGTCGCTGCTGACCTGTTGGGTAAACCTAACCACATGCTCAGAGGCAGCCAGTCCCTGAACATGCATTGCGCTGCGGGTATCGGCGGAGGGGGGGCTTCCCAGGTTATCCCATTGGCCAGTGAGGGTGTCGGGACTCTCCCGGTGGAGGAGTGCCTGCCCTGATCCCGCAGGGCTCTTCTCTTCTCACGTCCTTTGCTTGTGCGCTCTCAGGGCCTGGACCAGGTTCCCAGGATGATCTGGTCTTTGTGAGCGCGAGGGGCAGCATGAGAAGGGAGCGTGTCCCTTTTAGGGTCCTTCCCTCAAGCCAAACTTGGACGTGACCATCTTCCAAAGAAGGACTCTCCTCCGTCACGTGGGACACCAGGCCACCCCAGCTCTGCTCAGCCACACGGTGTGGCTCACGGCAGCCATGGGGGACGCTGGCGAAGCAACATTTCCGGGGTGGAGGCCTCAGGTTTGCCCGCGTGTGTGGCTACCGAGGGTAAGCGAGGGTCCGAGTGCAGCCTGCAGAGCTTGTGCAAATGCTCACGGCTGGAGCTCTCCCAGACGGCGCTGTTGGCTGGGGGGGGCAGCTCTTTCCAGCACGGAGTACCTGCAGGCCTGGGGGTGGGCTGCAGCGTGGGGCAACACCCCGCAGCTGTCCTCGAGGGAGGGAAGCCGGGGTGTCAGGCCGGGGTGCAAAGGAGGGGGCAGGCCCTTGTGTCTGTACGAGACAGCACTCACACCCTTGGAATGTCGGCTGCAGCCAGCACCGGAGAGAAGCCGGGCGGGTGGGGGGGGAGGGCAGGGGGAGAAATGGCAAATTGGCAAAGGAAAATAAACGTTCTTCTCCAACGCTGCAAGGCAGCGCTTGCTTAAACAAAACATGATGTCAGCCATTGTTCTTGCAACGGGAAGGCTGCCAAGACTCCGGGCTCCATCCCAAGGCTCCCTGGGGCCTGTCTTAGACCCCCAGCTCAGGAGACGGGCGGCTGCTGCCAAGGAATCCAGCAGTGCAAAACAGAACCCTTTGAAAAGGAAAAACGCAGCCCTGTGAACGGCACCGGCATCAAGGCAGCCCCTCCGTGGCCCGGAGCAGGGTGCAGCAGCCTGGGCTGTGAGCAAGCCCCTGTGCAGGCCTGCCGGGCCCCCTGCTCCAGCTAGGCCCTCCCTGCAGCTGAGGGCCCCTGCCGGCTTCCTGGCTCCCAGCCATTCCCCCACTCTGTGCACCATCTGCAGCAGGAAACGCTTGGGGAACAGGCCTGGGCAGCTGTCAGCGCCTTCGGATTGCCAGACCCATGGCGAAGGGGGATCAGAGCCCCCCACCACACACGTGGCCGGCTGGAAGGAGCAGCCTCCGTCAGGAAAGCGACCCCGGAGAGGGTGCAAAGCAGGCCATCCAGAGACGCCAGGCCAGAAGCCATTCAGATGGAGCCCTAGCCTCCCACCCAGCACGAGGGCCATTTCTGCCTGCCAGCCCGCCAGCCGGGTTGGGGTGGGGTTTTGCAGCGGCCAGTGTGAACCGTGTGGACGGCTCGCCGGACTTGCTGAATCCAGTGCAGCCCCGCTCATGTCACAAGGGTTTGCATGCGGGAAATTTTCTTTCTGCGGGAGCCTTTAGGAACTTGGGGAGGGGGCGGCCTGGGGGAGAGAAATGCTCCCCTCTGAGCTGGCCCCGTCTTGCACTCCAACTGCCAGGCCTTCGTGATGAGCAATGAAATGTGGCGATCCCTAAAAGTGAGCTTTCCGACGGTGGAACATAAATATCCAGGGTGCGAACGAGGACACCATCAGAGTCGTTTCCCCAAAGTCTGAGCAATCCGCTTGCTCTGCCTTCCCCCGAACTGCTCAGGAAGACTGGCGGGGGTGGGAGCCTGGCAGACGGATCACTGCTATCTGCCTCCTGGACTTGAGTGGCTCCATTTTCATCTCCCCCGTTTGCAGATTCCTTCCGTGATTTCCTCAGAGGGAAGTTCTGTCTCCCTGCTCATCCCATGCCACTGCACCCCAAGCCTGCCCCAGAGAGCAGCCAACATGCACAGCAAGTGTGACATTGGCTGGACTGTGTTGCACTATGCTACCCAAAGCATTTGTAAATCCAGTTCTGCACCCTGCATAAATCATGCAATCTGAACACAATTGTGACCGTCTCTCCTCAGTTTGCAGAATGCATTCTGCTAGTGATGCAGGAGTGGGGGAGTTCGCTGCATGCCAAAGATCCCCCCCCCTTAAAAGCCACCTTTGAGTTCCTTTGGTGCCCCCAGGCCTTGAAATTTTCAGTTTGCATTATCCAGATGCTTTAGAGTCACAAGGGCTGGAACCTTGCTCAATTTCCTTCTTTTCTTAATTAACACAAAGATGAAAATTTCAGGGTATGAAATTCTCAACCTAATGTCAATTTGTGTAGGGTTTTGTAAAGTGTCCTCCCTCTCCCAAACCATGGGCGGCTCCTGCCCGGTGTGCAACTTTTCTATGGGGCTGGATTGTGAGAGCAGGTCCTGGCTGTTGCTGGTGGTCAGCAGGTGTTCTCTGCATTTGCTCCACCCAGGATAATTAATCAAAGCAATATGCCCTTACAGAGCATTTGTCAGTCCAGTCTAAAATGCAGAGGGTTTTCTCATAAAAATATTCAAAGCTATCTTGGGAAATCTTGCTAATTTTACTGGAATTCCTTGCCTTTCCCTCTAAACCCTCTGCAGATGTCGGGACCCATCCAAATTTGTCTCAAGTTTTGCTTTTGGCAAAATGATGCAGGAATTCAACATTCTTCAAGAAAGGCACCCCCAGGCATCAAGGAGACGGCTCCTGGAAAAGATGCTCAGTAAAAAACAGTCAGGAGAGGGTGGGGAGAATTTATGGAGTTTTTCTGAGGGTTGCTTTTCTCAAGGTTTCCATTTTTGAGACGTGTCCAGTTCAGTTTCAGAAGCCAGCACTGCTTTGGCTTGGTGATGCTCAGATGCTTCAGAGCACTTCCGCACACAGCCTGCTGGGAGCGTTTCTCAAAGCAAACAGGGCGAAGGGCCCCCGAAGCCACGGGCCACATTTGGTGCCAGCACGCTTCTAGGAGGCTGCGTCAGCCCCGGCCGGCTTGAGGGCCCCGTGGCAGGGCTGAAGTGCCCTGAACAGCCTCGGCTGGCTAAGTGCTTCTTCTCAGAAACAAACTTCAGGAGAGTCATTTCAGCCTGAGGGGAGAGAGCTGCAAAACCTGGGAAACTTATTACATGACTTCCCATGAGAAGAAAGAAGTGGTGCCCAGGGGGACTTGGGGGGTCCCCAGCTGGGGGTACCCTAGGAACACGGGGACGAGGAGCCAGTCCCCTTCTGGGAACCATTAACTGGCCTAGCCTCGTCTTTTCCACCTTCCTTTTTTTTCAGGATGGTCGTTCATCTCCCAGAGAAAGCTGCTCAGGGGACCGCCAGTAAGACCGATTAGTAAAAAAAAGCCTTCCCTCCCTCTCCCAGAGTCCTGATTTAATTCAGAAGAAAATTTACCAGATCTGTAACCACCTTAATACCTTTATTTGGGCAGCTCCCAAGGCCATGGAACAGCAGGCATGGTGCAGGTGGGACAGCTGGCCAGGGAAAGGCCGGGGGCTAGTCCAGCCCACGCTGCCTCTGGGCTCCCGATGGCCCTGGTGGCGCCTGGCAGCCGTGCAGCAGGCCTTCCACCCAGAGAGGCGCCTTGCCGCCCAGCTACAGCTGCCGCGTAAGGAACTCGTGGGTGCACCATGTCCAGGGGCCGGCAGCCTGCGGCTCCAGAGCCGCACGTGGCTCTTGAACCCCTCTGCCGCGGCTCCGTCGCTCAAAACATGCGCCGGCCCAGCCGCCGATCTGCTCGAAGGAAGCGCCACTCAGGAGTGCAGCGCTAGCTAGTTAAGCAAATCAGCTACATTCCTCTGCTAAACAAGCTTCCTGCAGGCTCTCATGTTACACGAAACGAAATGCTGCGGAAAAGATTCTCTTTGTCCCAATGCAATCTCCTTCATCTGAATGTTAAAAGCTGTGCTTGAGACCTGTCAAAATTCACATCACTTGACTGTTTATCTGCTAATAAGTCACTAAACACACCTATGTCTCTGGCACAGCAGCCGATCTGCAGACCCCCCACCGATTTACTGAGCTCCCCCCCACCCCATAGGCCAACCATGGATAAATGGAAGAAAAGAAAAGTTTCTGAAGAAAATCGAACGTTTAATGATACGTGGGCAGATTCATTTGCTTTTACTGCTGACGAACTTATGGGGTTTGCTGTTTAATGCATGCAGCCCTTTAGCACTGACTTTGACTCTTCAGGAAGCTGTTCTCCTATTCAAAATATATGAAAGGAGTCCTGCTAGTTTATAATGTAAGATTAAAAATAACCATTTTTAGTGACTGAACAAGAGCTGCAGCTAAATCATAATGAAGATGTACATAGCATTAAGGTAAAAAACGACATATGCCGTGTGATCTTCATTTTAGATGTCAAAAGGGTTTTGTGGCTCCCGGTGTTTTCTTTTGTGTGGGAAACGGGTCCAAATGGCTCTGTGAGTGTTAAAGGTTGCTGCCCCCTGGCCATGTCCATTCTCTAACCTTTCACTCTTTCTGTTGTTCACCCCCCAGAACCTCCATCACATGCTGTGCACAGTAGTAACATGAACGCAAGCCTGTGATGCTCAGATCTGGTCACAAACCAGATGGTTCTTTGGGAGGAGGAAAAAGGAGCGGGGTGTTTCCTCCCCCTGCCATGCCACCTGTAATCCTGAAATGCTGTGTGTTGTGCAGGACCCCCTCTTAGGAGGGGCTGCCGGGGAGCTTTGGCCCGCGATTTGGCTCGCTCCCTGGTCTTGGCCGCCTGGCAGCCGCATCTTGCACTTTCCTCCGCAGACTTCCACAGGCCTCGAAGAAGGCACGGGCCATGCATGCGCAGGCCCCAGGATTCCCACGGGCTTCCTCTCTGGCAGAACCTGGTAGGAAAGAGATTGTTCCGATCTCAAGGTGCCAGGAAAAAGGCATGTTTGTCTCTCTGTTTGCCTCTCTGTCCCACTAGGCCAGCAAGATGATGCACCTGCACGGATCTTCCCCTTCTAATCTTGCAACAGTCCTGGGGGGTGTGACTGGCCAGGGCTACCCCGAGGCTCTGTATGGCTCCGAACCCAGGCCCCCCGCTGAAGCCTCACATGCTGGCCCTCCTGACACTGAGGGAAGCTTGGCCACCCTCACCCTCGCTTTATGGCCGAAGTCCTCCTGGTCTGGGCTTCCATTGCTGGGGCTGCGCCCGCTTTCGGCTGCTTGCTGTCAGCACGTCTCCCTCCCTGCAGAGGGACTCGGGGCCACTGTCAGATTTCTTCTTGGCCTCCTAATGGGACTTGCTGAAAATCTCTCCCACTGGAATGACATGGGCAGAAAAATAGCACTACCGCTGGAAGTCACCAAAGGTCACCTATTCCCATTTCCCTTTGAGGATTATTTCCCTCCCTCACTTGGGCTTCTCTAGCTAAGTGCCAGGTGCCTTCCCCACACCTGTCTGCAGTTGTGAGCAGACTTCCTGCAGGCAGGCTCAGCCCGAGGAGTGTCCCACGTCACAGGATGGTCTTTCCACCTGAGCCTGAAACCGCTCCTTTCCGCAGGAAACCCGTCTGTCTCCTGTGGCAGCCAGAACAGCCAGTGGAGTGAAATTCAGGCCTGGGAGGGCGAGAGGGACAGGGCGACAGCAGCGGCCTGGTTCTGCCAGGTTCCCTGAACACTGACCCAGTGTGGCCCCCTCCTGGATTTGTACACACAATTGTGATCATGGATGTTCTGTGCAAACAGGAAAGTTACACAAAATGAATACAACTGGATGTGAAGATTGTGCAAAATGTTTCTGAAGTTGCACAAATTACCTCACAGACTAAGGTGCAGAACCTTACATGTTTTAAAATGTGCAATTTCTACCTGTTTTGTGTAAAATGCTTTGAATATGAGCATACACTTGAGGATGTGCAAAAGAGCAGCAGATTTGGGAATGTGGTTTTAAATATTTTGAAGGTGTTTCATTGGGGAGTACTCCTCAAACCTTTTGAGGTACTCCCCTTCTTCAGATCCCTTCCTGCTGGTAATTGGGCATCTTGGACTGCGCATGTGCCAAACTGCATCTTAGCTGGTGTTGAGGAAACGCCATCGCAGTTTTTATACTCCTCCTCAAATGAGTCAGCCCCAGGGGTTCCCCAAGAGGTGTACGTCACCCCTTTTGGCAGGTGATAAATGTGAATTAAACTTTAATGAGCAGTTTGGGGCCAGTGGAAGAAGACATCCTGCCGCTTGGCTTCTGGCACTCTCTGAAAAAAGCAGTTTTCCCTTGCAGGGGTCTTCCTTGCACCTCATCGACTTGTCCCCCAAGCGTGCATTCAGTCAATCCCTCGATCCACAGAGCTTTCTCAGCCACACTCCACTTGCAGTTGGATCAACAAACAAGAGCCTTGGTAACTAAGACAGAAATGAGGACCAGGTGAAGCCTCCAAATGGAAGGCGGGTCAGCTCAGCTTGTGAGAGCAAAGCTGCTGGCTTCTCCCTGGCAAATTCCTTCTCTCCTCTGGCCAGGCTGCCATGGGGCATGTGGCAAGAGGGGCCCCCCGCCTGCCCTCCACCAGGAAACGTGCTTGCTCTGACAAGGAGCGCTTTGTGGCATTAGCTCAGGCACGGGCAGGACAAGAGGAGCTGGCCAAAGACATGCGTGTGCAGCAAGAAAAGGCATGCACTGGCCGTTCCTCTCCTGGGTGACGCTGCCGGGTTTGGGGGGCCGAGCTCCCGGGGCCCAGAGGCTGCTGGCTACTCCTTGCTGGAAGCAGGACAGACGCTCTCCACAGTCCAACTGAACCTGGCAGAAGGACCACCTTGAGCCCTGTGCCTGGAGGACCCCAAGGAGCAGCCGCAGAGACGCGTTCTCCCATCCCGCTGCCCCTCGCAAAGGCCCAGGCGCTCTGCCAAGCAGGGATCTGGGGGTGCTTGTCAAGAGCAGGCTGAACATGTGCCAGCCGTGTGACGTGGCAGTTAAGCGCGTGGGGAGAACACCACCCATGGATGCATGGCCAGAAGTGTGCCTTCCAGAACTAGGGAGGTGCTGACACCACCCGACATGACTCTGGTGTGCCCACAACCGGAGTCCCGTGTCCCGTTCTGGGCTCCACATTATAAGAGGGACATCGCAGGGTTGGAATCAGTTCAGTGCAGGGTCAGGAGGACGGGAGCCGGACTGGGGCGGGGGATGCCCTGTGAGGAGGCACTGGGGGAACTGGGCCTTTTCAGGCTGGAGAAGAGGACACTCCGAGGGGAACTTATAGAAATGTGAGGGGATGTCGCGTGGCAGAGGGTTGTGACCTGTTCTCCCTGCAGTGGAGGAAAGGACACGGTCCCATGCAGCAGAGCTCAAGGAATGGGTTTCAGATTGGAAATCGGAAAGCACTTCCAGACAGTTAGGACCCCTGGGATGTGGAACGGGCTTCCATGGGAGGTGGCTGAGGCCCCATCAGGGAGCGTGTTCAAGGAAAGATTGGGCAACCATGTGCTGAGGACGCCATGACTGGACCTGGGGGCCAGAGTAGATGACCTAGGAGGTCCCTTCTGGCTTGCTGTGTTTCTGTTTTCCAGCCAGGTTGGGAATGGGAGGAGTTGCAAGCTCTCCTCTGGGGGGCATCAGGTTGGGGAAGCCTGATCAGCAGCATTCCCACACCCCCATCCTGTCTGCCTGCCCGAGTGTCTGAGCAGATGCTTGGAACCTACCCCCCTTCTGGCCAAAGTTGCCCCAAGGGCAGTGGGAAACAGGCCGGGGTTCCTGGGTTCAGGACCAAGAGGGCGGAGAAGAAGATAAACGAAAACTAAACCGAAAGCAGTTCAAAACTTTTGGCTTGCAATTTGTGGTACTTGCATTTCCAGCAGGAGGTAAACTGGAAGAGGGAGGAAGAGGCATTTCCTCCCGGAGGAGAGCAACCAGTTGCACATGCAGGATAAGCGCCTGCTCCCAGCCTCCGAGGGGAGCCAGCAGGGCTTTCGTGGGGTCTGGCTCCAGCCGGCTCCTCCTGCTGCCAACCAAGCGATGCCGCTGATGCCGATGCCGTGGGGCCAGCTTGTGGGCTGCGGGCTGCAGTCCGCCCCCGCCCTGCAATTGTGGCTGCCCTGCAAAGCGCCACCTCGAGTGCATTGCCGTGACTGCACGGAGGCCCCGGGGTCCTGCAGTGGCTCCCGGTGGCCAAGGTGTCCCTGTCGGCGGAGGAGAGGGTGTGAACCCTGTCAGGCACGGCCCCTCAGAGGGCAGCCAAGAGGGCCTCCGAGGAGACGGGAACCAAGCCGTGCCTGCAGCGAAGGGGGCTGGAGCCTGCCAAGGAAGCTTTATGGAGCACAAAGGCGTGAGAGGCACGTGCGAGGCTGCCGGGCAATGTGGCGGAGGAGTCGGGCGAGCCCGCGTGGGGGTCACTGTGCCATCAGCGCAGGCAGGCCTGCCGGGGGGATGCTTCGGAGGCAATGAAGCCTAGTAGCGCACGTGCGGGGGTCCCAGGGCGCAGCTCCAGAGCAAGGCGGGTCGATCAGGCCACTGTACGTCTGCACCAGCACGGGATGGGAGCATTTGCAGAGCTGAGGTCTAGTGTGGCCCAAGCCCAGCTCCGGCCTCCCCACACGGTTTGCAGCAGATGTGTCGTCTCTGTTCGCTAGCATCCTGTAACCTCACACCCTGTAGATGCCTTGGACCACAATGGGCATGATGGGACTGGCAGTCCAACACTAAGGCAGCATCGCGTCCGCAGCTGTTCTGCTCTGCAGACGTCAGCAGGCCTTTCTCAACCAGCACCAGCAGGCAGCGCGTCCCTGGTGCAACGCACACTGGTTAACCTGTGCAGGCTCCTGCTGGAAGAAGCTGTGACGCTGCGGCTCAGATGGACAGCTTTTCCAGCGCAGAGCGCCAAAGCGGAGAAGGCTGCCCGGCTGGGCCTGGCCCTGGCTCTGGCTTTGCAAGCCCCCTTGGTGGTGCCACCCCGTGCGGAGTTTGCTGCCTCCCCACTGCCATCCCGGGCCCCTCCGGCCACTCCTCCTCTAGGGGGCAAGGCAGGCACAGTGCCTGCTGCTCCCTCCCCTCCCCTCCCCTCCCTGCTCATCTGGGCCTGGGCAAGAGATGTGCCAAGGACAGGCTGCTGGGGGAAGGCGGAGGAGCAGTGCCAGGAGCTGCCCTGTGGGTCCCTGGCAAGGGCCCCAGCAGGCCCCCCGAGGTCAGTCTTGCTGAACGCAGGCACCCCGTTTCCTGCTGCTTGAGACACAGCTGGAGGCATGTTCAAGTGCCGGGAATTCTGGGAGCTCCTGCATGTGCCCCGCTGCCCGTGCACGGACAAGAAAGTTGAGCCGTGGTAGGAGGTGTCGCCTCCCATTTCCAAGCAATCTGCCTCTGACATCTGATCCTGGGGGGCCATGGGAAAGGAAGGGCTCTCGCTGCGACGGGCTTCCTGGAAGGACAGGACAACCCAGGGGGCAAGGGGCCCCAGAAGGGCCTTAGGCTTCTCGGCTCTGACGGGCAGCCAAGGGACAGGCAGGGGGGTTCCTTGCCCACTGCAGCTTTTCACTTGAGTTTTGCAGGACCTATTCATGGTGATGCACCTATTTGGGGGGTGCTGTGCAGCACCTTGGATAGCTCCCATAATGCTTAGAAGAAATGTCACAACAGATGAGGCAGAGTTGGCAAAGTTTCCGTTCATCTCCTTGGAAAGCTGGTTGTGTGGAGCTGCCCAGGCAGATGTGGCAAAATCTAGCCTCCCCTGCCTGCAACCCTCTTTGGGCCGCAGCACCCATCATCCCCAGCCAGGCCTGCAGGGCAGCTGGCACCTGTGCTGGCAGGTGGGTGGAACCCACCTCATTTCCTTGTTTTCAGGACTGAATTGCTATGGGTCTCATCATCCTCCCCTGACCAGGAAACATCACGTGTTCAGGGACCTGGGCAGAAAGGTCCCTCCATGAACCTCCGGCTGCTGAGCTGCACCTGCCAGTGTGTTTCTTCTAAGAAAAAGGTTCTGCCTTTTGCCACAGGCCATAGCGGAGTGCTTGTGTGTGCGAGCTTTGCGCACAGGTTTCTCGGCCATGCTCACAACAGCCCTGCAGTGTGGGCTGAGATTCTCCCCCTCCAACGCAGGTGGAGGGTGGAGGCGAGGAGGAGAGGTGCTGAGGCACCCCTTGTAGTCACAGCTGGAAAAGGGGGCCCTGCTCTTGCGGCCGGACGGTCAGTCCCGGCTTCTTGGGCAGGTCCCAAGGCCATGGAGCGCTGCTCCGCTGTGTGCCCAGAAGGAACGCTGCAGCAGCCTGCCTGCCTGCCTGCCTGGGGACAAGGCCGCTCCCTCTGCTCGCCTTGGAAGCTCCCTCTGCTCGCCTTTGCTCAGAGCAATGAGGGCTGGAATCCCACCTTGGTCTGGAGGGAAGGGTTAGGGTTAGGTGGGAAAGCGCCCACTCGGCGTGCCAATGGCCCCAGTCACTCTGCGGCCGCCGCAGTGCTGGGACCTGGAGAGCTGCTGGTCAGATTCCCGTGAAGTTCCAGACCTCAGACGTGGAGCTTCACAGCTCTCAAGAATCCAACAGTCTCTCTCCCCCGTCTCCGTCTCTCTGCTGGGGTTTAGCATTCTGGGCAGGTCATTGCTTGGAGGGGGAGAAGAGAGACGCTCCAAGGAGCCAAATGTAAGAAAAGCAAGAGATCCAGTTCCTCTTGTTTTGCTCAAAATCTGCAAACGGTTAAGGAGCAGTGCCCGTATGTTGCTGCCTTGAGTGAGCCAGTAAACAGCTCCTGCCTCCTCATTTTTTCCAGGCGACGTGATCAATTCCTTTGCGTCTGCATCCCCTTCCCCCACATGCTGCTGGGAGCCCCGCGGAAGGAGGTGCGACCCCCGAGCCACACGGGGAGGGACCAACAGGGCTGCCTCCCTCCATGTTCTCTGGGACAAGCTGACCTCGGCTCGGAAGGGTCGCTTCTTGGACTCCCATCTCCCAGCTGCTCCCTTTGTGAGGGGCCGGAGCACCAGAGCCTCTGCCAGCCTAGCCAGGGGGGCCCGGGGCCAGATGCATCTGGCACGAGAAGAAGGCACAGCTCAGGCACGGGGATGCATCTATGCCTAAAACCTGAGTGCCTCCTGTCCAAGACACCCAGCAGCAGGGCAGAAGTTTTTCATTTAGAACTTGGAAGAAGACCTTCAGGTGGGGAGATCTGCCGTGGTCCAAAAGTCAGCACATTCCAGGGCAATCTGCTGCAACGGGGACCCTCGGGGGCCCGGGGGCCTGCTTTCGGCAGCTGCATGGCAGGGCAGGCAGCCTCCGGGAGACTCGGGTCTCCACGTGGCAGGTGTGGGCCTCAGAGAGCCCTTTGCTAGCGCTGCCGCTGCCTGCAAACTCCGAATTTGGGTGTTCCTTCAAAGGAGTTTATTCTGAAGAAAGGAAAAGGAAATGCCAAACCTTTGCAGTTTTCCAAAGCGTCTGGGACATGCGCAATGCCCCTCCCCCAGCCAGGCAGCTGCCAAGTGGAGTGCCGGCCTCTTTCCCTAACTCAGCTCTCCCCATCCTGGCACCCTCTGGAAGTGCCGGACTACAACTCCCAACATGCCCCTGGGGGCATAATGGGCCATGTAGTCCAACCTAGCTGGGAGTGCTGGGTTTGGCTGCAGCCCCGTTTTGCAGCCAGAGCGAGTCAGACATTGGCACGGAAGTTGGGCTGGCACCCGGCCAACGGGATGGCCGCCTTTCCTCACGAGCGCAGGCCCCAAGTGTCCGCCCCCCCCCCCCATATTCCTTGGAATTGCGGGAATTGTGAAGGGAATTGTGGAGAGACAAAGCTGAGGCCTGACCAGAGGGGGACCCTTCCCACCGGAGAGGTGGCATCATGAGGGGAGGGGAACATGGGTCGGCTCCCTGGGAACTACCACCCTACAGGCCAAGGGGGAAATTATCCTTGGGGAACATTTGATTCTGCCCCACTGTGAGCCTCTCTGGCATCCCCCCATCCTTGGGAATGAGAGGGGCCCCAGTCTCAGTGATGCTGCACCAAGGGTGGGCAACTCACAACCCGGGGGGCTGCATGCCGCCTGCCCGATCTCTTGTGCTTCCCTCGCATCACTGAAAGTTGGTGTGGGGATGGGAACCCAGCCAGGTTTGCCTTGGCTGGCTTTTCCAGGAATTCAGCTGCAGACCGCTGATCTATTGCTGAGCTGTGGCGCATGGGCTGCGTATGTGTCTATGAGGGGATGGACCCCAGTTCCTGGAAAGTCCCCCACACCACAAATTGCACCCCAGGTTCTATTGATAGGCATAAATTAAGCTTCAAGCAGGAGGTGTTGAAGGCTGACCTTGTGTAAGCAAAGCAGGGACCCTAGCACTGAGCTTATGGCCAAAACTTAAAGTAAGACTCTAGTCCTCATGGCCCAAGTGCCCACTGAAATAAAATAATGGAAAATGGCCTGATGCCTTGTCAGATCACTGATCCACCCAGCCCAGAATGGCCTCACTGATTTCAGTGGCTCTTCGGGGTTGGCACTGAAGTCTCACCCAGCCCTTCGTGCAGATGGGGAGCTGGGGAGCCCTGCGCTCTGCCCCTGGAGCTGCAGCCCTTCCCTGCCCGGTGCAGCTTGCAACATCAGCCAGGAGACCAGGTGGGCTGCCGTGGCCAACAGGCTGAAGAGGCAGCATGGATGAAGACGAAGACGATGAGGAGGAAGGAGGCAGGAGTGCTTCGTGGTTCTCTCTTTTGGCACAGGCAAGTGCACACCGATCCAGGGAAGCTTGGATTTGCCTGGGCTCCTTCCCAGCCCACAGTGACTCATCCTCGTGCTAATTTCACTGGACTTTCGTGGCATAGCTTGCTTGGAGCAGTAGAAGTCGTTCTGCTCGTTACCTGTCCCCAGACACAGAACAAGCCGTGCGTTTCCAACAAAAGAACTGGACCAGCTCGTCCAGCATCAACCTCATCGAAGGCTGCAGCAAAATAAAAATGCTCATTTTGTCTTTGGGCCGTCCCTGTGTGTGGCTGGCCTTGTTTTCTATTTATACAACTCCGACGTGTCTGCTGTTCATGATAATTTTCTGAGCTGGGGCCAAGCAGGCTTTTGCAAACCGCTTGTCCTCTTCATTGTTGGGGCCACATCCAAACGAACCGTCCCTTTCCCCTTCCTTACAAGGTTGCTCCCTCCCTCCGTCTTGTGCCCCGAGGGACTCTGTGCACCTGCCTCCCCCGTGCACAGCTGGCTCTTGCGTATTGAGCCCCGTGCCACAGGCAGGCCTGTTCTGTGCCCCACAGGGAGCCTTCCAGCCCTGCTGGCACAGCCGGCTGCCTCCTTGGTCCTTTGCCACCAGCAACATCAAACGACTTCTCTGAAGGGGAACACGATCTTTCTCTTGCTGTTTTCAAGGCCGTCATCCAATCAGAGGTCTATTGTAGCTCAGGGTGAGGGTGAACCGGATCAGGATGTGTGGACATTGTTGGGTCCAGTGTGGACTACAGCTCCCATAATCCATGGCCTGCTGCTGAGGTTGAAGGGAGTGGAAGCCCCAGGCATCTGGAGGCTCCCAGCCCTCCTTTCTGCAAGGCCAGGACGGCTGAATCCTGTTCAGCCAAGGGCCAGTCTTGGAGAAGCCCTCCGGATCCACCTTCTGGAGGTGGCAGGACCAACAAGGAAGGGAGAGAGGCCAAAAAACCAACCCAGTTTAGCCAAAAACTCAGACTGTGAAACTTCAAGTAATGAATTTCAACCTCTTCGAAACTCGCAGATGATACTAAAACTGGAACAGTGGCCACAACTGAGGAGCAGGTACTCCAGATCCAAAAGGATCTGGACAGGCTATGGAAGTGGGCAGGAGACAACAGGATGGTGTTCAATGCAGATAAGTGCGAGGTCTTGCACTTGGGGCATAGGAATGGGTGTCATAAGTACAGGTTAGGGACAAGGGGCTGGAGAGCAGCACTTGTCAAAAGGACCTCAGGGTGCTGGTTGACTGCAGGCTGAACATGAGCCGGCCGTGTGATGCGGTGGCCAAGAGGGCGAACGCCACCCTTGGTTGCATAGCCAGAAGTGTGGTTTCTAGATCGAGAGAGGTATTACTACCACTCTACACGACTCTGGTGCGCCCGCAACTGGAGTATTGTGCTCAGTTTTGGGCCCTTCATTACAGAAAGGATATAGCCAGGTTAAAGTCAGTGCAGCGTAAGGCCACAAGGTTGGTGGCCAGTTTTCAGGGGAAGCCGTATGAGGCAAGACTGAGGGAACTGGGTCTCTTCAGCTTGGAGAAGACTCAGAGGGGATATGTTGGCAACATACAGGTATGTGAGGGGGTGTCACATGGAGATGGGGAGAGGCCTGTTCTCCTCTGCAGAGGAAGGCAGGACATGTTCCAATGGAGCAAAGCTCAGGGAACCCAGGTTCCATTTGGATGCCAGGAAGCACTTCCTGACAGTCAGGACCCCGAGGGTGTGGAATGGGCTTCCACAGGAGGTGGCTGAGGCCCCATCGGTGAGGGTGTTCAAGGACAGGCTGGACATGCATATGGCGGGCATGTCATGAGCAGAGCTGGCTGGAGCTGGAGGTCAGACTAGATGGCTGGGGAGACCCCTTCTGACTCTCTCTGTTTCTATGTTACTTCAAGCAAGCTATTCTCCATAAGAGCTACAGAGATCCTCCAGTGACCAATTACTCCTAACTGGAACCCAACCCTGAGTAACAGGCGCCAGCAACAAACCACAGAGGAGGGCTGTTTGCTTCTTGTCCTACAGGAACTCTGCTGATGTCCATTAGCTCAGCTGTCCATAGGGACCTACCTTACAGGAGTGTTGTGCCAGGGACCAGAGCAAAAAGGGCCACCATGGAGCACAGAGCCTGTGCATCCAGATCAGCCCTATCAGAGAGAACTTGTCCTACTAGAGGAAAACCATAAACCCTGAAAGTTTCAAAAGGCTTGAACACCCTCATTTGGTTGTTTAGAATTTTTCTCTTCTTTTGTGGTCTGGAGGGATGTTAAACTCCTAATTATGCTGTGCTTGAGTTGCAACTAGCAGTCCCTGGCCAAGGAGAGGAGGAGTCTGTCCGAATCGATCCGTGCAGCGCAGCCCCCTCCTGGCTCCTTCACCCTCCTTGCTTGCCCCCTTAAAGCTGCCAAGGCAGAATGCAGATGTGACAGCTGAAGCTGCTGTGCAGGCCCCAAACCCTCTGCTCCCACCTGCCTGCCCCTCCGGGACCTCTAGATCCCCCCCAGACCCCATCAGAGCCTCGGGAGATCTCCTTCGGCCGATATTAACATCTTGGCCTTTTATCCAGGTTCTGCCATTGTTAACTGACAGCAATAATACCCTTCAAGTGGACCCACTAAGCCAGGGCTGCTGGAGGGCCTCTGGAGCCACATCCACGTCCAGCAGCGGTCCAAGCGCGCCTCTTTCAGCCGCAGGGCTCGGCTCCGCTGCTGAGAGGCTTCCCCGCGCTGTCCTTCCAGGGGTGGGCGGGGCTGAACGCAAAACGGGGCGGGGACAAAATATCCCAACTATCAGCCCCCTTGGGGCCTAAAAGCGGGGAAGCTGCCGAGCTGGTGGGGCGCGGGGGCCCAGCCAGGCCGGGGTCCCCCTCGTGCTCGGCTCGCGCTTTCGTGCGTGCGCTGCGGGTCGTGGTGTGGCATTTAGGGGAGGTCCTGGGGCTGAGCCCCCCGCTGGGCCTTGGCGTGCTCCCCTTGCACCCGCGAGTGCCGAGTCACACGTGCTTCTCCCGGGCTTTCTGGCACCCGTGCTCGGTCGTACCAGCGCGCCAGGCTTTGCAGCCGCTCGGGGGCAGGAGGGCGCGAAAAGCGCGGCTGGCACCGGCAGCAGCGAGCGCCCACCGCGGCGCTGCCCGCGGGCGTCCGTGCCCACGCACGACGAGGCGACGCGTGGCCGCGCCGCCAGGGAGAAGGCGAGGCGCGGGGGCGCCGGCGCCGGGCGGCCCCCGAGATGCCCCTGGCCTGGGGACGCAGCCCGTGCGAGAAGGGCGCCCGTGGCCGCTGCCAGCGCCTCTCCTCCCATCCCGGCGCGCCGACCCACGCAGAGCCGATTTCACGCTAACCCCTTTAATCAAGAACACCCTCGTTTCCTTCTGGGGGCGGAGAGGGACCGAGCCAGAGCGCGGCGCGCAGAGCTCGCACGTGCCCCTCTCCGCCCGGGGGACGCGCGCCAGCGCCCGGACGCGCCGCGCCGCGCAGCTCAGGACGCGCCTCCCGAGGCCGGGCTCGGGCCCTTCCCCGCCGGCGTGAGATCACTTCCAGCTCCGGCGCACTCCAGCGGAGCCTCTCCCGGGGCTTCTGCACCGACGCGCGCCCCCGAGGAGGCGCCGCCGCTGCCTGGGCAGTGAGGCGGAGAGGTTGATCGGGGTGAGCTCAGCGAGGGGTTGCCCTCTCTTAGCATCACAGTTCCTTCCCCGCACCCCCCCCCGCCCCAGCCCGCCATCGCTAATATTTTCCAAATGTGCACGTTGATTAATTATTTCCAGAGCGTATGAATGAAGGGTGTCCAGAGAGCCTGGATGTCTGAAGACTCCCCCTTGTGTCTAATCAGAAGAAGAATCCAGCCGCACCGGAAAAAAGATGGAAGTGCGTGGCCCTGCGCTTAGCGAGAGCGGGGAGCTTCGCACACCTGTGGCTATCGAATGGTGTCTCAGCGGCATGGATGGGCCCTTCCAGATCACACATGTGTGAGTGTGCGTTGAATGAATCCCGCATGCAGTCTATATTTCATTTATGCAATAAATCTGCTTGGAGCCTCTGTCTGCAAACGTGGTGCCTTCCAGATGTGCTGGCTGAGTGCCCTCAGCCCTGCCCCCACCAGCCAGCGCAACATCGTGAGCCAATGGAGACTTTTAAGGGTGCCAGAGTAGCACGGCCCCAGTTCATGGCCTAAACCCCAGCTATTTTTTCTGGGCAGCCTGCAGGGGCAGTCCCACATACAAGGCACTGCAGTAGCCTAGCCCAGATGTCACCAAGGCAGGGAGAAGTGTGGCTGGGCTGGGCTGGGCTAGCCCTGTCCAAGAGATCTTCAGGACAGCTCTTGGCAGGATGCAGAAATATGGCTAGGAGTCTGAAAGGAGTGATGCAGGAAACAACATGAGGGAGAGTTGAGGGTGCCGTCATCCTGAGCTTGCTTTTCATGGCAGCTGGCCATTCTTTAAAGTGTGTATTTATTGCAGCAATGGGGGTTTTTTTGCCTTGGACATTTCATGCAAAAAGACAAAGTATACATCTAAATGATAAGGAATTACAGGAAACATAGTAACAGAGCAAGTCAGAAGGGGCCTCCCAGGCCATCTAGTCTGACCTCTGGCACCAGCCTGCTCTGCTCACGACATGCCCACCCTGGAAGTGCAGCTCAAGGTTCAAGGAGGTCCTTCGTCCAGCGTATGCCAGGCCCCAGTGGAGCAGGCGGCAGAAGGTCCAAGGAGATTCTGCCAGGACTTCACCCAGTTTGACGCCTGCCCAGGGGCTGAGCTGGCCCTGTCCTCTGATCAGGTTGCAGCATCAGAAGCAGTTCAAAAGGGCATCCATTTGAGAGCAAGGCATGCAGAGCTGTGTGCTTTTGTGACAAAGTTGAACTGGGAAAATAGAGGCACCCTTAAATGTAAGCTGTTATCCGTGCATTGTTAAAGCATGTAGACCCCCCCCCAGCCTGGAAGTCGTGCACCTCACGAAGGGTTTCCAGAGCAAGGATGCTGTTGCAGCGTCACTTCTAGAGCCGTCTCCCTCCAGTCAGAGCTTGTCCTGCCCTGGAATGAGCTGGTGCTCATTAAAGTTTGGTGCGGGGGAGTTTGGTGTGGAGCTGAGCGCCAGGCCTCCCTTTGCCCTGGTGGAGCTGTGGAATTTCCGAAGCACAAACAATTAGAGGGAAGGTGGACTCCGTGTGCGTGTCGGGGCTGGGAGGGTGCTGTGCGGCATGGATCGAGCAGGACTCTGCCTCCGTCCAGCAAGAGGAGATGGCCTGGGAGCACAGCCCGCTTCTAGTGCTCGGGCTCTGCCCTGGAGGAGAGGCTGCCGGCGGCAACAGACTGAGCTGGAGCACGTGGTCTAGGGCAGATACTCCTCTCATGTCCCTCTCGTCTATGGCCAAAGCTCTCTGTGTGGCTCGCACTGTGGGGGCCTGCGAGCCGCTCTGGGCTCCTCTGACGCAGCGGCATCCTAGTCCTGGGAGAGGCTTCTGCTGCCCTGCCCCGCCACTTTCTTCTTCCCCTCCCCAACCCGGTCTCAGCCCCACGAATGGCCTGCTGGGCAGGCTGTCATTTCAGAGGCCCACTGCTAAAGCGGGCCTGGGCACAGGGCTGACCCAGCAGGCCACGCCAAGGGCTCCCTCTCGCCGAGAGTCTCCCGGCTCTTTTCCTCACGTGGACACACCTAGGGCCCAGCGCTCGGGCACAGCGCTCCCCCAGTGACATTTCTGGGCATCCCTCCTTCCTGGGCCTCTGCAAGTTGGCCCGGAGGCGCTGCCGGTTGCTTGGTGGGTCAGCCCCGAGTTGCTGAAGGGAACTGTGTGGAGCCCGTGGGGGTGCCAGGCGGCCGAAGCCGTGGGTGCCTTGGACGAGGCCTCTGAGGCCACTCCAAGATGTGGGGGGCAGCCCACACCCTGGCGACCCCCAGGGGCCTCACGCCGCTGAGGAGGCGCCAGGGCGGCTGCATCCTCTCTGGCAAAGCCGACAGCGCAGCACCGGCATCTTTGTGGCTCTGCGTGCGCTCATGTGGCACACTCCTGTGGCATGCTTCTCCACTCATCAGATCGGATGATTCGTTCACTGTTTTCGCCAGCGCTGGGCAAGGGGAGTGATGTCACGGGGCTCCCTTGTCGGCCGGGTCTGGTCCTGCCCTGCCCTGCCTGCCGTGCCGTCGCTCAGGCCAGCGATCTCCAAGTCAGCGCTCGCGCTGTCCTTCTGCTCGTTCAGCCATTTCGATGCTGCCGAAAAAGTCCGGCATTGGCTTCGGCCTCACCCAGGACACCTTTGAGCCTCAATGCCCCAATGAGAAGCACTGAATGAAAGTGAGGACAGCCTTTTAGAAGGGGGAGATTGTTAGAGCAGGGCCAAGCCCCACAAGGGTGTCCCTGGGTCGGCGCAGTCACCCACGGGCAAGAGTCCCTCCCAGACTCTCCTCTTTCTTGTGGACAGCTTCTTCTTGCTCTGCCCAGACATTGGTGTGGGGAGGAGGAGGGACAAGGGACAACCCCACGCCAGCTCCCCTGCCAGCAAAGCAATTGGCAGCTCTGATGGGACCGAGGAAGAGGGCGAAAGCAGACCGAGAGGGGGCTGCAAGAGGGAGCGCACAGAGGCGCCAAGGAAGGCCGCCCTTGGGCTGCTTGCGCAGGGCATTTCCAGATGGTTCCCCCGTGGCAGAGGCACAGGAGGCCTTCCTCACTCCTCCTGCCTCGTATGCTGCATCTTTGTTAGATTGTAAGGCAGACTGGGGGCTGTCACGCTGAGTGGATTTTATAGCCGCCACCCCGGGAACGTTTTGGCCGAGGCATGGCGAGCAGATACTTCCAGCAAAGAATCCACAAGTCAGCAAACGCTCATCTTCTACTTTACTCTGCAGCCTTTCCACCTGCATCTTATAAACCAATATGACAAGGAAAGGCGCATGCAGCTGATCATTCTGGGGTGTTTGGGCCCTGTGACATGGCGACGCATCAGCTCGGCCACAGAGTTGGCATTTTATCACAAAGCCTTCCGCTGAGTCTGCTTCCTTCTGTCTCCCGTGGCTCCCCTGGAAGCGAGTCAGCTCTTGCCCCCTTGATGCTGTCAGGTAGCTCAGAGGACATGACTCCTGATGCTTTCAGAACTAAACTCATTTTAGCAAAGTTGTGGCGGGACACTGCTGCTCGACAAACGCTCATGGAGCCCCCAGACGACATGAGCCTTGGAGGAAGTCCAGATCATCCGGAGAGAGTTAGAGGCTATAGCATGGGAGTGGAAACTTGCCCAGGCATTCTGAAAATATGGCATGCATACAGTTTTCCTAGGCTCTGCTCGAAAACAAAAGGATCAGACCCAACAAGACTGAAAACTATCTTTTCCAACAGGAGCGAGCTGGTGGAGTGTTTGGCATGAAAAGATTCAGCCTGTGCCATGGAAGGAAGTGAATGGCCTGTTTGTTGGCTTGAGGATTGTGGTGTTAATGCAGCCTGAGATCGCATTGGCCACTTTTGCAGTCATATCATGCTGCTGGCTCACGTTCACCTTATGAACAGCTGCAACTCCGAGCTCTTGAGTGGTGCTGTAGTTATCCCGGCCAATGGCTGAGGCATATTTCTGTTACAAATCAGAGCAGTGTGTGAAAAGATGCATTAGTGCAAAGTGGCTGACTCACAGCTTGGCGTCTTCTTTTCCATATGCACATGTGCAAACACTCAGGTTGTCACGGGCAGCTCTGCTGTGTGGACCCTCCTCATCAGGGGTCTGGCTCTTTCGCAGTGGAGGTGCCCATGGTCTCATTCATCTTCTCCGCTCTTGAGTCTTCACCGACGCGTCACGACCGTTCCGTTTTTGAGAGCTCTTGACAGGAGTGGCATGGTTTGAACTTCCCTGCTTATTTTCGTTTGTGTCTGCTACTTTACTGTTTGTTGGTCTTTGCTAACGTTTGATGTTTTAGACTTGTTATGCTCTCGTTTTACAAATGGCACTTTGCAAATCCTTTTTTTCCCTTTTTGATGGAAAAGCACTCTAAAAATGCTTTCAAGCAAGAACAAATGCAGTGGGTGTCACTGGCAGCACCTGCTGCCTTCACTGCGGATTTTAAAAAAGCACCCAGGCAGAAACTCCGGGGGCTTCAGGGCACCATTTCCTGAGGACATCAACAGGAAGGGAAAATCCCCCCCCCCATCTCATTGCTTCGGTTAACTGAGACTTCTACACTACCCAGACAGGGGCTGTGCCCCCCCCCCCGAACCTGGTGAGCTTCTAAAATGCATGTCTGGAGCCCCCGCCACACACACGCACACACACACACACTCTCCTTGGATGGAGCTGTAGCTCCTCCCAGCACTCTGGCAGGAATGCCCACTAATTAGTAACAGGAAAGTCCCAGAACTGGGACACGAGAGGACATGCAGGGAAAGAAGCAGAATTCTCCCACGTTCCAGTGAGCAGCCCTAGAGGGCCAGTGCAGGGAACTGGTCTCTGCCAGGGGTGCTGCAGCCCCCCGTGCGTGGTAGAACCGGCGCTGAGCAAGGGCTGCAGAGGCTGCTCTCTCCGGTCCCCTCCTGTTTTATTCCTCTCTGTTGTGTAAACTCAAAAGACAGCTTTGTGCCTCATGAACCTTCTTATGCAGTGGTCAAGAGGGCGAGCACCACCCTTGGGTGCAGAGCCAGAAGTGTGGCTTCTAGATCGTGAGAGGTGTTACTACCACTCTACACGACTCTGGTGTGCCCGCAACTGGAGTATTGTGTTCAGTTTTGGGCCCCTCATTACAGAAAGGATATAGCCAGGTTGGAGTCAGTGCAGCGTAGGGCCACAAGGATGGTGGCTGGTTTGCAGGGGATGGGGTATGAGGCGAGACTGAGGGAACTGGGTCTCTTCAGCCTAGAGAAGAGGAGACTCGGGGGATCTGTTGGCGACATGCAGATATGTAAGGGGGTGTCACACGGAGGTGGGTCATGACCTTTTTTTTTTCCTCTGTGGTGGAGCGCAGGACATGTTCCAGTGGAGCCAAACTCAAGGAACCAAGATTTAGGGTGGATGCCAGGAAGTACTCCCTGATGGTTAGGACCCCGAGGGCGTGGAATGGGCTCCCACGGGAGGTGGTTGAGGCCCCATCGGTGAGGGTGTTCAGAGATAGGTTGGACATGCACATGGTAGGCATGTCGTGAGCAGAGCCAGAGGTCAGACTGGATGGCCGGAAAGCCCCTTCGACTTGCACTGTTTCTATGTTTCTATGCCTGTCCACACCAGGCGGGCAGTTTCCTCTGGAACGGTGTTCGTGGCAAATTGTGCAGAGGGCATGACGCTCTTTTCCTGCCTTTGTGTACTGCTGTGTTTGGACAACTTTTTGGTGACCAAATGTTGAAGGACCTCCCAGAAAAGCTCTGCGTGTCTGCACATTCGCACCACCTGTGACCGTATACACCCGTGTGTGGCAGCTGCTCTGCTTGCTGGTGCTGTTTTGTGCCAGTGGTGTGAGGTTGTAGGGTCATGTGCCCCCTAAGGAGACTGGATTTGTCCTGCAGCCCCGGGGCTGCATCCTGCTCTAGCCCACCACAGGTGCTTGCACGTCACACAGTGGGTGGTGCTGATGACCTCCACGGAGGGACCTCTGCCCATTATGGACGTGTGTGGACCTCACCCTGCGCCCCAGGAACCCAGAAGGAGGGAGCTGCAACACAGATGGGCTTTGCCTGGCCCGAGTCTCGGTCTCCCTCTCCCAGAGCCCCAGAGCGGGCTGTTTCTGAATTGCCCTTCTATGTCGTCATCTCCTCCTCCTCCTCCTCCTCCTCCTCCTCTGCCGCCTGCCAAAGATGGCTGTCAAAATGCAAAAAACTGAGATGTGCTCTCACCCTTCTGAAATCTCCCAGACATTCCTGTGCTTGCATTCCTTCCTCTCATCTCAGTCAGTGTTGCTCAGGGTGGTTTTCCACTTCAGGGGTGCTTTCGTGCTGCGGGGGAAGCTGGATCCTTTTCCGCATGGAGCATGAAGCCCTGCCAGGGCTTGGCCAAACGCTTTCGCCCCTGCTTCCTCCAAAATGTCAAGTCTTGGTCTTCCCTTGTTTCCATCCCACCCGCCTACCCCCACAGAGCCTCCAGTTCCCGGTTCGCTTGAAGGGGATGGCAAGGAAGAAGAGAAGGGAGTGCTGGATTTGGGGGAAGCCTGGGTAACCATGAGGGCATTTCTAATGTGGAAAGAGGCAGCATGGTCCAGTGGTTAGCCTCTCCCCCCCCCCCCCCCCAACGCACACATACTCACCACCCAGCAAGAATGTCAGGAATGCCCTGACTCAGATGTGGCCTGGACCACGGATGACCTTGGACAGTCATGCTCTGGGCCTAACTCGCCCCACAGCTATGGGGAGGAAAAGATGTGGGGTGGAGGTAGCATGCAATAAGCACATGTGGGTGGGATGTCATAAACCGTGCGATGCCAGACAGTTCTCAATTACGGAACCAGGCAAGGCCGTCGGACCGCTTTGCCAGAGCTTGTTCTGCTTGGGAGCATGAATGTGTGGCCGAACATGGTTGAGTGTTGATTAGGCATGTGCCGAGAAAACCGCGGCACGGGGCACTAGCCAGGGGGAGAAGCGGGGTTGCCCAGAGTGCCTGTCTGGAGACATCCTGCCGGGGGCTCAGCCAGTGTTCCCCGCAAGGGCTTTCCCCACGTTCTGCTGCCCTTGGGCGGCAGGTACGCTCCACCCCGCAGCACAATGGGTCAAGTTCTCTTGTGCCCCCCCGACACCCCCTGCAGGGTCTGTTACACTGGAATGCTCATGTGCATCACGGGCCTGCTGCAAAGTGGGGACTTGTTTGGGGGCACCTGGAGGCCAAGAGCGGCTCCAGGAATCCGCACGAGTCCTGGGCACCTTTCTCTCATGCTGCCTGAAAGCTCTTTCTTGAGTTATTTACAATTTTTGCACTTTGCAATTGAAAAAACTGATGTTCTATGTCGTCATCACACCTCTCTCCCAGCACAGCTCACAGTGTCCTGGGCCTCCTCTCTATTTTATCCTCAAAACCAACCCCGTGAGGCAGGCAAGGCTGAGAGTGAGCAATCGGCCCATGGGGGCTGAGTCGGGCTGGGAATTGCATCTCCCAAGTCCTGGCCCAACTCTCTAGCCAGGACAGCACACTGGCTCCTTAACAGCATTTTGGTACCTGTCCTTTAGGGGAAGGAGAGAGCGGCAATGAGTCAGGCTGGGGTGGTGCGGTTTCCTGTCTTTTTACCCATTATTCCAATCCATTTCTACATCAATGTGCAATTTAGAAGAATGGGTGGGCTGCCCTCTCAAATCCTCTCTCAAAATGTATAGTTGAGTATGAGAGAGAGACACACACATGCAGGTGTGTTGGCCCATAAGGAACATTCCAGAGAACTTGAAAATGTTTTATTATTTGGTGACATTTTGGTTGTTCCTAATAAAGGCATTGGAATAAATATTTTGGAATAGTTCAATATGCATTTAAGTGTGTTGTGCATTCCCAAAATGGGTTGTTTTGTCCTCACAAGGGGCCTGGCAGGGGAACCAAGATCCCTGTTCAAAATTGTCTCACAGTAAAAGAGGCCGCTTGGATTATTTAGTTTTGCAGAGTTCAGTTCTCAGCAGGCAGTGAAACGAGACACAAAAATCCTGCTTTCAGTGACCAAACTTTTAAAAAATCTTATTATTTTAAGCAAATAAACTTGGAACTGGAGAAACAAAAGCCCTCTCCCCGTCGAGCTGGCAATGAAACCATCGGAGGAGGCTGACCAGCTCTCACCCTGGACTCATGCCCTGTTTGGAGGTATGGACTCACCCCGCACAGCAGCACAGGGCCGGTTCTGCTCCCTCCCGAAGCCCCCCACCTGGACAAAAACGCTGCTTGCCCTGGATTGGCCCCTTGGGATCCGTTTGCCGCACCAACGCATGGCCATGTGTGGGCCGAAAGCACATGCAGTTTCCCATAACCAGACCTCTCTGGCTGTCAGCCAGCGCATTCGGAGGGCACTCAGCTGGGGTTGCTCACAGAGCCCTGCGACAGGACAACCTTCTCTGATTCCCTTTTGGGCAGCAGACAGAACGAAAGGGGCTTTCACCTCTCATTTGGGTTCACAACAAGCCTGGGTGGGAGGGTAGACGAGAGTGATCAACCAAGAAAGCCCCAACAGACTGAATGGGGCATGGACCCATGGGAAGTGCTTGGGGGTTCCATGAATGGAGCCAGCAGGAGCGGGGGTCAGACTAGATGGCCCAGGGGACCCCCTTCTGACTCACACAGTTTCTCTGTTGCTAAAGGTGAACATTCTGGGCACAGAGCTGAAAGCAAAGCACAAGAGACGCAGAGCGTACCGTTTCCTTTACTGACTGTCGACATGCTCTCCCACCCAGTCCCCTCTTGCAAGGGGTCCCCTGAGCTCCATTTAGCTCCACAGCGATCCTGCGAGGCAGGTCAGGCGTCCAGTGGGTGACTGGCCTGAAGCACCTTCATGGCTGAGGGGGACATGAGCCCCGGTCTCCCAGGCCGGGGGGCCCTGCTGTGCCCCACTGGCTTTCCAGGAAACAGTGGACAATAGAGGACAATATTCCTGGAGCGGCATCTGAAGATGTGCCGCCAAAACACGGCTTGCAAACACACCGAGCAGCCATGAGAATCATTCTCCGCCTCTGGTGCGGCTGCAGGGAGCTTGTGTTGGCTCCCCGTTAAGGCTGGGCTTGGTCCCAAGACCTCCAGCTACTGACTCTGCTCATGCAGGGATGCGCACAGGCAGGGAGGTGAGCGGGCGCCTCGCCTTGGGGGCCAAGGGGCCGGTTGTGTGGAAGAGTCCAGCTTCCCGGAGGGCTTTAGGTACGTATGTGTAGAGGCACCAGCAGTATTACGGAGGGGGTCAGAGTCCCTGCCCACACTGACACTCGAAAAGGCACAGCATCAAGGGCGGGGATTGCGAGGGAGGAGGACAAAGGCAGGTTCGTGCACAGATACTTCACTGCAACGCGCAGCTCATGGAAGGGCATCGCAGTGCTGTGCAGGGCCGCTGCTCCCTCTTCTCCCAAACCCTCAGCAGTTGGCGGGGGGGGGGGGAGCTCTGCTGGAAGTGCACTGAGGAATGGCAGGGGCCTGGTGCGTGCTCTGTGCCTGACACGAGGGCTGCCCGGAGCGCCGGCTCGGCCCCTCCGGAGCAGCGGGAAGGGAAGCAGCCCCCGAGCTCCTGCGGGGCGCGCTTCTCCCGGGCTCGGCGCGTCCCACCTTCCGCGCCTTCGGAGCGGCGCTTCTTTCCCCGGGCGCCGCTGCCTGCGCGCTGTCCCGGCGCACCGCGGGCGGGCGAGGGGGCGGCGGGCCGGCTGCCAAGCGGCGGGAGGCGCCCGCCCGCAGGAACGCGCTTCCTCTGGGGGCGGCTAGGAGGGCGCACCTGCCCACCGCGACCCCCGCCCCGTGGGAGATGCCGCCGGGCCGGGCCGGGCCAGCAAGAGCGAGGGCGGCGCGGCCAGGCTCGGCCCGCGCGGGGCAGGGGCGGTGGGGTCGCGCCAGGCGGCCCGGTGGCTCGCAGGGGCGCCCGCCTGGAGCCAGGTCCGCTGTGTGCGCGCCGCCCAGCCTCCGTCCGTGCCGGCAAGGGCAGCCGTGGCACGTGGCTCGTCTGTGCGCTGCAGCGCGCAGGCTCATGCGGGGACGCGGGGAGCACCCACTGCGGCCTCGGGAGTGGTGGGCCGAGGCTCCGAGCAGGCTGCCGGCGGGCCCTGGCTGCTTGGCCGTGCTCCGCGCTCCCGCTGCATGTTTGAGCAGCCGTCCCGTGAGGAAAACCTGCCCCCGACGTGAAACACGTCGCTCTCCCTGCGGGGCTGGCTTGGAACCAGCGGCCGGCCCTGGCGCGTCCTTCATGCAGAGCCAAGGCAGCCCGTGCAGGGATGCGTGTGGGCGGTGGGTGCCCGGCTTCTGAGGGCCGGACGCCATTTCAGGAAGCTCTTGGGGGTGCCTCCAGGTGTGGGCGGAGCTGGGAGCAGAAGGGGAGGCCCCCAAATCGCTGCACGGGTTAAGTGGACGCTTGGCCAGACCTGGCCTGTGGCTCCAGTTGTCACTTCACAGGGAGCACGTCTGTGTTTGCAAAGTGCTGGCTTGATGTGAGCCACACAGCTTTGGTGGGCAAGGCATGTGTGCGAATGGGAGCGCCAACACCTTTCAGGGGGTTGAGCCCAGTGAGGACGGGGTGGTCTGGCAAGGCCCAGGTTCAGATGTCACAAGGGCCACCAGCGTGGCTCACAGGACCCGGAATGGAATGCCGTTGTCCACACTCTTGCCGGGCTCTTCGTAATCGTTGGGAAGCGAGCTCAGAGAAACGTTCCTGGCAGTGGCCGTGGCTGGGCCTCCGTGGGGCGCTGTGCTCCGCTCACTGGCGAAGACGTCTGCTGTAGGGCCCTGCACGCTTGTGCCTGTCCTCAGCTTCCTGCTTCCCTGAGAAAAGCTAGCCCTGGCTGACATCCGAGCCGACAAGTGGTGCACACTTAGGCTTCTCCTCCTAACGCCTCCGGGGAGCCAAGAGGCAGATCCCATCATTCCCAGCTGCTGGAGGGTTCTGGGCTGGAAAAACCTGCTCTGGACCATCTCTCGATGCTGCACAGGGATGGGATCTCCCTTGGCCCAGGCAGATTGTCAGTTGGGAGCTGGCTGGGCAGCCGCTCTGAGTCCCCCTGCCCCCCACCCACTTCTCTGCCTGGATCCAAATCCTTCTGGATTTAATGAGGCCCTGTCCGTCCACCAGTTCTGGGGGTGCGGGCCGCTCAGTGGTGAAATTGACAGTGCAACGTCCTCCCCAGGGCCAGTCTCATTCGCCGGGCTCTCCAGTTCTTTGGAGCTGGGGGTGGCCGGAAAGGAGAGTCGCCTTCAGACTGTGTCGGGCCGCATGCCTGACAAACATCAGCGGGAGGAACAGCCCCCGGCAGGGACAGAGCGAGGCAGGACAAGGCAGTGTGTTTAGAAAGCTCAAAGTCCCGGACGAGTCTTGGCAGAAGTGCTTGGACAGGAAGTGCCGTGACCCCCACCCCCGCCAGGCCGCATTCGGGCCGCTGGGTGGCTCCGGCCGTCCATCTGAATGGTGCCTCATCGCTGGCCACCACCAGCACCCCCTGCTTCCAGCTGCACTCGTCATGCTTGTCGGCACCCTGGTCTCGGCCACCAGCCCTCCATGTGATCTTCAGCACGGACACATGCCAAGGACCCGCCAAGGCTGTGGCCGCCTGAGCCAGGACAGTCCTCTGGGACAGGCCAGAGGCAGTCTTGCCATGTGACCCCTGTGAGGGTGGCCCCTCGAGAGTCCCTGCGGTCCCCGGCTGGTGCTCCAGCCCCTGCTCGCCACGCAGGGGAGAGCTGGGCAGCCCTGGCATGAGGGGCACGCTTTGGCACCAGCTGCCTGTGCAGCTCGCCTGAGGGCGCAGCCTGGGAGTGGTGTGTGCGGCCCCCGCAGGGCCTTTCGAAGGTGGCATCTCCTCACAAGCCTGGCTCGGCCTCCGGCGTGCCCCCGGCTCCTCGCTCAGGGCCCTTATCCAGGCCAGCCCGCTTCCCGTGGGGCCGGCTTCACAGTGGGCATCACAGGCTCCGGCCAAGGGCCCACCTGACAGGGGCCACCGGACCTGCCCCTCCCACGGCTTGCCTGCTTACCTGCTGCCACCTCTGGTCTCGCAAGTGAGACCAGCCAGAGTGGGGGATGGGATACCATGGCTCAGTGCTCCCCAGCATTCTGCCTCCAAACCAGAGCAGTCATGCCATGAAGCCGCTCTTGCCCATGGGCCCCTGGAGGCTGGAGCCACCCCCCTGCTCATCTTCCACTCCCTTTGGGGTGGACGCGCCACCCGGCAGACCCTTCCGGGGAGGAGAGGCATGCGGCATCACTGCACTGCAAAGGCTGCCTGGGCCCCAGGACTGCTCGCACTCCAACAACGGACACTTCAGGAGCGCCCGTCCTGACTTCCCAGCCTCCGGGTCAGTGTGCCATGCTCGGCCCGCACTGCTCTGGCTCCTTTTCCTCCCCAGCTATCCCAGGTGCCCCCCAGTAGCCAGGAGCTCAGCTGTGGAGAGTGGGCCGAGAGGCTTTGACCCCTGCTGCGAGGGTGCCGACCTGCCTGTAGGCACGTGCCCAGCAGCCCTCCCTGGCAGCGCCCAGCTGCGAGGGCAGGTGAGCCCTGTGAATGTCCTCTCGGCCCCGCTGTGGTCTCGAGAGGGGCTGCTCCTCCGGAGAGTTTGGAAGAAGAAAGACCATGAGCTGTGCTGTGGCAACACACATTTTGTGTGTATTTTGTGAGCACGGCTGTGCATTATTTTGGCTCTGAGTCACAGCTGGTAGCCCACAGAGGTTGGGAGAAAATTCCCTGGAGGTGAGCCTGACACCTAGGCCAGCACACGAGCAGGACATGCATCTGGGACGCAGAGCCCCACTCACCTGGAGGGCACGGCCAGGCTTGGGGGCTGCCTCAAGGGAGGGTGTTCCTCTGAGGCGAGCTCCGAGGGGGAGATGGCTTCGGGTCAGAAATACCAGAAGCACCGGCCATTGTGGCCTGTTGCTCTTGCCAACAGCAGCTGATCCTTCGGGGAGACATTTCAGGCTTGTCAAATGCGGAAGGGTGGCGACGGTGTGAAAGTCCCGTGCAGCCCTGACTGAAGCTTTGCGGAAGACGCTTAACAAGATCCCACAAAACTTCATTCAGAGTGAGGGTTTAACAAAGAATGAACAAATGAATGAACGAACGAATGACAGGCAGACAGGCAGGCAGGCAGGCAGGCAGGCAGACAGACAGACGTAGCAGGAAGACAAGCTCAAAAGTACCCGCAACAGTCCCTGGCCTGAAAACTGCGCTGGCTGTATTGTGGCAGTGAGACTTGCCAGGGATGCCCCCCCTCCCCCGTTCCAGCAGGACTTCCTTCATCCTGGACACCCTGCTGAACACTGGAGAAGGGCTGGGCAGGGCCTCTGGCACAGGGAGAAGAACGAAGGAGCCCAAGCTTTCCTCTCCATGAGACGATCCGCCCTTTCCACAACAGCTAAGCAAGGCCCTTCTTTGCCTGCCTTGGCCTTTTGGACTGCATGTTGCCCCCCTCCCAAGAAATGCACATTTTGCACCTGGTTGCATGTTGCACAAAGAAGAGGCGCGCCATCAGAATGGCGCTGCCCGTTCAGGGTGTGATCTGCAGCTGCCTCTGGGCATGGCTGTGTCCGGTCCTGCCTTGCCAGGCAGCAGCTCCCGGGAGCCTGGGGCTGTCATCTCGCCCAGGCATCTGAGGGTTCAGGACCAGCCTGGGCTGCAGCCGCTGTGGTGCCTGGTCACGGGCGATTTGCCTCGCCCTCTTGCCGGACCCCCTTTTCCTTCTCCAATTGCCCAGCTGTGGACTGCAAGTTCCTGGCAGGCAGATGCCTTTTCTTTATCAGCTGTGGGTTCAAAGAGCTGCTGCCTCTCTCAGCCTACACCTCTCGTGCCCCCTGAGGACACACAGTCTCGACTGCTGCCCAGATGTCTGTGGGTCCAAAGCGCGCTTCCCGCCCTGTCTTCACTGTCCACCTTGGCATGCAAGCAAGCCCCCTTCCCTGCACTCAGGTCCTGGTGCCAGATGGCCCTGCAATGTGGTAAGATGTAAAGCATTTTAATCAAATATTCTCCTTGCTTTCCCAGGCTAGATTCCTAGAAGACAGGAATTTATGGTATAATCCCACTCCAGCCGCGGTGAGAGCCGGCCAAGGTCAACACCATACGGCAGGCCACTCTTGCCAAGCAGAGAGAACAGCCTCACTCTGCGACATGTGGGGGGGGGGGGGGGAAGGAGCAGGGGGGGGGGAGAACAAGAGGAGCTGGAAAGCCGCCCAAAGCAAAACAGGCTTGGAAAGAAAAAGATGGTGACCAAAAGGAAAACAGCAAAGCAGGGACCCCACCCATCTGCCTGGGCCTGCCTCTTGGCTTGGGCCATGTCCGCTTGCTCCAGTGCCAAGCCTTCCTGAACCCCTGGGGTGGCCTGCGAGCGGTGGAGGGGCTTGCCGTGGCCGTGCAGACTGCAGAAATCTCGCGCATGCCCGCTGCCGAACCCCTTGTCACTCAGGTTTTTGCCTCCCTTGAAATGTCTTGGATATTTCGCCATGTCTGTTCACTGCTGAGTGAACTTCTGGCGCTACCATGAATGTCGATGTGCATGCCGAGGCTGCCTGAGGGAGGCTCCGAGGCTTAGGTGGCACGAAAGGCCTGTGTGTGGTCGAACTGATGGCGCAGGTACCTAAGAATTCCGGGAACAGCCATGCGTGGAGTCAGCCCTTGGCCCCCTCTTTTCCCGTGGGCTAGTAGCCCCTGCACTCCCTGCTCTGCAGGGCTGCTCCTGGAGCCATCTTGGTCACTTGTGTGGCTCGGAGTGCCTTCTGCCAGCTGCGGCAGAACAGGGATAACCTGGTTCCATAATCTATGTCCCGGCCCGCTCTGAACTAGATGACTGCAGTGCGTCCCACGTGGGGCTGCCCTTGCCTTCTCGGCATCAGGAAGCGGCTCCGAGCAGCTCCCACTGCGCCATCATGGAAAGGCCCCAATCCAGAGCCAGGTCTCTGCTGCTTGGCTCTGTTGTTTCCTGCTAGCTGAGCTCTGGGGCTCAACACAAGGCGAGCGAGGCTGTGGGGCTTCCTGCCCCTTTTGTGCCTGCTGTTGCCCCTTTCCTCTCTGCCCGGGTGCAGGGCTCCGCAGCTCTGCATGAGGCCGGGGCAGGACTTGCAAAGAGAGGGCAAGGGGGCAGGCCCCACTGCTGCCCACCCCTTTTTGCCGTCAGTGGACCCTTGACCGGGAGACAGAGATGTGAATGGATGGCAAGTCATTTCCTTCTCCTCCCCCACTGTGCCATCTCAGCGTCTCCAGCCCCACACCTGGGCCCCCTCTCGGGTTCCAGAATTCCCCAAGGAATGGCTGCTGGAGGCCAGGCGAACAAGCACGGATGCTTTTCTCAGCTCAAAGGCATTGCAGCTGACGAAGGGCCTGCTCCATCATGGAGCAGCCAAGGCCCTTCCCAAAGACCCCTTCTGGCGGTGGATCCACGAGGATGCTGGACTCGGAGCCGTCCTCTGGCCCTTGCCTGCCTGGCAAGAGAGGCCGCCCCCATTGCCGCCATTGGCAGCCTGTTGAGAGCTGCCTTGCTTCTTCTCTCCTGAGCGGCCTGGCTGAAGGTGGTGGGGAGGCGAAGTGAAGGGCAGCGCGGAGGCTTGGTCAGGCTGAGTTTGGGAAAGCCGCCAGCCTCGAGTCCCTTGCTCAGGCCAGCCGCTGCGGAATCCGCGTTTGCCTCCTCGTGCCCATTCGCATGCCTAGCAGCTGACCCCTCTCTGCGTGTTTGCGATGATCAGGGCCTGTGGGGCAGCATGGCCCCGTGGCGAGAGTGCCGGATTGGCACTTGGGGCGTCCGGGTTCAAGCCCCACTCAGGCATGGAGCCTTCCGGGTGACTTTGGGCTGGGCACTGACTCAGCCTGGCCTGCCTCACAGGGCTGTTGTGAGAATAACCTGAGGAAGGGCAGAGGATTGTGTAGGCTGCTTGGGTTCCTTGCCAGGAAAAGGGCAGGGTGGAAGTATAATATTTGAAATTACAACAGGGCAAAGCTAAGGCCCCAGATGGACCGGGGGCTGAGTTTAAACAGTGGGATGTGGCTGAAGAGAAGACGCCCCCGGGGCCTCTGGAAGTTGCATGTCTTTGGCCCCAGTGCACAGGAATGGGAGGCTTAAGCAGGTGCCAAAAGCAAGGCAGAGGTTGCCAGAGGGCCTTTCTTTGGCTCAGGCAAATCCCCCCCAGATGACACTGCAGTACTTTTGCTGTTCTTGCTGTGTTGAATGGGACTCCGATACCCATCCTTCCCACCAGCACATCTGGATGGCACCAGATTAGGGAAGGGTTCAGGTGGGTGTGTTTGCAGTCCAGTGGGACAGCCCCACAGATGGTGGGGCCAAGTTCCAGGGTCTTGTACACTCGGGCGGGAAATGATTTCCCAGGCAGTGACAAAGGGTAAGGGCACCTAGTCCCTGCCCATGGGCTTACCTGACACGGTACATGAGGAAAAGCGGGTGGGGAAGAGGAAAATGTGCAACCCAGAATAACCTTCATGGCTGGGGCCAGGAAGGCCCATGGCTGTTTGGAGCACAGGCTTCCGTCCTAAGTTCATTCAGGCCAGGCTTGCAGTTCCAAGCTGCGCCTGATGCAGCCTGGTAGAACAACTGAACTCAGCACAGGTGTGGCAACCAGTTGCCGTCGGGCTCCAGAGCCCATCGTCCGCGGAGCCCGAGGACAACCCGGTGCTAGCCGCAGGGCGGCCACCACGCCTCCTTTTTCCCTGGCAGGGCAGGGCAGGGCAGCAAGAGCAGCAGGGCCGCCCGGTCGGGCTCAGGCAGGAGCGCGCCGGCTGCGCGGAGGGCTGCGCCTCCCTGCCGAGCCTTTCCGCTCGCTCGGGGCACGTCTGGGTCAGCGCAGCGAGGCGCGAAGCGGCTGCCGCTGGCTCCGCACAGAGGAACCCGGGGCCGGCCGGACGCGCTGATAAGGGGCATTTCGCACCCGTCCGCGCCAAGGAAAGAGCGGGTCTTCGGGAGGAGGAAGCGTCGCGTTGCCAAGGGGCACGGGGAGGAAAGGGGCCGAGGCGTGTCCCCGGCGGGCCGGGGCCGTGGCGGCTGCTTCCCCTGGATAAGGCGCTGGACTGGGTGGCACCGGCCCTTCTGGGCACTTGTGCCAGGAGGGCGCAGCAGCGCCTGCGGATCCGCTGAGTCAGGAGGCGGCCCGCGGCCGCGGGGGAAGCAAGCGTGCGCCCCCGCAACACACACATACTCCTCCAGCCGCCCCCTTGCTGGGGCAGGCCTGTCCCGGGGGAGCGCCCCGCCCCCGGCTTCGCCTTCCTGGGAAGCTTTGTTTAAAACGAGCAGAGCCTCGAGAGGAAAATGGGACGAGCCGGATCGCTTTCCCCTGGCGAAAGTCGAGCGCGCAGGGCTTTCAGGGTTCCCAGCGCAGCCAAGGTGGCCAAGCGCGCGGAAGGGCGCGCAGGGGGAGCGCTGGGGGCGGCGGAGCCACGGGGCCACGCTTGCGACCGTCCCACCGCTGCCTTCTGGTGCCTGCAGTCTGTAAGAAGACTCCCCCCCCACCCCCCACCCCGTCCTTTGCCCACGATGGCTCCAGAAGACCTGGTCCACCGAGGCAGCTCAAAAGCTAGCCCGCAGCTCGGGTTCCTGGAAGAGCAGGTGAAAACAGAAGCCCATTATGTGGCCCATCAATCCCCCACCCTCCGCCACCGGTTTCGCCAGCCCCGTGGAGGCGAGTGAGAGCTGCCCGTGGCTGGCGCAAGTCGGCAGTCAGGGCAGCTCTTCCCAGGGGCCGCGTGAGGGTCGCCTGCCCGGGGGCCTCCAAAGGCGTTCCCTCGCTTCCCGGGTTGCTTGTTTTTATTGTGCGGAACAGGGCTCGAGGAGTGAGCTTTTTACTGGACCCCATTCTGACTGCTAGCTTGTTTTTACCGCACAGTCTTCTTGTTTGGTTTTTAAACCCACAGTGTCAGCAGCCCCTGCTGCTTTCCATCTTAAAGCTGCGACAAATGTGCGTCCACCACTTGTTGCACCTCCCACTCCCCGCACGTTTTGCTATTTTTTGCATTGCCTGTGGAAGAATCCCGAGAAACCTACACAGCGTATTGTCACTTTACATCAGCCTTAGAAATGTACTAATACTGAGTTTTGCATTTTGGATCTTGGTGTTTCTGTGTCGCTTAAGTTCTTTCTCAAATTAAATTCAGCTCCTTTTGTTCAGTGTGTACCATACTTTCAGATTGAAACACTTGTTTATTCTAACATACAGATTCTTACCATTTTTTTTCTAATGGATACGTTTTTTGCAAGCAGTTTTCCGAGGATAGCACATTTCTCATGGCATCAACACAGATACATGGTTTTGCGCGCTGGCCAAGGAGAGGCGTGTTCATGGCAGGCAGCATCAGAGGACCAGGGGGTCTTCGAGGCGGCTGAACTTCTCTGGACTCAGTTCAGAGCTCAGTTCAGCTCATTCTGTTCTCACTTGAGTCTGTAGTTTGATTTGCTGAGATGGAAAATGCTGTGCATTCTTCACAAGGTGAGCATTCTGAGGAAGTCATGTGCTTCTCAATAGTTGTGCATATTTCAAGTGCACATTTCGTGAGTGCAAACACCACTGAGAGGAATTGCAAACCTTTTGGAACGTGCAGCTGTGAACAGAGCACGCCAATCACCGAGCAATTTGCAGGCTGGAGCAAAATTCTGGTGCAGCTCAAGTGATGAATCACACTTTTCCCAAATTGGTTGAAAACAAAGTCCAGCCTTGGCTCTGTAGTTCTCTCCATTCCATCTACCCACTTACCACTTCCATCTGTGTTGGATTGCAGCACCCATCATCCCCAAGTGGCTGGGGTGATAGGTGCTGTACAACACATGCAGAGTGTGCAGGTCAAGAAAATCCTTTTGATTCCAAGTTTGATTTCAACTGGGCTGGAACTGGGGGGGTCAGACTAGATGGCCCGGGAGACCCCTTCTGACTCGCTCTGTTTCTATGTTTCTATGAATCAATATTCACTGAAGATGTGGGAAGGTGGGGGAGGGGACCGTGCATTTCCCCGGCTCTGTGTCTGCGTGTGTGCATGAGTGCGCACACGCGTGTGCAAGCCCCGGAACCACACCAACCTGTTTTGATCTCCAGCATTTGACCAATCTTTCTGGGCTGGAGAGGAAAGAAAACACCACCAGATCTCAGTCTCAGCCGAATTCATTTGAATTAGCAGCAGGGGACGCAGGCTCAGGCACAGTGGGCCGCAGATCTTCTGGAGGGGGTTTTGACGGCACTCCAGACGGGACAGAAGCTGCTGCCGGCCCGGCAGGCCGGGTGGCTCTAAAGGAGCGCTAGCCGGCGAGCGCCTCCGCTCAGGAGGTGATGGCTACGCACACGGCGGGCACCACCGCACCGCGCCGCAGGAGAGGCCGGGCATGCTTGGGGCATGCGTGGCATTGCTCACCCCTCCCTGAGCAGGTGCCCACCAGCCTGCAAGCCAGGGGTGAGGGCAAGCTAGGCTTCATCGACCCCAAGGGGACAATTCTCAGAAACGGACCTGCCGGCGGCCGGCGGCCGCGCCATCCCACCCTCGTGCGTAGGGCTGGGCGCAGCCTCCGACGGGGAGCCACGCAGCATCAAAATTCTCGGCCGGCTGTGCTCGCCGTGCAGGGAGCCCCACCACGGCCACAGGGCAGCCCCCCACACTGGCTGCGTGGCCCAGCGCCGGCTCGGCTTCCCTGCGGCTGCAGCTGAGGAGCCCCAGGCAAGCAGCCCCAGGCCCAGCTCAGGGGGCCAGAGGGGGGTCCCACAAAACGGATCACAACCCAGATTCCAGAAAGGACCCTTCTGTCCTCGCGCAAGCATTTGCGATTTATTCCAAGCGCAGAACGAGGAGGGAGAGGTGTTTCTCTGGGTGGGTTTCTTCCACCCATGGGACTCCGATGGGGTTTGTGTGCAGGCGTGCTTTGTTCGGTCTTGTTTTGTTTTGAACCCAAATCTTCCCCTGGCCCAGACGGCTAGGGAGGCTGGATTCTGTCCACGGTCGTGATGGATTTCTCCGACATCTCCCAATGCCACAAGGCTATTTTGTTATATTAATGGCTATGTTGTGTCTCATTGTGAAATAGCTGCTTTGGAGACCATGTGCTATGGATTAGGGTTTTTAAAAAAAAGAATCACATTTTAATCAAGACAAAAGCAACTGCTCTCTGAGAAAAGCAGGCTGAATTTGTCTCATGCTTTTCTAAACAACCAACTGCGGCCACAGCAAAACAACCCTGACTTAAGAGCAGCTTTACTAAATTCAGTCTGGCTGCCCAACAGCCTGTTCCAACCCTGAATGTTCCTCCGGATGCTTTCAGGAGGACTTGCAGGCAGGGGACGATGGCAACAGCCCTTGGGCACCGCATGCTTCAGCGTCTGCTAGGGGGGTACACTGTGCCTGAACATGGGGGTTCTACTTTGTCATCCTGACTCACAGCTTGCAACAGGCCAGTCTTCTCCAGCACTGAGATAATCATCATGATTTAAACAGAAATTGGACTGTGTCCAATAACAGTCGTTTTTAGACATGCGCATGGTGGGCATGTCATGAGCGGAGCTGGCTCGTGCCGGAGGTCAGACTAGATGTCCCGGGAGACCCCTTCTGACTCATTCTGTTTCTCTGTTTCTATGTTTTTAGAACTGATCCCTCAAAATCCTCGAGACTCTGTTTGTATGTTTCTATGTTTTTAGAACTGATCCCCCTTCAAAGGCCCCCTTCCAAACCCCCTGCCAAAGGAAGTGGGGCAGGCAGGCAGCTCCCCGGTGGTGGCACTCTGCTCCTGGGCTGACGCCCCCCGGGGGGCTTGCCTGGCACCCACACGGTGGCCCCTTGGCACAGGCACAGCCCATCCCCCTTCCCCTTCCTGGCACTGCAGCGGCTCAGTTGTGGGTCATTGTGGTGGCTGTCTCCATTCCTGTGCGGTTTGTTTTGCTCTTTGCTGTATTTTAGTCTTCCAAATACTTTATTTGGTTTGATGCTTTAATTGTTTTATGGAATTTTGGGTTTTTTAGTTTTAGAACATTTTTCACAGGGCAAGGTGGAAATGTTATAAATAAAGAATAAATCAATAATAATTGCATCCACTTAGGTCTTATTCATTTCAATGGGTTTCCTCTAAGTAAGACTAACTGGATGCAGTTGGCCATGGGAAAGGCAGTGACCAGGTCAGCTGTGGGCAGCCAGCCTCAGGCCTTTGTGGCTTTCCGATAATGTTGACCTTTCACCTGAGCACGGATGGAGCCCAGAGGACCATTCTTCGTCAAAGCGAGCACTCGGCCAGCCTGCCCTCCCAGAGCATGTCTCTCATAGCCTGGCCTTCCTAGGGGAGAGACTTCCAAAGTGGGAGAGGCATTCTGTACATGCTCAAGCACCCCATCTCCCCTTGCACTTCCTGGCCATACATCCAGGCCAGAGCTGGCTGCTGGAACCAGGATCCAGAACGGAGTGCACGGGTCCAGGTGGCAGCGCTTCCTCCGGACCGGGTGCCAAGGGGTCTGGAATCGGGCCGCTCCTTGACCAGATGTCCAGGAGAGTCACACATGGAAAGGAGCCCCTTTGTGGTGGCCTGGCCCCGTGGGGTGGCCCAAGACTCTGCACTGGCCCTGGGGCACTCCTCAGTCCCAATCCCACAGCCACCCGACTGATGGGTTGGGGCACACCCCCTCCCAGAAATGACTTTCCTGGACCGCAGCAGCCCCTGGCCTCCCCACCTCTGCCTTCACAAGCACGCCTGCCTCTGCCAGGGCCTCTCCCGTTTCCGTGCGGCCTGGAGAAAGACGGGCTGCTCCGCGGTGCCAGCCATGCTCTAAGCCTCCCTTTTCCTGTGCACGACTCACGGGCCAGGAATGAGGCACCTGGAGAGACACAGGGGCCATTCATGGCCCAGGCAAACACCATACGTCAGCCCCGAGCTTGCCAAGGTCCTGGTCGGCCTGACAAGCTCCTGGCAGAGGATGGGTCAGCGGGGGGGGGGGGGAGACACCTTTGTGGCATAGGGCAGGGCTGGAGGGGGCGGCCTGTGGGGACCCCGCCAGGAAAGGGGAACTTGCTCCATCAGCCTGTGTGAAGGAGCGCTTCCCTCTCCCTCCTCCCTCCTGAAACATCCGAGGCAAGGAGCGGGAAGAAGGCTGTCATGTTGGAAAGCCAGGCGAAAGCTCAGCACAGCCCGCAGCCTGGGCAGGCGCTGAAGACTGTTGGGGAACGGAGGCGAGCGGGGCCAAGCCCAGGGCGACATGGCGGGACCCTTCCCAAGGCCCTGTGGCTGGTGGGCGGGGGGGGGTGGGCCGGAGCTGCAGCGGGTGGCCCTCCCGTGCCCCCTGGGGCAGAAGCTCCTTGAGAAGATGCTGCCGGCGGCCTCTGGGTGGATGCAGCAGAGGAGCAGTGAGGCAGGATCTGGCTCCTGCAGGGTGGAATCCTGCCAGCTGAAGGCCAGCTCTGGCCTCGTCCCGCCTGCTCTGCCACCCTCCTATCAGCCACAGCAAGCCTAGCCCCTGCGTGGAGGAGCCTGAGCCCCCCGCCCTGTTCAGGCTGCCAGCGCAGCTCACAAAGCTGCCGTTCTGGAAGGGTGCGGCTTCCCCAGAGATAACGGAGGAGCAGCTCACAGGGCGGTGGCAGGACAGCCCCTCACAAACCAGTTGCTGCTCCCCACAACCGGAAATTCTCCACCGCTGCTTCAGAAGCTCCTTGTCTGTTAGTGAAGGCAGCAGTGCGGCCGAGGACTTTGTGGGCAGAGGCGGTGGGCAGGAGCTGCTGCATCCTTCCCGTGGGCCCAGCCCCTCTGGGAGGACCCCTGCCCCACCGCCAGCCGTCCAGAGGCGCTGGCTGAGAGCAGGGCAGGCGGCCCCCGCGGATCCGCTGCAACAGATGCGCTTGCGCCCACTGGCACATCCCCTGCTGCCCCCACCCCCATTGCTCTTCCCTGGAAGTTGAGTGCGCCAGGCAGCCGCTTTTGCACAGAGCGGTGTCCCTGGGAGACGGGCTTCTCTGCAGGTGTGTGCAGGCACCCAGGCACCGAAGCCTGCAAGAGAGCACGCTCCCGCATCCCCATCAGGGCCCCATCTCTGGGCAGGCAAAATGGGAAGGTGTCGCTTTCAAATGCTGGGATCTGATCCAGTGTGGGACTTGCTCACTTTCAGCGGATAAATCAGAAGGTCGGCCTGGCTGGGTTCCATGCATGACACCCTGTTTCCCTGAGAACAGCAGTCTTGGCTCAGCGGCCAGGATGAAGAATGTTGCTAAACCCAAGAAAAACAAAACTTAGCACTTGGCCCCTCACGAGAGCAATGCAGTGCTAGACTGCCTCTGCAGCTGGAGGTTCTGCTCAGCTGTTATTTACCCTGACTTCAGTGACTGCATTTCTAAGCTGGTCACAGGAAAGCTCTCTGGGCAGTTTACAGGGATTAGAAACATTAAATAATCTCTACTGTACATAATACAAAGCCCTCGGAGGAAAGACTGAGAGGACTGGGCATGTACAGCCTCAAGGAGAGAAGCTGAACAGTGATATGATTGCACTCTACAAGTACCGGAAAGGCCGCTGCAAAGAGGAAGGGCAGGATCCCTTCTCCTTCATTCCCGAGCGCAGGACTGAAGGAGGACTGAAGGTAAAAGAAGCCAGACTGAGACTAGACACCAGGAAGAATTTCCTGACTTTCAGAGCAGTACGACAACGGAACCGGTTGCCTGGGGAAGCGGTGGGCTCTCCCTCGCTGGAGGCATTCGAATCTGGCATGGCGTGACTTGGTGTCATGCGACAGCAGGGGCTGGAGCTGGTGACCCGGTGGCCCCTTCCAATGCTACTATTCTAGGAGTCTCTCATTGTGATACAGAATCAGTTGAGAATACAGAATCACAGCTTGTGCTACTATTCTGGAGCATCAGTTTGTGATACAGAATCACACTACCAAAGCTGCATTTCTCAGCCTTTTTAACCATCAACCACTGGAAATCCCCAGACTGGATCAAGAAAGCATCTCATCTCCTGCGAAAGGCCAGGAAGCCGGGCAGGGCTGGGCTGGGCTGGGGTTCAGCCAGTGCTGAAAAGAGGACAGTGCTGGAGCCAGGCTGGTCTCCCCAATGAGGCACACCTGGGAGCCACCCTGGAGAAGGCCCTGCTTCCTGAGCTGCCTGAGACACTGAGCATACAGTTTGGAGAGGTCCATGTTGCAAGAGGCGCTCCATCACACGTTGCTGCTCTGAGTCATGTAAGCCTTCCCAGATCTAGGCCAGCTCCTTGAATCCAACTCGGAAACACAGTCGATCGGTGCGAGAGGGCAGGGATCAGTGCCACAGATTTGGAGCATCTTGTCCCTGCTGTCAATCCACCAGCCTCATTTAGTGCAGGCTGCTGCTTCTGGACTCAGTCCCACATTGAGCGCACCACAGGTTTTTTAACTTGGACGGTGTTAATAGACCTTCCTCTTTCTCCTCCTACGTGGATTTCTCCCTCTCCCAAGCTGTCTTTACAAGGAAGAGAGGCTGCTTGTTGGCAGCTCCTCAGCCTGGAACCCTCTCTCCAGAAGGCTGACCTGGTGCCAACATGGTGGGCATGTCATGAGCAGAGCCGGCTGGTGCCAGAGGTCAGACTAGATGGCCCAGGAGACCCCTTCTGACTCACTCTGTTTCTATGTTTCTAACATTGTCACCTTTTTGGTACCTGGCCGAGGCCCTCTGCTGCTCCACTCCCAGGGAGCTGATGGCACATGGTGGGATTGCTCAGCCTCCGTTCGCCCTGTGAGGGCTCTTACTCCATGGCGTTGGGTTTGCTGTGCTAGCGATCACTTCCCAAAACTCTCCTCACAAGTTCTGGTGCGTCCCAACCCTCTGGGAGGGGCACTGCGGAAGCAAGCCTGCCTCATTTCCACACGAGTCTCGCCCAAGCAGATTCTTTCCTCTGCGGACTCCTGGCCACAGCAGGCGGCTCTGAGGGGAGGGACTGGTTGCCCTTTGAGCATTCCCAGCCTCGGCGGCCCCTCCGCCAGCTGCCTCTCCAGGGCCAGCCGGGCCCACCTGCACATCTCCCCCTGAGCGAATCACCTGCTGCATCCCAGGACATGTCATCTTCTGGATCTGACTCAGTCAAGGTGATCCAACCAGCTTGCCTGCTCTCCACAGTTTGCTCGTAGCTGTCGTATGCATTGCTTGTCTTTAATAATGTCGTAGCAAGTCACCTTGTTGGAAGGCTTTTTATGCGGAAGACATCGACTAATGCAAATGCAGGTGCGAGAAACCTTCCTGCTGCTACTCCAGACCTGTGTCCCTCTACAGGTCTTGCAGCAGGGAGTTCCACAGGTTGGCCGCCATGTGCACAGTTATGTGGTCCTGTGGGGAAGGGGCCACCTGTTTCACATGGTCTGTGCGCTTGTGCTTGGGATGGGTCAGGAGTCACCTTCACTGCTGCCTCTGTGGCTCTGACTGGACAGGGGTTTGCAAGGCATGCTGGGAGTTTCCGCTCTGGACTGTGGTGTTTCTTGGGCGACCGCCGGGGAGCCGCCCTGCTCCTCACCTCTTCTGGGCGGCGGGACAGGATGGGACCTGCACGGGAGACGGAGATTAACTCAGCGGGCTGAGGCCGAGCAAGGCAAGCCTGCGAGGGGGATCCAAGATCAATAAAGCTCCAGTCACCTGCCGGCCCCAGCGGGAACGGCGCTCAAAATCAGCCAGCCTTTCATCTTCGCCCTTTTTATTGGAGCTCTGCTCGGGCAAGGAAAGATGTTTTTGGAATTGGAGCAAAATGTGTCCTGCAACGTCTCGAAGCATAGTAAAGATGGGTGACTCACAGAGCAGGCATGCGGCGCCTGGTTGAGCCCCGAAGGCCTGGCTGGCGAGGCTGCAGGTTGCACCCAGAGCTGGCCTTGTGGCCGCAGACAAATGCTGGAGACCCTCCTTCACAGGCTTCGGAAGACCAGTAATGGGCACAGGGGTGCCTGCTGGAGGCAGGCCAGTATCCCAGAGGTACTGCAACTCCAGCGTGGCGAAAGAGGGAGATGCCCAGCTGCTCTTGAGGAGCAAAGCCTCACGTCGTCTCGCCCTCCGATATGCCTCGGATGAAACAGGGCACCACATGGCGCTTGCACCTTCCTCCCTATGGAGAATGCTGCCCTAGGGCCATTTCCTCTCTGAAATGGGCCAGTGCCCAGCAGCTGCACAGCCTGGGCCCCCGCGACTTCTCTGAAGGGGGCTGGGTGACGGGCAGGCGCCAGCCGGGTCTGAAGGACCCCCTTGCAATAATGTAACCACCTCTTGCAAAGCCGTAGACCTTGAACTTATTTTTTTAAACAGACAAACCTGAATTACAAAGCTGCATCTCCAGCCACACAACCAGACACAAAGTTGCCGGTTTCTATATTTGCAATTCTTCTGGCAAAACAGAAATGTGTTCAAAAGCATGCGTACCTTTAAAATTGCACGCAGGAAGGCGCATCCTCTTACTTGTGCACGGGACTCCTTCCAGGCTGGCATCCAGCAGCGTGATGCGGCTTCATTTTCGGTCCCCTGCATGCAAATGGGCCTTTGCAGAGAAGCGTTTGGCCTCTGTGTGTGAGGAGAGGCGGCCGGGGAGCCCGACTCCCTGCCCTCGAGGTGGGACCTCAAGCTGCATGCAGGTGCGGGCACCCAGCTCAGAGTCAGCCAAGTTTCCAAGGACAGAGGTTGGCCTCCGAGAGGTCCGATGGCTGTGTGGGCTCTCTCCGGCAGCCACCAGATCGCTCCTTGACTGAGTAAGAATGCATGCAGAGCTGTTTAGTCAGCAGGAGGCACACAGGAAAATGGCATGTACAAAACACACACGCATGTTGGGTGTGCGCGTGGGTGCAGGAAACGTAAGCACAAAAGCACACGGGGAGACCGGGAATAGTCGAGAGAGGGAAGGCAGGTGCTGTGGCAGAAACTGAGCTCGACAGGATCACCTGTCCTCACAACTTGCCCAAATGTGGGCAAGAGTGGCTGCCTGGGCCGGCCCCCAGGCCCATTTGAACTGTGCCGCCCCCTAGTCCTCTTGCTAGAAGCAAATAGAAACAGAGCAAGTCAGAAGGGGCCTCCCGGGCCATCTAGTCTGATCCCTGGCCAGCCGGCTCCTCTTACGACATGCCCACATTGCGCATGTCCAGCCTGTCCTTGAACACCCTCACCGATGGGGCCTCAATGACCTCCCGAGGAAGCCCATTCCACACCCTCGGGGTCCTGACTGTCAGGAAGTGCTTCCTTGCATCTAAATGGGACCTTGGCTCCCTGAGCTTTGCTCCGTTGCAGCGCGTCCTGCCTTCCTCTGCAGGGGAGAACAGGTTGCCCACCTCCATGTGACATCCCCTCACATACCTGCATGTCGCCAACAGATCCCCTCTGAGGAGGACCTCTCCAGGCTGAAGAGACCCAGTTCCCTCAGTCTTGCCTCATACGGCATCCCCTGCAAACTGGCCACCAACCCTGTGGCCCTACGCTGCACTGACTCCAACCTGGCCAGATCCTTCCTGCAACGAGGGGCCCAGAACTGAGCACTCTTGTTGCGGGTGGAGGTTTCTCAGAGGGGCTGCCGAGGCATGGAATTCTCAAGTGGGCAGAGGTTTCACAGGTTGCCAGGCAACTTTTCTTCCGCTAGTCGATAAGACTACACAAACGCAACAGCAACCAATTTGTACAAATTTCTCCTTCTGAAAATGTGCAAATCTCCCAAAACTACGCTTCACTCAAACTGGTGGTAAGTGTGCATTTTCAAGTGTGCCTTTTATTTTGCATATTTTTCTATTTCTATATTTGAATAACATTACAGGCAAAGAAGAAGACAACATCCATGGAATCTATGCAATTCAGGAAAGGCTGTGCCACTGTGGAATTCATGGATCACTTTGGTAGAAATCCAAAGTTACTTGACTCTCTTGTAGAGTTCCCCATCAGTCCTGGGCCCCAAGAAACTTCCTTCAGATGTGTGGGCCAATGACTCCCATCATGGGGAAGATGGGAGTTGAAGTCCAGCACATCCACAGGGCACCTGCTCGGGGAAGCCGCCCTCAAGCAGGCAAGCCATTCTGCTTGCTTGCCTCTGACCTCCCACATTCACGGTGAACGCCAGCTGCTGCCATGCGCTCTTTCGCTGGCTCAATGGCCCACCTCTGGCCACTTGTCACTTTTCCCATGACGACAGGGGCTCTGCAAGGCATTGCCCACAGACGCACCTCGCCACAGGGGCCGGCTCGTGCAGTGAGGAGCTCGGAGCGATTCTCTTCCTGCCCCCTTGATCTTCACAGCCGACGCTGGCCTGGCTCTCCCTCTTTCCACACGGCTTCATCTGGACTGAACTCCGGCGACCTCGGCCCCCGGCCCTCCCATCCCACTGCACCGCACCGGCCAGTGGCCTCCGTGCAACCCAGAGCACAGGCCAGGCGAATGGCGCACGACGTGTGTGTTCCTCAGCAGCCCCAGCGTGCAACCTGCCCTGGCACAAGGCAGGCAGCCTTCCTCCTCTTTTGTAAGGAGAGAAAGAAAGGGGGGGGGGAGAGAGAGAGAGAGAAGGGAAGAGCAAGGAAGAAGGAGGCTGTCCTCATTCGGGGGAGACTCCACATCCGCCCAGACAGGCCATCTGGAACCATCGAAAGCCAAGTGGAAAAGATAGAAACCCACTTGAGAAAAGCAAAACAAGGGGAGCGGCGCCCAGCCCCTCGCCTCGGACGGAGGGCATTCTGATTGCTGCTTGACCCGAGGAATCCCGCCAGGCACACCACAGCTGGCTGTGCAAGCATCTGGCTGGGGTCCCTCTCCCCTCCCCCCGAGACAGGGCCTGCCGGAGCCACGCTTTCTCTGCTGGGCAAGCCAGGCCGCCCCACTCCCTTCACACTCCAGGTCTGCCTCTGGCCCCGCTCTTGCTGCACCCGCCTGACACTTCGCACGGCCCTGTGGGGTGCTGGCGAGGCATGGACAGAGTGTTTGCCCTCTCAGGCTGGCGGGCGGGCAGGATGCTCATGCCGCAGCAGCACACAAGGGTTGGCTGCTCCGGGGGCCACGTGGCATGCACCTGGGGCAGGGGCCGTTTCCACAACCGAACACATCAGGTGCCTGGGTGGCAACGCCTGCCCTGGGCCCCAAGCTGGGTGCGGGCCGGCAGAGTGGTGGTGGGCTCGCGCCCGTGTGGAGGAGGCCGTGCAGCTGGCCACCCCAGGCTCGCATAATTAAAAATAGATTTTAGACATTGTATTTTTCTTACTTTCAATCCTTTTTTAGTTTCTTTGTCTTCGTCTTTCTCTTCCGCCTGCCTCTCTTCTGTTTCCCGCTCCGTATTCCCACTCTGTATATGCGTGCAATGTGGGGTGTGGGGGAGCCGGCACACATGCAGTTGAGCTGTTGCAATTTGGTGCATGCGCCGGCTCTCTGCTCAGTTTCTGAGAACGCCTACACTGGCTCAGAGGTTTTGCTTGAAGATCATTTTCTCCGAGCGAGTACAAAAACTCTGAGGCGGGCTGGATAAATGGGCACGGCGGGCTGGATCCGGCCCACGGGTCGTAGTTTGAGGAACCATGTCTTAGATTAAGGCAGGATGAAAGAAAGGGGAGGGAAGGGAGGCGAGGGGGGTGCATCTTGCAGAAAAAGAAAGGGGACTCTGGGGAGAAGCCAGGTGCTGCGAAGGGATGGGGTGACTGATGGCCTTTTGCCCCACCTGCCTGCACTAGCGAGTGCTACAAGTGGGAGGCAGTCTGAGGGCACAGAGCAACAACAGTGGTGTGCAGGTCCATTGCACACACTCTGTGAGTCGAGGCCGGGGCTGCCTGTGGCTACCAGCAATGTGGGCTGAATAGAGCCTCCACGTCAAGGCGCAGTGTAACTGTAAATGCCAGGTTCTGCAAAGGGCAGGGAAGAGTTTCCACATGAGTGCCCTGCTCCTGTGCTTCCCAGGCGTATCTGGCTTGCCACAGTTGCTCGTCGAGCAAGACCAGGCATGCTCACACAGACAAGGGGCCTGACAAAGCCGGTCAGGAGATGCTGGGAGCTGCCAGGCCCCGCCCTGTCTAGCCGTGCCCAGGCATGTGGCCTGCAAGGGCACCGAGCTGGGCATGACTCTCTGGTCTCTCCATTTCAGCTGAAAAAACAAACCAGACCGTTCCAGCTCTGCTCAGTTTCTCCTCGTCCCCATGTTAAGTTCCTTTGGGCCTCATGATGCATCAAGGTACAGATTTGTTGGAAAAGAGTGGAGCCGGCTGGTGCCGGAGGTCAGACTAGATGGCCCAGGAGGCCCCTTCTGACTCGCTCTGTTTCTATGTTTCTATGAGCATCAGCCCATCTTTCCATGCACACCAAATGTGCTTGACATTCTTGGGCTCGCATCCCTGAGCATGTTTTTATGCCTACTTCCCCTCAACGTGTCTTTTCTTACTTTCTTTGAACTGGAAAACGATTGCAACTTGTGAATATAAGCAACTTGCAGCCTGCATCTGGGCTGAATCTCTTCCCACCAGAGGGTCCAGTTCAGCAGGGGGTGGGGGGCTCTCGCAGCTGCATTCCAGGCTGGGCAGGGCTGAGGCAGCGCAGCCAAAAATCCCCACGTTTTCCTCCTCAGGCTCTGCTGCCGGCATCTTTGTCTCTGCAGGGGCGTCTCGGCCGTTCAGGATGGGGGCGAGTCTGCACGCGAGCCCAGCATCCGTGGATCGGGACTCGCAGCTCTGCACTGCAGGCCTCGTCCTTGGGCAGAGTGCCTTTTCTGCGCTCCGCAGGCACAACCAGAAAAACTCTGCCTTTCCCTCCTTAATGGATTCTTTTCCTGGCAACAGAAGATGGAAGATCTGCCGGAGAGCCATGAGCACACCACATCCTGAAGACGCGGTCAGCCGAGCTCCTCCACTCCGCCCCCCAGATTCTGTGAATGAAGGAATTTCACAGTCAAAGCATCCCGGACACACCCTGGTTGTGTGATCCTGCTGCACTGACCCTTCAGTTCTGGGCTACTTTTCAACTTGTACTTGTCTCTCATGCAAGTGGCTACAGACATGTTCACACTGAAGACAGTGTGGAAATCCAGCAAAATGCTGAGTACAAGACAGTAAAATCAAATAATACACACGTTTCTTTCTTTAAAATTCTATCCTGCAGTCTGCCTTGAGATTCAGGAAGGCATGTGGGAATTACCTGGCCAGTAAGCCTGCATGTTACTTTTTTTCTTTTTTAAGGACATGTAAGAAGTTTAGCTTTCCACTTATCATGCCAGAAAAAGCCCCCAAATCACTGGAATTGTTCCCCACAGCCCGGAGAAGAGTTGGCATGCCGTCTTGGATCAGAGCAAGGGTCCATCTAATCCAGCATCCGATTTCAAACAGCTGCAAGCCAGATGCCTCCAAGAATGCAGCCACTGCTCCCTGTTGGTGGTCCCTGACATCTGGTGGCATTCAGAGGTATATTGCCTCTAAACATGGAGGGTCTGCTTAGCTAATCCAAGGATCTGTTGCACCCAGTGCTCTGCCTCCAGTGGCAGTCCACCAGGTGTCCTGCAGCAGGGCCACGCCCAGCTGTTCTGTTCCCTTTGTGCAGGGCTTTGGAGGTAGACTGCTCCTGAATGTGGAGGTTCCTTCCACCAGCTGTAGAACGAAGGCAATCGGTGATGGTGAGGGAACATTTGCCAATGAAAATGACCACCCCATGTCCGGTTGCCTTCCCTCTGTGCATGAAAGGACAATCCGAGGGTGGAGCGTTTAGAGGCCCAGCTTGAGGGCCCAATTTAATTTCAGAGACTCTCTCGGGGCTGCATCCTGGTGGGGGGGTGGGGGGGACAAAAGGCAGTGCGAGGGACCCCCAAATGCCCTCCAGTACCAGCCTCCTTTAATGCCCACACCTCTCGGAGTGGGGAGGATGCAGCAAAGCGGAGTGGCCGGCAGCCCGGTGGCTGAGAGCGCTGCCCTCTCCAGGGCAGGAACGGCGTGTGCAGCAGCACTGGGGCTTGGGGCCGAGCGTTCACCCACAGCAGTCGAGGAGGCTCCTGCGTGGCAGGGCCAGGACACACTTGGCCACGCAGCGCAGGTGTGGCTGGACAAACGGGCGCCTGTTGGCGGCGGGAGCAACGGACTGGGGCTGCTCGGGAGGCCTTGGGAAGCCTGCTCTGCCAGCTGGCACTGGCGCCAGCAGCGCCCTCCCGACCTGCCCCAGCCCAGATTCATCCAGAACAGAAAGACAGGAGAAAGAGAAGGGCTTCCAGCTACTGAGTGGATGGCAGAGTGGTAACAGATGGCAAAGAAAAGGCAGAGGTGCTCAGTTTCTACTTTGCCTCGGCCTTCTCCCACAAGGAAACCTACAACCAAGAGGAACTGCAAGCCGGAAGCGAGAGAAGGCAGCCCAAGATTGATGGACAAATGTTCTAGGAATACCTAGATGCAATGAACATGTTCAAATCTCCCTATTAACTCCACCCCAGAGTCATAAAAGAGCTGGCAGAGGAACTCTCAGAACCGCTGACTATTATCTTTGTTAAATCTTGGAAGACAGGAGAAGTGCCAGATGACGGAGAAAAACTAATGTTGTCCCCATCATCAAAAAGAGAAAGGATGAACCTGGGAAGTACAGACCAGTGAGTCTGACACCCATCCTTGAAAAAATTCTTAAGCAAATTATTAAAAAATCAGTCTGCAAGCACCCCAAAGAAAATGCAGTGATTAACAAAAGCCTATAAAAAATAAACCCTGTCAGACTACTTTAATCTCATTTGTGGATTGGGTAACCTCCCAAATGGACAAAGGGAACACTGTGGACATAATCTACCTTGACTTTAGCAAAGCTTTCGACACAGTGCCACATGACTTTCTGATAAGCAAATTAGCAAAAACGGGACTAGATGGAAAAACTATTAGGTGGATCCAAAATTGGCTGCTAAATCAGACACAAAGAGTGCTAATCAACGGCACCTTCCCAAATTGGATGGAGGTAATGAGTGGGGTGCCACAGGGTTCAGTCCTGGGCCCAGTGCTCTTCAACATCTTTATTAATGATTTGGACGAGGAAGTAAGGAAAAATATACAAATTTGCCGATGGTACAAAACTGGGTGGAATAGTGAACACCTTAGAAGTTTGAATGAAGATCGAGGGCGATCTTGATAAACTTGAACACTGGGCTGAAAGCAATTCATTAAGGACAAGTGCCAAGTCCTCCACCTGGGAAAAAGAAACCAAAGGCATCGATACAAGATGGGGAACACGTGGCTCAGCAGCACTGAAAAAGAAAAAGGCCTTGAAGTTATTGTGGACAACAGGCAAAATATGAGCCAACAATGTGATGCAGTCGCAAAAAGGGCAAATGCTATTTTGGGATGCATTAAGAGAAGTATGACTTCCAAATCATGAGAAATACAGAAACATAGAAACAGAGCGAGTCAGAAGGGGCCTCTTGGGCCATCTAGTCTGACCTCCGGCACTAGCCGGCTCCGCTCACGACATGCCCACCATGTGCCTGTCCAGCCTATCTATAGAAACATAGAAACAGAGCGAGAAACACAGAAACAGAGTGGTAACATAGAAACGATAGTTCCCCTACACTCCTCACTAGTCAGACCTCACCTGGAATACTGTCTCCAGTTCTGGGCGCCAAGATTTAGGAAAGATGCAGAAAAAAATAGAAAGGGTCCAGAAGAGGGCAACAAAAATGACCCAGGGCTTGGAACCACTGCCCTGTGACAAGAGGCTGAGCGACCTGGGCCTGTTCAGCCTTGAGAAGAGAAGACTGAGGGGGGACATGAGATCTCTCTTATAAGGACCTCAAAGGCTGTCCCAGAGAGGAAGGCCAAGATCTCTCCTTGCTGATGCCAGAGTACAGGACACGGAATAATCAAGTCAAGGTATTACTACCACTCTACACGACTCTCTGGTGCGCCCGCAACTGGAGTACTGTGTTCAGTTTTGGGCCCCTCATTACAGAAAGGATATAGCCAGGTTGGAGTCAGTGCAGTGTAGGGCCACATGGTTGGTGGCTGGTTTGCAGGGGAAGCCGTATGAGGCGAGACTGAGGGAACTGGGTCTCTTCAGCTTGGAGAAGAGGAGACTCAGAGGGGATATGTTGGCGACATACAGGTATGTGAGGGGGTGTCACATGCAGATGGGTAGAGACCTGTTCTCCCCTGCAGAGGAGGGCAGGATGCGCTCCAATGGAGCAAAGCTCAGGGATCCCAGGTTCCCTTTGGATGCCAGGAAGCACTTCCTGACAGTCAGGACCCCGAGGGTGTGGAATGGGCTTCCACAAGAAGTCGTTGAGGCCCCATCGGTGAGGGTGTTCAAAGGCAGGCTGGACATGCACATGGAGGGCATATTGTGAGCGGAGCCGGCTGGTGCCGGAGGTCAGACTAGATGGCCCAGGAGGACCCTTCTGACTCGCTCTGTTTCTATGTTTCTAAGTTCTGACAACCCAGATTCAGGCTGTCAAAGCAATACAACAGTGGAACCAGCTGCCCAGAGAGGTGGTGAGCTCTCCCACAGTAGAGATACTCCAGGTAAAACTACACAGCTGTCTGAGTGGGAGGGTGTGACTTGGTGTCCTGCAACAGCAGAGGGGTGGACTAGATGGCCTTCTTGGCCTCTTCCAGCTCTGTTCTTCTAGGAATCTATGGCCCCAGCCTTTTGTCAGGTTCAAAGGTGCTGAGCTTCCCTGTCTAATTCAGAAAACTGGGTCTCTCCCTTCTTCTGCACACTGAGAAGCCCCCTAGAACGACCTTCCCAGCCCAGCAAACCAGATCCCCCAGCCCAGCTCTTCTGCAGGGCTCCAGGTTGGGGAAAGCTGCTCTAAAGCAACTCTTTCAGTAACCCTTAGAGTCAATCCACTGAATGCAAGGAAGCCGAAATTAGCGATTCCTCATTCTTGTCAATGGCTCTGCTCTGCGGGGGTCTAAAGGGACAGTCTTATGCATGCTGAGTTGAGGCCAAATGGTCAGACTGCAGCTGCATGCACAGGTGGAAAAGGCTGAGCTGGGCGCCCTTTTCCGCCTCCACATGCGCTGAGCGCATCCCAGGCCAGGTCCAGCTCAGCACCCTTCTCCAGCTACGAGTCGGAAGGCTTTCTCTTGCAAGGCAGAAGACTGCAAGGTTTTGCCTGAGGAAAGCATGCCTGTGAGGGCCGCCTGGCCAGGTGGGTGGATCCTGAGCCTCCAACATGGGCCTCCTTGGTGGTTCAGGACATATGCTTTGCTGCGAAGCGTCCAGAAAGCCTTGAGAGCGACAGGCACACCGTCCGCCCTGCCGCACTCTGCACGTGTGAGGGGCTCCTGGTGCTCCTCCCAGCCTGACTCACACTGTCCAGACCAGGCTGAGTGTGTGAGAAAGAGCAGGAGTCCCTCGCTGGTAGCACCTGCTCTCACGGACTTCATAAGTGTCCCTGGGTGTGCACAAAGCACATTTTATGCTCTGTAATGTCATGAGGCCAGGTAAGGGACACTTTGCCTCAGCTCACTTTCTCTGAGCATGTGCAAAGTGTGTTTCGGTCACCAAAGCTTTGCTAGTGTCAGGGTGCTATTCACAAGGGTTTTTCCAGTACAGGCAACCTCGCCGAAGATTGCGCGGCAGCTCTTGGAAACATAGAAAACAGAGCGAGTCAGAAGGGCCCCCGGGCCATCTAGTCTGACCTCCGGCTCCAGCTGGCTCTGCTCACGACACGCCCGCCATGTCTGCTGCCTGGTCCACTTCTTTCAGCTGCCATTTAATAGCTGACTGGATTGTTCTGGCACACTTCGCAGGTAATTAATGGAAATTAAGTGCAGGGCGATTGTGACTTTTTTTCCTGAAGCCTTTGGCATGCCTCCTCCGCCTTCCTCCCAAGCCAGCAGAAGGTCAGCGCGACCACAGTGGCCGTTCCTTGCCTCGGACTGCCCTGTCTGACTGGACCGCAGCCTCCCCGGGCAGAGGGCTGTCTGTATCTCGCCACCGCGTCTAGAGGGCTTCAGCAGGTCAGGCAAAAGCCTGCGCGCCCGGGGGGAGTGGGGGGCGAGAGGCCCGATTGGGCGCTGGGCGCGGGGTGGCGAGGCCCAGGAGCGGCGCGTTTGCTCGCCGGCCCACGGAGCCGTCTCGGGCACCTCGCCGGGTCCAGAGCAGGGGCTCCGGCAGGGTCGGGGCCCCGCCGGCCGCCCGAGCGCGCCCGCCCCCTCGCCGCGCCCGCCCCGCCGCGCAGCGCCGCACGCGGGCCGGCCGTGGCGCGGGCAGGACAGCCGGTGCGCGCTTTCCCTGGCGGGGCGCGGCGGGGGGCGCCGTCCGGGCTGCAGGGCCGGGCCCGCCCTCCGCCGGAGCCTGGCTTGGCAGCGGCGCTCGCCCTGGCGCGGGGAGCCGGCGCTCGCTTTCGGGGCGGCCCGCGCGCTCGCCCTCGCCCTCGCCGGTGACGCAGCGCCCTGGCCGTCCCTTCCGCGCCTCCCCCCGCCCCCCGCCCCGCCGCCCCTGCAAGCCGCAATTAAGCCGGGCCGTCGGGATAAAATCCGCGGGCGGGCGGCGGGCCGGGCAGTGCGTCGCGCCATGGCCAGGCTGCGGACCTCTCCCCTGCTCCTCGGGGCCGCCGTCCTCCTGCTCTGCTCCCTCCCGGCTTCGCGGCAAGGAGGTAAGAAGGCGCCGGCGGGCCGTCCCGGCCGCGGTTCCGGCCGGCCTCAGTCCCGGCATGCGCCGTCCGGGAGGGCCGCGCGGAGCGGCCGCCGCGCCTCCCGCCCCGCCTCGCGCGCTCCCGGCCCCTCGCCGTTCGCCTCCGCCCGCGAGCGACTCCCGCCTCGCCCTGCCCGGGGCCGTGCGCGGGGACCGCAGCCTCCGCGCCACCTGTCCCCGGCGACGCGGCGGGGATGCCGCCCGGCGCAGCAAAGCCCGCGCAGCCCCCGGGGCGCCTGCCGGGTGGCCGGGCTCGTTTGCGAAGGGCGGCCTCCGCGTGCCGCGCTTTGCCCCGGACGGCGCGGGCCGCCGGGTGCCGCCGAGCGCGTGCGCGTGCCCGGGAGGGCGGCTGGCTGCTCCGCGCCTGGGAGCCGGCCCGGGGCGCCCCGGTCCCGGGTGCGCGGGTCGCTGTGCAGCGGCCGGCTCAGCAGTGCCGGCGCGGCCGCGGCTTTCCCTGGCGCTGCGCGGCTGAGGGGCCGCAGAAACGGGTCAGGGCTGCGGGGCTGCTTGAGACCCCCGCTTCCATCCTGCTTCCCCGACCCCAGGAATGGGGCCGTCCCCTTGCGTGTCCTGCTCGCAGCTCGTGGGCACCCTTGGAACGAACCGTCTTCTGCGTGTAGAATGCAGCTGGTGGTGATGGTGAGGAAAACCAGTGGGTGGGTTCCCCCTTCTGGCGACTCCATCAGGGGAGATCCCGCGGGTTCCCTATGGAGATTTGGGGCTGCCCCACTGCAGGCAGTGCCGGGTCCCAGTGGTATAACGTCTTCCCAGGAAGGGCTGCTGGGCGGGTCCAGCTCAAAATTGAAGGGATCCCACCTTCAAGGATGGAAAGGGTTCCCCGCCTCCTGCTAAAGCAAAGCTGGAGGGCTGCATGGAGGGGCCGATGGCACAGCTTGGCTTTCTCACGCAAGCAATCTGCGCACGCCGCCCCGTAAGTGCTGCCCTGCAGCCTGCCATTGCTGCACGGAGGGCAGGCTCTGGATGGGGCCCCCAAATGGCCAGGCAGGTCGCACTGCACTCTGAGCACGGCGGCTCTGGTTAGCCACCTGAGGGCTCCGCTGGCATCCCAGTAATTCCTGAGACGGTGTGCCTGCGTGTTTCGCCCTCAGTGGCGGCTGACGTGGGCTCCCTGATCCTGATGCCATTTCTCGAAATAAGGCCAGTGGGACTTGCTCCCAACAAGCCTTTTCCAGAACGGGCAGTGCCGCTTTCTCGGGCACAGCCTGGGGCTGGCAGTGTGCCTCTCTTGTGCAGCCCTGGGGGACTTCTCCTGAAACGGTGCTGAGGATCGCTGCAGGCTGCGCAGGCTGTGCTGTGCCCCCCCCCCCCCGAGGAAGGGGGTCTGAGGAAGTGGCCTGCGCCCAGAAGATTCACTCCGGATGGTTCTGTGGCCGAGCGGCAGTCCGGGGGGAACCTGTACGAAAGGGCTGCTGGGAGGCTCTGAGGCTTTCTTCTTCTCCATGTTGCCCAAGTTTGGAAGGGACCCCACGGAGGGGGCATCCCCAGACCCACACCCAGGGGTGTATGAGCTGTTCAGTGCAGAAGAGTTGCCCTGAGAGCATGAGGGATGGCATGGGACTCCCACGTTTCCCTTTTAACTCCTGGAAAGAGGGAGCCCTACCAAAGAGGAGCAGGGTAGTAAAAATTCCGGTGCCCACTCACCTGAACTTAGCTCCAAAATGTCTTCAGGTGACAAGGGCTTGCAAACAAGCAAGGGCTTGGCTCTTCTGCCTAATCCAGACAAGTAAATTCCTTGCTAAGAATAACGTGGGCCAGGGTTTAATTCTTACTAAAATATGCACACTGGTGTCTGCTTTTGTGAGCAGGAGGCTGGTTTACACAATGGCTCCCCTTCCCGCACTGCAGCATGTCCAGGTCGCAAGCGGAGGGCGAATTCACAGACCCCTACAAGTGAGAGGCAGCACATTGCCTCACATGCCAAGGGATCTGAAGCATGTTTCGCCTCACTTCCATGCTCCAAAATGCGTAGCAATGACACCTGGACTGAGGCCACGGCTTGCACGTGAACAAGGAATGCAGGCTTTGCAGAAAGTTGCTCGTGGACAATGTGTGCCTTGTTTCGGCCAGGTATCCCTACCCAGATGGTTGGCAGGGAAGCAGGCCCCCATGAGCCAGACTCTGCCCGTGGTTACTGGGAAGTGACTCCCACTTGGCTCTCTTGGACTTACTCCCAAGTAAGCACACACAGGGCTGCAAAGCAGGGTGCACGCTGCATCTGGCAGCACTCCAATCATGCTGCGTTGCTCAATAATCCTCAGGTTTTGTTTCTTTCCCAGAGCGATGCTTGAAGACAGGCTAGACATTCAACAGGAGCCTGGTTCTAGGAACCGGGAAGTCTGCTGGATGGGAGCAGGATATTGTTCTCCAGGCTTGCGGAATGCAGGCTTTTGGCAGAAAGGAGGTGCAGGGTGACCTTCTGCTGGGGGCTGGCAGTCGAATGGCTTCTTGCAAAGTGGAAGGCAAGATGGTGCAATCGGAGGCAGGGAGCGGGGGGGGGGACTTCACCCTCCCTCCGCCCACCACTTTTGTGCTGGAGCCCAGCCGGCCCACCCAGCCTTGCCAGATAAGTGTGGCCTGTCTGTCTGTCTGGGCTAAGAAGTGGTTGGTGGGCGTGGCTGCTGAAGGAAAGGGGTGGGTGGGGAAGGGTTAAGCTGTTCTCCTCATCCTGTCCCATTTCTATTTCAAACGGCAACCTCCCCCAGTTGCGGAGAACAAGTTTTCTGCCACACACCCTGTTTCACCCTTGGAACAAGCTTTACGGGCCCATTTGACAGCAGGCATTTTCAGATCAGACTCTTGGCCGTTCAGCAGTGTGGTTGAGAGGTACGCGCTTTGCATCTGCGCACCTAAAGCTGATGCTTCTTAAGGGTACAAAGGGAAGGGAGCAGTGTACCTAAAAGGAGGGTGCTTGAGGATCCCCTTAACTGGGATTGCAACTCTCATCAGTCTCAGGGCGCATGGCTGATAAACAGGGAGAATGGGAGTTGTTGTCTCAGCTATTTGGAGAGTGCTAGCTGATACACAGAGTGGTGACTTTCTAACCTTTAACTATAATTAGACAGAAAAGTGCCGGCCTTCCGTAGTCACTTAATGTGTTGCTTCACGCTATGGCCATGGTCTAAGGGTGGGTATGCCTGCCATTCATGAGCTTCTATTTCCACAATTTTAAGAAGAAGCAGTTTAAGAGCCCCTGAGAAAGAAAAAGGAATGAAAGAGGAGAAACCCCCGGAGTAAAACGCCAAATGTTCAAGAGCAAATGGTACCTTTCAGCTCTGCCATCCATACCCAAATATGTGGCATTTTCCTTGGAAAGTGGCACCTGCCAAAGATCGGGGGTGGGGTGGCAAGAGATGAATGCAGCATTTGGGGACTGGGGCAGCGGGGGCCAGACCCCCAGCATTTCTGAGAGGAACAGCTTGGGGTTAGCTTCCCTCCTTGCACACCTCTCAAAGCCTTCTGTTCTCTGTGAGGTGTTCCAAACCAGAATGGATAAATATGAACAGCCGACTGGCGCTTGTGTTTCAAAAGCCAGTCTAGAAAAAGGTGGCTAACTGCATGGAAACTGATGCAACTTTTTACCCTTGTGCGGCTCATGCCAGGAAAAACAGTTATTGTCTCAGAAACACCAAGAATAAGCATCACCCAGTGAGCTGAGAGCAGTTTCAGACTGCCCAACAAAAGCATCTCTTGTTTTCTGGCTCTTTCACAGATTCAGTTTGCTTTAAAAGTGTCTCATTAGACAAAGGCAAGGGCGAGGGATCAGCACTTCCGAGCCGTTGTCTGGTTCAGACAACCTCGCGGTTCCCAGGTGGAAGAAAACTAGTCTGCAGCACTCCCCAGATATAACAGACCTGGCAGCAGTGGGTGGAACGGACCGACTGCTGTAATCTAGCGTTTCTTCCAAGTGGTTTGGTGGCAAGCGGAGTGCTTGGCTGGCGCACGTTAGCTGGGCAAATGAATCCTGACATTTAGCTTTCTGTTTTATCTGCTTGGGGATTTTTATTGACCACCTCCTTATGAAGCCCCTTTTCTTGAAAGAGGCCTGCAAGATAAGATAGGACCGGTGGTGGCTTATTCCCACCCTTCCCCCCCCCCCCCCGAACCAGGCTGGACCTGGGATACGCAGGCAAGAAAGTGGAAGTTTTGTTTCTTCCCTCTGACTCTATGAAGCTCAATATTTTGGTTCCATTCCTTGCAGGATTACAAGCTTGACGTGTTTTCTTAAGTCGCTTGGGCTTGGCAATGCTATGCTCAAGCTGTTCAGTCATTTTCATAAGATGCCTCCTCCACTGCGGGTCTCAGAAACAGAATAACAGCTCAGTTGAGAAAAAAGGGACTCAATATTGTTATCCTGTACATTTTGGAAGGACTTTGGGCTAGTGGCCCATGTCCTTCCCCTGTTCCTTTGCCATTGCATGACAATGACCCTGCAGGGTGGGTGACACATTTGGGAACTGGTCCGAGGTCACCCAGTGGCCAGCCAAGGACTTGAACTCAGATCCCACTGGCCTTCATCTAACCCTGCCACCATTATATTGCACTGAATATATGGAAGGGACTTGCCAAACATTTTTCTCCCTGATACTCAAGAGATGGAATACCTGGCACTGCTTTTCTGCTGTGTCCCATCATACACACAACTCTTCGAGGAAGGTCAGGATGGAGGAGACTTTTGTTTCGTCTCCCTTTTAGATAAAACAGCCTGAGCCACATGCCCTAACCTGATATGGAAGCTGCAGTGCAATGAACCTTCGTCCTCCAACCTCCTCTGAACTTTACGATGTGACTCTCTAGTTGAGAAATGCAGACACAAGACCATACACTGCGGGAAACAGTGCATATGCCATTTCACGTGGACTGTAAAAAATAACAAACACGTGTGGTAATAGATGGAGAAGTGGTGCTCAGGGGAAGAACTTAAATGTTCTAGCAAGGGGAACAGGCAGATGGGTCCATTTCTAGGGGGAAGCTGGCGTGAGGCTGCTCTCCCAGAGAGGCAGCTGCTCTAATAACTGAGCAACCTTCACCCAGTGCATGTGCTGGTCCCCCACCCCACCCCATCCCAAAGCCCACACTCCCCATCTCTGTGCATCCTCTGGTCAAAGGATTCCAGTATGTTCTTGTGTGCTTTGCAAAGCTGCAAGGCACATTTGGCCTAGGACGATGGAGCCAGCCTCCACACCCCGAGGGCAGCAGGATGGGGACAAAGCTTTGCCTGATGGCCTTCTGGTCTTTTGAAAGCAATTCCTTCCTTTTGGCTGGAGGCCCCAGATGCAAATGGAGAGCAGATGCGAGCGACTTCCTTGCTGTTCCAGGCCTGTGACTGGCTGGTGGAGCGGCCCTGCAGCTCTCAGCGCCAGGCCTCTCCAGGCAGTGCTGCGCGCAAAGAAGCAGAAGGCGGGAGGCTGTGGCGGCCAGGCTAGACCAGTTGCTCGCGGGCGGCCCCCCATTGCTGAAACTGCCAACTTCTAACTTCCCCAGTCCATGCATGGGAGGCAAGATGGGGGAACAGGAATGCCTGCCTGGGTAGTCTGAAGAGCGTGGACTGAGCGCCACAAGTAGGCAGCTGCAGACCAGGCTGAACTGGAGCTAGAGTGGAACTCGAGCATCTCCACTCACTCCTGCGTAACCCTAACCCTAACCCCTCTGAGCATGAGCAAAATACTTGCTGTTAACTCCAACCAGGCATAAGTGACTCAGGCCAGCTCTCGGCAAACTGCCTCTTTAAGCGCGGCTTTTGGTTTTCAGCTTTTCCTTGGAAGATCTTGTTCGGACTGATGCCAGCGGGGTGGCTGTTGGGTGATTTCCTTCTCCCCGACGGTGGAATCAAGGGCAGTTATCTCCTGGCCCTGAAGTCGACTGTCACCAGAGCGAGTCTGGCGGCCGCAGTCTTGCCCACTGGGCTCCTCCAGGTGGCCACACCCAGCACCCCAGGCTCACTCTGTGGCCATTTGGCAAGCTCCACAGGGCTGGATTGGTCTCTGAGCCAGACTTGATGGGCACACCTGAGCTCCAGCATCCCCAGCAGCTAAGATCAATCAAATCTGTAAGGAGATAAAAAACGCTAACCTGCAGCATACTTGTGAGAATTGCCGGGCACCTTGTGGCGTGTCGTCCCCAAGGAGCAGTGACGCAAGGCACACGCTCATCTCTCTGAGCAGCCGACGACAGCAATCCACTGATGCACAGCCCCGCTGAACTCCATGGGCCTCGCTCCTGAACACGCAGGGGCCACTTGCAGATGTAGGCAGGGCTTTGGTGGCATATGGCCCTCAGCTTTTTATTAGAATGCAAATCATCCTGCAAGGCCATTTTGGCCTTTATGTATGTATGTATGTATATGTATGTATTTAAAACATTTCTATGCCGCCCCCATCGCAACAAAGCCTCAGGGCGGCTCACAATGTAATTACTTAAAACATAAATATTGCTTTTAAAGAAGGAGCAAGCCCGGCTTCCTGAGTCACGCCTTCTGGCTTGTCCCACTGCTCTGCTGTCATTTGGTTGTCCTGGTTCTCCAGCAGGTGATACGACTACTCGTATTCTGCTTCTGTCATCACAACAGGGATCTTCAGCCTTTCCTTACTATTCGTGTTATTCATTTCCTTTCTGTACTGCACAACAGCCAAAGCTCTCTGAGCAGTTTATAGCCATTTACAACCCGCCACACATGCACCAGCCACAGGGAAATAGCATGAAACTGCCCCAGAAGAAAATTGAAACTGTTTGAATAGCTGCAACAAAATTGTAGCACAGCTAGACTGGCAACTCGTACCATCTGCCACTGAATTCCTGTGAGAAAGGGAGTCTTGACCAGACGCTGGTTTGATACCAGGAGAGCCTCGGTGGGAAGATCGTTCCGTAGCAGGGGCCAGCACTGAGAAGGCCCCCTAGCTTCCCTTGGGGCGGCACCTGGAAGAAGGCCCCTGATGGATGGAAGGATGGAGGCCTGCAGGGCAGTGCAGAAGGAAACCCTCCACAAACGCAGTCAGCTGCAAGCTGCCTGGAAGCAGCTAGTTTGGCAACATTTGGAAGGCGCCTTTAATGTGCAGTGCCAAGACGATGGACGTAAACATTGTGCCTGTGTTTAAAAAGCATTTCCTTATTTAGCACCTTTCACAGCAGGCTATGGAACCTGCAGCCTTCCAGATGTTGGTGGATTTCCACTCCCAACAACCTCAGTCGGTATGCCCAGATATTATGGGAGTTGTAGTCTAATAGCAGTGGGTGTGGAGTGCATTGAAGGTTTATCACAAGCAGTCTCTCCTGCAGATCTTTCGGACTCCTCCCAGCATTCCTGACCTTTGGCCATGGAGGTTGGAGCTAATGGGAAGTGAAGCTCAAAATGTCTTGAGGAAAAATGGTTGGTTGGGAACAATGGATTCCAAGCAATGATGCGTGTGGAAGATTTTGCAGGGACGCTGGTGCATGGAGGCATCAGAAGGGGAGGATGGAAGGGAGCCCCGGGGGCTGATTCAGCCAGTGCTTCTCACCTGTGGCTCTTTGACAGGCGGGGTGCTTTCCAGAATCCCAGGGCCCCCCGTCTAGGTGTTGCAACGTGCAGCGTCTAAGTGTCCCCTTGGGTTGGGCTTTGGGCCTGGCGCCAGCAGTCATCTGCAGCCACACTCTGGTTCCCGGAGGAAGCCACCGCCACCGTGGACAAGAGGCAGCCCGCGCTGCTTGCCCCGGCTGGCTAACGCCACTCGGCAATGGTTCTGCTCCTGGGGCCAGTGGCCCGTGTGCTTCCAGGGCCGCAGGCAGGCAGGCTCTTCTGGTCTGCCCGCCTGATCAGTGGGCAGAGAGGGTGGGCTGGCAGGGACCATTCTGGGGAGGAGCTGTGGGGGACACTGCCAGCACCGGTGCAGGTGCGGCCCCCTCTCTTTTCCAAAGGTGTTTGGGGACGGCGCGCACTCCAAGGTGCAGGCGGGGCAAATGCCCCAGCCATGTTCTGGCATCTTGTGCACGTCCCCGCCAATGCGGATTCAAGGCGCCGAGGATTGGGGGTGGGGGCAGGACTGCTCTCAGAGAATGCCCCTGAAGCCCAGTCCTGGTAACACGAGGCCAAGCGGCAAGGGCAGTGCCCGGAAAGCAGGCGTCTTGCTTTGCCTTTCCAGCGAACACACTTGACGTGGGACAGAAAACCCTGCCAGCGACCGAGTCCAAACCACATGGAAGCAAATTTCCAGGTCAGGTCAGGTCAGGTCAGGTCAGGTCAGTCACAGCCTCCCCGCTGTGCCCATGTGCTTCTCTGCCCACGAGCCATGTGTGGCAACAGTGATGGGCTGCACCTGCTTTCGGCTGAGGGCACCCAGAGGAAGGGGTCTTCGCCCGTGTGTGACTGGGGGTTTCCTCCTCGGTGTACCCTGGTGGAGCTTGATGTTTGGGAGAGCATGCGGGCACTTGGAAGGCCCCCCCCCCCCCCATTTCAAACCTCACATGAGCTCACCACCTGCTGAACTCGGCTGCAGCTTTCCCCTCTCCGGGCAGTCTGCAATGGGCCACGTTCCTCTCCGCTGGACAGACCTTCTCAGGTCGCTGAGCAAAGCCTCTGTGAAGCCCATGGGCCTTGCTCAAACCAAGCGGCGTAAGCGACGGCTCTGTTCCTGGGCCTTTGGAAGGGAGTCGTGGGAATCCCTCAGCTGTTGGCAGATTCCGGAGCACTGGAAGGCAGTCTGATGTGCTCTTTGGGCCGCGTCCTCAGGCCTCCTGCATTATCTGCTCATAGCTGGTGCTTTTTCCTGCAAGAGACCCCCCAGGGGCTTGCGTGACCTGCTCTCAACAGCGACCCCATGAGGCAGACGGAGAGGGAGCCTGTGACAGGCCCAGAGTCACCCAGCCAGCTCCATGGCTGAGTGGGGACTAATGCCCGGATCTCCCAAGGCACCAGTCCAACACTTTAACTACTAGGCCATGCTGCCTTCACCCTGTTGCCTTCATGTGCTACTGTGGGCCTCACAGGTGGTCACCGATTAGTTCTGATCCCGCAGGGTCAGGAAGGCAATCCCGACCCCAGCTGAGAAGGTGGTCTTGGAAGGGGAAAGTGTGCATCCAGGGGTCCTGCTTAGGGGAAGACAGGGCTGCTTTCCGCAGTGTGGGAGCTGTGCTTGGCTTTAAAAGTGCCACACTGCTTCTTGAAATGCTCGTGGTGCTGGAAGCAAGAGCCCTGGCGCGGCTGAGCCCGAACGTATGAGGTCACGTGCCCCACTTCTCCCAGTGCTGCCATCCTCCCAAGCGCAGCTTCAGCCCATCCGAGTCCCGCATCTCACAGCGCTGTGGCCCCCCCCCCCATTTCAGGGAGGCAACTGCCCCACAGCAGCCCTGAACTGGGGCTGGGGAGCAGGTAGGACTGGCACAAGTGGGGTTTGTCCAGCTTGGGCTCTAAAATCTCCTTTTGTCCGAGATGTGGAGCACTGTGCAAATATGGACCCAGCGGAAATGAGCGTAGGACTGTGCCCCAAGCCACCTTCCCAGGGAGCCCTCCGGATGCTCTGGGCTCTGCCTTGCCTGCATTTTTCAGCCGGGAAGCTAGCATGGCTTCCCCTCTTGGTTCAGGGAGCTGGGAAGCCATGCGTGGGCAGTGGGGCTCCTCAGAGCTGCCAGCCGCACAGCTGGGGAGCAAGGCACCCGCTGTGTGTCTGCCAGTGAAAGGGGGCGGCCCTGTGTGCCCGGGGGCACCAGCCTTGCCCACTCGGCCGTTCCCGCTGCCCTTGCGCCACCTGCCCCTGCTCCTGCCTCCCCCCCCCCACACATACACACTTGGAAGCCTGAGCTGGGGGGCCAGGCAGGGTGGCTGTGGGGCCATGTGGGAAAAGTGCAGCCTGGAGCTCTGAGCATGTGCAGACGGCTCCCCTTCCATCCCCAAAGAGCCCTCTCTGACCCACTGTTTGTTTGTCTGTCCCCAGCCATAAAATTTTGGACACGGAAAAAGTGGAGCGGGGCTTTCTCCTCCGGCAAAAGATGTAAACATGGCGCAGGGAGGGGAGGGACCGTGTGCCGCCGCGGCATCTGCCCCACTTTGCCCCTCAGACGTGCTCTCAGTTCTGCAGGGCAGCAGGCGATGTGTGAAGGATGATTTGTGCCTTGCTTCTGAAATCGAGTGTTCAGGGAAAACAGCACCAGGGAATTAATCTTCTGAGGAGAGACGTCCTCTTTCCAGTCACCAGGATTGTTTTCCATTCCAAGCTATGGAAAAAGGAGAGGGAGCATTTCCCAAAAGCAGACACAATTCCTGGGCACGGGCCTCGCGGATAGAATCACGTCGTCCTGCGGCTTCTACTTTAGCAGGGAGTATCACCCTGGTTTGTATGCTGGTGCTCTGCCTCGGAACACGTGGGCGTGAGTCTTGGGCTTCCCTGGACATGTGCAGAGTGCTCTCTCCTTCTGGCCAAGGAGTAAGAAACTCACACTGGCTTTGACATGCCTGGGTTGGCTTGTCAAGGAAGCAGCCCCTGAACCGAACAGTGCCCCTCTTCAAGACACCACCCCCCCGGCCCCTTCCCGCATGCCTTTTTTAAAGGGTTGATCTGTCGAGGACACAGAGGGACTGCACTTTGACTCGCTCCTGTCTGAGAGCTGTGCCCGCCTCGGGCCTCGCCAGTTCTGGGCTACCGTGCCTGTGAGGCCTAGCTGGCCACGCCGGTGGGGCAGCAGCCTGGTCCTGCAGCTGTGTTGCCCAGCAGCTCCCCCCCAGCTGACTGGGATGCATCCGCAGGGTGCCAGACTGGGGAAGGGTGCTCCAGGTCTGGAGTTGTGCCCCCCACCATCACAAGCACCCCCCAGAGTGGGTAAGAGGCACACAGAAACTGTAGGATTGCCTCTGCTTTCGGGGCAGCGGAGAGCAAAGACCAAGGCCAATGCCTCTGCAAAAGCAGCAGAAAAAGCGGCCTTGAAGCACGAAGCCGGAAGGGGGGCAGGGAGAGGCTGTCCTTTATCTTTCTGAGTTCAGCAGAAGAGGAAGTTTTGCTGAGGGGGTGTCAAGTGCTGTAATACCTGCTCCAGGTTTCATGGATTGCCAGGCAGGTTCAATACCTGGCCCACTCCCTGATGGAATCGGATCTCATGCAAATCGTTATTGTTCTTCATCGCATTTCTGTAACACCTGCAGCCAAAGCACTCTGGGCAGCTTGCAACATTTAAGTCTCCCATCCCGATTTCAGCCAGGCCTGGCCCTGCTTAGCTTCCAGGATCAGGCAGGATCAGGCACTGCGTAGTCCAAAAACTGTGCCACTCCCAACATACGGCACTTTTCCTGCTTTAGCCTGCAGAGGAAATGTGTGCCTTGGGTCAGTTCTTGTGCTTTCTGTATTTTTCAACAACTCAGTGTTCTTGAAATTAGGCAAGTGTCTGTCTGCCAGTGTGTGTGAGTAAGGAGAAGCCGGTCCACTGTGGAATTCGTGGGTCCAGTCCATGGAAATTCGAGCATGCCGGCGTCAGTGCGCCAGCCTACACTGCGTGGTGTCCTGGCGAGGCCCTTTCCCACCACCTGAATGCCTTCTGGCCCAGTAAGGACTGTCTTCGGCTCTTGGCATTTGGGGACAGGACCCTGAAGTCCCTTCACTCAGGGGTGTGGAAGCGCAGGTTCACTAGCCAGAGGTGGCCCACCAGGGCCCAGCTGGCTTTCCCCAGGTGACTGGCTCATTTTCTTCAGCTCCCGGTTGCTTGGTGTTTCCCAGCTTGTATGCGGAACCCCCAGTTTTAAAAGGTTGAGGAGGGTTTCTTGCTCAAACGTGCGGGAGCTTTTGCCCCGAAACATCTGCCTTCAGCCACCGCCCTGGCCCAGCACGCCGCCCCTGGGCTTCTCCGGGTGGCACACAGCCCTGGGGCTCTGTTCAGAGGGCTGCCCCTTGACTGCTGTGGTTGTGGAGCAGGACTGGGGCACCAAGCTGGCAGCCCCTGTGCCCGGCCCTGCCGCATCGCCCCCCAGGAGCACACGGGCTCCTGGTTGTGCAAGACGTGTTGGGATGCAGGGCAGGGGAGTGAGCTGCGGGGAGAGCAGCTGCCAGGCTGGCTCTGCACAAGCAGTTTGCTTGCTTCCCGGAATCGGCTTTTGCGCCTGCCCACTCCTGAGTCACAAGCAGCAAGGAGGGGCCATGTGTTTGCACACGTGCGTGTGTGCAAAAGGCACGCGTGCAGGGCGCTGGCCCCACTCATGTTTATGGAGAGCGGCACCCCCTTTCTCCCACGTCCCCACAGGTGGTGGGATTTGGTCATCCTGCCATGAAGATTCAAGAGCAGCGTGTTTGGCACTTGAGCAGAAACTGGTCAGGCGCCTCTGAGAAAACAAGCCATTTCTCACGGATGCCTCCAGTTCTGTTCCTAGCTTTAAATGTGGGGGTGGGGTGGTGGTGGGGGAGAAACAACAGGATCTGGATAGGGAGGAGTCGTTGCTCAGAGCGCATTATTTTATTTATTAATTTATGGCATCGCTAGACTGTCCTGTAGCGCACAGGACTCTCTGGGTGGTGTACAACCATTAAAGCACACATACAAACAATAAAATACGTGAGATTGCAATGATATCATAAAAACAAGCACTAAAAATGCTAAGCAGCGAATAACACCAACAATTATAAAAGTTAACCCCTGGTACAGCAGCAACAATGAACCGTATTAAAATATAAATATATAAAATTATCCATCTTCCACCTCTCATAAAATATCTGGTAAATAAAAAGGGTTCCTCCTGGCACCAAAAAGAGAGCGAGGATGGTGCCTGGCATACCTCTCTGGGGAGCACAGACCAAAGCTGGGGTGCTGCTACTGGACAGACTCTTCACCAGCTGGCTTTGCAGGGCTCCCCGAGAAGGGCCTCCGTAGCTGAACTGTATGGCCAGATAGGGAGATATGGGAGCAGGCGACCCGGAAGAGCGTGGGGGGCAAAACGGAGCCCTGTGGGACTCCGTGGCCCAGAGGCCCCCCGTGCTGCGCAGGGCGGAAGTGCCCAGCAGCACCGTCCGCAGATGGTCAGCCAGGCAGGAGTGGAGCCGGTGCAGTGCAGTGTCTTCAACTCCCAGCCCAGCCGGCCTCTCCAGAAGGTTACACTGGGCAAGGCATCAAAAGCCGCCGAGAGGTCCAGGAGAGCCAACAGGGCTGCGCTCCCCATCTCTCTCCCAGCAAAGGTCACCCCACAGGGCAGCCTATGTCCCAACACCAGGCCCGGGGCCCGACTGAAATGGGTCCAGATAATTCGTTTCCCCCGGGAGAGCCTGGAGCCGCCCGGCCACAACCCGCCCGATCACCTCGCTCAGGAAGGGGATGCTCACCACAGCTCTCCAACCATTCGCACCCCCTGGGCTCAGGTTCGGTTTTTAGGAGCTGGTTTAACCAGCCGCTTGGACCCGGCGCAGTTCGCTCCCTTGGTTCTTTTGATGAGCCACGACGAGCAAGAGGTGGTGGGTTGAGGCAGACCAAGCAGCTCGGCTGTATGTTCAGATCACAGTAACTGAACCTCCCAGCGCATACCTTGCCTACAGGCAGGCTGGAGAAGTGCCGCACCGCATGGCCTCTAATTTAGTGAACGTGAAGCTGGCCAGACCATGGAATGAGACACTGCCCTGGGTTCTCGGCGGCGGCGGCCTCACTGCACGGCCCTGCTAGCCACGCTTTTTCCTCCTGGAGGGACCCGAGCTGCTTCCGTAGTGCCCTGGGAGGTGGGTTGGGCTGCGTGTGAGTGACTGGCCCAGAATCACGCAGTGAGCTGCGCAGCTGAGTGCGGACCAACACCTGTGTCTCTTGGGCCCCAGCGCAACACTCCAACCTCCACATCTCAGTGGCTGTTTTGGGGGGCACTGGGGGGCTGCAATTTGGGGAATTAAAGAATGCCATTTTGTTGGCGGGGGGAGGCATTTTATATAGAAAAATAGCACAAGGGAATTGTCACCTCCCAGCAAGTAGAGTGACTGGTGTTTATAACGTAGAGTATGATGCTTGGGGGTGGTGGGTGGGGAGCTGCAGCCAACAACTTCCCCGCCACGATGCGGCCCAGAACGCCTGCACTGTCCTGCTTGCTCTGCACAAGCGCCAGCATGGCGGTTCTCGAGTAGGTGTGCACTCGTGAGGGCTGGTGTGCACGTCCTCAGGCAGGCAGCCTGTGGGGAAGAGGAGGGACTGGGGGGGAGGGATCCAGGGAGCGCCGGAAGCCTTGCTCTGCAGTGGGGGCCTTTGGCCCAGCTGCAGGTGTGGGGGGAGCTCCTGCGCCTGGCCGGGCTGCCTGCAGGACTCGCTGCCTGATGCTGAGAGGGGCGGCCAGGCCCCAAATGGGAGCGCTGGTGTGGCGCCACCGCATGCTGACTGAGCCCGCGGGCAGTGCTGGCCGAGCGGAATGCCAGGCTTCCCGTGGGGTGAAACCTGCCGTGGGGGGGGGCAGGGGCAGCCCATTTCCTAGAGTGGATGTGGCCTCTCGGGATCAGGTGGCCAACAGACGGGCTTCCCCGTCTACCTACCGTTCTCTTGCAAGGCCTCCGCGGTCTCCATTGTGGTGACCTCCGAATAGTCTGCCGCGTTAGGGACCTGGGAGTGCCTCTCCCGGGGAGGGTGAGTCGGCTGTGGACCATTTGGGATGCTGGGACTTGGCACTCCCTGGCACCCTCATCCCCCTCCCCCTCCAAGGCACACCCACCTGTGAGCTGGCTTGGCCCTGGGAAGCTCTCAAGAACCAAACACAACGGGTCGGCCTGTGGGGCAGCGAGCCGCTCCAGGTCTCCTCGAGTGCAAGGCCTGCATCTCTCAAGTGTGGCCCCGCGGGGGCACCCATGCTCACTCTGCGGGAGCCCTGGCTTGCACGGGCTCTCCGCCGGACCCCCAGGGGCGCTTGTCCAGAGGCCTGAGGGTGCTTCGTGCGTGGGCCAGGCTGCCCTGCTCTGCTCAGGACAGCCCTGGGGCAGGCACAAAGCGTTCCCCCCTTCGGCCGCCCCAGCCCAGCCCTGGACCTGGAAGCAGCGCTGTCTCTTTCCAAGGCCGAGCGCATTTGGATGGGAAGCCAAGGCCCAGCCTGTCCAAACCAGAGAAGAATTGCGGCTTGTAACAAGTCCCCGGGAATTGCCTTCCTCTGCCCAGAAAGGTTGCTCCGGGCTCCAAGTCTGGGAAGAACGGGTGCGCCCGTCCCGAACGGCCTCACCCGAGCGGGGGCCCAGGAGACATCCTGGACAGCTGCATCCATTCTCCCCAGCTGCCGTGGCCACGGAGCCTTTGGGTGTGGAGCCCGAGGGATGGTCCTGGGGTTAACCCTTCACTGCCTTGGGAAGGAGGATCGCAGCCCGGCCCCGCTCCACGCCATGCCTGCCAGCCACTCCTCCTCATGCTTTGCACCTCCTTCCTTTTCCCAAGCCGCCTTGGCTCAACTGCCCGGTCAGTTTCGCAGCTGCTCTCTTGCCCGTGCCTCCCGGGCAAGGGGCGATCCTGGTGCAATTGACTGCACCCTGGCTGCGATCCGTGAGACAGTTAAGCGGGGATGCTGGAACTGAAGCTGCTGCTTGGTCCGCTCGGGAGAGCCGGTGCGCCGAGTCGGCCCTTGCGTCTGCTGCGGCCACACGCCTCTTTCTTTGCCGGCTTCTTTGCGGGCCTGTTTTGTCCCAGCGGGTTTTTCAGCTTTGCGCTCGCACGTGGCTCCTTTGGTGTGAGCGGAAAGGAGCAACTGGAGAGCCAGGCTGCCGTGGGCCCACAGGTTCACTTCTGTGGTGATTCTTGCCTCTGACACACCCCAGAAATGAAAGCACGTTCTGGGAGGGGCAGCAAAGAGGCCTGGAGGCTGGCTGCCACCTGGGATGGCTGTGCAGAGCCTCCAGGTCTCAAGGCAGCCTATCGGAACATCAGGCCGCTTGATGTGGACTCATCCAGCCACACAGCCGTGGCTAGCGGTGCCATTCGCTTTCCCCTCGGAGCCCCAGGGGTGCCAGTGTGGGCAAGTCCACATTCTCCCTTGCTTTTCAGAGCGAGAAGCAGGCTTTCTCCCGCCTCTTTGTGTCCTGCACCGCAGGGCAGGAAAGGCCAGAGGGAGGGAGAGAAGGATGCTCTGCCCATGCTCAGGGGCAGTCTCTTTTCATGTGCACGGGGGCTGGCAATGGCAGGAAGCTCTGGGATGGGGACTCAGTGACCCTGTGCCAGCGGGACCCGTGCAGAGGATGGGAGCCGCAAGGGCGGGGCAGCAGGCCCCATGTCTTGGCCTGGGGTTATGTTGCGCGGAGAGCCCCCGGCCCCCAGCAGGGCATGTGCCCGCAGCCATTCCTTGGCCACGAACCAGCTTCTGCAGCCGAGCGCGTGCTCAGCCGGGGAGTCTGGCTCTCAGCTCCGCATCCCCAGGAACACGCCAAGTGCTGAGTTAAGAGGAAGGGGCCTGGGCCGGGGGAGGGGGGGCAGGCGCTGCACAGGTGCCCTTGCGCAGGTGGGCAGATGGCCAGGTGCAGGCTGCACCCCACCTGGACGAGCCGGGGGCAGCGGCTCCCTTGCGCAGGGGCTCCCTTCCCTCCAGGAAGCTCAAGGCAGCGATGAAGGGCAGCCTGTTGGCCCGTCGCTGCTGCCTGGAGCTTGCGGTCTCGATCCACCTTGCCAGGCGCATCTGATGCAGAGGTGACCAGGGAGCTTCACTCGTGGTGCAAGGTTTATTGCAGCTGATGGTGATATCTGTAAAGATATTGTATGTAATGCTCTAAAAATTAATTAAAATATCATATCAGGTAATTTTAAATAATTTTATACCCATTGTTTATTGCTACTTTGTCTGATTAATAATTGGAACATTTTAATCTAGTGTGTCACTTGCAAATCGTCCATTAAGAATGAGCTGCTTGTTGACTGTAATACACATTTCTTGCATCGTGATCTACCTTGCAAGATTGTGTTACGGGCTGCTATTGCAGCAGGTACGGGGTCGGGGAGCCCTGTCAAAGTGGTGATGATCGATTAGCAAGCCCAGCTCCAGTATGGCAAAGTGGTGACGGTGCTCGACGGGGACCTGGAGATCTGGGTTCAAGACCCTGTTTGGCCCTGAAGCTCCCTGGGTGGCTTTGGGCCAGGCAGGGATTCTCAGGCCTGTTGTGAGGACAACATAAAGAGAAGGGAAGCTGTGCAAGTGGCCTTTGTTCCGTGCAAGTGGGAAAAAGGCAGGCTAGGAATGCCTTGCAGGAATGATCACAAGGGTGGCACCCAGGCTTCTTGGGCTGCTCTGTCTCAGCAGGGCATCTGATGCTGGCGCGTGCTATTCTGAAGCAAGTAGGTATTTTCTCACTCTGTCAGTGTTTTTATTGTTATACTGAACTTTATGCTTGCAAGCCGCCTTGAGAGGGCTTCCGCCAGGAAAGCCAGCCAGGAAATACTTTAAATATATAAAATGAATACATGTTTACTTGTGGAGAATCCCTACAAACCACAAGGAGACATGCAAGGTTCCCAGCGTTGGTCAAATGATCAGCTAGATGAGATGAAACACATTTTGGGATGTATTAAAAGCTGCTTGTGTGTTGTTAGCCTTTTAAAGTTTGTTGTTGTTGTTAGTCGCGAAGTCATGTCCGACCCATCGTGACCCCATGGACAACATTCCTCCAGGCCTTCCAATCAGTGGTTCCATGTCCAGTTCTCACTGTTGCTTCTTGACCCGCATACAGGTTTCTCAAGAGACAAATAAGATGGTCTGGTACTCCCATCACTTTAAAAACTTGCCACAATCTGTTGTGATCCACACAATCAAAGGCTTTAGCGTAGTCAATGAAACAGAAGCAAATGTTTTTCTGGAACTCCCTAGCTTTCTCCATGATCCAGCATATGTTGGCAATTTGATCTCTAGCTCCTCTCCCTCTTCGAAATCCTGCCTGTACTTCTGGTAGTTCTCGGTCCACATACTGCTGGAGCCTAGCTTGTAGGATGTTGAGCATCACTTTGCTAGCATGTGAAATGAGTGCAATGGTGCGGTAGTTTGAACATTCTTTGGCATTGCCCTTCTATATTTATTTTATTTATTTATTAGAAAAATTTCTATGCCGCCCCTTGCCAACTAGCCTCGGGGCGGCTCACAGCAGGTCCATAAAAAACAAATACAATATAAAACAAAAACACAAATCCACCTACAAACTGACCTACAAGTTATGAAGACTAAAATTGGCCCATCTCATAGTCCCCAATTAAAACTATAAATAAACCTATCAAAAAACTAAAATTCACAATTACACTAATAAATTAATTAATAAATTAGCAATTAAAATATTTCTTAAATAAAAAGGTCTTCGCCTGGAGCCGAAAAGCAAATAATGACGGCGCCAGGCGAGCCTCTCTGGGGAGCAGATTCCATAAGTGGGGTGCCACCACAGAGAAAGCCCTCCTCCGGGTACTCACCCTCTTCACTTCCTTCACAGAGGGCTCCCGGAGGAGAGCATCTGCCGCCGATCGTAATGGGCGGGAGGGCATATCTGGTTGCAGGCACTCCTTTAGGTAACCAGGACCCAAGCCGTTAAGGGCTTTATAGGTAAGAACCAACACCTTGAATTGGGTCCGGACTTCAATGGGAAGCCAGTGTAGCTGATGGAGAACTGGGGTGATGTGAGAACCACGCCCAGTCCCCGTCAGCATCCTGGCAGCTCTATTCTGCACCAATTGAAGTATCCGGACCGTCTTCAAGGGTAGCCCCACGTAGAGCGCATTACAGAAATCTAACCGGGACCTCACCAGCGCGTGTGTCACCGTCGTCAGGCAGTCGAACTCCAGGAAGGGACGCAGCTGATGGATCAGCCAAAGCTGATGGAAAGTGCTCCTCGCCACTGCTGACACTTGGGCTACCAAGGTCAGCTCTGGGTCGATGGGATCAGAATGTAAACTGACCTTTTTCAATCCTGTGGCCACTGCTGAGTTTTCCAAATTTGCTGGCATATTGAGTGTAGCACTTTTACTGCATCGTCTTTTAGGATTTTGAATAGCTCAGCTGGAATACTGTCACCTCCACAAGCTTTGTTGTTGCTCAGACGTCCTAAGGCCCATTTGACTTCACATTCCAAGATGTCTGGCTCGAGGTCAGTGACCACCCCATCGTGGTTATCAGGGACGTTGTCATGGCAAAGATACTGGAGTGGGTTGCCATTTCCTTCTCTAGTGGATCACCTTTTGTGAGAGCTCTCTGCTATGACCTGTCCTTCTTGGGTGGCCCTGCACAGCACAGCTCATAGCTTCCTTGAGCTACACAAGCCCCTTCACCATGACAAGGCAGTGATCCATGAAGGAACTTTTAAAGTTAACATGCTAATGTGTGGAAGAGATGGTGAAGGCCTCTGCGCCATGGAGGGGGACTGTCTGGCCGCCTCTTGCAAGTCTTGTGCAAGTCACACACTGCGAAAAACAGGGACAGCTCTCTCATATGCAACTATTTCATATGTGCATGAATTTAATCAACGGCCAGTTAATGGTGTGAAGCATCTTTAACTGAGTGAGTAAATGATGAAGCAGCAGCTTGGCCCGGACAGGGAGCAAGTGGCTGCAGGTGCTTGTGGAATCTGGGTCGCAGGCCAGGACGCTCCTTGGGGCACCTCAGGGCAGTTGCCGGCTCCAGCTGCCCCTGCCCCACAGGCCGTAGTGAGGAGGGGAGGGAGATGAGGAGAGCCAAGAAAGTGGCCAGGGGGCCGGGAGGTGGGCTACAGATGCCACGCAGGTCCAAGGGCTGAACCCGTGAGCCACGTCTGCCTCTCGCTTCCCTTGCAGGGGTCCCAGGTGCTGCAGTCGGAGGAAGAGGCTACTACCCAGGTAAGGGGGAGGTGCCAGCAGTGGGTGCCCGCGGCGTGGCCGTGGCCGTGGCAGGCACCGCCAAACGTAGCCAGCGCGCCACTGGAAGCCCAGCGGGGCGCTGCAGGGCTGCAGGGGCATGGCCAAACACGGTGACTCCTGGGGCGGCCCACCCTGCTGCCCCTAATGGGCTCCAGTGGTTTGGCACGTGGGGGCTTTCAAAGAGGAGGTGGCCTCCCTGGCAGGGGTGGGCGCTCCCTCCAGAGGGATCTGGCGCCCCTCGTGGCACTCGGCAGGTTTCTTCCCCCCCGGGGAGCCCAGTTTCCCTCATTGCCCCCCGGAAAAGACTCGTGGGCATCGGCGCCCGGGGCACTCAGAACCGCCCCGGTTCAAAAATTCCCGCTCAACTGCCACCCACTGTGTTTGCGGTGGTTGTCTAGCGCCACTGCCCCCAGCCACGTTCTAGAACCACGCTGCCTTTTGCGGTACTGCTGCCTCACAGAGCCACAGTTTCTGGCACGATGGATCGCGCACAGAAGCGAGGGAAGCTCTCTCGTAGGGCCGTTCCTGTCGAGCCTCTCCCGGGCCTTCAAGGCAACGAGGAGCTGCTGGCCTGTTTGCAGACCAAAGGTGAGGCGAAGGCGCCTGCCCCAGCCCCCTCGCGGGCGGCTCCTTCGCCCTCGCCAAGCCCCCCATGGCCCTGCCCCACGCCACCCCGCTGCCCTCATCCTCGCTCCGCCTCGAGTGCACCTGGAGCGAGAGCCCTGTCCCACTCACATTTGGGGGCACGCCAGGCAACCTCACGGGGTCCTGCTTGGGAGGAGACGGTTGAGAGAAAGAGGGAAATTATGGAATCTGTCCTGAATTCCTTGGCGGGAGGGAGGGAGGGGAGGACAGGCTGAAAGTGATGCATTTTCTCTGAATTTTTCAGGGGAACTCCCTGATTTTTAAAAGGCAAACAAAAATGTGTTCATGTTGGGGAAGTCCACAGCAAAATGTGTTCGGAAATTCTGTTAGGAAAACTGTTGCAAAACTACTTCTGTACGTATAAGAGGAGCGCACAGGCACCTTGTCATGTCTGCTTTTCAAAGGAAGTCATTCTCAGTGTTTCAGATGAACTCTAAGATCTGAAATAGCCAAACAGAGAAACTGAGATGGACCGTTTCAGTGGAAAGATACTCCGGGATCGCCGCAGTGGCACGAAGGGATCTGGATCCGTGCCCTGCTTTACCTCATTCCTCGCCTCCCGGAGGCTGGAGACCCTCGCATCCAAAGGGCTGTGTGGCCCCAACCTTTTCTTCCTCCCGCACCTTCTTTCCCCCTTCATTTTACTAAAAATCCTCAATAAGGAGAATCAGATTTTTTCCTTTCTCATTCTGTGGCCCAAATGTTCTAATTTCTGAGCCCTGTGGTTATGTGGCCTCTCCACACCCTCTCCAACGCCTCCCCTTTGTTTGCCCACTCGCCCCCGGCAAATCGCCGCACCCCCCAGTCAGCCCACTGCCTTTTCCATGCTAAGGGCTGTTTCCATAGAAACGTAGAAACAGAGCGAGTCAGAAGAGGTCTCCCCAGCCATCTAGTCTGACCCCCGGCTCCAGCCGGCTCCGCTCACGACATGCCCACCATGTGCATGTCCAGCCTATCCTTCAACACCTGCACTGATGGGGCTTCAACCACCTCCCAGGGAAGCCCATTCCACCCTCTCGGGGTCCTAACTGTCAGGAAGTGCTTCCTGGCATCCAAATGGAACCTGGGTTCCCTGAGCTTTGCTCCGTTGGAGCACGTCCTGCCTTCCTCTGCAGGGGAGAACAGGTCTCTGCCCACCTCCGTGTGACACCCCCTCACACACCTGTATGTCGCCAACAGATCCCCTCTGAGTCTCCTCTTCTCCAGGCTGAAGAGACCCATTTGCCTCAGTCTCGCCTCATACAGCTTCCCCTGCAAACTGGCCACCCACCTTGTGGCCCTACATTGCACTGACTCCAACCTGGCTATATCCTTCTTGTAATGAGGGGCCCAGAACTGAGCACAATACTCCAGTTGCGGGCGCACCAGAGTCGTATAGAGTGGTAGTAATACCTCTCTTGATCTAGAAGCCACACTTCTGGCCATGCAACCAAGGGTGGCATTCGCCCTCTTGACCACTGCATCACACGGCTGGCTCATGTTCAGCCTGCGGTCAACCAGCACCCCGAGGTCCCTTTCACAAGTGCTGCTCTCCAGCCACTTGTCCCCTAACCTGTACTTAGGACACCCATTCCTATGCCCCAAGTGCAAGACCTTGCACTTATCCTCATTTAATGCCATCCTGTTGTCTCCTGCCCACTTCCATAGTCTGCCCAGATCCTTTTGGATCTGGAGTACCTGCTCCTCAGTCGTGGCCACTGTTCCAGTTTTAGTGTCATCTGCGAGTTTGATCAGCAGACTGTTCACCCCTTCATCCATGTCATTGATGAAAAGATTAAACAGGATCGGCCCCAGGACAGGGCCCTGGGGGACCCTGCTTGTCACTGGCTGCCATCCCGATGGTTCCCCACTAATGGTTACCCTCTGCTTTCGGTCATTCAACCACGTCCTAATCCATCGGACAGGGCATTGGTCTATCCCAAAACTCCTCAGTTTCTCCATCAGGATGTCATGGGGCACTTTGTCAAAGGCCTTGCTGAAATCCAGGTATACCACATCCACTGCATCCCCTTCATCGAAACCTTGTCATAGAATTCCACAAGGTTTAATGATCAGCACTTCTTTCGAAAAGCCCCCGGAAGCTCCTCGTTGGGTTCCCCTCTTGGAAAGAGCACAAGAGGAGCCCGGACGGCTCCCTCGGCCAGGCGAGCCCCCTTCCCTGAGCCCAGGGGGAACGGTTGAGGCACTGCCCAGAGCCCCAAGAAGAGACCTGGCTCGACCGCCTCACTTGCCCTCTCTACAGGAGCAGCTGGCCTCGGAGGGCTGGGGGGACTTGGAGCGGGACTTGGTGGTGGAGGTAAGCCCCTGGGGGCACGGGCACCCGTGGGCGGGCAGCAGCTTGGCTGCGGAAGGGATGCATGCTTTGCAGGACCCCGGCCTCTCCCATATTCCTGGGATTGCTGGGCTGCCCGACTTGGATCAGTCTGGCAGGGGATGTATAGCTGGCACACAAAATCCTTCCCAGGCAGCTGGTCATGTTTGGCTGGAATCGCCATCCCACAGCACAGTCAAGGCCACCCAGAGGCTGCGTGGTGCACTGGGTTGAGCAGGCGACCCTAACCAGGCACCCCCAGATGTGCTAGACTTAGCACATTTAGACGGAAGATGTCAAGATGGGGAAGGTTGGTATAGATAGTGGGGATGCTGAGAGCTGTGGTGCAACACGTCTAGAGGGTGGCAGGTTGGGGGAGGCCATGGGAGGTGATGGTTATCGCAAATGTGCAGTTTGGGGATGATGGGAGTTGCACTCCAACACATCTGAAGAGTGCCAGGTTGGGGGAGACGGGGTAGAGAGCTGGACCAGAGGGGCCAGTTCGGTTCCCCAGGCAGCTTGTGAGGGTGGGTGAGCCCGGGGGGGTGGTCCTGATTTCATATCCACCTCACAGGGTTGCTGAGGTTGGGGTTTCTGGGCCACCCTCAGCTGGCAGAAAAGGGAAGCACAAGGTTCAGAAAGACTGGGCAAAGGGAGACTGGCACCAGAGCACCACTCCCAGTGCCAAACAGCACTGCCAGGCTTGGACCTGGGCAGCCAGGGCTGCCCCTCAGAGGAGGTGCATCCCGTGGGGCCAGTGGCACCAGCATTGAAGGGGATGTCTTTGACGGAGCCCTTCGTGGCGCACAGCCTGTTTTGGGCATGGGTTCAGCACCATGCGCAGCCCCCTTAAGGGTCTCGCCAAAAAAAGCGCCCCTGGCCTGCCCCAGAGAAGAATCACTACAGGAGATGCAACGGGGAGCACCACCACCTCCGCAAGCATGAGGCCAGCGGGAGGCGAGGGCGTGGGCTGCCTCCCTGAGCTGCGGAGCAGCCCAGCAATCCTGCCCTGCGCTCACACGTGCCCAGAAAGCGCCTGCCTGCCTGCCTGCCTGCCTGCCTGCCTGCCTGCCTGCCTGCCTGCCTTGCATGCCCTTTCCCCTGCAAGCCTGGCAGCCTCCCGGTATTGGGGTCGCTGTTAATGGAAAAGTGGGGCACGCTTTTCACAGACTCTGTGCACCTTTGGATTGTGACCACACGTGGGACTCCATTTGCGCCGCGTTTTCCGCGTGTGCTCCGCAGCGTGTGGTGAGGGGCTGTCTCTGCAGCCCTGTGTGCTCTTGGTGCGGGCATCGTACCTTGGTTTTTCCCCAAATAGCCATGCCCCCTCCGTGGTCCCCATTTCCCCTGCCCACAGTCATCCGGCCCCAGATTTTGTGGGGCTTCTACTGCATGCTGCAGGGGGGAGACCCCCTCCCGTCACTTCTCAACTGGCGGAAGAGCCTGAAGCTAAAATGAGTGGCTAAAATGTGGGTAGCTTTGGGTTTTGGTCACCACCTCCTCAAATGCGGCCCCCAACAGCTTCTCCATGATGGAGGTTGCCGGGCCAGAGAGACCCCCTAGCCTGCTGCAACGGAGTGGGGCGGGAGAGCGAAAGAGCCGAAGGTGGCTCCCTCCCACCTCTGCCCAGCCTCAGGGGCAAGCGGGGTGCTTGGCAGCAGCTGCCCCCCACGAAGCATCTCCCCCGCTCCCCCCACGACTGCCGTGCCCTTGTTCTGGGGGGGTCCCCGGGCTCATGGCTTCATGGGCGGCAGTTGAATGAGAACAACGGGGGTGTTCCGGAATGGGAGCTGGAAGCCTCCAGTGGCTGCTCCGGGGCAGTTGCTCGGCGGAGCTGTAACACCTTTTTCCTTTTCCCACAGGACTTGTTCTTGGAGCAAAACCCCCCAAGCCAGGTAACCTACCCCCTTGCAGCAAAAGGCAAAGCTTCTCCCAGAGGCGCAAGCCTGCAGGGGAGAGCGCCAGTCGTGTTCATGCATCCCCCACCCCCCATGGCCCATGTGCTGCCTTTTATCTCGTACAGACAAGTCTGCATCAAAATTACCTCTGGGTGCAAGATGGCAATGCTTTCTGCCTCCCCCGCTCCACAAAGCTTTTGCGTTGCACAATAAAAAGTATTTTTATTCCATTCTCATTTGAACATGAACTTACAAAATTTTTCACTTCCAAACACATTTTGAATGGAAATGTGTGTGCCTTTGTGTGTAAGTGTTACATCTCCAAAATTTGCAATGGAGCTGTCTATTTGAAAATGTGTGCTTTCAAAGAAAATTCATAGAAAATTGCCTAGATTAATGGTGAAATTAGGTTTCAAATGTGCATTTTATTAGGAAAGTTGCTTTCAAAGAAGTGTGCATAGAAATGGTTAGAATTGCATACAAAAATGTATACATATAGGGAAATTGGCATAAAAATCATGTGAACTACTCTATCTATCTATCTGGCTGTATATGTACTCAAAGTACCAGGCAAATCCAATTTACTTTTTCTGTTTTGATAGGGGACATTTTAACATTTGTGATTGTAAGATTGGAAAACTTAGGAATGGAGAGAAACCAAGATGGACAGACGGCCCCATCACTGGCCTGTGGTGCACATGATGCGCTGCATTGGAGTTTCATTGCACCTCCCAGATCATGCCAATGTGCCCCGGTCCCGTTTGCAAATTCCCAAATTGTTGATCACATTAAAAAACCCAGGTTCTTAACACACATTTCCATATGAGCATTTTTCATGCACTTCTAAGCTTTAGTCAATGAGCAGAAAGCACCGTTTTGGAAAAATATGCGCCGATACGTGCATTTTTCCCTGCTTGAAAGGAACAGTGAGTCACATTCAGAAATGGGAGCCGTCCCCAGAAAGGGGCAGCCTTTGGCAGGATTTTGGTGAGCTTTGGGGGCCTCTGTCCCCGCCGCCTGTTGGGTCTAGGCAGTCACTACCCTTCCGCATGGCCAGGGAACTGACCCCGCTCTTCTCTCCCGCAGGTGTTGGAGGGACTGGAGCGCTTGGTGAGTGTGTGCAGCGAGATGCTCAAGCTGGGAAGGGGTTTCCCGCCTGTCTGTGGCGCTTTCCGGGGCGGGCCAAATGGGCATCCCGGCGGGCTCACGGGCGCTGCCAGGCCCCTTGCAGGCCTTCCAGTGCCTCGGACATGTGCGCGCACCGGTGCTCCTCAGGCGTCTCAGCAGGTTGCAGCTCCACCGTCCTGTGGCTGCCTAAGCAGCCGCTGGCTTGTTCGTGGGTGCGCTTAGATGGCTCAGCAAGGAAAGAGCAGCCAGGAGAGCAGCTGCCATGAGGACGGTGTGTGTGACCAGGAGCTCAGCTTTTCCCTGCCCTCCATGATGGGCTGCCTGAGCCTGATGTGAAAGGGAAGGTGGGGCAGAGCCGGGCGACCTCTGTGGTCCCCAGAAAGCCTGAGGGGGTGCGGAAGCAGCAGAGGTAGGGCCCCCTGGGGAGAGCCTGAGTCACTTTGGCAGGCCCCAGACATCCCCTGGGCTGGGCTGGGCCGAGCTCCCGCTGTGGCCGGTGGCCGGTGGTGGGGCAGGGATGCGCTTTCCCAGCAGGGATGCACGGCTGCTCCCTGTCGCAGCACAGAGCCGCTTTGGGGTGGGCCAGGGGGAGCGCCTGCGTGAGCAAGGGCTGCAAGGCCGGACCCGGTGTGCTGCCGTGCCGGCCGGCCGGCCAGCCACACTTGGCTCGCTTTGGGTCAGGGTCTCGCAGGGGGCTGCCTCCTGCTGGAGCCTGGCTGAGCGCGGCCCCCTCTGCTTCTCTGCCCAAGGTGGCCTCTACCCAGGAGGAGCCTACCCAGGTGGGGTCTACCCCGGCGGAGCCTATCCAGGGGCTGGAAGCGCCGCCTCTGCGGCCGCATATAAAGCTGCTGCCAAAGCAGGTACACCCCCCGCCCCGTTTCCAGCTGCCCCTTCGCCGTGGCCCCAAGAGCCACCCCGGTGGAACTGGCCTCTCTCCTGCGTCCAGGTCTGGCTGGGCTATCGCGGCAGCCGAGCTCCCGCCGAGAAGCGAGGCTCCTGCCCCGTCCCTGGCCTGGCCCTCCCGACCGGCCTCTGCAGGGTGGGTGCCGTGGCCCACCCGCCTCTCCGCTGCTGGCGCAGGTGCCCGCCCTGCGAGGTCCCGGGCGACCTGCCTGCGGAGCAGCGGATCCCGACCTTCAACCCTTGAGGGGGTGGCTTTGTGCTCTGCTGTTTGGGAAATTATTTTAATATTTGTATTATTTTTGTATTTTAACTTACGTTGTAAACCACCCCGAGGCTTTGTTGCGATGGGGCGGCCTATAAATGTTTTAATAAATCAATCAATCAATCCATCACCCTGGCCTGGCATTTCCTCTTTTTAACCAGCTGCTGGTGTCGGTGTCCCCGGCGGCGGCGTAGGTGTTGGTGTCCCCGGCGGCGGCGTAGGTGTCGGTGTCCCTGGCGGCGGTGTCGGCGTTGTACCTGGAGGTAGGTTCTTGCTGAAACGAATTGCAGCCAGCTGCCTCCCCCATTTTCCTGCCCCCCCCCGCACTGCACCATGGGAGGAGGAGTCCTTGATGGGGCCAGTGAGGCTTCCTCGACCTCCCGGGGCGGGTGGAGCAGCGGGACGCCTTCTCCATGGCTTGGGCTGTGGCTCCCATAATCCCTTAGCCGGCAAGGGTCGCCGGAAGACGCAGCCCCACATGCCCAGGGGGACACCAGGCACCCAGCCCTGTCCCCAGGCAGGCGCGTGGCGCCCCTTTCAGCTCAGTCCCATTGCAAGGGAGTTCTGGGGGCCACGTTCCCTGGGGGTGGGACCAAAGGGGGGCAGCTTCCCAGAAGAGCCCCCCCGCCGCCCCCGTGGAGCTGAACGCTCTTTGTTACTTTCCGCCTTCGGGAGGAGGGTGGCCGAAGCCCGCAAGCAGTCCCTGGCCGGGGGAAGGGTCAGCCCTTTGGGACACCTGGGGGCTGAACTGGACCACCTGGAGTGCCCCTCAGGGGCCAAGCGCTGGCCAGGCAATGCCATGGGTGAGAGGCCAATCCCCTCATGTTTCTCCCCACTGCAGGCGCAGTTGTGCCACAGACAGGGCTGCAGCCAGGAGCTGGCGCTGGAGCCAAACCAGGCAAAATCCCAGGTAGGCGAGTGGGTCTTCCAAGAAAAATCCTCGGCCCACCCCAGCTGGCCAAGGCGGAATGGGGCGGGGGGGGGAGCCGCACCTCTGGCACCTCCTCTTGCTCTCAGCCTGCCTTGCCGGGCTGCCCCAACAGGTAATCCAGGTGTAACACAAAGGAGCGCTGCCTGGTGCTGGCCTGGGGATGCAGCAGGCAGTGTGACGTGGTGGTTAGAGCACAGGGCTGGTGCTTGGAAGACACTGATGAGCTGTTCGTGGCCTTTGGGCGACTCCCGGTGGCCACAGCGCGAGAGAAGGCAGGGCTGTTACACGTCACCTTGTGGCCCTGGGAAGGACGAGTAACATGCTTGCTGGCCTTAAATAAGAACAGTGACGGTCGCAAGCTCGAGGGACGTTTCCAGGGTCTGCTGTTCAACCGACAATCAGCCACAGGCAAAACCCCAATTCGCCCGGCGGGATCAGCCGTGCCACGCGGCATCCTTGCGGAGGGCCCCCCCCCCCACTGCTGCTTGCCCGGCCTCAGTTGCCCCTGCATCGGTTGAGCACCCACAGGGAGCCCCCCGCCCCGCTGGGGAAGGAGAGGCACGACCCCGAATGCTTCTGCTCTCTCCTTGGCAGGGGTCGGGATTCCCGGCGTCTTCCCTGGAGGCATCCTCCCCGGCACAGGTGAGTCTCTGCCCTGGTCCATGGACCCTCCCCGCATCCCACAGTGAGGGCGGGGGCCCTTTTCAACAAAAGTGCAGCAAACTATTTTCCTAGTTCAGCCTGCAAGAGCCTCATATGAAAGACCAGCATCTCTGTCTGTCTGTCTGTCTGTCTTCTATCTATCTCATCATCTTTCGTTGCTGAATTCTCTGTATTTCAGGGATGCGTTATCCTGGGGTTGGGGTTTTACCAGGTGTGCCAACTGGAACCGGTGTCAAGCCAAAAGCCCCAGGTAAACTGAGACTTAATGCAGCTGTCAACGGCTTGCATTAGTCACTTTTAGGGGTTTTAATTAATTAATTGCTTAATTTCTGTGCCACCCAATAGCTGAAGCTCTCTGGGTAGTTCTGGAGAAATGTTCAGCAGACTTAAATCAGTTTGACTCTGCCCATGAATTTGGCAGCAGACTGGCTATTCCCACGTTGCATGGATTCCACTGACTTGTGGAACGTTTAAATTATTATGTTCTATAATTTTATACACATTGTAGAAAATAAGTAAAATAAAAAAGCCAAAATAGGCATTTCTCCATAGGCTAAAATGTGAAAAATACACATTTAAGGGGCATTCATTTATTTGGGGGGACAGTTTTGCACATTTTTAGAAATTTGGGTTTGCACAGCTTCAAAAATCTGCAAATGTTCACAAACACATTGGCACAAAATCGGTTCTTCACAAGTGACTAGAACAACAGGCACCTCACAGACTGTGCAATGCAGATGACGCAGATTTCATAATGTCATCATGACTTTCCTAAGAAGTGATCCCTGAGGAGCCGGGGCTCAGCAATCCCTGGTTTGAACTGTGCTTTGCTTGTTTGCTTATTTATTTATTTGGGAAACTTGTATGCTGCCCCATTCGCATATGCCTCGGGGCGGCTTCCATCAAATAAATAACAATGCAAAAATATAAAAATATAAAAATTGGATACATCCAGGCAATAAATAAAACCAATAAATAGATTAACAATTAATTAAAATAACGTTTAAATAAAAAGGTCTTGGCCTGGCGCCGAAAAACTAACGACGGCGCCAGGCGGACCTCTCTGGGGAGTGCATTCCACAAGTGGGGCACCACCACAGAGAAGGCCCTCCTCTTACATCATCATCCTCATAAGCAGAGGTAGGACAATTTTGACAACAGACTCCTGCGTCATTATCCAGCAGAAGCGGCTTCTCCAATCTGTCGCCCTCCAGGCATTTTAGAGTACAGCTGCCATCCTGATTCCAACAAACATCTCACAGAACTCGGTTCCACCCCTGACTTAAAACCTCGCCACATATCCATCCCAAAGGAAGACACTCATGCTCCTTGAACCCCGAGGTGCGTGAGTGCGCATGCCAAGTTCCAGGTGCCTAGGTTTCGCTCTTGCGGCATTGTGCTCGTACATAGATGTGCACACGTCCTCTCTGGGAGGGTGTGACTTGCTGTGCTGCACCAGCAGCGCTTCGACCCGATGGCCCTCCTGGCCCCATCCAGCTCCACTGTTCTAGGATTTGGATTTGGTTATGATGGATTGACTGGGTTTTCCTGTTGCTTTTAATCATTGTTTTCTCACCAAAAGTTCTCAACTGCTTTATGTCTGATATTCTGCTTTTCCAGTCAAAATAGGAAAGTAGCTAAGGAATAGGAGCTCAGAAACTTACCCCTCCAATAAACTTTAATAACAGGAAGAACCTACTGCACATCATGCGCTCTTTTAGGATAGTTGCAGTTTTCTGCCCATTGTGTGCTCCCGCCTGCCATCCATGGCCCCTGGTGTTCTTCTCGGGAGGAGCAGCACAGCTGCCCTGAGCACACTCTTGCCGCTGGCCTTACATGGGGATAGAGTTGCTTCTAATTCTCCCCTCCCTCCCTCTCTTTCTGTAGCAGCAGGAGGTGCCTTTGCGGGGATCCCTGGTAGGTTGGACCTCACGACAGCAAATGTTTGCATGTGCATGTGTGCTTGGGATACAGCGGGCAGGAAACTGAGCCACGCATGCTGCCGCAGTCCAGGCACGTCTGGGGGCTGGCTGGGTTGCCGGGAGCCTGCATGTACCCTGATTGTCCTTGATTGTCCCAGGATTTGGAGGCGGCTTCGGTGGACAGCAGCCCGGGCTGCCTCTGGGCTACCCCATAAAAGCACCCAAACTCCCAGGTGAGCCTTAATCCAGAAACTCCCCATCCACTGCATGCACTGATGGTCTAGAAATCCTGTCGCAGCGGGGCATCGCCCTGTGATCCGGCTAGTTTGCCCGAAACGGTGGTGTCTGCGTGGAGCTCCTGTTCTCCCAGATTGTCCAAGCCCCAAGTGCAAGTCCCAGGAGTGTCCCCATGGCCACCCGTCCTGACCTCACTCCGGCTCCTGCCCAAGTCTCAGGCTGAAGGACGCCCTGATTGGAAGGCCGGCTGGGACGCGCCGCACGAAGAGCTGTGATAGATGAAGCACCGGAAAGTCTGTGCCGTTAATTTCATTGATTTACTTGGGTCGATAGCAAGTAGATGCAATTTCAGTGCGTCTACACCTGTTGATGCGAGTGCAGGCCATCGGGTTAAAACAAAAATTCCCCAACCGCATCGCTAAACCCTGAGGGACTTTGGAAACGGTGCTTTCGATAATACTTGTGAAATTTCTGTGCTGGTGGCCAGAGAGCAGCCCAGTTCCCGGTGCCAGTGACAGAGGGCAAAGCCTGAAATGGGCCAGGACCAGGCACCTGGCGGGCCGTCCGGGGGTGTTGTTAGGCGGCACGGCTATTTGCGAGCAAGGCAGGGACAGAAATCGGATGAGGAAGACTCAGCAGCACATGCCCAACCCTGCTCGGAGGAAGTGCGCCTGCCTCCTGGGACGAAAAGGCTCTCCCAGAACATCACTCAAGTCCAGAAGAGCCATTAGTGGGGGGCTCGGGCCACCACCCCCAGAATCCCTGGTCACCCAGCTGCTGGGCCACTGAAGGACCTGCGGGGCAAAGCATCTGGAAGGCCCCAGCCCGGAGGAGGCTGGGTTCACAAGGGTGCGGTTGCCAGAGTGACGCACCTGGGGCAGCTTGAATGACTTTGCTTGCGCCACAGAAGTAGAAGAGGGGCAGAGCTTCCTGCAGCCAAAAGTTCAGGCGGGGTGGGGGCTGGCCCTCTTCCAGCTCAGGTGCAGAACCTCTTCCAGCGGGAGGACCGGATTCCACTTTTGAGATGCTCTTGGGGCCCCTCAGAACAGGGTCAAAGGCTGTGCCAAGCCCCCGAACAGTCGGCAGCAGCCGCGAGCTGGGGCAAGGCTGGCCCAGGGGTCGGGAAGGCCAGGCTGGACCACCTGGCTGCAGGGCCCTTTGGCTAGGTGGGCCAACAGTGGTGCCCCGTGCTCCTTGCCTGATCAGTCAGGGTTTCTCGTTCCAGGTAACTATTATGGGCTGTCCTACGGCGCTGGGAAACTCCCCTATGGTGAGTCCTTTGGCAAGTCTCTGGTGTGCTGGCCAACGTCCCTCTGGGGCTCTGGCAGCAGTCCGCGGGAGAAGCTGTGGGTCAGGGAGGGGGCCGCCCTCCAGGTCAAGGCCAGGCTGGCCAGGAAGGGGAGTGGGTCCCAGGGGAGGGGAGGCCGGCTGGGTGGCCACCTGCCTGGCAGACCGACAGCCACCGGGGAGCCCGTTGCTCCTGTGGGGCTTTGTGTGGGAGCAACTTTCGGGCAGCGGGTGCGAACTGGGGGCTTTTCCATGCCCTGCTCAGAGCGATCTGCCCACCTAGGGCTAACGGGAGCGGACTGATTCTGGGGCCAGGACTGCCGGGTGGGCGGCACCTCTGCTCGGGTACTCGTGGGGGACGGAGTGGGCCTCCTCCCCAGGGCTGTGGCGGCACCAGGATTTTCAATTAGCAGGGATGCTGGCCGCTTCTGCCACCCTCCCCAGATCTGCCCTTTCCTTAGTGGGGCTGGAGCAGAGAATTATCCTTCCCAGCAACAATATCTTGTGTCCCCATCACAATGCCAAGCAGTTTTGCTTGGGCTGATCTGGAATGGGCAAGGAAGACCCGTTCATTCAGTGGAAAGCTGGCGCAGAGCAAACTTGCTGGGAGCGGCTTGCCGGAGCCAAGCAGCCTCTTGGGCAGGGTGAGGGGCACCGTCCGCTGCTGTGGGGCAGACTCGGGCCGCAGCCGCTGCAGGCCCAAGCCACCGGGAGGAGTGCCATCCCTCTTCCGGGTCTGGCCGGGGGCTGTGCTCCCCACCCAAGAGGTGCTGTGCTGAAGGAGGCCCTGCACGCAAACGTCCCGGGGGCTTTGAGGGGGCGGAGATCCGCCCCCTCGCTCAGGCGGCCCTGTCTTCTCTTTGTGGCTGCAGTCAGTGGGCTGAACAGCGCTTACGGCGGAGGGAAGGCTGGCTACCCGACAGGCACAGGTGAGCAGATGCGGTGGAGCACGGTGCCGGCATGAGACCCTGGGAGGCCCTCGGAAGGGCCCAGGGCCCCTGCTCTGGGCAGCCCAACCTGGGCTGCCGTGCTGCACTGAAATGGATCCCCAGGGGGCATCTTCATCACCAGGCCCCCCACAGCCCCTAACTCAAGGGAAGGGTGACCCCTTTCAAGCCCTCCGTAGGCTCTCCAGGCACGGGCCGGCCCCTCTCGGGAACAGTACGCAGGGCCAGGGGGCCCTGGCCTGCCACGCTCTCCCTGCAAGGCACGATGGAGGTAGGGCAGCCTGGGCTTCAGACTGAGCCCTGGTGCCTGGGCTGGACAGCCGCAGCTGGGCAAGCCCTCTCCATGGGGCTTCAAAAGGGAAAAGCCACGGCACTGCCCAGTGGGTGGGGGAAAGGGGGTGCAGCTATCTGTGGAAACTGGGAGGGCCCCCAGGACCCAGGTGGAGCAGGGCCCCCCCATGAGCCGAGTGGTGCTCCTTGGTGCGCGTCTGCTCTGAGCAGAGCTAGAGTTGGGGCGAGAGAGAAGTCCAGAAAGAGGTGCTTCTTATTGACTTATTTATTTGGGATATTTCTAACCCGCCCAATCACTCTGTGCCTCTGGATGGCTTGCAAAAATGTTCTTCTTGTGTTGGGGGCACTGTGTGGGGTGGGGGACACACACAAGAAGCTCTTCCTTGTCGAAGTAAAATGTGGGGCTTCTCATGGGGAAAGTGCCCACTCCTAGGAATGTGGCGTGTTCCCAGCATCTTCCTGAGGGAGGTGAGCGCCCTGGGAGCCAGCTGCAAGAAGCCAGCGTGGAGACCACGCCATAGGGTGGGATGGGGCAGGGCAGGGCGGCAGGCAGAGGCCCCTTGGGGGACCACAGAGCTGCTGTGTCTTCCCTTCGCAGGCGTGGGGCCGCAGGCCGCTGCTGCTAAAGCAGCCGCAAAATACGGTGAGTAGATGCGGGAAGGAGCGCTGGGCACAGACATGGCGGGGAGGGGAGGGGAGGGCCGCCCAAACCGGCCTCCCATCGAAGGCTCCCTTTCCCTAGCACAGGCCCGACTCCCAGACACGCTTCCCCAGACGTGTGCGCTCCTTCCGGAGGGGCAGGTGCTGGCTCAGCAGCCCCTCTGCACTGGCCCCTCCAAGCTCCTTGGAGTCGGGCTGAGCATGGTGGCATGCTCCTGTGGCACCTCCGGCTCCCTTAACCCGCGTCCCAAATATGCGTGGTTTCCCAGGGGCTGCACTAGCATCACACAGAACCTGGGGGTGCTGGAGGTTCGGTGCAGCCCTGTGCAGGTGCCGCACCGCTCTGGGGCTCGTGCCAGAGCTTCCGGAGCCGAATCAGCAAGCGGGCCCAAGCTCGCTGGCGCTGCCTTGCGTCTCTCGGGAGGCCCTTGCGCCTCCGTGCCCTTGACGGGGGCTTTTTCCAGGGGCATGGCAGAGGAGGGCACCTGGCTCCACAGGAAGCCACGGGCAGAAAGGTGTGGTGGGTGGGGCAGCCCTGGGAGAGAAGCACAGGTGGCCCAGAGCCGGCTCATCCGGGGGACCCCCAGGGCCACGCACTGCAGCCAGAGGGCTGGCTCAACGTGTGGCACTCCACAAGGGGGCCCCGAGGGCCCCTTCCGAAGCGGGGGGCTGACCGCCACCCCCTCTCTCTCTGCCCAGGTGCCGGGATTGTGCCAGGGACAGGGGGGATCCCAGGCACCGGCACGCTCGGAGGAGGATTGGTGCCCGGCGCCGGCGGTATTCCCGGAGTGACAGGTAAAAAATGCCTTTTGTCACTTCAGCTGCACAAATGCCGGGGCGTTGCCGGGGGGCCGGGAGTGGGGCTGTGGGCCCAGCTGGAGCTTGCCCACAGAGGCACACGTGGAAAGGGAGCAGCGGGGCCCAGCCGCCCCCACCAGCAGCCCGGCAGAGCGCTGCAAGCAGAGCAGGGAACCAAGGGCAGGAAGATTTTTGACAGCACAACTGGTGGGGTGAAAATTCTGCTGGAAGCTTTTCGGCGAGAGAGCCCCCTCATCCGCCCTGTGCTCCTCTCCCCCAAATAGGCGGAGGTGGTCCTGGAGCGGCCGCGGCAGCAGCAGCAGCCAAAGCGGCAGCCAAAGCAGCAGCGTACGGTGAGTCTGCTCTCCCACAGGCCCTGGAACAGACGTGGGGGCGGGGGGCTGTGGGGATTCTCTGTGGGGTGCCTGAGGACTGCGGGGAGAAGGGTGGGGGGGATGAGCCCTTCCTGGCCCTGACGGTTTCTCTCCCTGCCCCCCCCCGCACTTTGGCCACCTCGTGAGTCCACCACAGCAAGTGCTGGCCACTGGGTTTCGCTGAGGGAAGGCGTCCGAAATGGGGTTGGACTTGGCTGGAGCCTGGGTGCAGAGGTGGGTTCCCATCCCCGGATTTTCCCACTGTCAGGGCAGCACGGTAAGGGACGGACTCCTTGGGGGAGCGGTGGGCTCTGCCCCGTGGGGGCACCCAGAGAGCATCTGGACAGCCGTCTTAGCGAGATAGTACTGCTGGGGGCTCGGCAGCAGCAGCATCGGGCTGGGCACAGTGGCCCTCTGGCCCTCCCAGCTCTGCTCTTCCGGGTTCCATGACCCTTCTTGTTCGGTGTTCCCCAGCCTGGCTACCTCCGATGGGTTGGACTACACCACCCAGCACCCTGCAGGCCTGTTGGGCTGAGACTCTCCTCACCTTGGCGCCTCACACATGCAGTGATCTTCCACTACAACTCTCAGCAACACCTGCTGAGATTGCGGGAGCTGTAGTCCAACTCATCTGGAGGCTGCCAGAGTGAGCAGAACAGGCCCGGCCGCATCCCAGGCTTTCTGCAGATGTGCTAATGCCCCTGGCGGGCCGGGCTCCTGGCCGGGGCCAGCACATCCGGAGGACGCTTGCGGAGAGGGCTCGGTGCTGGAAGCGGGGCACAGCGATGGGGACGGGGAGTGCCGAGGGCCCCCTTGCAGGCGGAGAACACCCTTGATCTTCTCGGGAGCAGGGGGGAGCCCTGCCATGCGCACAGGCCCTGGCTGGTCAGGGGATCTGCCCTCCAAACACCGCTGAGATGGGGGGCCCGGCCCCACCCAGGATTCCTGGGCAGACCAAATCGTCTGTTCTATTGAAAGCAGACCAGCTGCAGGAAGCCAAGCGATTGAGGGATCTGCGAAAGCCGCCGCAGCCTCAGGTTTTGGTGGGGAATGTGGGGAGCCAGCAGCAGTTCTTCCATTCTGCAAGTGCTTGGCGAGCCTCTGCCCAGCATCCCGTCCGCAAGTGGGGCGCTGCAGCCGGCTCGTCCCCTCTCCGCACCCCACGCGAGGTGGGAGGGAGCTGCCATGGGGGTCGCGCTTGGCCTCTGGGGCGGTGCGCTGCAGCCGGTGCCCTCCAGAGGCATCGGGCAGTGGCCCAGCAGAGCCTCCACAGTGCAGGCCCCCCCAGGGCCCCCACTGCACCTCCGGCAGGGTCCATGCGTCCTGCAGCTCTGTCCCGGATGCCCGGGCCGCAGACCCTCCCCATGGAAGCAGGAGGGGATCCGCCCGGCTGGACGGCTGCCGCTCAGCTCAGAGGGAGGTGGATGTCTGAGGGTGCCCCTTGCTGACCGGGAGGGCAAGGCCACGTCCCTCTGAGCCCGGGGGCTGCGACGGAGCGGCTGCTGGTGGCAGCCGGTATCCCGTTTGGCTGGACCCTGGGGCCCGACTCTGGCCGGCACTGAGGCAGCGGGTGACGAGGCGGCAGAGGCATCCGCCCCAAGCAGAGAGCCGACACGGACGGCGCTGCCCCTCTTTCATGCTAGTTTTGGGGGCCTCTTGCAACCAGTCACTGGAGCTGGCCTGCTTCCAAGTCTGTTGTGCTTCTCCGCAACCATCGTTGCTGTTTGATGCCAGAGCAAGCGAAGAAAACTCCTGGAGTTTGTGCGGCGCTGCACAAAATGCTCCTTTTGTCCCGGGTTTGCTTAGCTGACAGTTTCCTCCGTCTCCCCACATGGTGCCCCTCCACGTGTCGGATGCCTCTGCACCCCAGGCAGGCAGGCCGGCATGACTCAGTGTCAAACCAAGGGCACTCTGCGTCCCGAAAACGTTCTGAAAATATTGAAGACGGTGGCAGTTTCCACACACAATAAGACCCGAGTTAGGAATCAGGAATGTTGCTCTGGCATTGCTGCTCTTTTGCTGTGGAGAAGGCAGAAACGGGGCTGGCCGGCCCCGGCCCCGGCTCCAGCCCTGGCTGCCTTTCCCTGCCAGTCCCTGGGCAGCTCTTCTTTTCTCTCTGGGCTGGGGGGCGATGGGGGGCTAGATGTCTGCTGCTCCTGGGCACTCTTGCGTTTTCCTGCCCCATGGCCCAAGCCTGTGCCCAGTGGAGCCTGCCCTCTAGTGGACCATGCTGGCCAGGCCTGTGGCCAGCCTAAACTTGGGGGGGGGGGGCAAAAAATGCGGAGGGGGGAGGTAGTCCATTCCCTTTTCAGGCCTTTTAAACCCCATGTTGAAATATTTTATTAATCAGTGCTTAAATCAAAATTGTATTGAAGATTAATAAATATTTATTTTTAAAAAGATTGGCTGGGGAGGGAAAGAAAATTTAGAGAATGGAACCCTGGCTACTTGTTGAGCTGTACTGAGGCTGGTTGCAATTGGGAGCGGCATATAAATGTGCAAAATAAATAAATAAATGTGAGCACACACCTGCTTCCCTGGTTCCAGATGTTTTGGACTTCAATCCCCATCAGACCTTACCAGTATGGTTTCTGGATGTGGCTGTCCAAGAAACCTAGAGATACTAGGCTGGGGGTTCTTTAGCAACAAGAATGGAAACATACCTCAAGCCGGCTTCCATCCTTCTCCTCTTGCTGCTCCCAGGCTTATCCCCACAACAACAGCCCTGTGAGGGAGGCCGGGCTGAGAGAGTGCCTGGCCCGGAGGCACCCAGTGAGCCCCCTGGCTGAGCAGGGCCCAGTCCCAGCCCCACAGGCTCTCCCACGACGCCATGCTGGCTCTGGCCTTAGGCTAGCGGAGGAGCAGGCATACCGTGCGCTCAGCCGCCATCGCCAGAACAGCAAAAGACGAGAGTTGCTCTCAAGGCGCCCTTTCACAGAGCCTCTGCACAGCCGAAAGGGAATTTTGCAGGCTGAAATAGTGGCTCCTCCCCATCTGGTTTCCCCCGAGGGCAGCCCCCTGCCCTCCTGACGTCATCCGGGCCCCAGGGCGGCTCGAGGTCCAAGCCACGGCCTCGGAAACACAGCCAGGCCAGCCGGAGCGAGGTCTGGCCCCAGAGGGCCTGCCGGAGCCCCCGAGTCCAAAGTCCGTCCTTGGAGCTGATGCTGGGGGGCATTCCGGGGTGGGAGGTGAGGCACAGCTGCCCCCTGGGGACTCTGGCCATGCCTGAGCCTGGCATTTCCCCTGGCAAGGCGAGCGGTGCATGAGGGGGGTGACCGTGGCTGCTGCACCCCCCCCCGCCTCCGCTGGGCGCCCTTGCCCCCCAATCCTTCTTGGCACCCTTGAGCGCATCTCCGTCACCAGGCTCCCTGCGGTGCAATATTGGCAGAAGCACTTTGGCTGCACACATGGAAACAGACCGGAAAGGCATCTGCAGCGTCCCCTACGGCGCTTGCCTGCTTACATCCGTGTTGGAGGATCCAGGAACAGCCGCCGATCGATCGTGCCGTGAGAACGAGCGACGCGGAGGTGCCTTGTCTGCGCAGGGTCCCTTCCTCCTCCTCGGGACAGAGGAGGTCCGCCCGACTCGCACGGCCATCCGCAATGCCGTCCGGGTGACTGCTCTCCCTCTCCCTGCGCAGGCACCGGAGCTGTTCCCGGGACAGGCATCGGCGGTGCCGGTGTCCCAGGCGTGGCCCCCGGGGTCAGCGGCCTGCCTGGCATCGCACCTGGAATTGGAGCAGGCCTTGGAGGACCCGGAGCCGGAGGTAGGCGGGCAGGCGGGCTGCCACTGCGTTTGCCCCTCCAGGCCCGGGCCTCATGGCCGCGTGGCCCCCCGGGAGTCCCTGCGAAAGGCCCTTCAGGGGGCAAGGTGTGCCAAGCTGTGTCGGGAGGGCTGTCTCCCCAGTCCTCCAAGCCACACGCCTGGGGCGCAGGCCACACTCTGAGAAGGAGGGACCATTCGCTCGGTTGCCGCCCGGTGAGGACAGCGTTGGTTGTGAGGGTGGGAGGGGCTCACAGGCCACCCCCGGTGCCCTCTGGCTGTGTTGGACCATGGCTGGGGTGGGCTCCCGCACCCCACGCAGCCACAGGCGGTGCGATGGGAGCCATATGCTCGGCATCTTTGCCCCCACCACCCTCTGCCCTGCCCACCACTAGGACGTGCCCCCACAAGCTGCTCTGGCAGGCAGTGCAGCCCTTCCTTCCGTGGAAAGGGGTCCCTCGCCTGTGGCAGTCTCTTGCCCACCCCACACCCCACCTGACCGGGCATGCAGGAAGCGGTCGCCGCTCTTCCCTGCCTTGCATGCCACCTGCTTGGCATCTGTCTCCAAAGCATGCCCCGCGTGACCACCTACCAATTTCTTGTCTGCTTTTCTGTGCCAGCGGTGAGTCCGGCGGCGGCGGCGGCGGCAGCTGCAAAAGCAGCAAAATATGGTAAGGCTTCCTGAGTTGCTCAGCAGTGGGAAAGGAGGGGAATAACATCATGTGGTTCCACCCAGCTTCGCTGCTCTGGACAAGCTCAGTGTCAGTTCCAAGTTCCTAGTCCTTAAGATGGGCAAGTTATACCCAGGCAATGCATAGACTCAGAAGAGCTCGAATCAGCCTACTTTTTCCCGTGTTTGGGAGCATGTGCCATGTCCTCCCACTCCCATGTTACCACTCCTCCCAAGTGGCAAAACCAGAGTAATGCATTCTGAATAATAATAATAATAAAGAAAATTAATAAGGCATCGCCAGAATAGTAAAGCCGTCACCCTTCACGTGGTGGCTGGAGGAGCCAGTAGCAGCCAGTGTGGCCTCATTCAGGGAGGCCAGTGCAGAGCAGCGACTCATGCAGGGGGGCAAAAGGAACCCCTGTGAAAGCAGCTTGCTGAGACGCAGCTCTGCTTCCAGGGAGGTCGCATGACCCACTGCAGAGACACAAGGACGTGTCTTGCCTCCAAGACGGGGTGGATGGGAAGATGAGCCCAGAGCAGTGGCTCATGTGGAAACACACCAGTGGCTTCTCCATGGGGCTGCCCTGGGTTTGTTCCCACTGCGCACAGAGCCAAGCGCACCCAGAGATACTCAATCGATCGCGTGTGGGAATGAGCCCTCCAGCTTCATGTCCTCTCTCCCAGGACTGCTCCCGCGTGGTGTCGGAGGTGGTCCAGGTGTTGTCGGTGTCGGCCCAGGTGGCGTTGGCGTTGGAGGTGGCCTTGGTGGCGTTGGAGGTGGGGGCATCCCAGGTGGCATCGGCCTTCCAGCTATCCCAGGTAGGTGGGCAGAGGGCAGGGTGGAAGTCCTTGGTGGATCTCTCGCTAATTTGCAATGCCTTGGGCAAGTGTTTCCGAGTGGGCATTGTTGCAGCAAGGAGAAGGCTGAAATTAGATTGCCAGAAACTGTAAAATTTTGAAGACCGGAAGGGACGGTTTCTGCCCAGCGCATTCCGTCTGTGTGTTTGCAGACTGTTGGGTGCCTTTTTCTGCTCATTGGATTGATGAATCTGAAGAACTGTTGCTTTTCTTTGCAAGCATGCAGCTTATTTATTTATTTATTTATTTATGCATTTATAAGCATGCGGTTGTGCTAATACACACTTGCATGTGTTCATGCAAGATACCAGCCCAAACATCCAGAGAAGCCACGTGGCTGGGAAACAGCCTCGTGGTGCAGGATCCGGGGGTCGGATTCACAGAGAGCTCAGCCACTTTGAATCTGTTGTGAATTTCTCCAGCATCCCTGGTGGGTGGAGAGGGAGCAAGCAGTGGATGTTCTGGCGCGAGCTGTTCAGGAAGCAAAACAAGCCGCTGGTATAGTGCATGCTGCGTGCAGCGGAGTGGAGTCGGGCTCCCCGGGGCAGCTTTCTGCCGCCACCTGGTTTGCTCTCGAACAGGCAATGGCAGTCCACACGCCCTGCCGGAGCTCTGCTTCCCAGGAGGGAAGGAAGCCGGTAGGAGTGGGTTGCTGGCGTGGCTCCACACAGGCCTACCTTCCCAGACCTGCCTCCAGAACATGGTGATGGGGCAGTCGTGATGCACCCGGCTGTCCGAGGGGCCGCGGTGCCACTGCTGCTCACAGGTACTTGCCTGACGTGCGCACCTGCCACCCTGGACAGCTCCGTGGCCTCCAGGCTCTCCTCAGGGGTTCCAGGAACAATGCTCAGCCCTGGAGATCCGCCCCAACCTGACTTCTCTGCTGACTTCAAAGAGGAGATGAGTGCAACAGGGCCCTGCCCTGGGCCAGCACTCTGTCTTTGGAGGGGGCGCAGCTCCTCTTTGCTTGCGGGAGGCAGCGGGTTCCGTTTGCAGCAGCATCTCCATGGGAGAGTCAGAAGAACTCCTGCGAAAAGCCTGGGAGTTCTGCTGCCACCGCCACCCAGCACTGCTGGCTGTACCAGGCCGTATGGGCCAAAGGGGCGGAGGCAGCATAACACACCTTCCTGCTTTCCCATTTTGCTTAATTCAGAACCATGAGGACTAGAATTTTCCTTTAGTTTTGAGGAAGAAATACAGTCCAGTGGCAGACCCCTGCTTTGCATGCAGGAGGCCCTGGGTGGATCCCCAGGAGCCTCTCTCTGGACAAAGTCCTGCTATGGAAGCTCACTGCAGGGGCTGGGGGTGGGCGGGGGGTGGTGGATGCAGCCGAAAGCGCTTCCTAATGTCCCCGTGTGCCAACAGGACCTGGGAGTGCAGCGGCGGCAGCGAAGGCGGCAGCGAAGGCGGCAGCCTACGGTGAGCGAGCCACATCTTCTGCCGTGGCCCGGGGGCCCTGGGACAGTCGTTGGGGCTATTTGACAGTGGGGCCCTGGGGCCCTGTGAAAAGCCGAACGGGGTACAGGAAGCACACCGCAGGTCAAGATCGGGGCAGTCCAGGGAGGCCCCCTGAAGCCCCCCATGCCGCTCCCACCAGCCCCACGGCAGTATCAACCGAGGCTGGCGACAGGGCCACCACAGACCCCGGGGCTGCTCCCTGAAACAGGCCCCAGGTCCGGCTGGAGGAGGGAGATGCTGCGCAGAGACACGTCCATGCATGTGGAAGGTCGGGCTCCTTCTGTTTCATTTAGGCGACGCTCGTCAATTAGCAGGCACTGTCCTGGTTACTGTTTGTGACTGACCACGCTGCCGCCAGACATTCAGGACGCCCAGGAGCCTGGGCCAGTCAGCTGAGCTTAGAACGCTGATGTGCGTTGAACGCTGAACGCCCATGCGCTGATGTGGGACAGGGAGCCCCCTGCCTCGCCCCCCCCTTGCTATGAGCCAGGGCACCCCCAGCCAGCCGTGGGAAGCACCACGAGTGGCCCCGGAGCTTCCTCCCTGGGCCCAGTGCCCCCAGATGCGCTAGACTGGAACTCCCATTGTGGGGCAAGCGATCGTCCCGCCAGACGGGGACGATGGGGGTGGCTGACATTCCAGGATGCCCAGAATCAGGCAGTGGGGTGGGGGGCCCTAAGTCGCAGGTGCCTCTTTGGAGTGCTCCGGCGCACCGTTCTCTTCCTGCAGATGAAGCTGGCCGGGGCCACGATCATGGCGCGCAGACCGCAGCGAGCGAAGCGCGGCAGGAGCCGGCACTTCCTCAGCTGACCCTTTCTCCTGCCCTTTGCTGCAGGGACTGGCGTGGCCCCTGGCTACGGGCCACTTGCTTTGGTGCCCATCTCACGAGGGGTAGGACCCGGAGGTGTTGCACCTGGGGGAGTCGCCCCCGGGGGAGTCGCACCCAGAGGCATCGGACTTAGCCAGATAGGTAGGCTGGGCTTGCCGAGGCGTCAAAGCCCCTCCCTCCTGAGCGCACCGCCTGGCAGGGGAGGCGGGTGGCCTTGACATCCGTGGGCAGTGCACCCACTCCAGTCCTCAGCCTGAGCTTCAAGGGAGCCCTGAAGCGATTCTGGGAGGAGGTGCACACCCAGCCCTGCTGACGCTGGGGGCAGTGGCTGCTCCGATCTGGCCCTCCGGAGTGCCCCCGGTGGCAGCGGTGAAGACCTGGGGCCACCTGGGTCCCCCTCCAAAATGCTGGTTGCTTGCTGGTTTCTTGGGCTTTGCGCCTGCCCCCCTTCCTAAGGGGCTGTGACTGGCTGCAGAGCTTTGCATGGCATGGTGCTGGTGCCCCTCCCTTGGTGCCCCCCCCCCACCCCAGGATGCGGCTCCCAAGAGCTGCTCCGGAATGGAATTGCCCCAGTCTGAAGGACTTTGGCACCCCAGGCATGTCAGGCTGCCCCCGTCTCCCACTTCACCCCTCCCTAACACATCCAGTCCGCATCAGCTGTGCCTCCACGGCCCCGTGACCCAACGGACAACGAAGCAGAATCGGTGCGGGTGGTCCTGAGCCTCGCCCTTTCCTTCTCTCTCCTCAGCTCCAGGAGGCCCAGCAGCTGCAGCCGCTGCAGCAAAAGCAGCCATGAAGGCGGCGAAATACGGTAGGGGGGCTGCTTCCCCCTCAGGCCCACGGAGGCGGTGGGGAGGCACTGGCCAGTGCTTTGCCTTTCCTTGGCAACCATGCAAGCACCCCCACAAAAAGGGGGGCGTCCCAAGCGGCGGGTACCTGCCAAGATGGGGCGGCACAGAGAGGGGGCCGGGCAGCCCTGTGGAGTCGGGGCTTCCAGCCCCACCTTGCGCCTCTGCAAAGCAACCTCTGCACCCCAGAGAGTCGTGGGGCTGTGCCGCTGGACGGATCCCCTGCAGGGGCTGGCTGGGGAGAGCGCGGCGGGTGCTTGCCGATGGGGGCTGCAGTGGACAGGCCTCCGCCTCGGGCAGCAGGTCAGCATGGACTGGGAGCCTCTTCTGCTTCGCGCGGAGGCCGCGGGGCGCCTCTCCTCACCCCGGCTTTGTCCAAGCAGGTGCGAGGGGCCTGGGGCAGGCCGTGGGCACCGGTGTCGGGCTCGGTATCGTTACCGGAATCGGGCTAGGAGGCGGCGGAGCCGGTGGAGGTAAGCCGCTCTGCGGCCCGCCCTGCCTGCCCAGCGTGCGCCTCGGGTGGTGCAGTGCTGTCCCCCGCTGCCTCGCGGAGGGGCGAGCTGCCTGGCCACCTCGGGTTGTGCTGCGACGGAGCTGTGCGTTGCTCCCGGGATGCCCGTGGGTCCGCAGGGCCTCCAGCCTGGCAGTGTGCCTGGCCGGCCATGGTCCAGGGCCTCACTGGCTCCCCCCCCCCGCCCCCGAGGCAGCCCCTGGCGTGACGTGAGTGCTGATTTCTCCATCTGCCCCTCAGGGCCCGGCTCCGTCCCAGCAGCCGTGGCAGCCAAAGCAGCGGCAAAGGCAGCCAAGTACGGTGAGTCTTGCGCAGGTCTCCCCTCCCTGCGGCCCCCGGCCCACCAGGCTCTCCTGTGGAAGCCATTCCTTCCTCCTCGTTATGCTCAGCACCAGGATTCTTCCCAGAGCAAACACCAAGTTGTTAGTACGAGGCGTCACCAGTTGCCTCTGGAAGTCTTCTGGATGCCCGGCAGGCACGACGGAGCAGGCCACCCGAGCCACCCGCAGCGCGTGCCGCTGGGCTTGCCCTTCTAGCCACCCGGTTCACAGGAGGCGGATTCTGAGGACGTATCGACTGGGGCATTTTCCCGGATTTAGCACCACTCATTCATAAAAAATGCAGAAAATAAGAAGGCAGCAGGCCACACTGTGCGCTTTCCCCATAGGCTCGAGGCACAAGTGTGCCTTTTGCGGGGATTGGTGCGTTTTCTGGAGTGTGGCCTGTGTTGCAGCAGGTCAGCGCCCTTGAGCAGGTTCTGTCAACCAGCAGATGACAGAGGGAAAGTCGCTTGATTCTTCAACCCCCAGCATCCACAGCCCGCAGTCCCCTGCACAGCACAGACCTTTTCCAGAAGAACCAGGACAGTCAACCCAAGGTTAGACATGCTGAAAGACAAATGGGGACAAGCCGTCTGACGAAGAGAAAATAAAGAGAAGGCCGAAACAATATACAAAAGAATTCTGCAGAAAAGATGAAAGGATGCCAGGTCCCTTTGAAGAGAAATCCAGTTAGGAAGAGCCTGGAATATCAGAAAATGAAGGGAGAGCTGCTCTGCAACCGCCTGCAAGGAGCAGGTGCCCGGAGCAGGCGGGATGCTGAAGAGCCGCTCCAAGCCGCAGAGAGGGGATCAGGCCAGATCCCAGCATGAACATGCCAACAAATCTGATCACCACAAATGACCCTCAGCCTCAGATGTTCAACATGCATTCCAAAGCTCGAGAAAGGAGATGCAGGCAGTGCTGCAGCCGCGCTGATTTTCCATGCCAGCAAAATGGTGTGCAGGATGTTCCCTGCATGAAGCAGAAAGCGGGATTCTGAAGAGGCATCCTGAGTCATATCACAAACATACTTTAGTGTGCATATACTAGAGCACACCAAAGAATTTTGGGAGCAGATCGGTCTGTGCTTCAAAGCCGCTTTGGCCGTGTGGATCCCGAGCAGATATGGGTGGTCCTGAAAGAAGCGATTTCGCCTCCGCAATTTTTTGTCTTGGTGTGAAACATGCAACACAGACAAGAAGCTGCTGTGAGCACAGAATGGTTTCCCATACACGGAGATGTCAGAGAAGGATATAATTTAGCTCCCTAACTGCAGTACGAGTCGTAAGGAGGGCTGGATTAGAATCAGAGGGAGGAGGAGTGAAAATTGGTGGAAGATACTTCGGCACTTTAAGATATGCGGATGATACCATTTTACTGGCCAAAAAACCGATGGCTTGAAACAACTCCTGAGCAAAATGCAATAAAAAGTGCCAAAGCAGGATTGCAGCTGCACATCAGAAGCATTAAAGTCACGATGAAAGAGGAACCGTGCAGCTTCAATGTCAGTAATGGAGAGATTGAAGGATTTTACAGAGCTCAGCTCAGTCACTGATCCAAAGGGCAAAGCAATTCAAAGAAGAGTGAGCTTTAGAAGGGCAGCAATGGAAGAACTGCAAAAGATGCTCAAGCTGGAGGCGGTTTCTCAGGGGAGCCTGGCCAAGAGCAGCCACACTGCTGCATTCCTGACCGTGGTGGGTGGCTGTGGCAGCTGGGCAGTGAAGAAAGCCGGCAAAGGAACCGGCTGCGTTGGAAACAGGGTTCGGGTTTGGGTGTTCGAAACGGGGTGCTGCGGAGAGCTCTGCAATGCCCTGGACTGACAGAAAGATGAGCAGATGGATCTGGGATCAAATCAAGCCAGAACTTTTCCCGGAAGCAAAAATTGGAGCAGCTGGGACTCCAGGCACATCATGAGAAGACAAGACTCCCTGGGGAAGATAACCATGCCTGGGAAAATAGAACGGAGGAGGAGGAGGAGGAGGAGATGAAGACCAGCCAAGAGGTCGATCTCTTTCCTAGGGAAGCCACAGCCTTGGACTACCAAGCGCTGAGCAGGGCTGTGAAGCACAGGGCCTTCTGCCGGCCATTCACAGGGTCACCACAAGTTGGAGAGAGTGTGCTGGCATGGGAGCAGAGGTGCAGCGCATGGGAGAGCGGCCCGGAAGGTCCAGTGGGCGCAAGCGGGTTGGCTGCTGCCCCAGCCGGCCGTGGCGCACAAGACCTGCCCTGGGAGCCGAGCATCTCCCAGGCTCTGGCCAAGCGGTGGTCCTAATTGTCGCAGCCAAAGAGCCGGGCATCTAAGGGGCCACGCTGCCTGGGCGAGAGGCCCTTTGCGGCCAGGGGGCCCCCTGAGGCCAGGCGGTCTGGCCCTCGGGGCCGGGCTTTCCCTCATGCTGCTCCTGCCATTTGGGACTGGCCAGTTGCCAGCTTGAAAAAAGTTACGAAGACACATCGTTTTCACCTCGCCTCTTGGAAGATGTCATTTCGATCTTGGTCATGGTTTTCTCTTGCTGGTCTGCCATTTTCAACTGCTGCTGGCGGCGTCAGGGGCTTTTCTGTTCTTCTTGCAGCGAATTGGGGGTTCCTCAAGGCCAACGGTAAACGGAGGAGGCGCCAAGGCGGCCCGTGGGCGCTGACATGGGGTGCACTGTGCCCCATCACCTGCTGCTCCAAAGGTGGCCGTTTCTGGGGCCTGGATCTGCGGGTCCCTCTGAGGCTGGGCCCAGTCATGGGGGGCCCACTGAGGGGCACCCCGCAGCTGGGCAGGAGCGGCCTCCACCGCTGGGGGCCCTCCAGCAGGCCATCTTCCAAATGGCTGTGCCAGGAGGTGTCCTCGAGGGACTTGCACCGGGCCCCAATTTGGCCTTCCTGTGGCCGCTGGAGCCCCCCAAAGACCATGCCCTTTCCCCGGGCCCTGTTCCTCCGTCCCCGTCGCCAGCCATTTGGTTCTTTTCCAGATCGGTGCATTGCAAAAGGCTCAGAGACGGGCAGGGAGCGCTTCCCACTGTGGCACGCCGGGGTGCCAGGGTTTCCGGGCCACTCCTGTGGCTTGACCTGCGAGAGCTGCTCCAGCGAGGATCTGCCCTTCAGCCTGGGAGCGGTTCTGCCCTCCCAGCCCCTGTGCTATGGGGAGGATGCGGGGCTGGAACCAAGCAGAAGAACCAGCTGCAGAGGCAGCGCAGGGATGCCGTGAGGCGCAGAATGATGTTCTTGCCATTCAAGTGGCATTCGGTGGAGCCTGCAGAACTGCTGCAAGCATCTTCTCAGTGGGAAACCCGTCCGCCTTACTTGAAACATCATCCATTTCTGCCTAGGGGCTGCAGGAGGTGGAGTCTTGCCGGGAGGCGGAGTCTTGCCGGGAGGCGGAGTCTTACCAGGAGGCGGAGTCTTGCCGGGAGGCGGAGTCGTGCCGGGCGGCGGAGTCGTGCCCGGTGGAGGTGTGCCCGGTGCAGGTACGCTCTGGCTCCTCCTGGGCCACCCAGGGCCACTCCAGCTGCTCTGGCAGTGTGGCCAGTCCAGTCCCACCTGGAGGCCAAAGGCAGCTGCCGGGAAGTGGCTCTGACCAGGGCCGTCTCCGATTCTCCCGCAGGAATCCCCCAGATTGGAGTGCACCCAGGGGCCAAGCCGCCAAAATATGGTACGTCTGGGCGGTGTGGGAAGAAGAACTCACTTGCCACGCTGGCTTGTCACGCTCCCAGGCAGAGCTCCAGCTTGGCATATGAGGCTGGCGCTGCAGGGGGATCTGTTGCTCCGCTAGCTTAGCCTTGCCTTCGGAAAACAGTTCCCATGGTCCCCACAGCATCGCCCGCTGGGAGGCGCCTGCTGTCCACCCCTTTGCAGGCGAGCGGTCCAGCCCTGTTTCCAGTCTGTGCCTTCGATCCTCACGCTGCACGCTGGCGAGCCCAGCCCCAGGATGCACAGGGGCGGCCTGTGTCGCCACTCGAGGGGCAAATGTCCCAGGCTGGCTTTGCGGATCCCGGGACCTTGCGAGCCTCAGGCCCAGCCGCTCCCATGCTGGGGCGCAGTGCAGGAGCCTGGTCGGTTGGGAAACTGCCCCAGACGGAGCATGCGGTGGGGCCATGCGCCTTCGGGTGCACCTCTCCAGGGCTGCCTCCCGGGCCGCAAGGCTTCCTGGTCGCCCCCTCTGTCCATCCGCCACTCCTGCGTGGCTGCGAGCGGGGCACCCCCCTGCTGCCCCTCCCTTGAAGCCTCCGTGGCTCCAGTGCAGAGATGGTGCCACTGGGAAAGGAGGCGTCAGGGCTGAGCTCGTGTGGCACGCAGGGTGTGAGCAGGCCTGGGAGGCAGAGGGGCTGGCCCTGTGCTCTCTGGAGGCTCTCGGGCCGCTTTCGTTGGCGGCAGGGCCGAAGTGACTGGGCAGGAGATGTGGGGTTGGCCGCCCAGCCCTGGGGAGGGGGCAGCCGTCTGTCGTTGGAGTGGGGGCCAGGAGAGCCCGCAGGCTCACGGCGAGAGGTGCTCTGCTGAGACTTGCTCCGTTCCCTGACAGGAGTCCCAGGAGCTGGTCTGGGCGGTGCTGGTGTGTCGGGTAAGGCTGCCAGGGCAGCGGGGGAGGACTCCGTGGGGCAAATGCAGAAGTGGCTGGGGGGCTTCCCTGCTCTCGCACCAGGCTTGCCCCCCCCCACCCTTTGGAAAGCCCAGATGCCCAGATTGAGGGCACTGCCACTGCTGTGTGGGGCTCTCTCAGGCCACCCATGCCAGGTCCCCAGACCAGGGAGCAGGGCTCTTCCGTCAGCAAGGCACCCCGGCATCCCTCCTCTGTTGCCTCTGAGCCCGGCTGCCCCTGCGCAGCAGCTGGGCCTGGAGGGCACAGGCGTTCCCAGCGATGGCCCCCCCGGCCTGCTTCGCGTGGCTTGGCCAAAGAGTGGCCCCCGGGGAAAGGCAGCAGCCTGAAGGGCTCGCCAAGCCGCCAAAACACTGCTGCCTCCCTCCGGGGCCCTCTGGGGGGTGGGTGGCAACCGCGGTGCGCCCGGGGCTTCCAGGGCACCACGGTGGGCTTCTGAGTTCTTCCTGCTTTTTCCCACAGGCCTCGGAGGTGGTGCAGGAGGAGGATATGGCACCCCTGGATTGGGAGGACCCAGCTATGGTGGCCTGGGAGCCGGAGGGCTGGCACCTGGTATGTAGACGCGGCTCCCTGGAGTTTGGGAGGCCTCTTTTCCTTCCCTGTCCCTGCCTATGGCAGTGAGAAAGACGCACAGGCTTCGTGGCCGCCGGGCCCAGGCCTGCCGAGAGGGAACATGGTTGTCCGTGCGGAGATTCCCATCTGGGACACTTTGGGGTGGGGTGGGGGTCTGTGCAGAGCTCTTGACTCTGCCAAGAACTCAGTGATGCAGACGTGCATTCCAGGAGTTGAAAAGAGTCGTCACCCAGGTGAACAGGCCAGGCCATGCAGCCACCTAAAATCTCTACATGCAGTTTTCTGTGTGCAATTTTAGGAATAATCAGGGGGGTTGATTAAACTTCAGAAACCAGCCAGTTAATTTCTTATGTAAATCATCTCCAATAAATTACTGAAAGAATTTGCAACTTGTCTGCCAGCATCCCAAGCAAACAGAGCATCCGTTCCCTGAGTTTGGTGGCACGTGGGGAGAGATGTTGGGGGAGAAGACAGTAGCAGCCTTTTCCTGCACCTTGCGCTCCCCTCAAAACTTGCGTCACCATGAAGTTTAGGGGAAAAGCTCTTTTGGGGGCAGTGGACGTGTGGGCCCTGCCGATCCTCTGGAGCTGCCACCCTCCACGCGGAGCCGGGCTGCCCTGGCCCGGCCCAGCCACCCTACCCGCTCCTGGTCACGTCACCGTCAGAGCGCCCATGGCTGCGTCCATCTTTTCCTCCCAGCGGAAAACCTGTTAAGAGGGAAAACATGGAGGCACTGCAGAGGCAGATGCTCTGAGAAGGGAGAGCACCTCCACCTCCGCAGGCCTGCGGTCCATGGGGCACCGCTTGTGGGTCCTGCGCGTGTCCCGCTTTTTCTTCTGGGAAGCCCGAGACGTGCACTGCTTCCTCCTCCAAAGGAGCAGTGGGATACGCTGTGCCCCCCGGCCGTGGAAGCGGACCCAAACGAGGCAGTCGTGCGGCTGGCTTGGGGTACTTCGCAGGGTGCCTTGGGAGGTGGGGAGCTCCCCTGCACCTGAACTTTGCGGGAGCATTTTGCAAATATGCAAAACAAAATTACCATCTTCAAAAAGGCAAACAAGAGGGATATTCACGTGTCATGCTGCAAGGAAATATATGCGATCAGAATCCACTAGAGGATTTCTTTGGGTTCTGATCCCAACCCAGTGAAGGAGCAGCCATTCCATGTGTGGGTCAATGATTTCAAAAGATTTCTTCCTCAACCACCGGACAGACTGCAACACGCAGGCTGTTTCGGCATAAAGCCGTCGTTGGTCCGCAGATAAAAGCGTCCGGTTAAAAGCGCCGCGATCGTCGCCCGCAAATCTGAGAAGGAAGCGCAGGGAGCCATTTTGCCAAGCGCTGCTTTGCCTACCTTCCGCCCTCCCTCCAGTCTGCAGACTGCAGTCCCCATCATCCCCAGCCAACTTAGTCTGGGTGGGGAACAGCTCTGATCAGCCAATGTCGTGTGGCCACCCCCCGGCCTGGCACTTTGGGGTGGGCCCAAACCGCGCGGGTCCATCGCGGGCGCCCCTTTCGCTTGCGCAGCCGCGTCTCACTCTCTCTCACTCTGCCACGCAGGGCTGCAGTACCCCGGGGCTGGCGGCAAACCCCCCAAACCAGGTGAGTGGTGTGGGAGGGAGGGACTGCCAGGTGGGGCAGCATCACAGGCCGGGGGGGGCGGGGTCCCTGGACACGGCCCCACACGCCCCTCGCGGGTGACCCAGACGAGGGCCGTGCCGGAAAGAGGAGCGGAGAGGCACGGGCCATCACTTGCTCCAGGTGGCCACTGCTGGGCCAGCCGTGCCTGTGACCGGCCGGCCATGGGCCCGGGCCGGCTGGGCGGGGCTCCCGCGGGAGGGGCTCGTGCCCACTGCTGTGCCAGCGCTAACACCGTCCGCAGGGCCACCCGTGGGGGTCCTCTCGTGGCAGGTGCTCTGGAAGAAGCCTCCCACCCCGGGGAAGCGGGGTGCAGTTTAATGGGAATGGCCCGAGTCCTGGGTTTTCCAGAGGCTGCCCCGACACCGGGCTGCCCCCTCCCTGGCCCTCCCTGGCCCCATGCAGCTGCTCGCAGGGCCCCGCCACTGATGGGGCGCCTTTCTTTGTCGCCGCAGGTTTCGGGGTCGGCGGTCCCCAAGTGGGTGAGTCGATGGACAAGCGCCGACTTGGCTTGGCTGCTTTCCAAGCGCCCAGGGATGGGCCACTGAAGTTGGGCGTGGGGAAAAGGAAGTTCTGGCCTGGAAACCTCTCTGTTCAGGGGCGTTGTGGTGATGGAAGGACGCTCTGCACATCCTCAGAGGCTTTCCTGTGTGTCACTTAGTCCTGGCCCCTGCTCAGGCACAGGGGCTTGCCATGCTCTGTCCCTTGAAGGACAGCCCCACATGCCCCCACATGCTCCCGCCCCACTTCCTTTTACCTGGAAGTAACAGGCCTCTGTGGGGAGTCCAGCCCAGAACCTGCCCAAAACCCTGTAGGCAACACCCCCTAGTTGCCTGCCTTTGAGGGTCGGGTGCAGCCAGGGGCAGCTGAGCCCCCCGGGTGGGTAGCATCCATGGGGGCAAGTGGAGGTCACGGCAGACGTCCTGGGGGCCAGCCGGGGGGACCCAGGCCTTGCCCCAGGCTGCTCTGGGGACGATCCCGTGCCTCCCAGCTGCCCCTCTGACAGCCTCCGTCTCCCTTGCAGCGGGCAGCCAAGCCTTTGGATTCTCCCCCATCTTCCCAGGTATGTGGCATGGGGCAGCAGACTGAAGACGGGCCCCCGGATGTGCCCCCGGGGCAGGGGGCAGGCGGGCTCGGCGTGGGAGGGGGCTGGCTGGCCAGCGGGGCAGGGCACCAGCCGGGTTAACGAGGGTCCCGTCTGGTTTTGCTTTGCAGGTGCAGCAGCTGGCAGCGTTGGGGGTAAGTGGCATCTGGGGAGGGGGGCAAGGCTCTGTCCACGCGCCCTGATCAACCGCACACGCCACCTTCTGCTTCTTCCCTCCCACAGAAACATCTGCCAAGGCCTACAAAGCACTGGGCTACAGAGGTACGTGCTCCAGCCGGCTGCCTCGATGCCGGCTGCCCGAGGGCTGGGCTCCCAGGGACTGTGGGGCAGCTTCTCACTGTGTCCTGCGAGAGCAGGAAGGCACAGCCCGGCTGCGGGTGCCCACAGACCACCCCTTGGGCCCCCCCAGTGGTGCTCGGCCCCTTGCGATGCCTCCCCACGTTGCCTGCTGGGGAGTGGGCAAGCCATGGTGGCCATTTCAGGCATGGGCTCGCCTCAGCCGGCTGCTGCATGGCAGCCATTTGGAGAGAGTGCCCACCATTCTCTCAACATCCACGAATGCTCCGAGACGTGCAATGCATCCTCCGCTGCTTCACTGCGGCTGCAGCGAGGACCAGGAGCGGCATGGAGGCCAGAGGCAGCTCCGCTCTGCGCAGCCTAAGCGCTCCCTCGGCAGCCCCATTGGGCCGGAAGGAGACTTGGGGGTTGGGGGGGAAGGCCAGCCCCAGATGGGTGGCCTGGCTGTGGGGGCAGAGCCGGGACCTGGCTGCTTCCCCTGGTCTGTTTTGAAGCCCGCCTTTCCTGGGTCACTGGCTCTTCAGAAGCAACCTGGGAATCTAGAAACAGAGAAACAGAGCAAGTCAGAAGGGGCCTCCCGGGCCATCTAGTCTGACCTCCAGCATTGACTGGAGCACCGGATCACCCCCACTGGCACTCTGGAGCAGGAGGGGGGCACCAAACCTCCTTTTTTCAGGGGTTCTGTAGAACAGTTTCACAGTTATTCAAAGAATGATGTGTTTCAGAAACCCCTTTTTAAAGATTAGGTTTTTTCAATATCTAAAGATGTTCCAGTTTGCCATAGAAAGTGGGAATATATTTGTGGATTTGGGTGGAGGGGAGTTTAGTAGAAAGTGTGCATTAATTTCTTTTTGTTTTCTATTTATGCAATAGAAATGGGACATTCCTTTGTTTTGTCATTAAGATTTTTGCAATACAGATGGGACATCATTGCCTTTTTACTACTGTTGCAACTGAAAGCGGGCATGCCTTTGCTTCCTCAGCCTCATTCTCCCAGCTGAAATATCATGGGAATTTGCCTCCTTTCCCATCTTTTTGCAGTTGAAATTAGACATTCAGTTCTGTGTGTCCCCTATTTCTCCAATAACTCGGAAGGCTTATTCCAATTTGAAGTGTCCACCGAGCTGCCCCGGGGCCAGTTGCAAAGCCGTGCCTACGGAGCTCTGGAAGAGCTTTGAGAGAATAGAGCCAGACCTCGAAAGGCTGCTCTGCTCGGGGCTCAGCTCTGGGGAGGCGAGGCCTCTGGTGTCGCAAGCACCTGACCGTGCCCTCCTCTCCTACAGGTAGCATCGGGCGCAAGCGGAAATAGCTTGGACAGACTGCACACTACTCACCTCATGAACTTTGGTGCTACTGCCTGGTCTCGAATGTACATCCCCCCCCACTCTGAGAAAAGCGGAAATTTCACCATCACCACCACCACCACCACCGTTGTGTGCCCCCCCGCACCCGCACCCGGCCCCCCTCCCACTCACTGGTGCTACACAGCCACCCTACAGGGAGCCCCCCTTTTGCTCCCTGGGGGGCCTTCGGTGCTGCAGCCATGGTGGGCTGCTCTGGGAGGGGGCACTGCCCTAGCACTTTAACCCGCTCCTGAACCCTGTGCCCACAGGCTGGGGTCAGCAGCCGCCGGCCAGTCAGCCCAGCTTCCTCTCGACTCCGTCCCCGCGGGCCCACACGCCTCCGTGTGGGGCCGCCGGCCGGCCGGCACAAGCCCCCTGCTAGGGGGCTCCTCTGCGCCCCCAGCACACTGCCTGCAGACAGGGCTGGAGCGGGCAGATCCAGCGGAGCCGTCAACACTGAGGGGATTGGCCTTAATCCTGCATCTGCTGCCAGGCCGGGGCAGATCAGCACATGTGGCCGGGCCATCTCCACCTCGCCCGGCGTGCGACCTCGCAACCCGAGTGAATGGGGCACCCGGGAAGCCTGTCTGCCACCAGCCGACCATGCGCAACATTTTCATGTTTAATCACTTCGATGTAACTGGGATGGGACACTTTTTTTATAAAGGAGAACATAACTACTTTCCAAAAAATTAAAATTTTTACTTTAATAAAACCCTAATAAGATAAAACCTGACTAATAAATAACGTTTTAAAGGAAGCTCCTCTCTGTCGTGCTCTCTTGTTCTCCCCCTCCCCTCCCCACACCACCCACACACACCCCGTCCATGTCGGCTTGCATTTGAAGCAGCCAGGTGCTGAAGGGGGTCTCCGGAGCACATGTCCCAATGCCCTCACGTGGAAAGCAGCGCATCATCCTGGCTGGCCTGCCAGGGCCTGGGGGCGGTGGGGGGACTGCCGCCCTCTTCACTGCCTGCTGGTCCGATGTGCCACTGGGAGTGGCTGACCGCTGCCGAAGTTAAAAAACCAGCCCTGACTGTTCCTCAGGAGTACAGATGCTGAAGCTGAACTCGAATCCTTTGGCCTCCTAGTGAGGAGGGACTCATGGGAGAAGACCCTGATGCTGGGAATGGTTGAGAGCAAAAGGAGAAGGGATGGCAGAGGATGAGAAGAGAGGAGATGGATGGTGTCACTGATGCAGCTGAAAACCAGGAAACGGAGGGGGGCAGGGGCTGTGGCCTGTGGGAGGCGGGGGAGAGTCAGGCACGACTTCGCGACTGCACAGCAGCAGCAAACTTCGGCTGCCTTGTGTCCAGGATGAGGACTTGGGAGCATGGGGCCCACTGTGGGGTGCTGAAGTTTAAGAAGGGCCAGGAAAGCCCAAAGGCAGTCCTGCACTTGGCACCGATCCCCACGTTCAGGGGTGCCCAGAGCCCCTGCTGAGCCAGGGGCCTGCAGGTGGCTGCCCCAAGACTGCCTAAACGCAGCAGAGAGTAAAGCACAGGCCGGGATCCCCACCGAGCTCGGCTGCATGCCTAGGACTGCTCGGTTATCCTTTGCACTGGAACAGGCCTGAGCATTTCCCTCCCATCCGGAGCCCCTTGAAAGGGCCTGCTCTAGAAGCCTGGCCTGGACGTGCCCCCTTGGCCCGGGACACCTCCAACAGTGGTCCTGCAGGCCGAGACCAAACCTTCACACCCACGTGGAGCCTTGGGGCCACATCTTCCGGGAGGATGGACGAAGAAGGGACAGGAAGAGCCTCTGGGATGAGCAAGCCAAATGTGGCAGGCACAGGAAAATACAGGTGGAAGAAATCCCTCCTGGAAGGCAGGGAGGGAAGGGCAGCCTGTCACCAGTTTTGCAGAGGACACAAAAGGGCTGCTACGATACAGGAAGCCAGAGCAGCATTCACACTGCTGCTGATTGTTAGGAAGACAGCAGAAAAGAGCAGAGAACTCGAACAGAGAAAAGTGCACAGATCTTCAGTTGGGGAAAGGAACCAAAAGCATGGTTTACAAGGAAGGATACCTGGCCTGCAGCAGCACAGGTGTGCAAACAAGCTTGGAGGTGTAGCTGCTCACAAGCTGGATGTGAAAGAGTGGCATGAGGTGGCTACTGAAATCTTTTGCGGCAATTTTGCAGTGCAGCCACAGAAGTGCAGTTTCCAAACCAGGTGAAGGGCTCGTTCTCTCCATTCTCCCCGGACAAAACCTCTCCTCAAATACTGTGCCCATTTCCGGACACCCCATTTGGAGAGGGGGTACCCCGGGCCTGCTAGGATTTTTCTCCTGCTTAGACATGCATGGGACAGCACCCTAATCCTAACACTGCATAGAGACACAGAAACAGAGTGGGTCAGAAGAGGTCCCTGGGCCATCTAGTCTGACCCCTGCCCCAGCCGGCTCCCCCAATGACATGCACCACTAACACCTCATCCAGAGCCAGTCCTGGACTCAGGTTGGCGCTGCCATTTTTATTTCCCACAATTACCAGGAGCAACACCACCTCAGGGGCCTCCTGGAAATTAAGATGGGAGTGAGATCAGGAGGTCCTGCTGGGGTGCGGAAAGGGGCTGCGGACAGCCTGGATCAGGCCCAAGGCCCAGCTGGTCGGGTGTTCTGTCCACACCACAGTAGAGCATTGCCCCGCTCCGTGATCTCCTGGCCGGGGACGACCCCGGGGTGCTCCATCCAGCCTGCAGCAAGAGGGAGACCGAACGCCCCACATTTCCGGTTAGGGCACCCCGCCAAGCTTTCCCCCGGAAACCAGCCACGATGATGCTGCCCTTCCTTGTGGACATGGCCGGACCCCTCCATCGTCCGACTGCCCTGCCTGCACTGCTCCCAGCTCCACCAGCTCCTGCCCAGGCGCGGCAGCCCAACCGCATCCCTGTATGCACCAGCGTGGCCCAGAAAGCCCCCCGTCCACGGCACCATTCCCACGACTGCTCACAAGCAGGCCGCCCAGACGTGCAAGCGGCACGCTGGGGACTCTGTCCTCACGCTGCTCACCCGGCCCGGCCTGGCCCGGCCCGCTCCGCTCCTGGCTGGGGCTGCAGCTCGAATCCCACCAGCTCATCCCTGGACGGGAGTCTGGCTCCGGACGCGCCTCGCCTGGCCTCGCCTGGCTCGCACCGAGCGGCGCCTGGCCTCTGGATGCCCCGCTGCGCGGCAGAGGCCTCTGCGGAGCCGCGGAGCCCTCCCGGTTAAGCCACCCGGGAGCCCGGTCCTGGGCGCACTGGCCCCTTCCCCCTCGCTCCTAAGCAGCTGACGAGCGCGGCCGGCGGGCCCTCTCCGCTCCGGTCCCGGTCCCGGCCGCGCCGCGCGTGCCGCGCCGCGCCGCCCTGGGGAAGGCCGCCCGGCGCAACGCCTCCGGCGTGCATGGATGGCAGGGCCGGCGCCCTGGACGAGCGCGGCCACGCTCCGCCGCCACATGCCCGCGCCCCGGGCACGCCGCACACGCGCGGGGCCGGGCGGGGGGAGGGAGGGGCGGCGGGGCGGGGCCGGCGCCCGCGCGCCGCACGCTGCAGCCGCCGGAGGAGGGGGCTCGGCTGGCTGGCTGGCTGGCTGCGCTGTGGACCCGCCTCCCGCGCTCCCCCCGCCCGTCCTTTTTCCCAGGGCTGCCGCGCAGTCGGCCCGGGCGAGTCCGCAGCCGGCGCCGTCGGTCCGCCCGCCCTGCCCCCCCCCCGCAGGAAGAGCCGCCGCCGCCGCCGCCGCCGCTGCTGCTGCTGCCCGAGGGGGCCAGGCGGGGGCGGCTGCATGAGGTTGATGCTGCTTTGCTGCACCTGGAGGGACGAGCCCATGGGAGAGGACGAAGGTGGGACCCGCCGCACACGCGCTGCGCCCCTCGCCGGTCTCGGGCCTGCGTCCCGGGCAGGGACCTCTGCGGGGACGGCCCCCCCCGCGCGCCTCCCCCGCCCTCTCGCGTGCATGACCTTGAACACCCGCGCCACCTCCCCGGCTCGCGCTGCATTGCGCGTGAACCCCTGTGCACACGTGCGCCGCGGGCTCCCAGCGCGCCCCTCCCCCGGCGGAGGCTTTCTCGTGCCCTTGGCCCGTCGGAAGAAGCCCCGGGGCGCCCTCTGCTTCCTTGCCCCCCATCTCGCCCATTTCGCTTGCACCCAGGCCCGCCGGCCCCTCTGTTTTAGGAGCGTCCCCTCGCCCGACCCTGGGAGACGTAAAGACAAGAGTGGTGCCTCTGAGCTCGTGCAGAGTACATCAGCTACCCCCTCGGCCTGCCAACTCTCCAGGCTTCCAGCTCGTAGGCGTGACGAACGACCACCCAGCCGCCCCCCAGCGCGCCGGGCCCGATCCGTGTGCGCTGTCCAAGGTGCTGACCTCTCCTGCAGCCTTTCCCTAAAACCAGCAAGCGGCCCATCCCTGGCCCAGCCGCCAGGCAAGCAGAGGCTAGACAAGCTCGGGGTACGGGGGGATGCTATCCCGCTGCGATTCCCCCCCCCCCGAGCATATTTTTAGCAAAAGTCTTGAAGTAACCGCATTGTTGAACGTTTGGTTTCCACGTTTTATTATGACAAACTGCATTTTGGAGTTTTCCTTGCAATAGAACTTTTCCCGCTAGAACCGTTCGGCTTAAACCCGCAGCGCTCATCAGTTCAGTGCAGGGACCGGCTGCTTCCCAACACCCCCTCCCTGAGCTGTCTGTTTCCGGTCCCCCTGGTCCCAAGCGCCAGTGGCAGGTGGGGAACCTGGGACCAATGAGAACAGGGGTGGGGGCATGCTGTTTTTACTACACAGCATGAGAAAAGCACTCGGCACATGCTCAAAGCACCCTCTCTCCTGGATGATTGTTTCAAGAGTTTCAGGACTGAAACAGGCCTGGGTAGGCATGTGGAACCCTTGTGGATGCAGGAACTTGCCAGCCTTGGCCTTACTGACCATCCCCTGCAGCAGCCCCACTCCCCTGGTGGAACTGGGCCAACTCTGCTGTTATATAAGCAGATCAATTTATTGCCACCAACTTTGATCACCCTTTGCATGTGTTATCAGTTTCTGGATGCAAAATACCCAGGGAAGGCTGCTCTGCACCTTCTCGTAGGTACCTGTTCCTTTTGTGCCCCATAGAAGCTGGGGATAGTCCTGCCCCACCACCCCTTTTCCTGTTTGAGGATGGCTACTGCTCCCTTTCTGAGGCCCGGCTTCCACTCCATCCCCCTCGGTCATCCTCCGTTTGCAGGTTCTGGTCAGGGTGCCTGCTTACGGGGAGAAATTACTCTGCACATTCCCAGAGATACCCTGCCTCTCATTGGGCTTCAGGGCTACATTTTGGCAAGCAATGGATGAAAAAAAAGTCTTGGTACTGGGCTAAGAGGGGTGGGGTGGGGAGAGCCATGCAAGGAAAGAATGTTGGGTGCAGCTGTGCTCTCTCTGGAGGCCTGGCAGCCCTGCGTCTAGGGCAGCGTGTGGGGCAGCACTGTAGCGTGGGCCCCCCAGATGTGACGGTGACCCCCACGTCTTCTTCACTCTCCAGGAAGTGACCTGCCAGTATGTGCAAGTTGCAGCCACGCCATCTACGACGGGCAGTATCTGCAAGCCCTGAATGCCGACTGGCACGCAGACTGCTTCAGGTAGGCTCTTTCTGAGGCGGTTGCGCGACCGGAATGTGCGGCAGGAAATTATTGCACCATTGCATTGCATTTATTAGGTTTCTGCCTTAACCAGCAGCTAGATCTTTCAAAGCAGTTGCAAAACAAAACACCGTAAAGATAAAACTAGGTATGCAATCATTAGCAAGCAAGATTTAGAGGCGAGCTCACGGCAATACAATTAATACAACAATACAGTACAATATAATACAATAATTGTAGGACTCCTGAAGAAGCCCACTGTCATGCCCTCGAAGATCTGGGAGGAGGAGAGGTTCTTTGTTGTTGTTGTTAGTCGTGAAGTCGTGTCCGACCCATCGCGACCCCATGGACAACATTCTTCCAGGCCTTCCTGTCCTCCACCATCTCCCAGAGTCCACTCAGGCTCACACCAACTGCCTCAGTGACTCCATCCAGCCACCTCATCCTCCCCTTCTTCTTTTGCCATCTATTGTCCCCAGCGTTAGGCTCTTCTCCAGGGAGTCCTTCCTTCTCATTAGGTGGCCGAAGTATTTGAGTTTCATCTTCACTATCTACCTGGTACAAAACAAGCCAAATGCCAGGGCCACGCAGGCTTCTCTGAGAAGACTGTTCCATGGTTGGTGGAGGGGCCACCACAGGGAAGGCCTGGTCTTTTGGTGCCTCCTCTGACCCGTGGGGATGAGCCTCAGTCACTGCTCAGCTGGAAAAGGAGGAGCCCTCCGCCCCGAGGCACGGTGGGGTGGGAATGAATACCAAAAGGACAGCAGAGAGGCGGCCAGGAGCGCTCTGAAGGCCCGTCCCGTGCTGCGCCCAGATTCGCTGATGGCCGAAAAGCGGCCTCTTGCAACCCCGAGCCAGGCCAGAGTGCAGCAGTCCTCCTCCGCCATGGCACTGGATGTCCTGCAGTGGCTCCTTCCTCTCCGGGAGTGTCCAAGCCCCCTCACACCTCTCTGACATTAGTGGCTGTTGGCCAGTTTCTTGTCCCTTTCTCTTCTGGAGGGCACAGTTGCACCCAGTCTCACCCAATCTGGTGCCCTGCAGATGTCTTAGACTACAACTCCCAGCATCCCCAACCATCTCCAGGCTGGCTGGGGCTGCCAGGAGCTTTTCTCCAAGCTGGGATAACCCGCCTTAGTCTGCACTGCCCCCTGCGCTGCCTTCTCTGCAGTGTGCAGGCGGTTTACCGGCAGGCTGCCCCCCAGGCCAGCCAGCGGGGTTCCTGCAGGTGCCGCACGTAGTGGCAGAGTTCAGCAGCACAGGGTGGAAGTGCCAGAGCTTCCCCAGGAAAGCGGGCGGCCCAGTTCTATCAATTGTGCCCGGGGCGTTTTCCAGCCATGTCCATGTGGTGAGAACACAGGAGGCGCACCCAGGAATGTGCTGCCCGCCCAACTCGGAGTGCAAGAGACGGGCAGCTGCCGTGTCTGCCCCCCAGCCTGCGTCTGCTTTCAAAGCAGACTCAGGACTGGGCCTCCTGGTCCCGGAGGCTCTTCCAAGCAGGGAAAGGCTCAGGGCTTGGGGAACAGGAGCTGCATCCCTTTGGAGAGGAGCTTGCCAAGCTTTCTCCCGAAACAGCAGCAGGAGCAAACTCACGCTGAGCAGGCATGCCGTGGGCTGCTGGAGCAGTTAGCAGAGGGCCACACGTGACGGGAGCAGGAAACGCCCCCCAGCCCCCTGCCCCTGTTGCGGCTGAGCAAAGGGATAGCCCGCCCCACACCATCACCCCCGGCCTCCCCGAGTCCAGCCCTCCACGCCCCTTCGACTCTCCCCGCCCCGCCCCCACTTCCTCTTTAGGCACATCCCGTCTGGGGCCCGCCGGCCGCGAGAGCAGTGGGGCAGAGGGCAGGCACGGAGCTGGCCTTCCCGGCCGCTCGCCGGAGGGCTGCTGGGCCAGGCTGTCTGTGAGCACCCAGCTTGGTGGGGGGCAGCCCCGGACGGCGTAGGCCCATCGGGCGGCCAGGAAGCGGGGCAGCGCCTCTCACACCCACGCGGAGGGGACCAGGAAGAGACCGGCTCAGAACAGGGGCAGAGGCTTCTTCCAGTTGCGCACCCCACAGTGTGTAGGCGACTCTGGGCCTGGTTTGATGGCCAGAGAGGCGGTGAAGGAGCCCAGGAAGCAGCACATCTGCAAGCACAGCTGGAGATGCTCTGAAAGGCGCAGGGGTGCAGTGTACGCCGCGAGCGGCATGCCTTCCGGTCGCTCGGCTGGGGCAGGCACTGGCTGCCGTGGGTGCAGCTCCAGGGACGGAGTCGGCCAGGTGGAGGCGCCTTGGGGGCAGCAGCGCTGTGCACGGAGGAACTGCTGTCCAGCCGCGATTACGGAGTGGCTTCCTGCCTGCCCCTGCAGCTGAGTCATGGAGTCTGCTGAGCGGGAGGCCACCGGGGCTCTTCTCCCCAGCTCCACCAGTTCCGCCCCAAGTGCCTGCGGGGCTGGAGGGCAGCCAGAAGACCCACACTTGTGTCTTGGGGCCCGGGCCATGTCGCGGGCTGCCCTGAGGAGGCAGGGAAGAGAGGGGCTTCGGCCGCTCCGGAGGAGCCTCCTGCAGACCAGGGGCCAGGAAGAAGCCTCAGCCACCATGCTAGCCATGGTGCTCCGACGCAGCCACTTCTTGACCAAAGGAGCCAAGTAAGTCAGTGGGAGTGTCCTGAGCAGAGCCCGGTGGAGCCGAGGGTCAGACTAGATGACCCGGGAGACCCCGTCAGACTCATTCGGTTTCTCTGTTTCTATGTTGCTAAGTCTTCACCTGGGTTTGTGCCGTTCTTTGACTGGAAGACTGAGTGAGGGAACAGCTGAGCTAGATCAGGGTGGACTGAAGAGCCCAGTCCTCTGCCTCCAACAGGGAGCAGCAGGATGTCTTCGGAGGCACAAAGGTAGCCACAGACCCTGAACGAGGCCTCTGACCCCCAGAGGTGCCATGACTGTCTTCGGGAGGGCCCTTCTCCATAACCGGGTGAGGCCCGCGTTCAAGTGAGAGAGGCCCTGCTGGCTGCGTCGTACCTCTGCTGGGTGCCCACCCTCCCATTCAGGCCCCGTGGGCTGAGGCGTGGAGGAGAATGCCAGCTTGGGAGGGGCTGCAGTGCCACAGCTCCCAAGCCATGCCTGCAAGCAATGCTCTTTTCTTGTTTCCGACTTGTTTTTGTATTTTGTCCAATAGTCTCGGATAGACTGCTTCCATATAGTGAAGTTCTAGCTAGTGGTCTGGTCTTCTTTCTGCTGAAAGTGGGGAGAAATGGCAGCTTATGGGTCTGTGGTGTGGACCAGGGAAGCTCCTTTGCAGCATGAGCCTGTTTCGGACACAGAGTGCATGGCAGAAGCCAGGCACGCCCTCCCCGAGTCACTGACACATCCTTCTGAAGTGTCCCAGTGACGCGTGCGTGTGCCTTTAGCTGGCTTGCCTTGGCCACAGACAAAATACCCTGTCTGGACTTCGCTGTGCTGCTTTGACAGAATCGGCCCCACCTGGTTTGGCTGGTGGGGAAAGGAGAGCGCAGTGCAGGGGCGGGCGTTGTGGAGAACAGAATCGCTTCCGGCTGGCCTCAACGCGCTTGCTCGGACTGAGGCTTCCAGAGCGGACAGTCCCTGGGAGAGGGCTTTGGCTGCCAGCATGTTGGTGGAGTTTGGCAGCTCCCGGCTGCCCTCCCAGCACAAAAGCTGGAGGGGGTGAAAGCTGTACTCTTTAGCGAAGGTGGCCTTCTGTTGTCGTTCTTTCGTCCCACCTTTTCCCCCTTTCAAGTTGCTCAGGGCAGCTTGCATAGTTCTCCTCCTCCTCCTGCAAGCCTTCTCCTGAGCGTCTCTGACTGGGCCAGAGTCCCCCAAGGAGCTCCATAGCTGAGCGGGAAGGGCTGCGAAAGGCGGCCGTGTGCCAGTGTCTCACATTTTGCCATACGCCGCTGCCTGTCGTCGACAGCCTCCTTTCTCTGCTGGGCAGCATTGACCAAAGGGGAAGTTTTGGGCCCACAGGCTGAGAAGCTGCAACCCGGAAGTGAGAGCGCAGCCTGGCAGGGACAGCTCTGCCCTCGCCGAGCCCCTCGAGCAGTTTCGTTTCAGCCTATGGCAAGTCTGAGGATGCTCCCGCTGTGGCCTTCCAAGAATGGGAAGGCATTGGTTTCGTAGCTAGTGCGATGGAGCCTACAGAGCCCAGCTTCCTGCCACCACTGGCCCCAGCCGCCCTAAAAGGGTGAAGCACCCTGCTGCCCATGTTCCCCTGCAGCTGCGCAAGCTGCCTCTGGCCCTGGACGAAGCCCATAGCCATCAGGGCTAGCCAGCCATGGCAAGCTTGCCTGAGCCCGGACCCGGTCGGTGGCCACCATGCTGTCTTGTGGCAGCGAGTGCCACACCAAGCTCTGTGCAGTGAGGAGATGCCCTCCTCCAATGTGCGCAGATCTCCGGATGTTCAGCCCACAGGACAGCTCCGTCAGGCTCCAGCGCGAGCAGCAAGGGAGGGAGGGAGCCCTTTCCCCCAGCCTGCTCCACGCCATGCCTGACCGTGGCCATGCTCCTTCTCGCCCAGCCAGGGCTCCTGCGGAAAGATGCATTTGACAGCAAAAGGCCGTTGAAGGAAGAGCAGCGTGGCACGCGCCTGCGGGGCCTTAGCCTGGCCAGCAGTGCATGCACGAAAGAGGTTCATGGGCAGAGGCCTCTTGCTGGCTGCCACAGGTGCCCCCCTCCGCCTGCTTCTCCAGCATCTTCCCCCAAAGCCTGAGGGCAATGATACACATGCCAGAGGAGCGATGACCCTTTGGTATGAGAGCATCCATGCCCGGAGCAACGGGGCAGGAGGCAGACAACAGGGCCCGGCCTGTGACGCCCTCCGAAGTGCAGTGGCTGTCCTTTGTTGGAGGCAGGATGCTGGGACAAGTAGTCTGATGGCGCAGCCAGGGTGGTTTGAAAAGTGTTCTGTGACTCGGTGGGCAGAGCCCCTCCTTTGCATGCAGAAAGTCCTGGGTTCAAGCTGCGACAGTGTCTCCTGGTAGGGCTGGGGAAGACTCTTGCTTGGAGTGGCGGAAGAGCTGCTGCTCTTCTACAATGCTGGACTAGAGGGCCCCAGGGCTGACTCCTCCTCACGTGGCTCTCTTGGCTCCAGGCCTGTGCTCTGTACCTGCACAGACAGACAATGAGCACAGGGACGGCGTGGTTCTCCGGGGCCAGGCGGTGGGTGGGCGTGAGCAGACACCAAACATTGCCTCCGGGGAAGGTCCTGCAAGTCCTTGGTGCACAGGGACCTGGCTCGGGACGAACGCCACAGAGCCCAAGCGGACTCCCTCCCTGGTTCTCTCTCTCTCTCTCCCGCTCTCCCACTCAGAGCGAACTTGCCAGGTTGGCGACTGGGCAGAAGGGGCTTCCCTCCCTCGCCACCTTCCCTTCTGTGCTGATTAAGAACGTTCTTCTTCTGGTTGCGGTTCTGGGGCTGCGTGCAAGTGAGCAAAGGGGTTTATGCCCTGGACAAGGGTCTCAGTGAGAACTTAACTGGCTGGTTTTGCCTCTTGTGAAATTCAAATGCATCCTTCCCAGGCGTCTGCATAGGCAGATGAGCACAGGTACATACCTAGGGAGAAACCAAAAGGTTCCCGCTGCAGGGGGTTCCCCCCCCCGCTTCTCCCTGGCACCCCCAGGACTCCCCAGCACATTGGGCTGCTCCTGCAAGTGCCAGCCAGGGGTGGGCCAGTCTCTGAATAACAGAGAAAAAAGGCATGCGAGGGTTAATGCAGTGAGTTCCCTGATTGGCTTGCTCCGGTGGGAAGTTCCAAAAAGGTGATGTCATGCAGAAGCCCCCTATGATGTCATCAGTGGCATTCCCCCTCCGCCCCTTCCTGCTCCAGGAAGAGGGCTGGGGGTGGGAAGAGGAGGGGTCCGAGCTGCAGCAGAGAGTGCCATGCATGCGCATGGGGGGGGCTGCGCGTCCCATCATGCCTGCTTCCCCCTCCTTTCTGCAGGCAAACAGAGGTCCTTGGGTTGCCCCCATCCCTCCCCATGGGGCCAGTGGGGGCATGAGCGCCTGAGGGAGCTGTCCCTGGCCCAGAATGAGCCAGGGAACTGCCGCGGTGCCCCGGGAGACCAGGCCGTGCGTCACCCACGCTGGGCCAGCCACGGGGTGTGCGAAGCCAGGCCAGCCGCACCGTGGCCCCTGTGCCTGGGGGCCACCCCTCCCCTCTGCAGGCACACTGTGGTGTGGCAACCTGCCAGGGCGCCCGGGGAACCCGCCAGCAGCGGGGCGTGTGCGGATGGAGAAAAACACATGCTCTCGGGGGAACTCCTGTCTTGCGAGAGGCGAGCCTGCACTGCCTGCCTGCTCAAGGAGGAGGCAGAGGAGGCAGCGGGCGGGGGGGGGGGGGCGCAAGGCGAAGCCACTGCAGCAGCCGCGCAGGCAGGCTGAGTCACACCAGCCTGGCTCTTCCGCAGCTGTGCTGCAGTCGGCAGCCAGTCTCCAGAGCAGCACCTCAAGCGGCCGGCAAGAAGCGTGAGCAGGGGGCGGACACAGGGGGCCCCCTGCAAACCCCAGGCTGCCCAGGGATGGACCTGGCAGAAGCTCGAGCCGAGACAGGCTGATTTCCTGGGCCAGCTGGGCCTGGCTCTGTCTTTCCCCGGCCTTCTGGCCCCCAGCTGGGCTGCACTGCACTGCCCCTTCTAGATTACGCCTGCCATTGCTACAGGGGATCGGGTTTAATTGGTGTGTTTCTGTCCCCTTTCCCTGCTTGCTGGCTTGGCTTGGCTTGGCTCCTCCCCCAGTCTTTGTGCAGGAAAGCAGCTTTCCAACCAAGTCACGCTTGGCCCATCCCAGCTCAAGACTGGGCGCTTAGGACCGTCTCAGGATTTAGTTAGTGGAATTGTTTTTATCTTCTGGAAAAAGGAACGCTCCTGGTACAGCTCAAAATCAGCAAGGGACCCTGCCTCAAAATACAGATGCGTGACAAAAGAGATCAGCGTTGAAGGAGAAAACTGTGGAAGTGATTTTTGGCAGGGCTGGTGGAATGGCCTTGTCTTCACCTCCTTGCTTGGAGCCTCCCCCCTCGGGGCAGCCCAAGCCTGCTGCCCTGGAGCAGAATCGAACCTGGGAGCGTCTTGCGGGTTGCCAGTCACAGCAAGCTCCAAGCAGCCCCTTGGCTTCTGGTAAAAACAGCCCCCACCTGCTCCACTCCCTGCGCATCTCTGCACATCTCTGAGCATCCCACGCGGCTGGGTCCTTGTTCTGTCCTCCTGGCCCAAGCAAGCCAGGGGAGGCCCAGCAGGTGGGAGGTCCAGCTCAGGACGGGTCATTTGACACCCGAATGGAGACGGTGCTCAAGGACAAAGGAAAGGCAGAGAGACAAGGGAAAGCGGGTCTTGGCAGGTGCTCCTTGTGTGCAGGAGGCCCATGGCTGAAGCACCTGGGCCCCCTGGAGTGGGTCTCCAGAGCCCAAAGGAGCACCTGCCAAGGGCCTTCCTGAAGAGGCACGAGAGGAGGCAGCATGTGGGGAAGCGAGCCCACGGCAGACTTGCACCAGGAAGCGCTGCTCTTCTGCTCTGGCCGGCCGGCCGGCCGGCTCCTCGGAGGGATGCCTGGCTCCTGGGCTGTGTGGCGCAGGGAAGACGAGGAAGACAGGTGCGACTGGGAGATGAAGCCACAGAAGCTTGGCCTGAGTCACGGGTCTGGTGAGGAGGCAGATAGGGAGAGCAGGTCCCTTTGAGTTTCACCAAGGGAGCACAGGCCAAGGGCGAAAGCCTCGGCGCCTTGCATGCCTGAAATAGCCTGGAGGGCAGAACCTGTGGGGTAGGCTGAAGGCGAGGCCCCAGGTAGGGGGCTTGCACTGGACTGAGGGCAGCCCCAGGCCCTAGGTGTGGAACATCTTTCTGAACCTACTCTGCGCGGGAGCATATGAACTGGTCATCAAGGGACAGCACCTCTGAGCATGTGCAGAGTGCATGAACGTGTGCTGCTTAGGAGCCACCACTTTCCCCTGAAGCTCTGGCAGCTCCTCTCCCGCTCCACCAAGTGCCATGTGCTGCCCCGTGGAGGAGCTGAGCGCCGCCTTGAACCTTGGCAGAGCAAGAGCTGAGCACGAGGGAAGCCCCCGCACTGCTCAGCCTCTTTCGCCTCATGGCTCATGGGGACTGGACCATGCAGGTGTCCCCCGGAAGGTTTCTCCTACCCCACTGGGAGCAGGGGGCAGGGCACCCCAGGGGCCAGTGGGGCTCGGCTGGAGCTGAGGCCAGCGTAGGCAGGTGTGTGTGGGCTGAAGTGGCTGGCAGCCAGCGGCACCGTCGGGGTGCCAGTCTCTCACTTAGCACCCTGCATCTAGGGGGGCTGCCCGCCCGCTAAGGGCCCTGGCTGGGGGAGGCCCAGCGGCCCAGTGAGCCCCACTGTGTCAGATCCCCCACATGAATGGGCTTTTGGTCCACACGGCTTCCCCTTCTGCCGCCCTCTTTGCCTCTTTCTGCCTTAGGTTTTCTGGGTCCAGGTGCCCTCCTCTCCCCTGCCTTTTCACCAGGAGTTTCCGTGCACACCTGGGATGAGAGCCTGTAGGTCCGCATGGGCACATCTCAGCCTGAGTTCACTTTTGGTGCGGTGGGACTGAGCCCCAGCTCTTTCTGATGGATGCCACGGTCCTGGTGGCATCTCCTGGAGAGCCCTGTGGACGCCGTGCAGCCGGGGGTGCCAAGCAGGCCCCCCTCAGAGCAGGGCATCCCGGGCTCCATGTGGGAAGATAGCCGGCACAGCACTGGAGATGGGCCCCCTTGGCCCCTTTTCTCCTGAAGCAGGCTTTGAATGTGAGGATGCCCAAAGTGCTGCATGGGGCGGGGGGGGGGGTGGCGCTGCGGTGCCAGGAAGGGGGCGCCCAGCCACCCTCCCCAGCTGCGACGTGGCTGGCAGCAGCACGGGAGGAAAAGAAAGGGGACTGGTGGCGTGTGGCAGTCCAGGCCCAAGCAGGAAGGAAGCTGCCGTGTCGTGCCGCTTCTCCTCCTCCAGTGAATTTCTTCCCAGCCGGCCACTTGCAGCCATTTCTTCTGCTTTTATCTGGCTCCACTTTTGGATGGCAGGGGGCCCCAGGTCTTGCAGGTGGCATGCTGTCCTTTTGCCCCCGCACGGCTCTGCCTGTGCCGAGGGCGGGGGCCCTCCTCGCAGCCCGGGGAGGCCTTGTGACCGGGGGAAGGTTCGCCTGCTCATCCTGGCCTGGCCAGAGTTGCAAAAGGCCAGCAGCCAGCCGGCCTTTCGCAAGCCAGGAAACCATCGCTCACTTCCCCAGCCCATGTGCTTCAGGGGATGCACGTGCCCCACGGCCTGCCAGCCCCGCCTCAGTGGCCACTTGGGCGCCCTGCAGCTCAGCTCCTGGGAGCGCCTCTGCCCCGTCTGGGCCGCTTCGCGCGTGTGGGTGCCCACCCTGCTCCGCCCAAAGGCTCCAGCGGCCAACGGGCACCCAGCCTGGTCAAAGGGTGGCCCAGCTGAGGCACGAGCACACGCTGTGCCCAGCCGGGGGCACCGCTCCAGCTGCCGGGAGCCGTGCCTAGGGGAAACTGCAGGAAGACGCTCGGGGTGTGGCCGGCCCCCCCAGTCACAGGGACAGGGCTGCTCCGGTTCAAGGCCGGCGCTGCGGGTGGTGCCGTGTGGTCTGAGCCTGGGTGCAGCCACCTTCAGAGAGGAACTCTGAGCCGTTAGCCACTCCGGGCAAGAAGGGGCAGCTATGAATGAGAGCATCTGGAGGGGCAGTGTGGTGTAGTGGTGTGAGCTGGGGCTGGGGAGACCCTGGTTCTGGTTCCACTCGTGCATTGAGCAAGGAGGTGGCCATGGGGCAGCCACCTGCTTCAGGGGGGCTGCTGGGGGGAGGAGGGGGGGAGGAGGCAGAGGGCGCATGCCCCTTGGACATCTTCCCGGAGAAGGGCAGGATGCAGAGGTGCCGAGGGCGTGTGCAGCTGCCACCTTGGCAGACAGGCTCCTGACGAGGACCGTGCCCTCGTGCCCCACAGGTGCTGCGAGTGTGGGGCCTCGCTCTCCCACCAGTACTACGAGAAGGACGGGCGCCTCTACTGCAAGAAGGACTACTGGGCCCGCTTCGGGGAGATGTGCCATGGCTGCTCCGAGCAGATCACCAAGGGGCTCGTCATGGTAAGGGGGCTGTGGGGTTGGGCCCTTGCCCCACAGAGAGAGGGCCACATGGCCCAGCCCGGCCCTAGGGGTTTGGCCCCATGGCTCCCTGCCCCAGCATGGCCGGGCTCACCAGTGCAGCTCCCGGGCCAGTTTACACCCCGTTGCGGCTGCCACAGGCCCTGCCCAGGCTCACAACCCAAACGGGCCTGCGACATGGGGAGACGAGGGCACCCACCTGGGGGGTCGGGCGTGTGGGATAAGGAGGGGGCCTCTCAGCTGCGGCCCCCATGACGGAGCGCATCCCGCGCGAGCCCTGTGGGGCACCCCGGCTCGTCCGTGCCGTGCCAGGTTGAGCTTTGCAAGGCACAGTCTGCTGCAGGCTCAGCTTGGAGGCAGGACTCACAGCTCCCTGCGTGGCCACAGCTGCAGGTCAGAGGCTGGAGCCCGGCAAGTGGCGGGCAGCTCACCTGGGCCCACCTGTCCCTTCCAGGTGGCCGGGGAGCAAAAGTACCACCCAGAGTGCTTCAGCTGCCTCAACTGCCGGGCCTTCATTGGCGACGGGGACACCTACGCACTGGTGGAGCGATCCAAGCTGTACTGGTGAGCGGGGGCACCCAGGCCGAGGCTGCGTTGGATGGTGCCAGGGATGCCTTCTGCCCTCGGCGGCTGCAGCACGGAGCCCCACTGCTGCGGAGGTCCTGGGCCCAGCCCCATAGCCATCCTCTGGGAATAAATCATGGGCGGGAGGGAGGTGAGCTGGTGGGGGGAGAACCGATAGAAGGCCCGTGGGAACGGTCAGGAGGCTCATGGGTGTTCCTGGGGGACAGCTGGAGGCACGGAGTGGGGCCGGGCAGCTGATCTTGGCAAGGCTGAGCCGGAGCCCGGCCCCACGGTGGCCCAGCTGCAGGGGTCTGCGGTGCCGTTGCCATGGGTCCATCCTGACAGCAAGGCCTGGAGCTGGTCAGTGCTCCCATCGCTTGCTCAGGAGGAAGCACCCCGGAAGAGCTGCCTGTCCGCTCTTTGGCCGAGGAGCCCCGCTTTCGCCCGGAACCAACCCGAGGTGCCTTCCCGCCCACCCTTCTCCTGGCTCGCCTCCTCCCAACACAGCCGGGGGCTGAGAAGCGCTTCCAGGCAGAGCAGCTCCTGAGGGCCATGGGGGCACATCGCCTCCCACCGGGTCCCTGCCCCTGCCCAAATCTGGCACCAAAATTCAGTGGTGAAGCAGGACCGAGGAAATGGCAAGCACAGTGATTCTGTTTCCAGACAGCACATTTGGCTCCAGCAGGAGCCACCAAAGGGCCCACAGCTGCACTGTCACAATCCCAGTCCATGTAAATGTTCTGCTGGGACTGCCCAGCGCTCCGGACGTCCCCAGTTTCTGAATTGCATGGAAAGACACACTTAATCCCCCGCCCCAGGGAGGCGCTTTGTAGGCCCAGCAGAGCGGCTCATGCAGAGCTGCAGCCAGGCCCCTCTGAAGGGATGTTGCTCCCAGGGGGCTTCAGCAGGGGAGCAGCCGTGCTCCTCCGTGCGGCCCCCCGAGCTGCCTCTGCTCCCGCCCTATGCGGGCATCCGGGCATGCCATCTTGGAGCAGCTGCTCTGAGCTCGCTTTCTGTGCCACAGTGGGCACTGCTATTACCAGATGGTGGTGACGCCAGTGATGGACCAGCTGCTGCCGGAGTCTCCCGGCCCCCGGATCCCGCACACGGTGACCCTAGTCTCCATCCCCGCCTGTGCCGAGGGCAAGCGAGGCTTCTCCGTCTCCATCGACCAGCACGGTGGCTCAGAGCACCCACACACCGTGCGCGTCCGGGAGTGAGTAGAGGGCCTGGGCTGGGTTCGGGCAGGGGCGGCTGGCGGCCCCCTCCCCATGAGGACCCCTCAGAGGGACCCCAGCCAGTGTGCGGGGCTTCGTGCCCGTCCCTTCTCAGTGGCCCATGCTGGAATGTGCTCCCAGTAGTGGGACCCGGCACTTGGCCTCCAGTTTGGAGGGCTTCTGAAGGGGATTGGGGGAAAAGGGTGGGGGGTCCTCGCACCCCGTCTGGCCTCTGGGCTTCCGCTGGGGGAGCCAAGGCTGAACTGGATGGGCTGGCCTGATCCTGCCTCTGGGCTTTTAATTTTTGAATTAATTGACATTCGAATGCAGCATTTCAAACTGGTGCTTCTCTGGTACAAGAGCAAGGGAACGGTGCTGGTGCTGCCGCCCCCAGCAGGGTCGGCCCCTCTTGCTCTGGCCACGGGTGGGGGCTGGGGCCTCCGGGGGGGGACCGGCCAGGCTGAGCCCCCACTTACGCTGCTTGTGCCCCCTTCCGGCCAGGCTGAACCCCGACTGCATCAGCCCGGACATGAAGAACTCCATCCACGTGGGGGACCGCATCCTGGAGATCAACGGCACCCCGATCCGGCACGTCCCGCTAGACGAGGTGACTGCCCCCGACAGCCTTCCTGGGGGGCCGCCCCCTCCCCTCACCCCTGTGCGCGGAGCAAAGGCGCCTCACCTCCCACTGCCCTCTCTGTGCCCACAGATTGATGTCCTCATCCAGGAGACCAGCCGCCTGCTGCAGCTCACCATCGAGCATGACCCGCATGAGCCCCCGGGCAGCAGCCCCCCCTCCGCCCTGCCCAGCCCCCTCTGCTCGCCCGGCCACGACCCAGAGCCCTCCGCTGCCCGCCAGCGTGCCCTCATGTAAGCCTCCAGGAGGGGCGGGGCGGGGTGGGCAGGAGGGGGGCGTGCTCTGCAGGGTGGGCGCTCCTTGGGACGGCCTCCCCACTCCCCCCCCACGTGGGCCCCATTCTTTGCTGCCCGCACATGCGCACCAACTCTTGAGGGTTGCTTTACACTCAGAAGGGGCAGAGTGGCAGATGGGATCAGAGGTCCTGCCGCTGCAGAGGTCCCGGGCTTCAGCCCTCTGCCCCACCGGCCAGCGACCCCGGACGAACCTAACCCGTCAGGCTGGGCTGCTGTGTGCGGCAGGGGAGCTGCTGCACTCTGAACATCTTCTGGTTCCGGGTTCAAAAAACACAGATTCGTCCAAATCTGCACTTGCTCATCTCTGCAGATGTAGAAATATCAACTGGGACATATTTTGATGTTTCCCGTCGGAGGCACAGAGCAACAAGAGTGATCCTTGTGGCACCTTAGCCACCCTGCCCTGCAAAAAACCCCCAAGCAGGTGCTACTTCTGGGATGATTTTATAAACCCAGTAGATTTTATTTATATTTTTTTATTTCTATAAGCCATCCTGAGGCCTTCGCGACAGGACAGCATTGTTGTTGTTAGTCGCGAAGTCGAGTCCGACCCATCGCGACCCCATGGACAACATTCCTCCAGGCCCTCCTGTCCTCCACCATCCCCAGGAGTCCACTCAAGCTCACAGCAACCACCTCAGTGACTCCATCCAGCCACCTCATCCTCTGCCGTCCCCTTCTTCTTTTGCCATCTATTGTTCCCAGCATTAGACTCTTCTCTAGGGTGTCCTTCCTTCTCATTAGGTGGCCAAAGTATTTGAGTTTCATCTTCACTATCTGGCCTTCTAAAGAGCAGTCAGGGTTGATCTCCTCTAGGACTGACCGGTTTGATCGCCTTGCAGTCCAAGGGACTCGCAGGAGTCTCCTCCAGCACCACAACTCAAAGGCCTCAATCCTTTTGCGCTCGGCCTTCCTTATGGTCCAGCTTTCACAGCCATACATTGCAACTGGGAAAACCACAGCCTTGACTATATGCACTTTTGTTGGCAGGGTGATGTCTCTGCTTTTTAGTATGCTATCTAGATTTGCCATAGCTTTCCTCCCCAGAAGCAAGCGTCTTTTAATTTCTTGGCTGCAGTCCCCGTCTGCGGTGATCTTGGAGCCCAGGAAAATAAAATCTCTCACTACCTCCATTTCTTCCCCATCTATTTGCCAGGAAGTGAGAGGACCAGATGCCATGATCTTAGTTTTCTTAATGTTGAGTTTCAAGCCAACTTTTGCGCTCTCCCCCTTCACCCGCATCAAGAGGCTCTTTAGTTCCTCTTCACTTTCTGCCATGAGAGTGGTATCATCTGCATATCTGAGGTTGTTGATATTTCTCCCAGCAATCTTGATTCCAACTGGTGATTCATCTAGCCCTGCCTTTCTCATGATGTGCTCTGCATATAAGTTAAATAGGCAGGGTGACAGTATACAGCCTTGCCGAACTCCTTTCTCAATTTTGAACCAATCAGTGGTTCCGTGTCCAGTTCTCACTGTTGCTTCTTGACCTGCATATAGGTTTCTCAAGAGACAAATAAGATGGTCTGGTACTCCCATCTCTTTAAGAACTTGCCACAATTTGTTGTGATCCACACAATCAAAGGCTTTAGCGTAGTCAATGAAGCAGAAGTAGATCTTTTTCTGGAACTCCCTGGCTTTCTCCATGATCCAGAGTATGTTGGCAATTTGATCTCTAGTTCCTCTCCCTCTTCGAAATCCTGCCTGTACTTCTGGTAGTTCTCGGTCCACATACTGCTGGAGCCTAGCTTGTAGGATTTTGAGCATCACTTTGCTAGCATGTGAAATGAGTGCAATAGTTTGAACATTCTTTGGCATTGCCCTTCTTGGGGATCGGAATGTAAACTGACCTTTTCCAATCCTGTGGCCACTGTTGAGTTTTCCAAATTTGCTGGCATATTGAGTGTAGCACTTTAACTGCATAATCTTTCAGGATTTTGAATAGCTCAGCTGGAATGCTGTCACCTCCACTAGCTTTGTTGTTGCTCAGACTTCCTAAGGCCCATTTCACTTCACATTCCAGGATGTCTGGCTCGAGGTCAGTGACCACCCCATCGTGGTTATCAGGGATGTTAAGCTCTTTCTTGTATAGTTCTTCTGTGTAATCTTGCCACCTCTTCTTAATCTCTTCTGCCTCTGTTAGGTCCCTGCCATTTTGGTCCTTTATTATGCCCATTTTCGCATGAAATGTTCCCTTCATATCTCTAATTTTCTTGAAGAGATCTCTGGTCCTCCCTATTCTATTGTTTTCTTCTATTTCTTTGCACTGTTCATTTAGGAAGGCATTCTTATCTCTTCTAGCTATTCTCTGGAATTCTGCATTCAATTGTTTGTATCTTTCTCTTTCTCCCTTTCCTTTCGCTTCCCTTCTTTCCTCAGCTATTTGTAAAGCTTCCTCAGACAGCCATTTTGCTTTCTTGCATTTCTTTTTCTTTGGGATGGTTTTAGTTGCTGCCTCTTGTACAATGTTGCGAACCTCCGTCCATAGTTCTTCAGGCACTCTGTCTATCAGATCTAATTCCTTAAATCTATTTGTCACCTCTACTGTATATTCATCAGGGATATGATTTAGGTCATACCTGAGTGGCCTAGTGCTTTTCCCTACTTTCTTCAACTTAAGCCTAAATTTTGCCACCAGAAGCTCATGATCTGAGCCACAGTCAGCTCCTGGTCTAGTTTTTACTGACTGTATAGAACTTCTCCATCTTTGGCTGCAGAGCACATAGTCAATCTGATTTCTGTGTTGACCGTCTGGTGATGTCCATGTGTAGAGACGTCTCTTGGGTTGTTGGAAAAGAGTGTTTGTTATGACCATCGTATTCTCTTGACAAAATTCTACCAGCCTATGCCCTGCTTCATTTTGTATTCCAAGGCCAAACTTGCCTGTTATTCCAGTTATCTTTTGGTTTCCTACTTTAGCATTCCAATCCCCCATGATGATAAGGACATCATTTTTTGGAGTTAATTCTAGCAGGTGTTGTAGGCCTTCATAGAACTGGTCAACTTCAGCCTCTTCAGCACCAGTGGTTGGGGCATAGACTTGGACTACTGTGATGTTGAATGGTTTGCCTTGGATTCGAACTGAGATCATTCTGTCATTTTGGAGATTGTATCCCAGTACTGCTTTTCCTACTCTTTTATTGACTATGAAGGCTACTCCATTTCTTCTGAGGGATTCTTGCCCGCAGTAGTATACCTGATGGTCATCTGAACTAAATTCACCCATGCCTGTCCATTTTAGTTCACTGATTCCTAAGATGTCGATGTTCAGTCTTGTCATCTCTTGTTTGACCACATCCAGCTTGCCTTGATTCATGGATCTTACATTCCAGGTTCCTATGGAGTAAAGATCTTTGCAGCATCGGACTTTCCTTTCACCTCCAGATACATCGGCAACTGAGTGTCCTTTCGGCTTTGACCCAGTCGCTTCATTCTTTCTGGCGCTACTAGTACTAGCCCTACGCTCTTCCCCAGTAGCATATTGGACACCTTCCGACTTGAGGGGCTCATCTTCCGGTGTCATATCATTTTGCCTTTTGGTTTTCATGTCCATGGGGTTTTCATGGCAAAGATACTGGAGTGGGTTGCCATTTCCTTCTCCAGTGGATCACGTTTTGTCAGAGCTCTCTGCTATGACCTGTCCGTCTTGGGTGACCCTGCACGGCATAGCTCATAGCTTCATTGAGCTACGCAAGCCCCTTCGCCACGACAAGGCAGTGATCCATGAAGGAGCAGGACGGCATATAAATATTCTAAATAAATAAATAAATAAATAAATAAATAAATAAAAATGACCGCAATACAAATTCCCTTAAAAAATTGTTTCTCTGACTGGAATTTCCCCCCTGGAGGTTGCAATCAGCCCAATCAATCAGCAAACAATGGGAATTTAGGATTCCGTGCTTGGGGCTCTGCAAAGGATCTCCAAAGCATTGGCAGGGCACAGACTTTTTGCTATGTAACAACGCTTTGGAGCACTACATTAAAAAAAAGAAAAATCATAGAAAGCTTTCCCTCAAAGGACCTTCATTCGGTTTGCTGGAGGTTTTAGCTAAGACTCTTAGGTTAAAATGAAACCAAGATGATCTGAATTGAATCTTAGAAACATAGAAACAGAGCGAGTCAGAAGGGGCCTCCCGGGCCATCTAGTCTGACCCCTGGCTCCAGCCAGCTCTGTTCACAACATGCCCACCATGCGCATGTCCAGCCTATCCTTGAACACCTGCACCGATGGGGCCTCAGCCACCTCCCGAGGAAGCCCATTTCATACCCTCGGGGTCCTGACCGTCAGGAAGTGCTTCCTGGCCTCCAAAGGGAACCTGGGTTCCCTGAGCTTGGCTCCCTTGGAGCGCGTCCTGCCTTCCTCTGCAGGGGAGAACGGGGTGCCCTCAGCACTGGGGTCAGCTTGTGGCAGCCGCCTCTCCTTGGCAGCCCGGCGAGGGCCCTCCTGAGCTCTGCTCTCCCCTGACAGGAGGAGCTGCAGCATCGACAAGTCGCCATGCTCCAGCTCGCTGTGCTCCCCGGCCTCCCAGCGGAAGGACATCGGCCGCTCCGAGTCCCTACGGGTGGTCTCACGCCCTCATCGCATCTTCCGCCCCTCGGACCTCATCCATGGAGAGGTCTTGGGCAAAGGCTGCTTTGGACAGGCCATCAAGGTACCATCCCAGGACTAGCCGGCGAGGGGGCACACCTGCCGTGACCTCGCAGCTGTGAAGGCCTCGCGAGTCACTCAGGAGTGGCTGTTCTCATGCACCGCTGTAGAAAATGTAGAAATCGATCCGCACAGCAAGCGAGTTTAAGGAAGCCTGGCCATAGCGAGCGGTATCTCTGGGGAAGTTCAAGCTCTCTGTTCCTCTTTGCATTCATTGCCCTGAAAGCAATTCTCCGGAAATGTTGGCAATTTCCTGAAGTTGTGTTCATGTTTAAAAATGTAGGTATGCGCATGAGCACGTCCAAGAATGTTTCTTTGTACATTTGTGTACTTCTGAAGATGGTGTGCAGACAAGTGAAAAAGCACACCCGCACAGCTCCACCCGTGGGCTGAATCTTCATGACCGAGCCTAGAAATATGCATGTTTGGGAAAATGCATGTTTGAAAACAGTGCATATTTTGAGTGCAAAAATTATGTGATTTAAAATATGTGCATTTTTCCAATGAAATATTTCTTTTAAAGACTCTTGTGTTTGAGATGAGCGAAACGAAGCACAGGGAGGCAGAATTCACAGAACTCTCTATTCAGCACAAATTAGAAACAGAAACAGAGCAAGTCAGAAGGGGTCATCTGGGTCATCTAGTCTGACCCCCAGCTCCTGCTGGCTAGTTAGGCCCCAACTGGAGTCCTGCATCCAGTTCTGGGCACCCCAGGACAAGGCAAACTAGCTGGAAATGGTTCAGAGGAGGCCTACAAGGATGACCCGGGGACTGGGAAAAACGTCCTGAGAGGAGATATTGAAAGAGCTGGGCGTGTTTAGCCTTGGGAAGAGAAGATGTGGGGGAGTTTTGATGGCACTCTTCAAGTCCTTGCAGGGGGTTGTCATGCAGAGGAGGGCCAGGCTCTCACCTCCATCATCCCAGGATCAAGACATGGAATGATGGATTTAAGCTGGAGGAAGCCAGGTACCAGCTGAGTGTCAGGAAGAACTTCCTGACTATTAGAGCAGTACATCAGTGGATCCAACGAGCTAGCGGGGTGTCGGGCTCCCCCACATGGAGGCATCCGACGTGCAGCTAGACAGGCATGTGAGAGGGAAGGCTCAGCTCAGTGTCCTGCACTGAGCAGGGGTTGGATCCGACAGCCTTCTGGCCCTTTCCGGCTCTACAGTTCTATTATTCCATGAACTCCAGCGTTGCTTAGCTGCATATCTCGAAGTGCAGCAGTTTGAAATCAGTGGGGTGGACATGTTCCATCCCTGCTTTTGGAGCAGTGGGGATCGATGGGGTGCCTGAAATTCATCCCCAAATGCTTATGCAACTGGCGTTCTACTTAGAAAGTAGAACACACATATCCCGCAGCCCTAGCACTGTTCAGCCCTGCTGGTGGGCTGTTTACACGCATGGGGGGCAAAATGAGGCCGTGACCCAGCAGAGGGCCGGAGAGGGACGGCTCAGAGCAAGCCAAGCCACAGAGGGCTCTTCGTTTCCAGCCCTCCTGTGCCCGACTTCAGCCAGAAAGGCTCGCAGAATGGTTTGCAAAGAAAAGAAACATGGCAGTCCCTGCTTGCAAGCCTGGAGTCCAAAAGTTGTGGCAGAACAGAAAAGGGCACGCGAAGGGAAGAGGACGGGCTGCCTGGGAGAGTGCGTCCCTTCCCCTCCTTGGGCCTGAGTTGTACCGGGTTTGAAGGAGGGGTGAGTTCCAGGAAGGTTTTGCACGAGCTTCCTGATTCTGACCTTCAGTGCCGTCCGTGCAGGTGACACACCGGGAAACAGGAGAGGTGATGGTCATGAAGGAGCTGATCCGCTTTGACGAAGAGACCCAGAGAGCGTTCCTCAAGGAGGTGAGCCGGCTTCAGCTGCGCCCAAGGTGGTGGAAGGCACCTTGCCCACCCTGCTGGCTTCCCCAGGCGCTGTCCTGGGCCTTGATGCCTGAATGTTGTTACCCTGCATCCTTTCCTTGCTTCTTCTTGAGAATGGATGCCCCTGATCTTCCCAGCCTCTGTGCGAGTAGCTAATGACCATGCGAGGAGCTGGCAGCATTTGTCAGTGCTCCGAAGCTGCCCCATGGGGGGCATCCCTTCTGACATGTCAAGGAGTGCCAGCCAGTCGCTGAGAAGGTTTTCGGGCAAATGGCGGCAAGCTCTTCATCGCCCCCCCCCCCACGGCTCGGGGCCCCAGACCTTCCCACCAGCAGACAGGTAAGTCCAGCTGGGGCCGGGTTGACTCTACGGCACTCTGTCGCCACCCCAGGTGAAGGTGATGCGGTGCCTGGAACATCCCAACGTCCTGCGCTTCATCGGCGTCCTCTACAAGGACAAGCGGCTCAACTTCATCACAGAGTACATCAAGGGAGGCACGCTGCGCGGGATCATCAAGAACATGGTGCGCTGGAGGCAGGACTGGCCACACGGCAACGCGGCTCGGGGCCCACAAGCGGGGTGGGGTGAGAGGTGCTCTTCGCTTCCTGCCAGCAGCCTGGCTGTGCACGAGGCCACGTCGCACATCGCGCACAGCGCCCAGGTGGCCCGGCAGCGCCCCTGCGTGGCTTCCGGTGACAAGGCGGCTGCCATGCTCTGATTCTGGCACCGCATCATTGCGTGGGACGCACACCTGCCCTGGCCGTGGCCTTCGCGGTGAACGGGGGGGGTGCTGTGGCCTCCGCACATGGGAAGTGTGAGGGGAACGGGCAGCACATGCCAGCATGGCTGGGCTGGTTGGGAGCCCACACCCAGCAGGGGCATGCCAGCATCCCCACGGTGACCTGCTCCTGCGCCAGGCCGGGCAAGTGTGCAGTGAGTAGGCACCCCTCTGCTGGCCCACCCAGCCGGGTCTGTGGGGCACCTGCACAGGGCTGGAGGGGCTGCCGAAGGGAAGAGCAGGAGCCAAAGGTAGGCATGGTCGGGCAAAGGCCAGGGGCCCACCCCCAGCGGGGCCCCCTCCACTCCCCATTGCAACTTGCTTGTCCTCCCGCTGCCTCCTGCAGCCAGACAGACAGACGTTCAGATAGGGAGAATGTCGCATGGATGGAATAGGAATGTATGTCCTGGGCTGGACATCAGGAAAAGCTTCCTCGCTCACTGTCAGAGCAGTACGACCGTGGACCCAGCTGCCTGGAGAGGTGGGGAGCTCTCCCACACTGGCGGCATTCAAGGGGAAACTGGACAGCCCTCTGAGTGGAATGGTGTAACACGGTGTCCTGCAACTGCAGTGGGTGGACGGGATGGCTTTCCTGGCCCTTCCCAACTTCACCCTTCTAGGATTCTGTGATTCCGCAGCAGCTGTGGGGACGAGTGCTTTTGACTGGGTGCAGACCCCCGTGGCCCTCGGCCTGTCAGGAGGACACTCCTTTCCCCTGGCCTCCGGGTCTTGGTTGGCGTCCTGGCTCTTGTGCAGCGTGTCTCTTTGGGGGGGTCAGAATGCCCCCCAAGAATGGCTCCACAGAGTAGCTCCCTCACCTTGCTCCCCCTGGAAGTTGGTGGGCCCAACCCCAGCTTGCAGCTGCGATGAAATCCCCACTGCACCCCACGGTTCCTGGAACGCCTTCGCTCACCAGCCCTTCCTCTGCCTGCAGGACAGCCAGTACCCCTGGAGCCAGCGGGTCAGCTTTGTGAAGGACATCGCGGCGGGGATGGTGAGTGCACAGCCAGGCCAAGCCTGGGGGCAGCCCCCCGTCCTGCAGCCTGTTGCTGGCCAGGGCAGCCTCGGTTTAAGGCTGGGGCTGCGCTGGGGGCAGTTGGGCTTTCGGGGGAGGTTGCGACTGGGCTGGACCAGCGTGTGTGGAAGGGTGCCTTTCATCTGGGGTGCTTTGGGTGGGAAAGCTGTGAGCTGGCATTGCCTTAGCTAAAATAAAACTGAATCTTAGCAATCCTTTCCGAAGTTGCTTAGTTAGATGCAAATCTTCCTATGCCAGTGGCACACAAAGTTGAATCCTGTAGGCCTGGACCCCAGCTCTTTTCCATACCGAGCAACACCCCCTCTGCTTTTTAACTGTTAACTGCAGTTTTGTTGTAGCTCTTAATGTTTTATTGTCTTTGAGGGTGTTCAGTTTTACACTGGGAAGCTTTCAAAATGCTAGTTGAGATGAGAGCATCTCTGAGCATGTGCAGTGCCTCCCCCACACCCGTGAAAGCCCATAAGACACCCCAGAGACTCAGGCAGAGGGAGCTGCCTGTGGGTTCCTTCAGCCCTACTGAACTTTGGTGCAGACATGATGACAAGCCACACGCTAAACGAGAGCCGAGTTTTGTTCATGAGAAATTTGTTTGCTTATTATTAGATTTCTATCCTGCCTGTTAATCATTTTTAAATTATCATCATCATCATCATCATCATCATCATCGTCTTTATACTGCCCATAGCTGAAGCTCTCTGGGCAGTTTACAACCAAGTGATAAAACAAAACAAGTTTAAACAGGGACAAGAATTAAGCATTCATGAAAGCGTGAAATACGTTGATGACCTATCACAAGGCCTTCCCCAACGGGTGCCCCCACAGCATGGGGCCACCAGTCCCACGTGTCTGAGGCTGTGGGGAGGGCGGTGCTCGACAGCCGGGGGGGGGGTGCAGAGGGATGCGCGGCACAGTGCCTGACTCGCTCACCCGTCTCTCCCCGCTGCCAGGCGTACCTCCACTCCATGAACATCATCCACCGGGACCTCAACACGCACAACTGCCTCGTGCGGGAGGTAGGCACATGTGCCGGGGGCGGGGGCCGAACCCTCTGCTAGCAAGGGGCTGGGAGCCCACCGGCAGCTTGCGCACTGTCTGCGGGCATCTACGGCGGCCTCACTGTTTCGAGTGCACGCTCCTCGCGGAGGAGCCCCGTCCTGCAGCCTGATGCCAAGGCCTGTGACAGTCACTGCTGCTTTGCTCCGGGGGCTGAAGGTGTTTGTTCTCCTTTTTCATGCCTTGATTATTGTGAGTTTCACCCAAAGGAGACAAGCGTGCTGAAAAAAAAAAACCCACAGAAACAAGAACAACCCTTGCCCTTAGCAGCTGTGGATCGGTAAAGACCCAAGCAGCTGCGTCAGCCCAAAGGGCTCCCTCTGGGTAGGAGCGACCCTCCCCAAAGTCATGGGCTTCTCCCGAGCCCCACATGGCCCATCCCCGGGGCGGGGTGGTGGTGTGTGGCCCGCACTGCCGTGCGGCTTGTAAGGCACCTCTCCCCTCTGCGCAGAACAAAAGCGTGGTGGTGGCAGACTTCGGCCTCTCCCGGCTCATGGTGGACGAGAAGAGCCAGCTGGCACCCGTGAAGAAGCCCGACCGCAGGAAGCGCTACACGGTGGTGGGGAACCCCTACTGGATGGCCCCCGAGATGATCAACGGTGAGCGGGTGGCAGGCTCGGCTTCTGCTCTGCTCCGCTGGGCGTGCTCAGGGATGCCCAGGCACTGTAAGGCCGTCGCATGCACATGCTGCAAATCTCCGGGCACTCTCCTTCCATCACCCACGGAACCCGGTTTTGCACAGACGTGGCCGCACACAACCATGCAAATTCCCCCAAATGCCCAGATCCCCCGGGCATGCATGGAGCCTCCTCCCACAAAGCCACCAGCAGGTCTCTGCAGTCTGGGGCCCCGCAGCTGGGCCGGGCCTCTGCTGGGCGGCCTTTAACCCTGAACACGTCCGGGGGACCCAGCCCCTCTGCAGGGCCCCGGACTTAGTGCGGGAGACTGGCCTGGCCGCCCGGCCCCGCAGTGCCACAGGCCTGACGCCCGCCCCTCCCGCCTGCAGGCCGGAGCTACGACGAGAAAGTGGACGTTTTCTCCTTTGGCATCATCCTGTGCGAGGCAAGTACCGGGAGCACGTGAGGCGGTGCAGGGCAGGGGGCCGGAGGAAGCCGGCCGAGTCCCTGGAGCAGCTCTGGGTTTGTGGAGCAGCTTGTCTGCAGGCTGTGCCCATGCTCTTCCCTAGGACTGAGAAGGGAAAAGGGGTGTCAGTAACAGCGGGGGCCTGGGGGGAAAGAAGGGGCTTCCTTGCCCACCACAGGTGTGTCAGCCCCAGGGCGTGCCAAGATCACCTTCACCTGGCCACTTGTGCGCAAGGAAGGCCCCGCTCAGCTCTGCTGCTCGGGGATTCTGAGTCTGTGCCTGGCCTGCGCCCTGATCTCAGCCTTCTCTCTGCTCTCTCAATTGCCTGTCTGTAATCTGGGGCCCGTGATAGTGGCCTTCCTTACAGGGTGGTTGTGCAAAGAATACGGACAGAATAAACATCGGAGTAGTATGGGAAGGCTGTGAACACTTGCGTGACTGGCGGAGAGGCAGATCGGGCTCCCGTGCGGATCCCGGGTGGGCTGGCTGGGGCTTCCACCTCTCCCCTTTCGCTTTGCGCAGATCATTGGGCGAGTCAGTGCTGACCCTGACTACCTGCCGCGCACCCTGGACTTTGGCCTCAATGTCCGGGGCTTCCTGGACCACTACTGCCCGCCCAACTGCCCCCCTGCCTTCTTTCCCATCGCCGTCCGCTGCTGTGACCTGGACCATGAGAGGCGGTGAGCATGGGGCCGGGGCAGTGGGCCACTCGGACCCCTTGGACAGGAGCGGGGCGTCCAAGCAGGACCGTCTCTGGGTTCCACCCTGGCAGGACCTGTGGACTGGCCCCGAAGGGGGAGGCTCAGGGTCCCAGAGCCAGGCGGGCTGGGGCTGCTGTGGTGTGTGGGGCCCTTGCCCGGGGTGGCCGGGCTGACGGGCAGCCTTCCACTCTCCCCCCAGGCCATCCTTCAGCCGCTTGGAGCAGTGGCTGGAGGCCCTGCGGATGCACCTCTCCCTGCAGCTCCCGCTGAGCCCGCAGCTGGAGCAGCTGGAGCAGGCCTTCTGGGAGACGCACCGGCCAGCGGATGGCGGGCTGCTGGCGCACGCCGAAGTGTCGGAATGAGCGCCGCAAGGTTGCTGAGCAGCACTGAGCCGTCCCTCCCGCGTGGGCAGCGCGGCAGGCCAGGGGCACCTCTGCGAGCTGCTGGAGCTGGTCTCTGGGCCCGAAGAGGCACGGGTGCCCCTGTCCCCGGAGTGGGCTCTCCACGGGTCCTCCTTCAGGGTTGCGGGACAGCTGTGCTGCGCCCGGCATCGTGAGATCGTGTAAATACTCCTCACGAACGGGCGCCCCCTGCCCCATGGACAGCCCCCACGGCTGATGGAAGGGACACCCCTCCTTGCGTGACTTGTGGTTGCCAATGGCATGGCACTCTCCCCCACCCCCGGGCACGGGCACTTCTCTCACCATCTGGCCACTGGCCGCAGCCTCTCTCCTGGCCACACGTGCCCCTCCACCTGGCCCGAGGCAGCCCCCTCACCCGAGTCCAGGCGAACACTGCTTGCGTCAGAGGCTAGGCCCGTGCGAGAAGACTGGCCCCTCCTGTGTGCGCAGCGCATGCCCCCCATCCTGCACAGGTGAACGTGTGCCCCTCCCCGTACGTGCTGCCCTTGGTGCCGCTTCTCCTGGCCCTTCTGGGTGCACTTCTGCCAAGCGCCGCTTCCCCCAGGAACCCACAGTCCGGATTTCAGGCGAGCGGCTCTGGGGGGTGATTTGGCCCTCCCGGCCAACCCTGGCCCTGCGGCAGTGCTCCCCGCAACGGCTCGGCCCTTGGCCCCCCTCCCGCGCAGAGTTCCCCCTCAGGGTTCCCCTCCAGCTGCCAGACCCAGGAGTGCACCAGTGGTGGCGGCTCGCAGGGCAGCTCTGTGTTCTCGGAAGGGCTGCGGTGGATCGCTGGGCACCCAGGCCTGGCCACCTGGCCTGCGCTCCGTGGCCAGGGTGAGGGGGCGGAGCAGCCTCCTTCCCGGGCCGGGCACCATGTGGGTTGGGCCCAGAGCAGGAGGGCCTGGGAAGGGGGTGCAGGATGGCTCCGGGGCCACCGCCAAAGCTGTCCTCAGCCTGCCCGCCTCAATAGTCCAGGGCCAGTCCTCTGCTCCTCCAAGAGTGGTGCCCCCATTGTGTGGGCTTGGGGGCTCACTCTGCTGTTCCCGGAGGGTGCGGTCTGCATGGTGGAATGGAAGCATTAGGAGCCCACACGATGGCCGAGTCTTCTGGTTTTCCACAAGTGGCGCGATTCTGGTGTGGGGCGAGGGCGCTCCATGCCCAGCCACCTGCAACTGCCCACAATTCTGTGACATTTTCTGCATGCAGAAATCGGCTCTGCAGATTTTCCCACGCAGGAGAGAGAAAGGGCAGTGAAGCTGGAGGACGAGCGCCTTCCGACCACCGGTCAGGCCAGCCCTGCCAGAGCCTCCCAAGTGCCACCCAGGACTCGGTGCGCTTCACCCCGTTCCTCTGGTCAGAGTCCTCCGGAGATCATGCTGCTTCCCGGGAGCCTCTTTTGCCACGGCGCAAGGGAGCCCCACGGACTGACCCCTCGGGGGCAAGGCTCTGGGGGCCAGCGAGTTACTCAGGGATGGACTTGTGTCTGTCACTGCGGAGGGCCTGGGCACATCCCGGCCTGCTGACGGGGGCTGTCCAAGCACTCCAGCCGCTCTCCTGAGGAGAATTCCTCCAGTAGGATCGTGGCCTCCGTAGCATTCAACTGGAACAGAGGCAGCAGCTGAGATGGTGACATTGTGCAGGTGGTGAAAGAGCGGATTCTCCCAGCTCCCCTTATCTTGCAAACCACAAAGCAAATATGTTTGTTTCACACCATTCACAGCTGAGGGTGGCGCTGAAGTCTGGACGTTTGCAGAACCCTCCGCACAGCTCTGGTATCTCAGCCGCTCAGTTGAACTTTGCAGCTGCTCCTCGGAAAGAAGCAGACGCGCTGCATTCACGGGCAGCATCCTGCGCAGGGGCGATCTTGTCTTGTGGCCTCATCTGAGCCCCAGCTGCACTGGTGTTAAAATCACACCTAAGCAGCAATCCCACACAGGTTTCAACAGAAAAAGGCCGGCGATGCCCCTGCAGCTTTTCTGCCTGATTTTCTTAGTCAAGGCCAAGTTCGGAGGCTTGGCCTGCGGGAACTCGGGGTGCCCTGCGGGAGGCCCTTGCCAGGCAGAGGGCAGGGGAGCCTGGTTTGGCGGTGGCCTGTGTGGGTTTCTCCTGGCCACCTGCTGCATGGAGGACGCCAGCCGGCCCCGTGCCCAGGATGCACAGCCCGTCAGGGCGCGTGAGCCGCACGGGGTCCCGGGGCAGGAAGACACCCCGCTGAGGGGTCCCCTGCAGGGGTCGTGCTGCCTCCCGGCGGGGCCACAGGGAGTATCCCGGCTGAGCGGGTGCCTGTGCCTGAGCTCCACCCCACCTCGGCCGCTCGCTCAGGCCCCAGAACGGCCTGGCCGCCGATGACGCCGCAGTACTGGCAGCGGCGGTTCTGCCCAGGGCTTCCGGGCCCGCCTGCCAGGGACGGCAAGTGCATCTCCCACAAGGGCTGCTTGCTTTTCCTCTGCCCCTCGTGCCTGCGGCGTACCCCCAGCACCCGGGGCTTGGCCAGCAGCCTTGCGGGAAGCACCCAGCTCCCCACCATCCCTGTGCCCAGGGGAGCCCCCACGGCCCAAGCCACGTCCAGGCTCGTGCCCATGTGGCATGCTGGAAGGGAAGGCCCAGGGCTGTCGCTCCACCCTGCCGGCCCCGATGCTTTGGGAGCTTGTTGGAAGTATTCAGTAGGGGAATGTGGTGGGGGGAGTAGTGTGGCGGGCGGGGGGGATTAGGCAAAGACTGTGAAGCAGCTGTATGCACTTTGATCTGGAAGCAAAATGTGATGGCCTCTCCAGAGGCGCGGAGGAGAAGTCCTCCACACTCTCGATGTACAACCCAATCATGCGCATTAATAAAGGTCCCTTCTGCTCAGGCTGTTCTCCTTGGCGTTGGGGGCCGGGGATGGGGAGCACTTGTGATGCAGACTTAATTTGGCTGGTCCAAAAGTAGTGAGTTATCAGAAATTATTTTGCTCGTGTGAACAACTCCAGGCACTGAAACGGCTCTCTTTCAAAAATAATCCCACAATTTCCCAGCTTGCCCAGTCAGGACCCCAAATTCTTGGATCATGAAAATGGCATGCCAGGATGCATAAGCTAGAAATAAGGATGTGTTCAAGTCCTTTGCTGCACATCTTGGGTCTCTTCTCGAGTCCACTTGAACAGGGAAACGGGAGGTGGGGGTGGGGGGAGAGTGGTGAGCCCTGCCCCCCGATGGGGTCCCCCCCCATTTATATCCTGCCTTTTTCCTACAAATGGCTCAAGGTGGCTTACATCATCTCTCCTCCTCCATCTTATCCCCACAACAACAACCCTGTGAGGTAGGCTGGACTGAGAGTCTGTGACTGGCCCAAGTCACCCAGTTGGCTCCATGGCTGAGCGGGGACTCGAACCCAGATCATCTGACTCCCAGTCCCAGGCTCTTAACCAGCACACCACACTGGCTCTCACCATGTTTCCTCCTGCACCTCCCTCAGTGCTGCCTTAATCATGCCTCAATCATGTAGCGAAGCAATTTATTTAACTAACATCCCTATCCTGTCCTGCCCCCTTGAAACTCCCCGCCCCCGCTTAGTGACACACTAAGCCCCCTAGTGACTCGGCTGTAAAAACTGCAGAAATCCAAAGTGGAGGCACTCGCCTGTCGCTCCCAAGTCGAGTCCGACTCAAGCGACTGACAATCTTGAAGCGCTTGGGTGGTCATTCAGTTCGTCCCAACGCTGGACGTCATGACGTTCAAAGACGTGTTACGTGAGGAACTCACTTGCAAATGCTCTGAGAGGCCTGTGCGCAAGACACTCGTGCGCTGCAATGCAGGTTTAAAACACAGAATTAGGAGGAAGTGAAATCTGAGAACTGGAGAAGTTCCCACAGTAGGAGAAGAACGGAAGGGAAGATGCAGAAACAGGCCGGTCCCTCTGGAGCCATTTGGGGGCCTGCGCCCTGGAGCTTGTGCCATCCCTGCTAAGCAGCTGAATCCTGGATCCAGAGCCCTTCCTTGAAGCAACGCATCAGGAATCTGACCCAGGGCAGAGGCTAAGCTCCAGCGCAACCCACCGTGGCGCTGAGCCCAGCCACCCTTCTGCCTCTACAAGGGCAGCGGTTTGCACATTGCTAAGGGAATTTGCCTGCACGGATGCAGTTCGCACAAATCAACACCTGGAAAACTGGCACATCTAATGCAAATTCTGTCCTTCATGGATCACTGCCTTGTCGTGGCAAAGCGGCTTGCGTAGCTCAATGAAGCTATGACTATGCCATGCAGGGCCACCCAAGACAGAAACGCACCCTGCCCGGCCGTGCGCAGGCGGGGTGGGGTGCTCTCACACTGTCCGCGGGCTCGCTCCCTCCCTGCAAGGGCGCCACACGAGCTCCATGCGCTCGGCGCTTCACGGAGCCACCGCACCGGGCAGATCAGTGCTGCAAGGACGCTTGAGAAACTCGGAGGCCCACTCCAGTTGGCTGAAAGTAGCTGCGTTTATTGGCAGGGTAAAAAATATCTCTACTGGAGCTATGTATAAACCTATAATTTTTACAGCCTTTCAATAAATACATTTTCTTTTCCAGACAACTGGGCAAAGATAGGGTTTCTCTCTCTCTCTGGTAAGAAAATAGCAAGATTTGACAGATGGAGAAGGCCAAAGCAGAAGCAGCCTGAGGTGCCCCCAAAGCGCCGTGTCCTGTGCCTTAGCTTTGGTGCTCCTGGAAGGAGCTGGGCGGCTGAGGGGATGGGGAGAGGAGCAAAACCTCTTCCCCACCTCCCCGGATCCCATCCCCACGTGCCAGCCTCTCTGCCCCTTTGCCGAGCATGTCCTACCTGCAAAGATGGCCCTCCCTCAAGCCGCCCACCCCAGATACCCTGGACAAGAGCTTGCCTCTGGGAGGCTGTGCTGACCTCCACTCCTCCGAGGGCCCCAAATTGCCAAAAGTGGATTTTGCACAATCCTAGAAACGCCTCGTCCTCTTCCCCCTCTAAATGAGACTCTGAAAAAGCAGACAGCAAAGGAAAATTCTGGCCTTCCATGTGGAATCGGTGCTACCTGGTGGGAGTCTGCAGGGGGTCGGGGCTTGCTGCCTGCGTCTGTGTGCAGGGGAATTCAAAAGCACAGTTGCTGCGTGTCCTGAGGATAACATCCCAATTCATTATCCGGCACAATCCACCACTAACAATAATAACTATGCCCAACGACCAGAAAGCAACAGCGGAGTATCACGAGAAAGAGCAAAGAGGGGACGGCGTGTGCTGGCCAGCGGTCACTGCCCTCTCCCTGCCGTGGGCCCCACCAGCCGTGGCTGCACGGCATCCAGGCTCTTGGCACAGGCCTGGAGGCAGGCCGATGACCGGCCAGCAACCCTCCTGTGGGCATGTGGCGGCGCCATGGCTCACACACTGGGGCTGCCAGTAAGGCCGCCTGCGCATGTGCTCCACGGAGGCTGCTCCAGAGGTGGCCGGGCGATGTTCCGACAGCACAGGCCGCACCGGGAGGACCTTGGTCCTCAGCCCGGAGTGGCACTGCCCAGCACAGGAAGCACCACCGTCAAATGCTGCCTGAAGAGAGGGCTGTGGGCAGCTTCTGGAGAGAGAAGGTGCCAGATACCAGTGGGACAACTAGCGTCTGTGCATGGACAAGCAGCCCCAGGGAGCATGAGAGCATTCCTCTGAGCAAAACATGCCCCATTCAGCGTCCGGGGTGTGAAATGGAACACCATCCTCTGGAAATGTTCATACTTTTCCAAATGGCATTCAATGCCCAAAATGAGTTGGTTCGCAAATGCACATTTGCAAAAATACGCCTCTTTGCATTTCTGAGAATGTTCGAATGCACGGATGCACTTTTCTTAAACTGCACATTTTTACAAACTTCCCTCTCCCTGCCAAATTCTGTGTCTTCATACTTTAAGCAAATAGGAGAAAAGTGTGCATTTTTGGTCAGGAAAAATGCATTTTTAACATGTGCATTTTTCCCAGTCAGGGTGGACAAACACATTCGGGTACACAAATGAGGTGAAATTGTCTCCCTGAAAGAATCTGAGGAACTTTTCGGGAACTGAGACATTGCCCACTGGCCCACCTGCAGCTCTTAGTCACAGCTATGTACTAGGAATGGAGCCTCCCCATTTAGGGGCACTCTACCACTGATGTAACCAAATGTGGTTGTTAGTAACCCAAGGTGGACTGTGCAATCTTGTTCCACTGGCGAGGTTCCCCAAGGGTGCCTGGCAGAGCCTTGCTCTGTGGCTCAGCGTGTAGGCATCCAATTCTGCAGAGGTGCAGTGGCCACCCCACCCTCTGTGCAGTCCACGCACACCTGGGCACCCTTCCGCTCATTCTTGTCCTGGGGTGTGACCCGCATGGCGATGGCCCCGCGTTGGTACAACTCCCGCCATGGGGCCCAGGCAGCATCTACGAAGATGGACCACTGCCTTTCGGGGCTGCCCCCCATGTCTGGAGCAGCTTCCTGCAAGAAGCATTCCAGCAGCCGTGTTTCTCGCCTCCTGGGCCGTGGATGGCCATTTCAGGAGGGACAGCTGCAAGAGCACGTATGGCTTTCCCCAAGAACTCCCCACAAATTCCTCCTGCAAATGAAGATGCGCCTGCTTGGAGAATGGCTCTGTTCTTCGGGCTGTTCCTTTAAAAAAACCAAACGGAAGTTGCATCTGGGAAAATTCCGCAGCGGATAGTAAAGACATCATTCTGTGAGCACCTTGAAGGCAAAGAATGCAGTGATTGCGAGAAGCCAGCACGGATTGATGAAGAGCGGGTCTCGCCAGACCCTGCTGACGTCACTTTTCGATTGGGTAGCTCCCTGGTGGGCTGTGGGAACGCTGTCGACAGAATTCCTCTTGGCTTCAGCAAAGCTGTTGACAAAGCGCCCGTTACATTCTGCTTGCCAAACTATTTAAAGGTGGGCTAGTTGGAGCAACGCCGGGGTGGATCCACCACTGGCTGCAGGATTGGTGCTATCACGAAAGAGGTGGCCATGTCTAGCCCAGAGAAGCCGGAGAGGAGACAGGCGAGCGTGTGTCGGATATTCGCAGACTGTCACACGAAGGAGGGCCACGCTCTCTTCTCCGGAGGCCCAGAGTGCAGGGCACGGAGTAATGAGCTCAAGTTACAGGAAGACAGGTTCCAGCTGGGCACCAGGAAAAATTCCCTGCCTGCTCGGGCAGTACGGTGATGGAGCCCACGGCATGGGGCCTGGCAGCTCCGTGGGGTCAAGGAGAGGCAAAGTCCGCATTGGCCACGGGGGGCACAGGAGTGAGGCAGCAGGCGAGCGTGGCGAGCTTGGTCGCAAGGCGAAGGTTTCAGCAACAGGTTCTCAGCTTAAGGTGGCGGGTGGGCAGCCGGGCTGCACAGATGGCGGGGGGAGTCGTGACATTCGGTGCCTCTGGGGTGGGGGGCCAGAGCGAAGAGGCTTCGTGGCAGGCGGCTAATGAGAGTCTTCCATTTGCCGCTGGATCTTCTCCAGCATCTCCTGCATCCGTCGCAACTGAAAGGAAGAGAAAGCGCCAGCGCCGGGTCCATGGCCAGGCCACGAAAGGTGGGGGTGGCACGGGGGCAACAGCGGGCCTCCGCCCCTGCTTACCTCCTCGTCCTTCTCCCGGATCAGCTTCTCTGTCTCATTGTCTGGCAGGGGCGGGATGGCCGGTATGGGGAAGTCCGTCCCACTTTCCCTGGTTAGCTTGCTGTATTTTTTTTTGAAAACACATATATGAGAGACAAGGGAGACCCGGCACGGCCTCAGGAAGCCCCCGCCAGGGCCGAGGTTGCCGTGTTTGGCCTTCTGCAGCCTCCGCTGCTGCACGCGGTCCTCCGAGGACTCCCAGCCTGCCCAAATGCACCTGCCTTCCAGGCGGCACCACTGGGCATTCGGATTGCCAAAAAACACACACCGTCAGGCGTTAAGGAAAAGGGTGGGCCGGGCCTATACGACAGGCAACCGGGTGCCCTGCAGATGCTTGGACTAACAATCCCAGCAGCCACAGACAGTATGGCCAAGGGTCAGGGATGGGGTGGGGGCAGACATCCAGTGGGCTCCTCGGGGGCGGGCCATCCTCCCACCCCAAGATGGAGGACGCATGGCCCGGGCATGGCTTCCGGGGGAAAGCACTGCCAGCAGCACTGTGGCCCCTCCCCGACCTCACGTCCCCCCGAGCCGCCCAGGCAGCACCCAGGCCGAGCCCCCACAGGCCACCCCCCCGATCCAAGTGCCCCTGCCTGGCCCCAGCCCGCCAGGCATCTCTTGGGCTCTCAACAGCTGGGTGCGGGGCTGCAGCCTGGGGAACGGCCTGGGGAAGGCAGCCTCTCCCCTCTGCCTGCCACGGCCCGGGGGAAAGGGCTTGGGGGCTGCATGGTGCATTTCCCGGCTCCGCCTGTGGGGATGCCGCGGAGCTGCCAGCTCAGCAGTGCATAGGGTCCCCTTTTCCCCGCACGGCTCGGGCATGGACCCAGGCGCTGCAGCAAACCCCCTCGCTGCACCCCACTGACTGGCCTACCTTGCAAGGCCGTGGGCCGGGCCCTGAGACTCTCCGAACACTCAGGGAAAGGCTCCGTGCAGATCCTGGCAGCGCTCATCCGCACAGCCTCCTTCCCCAACGTGGCGCTTCCCAGGCGTGTCGGGCTGCATCGCCGGCCTAACACTTCTGGAAGGCACCAGGCGGCAGGAGAGCCCAGCACTTCCACCCAGAGATGACCAGGCTCTGGCCACTATCTTGAGGGGCAAGTTTAATCAGCAAGGTCAAGAAGTAAATGCGCACTTCCTGTGTGCTGCTGATGTGTATAGGCGTGTCCTTAAACCCTTCTGTCCATGTTCTTAATTCAAACAAACCCATTTTTAAGAACCATGAGGACTAGAACCTTACTTCTTCCTTTTTAAGGGAAGGACCATCGCTTGGAGGCAGGCAGCAGCTGTGTCCAGGACAGGTGGGCCGATGCAATTTAAAACCTGCCCCTTCATCAACCCTACCCGTGGCCGCGACTCCGTGGAAGGAAGCGTGGCCTTCAGCTAGCAAGCTGGCAGGGAAGAAGCCAGGAACCAGTGTCCAGAGCCGGACTGGCACTTCTGATCTGTCCAGGGACCCATCCAGATTCTGCAAGCGACCCAAAGAGGCAGCCCAGGTGGCCTGGGACCCTGGCGGCCTTCCGGGGCGTCTGCGGAGCTGCAGGGCCTGCCCAGGCGGCACGAGGCCCCAGGGACGTAGTCGGCCACTTACGCTACCTTCGTGTAAGGGCGCAGGAGCGGGGCGGCTCATGAGGCTCCATTCCACTGCACTTGGCAGATCAGTGCCAGGACTCGTCACCATCCTCAGGGCCACCAGGAGCCCTTCCCTGGGAAAGGGGAAGGGATGCCAAGCCGGGGGGGAGGCCCACGGTGCCCCAACAGCGGCTCTGCCCTGACCCGGGGCCAAGAGGTGCCCGGGGAATCTGCCCGTGGGGACCGGGAGGGCCGTGGCAGCACCATGGGGTGCATGACCCTTCCCGGCTGCGGGGTCCCCCGCGCAGGAGACGGGGCCTGGAAGGCTTCCTCCGTGTTCGCAGGCCTTCCGATCCCCTAGCACTCCGCATGGGGGTGGGGGGCGTGCAGCCCCCTGACACCCCTGTGGACCACAGCCAGCCCAGCCCAAGACAAGCCAAGAAGGGGGGCCCCCATGGGGCTGACCTTCCCCTACAGCAGAACCAGAGCGTTATCTGGAAGCCCCCTCCGCCCACCCCCCTCGGGCTTCTCCCAGAGCATCCGGTAATTTCAGTGGGGCTTGTTGATTTCCATGGGTGAAATCCAGAGGGTGTCGAACCTCCGGTGGCCCAATTGGGGCCTGCCTGGGATCTCCCTGGGCCCTCTGAGAGGCTTCCACATAGCGCTACACCTGTCCCCCAGCCACGCCAGCGTCCCCTGGCTACTGGTGGTCCGGTGGCTCCCTGGCTCGGGTGCATTTTTCCCCACTCCAAAAAGCGGCCGTGCCTCTCCCTCCCAAGTCTCAGCCGCCGGCAGGGGCAACTTTTACGCTAAAATCAATGGATCGGGACCTGCCCACCAGTGACTTGGGGCCCCAGCACCCCAAAACTGCAAACAGCCCTCCCAGTGAATGTGGCTTGGCCAATCGTCTCTAAGCAGGCAAATCCTTCCCGGTGCTGGTCCCCTCTGTTTGCCCATCCTCAGGGCCACCGGGGAGGCGCCTGAGGGAAGGTGCCCCCGGTGGGGAGCCCTCCGCCCATGCTGCTGTCCCACCGGCGCAACGGAAGGGAGCAAGACAACCCCGATTTGGGAAGAAATGCTTTTATGGCAATGCGCAGAAGCTGGGCAGGAGGTTGGCGGCGCCCTGCCCAGCCCGGGGGCACCGTGCGGATCCTCGGTGCGCAGGGAGGCGCTGCAGGGCGGGGGCCTCGGCAGCTCAGTCCACAGAGCAGTCGCCGCAGCAGAGTCGCCAGGACGGGGGTCCGCTCCTGGTCCCGCGGGGCCAGCAGGCAGCGCAAGGGAACGAGACATGCCGCTGAACGCATGGCCAGGGGGCCAAGGCGACCCGCCACCTCCCCAGCCTCTTGCACACCCTCCTGGGGGCAGGGGGGCAGCCTCTCCTCGAGCCCGAGGACTGATGTCCGTGGCAGAGAAGCCACGGGGGGGCGGACACAATCCAGGAGTGGGTGGAGCCAAGAGCCAACGGGGAGGGCACCAACCCAGCATGATTGTGCGTGGAGCTCTTCCTGGCAGCGACACGGCCTGAAAGCTCGGGAAGTGCCCCAAAAGCAGTGTGCAAGGGGGGGGGGCACAGTTCTGCACCCCTGCCCTGGAGGGGAGCCAGGTCAGCCACCCACAGGCTCCGATCCACATCCGAGAGCGAGACTCGGACGCACCACTGCAGGGCCCTGGGCAGGTCTGCTGAGAGAAGCATGCCAGGGACACTCGGCCGACCTGTCTTTTGGCAGAACATTTCTGGTCCCTGAAGTTCACTAGTAGCAGTGCGTGCTTTGCCACTTGCAAATACAATTACTAGCTACATTTAGCAGCTTAAAAATGGCAGTGTGCATTTTTCATAGGACTACCCCAACCAGTATGAATGAACAGCGTTGAAATGCGGAATGCTTTGAGTTGCTAAAATGAAGTAACATTCTGGCACCTTCAGCACCTTCCTTTTTCCTTAAAGTTCAACAGTCTGACACTTTTTTCAGGCATCCCAATCAAATTTACATCAACTGAGATATAAATCACATTAGGTGTTACCTCCCCGCCCCCCACCCCCGCAAATATTTCAGGCCGAATCCTTGCAGCATATCTGGCCAGAAAAGTGGCTTTTCTTTCTTTGCTTACTAAACGCAAGTAAAGCAAATGTGCTAACATTTTCTCATTCCCTGCTACAGATGCGCCCGAGCCCAGTTATGTGAGATCATGAGCAATGTTTGCAATGCAATGCAAACCAAAACATTTCTTCTGCCGATGAGCCCAATTCAACATTTCCTGGAAAACCTCCATCAGTTGTAGCAGTGAGGGGGAAAGGAGCCAGTTGCCGATGGCAGCGTGTGTGTGTGGGTGGGCAGTTTCAGGAGGCAACGGCTTACGCAATGTCTGCTGGTCCCTAGAAGAACATGGAATTGGAACCCTTAATCCCCGATGTCAGGTGAGGCTGTTCCATGTGTGGGTTTGCTCTCCTGGAGCAATATTTGGGTATCCTGCGAATGCATTTTTCTTCCTGTATTCAAGAAACGCAGACTGGCCACCCTCCAACGAGGGCTGCATGCCTCTATTTCTAAAGAGGAAGCAGCTTGGCTCTGTGCCCTTCAGTCCGGCCCCGCACAGGTGAGCACGCATAGGGGGAGGAGATGGATCTGCGCAATTTATTGTGGCTGCAAATGGTTAATCCTGCTATAAGAAAACTTGAATTCTGCTCCTAGGGCCCAGAGCTGGCCTTTTTCTTTTTTGAAATGGCGGAGAGGTTGGGACACGCAAGCCAGCGCTAACCTTCTTGCAGAACAAACGCTCTTCGCCGGACCCTCAGCCCAGCTGAGGAGTTCTCAAGAACACACTGTGCGCCTTTCCACCTCATACCTGTCAGTGGAGGAGGGGACAGTGCCTTTACTGAGGGAGGGGCGTCCCCGGGGGCATGTTCCTAGGCCATGTCGCGAGGGAGATGGCTGCGAGGGGCCCTGCCCCACGGCCCTGCCCCACTTACTTGCGGTTGCGCTCCTTCACCACCAGGCGTGTCATGCTCTGGATGCACTGCGCCCGGTAGTTCTCGTAGTGCGTCTCCCGCGTCACGTCCTTCAGGTCCTGCATGTGGGTCCTCACCAGCATGGTGCGCAGCTTGATGAAGTCACAGTGCGTGGGGTTCTCCACTGGCCGGAGAAGCAAAACCGAGGGCCAAGCTCACCGCTTGCGCAGGCCAAGCCACGGGGTGAGTGCAGGCCAAGCCCAGTGCCAGGGAGGACCGCCGAAGCTTGCAGAATCCGGCAGCAGCCCCCCAAGAGGCCTCTCTGGCCAAGCACACCAACCTCCTCCTCGGCTGGGAGGAAGCTTTCCAGCCTCCCTACGAGGAGCCCCCTCTTCTGCGCCTCGGCAGGTGGAGGGCAGGTCGTGGCTCCTCCTTGCCCAAGCACGGAGCACAGCAAGCCATGCTGACGGGTCCAAGAGCCCCGCCGGATGGTGGGCCCCCTGGAAAGCAGGCCAAGGAGGGCCACTCTTCTCCTCCTCCTTTTTGAGGAGGGGGCCCAGCACATGCCCCTGGGCTGCTCCAGAGGGCCGTGCCCCCTGGGCGGGGATAGCTCACGGGTCCCCAGGTCTTGCTCAGGCCTCCCTCCCTCCCTCAGCATTTTGAAATATCCCTCCGAAAGCTTGGTTCTGGCAGCAAGAGCTCTGAGCAAAGGCGGCCGGCATCTGGCCATGCCCCCTTTGCCTCCGGCCCCTCCCACCACCGGTCCAAACAGGCATTTGGCTCCGGGGCCAAGAGCCCGTCCCTGCCCAGCTCTCCTGGACCCACACTGGAGAGTTGCACATTTCCCACATCCTCCTTCTCATTATGGGCACACAGACATGCCTCCTGAGGCTGCCCTGACACGCTTTCCATGTGTTGGGACTGCAACTCCCATCAATCATGAAGCATGGGAGCTGCAGCCCGCCGGAGCTGCAGGACGCCAGGGTTCAAAGGCCGCTCCAACCAGTTCCGTGCTCACTTCTCTCCCGAAGACCCTCCAAGCTGCCTTTGGGGCCCTTTCCGACTCAAACCATGAAGATTAGGCTGATTATGAGCTGAGACTTGCCAAGAATATCAAGAGCAACAAAAAGGGCTTCTTTCAGCATGTAAATAGGAAAAGGAAGGGGAGACAAGTGGTGGGACCACTAAATAAGGAGGAAGGTGATCCAGTGACTGACATGAGGGAACAGGCACAGATGCTAAATGACTATTTTGCCTCTGTGTTCTCCCCAAAGCAGGACGGGGGATATCCGTATAGGAGATTGGATGAGGCTGGGGACTTAGGGGCACAGATTAGAGTCACCCCCCTTGAAGTCGAGGGGCTCCTCAGGGCATTGGACATTACAAAGGCACCAGGCCCTGACGGGTTACACCCGAGAGTACTAAGAGAGTTGGCAGGGGCTCTCTCACGCCCACTGGCCTCCATTTTTGAGACCTCGTGGAGAACGGGTGAAGTTCCAGAGGACTGGAGGGTGGCGTCGGTGGTCCCAATTTTCAAAAAGGGTAGTAGGAAGGACATGGGGAATTATGGACCGGTTAGCCTTACGTCCATTGTAGAAAAGACAATGGAAAGGCTCATAATAGAGAGAGATCTAGTGATGCTAGATAGGGAAGGGAGGCTGACAGCCACACAACACGGCTTCCGCAAAAACAGGTCCTGCCAGACAAACCTTGTGGAATTCTATGACAAGGTTTCAAGATGGCTAGATGGAGGGGATGCAGTGGATGTGGTATACCTGGATTTCAGCAAGGCCTTTGACAAAGTGCCCCATGATATCCTGGTGCAGAAACTGAGGAGTTTTGGGATACACCAAAGCACTGTCCGGTGGATTAGGGCATGGTTGACTGACCGAAAGCAGAAGGTAACCATTAGCGGGGAATCGTCGGGATGGCAGCCAGTGACAAGCGGGGTCCCCCAGGGCTCTGTCCTGGGGCCGATCCTGCTTAATCTTTTCATTAATGACATGAAAGAAGGGGTGAACAGTCTGCTGATCAAATTCGGGGTACTGGTTGACCACAGGCTAAACATGAGTCAGCAGTGTGATGCGGTGGTCAAGAGGGCGAATGCCACCCTTGGTTGCATAGCCAGAAATGTGGCTTCAAGATCGAGAGAGGTATTACTACCACTCTACACAACTCTGGTGCGCCTGCAACTGGAGTACTGTGTTCAGTTTTGGGCCCCTCATTACAAAAAGGATATAGCCAGGTTGGAGTCAGTGCAGCGTAGGGCCACAAGGATGGTGGCTGGTTTGCAGGGGATGCCGTATGAGGCAAGACTGAGGGAACTGGGTCTTTTCAGCTTGGAAAAGAGGAGACTCAGAGGGGATATGTTGGCGACATACAGGTATGTGAGGGGGTGTCACATGGAGGTGGGTAGAGACCTGTTCTCCCCTGCAGAGGAAGGCAGGACACGTTCCAATGGAGCAAAGCTCAGGGAACCCAGGTTCCATTTGGAGGCCAGGAAGCACTTCCTGACAGTTGGGACCCCGAGGGGGTGGAATGGGCTTCCACGGGAGGTCGTTGAGGCCCCGTCGGTGAGGGTGTTCAAAGACAGGCTGGACATGCACATGGTGGGCATGTCATGAGCGGAGCCGGCTGGTGCCGGAGGTCAGACTAGATGGCCCAGGAGTCCCCTTCTGACTTGCTCTGTTTCTATGTTTCTAAGATGCCATGTGAGTCGGGGCACAGAGAGCTGGACGAGGGCCAGCCTGGGCCTCCTGCTTCCAGCCCAATGTGCTTCCCATGTTCCAGGCAGAAGAGATGCGGTGGGCAGCATGTTCTCTATCCAGAACTGCCCGCAGGGGGAATAGGAGGGGGAGGCTCATGGGCGGCTTCCGCTCAGGGACACCCGCCTCTCTGGGCTTCCCCACCTGGAGTGAAGGTATTCAGCTGCCAGGGGAAGCATTTCCCACGTTCCAGCAGCTGCCGTACCTGGACGTTAAGCCAAGGCAGGGGGGATTTGTGAAGGCAGGGGGCACGTGGCGGCCCCCAGCGGAGAGGCGCGCCCCACCTCCCTCTGGGCAGGCTGCGAAACGGACCCACGAGCACGACGAGGGGGTTACCTTCCACAACACCCCACGGGTACAGCCGCCCACGGATCCGACGGCCCTTGGCCTCCACAACCGTGTTGCTGCCGATCACAGCGAAAGGGATGCTCTCCTGAGGAAGAGGGGACGTCAGGGGCCAGTGCCCAGAGTGCAAGGTGCGGCACAAGGACTGCCATGTGCAGTGGGGTGGTCCATGGCAGTGGGGAGCGCCCATAACCAGCCGAGTGGCCTAGAGCCATGCTGCTGGCTCATGCGTGCCCCATGCATACATGTGCCTCCAGCCACGGTGCTTGCCCAGCAGGTGGCCCGCGCATCAAGGGTGTTCTTCGAGCACTCTTGGTGGAGGTGGGGGTGGCTTTGGGCAGGACTTGGGGGATGCATTGTAGAGATGCGCAGCTGCCTGAGAGAGGAGGAGGGCTCCGAGGACAGACCCTCCCCCAGACATCGGCAGCTGCCTTCTTCTGGGCCCAACGCTGGCGACTGTGGCACTGGACCACCGGCTGACCATAGCACCCCCGCCTCCCAAACCTGCACAATGACCAGAGGGGCTCTCACAGCGCGCCGCAGCCCTTCTGCAGCAGGCTCTGCGAGCGCCCCTTGGGTCGAGGGGTACAGCTGCATGGGGGGCAGGAGACGTTCCAGGGCTCCATCAGTCCTGCCGGCCACTCGTCCTTCGCAGCCTGGCTGGGGAGCACCTGAGCTGCGAAGGCAAAGCAAGCAAAACCGGAGCAGCCCGACTGTCCGCAAATAGTGGGAACAGGGGAAGCTGCTGCACTGAGTCACGTCTTTGGCAAGCGCATGAGGGGCTGAGGCAGAGGCAGCGCGCCAGGCGGGGTGCGGGGCCTGCCGCCTGCCCTCTCCCTGGGGAAGGCCCCCACCTCGGCTCCGACATGCCACCCCCAAGGACATCCTGCCAGGCATGGCATGCCCCCACACCTGCTTCCGCAGGGCCCGCTCCTCCACCTCCCCTCACCTTGAGGGCTTGGTCCTGCAGCTTGAAGTCCTCGTCTTCGTCTGAATCGCAGTCCGGGAACTGGTAGATCCGGATCCCGAACTGATCGATTTCATCACGGATCTGGCAGAGAAGGAGCAGGCGGGAAGCTGGCAGAGCCCAGACACAGGGCAGGGCAGGGGCTGGCGCTGGCGGGTGTTTGGGGGCACAGTGGCCAGCATCCCTGGCAGAGCTGGTGCGCTTCGTCATGTCAGCTTCCCCCGCATCTTGCAAGCCAGGCGCCTTTTTGCCCTTCATTAGCACCCTTGGGCTTTACAGAAACGTGTTTGCTTGCATGAGGCACATTGTCTGACTTAAGGCTATTCGAGAGGGGGAGAAATGCACATTTGGGGTCATTTTTCATAGTCTTCCATGACTGAACTTGTGTAAAATGATGGAAGGCAAAGACGCTGGCCTGTAAGCCACAACTCCAAGACCGGGCTCCAGGCCCGCACTTTGGATTACTTGGGAGAGGGAGTGGGGCCAATTAATGGAGGCAGCAGTGGACCTAGTCCAGATGGCTCCACAGAGCTTCCCCAAACAGCAGCATTCTACCTCCAAGGGCTGATGCTTTCCCACTGGGGCAACCAGTTGCCCAAGACAAGGGGCACTGGACCAGGCAGAGGCGCCAGGCATGATCCTGCTGGGCTCTGGTCCAAATGGCCTCCTCTGACATGGTGCCCTCCAGCTGTGGCCCCACACATCTGGAGGGCACGAGGCTGAAGGAGGCTGGGATGCAGCCAGGGCAAACTGGAACAGCCGAGTGGCCCGTAACGCCCCGCCACGTGCGTCAGCCTCCCCCATGCGTGTGGGGCTCATGCAGACGTGCTCACACCTTGGTTTTCATCCGATCCACCTCACAGGGCATCAGCGTGTCTGCTTTAGCCAAGACGGGAACGATATTCACGCGCTGGTGGACGGCCTTCATGAACTCGACGTCCAGGGGCCGCAGCCTGCCAAAGAAAGGTCCAAAGTGGGGTTCTGGGGGCAGCCACAGCCCTTCCCCACCTCTGCCACTTTTCTCCCAACCACCAGTCTTTGGTGTTCTCCTGGCCTTGAAATGCAGCAAGACCGGGCAGCAAGCCAGCTGGGCACACCGGCACCTCCCCTCCTGCCCCCTCCATGCAATGTGCCCCCAAGTCTCCAAAATGGCGCTCAGCCCTCAGGATGAAAGCGGCTCCGCGCCAGAGGAAAACCAAAGGTCGCCTGATGAGCACCAGAAGGACCCAGGGGGATCTCTCCCCATCCCAGGATCCCTGGCAGGAAGCCATGATGGAAGCTCTTGTCCCTCTGCGATGCAGTCGGGTCCCGCAAGTGCCGGAACAACCGGCCTGGGCAGCCCTTCTTTGCCCCCGGCCCCACGGGGCTTCTGCACCCACACCAGCACCAGGGAGCCTGGGCAGGATCCGTACCCGTGTCCAAAGGGCGAAATGAAGTAGAGGCAACAGTGCACCCGGTTGTCCTGGATGTTCTTCCGATTGAGGCCACTCTCGTCCCGGAAGTACTGCTCGAACTGCTGGTCGATGTAGTCGGCCACCGGTTTCCAGCTGGGGAGGGACAAGGAGCAGGTGGCGCCCCGGGGAACACCCTCCACCGCCCAGGCAAGGGGCTCAGGGGGCTGCCTGGAGAAGCACGGTGGGCCTTGGCCAAGGGCTGACCCAAATGCTCCCCTGCCCTGCAGTCCCAGCCTGTTGGGCACGAACATAGTCTTGCTTTTGGAGCCGGGGGTCAGACTAGATGGCCCGGGAGACCCCTTCTGCCTGGTGCTGTCCCTTTCCTTCTTTAATTGGTTTAAGGCTGGGTGCCAGGAAGTCCCCCTGGAGGGTCAGGACCCCTGGGATGTGGAGTGGGCGTCTGCAGGAGGTGGTGGGGCCCCATCAGGGAAGGTGCTCAAGGAAAGCTTGGACAAGCACACACATGAGTGGAACCAGCAGGAGCCAGGCTCAGACTGGCTGGCCCAGCAGGCCCTTCCAACTCGCACTGTGTCCGGGCTTTGCCTCTGCTGTGCAGAAGTGGGGCCCACCCGGGCTCTTCCAGGGGTGGGCCTTGGTCTCTGAATCTGGCCCCAGGGCCTCCCCCTCCACCATTATCTGCTGCCTGAGATGGAGGTGGCATCAGAGGCATGGGCGAGTGGTACCCCAGGTGCCGGGGGCCATGTCAGCAGGGGCATAGGCATGGGCAGCCACTGTCCCATGGGGGCCTGATGAGGGGCAGCCGGCCCTCCAGGATGGAGGACTACTGGATCCCTGGCTGCTGGGGGCGGGGGGGGGGCGCTTGTGCAGGGAGCGCTTCCCAGGCTGGAGAGCAACCCTGCCGCTCCCAAGGGAGCCAGCCCCCGGCCCCGCATTCCCCATGCTCCCACGGCCAAGCTGCCGGCCCGGTGCCGGTTGGGCTCCTTCCTGCTGCTGGCAAAGGCATTCTCCCCTCCCTGGCACTCCAGGGTCTGTGTGGGGACCCTGAGCTTGCAGCTGTGTGGGTAGCCCTGGCAGCTGGGTCCCACCAGGCCAGGACTGCCCACACAGGCCGGCAGCAACCGCCCTCCAGGGCCTCCCCAGGAAAGTGGTGGGGGACCAAGCCGGCCCCTCCGCCAGCCAGGCAGGGGCCCGGGGCCCGGGGCCCTCCTCGACTGGGTCTTGGGCTGGCTGCTCCTTCACCAATATCGCTCTGGCGGCTTTTCTTCTTTTCCCACGCCCTCAGATTCCTCAGTTACCGGGGATCAGAAAGCAAAGCAAAGCAAAGCAAAGCGCAGGGCAACTCTCTCAGCTGCGGGAGGACAAGGACTGCTGAGCCTCCAGGGCTGGAGGGCACCCCTGAGCCAGCGCCTCCACCCACAGAGCCCTGTAGCCAGCCGGCCTTGTTGCCAGGAGACTGTTTTCATTCCGGCCTTGGCATCCATTCAAAGGTCAACTCAGCCTGGCAGGCAAGCACCAGGAGGGTTCCTTCCCCAGTTCCCACTGCTCAGCCACAGAACTGCTGCAGCTCATGCTCTCCTGCCTTTTATTTTTTAATTACTGATTATTGTATTCCTTTTTATCAGCCCAGTAGCAAAGGTTCTCCGGGGAGATTACACATGACAGAAAGAGCAGACTACTTGGCAGAACAGAATTCAGTAATTCAGAATAACAGGCCAGGCACTCTAAAAACTCAGGGTGTCATCCTACACGTCTTTGGACGTAAAAAGTCCCACAATTCTCAGCATGAAGTACGCTGAGAATTGTAGGGCCCTTTTTATATCTATTGCAATTCCCTAAACTGTCTTGGGGAATAGATGTTTTCACCTGTGGCTGAAGAAACAAACATTGTAGGCACCAGGCAGGCCTCCTTGGAGCGAGCCTTCCAAAAATGGGGTCCACCCCAGAGAAGCCCCTATCTCTTGCGGCCACCCATCCAGCATCCTTTGGTGCAGGGACCCAGGAGGAGGCTCTGAAGGTGACCTGAAGGGAGGCCAGGCTGTTTGGTAGCAACATGTGAGGAATCTGGTTTCAGGGGGTTTGGGGAATCCACTGGATTTCCTCAGCTGGGTTCCTTGGTTCCCAGCCCACTTCCTCTCTGTCCTAAGCACGCATCCTGCCAAATGGTCGAGAGGCTACCTGGCAGCAAATGAGGTCAAGTGAGTCCTGGAGGCTCACGCACACACACACCACCCACGTGCTCCCACACGTGCAAGGAAGGGTCGGCTTGTGTCCTTGTGTGTTTGTGGACCACACCTCAGCCCGGCTCACTGCTGGGCCAGGCCAGACATGGCATGGCAAAGAAGTCTGGCGAGCACAGGAGAGATCCTGGCCGGATCGAGCACGCCTACCATTCCGTGTTGTTCACGGCGTCCCCAAAGCCAGGCGTGTCCACGATGGTCAGGCGAAGCTTCACGCCTTTCTCCTCAATGTCCACAACGTGCTTGGTGATCTCCACTGTCTGCAGGATCCGTTCTAGACACGGGGGCAGGGGGCATGGGCCAAGAGAGTGGGCAGCGGGCCCGGCACAGCATCACCTGTTGCTCACGCCTTCCACACCCAGCAGAGCCCCTTCCCCAGCGAGGGCGGCCGAACCGCATCAGCAAGCAGGGCGGCCCAAGAGAGGGCCGCCGAGCCCCCCAGGGCAAGGCGCACTGCTTCCGTGCGCCTTGCCCTGCTTCCGAGGCATGCGCACGAGCGGGCCACAGCCCGGGCCCTCCCTGGCTCCAACCCTCCTCCAGTGAAAGCCCAGGAAGGCAAGTGAGTCGACTCACAGGGGCCTTTTTTGGGTTACGAGGCACCGGCAGCCGGGAGATGCGTCAAGCGAAGGAAGCCCCCCAAATAAGTGCAGGATGTAACAGAACCATGTCAAGAAAGTAAGCCGGGGGGCCCTCCTTCATGGAGGGAAGATGACTCCCAGCATTCCCCCGCACTGGACACCCACTGCCGCCTGGGAGGAAGGGGGCCGGGGCTGGGCAGCCACACAGCCGATGCGGCTGCGACTCGGAGTGGCAGCGCAAGCTCCACGACCCCAAATACTTAGGAGAAATGAAGGCAGGCAGGCAGGCAGGTGAGCCCTTCCTGACAACAGCGAGGCCTGCCTGTGAGAAAGGGTGAGATGCTTTCTCCTTCTGCTGGAGAAATTCAGTGAGCATCTTTTCCCAGTTTCTCTGCCCACAGCCAGGCAGAGACTTTCAAGGGCTCCAAAAACGCCTTGCAGCAGACAATGGACTTTGCTGCTGAAAAAGCACGGGCTGCCTTGGCCCTTTGCAAGGGGAAGTGCGTGGCTCAGGCCTTACCTTCTGCGTTCAGGAATTTGCGATCCTTGTACAGATCCGTCAGAAAGAGGCTGTTCACCAGGGTGGACTTCCCCAGTCCAGACTCTCCTGAGTGAGGCAGCCAGCAAGCGGGAGGGAGGGCGGGAGGGAGAGAAAAAGAGACTGTATGATCAACAGCTCTCTAGCGATCTCAAACAGCACAGCAAAAAGTGGATTAGTGAGCAGCTGCTATCTCTGACTAATTGACCCACCGCCTAAAGAAGAACTGGTAAAGGGCTAGAAACTAGATGGCTGGATTAACCTGAATTAACCTGCGACCTTCATGTGTGTCAAAAGAAAAGAAATGGGAACCTTTCCCCACCCGAATACCTGAGCCCCATCCTGGTACCTGCAACCATGAGGGTGAAGTCAAATCCTTTCTTAACAGACTTCCGATGGACCTGGTTTGGGAGCGTTGCAAACCCAACATACTCTCGATCATCCTGAGAGAGAGAGAGAGAGAGAGAGAGGGAGGGAGGAGGGAGGGAGGGAGGTGGGGGTTTGGAAGCCTACAGAATTTCAGGGTGCCAACCCATTCAGTGCAAGGCTCTGCAAAAGCAAAAGCTGTCCCTTCAGATGCTGCAAATTCTTTTTTTCTTTCTTTCTGTCTGTCTGTCTGTCTGTCTGTCTGTTTGTTCGTTTAAAACATTTGTATGCTGCCCCCATTGCAACAAAGCCTCGGGGTGGCTCACAACACAGCAAACACAAAAAGTTTATAGTCCACCCCACAGCACAGGCTTGCATGACCCAAGCCAAAACCAAGCAGAAAGGCCACAGCTTACAAGATAGGAAAGCAAAAAGGCCACAGCACCACCTGTTGGGAAGTTCTCCTGCCCACACGCTCAGCCACTCTTCACTGCACGGGTGGGCAACCGCTGGCCGCTTTTAGCAGTCACTTGGCTTCAAGGAAAGCAAGCCCATCCTGAACTGGGCCACTGGGCACGGCCTGCATGCCTGCAAGGGAGCTTTGCAGGCTACAAGGGGAGCTTTGGAAGCTGGCAGGGGGCTGCTGTGGTCAGGGCAGGTGTGGCACGAAGGTGGGAGCGCAGCTCAAGTCCCAGCAGGTACGGAGCTCACTGAGCGGCCTCAAGCTGGTCACAGCCTCCCTTGCAGAAAGAGGAGGGGAGAGACCACGGCAGGGCAGGGATCCTTGTGAGACCCAAGTGCAGTGGCCGGAGAGATAAACATTCGCTAACCGCCCCATGCAGCTGAGCAGAGCGGGGTGCCTGCGGAGCTCTGGCTGCCAGCCCAGGCATGTGTGGCGCATTGCCTGGCCAACCTCCCCCCCCCCCCGCCGCCTGGGCACGAGCCGTGTGCACGCGTCTCCAAGCGCACATCCCGCCCTTAGGAGTCCAGGGACCCACTGCCCAGCCCTGCCCGAGCCGAGCCGGCTGGTGTGCCGCACCTCGTCGGACTCGTAGGGGTCCAGCCTGCCCCAGGGGCTTCGAGGCCGCGAGGGACTCAGGGGTGCTGCTGCGGCTATGCGCTGCTGCTGCTGCCTCAGGTCCAGGGGCAGCGGGTGGTGGGTGGCCTTCAGCCCCCCCTCCTCGGCGGCAGCGTCAGGGATGGGTCTGAGCACGGCACTGGCAAACATCTCCGGCTCCACCGGGGTGGCGGTGCCGTCCTGCTCGATCTTCTCCACCTTCCCGGGATGAACTCCTTCCTCGTGAGGATGACTGCTGAGGAAGTGGACCAGCTCGGCCTCATCAGAGTCTTCCTTCAGGAGATGCTTGATCTACACAGAGAAAGGCGGCAGCCAAGGCAGAGGTGCGGGGGGGGGGGAGAAAGAGAGGAGGGGGCTGTAAGCCGAGGGCACCGCGCAAGAGCGGCACCTGCAGGGTGGCAGACAGTGGCGGCACCGAGGCTCAGCCGGCACCGCAGGGGCGTTGCGCTTTTTCCGGCCAAGGATCAAATTCCTCCCAGAGCTCCTGCGGGCCTCAATCCAGGTGTGGCCCATGGGCCTGAGGTCCCACACCCCCGACATGCTGGGCTGACTTCTCTTTCTTCTGTGCTTGGTTTTGCCTCTGGCATGGTCAGCAGTCTTGCAAATGCCCCGGCTGCTATCAGTCAAGGTCCCAGCTCATCTCCACCACAGCGGTTTATTTATTTGAATTATATGCCGCCCCATTTTCTCTAAGTCTCTCTGGACAGCTTACAATACAATCAATGGAACAATACAATAGAACCAGCAATGCAATAAAACTAATAACAATAGAATCTATACTAAACAACAATTATAAATAAACAGTTAAAATTAATAAAATGAATAAATTGAAATGAAATTAACTGAGAGCGGAATACAATGTATTAAACCAATTACGTATTAAACCAATTAAAAGCGACAAATAACACAAAAATAATCATACATAATTAATCCATAAAATATAAACTGCAGCGACAATTAATAGCATTGAAAAGTTTAAAAACAATCCATTAAAATCACAAAGCCAACAGATTCACCCACCAAAGTGCCTGCGCAACACGAACGTCTTTGGTTGGCACCTAAAGGAGTATGGCAACTGGATCGCAAGCGGAAATGAATTCCGTAAGGGGCAATGCAGAAGAAGGCCCTCCGGCTGCTACGCCAGCCGCTCCCTTGCTTTCCTCGGGGGAGGAACGCCGAGGAGGGTCCCGGACGCTGACCACTGTGGCTGGGAGGTACAGGTGGAGCAAGGCGCTCCTTCGGCTAGCCGGGCCCTGAGCCACTCGGGAGCACTTCAGACGGGGCCCAGGCAGCGCCCCGCAGCCAGCGTGGCAAGCGCAGGACCGGCCTGACGGGCTCGTAGGCGAGTAGTGCCCTGGCCAGCAGCACACGGCCCAACTCTGGAGGCGTCTCCGAGGGCAGCCCCACAGAGTCTGGATGAATCCGGGCAGCAAGGCTCCGCTCATCCAGGTGGGGAGGCAGCCGGTACCTCGGCCAAAGCTGAGGAAGGGCTGTTCTGGACACCACGGTCACCAGAGCAGCACATGACCAAGCGGGATCCACGAGGCTGCGGGGGGGGGCGGGGGCCAACCCTGCCCAGGGCAGGTCGAAAACTCCCCAGCTGAGCAGACGGGCTCCCCACCAACAGCGCGTCCGTCTTCCCTGGACTGCACTTGGGCTTCTTGGCCCTCATCCAGTTCACCCCCGGGCTCAGGCACCAGTTCAGAGCAGCCACTGCCTCACTTGGGGTGATGAAAAGGAGAGGGAGAGCCAAGCGCCATCAGCACACTGAAGACGCTTCAGCCCAAACCTCCTTATGACCTCCCGCCGCAGTTTTGCATGAGGCCCCATCGGTGCGGGTGTTCAAGGATAGGCCGGACATGCGCATGGTGGGCATGTCGTGAGCGGAGCCGGCTGGAGCCGGGGGTCAGACTGGATGGCCCGGGAGGCCCCTTCCAACTCGCGCTGTTTCGCCACAAAGAATGTGCTGGGAGAGAACTCAAGGGACCCGTACTCAGTGCTGCTCTGCCACTGCATTGAGGGGGGGGGGATCGCCACTGCTGCACAGACAGCAGGACTGGCGAGCAGACGGGGGAGCACCCTGCCAAGCACGTGAGAAGGAACCGTGGCAGCGGAAGGCAGCCCCTGGGGTGGGAGCCCCGGGAAGGCTCTTGCCCACAGCCTGCACGGAGGCAGGGCGTGCGCAGGACGGCCTGGGCACGAAGCCGAGCCCCCCGGCCCCAAGCAGCTCGAGGGCCGTGAGCCTTTCCTGCTTGCCCCCCGAGCCGAGCTGCCGGGCTGGAGAGCCGGGGGTCTAGGGCCAGGGCCAAGGGCAGGCATGATCAGGCACCCGCCACAGGTCCGCCCTGCGGAGGGCCAAGGGCAGGAGGCCCAAGCTGCCTCTGCCCTCCCCAAGGGCAACTGCCCACCCCGCACTGCTCTGCCGTCCCTCGCTCTGACCCAGGCTTCAGCGGGGAGGGGCAGGGGTGCCACAGCAAGCCAGCCAGGGCAGCCATGAGAGGCTGGCGGGGGGGGGGGGTCATCAGGCGTGCAGAGGCAGCTGTGCTCAGAGGCTTCAAAATCCAGGGCCCGTGTGGCTCTGGTCTTCTCGCACCTCCACACAGCCAAGCGGAGGAGTGGGCTGGTGTAGGGGCAGCAGCCCCCCGTGGGGAGGGCGTGGGCATGGCTGGGAGGGGTCACTGCCGCGCCCCTCCCCCTGCCCAGCAGCAAGCAGGCACCATCTGGAACAGAAGCTTTGCTCGTCCATCCTAATCAATATCACTCATCACGTCTGCCTAATCCCACGCCTGGCCCGAGTGCCCGGCAGGCTCAGCTGCTCTGCCCTTGATGAGGGCATGGAGCGGCTGCCACTTCAGGCCAGCACAGCCTGATCAAAACCGCAGCCCTGGGCTTTGTTGCCCCCATGAGAGAATTTAAGCTCCTAGTCCTCAACTAGGGACACCAACCCACCACAGACCCCCAGCCTCTCTGCACTAATAGACCTCCTCCCAGGCTTCCCCCTTTGTCCTGTTGTCCTTCCCTTGGCACAAGCCCACCGGGTCCCCTGAATGGAGCCCCTGTGTTCACAGAATCATAGAATTGCAGAGTTGGGAGGGACCATGAAGGCCATCGGGTCCAGCCCTCTGCTGTTGCAGGACACCATGTTACACCATCCCACTCCAATGGCTGCCCAGATTCGCCTTCAATGCCTCTACTGTGGGAGAGCCAACACCTCTCAGGGCAGCTGGTCCCACTGCCATCTTGCTCTGACAGCGAGGAAGCTTTTCCTGATGCCCAGCCTGAATCTGGGTTGCCACAACTTGAATTGATCATTCCGTGTTCTACATTTTGACATTAGCAAGAAGAGATCTTGACCCTCCTCTTTCTGGCAGCTTTTGAGGTCCTTATAGAGGGGTCTCATGTCCCCCCTCAGCCTTCTCTTCTCAAGGCTGAACAGGCCCAGTTCCCCCAGTTCCTCCTCACAGGGCAGTGCTTCCAAACCCTGGATCAGTTCTGCTGCCCTCCACTGGACCCTTTCTAATTTACCTGCATCTTTCTTAAATCTTGGTGCCCAGAACTGGACACAGTATTCCAGGTGAGATCCAACTAGTGAGGAGTAAAGAGGAACTACTTCTTGTGATTTGGAAGTCATACTTCTGTTAATGCATCCCAAATTAACATTTGCCCTTTTGGTGGCTGCATTGCATCGTTGGCTCATGCATAGCCTATTGTCCACAATTACTGCAAGATCTTTTTCTTCTTCAGTTCTGCTGAGCCACGTATTCCCCATCTTGTATCAATGCCTTTGGTTTCTTTTTCCCAGGTGGAGGACTTGGCACTTGTCCTTCATGAATCTCATTCTGTTGCTTTCAGCTCATTATTCAGGTTTATCAAGATTGCCTGGATCTTCATTCTGACTTCTAAGGTGTATGCTAGTCCACCCAGTTTTGGATCATTTAGCTGCCTGCTCTTACTGTTACTGTAGGCGAAGCTGAATTAGCAATATTTATGGAAAGCTTCTGCTTTGAAACAACTCTCAAAGCAGTTTACAAAGGAATAGACGAAAACAAAACAAACTTCTGCATGCAAACACCTCCGTGCAGAACCTAACCTCGTGAAGATAGCTCGTGAGTGGGAAAAGCCACAGCAAGCAACTCTGCTTACTCGAAATGCCTAAAATACGCCAGCACGGAGCACTGACACGCCTCGGAAGTCAGGCTGCTCTGCAGTCCGGGAGAGGCCTGGTCAAATGTGCCTCTGCTAGGTGGAAGCCCGGAAGAGCGGCATTCCAACGAAGACTGGGAAAGCACCCACAGATCTGGAGTTGGGGAATGGTGTGCTTCAAGCACAGTGCAGCCTAGTGGTGGGAGTGCTGGACTGGGCCTTGGGAGAGGCAAGCTCCCGTCCCCGCTTGGCAACTTTGACCCCATCACTGACTCTCAGCCTGACCTACCTCACAGGGTTGCTATGAGGATAAAAAGGAGAGGAGTAGGTTTGTGCGAGACGCACTGGGTTCCTGGCAGGAAAACGACAAGGGAAAAGACGATGACAAACCCCGCCAGGGGGCTGGGCCCCGGAGAAGCGGGACCGCGGGAGAGCCAGATCTGGCAGCCACACCACGCATCCAGCCAAACGCAGGAGGACGCTTCCTTGCCTTCCCGGGCACTATTTTCGGGCATCCAGGGGAAGAGAAAGGGGCTGCCGCCCACAGCAGCGTTGCTCGGACCGAACCAGGCCCACTCCCAGGCCAGTGCACACAGAATCCTGCCCACCCCGATGCTGCGGCAGGAAGGGAGCAGAACGTGGGGGCTGCTCTTGGGGAGACGGTGGGCTCCACGGCCTCAGGAAAGGGCAGCCGATGCAGGAGCACAGCTGTGTAGCCAGTACTGAGCACTCGCAATGTGGAGGCTTCTGCATGCGGAGGAAACGACCCCAAGTGCATGGCCAAATGCCCAAGCCAGGGTGCTCTGCGGCTGAATGCACCCAGCACTGCCTGGCAGCACACAAGGGCACGGGTCCCCTCAAACGGGGCAGGTTTGAGGAAGCACTCCACTCGTGGCCCAGCACAAAACTCCTCCGGGACGGCCAGCATTTCTCCAGATTTCAAGCATTCATCATATGGTATGGCGAAAAAGCAGAACTGCCCACCAGTGAGAGCTTCATAAGAGCACGGAGGGCATCCCGGCCAAGCATCGGCAGGACCAAAACACCTGGATATGGATGCCGGTTGCGGCACCTTCCGCCCAACAGGACGGAGAACAACTCTTGCAATCAGCACCAACACGCCCAGCAGATGGTGCGGAGAAATATTCTTCTACCCCAAAGCCAGAGAGAGCCTGAGTCCCCTCTGCAGGAGAGCCATTTATGTTCTCCCGGCACAACCTTGGCACCCAACGGGGGTGCGGACTCTCAACTCCTTGTGGCGAAAACCACAGATGCCTCCGGGGGAACCTTGGAAGGGCTTCGGGCTCTCTTCAGCATGAGGTGCCAGCTGGGCAGACTCTTGGGCATGGAACCAGCCCCTCCTGGCCTGAAGCACGCCAGGCACCTCGGCCAGCCGTCACTCCCAGACGCAAGGTGGGCACTTGGGAGATCAGCCGGCAGCCAACCCCCGCCCAGCAGGGCCCCACGGTCACGCTTCGGGGCGCCAAAGGAGGTGCTCCCCGCCCCACACTGCGCTGGAGCCTCGAAGCAGCAGGCAGCGCCCCCCGACTGAGCCAGGCCCAGCTCCAGAAATGAGGCCCCTGCCGCACTCGACCCACAAGCCCCGTGAGGTACCTTCGGTGCCGTCTCTGCCTCAGAGATGAGCGAGGCCATTTTCCACTCGGGAATGAGAGCCGGCCTGCAATGGACGATTGTGCTATAGAGGGCTTGCAAGTCAAGGGGAGGGCGTGAGGGTGGGGACTGGGGATTTTATCCGCATGGCCACGTCCCAGCAATGCTTGCGTGTGCACAGAGCTGCCCCGAGGCAGCTGTTTCGCAACAGAATGTGCTGGAACTGGGTCTCGGCATGAGGAGCGGACAGGCAATCCGGCTCCACTGCAGGCTGGGGGACCAAGGAGCAAAGGCACTTATGCCTTCCTGTGCTCAGTACAGGGAACCTCACTTTTTCTTTCTGCAAGAAAGCTGCTGCAGCTTGTGCCTGCCTCCGTTTTGTCCTCACACAACAGCCCTGTGTGGCAGGCGAGCCAAGAGTGGCGGCTGTCCAATGTCGCACGGGGCGCATCAAGGCTCAGCCCCATTCGAGCTTCCCATGCCGCCGAGGCGCAGACAGTGGGGCTTTTGGGCGAGCACCCTGCTCCCCGCGTGCAGCGTTCAGATGCACAGTCCCCTCGCCCAGCCTCCTGGAGCCATTGAAAATTCGCAAGCCCTGCCGCCTCAGGCCCTTCGCAATGCGGGACTTCACGCCTACGCAGTTCCATGGGCCCACCTCCGTTTCTCAGGCTAACCTAACTTGTTCCGTGTTTTGAACTACAGCTCCCATCACCCATGGCCACAGGCTAGCCTGGCTGTGGCTTATGGCACTGCAATCCAGAACATCTGGAGGGTGCCAGGCTCGCCACCACTGTCCCACAGGAGAACATCACCTTGGCACACGGTCAGGCTTTTTCAGGCTGTGATTAATGCTCGCTCTTTCTACTCACACGCTGCTGGGAAAGGACTCCTGCCGAAGGAGATGGCCACATAATGCCTTAAATAAAAGCAAGCAGAGATCATGCACGTAGCACTGGCCAACGAATGAGGTTTCCCGGCACCTGTCTCGACAGCAGGGCTCTCTGTCCCTTGTTAAATGTGAAGGTCCTCCAACCCCTGCCTCAGCTTCCTGCCCCCCCCCCAAAGACCCTGAAACCCTCCAGGCACCAGCTCTCACCCATGCCCGGCTCCTGCCACCCCTTGCGAGGGCCACTGGCCTGGGCCTCGTCCTGCCATGCCCTTGCGAGCCCCAAGACCCTGCAAGCGGGCTCTTTCACGGGCTCTGGGCTGCACATCTGACAGACTTACTGCACACACACATTCACTCTGTAAGACGCACAGACATTTCCCCTGACTTTTGAGGGGGGAAAATGTGCGTCTTATAGAGCAAAAAATACAGTAAATACAAAAAAAAATCATAGAATAAATAAAATACATAAAATAGTGGAAACAGCCTGGTCAGTTTAAAATCAACAAATAAACCTTAACAATTAAAATAGCATTTACCGTATTTTTCGCTCTAAAAGGCATGCCTGACCATAAGACGCACCTAGTTTTTAGAGGAGGAAAACAAGAAAAAAAATATTCTGAATCCAATGGGCACATAATCACAGGCACCTTCCCCATCACTTCCCCATGGGCTGCACATCTGACAGACTTACTGCACACACATATTCGCTCTATAAGACGCACAGACATTTCCCCTGACTTTTGAGGGGGAAAAAAGTGAGTCTTATAGAGCAAAAAATACGGTAAATAAAAAGGTCTTGGCCTGGTGCCGAAAACCTAATAACGACGGCGCCAGGCAGACCTCTCTGGGGAGCGCATTCCATAGGTGGGGTGCCGCCACAGAGAAAGCCACTGTGGGGGTGATAGACCTTGCGGTTCTGGGTTCCCTGATGCATCGTCCGAGACGCCTGAGTGGGCCCTCCTTGGCAAGCCCAGGACCAGGGCTACAGTTCGGGTTCTGAGCTCACACAGGACAGAGAGCAGAGCCCCGAGGAACGACGAGTCGGTGGGGCACAGGCTGCCTCCCTTCAGCCCACGGAAAAGAAACGGGAGGCCTGCAGAGGGTGTGGCTGCAGGGACCAGGACCAGGGGACTCCGCACGGGGGTCGGGGGGAGCACATAGAAACATAGAAACAGAGCGAGTCAGAAGGGGCCTCCCGGGCCATCTAGTCTGACCCCTGGCACCAGCCGGCTCCGCTCACGACATCCCCACCATGTGCATGTCCATGGGACGCTTCGCCACAGGCCCCTGCGGGTCCCAACTGCATATTCCCAGTCACGAAGCTCCCAGAGCTCATTCCCGATGAAGGTCTGAATGTCTGAATGTTTTACTAGCCTTGCATTCTTACTAGTAAACCTCTGCAGGATGCTACCACGAAGCTGGGTGCCGGTCGGCAGGTTGCATCCCCCTGGGCACGCTCACTGGCTCTTGAGGGCATCTCAGCTAGAAAACGAAAAACCTGTCCTATTTTTTGCAAGCAAAGTTGCATTTAGAGTGCGAGCCAGGGGGAAATCTCTTTTCCACCCCCCCCCCCCGATATGTGTAGCAGCACAGGGTTGTCATCCCTCCTCCGGAGGCCTCGAATGCCTGGCTTGTTGCACAAGAACTGCACATATGCAAGGATCCAGCACGTACTTCTGTCCCACTGAAAAAGGGGTTGTAAAAAGGATAAGGGCAGCAGAGGGGCTAAATCTAGCAGGGACTAGCAGAAAGGATGCAAGGAAGGAAGGAAACTATTGGCCAAAAATAAATTTCAGCGAAGTCCAGGAAGAAATAGGAGGCAGGAACAGTTTCAACCTGCATTCCCCCACCTGGTGCCCTCCAGAGGTTTTGGACTACAGCTCCTATCATGCTGAACCAAGAACACCTTGGCTAGGAACAACAGGAGTCTCCAGCCAGCCCTGCTGAGGGGCACAGGTTGGGGAAGATGGGCTCACATGACCTTAGATGTCCCCCCACGGCTGCACACACAGAACGCCGCCCTCCCTTTCCCCTAAGAACAGCCACCCCACCAAGCACCCTCCAAGAGTGTGGGACTACAACTCCCAGCGGCCTCGGCCAGCAAGACGAGCACAGCCTGGCCTCCCGCACAAGAGGTGCAGGCGCTCGGCGTACCACGGACAGCCACCATGGGCACCATGGACCCCCTTCCAGCGCGCACCAGGCGCTGCGCAGCCCCCCTCGCAGCGGAAGCGACTCCTCTGCGGGGGGGGGGGGGCGGCCGTCCCTCCAGCGCCGCCGGCAGGGGGCAGGGCCGCCCCGCCCATGCAGAAAGCCCCCCCCCGCTCCCCGCCGCCCGCCCGGCCCCAGTCGCTGCCGGAGAAGCGGCGGCGGAGGAGCGGTGCGGGGCCGCCCGGGCGAGGCGCACTCTGCACGCGCTCAGAGTGCCCCTCGTGCTGCGTCACTCCGGCTCGCACGGGAGACCTGCCCGCGCCGCATCGCTCGGCGCCGCTGCCCGCTCGGGGCGGAGGCCTGGCGGCCGCGGCGGAAAACAACCCTCCCGGGCGGCGAGGAGGCGCCCGCGCCCCCGCGCCCCCCCGCGCCCTCCCGTGGCCCGCTTACCATGGCGGCGGGAGGGCCGGGGCGGCTCCGCTGCCGGAGGAGGCTGCTCGGTCCCTCCGTCCCTCCCAGGCCGGCGCCGGATTAGGGCAGGCGAGGCGGCGCCCATGTGACCGGCGGCGGCGATGCGGGAGGGGCCGCGCCGCAGCCCGGCCGGCGCGCCGGTGCCGGTGCCGCAGAGAGCGCTCGCGGGCGCGGCGGGCGAGCCCCGGGGCATGGGCAGAGTGCCGGCGAGCCTACCCGCCCGCTGAAGTCTGCCTCTGGGCGCGGGCGGCGTGGCAAAAGCCTCCAGGGACTGGACGCATGGGGCATTGCCCGGCGGAGCTTCGGAAATAGCGGGCCGTTGGCAGCGGAGAGAAATGATTCTGCAGAGCGCTTCGGGGACACCCAGATGCCATGCACAACACAAATATGTGACATTCGGAGGGAAGACACGGCGCTTCTTTTAAAGAAAAAGACCCTCCAGAGCCCGGTAGACGCACCGAGGCGGCTGGGTGGGCTTTGGCCGTGCTCCTGGCTGGGGGGTTTGTGCTGCCACGCCCTGGGAGCATCGGGGTGGACGGGTTGCTGCAGGGAAGGGGACTGCTGCATGGCACGGAAATGGCACTGAGGAAGCCACCGTACAGCCAGCTCGGCCCGGAGGGAACAGAGGCACTGCACTATGGCAAGGGCTCTTGTGAACAGGAGCAAGCCCATCGCAGTCCACGCACCACAGAATCATAGAATGGCAGAGTTGGGAGGGGCCATGAAGGCCATCCGGTCCACCCCCCTGCTGTTGCAGGACACCAAGTCACAACACCCCTCTCAGATGGCCGTTCAGTTTCTTTTTGAATGTCTCCAGTGTGGGAGAGCCCCCCACCTCCCTAGGCAGCTGATCCCACTGCCGTCTTGCTCTGACAGTGAGGAAGCTTTTCCTAATGCCCAGCCTGAATCTGGGTTGTCACAACTTGAGTTGATTATTCTGTGTCCTACACTCTGGTATCAGGGGACAAGATCTTGACCCTCCTCTTTGTGACAGCCATTGGGGTACTTACAGAAGAATATCATGTCCCCCCTCAGTCTTCTCTTCTCAAGGCTGAACAGGCCCAGTTCCCCCAGTTCCTCCTCACAGGACAGTGCTTCCAAACTCTGGGTCATTTTTGCTGCCCTCCACTGGACCCTTTCTAATTTACCTGCATCTTTCTTAAATCTTGGTGCCCAGAACTGGACACAGTATTCCAGGTGAGATCCAACTAGTGAGGAGTATAGAGGAACTACAAGTTCTCATGATTTGGAAGTCATACTTCTGTTAATGCATCCCAAAATAGCATTTGCCCTTTTGGTGGCTGCATTGCATCGTTGGCTCATGCATAGCCTATTGTCCACAATTACTGCAAGATCTTTTTCTTCTTCAGTTCTGCTGAGCCACGTATTCCCCATCTTGTATCGATGCCTTTGCTTTCTTTTTCCCAAGTGGAGGACTTGGCACTTGTCCTTCATGAATCTCATTCTGTTGCTTTCAGCTCATTATTCAAGTTTATCAAGATCGCCCTCGATCTTCATTCAGTCTCCTAGGGTGCTTGCTATTCCACCCAGTTTGTATCATCTGCAAATCTGATTATCTTTCCTTGTACTTCCTCATCTAAATCATTAATAAAGATGTTGAAGAGCACTGGGCCCAGGTCTGAACCCTGTGGCACCCCACTCATTACCTCCATCCGATTTGAGAAGGTGCTGTTGTTGAGCACTCTTTGTGACCGATTTAGCAGCCAATTTTGGATCCAAAATTGTAGCAGTCTTGTAGCAGTCAAGTGCTGGGAGTCAGAAACCCTTGCTGATGCATTGCTGATGAGACAGAGAGCTGTGTCAGGGAAACTTGCTTCAACTTGACGCAGCCAAGCTCAGGGAACCAAGGTTCAGTTCGGATGCCAGGAAGTACTTCCTGATGGCTAGGACCCCCAGGGCATGGGATGGGCTTCCACCCATCGGTGAGGGTGTTCAAGGACAAGTTGGACATGCACATGGTAGGAATGTCATGAGTGGAGCCGGCTGGAGCCGGGGGTCAGACTAGATGGCCCAGGAGCCCCCTTCTGGCTCACCCTGTTTCTATGTTTCTGTCTGCCAGTCTGCCTTCTGCCTATCCCATGATCAAAGAAGTATGACAAAGAACCGCCAAGGCCCAGAATTCTGGAGCTTCCCAGTGTCACTGGGCCATGCATCTACTCCAAAGTTTACTCTGAGCTGGAGGGTGGGGAGCAGGTCACTTCAGCCTCACACGCAGCTCTCCCTCAGGAGGGAGGCCCTCATCCCACCAGGGCCGGGCTCCGGCCACATCTGTCATGCTGGGTGTACAGGCTGCGCTGAGGTGGATGCAGTCTGACCAGCAGCCAAGCGGTGGACTCCTGCTGGACCGGTGGCTGAGGCCACACCACCACCTAGAGGCTGGACACAGCCGTGCCAAGAATTCCGAGCTGCAGTGCAGCCCGAGCCCCAGGAAGGTCCGGGCCCACTCGGAGCACAGGCCGGCACAGCCCTGCCGGGCCACTGGGATGGGTCCACGCACGTCCAGTCAGCAGCCCCCGTCAAGCAGCCTGGCATTTTGCACTTTTGCATGAGCACACAAACCAACGCTCAGCAACGAGGGTGCCCAAGCCTATATAATTAATAGATTGATAGATTTCTAGGCCAATGAACGTAATTAAGCAGACCTGTAAAGGCACAATCCTAGGCCTGCATAGGCCAACAAAGGCTTTTTTTTCTGACTAAATGTGTAAGATTCTAGGTTAGAATCGGTCCAATGCAGAGTCATGGGAATGGTAGCTGGTTTGGGAGGGATGCCCTATGAGGAGCGACTGAGGGAGCTGGGCCTTTTCAGCCTGGAGAAGAGCAGACTCGGAGGGGATCTTAGGGGTATGCGAGGGGGTGTCATGTGGAGGAGGGCTGGGAGCTGTCCTCCCCTGCAGGGGAGGGCGAGATGCATCCCAATGGGGCAAAGCTCAAGGAACCAGGTTTCAGGTTGGCTGTCCGGAAGTACTTCCTGATGGTTAGGAGCCCAGGATATGGAAGGGCTTCCTCGGGAGGTGGTTGAAGCCCCATCAGGGAGGGTGTTCAAAGACAGGCTGGACATGCACATGCTGGGAATTGTATGAGCAGAACCAGCTAGAGCCAAGGGTCAGACTAGATGGCCTGGGAGGCTCCTTATGAATTGCTGTGTTTCTAAGATCCCACCTTTAAGTGGCACAAGTGGGAAGGGAAGGGAAGGTGCACACAAAAATGTGTGGTCATGGAAATAATATTTAAAATGTCATTATGTTACGAAAAGTGCTTGCAAAAAATATGTGCATTAGGCAAATATGGGTAGGAAAAGGCACAGATTGGAGAAAATGCAAATACACATAAACATGTTCAGGAGACCATTCTTAATGTTCAGGATGGACCAAACAGGACCGAACAAATGAGGAAGCAAGAGGAATGGGAACTCTTCTCCTGCAGGGAAACTGAGTGGCAAGGACATCGCCATGCAATGGAATCAACAATGTTTTTATTTACCAGCCATGTTAAGAAAGTTGAATGAGTATTTTATCTTTTTAGAAATTTTGATGCTTGTATTATCGTTGCTGTCCCTGAGCTAATTTTACTGAGAGTTTTAGTTGTCTGTTGGACTTTATTGTATTTTTATTGCATTTTATTGTACGGTTTTTATCGTATGAATTTTATGGTTGCTTTTATTCATTCTGGATTGTAGACTGCCCAGAGAGTCCTGAAGGGCTATGGAAGTGGCATATAAATGTAATAAATAAATAAAAAGTTGCTAGGACGACCTCAGAGCCACAGGCCCACGCGCCACTGCCCTTCTCGTGGCACTGCGTCCTGCCCTCCCATGCTCCCCTTGCTGCACAACTTGTCCTGCGAGCGACAGGGGGCAGAATCTTGCCCTGCTTGCCCTTGCTCTTTATTTTATTATTATTTTATTTTATTCAGCAGACTTATATGCCGCCCCATTCACCTCAGCCTTGGGACAGCTTACCACATAAATAAATATCATCAATATAATAAAATACAGTTGGAGACTTCCTGGCCAAAGTTGCTAAAATCAATAAATAAAATCAACAATTAAAATGACGTTTAAATAAAAAGGTCTTGGCCTGGCGCCGAAAAGCAAATAACGACGGTGCCAGGCAGACCTTTATCTGGGATGGGTTGGTTCTTCATTTTGAGCCATTCCAGGAGTTGGAGGTGATCCACATCCACCAAGTGCTCCCCTCGAGCAAGCAAGCAAGCAAGCAGCACCCCAAGTGAGCAGGAAAGGACCGCACCTGGGCAGGTGAGGAGGGTCCAGCAAGGATCGCCCTTCCCTGAAGCTTAAGATGCTGCAGGACAGGCTGCCCGGATGGAGGAGCCGAGCACTCTTACCTCTTCATCTGCAGGCGGAGCGTCCCGAAGCGATTCCCGGCAGGAGAAGAGCAAGCAGGAGGTGACCAGGGCAGAGAGAGAGAAGGGTCTGGTTAGAGCCGCACAGAAGAGGCTAGCTGCCCCAGAGGCTCGTTCAACAAGGAGCCTGGGCCCCAAAAGCTCCCGCCCCCTGGCAGGGGGGTGCCTTCCTTCATGCCTGTACATCCAGGAAGGAGACTTGGAACAAGCAGGGAATGGTTCCAGGCATGTGCCAGAGTTTATGGACACATGCTCAGTGTGGTCTACTGGCTCGGCGTGCCAGACCTCGGGCTTCATAGCCCACTTCTGGCGAGAGAAAATTTCCTGCCCGGGCAACTGGGCAGAAGATGCTGGTGGCAGCCTTTGCCTCGCCCCACACAGCCACAGCTCCCTAGCCACACGATTCTCTCCCAGCCGGCGCCCCACTGGTCCAGGGTGCCCTGGCCGTTTCCATCCCCTCGCAATGCTGGCCACCAGGACCCTGGAAAGCCCAGCATGCCTGTCTTCTCTGGATCTGGGCCCTGGAGCATCCCTGTCCTCCCCTCCCCTCCCCTCACCCAGAATGGAGTGGTTTGAACAATGATCAGCAAAACAAGTCTTCCCTGACAGAGAACTCCCGGAGAGCTGGTCTTCACCTACCCTCATTACTAGTCAGCATGATGGGGATTGTAGTCCAGCACATTAAGTGGCCGGCAGGCTGGGGAAGGCTGTCCTCAGCCTTGCAGTCGAGGTTAAACACAGGCCTCTGGTCTGGCAAGCAGCGGCCGCAGCAGCCGGTCGGTGAAAGGTGTGTCCATGTGGCACTCGGACCAGGCTGGTCTTATGCGGGGACTTTAGGGGGCCACCGGTGGCTTCGGGCACCGGGCACGTCTCTGCGCCCCCCTTCCCACTGCCATTCGTGGCTGGTTCTGCAGCCTTTTGAAGGGAGCCGGCAGCCCCATCACGGCAGGGGGAAAGCAGGACTGTGGAGAGCTCCTCTCTCCTTGAATGAGACAGGGATGCTGGGCACTGCCAGAGGCTCCACCGGGAGCAGCAGGGGCATCCAAATGGGGAAGGGGAGAGCACAGAGGCTCAACCCGGAGCCTTGCAGAGACTGGCCAGGCCGCCCATGGGGTCAGCACAGCCCTGCCTGCGTCTTCGCGGCGGGGAGGCCAGGCCTCACCCTGGGAGCTGCGGGGCTGGCAGGACTGCCTTCGCTGGCCACAAGGCCCTGGCTGTGCCCCAGCCCCCTCAGGGGGCCCAGCAGGGGAGGCAGCCAGGTGGTTCCACATTCCCGAGACGCTACAACAGCAACAAAGCTGTTGGCCAATGCTTTTTTTTAAAAAGGAAACTGGACCAGACTTATTTGGTGCGTGTGCCGGTTTGCATTTTGAAAGAGCAGCACCTCTATGGCTACAGGAATAAAACAGAGTTTTCCTCCGATGCCCTCACTGCTTCCTGGGTGGACTACTGGGAGTCCCCGGACTGCAGCGCCTTGGCCCTGTGACTCAACCTCAACACACACTTGCATAAGGCATGAGGTGGCAGTGCCAGACCTGGTGAGGAAGAAAGGCCTGTGCAAGTCCCCCGTCCTTCCTGGTAAGGGCCCTGCCAGCCTGGGGTGTGTTCAGCATGGGGGGCATTCCAGTGTCTGCAGTGCGGGGCTTCCGCTCACGTTTCTACCTCTGTTTTGGAGTCGGGTCAGCACCACGGAGAGATGGCAGCAAGTTCAGGAGGCAAGCTGGAGGGGATACACTGCCCCCCTGCCACCGTGGACCCAAGCCTCTGATGCCCACATGGGTGCAACTAACCTCCTGGAGTCAACTGGAACTCTAAGCCAGGCACACGCATCTCTGCTGCACCTGTACAGGTGGCTCTGCCGCCAACAGGTGGGGCACAACCCTGTATGTGCAGAGCTGGACAAAGGGCCTCCAATTCTGGGGAGGGCTGGGGGCTGTTTTTCCACCTCCCACACATGAGAGGTGGAAAAAAATCTTTACCCACCTCCCTTTGTTGTAAAGATTGTTAGAATGCTTGGAAAAACATCCTCATTAGCATTTCACAATTTATTTATTTATTTATTTATTTATTTTAAAATTTCAATTAATTAGTCAATCAGTTAAAAGCCAGGAAATGAATCAATGACACAGGATGGTATCGGTACAGTCTAGCTCCAATCAATCAAAACTTTCATTCCTTATATGTTCATGTGTATGTATATATGTAATAAGTATGCATACATATCCGTGTGAAATAAAAATGCCTTTGCAAATTGTAATTAAAACTGAGATAGTGGTTTGGATCCAGGCATAGTTACACTTTAAGTAAACCCATTGAAATAAATGAGACTTGGGAGACTTGAGTCCATTCACTCAAAGCATGACCACGCTGGGATCCAGACCAGAAGGTCTCCTGCCAAGCGGTCTCCACAGAGAGCATCACCTGTAAGCAACTGTGCCAAGCCGCACATGCGCGCCTGGAGGTGAGACCCTCTGCAGCCGCACTCCATGATGGATGGGCAGGAGCGTATGTCCCGGGACTCAGCACCTGGCCAAATGCACCTGGCAGAGGAGGGACTAGAACCCGGATCTCCTGAGCCCCAGTCAGTCCAGCATGGAGCCACTGTGCCCACATTGCCAATATTCAGCTGGATGCCAGAATTCCCCCTCTTCTCCATCAAACCCTCACAACAGCCCTGTGAGGGAGTCCAGGCTGAGAGGCCGCGGCTGAGCCAAAATCACCCAGGGGACTTCCGAGCTGGAAGAGCCACAGAACACGAATTGCCCAGGTTCCCATCCAACAACATTGCAATACTGAAGCGGGGAATGTGGAACTACTCTGAACTGTCCCCACCACCTTCTACCTCAAAGCAGCAGCCAAGTAACAAAAGGATGAGGCTAATCAATGCATCAGCCCCCCACCCCCACTGCATTTGGGTTCTGCTCGGAAATGTTGCCCCCACCGCTGCAAGAAAGCCTCTTTGAGAAAAGGCCGCAAGCCTTACATGTAATCACTGCGGCGAGGATTGCATTTGCCCAACACCAGAAAAGTGAAGAACCACCCACCGACAAACTGATCCTAAAAAAGATCTTGGACTGTGTGGAAATGGATAGACTGACTTTGTCACTGAAGGAGAAAGAAGATACTGACTTCTATCAAACTTGGGACTCTTTTTATTATTGGCTAGAGAAATGGGACTTCGTATGGATTATGTTTCTATGTTATCATAAATGGAAAAAAAATTTCCAGCAGGCTCGATGTTTTGATGATGGATGTTGTTTTTAGTTTTTCTTTGTTTTTAGGACTAAAAATTTTGAATAAAACTTATTATTAAAAAAAAGAGAAAAGGCCGCAAACCAAGGAGGAACAACATGCGAGCCCTTGGCCGGGCGGCAGAAGCATGCAGCCCCAGATGCCCCTGGTCCCCCCACTCTACCCCTGTCTCCTGTGCCTAAGCGCGGACATGCTCCAAACACCCACCTTTGAGCCACCAGAGGATATCGGCGTACATCTGGTCAGAGACATCTGCAAGGAGGAAAGGGGAGATGGCACTGAGGGGAGGAACAGCTCTGCAGCATCTGAGCCGGCCGGCCCACCTGCCTCCCTACAGCACCGGCCAGCCCTCTCAAACCCCAGGAGGGGAGGGAACAGCTGGACTGGCTCATCGGGCACCCTGCCTGGGCCCCATGGCCTGGCTGAGCCGAGCCAACTGTGCAGAGAAAGGGTGCACAGCCCAGGGCAGTCCAGGTTCTCAGGCTCTGCCAGTTGGGGGCTCGTGCCCTGCAGAAGCTGGAGCCGGCTTGGCACTGACCCACCCCAGGGGCACCGTTAGCATCAGCTTTCCAGGGCCAGCACTCTCCAGCCACTTGGTTCCATTGCTTTTTTGCTTGTTTTGCTTTGGTCCACCATAAACCATGGTTTGATGCTTGAGCGTGGATATCGCCATGTTGACTGGACCACCACACTAGCAAACCACGGGGTATTTTAACTACAATCAGCCCCTATGTTTGCTGGACTGTGAAGGCCGGGGCTTGTTCCCCACGTGTGTTATCTTGGCTGTGTTCAGACAACTTGTAAACAACAGCCTTTCAACAACAGTCCACAGTTCCACGACAGCCCTCACTCAACCCTTAAGTGTGAGTTATGCTGTCTGAATTCAGTCATGATAGTAAGCCATCATTTGTTAATCACTGAGCAAACCCTCAAATGGATTTTTTTCATGGATTTATCATGGTAATAAACCATGCTTTGTTTACTCAGCCGGGTTCAGGCAACACAATTGCCCACGTTTCAGCAACAACCCACAGTTCAATGGCAACTCATGCTCAGCCTATCCTAAACCCCTGAATGTTGGCTATTGTGTCGTCCGAACCCCGTGCCTGACTTGCTGCAAGGCTGCCTCCCTGCCAAAGTTGTGCCCCAGCCTCAGCAGAGTACGTTGCCCAGCATACACACCGAGGGCACCAATCCAAGGACAACCGCCAGATACTTTGCCTGACAGTACCCTAAAATGATGGAATCACAGACCAGTAGAACTGGAAGAGGCCAAAGGGCCTTGGGGGCCAATCTCTTACTCTCTGGTTTTGCACACAGTTACGTTCCTGTGCCTGTGATCCATCTTGAACACACACAGACATCCGAAGTGCCTGGATCAGTCTGAATTGGGCCCATCGGGTCCAGCCTTGAGCTCCCAGAGCAGCCAACCAGCTGCCACGGGAAATCCAGCAGCGGGTCAGGAAGGCAATGGCTCCCGCCAGCCCATGCTCCCCAGCGACTGCTGTGCTGAGGCATCCTGCCCAAGGCTGGTGGTACAGAGCACCCAGGGCTAGGAGCCCTGGAGAGCCTTCGCCTCCTCCAGGAATCAGTCCGGTCTCCTTCCTGTGCTGTGCAAATTGGTGGCCACCACATCATGGCGCCGCACTACAAGGTCCTTCCTTCGATCCGTCCTGGCCCTCCCACTTTCTCCACACCAGACAAGATCGCTCATGCACCTCTATCATGCCTCCCCACCTGACATTTTTCTAAGCTCAGTGGTCCCATTACAGCATGACTCCCTGAAGAAGACAATCGCGGGTGGGGGGAGTCACGGCAGGAGAAGAAAAGGGAGACCAGGCAGGAGGTGGATGGGCTCCATCCAGGCAGCCACCGCCCCAAATGCAAAACAGCCGGGACTGGCCACACGTCCTGCAGCACTTCATTCACGGGGTTGGCATGAGCTGGAGCCGACTTGGCAGCAGAGACCAGCACAGCAATGGAGAGCCCCGGCAGAACCGTCCCCGTGGGGCACCTGCTCCAGCTCGTCAGAGCTGTGCTTTTCCGCACTTTCTCCAGCTCTGTGGTGCCCAGAAGCACACCTGGCAGAGCTGCCCCACAGAGCCGGATGAGAACAGTGGGGTGTCGGCCATTTGCTCCAGGGTCGATTCAAACGGCGCTCCACAACTTTTTCACAGCAGCCTCAGCCCGGACTGGAAAGATGGCAGGTACAGAGGCGGCTTGGCCTGCAGAGGGCAGCAGCAGAGTCCGTCCGGAGCCGTCCTTCAGCGGAGGCTGCGCCCCCTGCCCCCCCCCCCCCCGCCAGTCTGTGAGGCTTAGCATCCCCTCTAGATTTTGCTCTGAACGTCTAAGGAACTAGCAGTGGTGCTGGACCTGATCTGGGGGCACGGTTTCACATCGCTGCTGGAGCCGCTCCTGGGCCGGGTGCTTCCACCAGCCTGCTCTCAGTCCTTGTAGGTCTGGTGGCCTGCTGCTGGCTGCAGCTTGTCCCCACCTTCTGTGCTCCTGCTTTGCCCTCAACTAAGCGGGAGCCACGTCAAGGGATAGGCAAGACTGCCCTCACCATCTCCAGCACCCATGGAAGCGTGGCATCTCCCCAGTCAGCTGGAAAGCAGCTGATGAGGAGCCCCTCGCCCGGTGCTCTGCACTTGGGTCTTTCTGTTTTGAAAAAGGGGATGCACACACACACACACACAAATGGAAGGGGTGCGCTTTCACCTTGGTTCTGGAGAGGGCAACCCGCTCCTCTGTCAGAGCAGACCCATGGGCCTGCCCAGCGATCCAGCCCAGCTTAGACTGCTGCAACATACCCACAAAGAAAGCGCTAAACCTGGAGAAAGCCTTCACTCCCGGGGTCTTCATGAAGTCTTCCGCTGCCTTGCCGGGGCACGCCGGCCACTCCTCAGCGCAATCCGGAGCCACACGGGGGGGCGACTCTTCAGGAGATGCCCCCAGGGCCGACAAGTCCTTGCTCGAGTCGGGGAGATCGTCAGGGGCAGGGTCTGCAACGGCCTCGTCCTCTGCAGGAGGGGTGGGCATGGCCCCCTCCACAGCTGGAGCGGGTGAACGGCCACACTTTTCTTGCCAGTCCATGGCTGCTGGGAGGGTGTCTGCCTGGAGTAAGGGCCACCAAGGCGACCGAGGCCCGAACTTCTCCAGGCCCCTTGGGGGCAACGTCCCGAGGGCCACAGCGTCCCGTGGAAGCATCAAGCCCTTGGAGTCTGCTGTGGGTGGCGGGGAGGCCCGGGGAGCGTGTCTGCTGCTGCAGAAGGCTCTCTCGGGGGCCACACAGCCTCCGGGGGCCGCCAGTCAGCACTGTCTGTCCCCTGCCGTGGCATGGGCAAGGCCCCAGCGGCGGGCCCAGCCTCTCTGAGGAGCGAGCCCCTGTGGGGCACCTCCGCGCCCGCAGCGTCCGAGTCATGGCAGGCCGCCTCCTGCTGCTGATGGAGTGGGCACCTGTAGGCGCCCCCCCCCTCGAGGTGAGAAGCCGGCTTGCAGGTGGCCAGCCCTTCTGGCCGCAGGCAGCCTCGGGGGCCGGGCAGTGTTTCGGGCCAGAGCAGGGAGTTCCTTGGTGAGGAGGCTCTGCTCCCCCCGGCCTCGTAGGGGACAGACCTTCCATGGGGCAGTGCAGGGCCTGCTGGGAGGGAGCCCCTTCGCTGCTCAGGCACCGCGGACAGAGAGAGTCGGTGGGGCGAGTCGGCCCGCGGATAGAGCGAGCGCCTGCGGGCGGCTGCCTCCATCTCTCGGTGGAGCCTGCAGCGGTAGTCAGACTCGCTTTCCGGATGGACAGCTGGCCTGGAGCTCACCTGGGCTGCCTCAGGCCAGGTCTGGAGGTCACTCCTCCCCCCCTCGGGCTGCCCCCTCTCAGGCTGGGCTTGCGGGGAGCTCCTCGGCTCCGTCTCCAGGGAGAGGGAGCACTTGCGGGGAGCGCCCCGGTAGTCCAGTCCACTGCCTCTCTCCAGCTGGAGGAGCGGCTGGGTGGCTTCTGGGGGGGAGGAGGGCCTTGCCTTGCCCTCCCTGTGGCTGGGTGTCCATACCTCCCCCTGAGGTGATCCACCCGTTGGGAAGAAAGAGACCCTGCAGGCCGGCTCCGTCTGAGTCCACTGGTCCTTGGGGCTGGGAACGTGTTTGCGGATGAGCTTCTTTGGGGGCAGAGCGGAGTCCTGCCACCCGGACTCCGCCAGGGCCTGGGGAGAGGCCCGGGTCACCTGCAGGGAGCCTCTCCTGAGGGTGGGCATTTGGGCCAACTCATCTCTGGGGCTGGCAGCAGGCTGGACACGGTGCCCAGCTGTGGGTGGCAGGGAGTCACTTGGGGCTGGGGGGGTGGGAGCGAGCCTCCTCTCGGCTTGAGGCATCCCCGGGCTCCGTTCCACGTCCAGCGCAGCCCAGGGCTGCGGGCACAGCTCCCCGCGCTGCGCATTCAGGCACTGCTGCATCGCCACCAGCATGTGGTTGCTCGTCATGCTGAACTGCCCGGGGTGGATGGAGTACCTCCCACACCGGTAGTCCAGGACTGTCTGAGGGGAGATGCTGCGGACCGCCAGCCTGCCTGGTTGCGGAGGACCACCATGGGGAAGGTCACTTCCCCCCTGTGGCAGTGTGCTCTGGCCCCCCATCCTCAAGGACAGGCTCTGGGAGAGGTCACTCCCTGGGAGCAGTGAGGCGCTCCAGAAGGCGTCACTTCCTCTCTGGGGAGACACGCTCTGCACAAGGTCACTCGGCTGCCGGGGGGAAGAAGCGTGCGGAAGCTCGCTCCCTCTCCGTGAAGAAGGGCCTGGAGGAAGGAGGCTGGCCCCTCTGGGAGGAGGCGATTTCCAAGGATCCTCGCTCCCCCTCCGCGAGGAAGGGCCCGGAGAAAGGGAGCTCTTCCGGGGAGCCTCGCTCGCGTTCAGGGGAGCAGGAAAGCCCTGGGAGAACTCGCTCCCCCTCCGCGAGGAAGGGCCCGGAGAAAGGGAGCTCCTCCGGGGAGCCTCGCTCGCATTCAGGGGAGCAGGAAAGCCCTGGGAGAACTCGCTCCCCCTCCGCGAGGAAGGGCCCGGAGAAAGGGAGCTCCTCCGGGGAGCCTCGCTCGCATTCAGGGGAGCAGGAAAGCCCTGGGAGAACTCGCTCCCCCTCCGCGAGGAAGGGCCCGGAGAAAGGGAGCTCCTCCGGGGAGCCTCGCTCGCATTCAGGGGAGCAGGAAAGCCCTGGGAGAACTCGCTCCCCCTCCGCGAGGAAGGGCCCGGAGAAAGGGAGCTCCTCCGGGGAGCCTCACTCGCACCCCCCCTTTGGGGAAAGGCGTTCTGGGGAGGTGCTCCCTTGGAGAGCTCGCGTCCTCTTTGGGGAGAGGTGCTCCGAGCAACGTCATCTCCTGGCTGGGGCAAGGCAGTCCTTGGGCGCTCGGAGGCCCTCTGAGAGGAGATGGGGGCCGCCGGGGGGCTGCTTGCTCGAGTGGTCTGGGGGCCAGGGGGCCATTCCTGCTGAGGCGAGAGGCTTCTAGGAGGCTCACTGCCTGGCTGGAGCAGTGGGCTCTGGCGGGGACTGCAGGAGACTTTGATGGGGATCGCTCGGGACATCCCACGTGCCGGCTGAGCTGGCCTCGTGAAGAAGGGCCCGTTCTCACTGGAGTCCATGGCTTGGCCAATTCCCGGGGGGTTCCCTGAGAGGTTGTGCGAGTCCTGCCGGTCCTAAGAGCTGGTCGTCTTTCCCTTTCATAAAAGACGGGTGTTGTTAAAGCATTGCAGTGGCTCCTTTGTGTCTTCAGGTTCTGCACAGGCCTAGCAAGATCACAAAGTGGTGAGGTCATTCAGCTAGACTGTGACCTCATTAGCACACTGCCCAGCGGTGACACAGCTGCCACCTCTCACCTGAGACCCTCTGCTAATTTGCAAAGGGGCAAATTAAATTAAATCAAATTCCTCCACTTGTTCTTTCTGCCTTTCTTCAGTGCCACATGCCTTCCTTTTCCTAAGCTGCATGAAGCATCTTGTACATTGGAGTGGCTTAAACATAAAATGGCACTCTGAAATGAGGCAGGGGGGAGAAAGGGTATAATATTAAACTACATTATTCAAAACACTACAGTCACAAAGCAAAGCTAACAGGAATGACCTAACACCAGTAATGCTTACAGAAACCCCTTATGCAGGGGTTCAGCCTCGATGGCAGTCAGCCACTGGCAGCCTCTTTCCTGGCAACTTTTATGGCCCTGAGAGGCAGCAGGTTTTCTTAATGCTTTTTCATAAAAGCAGTCCTGAGGTGCGCATTGCTATTATGTATTATTAGAACTGTGTATAGAAGACAAGATGACTGACAAGAGAAACACAGTAAAATGAAGATTTTATGTAAGCATAGACAGAATATTCTGGATTTGATAAAGCACCACCCACAAGGGCTGGGGTTTTCTCAAGGTGCATGGAAAACTCGTTTCAATTTACTCCTGAGATTCACTGGCACAGCAGCAAAACGGTCCACTCCATCTCTGCCCGAGAGAATTGGTCCTTTCCTGTTGCATCATCACCAAACTTCAGGTGCCGCCTCCGGACACCAGGAGGGGCCCACCTTGCTTGAACTGCACATCCAAAATCCTTGCATCTTCAGGAGGGATGGACGAACCTTGTCAGGTTTGCTCTCTCACTTTCTTCTTTGCTCTAAACATTCTCCCAAATTTTAAAAATCTTGTCCCATCCACACTTTCATTAAGAAATTGGTGCAGTTTGGAAATTCGGATCCAAAAGTGAACGGAAGGTGCCATCTGCCTGCACTGCCCCAATTCGGCCGGCCCCGGCTTTTCCCAGCGTGGGGAGAGCCGCGCAACGCCCCGGGGGGCCCTGTCCGAAGCAGGAGCTGGAAGGGGGCTCGCCACTCGCTGCTCACAAGACCCGGTGGAAGGTAGCGGGGTGCGCAGCCGGAGCTGGAGGAGCTGAGCGCCCCAGGCATGGGCAGTGCTGCGCGTCTGGGTCGCTCTCACGGACGCCGTTCCCACGCCGGATACGAAGAAAGCTGCACCTCGGGCTGCTCTTCTCCCTCGAGCTGGTTTTGGGGCGTGTGCGCGCGGCGCCGGGTGCTGAGCTGCTGCCCTGGAGGAGCTCCTCAGCTCCTGCCAGGGGGGGCCGGGCCACAGGAGGGACCGGGAGGGGGGTGCCAAGAATACGCTAATCCAGCACTGACGCTTCATGTAGTGCGCTTGCGAACCGCCCAATTGCCAGAGCTCTCTGGGTGGTTCGTACCAATTTCAAAGCACATTTAAAACAATTTCAGAACTTAAAGTACAGCATGAGAATTACTTGGCCATTGGGGATGCGGTTCGAGCTCTCAGAACGGGACAAGAGGAACCGCGGAAGCCGGGAAAACGCAAACGCTGGATGGAGGTAAAGATGCGTGAGCGTTCCGCTTGCGGGGCGGGATATCTCCAGTTGATTCCCTTCCATTTCTCCTACTGGTGCCAACTTGTTCTGGAGCAAGCTGGCCCCACGCGCGTGCTCTTTAATGGCAGCCATCTGCGCGAGTTGCGTCTGTTTATTTCTTTGGGCGGATCCTGACCGCGCGCAAACCCAGCCCTGCGCATTTGCCCCAGCGCGCTGCCGCCCTCCGAGGCTTCCAGGAGCCCTCTCGGTTCCCGAGCGCTTCGCTCCCTCCTGCCAGGGAAGCCGCGCCAAACGCCAGCAGTGCTCCTCGCCGCTGCCCCACGAGGCGGGTCGGGGCCGCCGGACCTCCGTCCTGCTGCGGGGAGGCGCCTCTCGTTCTCCCTCTGAGAATTGCTTTGCTCTTCCGGTCTGCCCGGAGGACCGAGGCAGTGCGGGCACTTTGCACATGTTCAGAGGCTCCCCCCATTCAGGACCAGTCGTAACGCGACCGCGCAGGATGCCACGGCAGCGGAGCCCCGCCCCCTCGGCTGCTCCCCCGGAGCGAGCAGGGGGCTCCCAGCAGCGCCTCCCAGCCCCGCGCCCGGCGCCCGCGCTCTCGGCCGCGCCCACCGATCCCTCCGCGGCGGCGACGCGGGCCCTTTAAGAGCGTCCGGGGCGCCCCTGGCGGGCGGCGGCGGCTCTGCAGGTGCAGGTGCCGGATCGCGCTCCTCCAGGTGCGGCCGCGCCGTCCGCCTCGCTCCGCAGCATGGAGCGCGATCGGGGCCCGCGGGGCTTGGCGGCGGTGGACCTGGGCTTCGGGGCGCTCAGCACCGCGCAGCTCCGCGCCCTCATGCGCGACGAGACGTGGCTGGAGCGCATCGTCAAGCTGAGCAGAAAGGTGAGCCGCGGGTGGCGCCAGGATCGAGGCCGTGGAGGGAGGGGAGGGGAGGGGAGGCATCGCGCCCGCGGGTGGGCAACGAGCGAGGGGCGCATCCCGCCCCCAAGCGGGCCCTTCGGGGACGGCGTGCCTTTGGTGGTCCCAGCACACCCCCCCCCCCCGCATTCAGGGGGAACCGAAGCGTTCCCCGCCCGGATGCGCGCCTGCCACCTCTGGCGCTCTGCCCCCGACGCCCCCGGCAGCCCCCGTCGCCTTTGCAGCGACGGCAGCGGCTCTCCGGGGCCCGCCGAGGGGCGCGGGGAGAGGGTCGAGGCGGCAGCGGCAGCCCAGCCCGGCCGGCGCGGTGAGCGGGAGACAATGCCCGGCGCTGCCGGCCTTCCCTTCTCCGCAGGAGCCCGTGGCCGGCGGCGGGACCCGAGCACGCAGCCCCGCCAAAATGCGCTCCCTCCCCTTGGGCAAGGCGGCCTTCGCGCCGGCTGTAGAGGCGCTCCCGCCTCGCCCCACACTCGGGCTGGCAGCAGCCAGCGAATGCCGCCCCCCTTCCCCGGCCCTTGGACGCCCCCCTTGCAACCAAGGACCCTCGGAGTCGAGCGTGCGTGCCCCGCTCGCCCGCGGGGGCGCCCTGCCCTGCCCTGGCGCCAGGCGGCCGCCGTATCCTGCCCCCCCCGCGCCCCCCCCCGCGGAGGCCCGCAAGATCACCCGCCCCATCGCAGAAACCCGGGCATGAGCCTCTCTCGCCGCCCTGCCGGCAGCGGACGGCGGCCGAGCGCCTCTCCGCCCAGCCCTGCTGCCCGCCGGGCGGGGAGGCTGCCTGGGCAGCGGGGGGCTCCGTGTGGGGCGCTGGCGAGGCCTCGACGCTTTTGTCTCGGGAGGGGGCGGAATGCCCCCACACCGGGGGCCTCCGAGAGGCGGGCGGGCGGGGGCTCTGCTGGCCGAGCACGCGGCATGCATTGTGTGGGTGCTGCAGGTGCGGGGGGCAACGCCAAGGAAGCCTGTCCAATGACCACCACCTTGTTTTGTGCAAATGGCGTGTGATTCTGCCTTTTGGGCAGCCCCAGAAACAAAGCACCCCTGCCAGATTCCTCCCCTCTCCAGAAATTCCCCGCCCCTTTTCTTCGCCCCAGCACCTCCACGGCCCCAGCCAGCTCCGTTCCTTCGTCTCGCACTCGCCACGTCATGCCTTGTCATCCATCCTCCCCAGAAGACGTTGTTGGGTCTGTTTATCTCAGAGAAAGGCACCTTCTCTCTGCCTCCTTCACAACAGCAGCGGACACAAACACCCCCCCCCCCCCATGTCTGCCCAGCTCTGCTGGAGAGCCTGGCTGTCCCCAGCCACAGATGCTACACCCCCAAAGCCATCAAGCCTGCCATAGCACTGAGGGTTGCTCTAAGAACAGTGGGGGATACACGCACCCCTATCTTCAGCTTCGAACACCTAGATTTCTTTCAAAGGAGTAGTCATCCGCTTGCTCAGAGGCTTAGTATGGGCAGGAGGCCAGGCAGGAGAGCCCCATTGCACCTTTGCACTGGCCATGTGCCCATCACAGCCAAGCACATTCATTAACTGGCAGAGGAAGAAGCTGATGTGGCGGGTTGTCCACACAAGGGCTCTGTGGCTTGCCTGAGCAGTGAAGACTAGGGGTGGCTCAGGAGCAGGCCCACAGGCACTAGCTTGTTCCAGTACCAGTACCAGTCATAGGGTGTGGGCAGATAGAACCGGGGACCAGGCCAAGAAGGAGAAGACATGGCACTTTCCCCTCCCTGGGATTCAGTCGTGGCTTATGCACCTGTGGCCCCAAATTCAGGTGTTCAAATCCTAGCAGGAAAATCCACCCCCCTCCCCCAAAAAACATTTCCTATGGACTCTCTGAGCTTGAGGCAAGGCTGTGCTGTCACAACAATGGGGATGTGCAGCATTTCCGAGGTGTGTGCTGTGCACTGTGGGCCTTTCACAGTCGCTTTGTCCTCACAGCAGCCTTGCTGCATTTCAGTACCCCTGGGGGCCACCACCCTCTGAGCTCATGGGTCTGCACCTCACCCTATGCTGCTGTTCTTTCAGTGTATAATTTCAGCCAATTTAAGAGACTTCTTATCCCTCTACCCTGCACATGTGCCACCCACACAAAAAACAAAACCAATCAAAGCCAAACACAACAAAACACCAAAGCGAAGAAGAGCAGATTAGCTAACCTCCAGGAGACCAGCCCATGGACTCTGTGGTGCAAAGGACGGCCTTCTAAGTGGTGGCTTCCTCATGGCAGGGGAGCTTGCCAGTTGCGAAGGCTGCCAGGCCCCTCCTCTGCTTTGTTTCTCGCTCCGGCCAAGGCTGGGCAGCGAGCTCCCTAGGAACCTGCTCCTGATGCATTTTGCACTTGCGCATTCTGCACGACGTAGACGGGATCTTTTGCGGGGCCGGAAAAGGACTGGCTTGGCTTTCGGACCCTAATGAGCCTTCATAGCCAAATAATGGCACTTGAGAAAGCAGAAGAACCCTGGGTTTAGAAGCTTGCGGCCCTGCCACTGAGCCCCCCTCAGGCTGCGGCTTCAGTGCCCAGCAGCCCCATCCAGCAGAGGTGACTATGAGAACCCAGGGGATGATCGTTGTCTCAGATCCCTAGAAAGTGCAAAGTTGGCAAAGTGGCTGAGGAAGCAAAGAGAGGGTGTGGGAGCTGTGGGAGAGGGGCCTGATGAGCAAGCAAGTGGCTGGAGCAAGGCGGCCACGCTGTGAGTTGTGCGCAGGGGGCAAGCCGCTGTCCGGGGCCACGAGCACGTTGCGTTGCATCGGCCACCCAGCCACACGCACACGCGGGTCTTGTGCTTCCCGGCCACAGGGCAAAGACCCCGCATTTCCCACATGAGGAAGCACTCAGCAAGAGCGCCCGGGTCAGGCACTGCCCGGACGGCTCCGCTCGCTTCTCAGGCCTGGCCATGCCCACCCCTCCTCTGTGTCCTTGCAGTTCCAGAACCTTCAGCTGGAGCGGGAGATGCGCCTGGCTTCCAACTATGCCCTGGCCAAGCAGAACCTGGCGCTGCAGCCGCGGCTGGAGAATGGCAAGACCTCCCTGGCCATCAAGTACCAGGAGCTGCGGGAGCTGCGGGAAGCATGCCGGGACAAGCAGCAGCGCCTGGGTGAGCAGCAGCCCGGCTCCCCCCTCCCCCTCCCCTCCAGAAGGGAGCCGGGGCTGGATCAGCAGCCCCCTCACCTGTCACCCCCTCACTGCCAGCTAGTTCACCTGAAGTAGCGCCTCTCAACCCCGCTTCACAACCAAGCCCCCTCCAGAGTGCCGGACAGGCAGGCAAGCAAGGCGATCTTGGCCTGCAGCTCATAGTCCCACAAGACAGGCACAGATGGAGCATGGGCTGGAGAGGGAAGAAGCGAACAAGGGGGCTGAGCTGCCGGAGGGCACCCCAGATGTGGGCCAGCTAGTTGTGGTGGGAAAGGCTTCCCTTGCTTTTATTGCCCTGCCACAAGCAGCTGTCCCCAGCTTGTGCCCTCCGGACACAGTGACCTATAAGACCAGCAGGGCTGAGGGCCTCAGGGCTGCCCAGTCTGTGACTGAGCGGCATACCCATGCGCCACACTGACGTTCATGTCATTGGGAGTGTCCCTTCCTCACCTCACCTCGTTGCAGGAAGGGCCCCTGGCTTATGCAGAGGGCCCCAAGGGTTACTGGAGATTTTTCTGCAGCAACCAGGCCCTCTCTTGTGGCTGTGGACAGACACACCAGCATCTTTTGTGGCATGAACAGGCTGTGCAGAACAGGCATGTGGCTTTCCACACCATGGGAAGCACTGGCAGAATCGCATGCCCCAGGCACGGGCAGGCTGAGGAGGAGCCCAGCCCTTCTGGAGCAGAGCTGTGGCTGAGTGCATCCAGGCCGCCCCCTCCGGTGCCCCTGCGCCCTCCCACCCGAACTCCCCAGGCCCAGTGCCTGTGATGTGTGAGCCATCAGCAGCTCTCAGTGTCTCTCATGAGTTTGCCTAGCTCCCTTTCAGAAACACAAATGAGTTGGAAGGGCCCTGAGGCCATGGGCAACATTGCACTGTAAACTTTTCTGAATGTTTTAACATGGTGTCTTTTACATTGTATTTTGAATGTGCTTTGTGTACTGCCCAGAGTGTTTTGGCTGTACAGAAATTAAATAAATAACCCCTGTTCAGTGCAGGCCCCAGTTAACGTGTCTCCGATGGAGGGCTGTCCAGCCACCCCCCCGAATGCTTCTAGGGTGGGAGAGCCCATGACCTCCCGAGGTCACTCTGTGGTCATTCTGTCTCAAGGCCATCCTGCCAAGATCTGGGCCACAGCATGGGGAAGAGGCTCCCGGCTGCTTGTGGGGAAGGCTGGGCGTTGCAGTGCATCCCTGGGCACCAGACTGGGCAAGAGCTGATGAAGAAGCCCTTTGCCCAAACCCTCCAGTGTGGCAAACAGGCTTCCAGCGGCCCGAAAAGTGGCACTTCGATGCAGATGCTCACAGGCAATGGAACACCTGGAGCAGAGCTGAGCACATCCCAGCTCCAAATCTTGTTACTCAAAACCTACCCTCGTGAACTCTGTCTCAGCCATCTTCTTATGAGCGCATAGTTGGAAACAATGGCTTTAAAATGCCATCCTCTGCTTTGTGTCTGCGTTTTTTGGGTCCAAGTTCTGCGTCCTGCTTTTTCTGCCAGCGCCTCTTTTATGAAACTCATGCCTGCTTCTGACCAGCTGAAAATTGGCTGCTGGTCGGCACTGTGAGAGAGGCGGGTGCGAGCCAGGCCAGCGATCCGGCCCGAGCAGAGCCCATGCAAACAGCTCAGGAGCAGCTAATCGAGCTGGGACCTCGCTACTTCATGGGACAGTTGGTGAAACCAGGAAACACACACACACCCCCTACATGGAGAAAGCCAGCTGCTGCAGGAAGGGGCTGCAAGCTAGAAGCCTCTCTGCCCCACTCTCGTTTGTGCACACCGAAGGGGGGAGGGGGTGCCCCCCCCCACGGGTCCCTTGGGCCTCCCACACATGGCCTGGGTCACGTGTGCTGAAGCCGGGCCCGAAGGGTCTGCACGTGGCCGGGTCTCAGCCCCCCTCTGCCCAGTGTCCCGCAGTGCTCACACGGAGCTGCACGCCTGCCATGCATCGAGGAGGAGCCCCCCGTGAGCCCCCTGCCTCACGGGCCGTTCCTGAGAGTGGGCTTCTTGCTGGGGTGGGGGGACGCTGGCAGCACATGTGCCTCTTTTTGGCGAGCTTGGACTGAAGTGCGTGGGTGGGAAGCAGGCAGCCCGGGACTGAGCCCTATTTGGGGGGGGGGGCAGTTGGTGCCCCTCCCTGTCCAGCAGCACCAACCGCCAACCCGCTCTTTGCCCGCAGGAGCCTGCATGGCCAAGTGGACCCCGGAGAATGCCGTGCGGAGGCTGCAGGCGGAGCTGGACGGCGTGGAGGCCAACGTGGAGGTGGGTCCAGCCGCTTGCCGTGTGGCCTCTTCCCCTCGTGAGACACGAAGAGCAGCACCGAGGGAAGCAGCGGCTGGGGGCCATGGAGATGGCTCCCAGGAGCCCCCCCAGGGCAGCCCACCTGCTCCCCCCCGGGCCCAGGGGCTCATTGCCAACAGGCTCTCCGAGGGGGGCAGGGGGCAACCGGCAGAGCAGCTGAGACAGGACTTGCTGCAGGACCCGCCAGAGCTGGCGCCGGACAAGCGCTTGCCCAGCTGACCAGCCCAAGCAGGCGAGCGCACGGTGGGATTGGTGAGGAGGGGGCGCTGCCAGGCCCTTCCCTCCCCCCCAGCTGGGTGCCCACCCCACGTGTCTGCTGCCACCGCCCTGCACACTGCTCAGCTGCCTCAGGCTCTGGCTGCAGCTCCCCTTCCGGGCTTGAGGTCTGCGCGGTGTCGCCAGACAGCTGATGCGTTCGCCGAGCGGCATTATTTATTTATTTAACAGATTTAACGAAAGAACTCCGACTTTGAGCAGGGTGGGCTGCTCATGGCCTCCAGGCGCTTTGGCCTGGAAGGCCGTCAGTTGCCCACGCTGTTTCACCCAGCTGGCTCCAGTGCTGCTCCAGGCCTGGTGCCCCCGCCATGCACAGGCACAAGGGGAGCTGCAGCGCTGACGGCCATGCCTCTGCCCCACCCCAGGGCAAGGCCTTTGCACTGCGACTGCCAAGCTACCCCATGGCAAAGCCACAAGGCCGCAGGCTCTCCGGCTGCCCCACAGCAGAGCCCTGGCACTGTAGCCACCCAGCACCCTCCAGAGATGTAGTACTATAGCTCCCATGATCCCCAGCTGGTGTGGCCTATGTTCAAGGGCAACAGGAGATGTAGTCCAAGCATCCGCAAGGCATCAGGCTGAGCAAGGCGGCTCCGCGTAGCAACCACGGGAAGCCACTGGCTGGCAGCCTTCGGAGCAGGAGCTGCTCTTCACTGGTGCCAAGGCAGATCTGGATGCCCAAGTGAGCCGGACTTGCCCAGAGGGGCCCATGGCGACGAGAGCATCTGCTAGCAATCACATCTGTTCCCATAGAGGCTCACCAATGCATTCACCCTTGGAAAAATGCTAAGTGCACGCTTCTTAAAATACAGGCATTTAGGCCTCACTTTGCAGGGGTCCCTCTTCAGAGTGCGTTTGAAAGACGTGTCTTTCCTGTTTGACCAAAACAGAAACAAAGGCAGAACTGAGGCGCAGAAGCGTCAGATGCTCAGGGAATCCAGCCGCCCCCTCCCCTGTGTTGCGTGTCACCACGTCCCGGCAGGGGGCAGTGGGAGGCCAGGAGGGGTAGACGAGCGTGGGTGTCCGGCTGCTGCTCACCTTTCACTCTCCCACCCCGCATCCTCAGGACCAGATGGCACAGCTCCTGTGCTGGGACCTGCCCGTCGAGACTTTCGTGGAGTCCTTCCAGCACAGCAGGGTGCTCTCCCACCTCCGCCGCACCCAGCTGGAAAAGCTGCAGGAAATCCTCAAGCTGGAGAAGGAGAAGGCCCCCGAGAAGCCGAGCCCAGGCAGCGAAGAGCCGCCGGCCACCTTCCTGGGGCCGCCTCCCGCCCCGCCGGCCCCGTCCCCGGCCGCGCCGGCACAGAACGGCCCACTGGCTCCCAAGGTCTTCCAGCTCCGTCTGGCGCCAGCGTTCCTGATCCCCTCAGAGGCCATGCTGCCCATTCCTGTGGCGGCAGCCCCCCAGAAGTGCCGCCTGCCCGCCATGGCGCCCCCGCACCCTACAGCGCCCTTTGTGAGCAAACCCCTGAGCCTCATCGGACACTTCCACCTGCCGCAAGCCCACCTGCCGCACCAGCACAAGAAGAAGGAGCCGCCCCACCGGTAGCCGCCCGGGCCCCGGCGGGACCTTTTGACCAGAGCCTCTGACACTGGCGAAGGCGTGTGCGGCCAGCCCACCACCGACTCTGCTCCCCCGGACTTGCTGGGCGCTCAGGGGCAGGGTGGGGCACAGATCTGGCTGCCCTGCCCGTTTCATCCGATTCTGGCCCATCGCCACCCACCGTCCCCCTTGCTAGCCCGGCAGGCTGGGCTAGAAAATGCTCCTGTAAGTATCAGTGACAGAGCCTGGGTGTGTGTGGGGGAGGGCGGTGGGGGCGGGTTCGGACCCTCTTTCCAAGCTGAGGACCAAGGGAAGCCTGCTAGTCCTCACCTCCACTGCTTCCATCCTGGAAGCCCACGGCCGTCCTGATCACAGCCCCCTTCGAGACAGAGCGCTTCGGAAAGCACCCCTCACAGGCTGCCAGCCACCCTCTGGATGCTGGATCTTCCCCCACCAGGCAGCCGCTCCTGCAGCCCACCCCAGCCCTGGGCAGACTGCAAACTGAGCTCCCCGTAGCACAAGTGACTCCATTTTGATCGCAAGCAGAAAGGCAGCAGAGAAGAGCAGCGCATCTTTGGCAGGGAGGGTGGGGTTGGAAGGAACAGCTCAGCACCCCCCTCGGCCACTTGGTCTGCTAAGGGTGGGGGGGCCGGGTGGGGTGGCAGTGGGAGGGGCTGCGGCTTGGGCGGGGGGTTCAGTTGGAAAGCACACAGGGTAGAACTTTTGAGCCCAAAGTTTCGCCACAGCTAGAGATGGGTTTTTATACCAGCATCGGCACACGGTCTTGACAGGGTATGCACCACGGGAAAGGACCCAGCCCGGCAGTCCCGGCGACGGACTCCCTCCTGGGAGGGAGCCGGCTCCTTGGGAGAGAGGCGGGCTGCACAGCAGAGAGGGGTGTTGTGGGGGGAGGTTTTTGAGCAAACTTTCACCTGGCTTGAATGTGCTTGTACAATTTCAACTATGAACGTTAGACAGGACAGGACAGAAAAGCGATCTTCTCCTAATGCTTGCTCCCTCCCGGCCACGAGGGACACGCCTGGACGGAGGAGGTAGGAGGGGTGGGCAATCCAGCCCAGAGCTGCCAAGGTGAAGTACCAGGGTAGTGCCGTGCACTTGTCCCGATGCCGCTGGCCGGCCCAGCCTTGGAGAGGCATCCGGAGAAGCCCTTTCTGTACGGAAGGCAATCGGCATGGCTCACCCCACACAGTTCACCTGCCCACTCCCTGCATGGTGCTCTCCCACCAGCCACCCCTCCACCCAGGGAACAGGCCTCTGCCCTGCAAAGAAGCCACCAGGCTCTTACAAGAGGCCAGGGGAGAAACTCTGGCGGCCTTTAGGGTTTTTCTCAGTTAATTCCTCTGTAAAATGTAACTTACAAACCAGAATCCAGAGCTCAAAATTGTGCATTGCACTGTCGACTGCATGCAGCGACCTCAGCCCCTGGGTGCTGCCCTTCCCCACCTGGGAGCTCCCTACTGTGCCCGGCTGCAGCGCCCCGAGTCAGCAGTCCCACACAGCGGAAGGCCCCAGCGTGGGGAGGGCCTCCGGGGCGGGCTGAGGCCCAGCCTGGCAGGTTGTGACCCGCTGTCTGGGCAGGTGAAGGCCGCACGGTGGGGGGCTTGCTTGCCCTCAGCCCACTCACCCAGCGGGCGGGCGCTGCCTTCCTTCATGAGGCCAGGCAGCCGTGAGATGGCACCATGAGGCCATCTGTGGGCAGCAGCCGAGTGCCGGGAGGGGGAGGCACCTCTGCAAACCCACGGCCCCATTGAAGCGCCCCCTCCCCAGAAAGGTGAGGCCGAGTTCCAGCTCGTTCCAGTCCCCGCTGGGAGCTTTCCTGCCTGTGGCTACTTTAATGGGGATGGAAAGGCGAGTCCCAGTGGCACAGGCGGAATGCGAGGGGATTCAATGCTGGGGCAGAGGGGCCAGAACCTGGGCGGGCACGCCCACTCGGCCCATGCCCAGAGGCCTCGCTCGTGGCCCAGAGCTAAAAGCTGGCTCCAGATGGAGCCCCCAGGCAGCCCTGCCTAGCCCCCAGTGCCAGAGTGGTGCTGATCCCACCGTGAGGTGGTCCCGCTCCGCCCTCCCCTTGGGAGGCCCGCACAATAGCCTTTGGCCTCCTGCATCCTGACTGTGCCGGGGCAGAGCGGGCAGAGGTGCCCTTTTGGGTGACGGGAATCAGCCCCCCCCCCCCGCCCCAGCACGATGCTGAGGAGCTCGGGGGAAATGCTGCCCCAGCTCCCAGCAACCTGCAAAAGCAAGAACTCCCTCAGTGTCTGAAGGTGAACTTTCTGCTTCTTCAAGGTTCAGCTCTAGCCAAGGACTGCAGGGGCCAGCCAGGCCTGCTGGGGTCCCGGAGCGGTCTTCCCGGGGGCCCCAGGGCCAGGACCCCTTCCCTGGGCTCTGGCGTCTGTGCTACCTCCCCTCCATTCTAAGGGTTGAAATCCTGCCCTGAAAGATTTTGGCTGGCTTTGTGCCATTCTTGGCCCACTGCTGCTTTTAGTCCCACCTGCTGGGGGACCCCCCGCCCCAGAGCGCCTCCCGAATGGGATTCAGCCCTTCTGTGACCCACGCTTGCCCGGGAGGCGGTTTCACTGGAAACCATAAGACTCGCAGTTGGGGGCCGCTGCCGGGGCTCCTGTGCAAGGCTTGGGAGGGCCAGGTTCTTGCTTGCACTGAGCAGCCTGGGGGCCGTCACGGACTCTGAGCCTGGCCTGCCTCCCGGGGTGGTTGCCGTGAGGGTTAAATGGCAGAGAAAGAAGAGGATTGTATGAACCTCCATGGCTTCCAGGGTATAGCTCAGAAATAAATATGGTAATAAAGGGCTGCCCTGCTCAAGAATATTGGTTTATGAATTACAAAATAATTTCCCCTGGAAAAATTAAGTAGGTTTTTGAAGTACTTGCAAATTTTAATGTTTGAACACGTTTTCCTGAAGGGTGCAAGAGCCCTGCTGGATCCTTCAGATATAAGGTCAGTCGTGGTCCAGCAGCCAGGCAGAGGCCTCTGGAAACATGCCACAGGATGGCCGCATCCATTGGCCATTTGCTTCCCAGTAAGTGGGAAGGTGCACTGCCTCTAAACTGACAGTTCTGTTTTTAAAGTTTTGCAGCTAATAATCAGCAACAGACAGCTCGGTCACAAGCTTCTCTCCATCCTTTGTGGCTTGGAAATAGTGGGCAGGCAGGGAGGGTGAGACGTTAGGAGAATTTCAGGCTAAGGTAATTGACAAGGACATTCAGCTTACTAAAATTTTGCTTGAAAATTTCCTACTTTGTTTCCACTCCCAAGGAAAAGAAAAGGAACAAAAAGTCCATTGCTCAATTGTATGTCAATTCATTTCTGTGCATGCAAATTTAAAGTTGCTAGCTTTCCAGCGGTGACAATGAGTTGTTTTTATTTTATTTTTGATGGCTAGGGTTTTTTTTTAATGAAAAGAGTCTATGATAACTTGGTTTGAAATTTGGCAGATGCCTGCACCCAGCATTCTTTTTGGGGGTGGGAGTAGGTCCCTACTGACAAGAAGCACCGCCACCTCCCCGCCAGAAGACCCGTTTCCCAAGCAAGCTGAGAGGCTGCGCTGTTGGAATGTAAATCTGCCCTTTCCGTTTTGTCTGCAAGAGTTAAGGGACTTGATGGGGGGCGGGGGGCCGTTTCCAGATGACCTCCCCACCTCTGAAGCAGTGACTGGATCCCTCCTTGTTCCACAACGCACAAGCCAGGATTCTTCTTTTGGACTCGCTGCCAAACGTAGACACACGGGGAGATGGGCCCTTCCAGAACGATGGCCGTTCCCACAGTGCCCCTGGTAGACCTCATTCTGTCTTCGTGAACATCCTTTTCCATGTAACATTTTTGAAAACTTAACTGTGGAAGCATAAGTGTGGAATATATCTATATATCTATATATCTACATATAGATATGTATAGATATAGAATTCTTTGGAATAAATTTAAGTGATACATTTCTGTATGTGGCATTTTCAAAAATGGACTTAATCATTCTTCTGACTGGACCAAAGAGGATATAATTCTTGCATTATTGTTTTTTTGTTTCTGTTTGCTCCAAATCCTCACCTGCCTTTCAGGACACAATCCTTCGCGTGTTGAAATAGAATAAAGTCCCACCTCTCCCAGAATCCCCCAACCAGCTGTGTCTGCTGGTGCCGGCAAGGAGCCACGGGGCTTTTGCAAGAGGCCTAGAACTGTGTCCCAGCGGGGCTTTCCCCGGGTGGCTGTGCCGGGTGACCCTCTTGTCAGTCTGGCCCTCTCTGGAGTGCTGGGTGACAACACCCACCCACATGCCCGCCCGCCAGCCGGTGTACTAAGGGCCAGGGGTGATGGGTATTGTAGCTGTGATCTCGTGGAGAGCGGGCTCTTTAGAAAGGCTGCATTCATTCTGGAGCCATCCACCTGCAGCCTGCTAGGCTGCGCTGCCTTTGCCAGCATGAGCCTGCCAGCTCGCATCTTATCTGCGGCAGCAGCACCAGGCGCATCCACGACACTCGACAGAGGCTAGGAACGAAACAAAGAGGTCTCTGCAGTGAGCCACTTACCAGTGGGATGCATTTCAAGGTGCAGCACCCTGTCATTGGGCTCAGAGTGGGTCACAGGATCACGGACTCTCGGGCCACACCACAAGCAAAGCTGTTATGCTGCCACCCTCGCATTTTCCACTTCATTTTGAAATAATATTCTGGAGGTGTTCTTGAGCCATCCTTCTTGCTGACATCTGCAGCGATTCTCAGAGAAGATGTTTGAGCTGAAAAAAGAGGATGAGCAAGCATTTCGGATTTTACCATGCTTTTCTGATACACATGCACAAAATGTGAGCAGCTTGCACATGCTCAGAGGCACTCACTGGGGGAAAAGTCTCCTTATATCCTGAGAGACACTTTGATATGTTTTCCTCTCCTTTAATTATGCACCTGACTGTGGAAGGCACTCTGTACATGCTCACAGCATAGGAAAATGAGCTAAAGTTTGGAAGCAACTGTTGATACCTTCACTCTTCGGTTAGGTTCTGGGGCTGCCCCCTCCCAATCTGAGTCGGTCTGCAAAGACCATCACAGCAAGACATGCCGACCCTTTAGCAATGCTGCTTCTGCTGGCTACAGGCCCAGGGGGATGGGGGTGTTCAGAAATATTCCAAGTGCAGAAAGGCAGTCGTGTGATGCTGACTGCCACTTCTGCGGGTAACGTGGAAGGCCAGGCCATGTGCTACGGAAGCATTCAAAACTGGGACAGGAAGACTGCCTGAAGGCCTCGTTGGAGGAATTTAAGCACGTTTGGACAGCCACTGCTGTGTCCTGCAGGGTAGCATTTGAGATGGCTTCGAGGTGTAATTCTGTGGTTCCGTCGATTATGGAACATGGCCCAAGAGTTGGGGAGGGAGGAAGCGAGGTTAGCCATGGAAATAGATTCTGGAAAGGACTGTTGGAAGAAACGAAGGTGGAAGGAGACAAGAGGGACCTACACAAAATGCCCGGGAGTCAGGGCTCTGCAAGCTTGTAGAAATCTTTGGCTGCTGGCTGAGTTGCCATTTCCTAAATTGCTTGCCAAGCTATCCAGAGTTCTTCCTTAGTGACCAGGAGTCAAAAGGCAACTACACCTGTTCCATTGTATGTGACAATGTCGGATGCAACAAGCTCAACACCACGCTATGCCGCATTCACCCAGGGCACACACACAAGCTGAGGAAGCGGAGAGAAGGCCGGCAGCACCAGCCTGAGCTTCCTGCAAACCTCAGAGGAGCAGCTGGGGAGGGCTCCCTTGGCAGAGCCAGCGGTGCTGTTTGGGGGAAGCACCAGACAAAATATGGCAGGCAGTGCTCTAAATGTCAGACAAAGGCCTGCCTGCTTCTGAGAGAGAGAGACAGATTGCTATCAAAACATGAAATGCATGTTTAACAAGCAACTGGAGGAAACCAGAAACCAACTGAAACTACAAGAAAACATAAACTTCAAAGATGAAGGTGCTTCAAAGGAACAATTCTACCCATAAATACAAATAGGTACACAGCCTATCAATTTATCATATTTTTAGGATGCCCTTAACCCATCCAGGCAATTTTTACAATTCCCATAGCAAAGACATCACTTCCCAAAGAAGAAATTGTTGCTTAAAGTTCAATGGACCTTGGGAAATCTGACGTTTGAAACCAGTTTGGAGAAAGAATTCCCAAATTTGACCCAGCTTCTCCACCTTGTTTGCTGCTGCTGCTGCTCCTGGAAGGCCTGGGCCTTCATATCTGTGGTATCCTTCTGACTGGGCTTCTGGCAACAATATTCCTTAAAAACAAAGACCTGGTTAACTCCTCTCTCAATATTTGCTTGTCAGAGTTTACCCCTTGAGCTCTATCCACTCGATTTCATGTTTTCTTGATATATCGGGGTCATCTATTCGGGGGATGGAATGGGGCTGCAAAGGAGCCATCCATGTCTCTTTCCCACAATAATGTGGAAGGATGCCAGCATGCAGGCGCAGGGACACTGTTCCTGGGCTGGAGCTTGGCCATTTTATTTTTTCATTCAGAGTGTTTCTATCCCGTCCTGCACCAGCCATGATGAATGAGTGCCCTGCAGAGGCGCCGGATCACCCTGTTCTCCATTTGCAGGTGGCATGGCCAGCGCCTCTGGAAGGCATCAGCTGGGAACCACTGAGCAGAGCATGCAGGTCCTGCCTGGGCCATTGCCAGGCTGCCCGGCTGCTCCACCCTTCAGTCACTGGGCCTGATACCCAGGCAGGGTCAGCCAGAAGCTTTTTGTGATGTGACGGCCAGGCCAGACCCTTCCCCTCCCATGCAGAAAGGTTGACCAGACCGACCTTTGAATCATGCTGTCTCCCACCCCTCCCAGAGCAGCAGGCCAGCCTGGGGGCTCAGTGCAGCCCTCCAACTCCGAGCTTCATGTCCCTCCCTCGGCCTCTTGGGAGAGGCAGCCAGCAGCCTTCAGCCCTCCCAAGCCTCTGGGAAGATTTCGCAAGTTCATGCAAAACCCCAAGCCTGTGCAGATCAGATGGGGCCCGAAGGTTCCCCATCCTGACCTACAGCTTGAAGGGGGTGGTTCTGCTTACACCTGCAGGTGTGTTGCACGCAGCAACTTGAGGGCGCACGATCTGCAGTAGTCACAGCCGCAAGCAGCACACAGGCTGCCTTGCAGAGTCGGCATGGTGGACCACTCCTTGACATCGGGTTGATAGCAATCCAAGCAGCCTTTCCCAACTTGCAGCTGTGTGGACTACAGATCCCAACACTCCAACTGCTAGCTCGGATTGATGGGAAATATAGTCCCAACAGGCAGAGGGCACCAGCTCAGGGAAGGCAGCCTCGGAGCACCGAGCTGCACATGCGAGGTCCCATGCGAGGAGAACCCCACGGACGGGGCAGGGGTGCTGGCCAGGAGCCACAGCTCAGCCCTGTTCCTTGTTCATTCCCGAGCAGCCTCCCTCAGCTTGGCCGGGGCCAGAGGAGCTGCAGCCCCACATCTGTCAAGCCAGAGTGCCCTGCCGCCGCCCTGCTCCCCGGGCGTCAAGTGGTCCAGAGCATTCTTGGACTGGAAAAGGGACCCACAAGCACTGCCCGCTCTCATGGGGGTGGGGCGGCTCTTGTCCCTCTGCACCAAAATTCAGCCTCCCCTGGATTCCCCAGCTTTTCCCACATCAGAACTGAGGCTCGGCTTGCTGGAGTTGGCTAGTCCCATCCTCAGATGCCTCCAGGGACAAGTTGTTTTGCTCATGGACTGGCTCCTCAGCAACTGCTGCTGGGAAGAGGGGCATTTTCGCCTCCCCCCAGCTGCTCAGATTGAGAGGGAGAGAGATCTGCTTCTCATTTGCCAGTGGGTAGCCCATGGTTACAAGCAGCCGCCGCTGTCTCTGGGATGCCAGCCGGGCTCTGTGATTGGTGGAAAGGACCAGCCAGGCTCTCCATCTTGCTGATGGGCCACCCGTTGCCTTGGCAACAGCAGCATCCAGATCTTCCTGAAAGACGCAAGGGAGGGAGAAACATCTCGCCCTTCTGCAGCCCACCCAGCAAGCCCTGGCGACTGCAACAACGTTTTGCCCAATCAAGGGCCAGGCAAACGAGGAGCATGAGTCAAGATCCCCAGGGGTGGCACAGGGAACAACCAGGGCTCTGTAGCATCGCAAGGCATCTCCTGGTGAACTCTCAGATCAGGAAATATGAAACAGCTGGGAGGTGGGAGCCGGGGCAGATGGACGAAACACACTGGACCAGTAAGGCTAGAGAAGGTTCTCGTGTGGGACCGTTTGCCTCTCTGTGGCAGGGCTTAAATGAGTCGGGGCTTGTTGATCAGAGCATATCTGAGCACACTCAAAGGGCTTCCCCCCCTTATGAGCACACCAGCCAAAATTAGTGACAGATTCAAAACCAACTCTTGGTTAATGCGCCTGAGGTGCATCCATAGGTAACTAAGGGTGGCAGAATCAGCCACAGTGTGTACCACAGGAGAGACTTGCAGATGGCTCAAGCAAGAATCAGGCCACATAATACAAACTGCTAAGGAGGGTTTAGAACCTGCACAGGGACAGCTGCCCTTTCAACTTTTGGGACTTCTCTGCCTTTTGGAGCCAAAGCTCATTTGTTTTTAGGAATTTGAATTTGCTAATGATTTTAAAGAACCATCTGGACTCTTATTTTAGGAACAATCCTATGGTTGAAATAGAAGCGGAAACCTCAAAGCTGAAAACGGAGATGGAGAAGAAAGCTCTTTTGCACAGCTTAAGACCCAGTCCTGGAGAACAGCAGGAATTGTGTCCTGCAGATAAAAGGCAAAATTGGAAATGCAGCAGCCTGCTAGGCTGCAAAATATTTATTCAGGGAGAGTTCATTAACATTCTCAACACCTCCTTTGTTGTGGCCGCTGCTGCTTTGTTTCCGTGCCTTTTGATGCTTTGTCCTCTAATGATCCCACCACCTCCCTGGCTGGCTCTCTGTGTCAGCCAGGCTGTGAGGGCGCTTCTTCCCTCTCAGCAGTCCACCAATGAGAGTTCCCTGAATTTAGCTAGGCAGCTTACCAGTGTCCTTTTTGAGCACAAACCGAAGCCAGGTTTCCAGCGCAAGGGCTCCCTCTGCAGCACCAGTCAGAAAAGGCAACCTGGCGCTTGAAAACAAAGAATTTGACCTAAGTGTGGTGCTGTGCTGGAAACTGTGTGTGTGTGTCTGTGCGTGTGTGTGTGTTTGGGGCAGGGGTCCTTCTCCCCTCCTGTCCTCCTCTCCTTCCTGGCTTCAACTTTTGAAGAAATTATAGGAGTGGTAAGCAAGGCAACTGCTCTGTTCTTTCCAGCTCCTTTGAAAACTTGCCTATTATGCAAAACTTGCTGAATCACCCCTCCTGCACCATCATCAGCCACAATGTTCACCCATGTAATCGTAATTGCTCCAAACTCACCCTTTCTGATCCTGTTCCCCAACTTGACATTCTAAATAATCCTTCAGGAATAGCTGAGGTTTGCATTCTTTCCCTGATCACAGTGGAAATGCTGGCATGTTCACAGTTAGACAACCTGCAGCCTAATGTTATACAGACAGGAGAAAACCCAGAGGAGGAGGATGGGTGGGAAAACAAAGATGGCAGAGGGTAAGGCCCACTGTAAACCATCAGTTCAGGAAAAGAAAACAGCTGGGAAAAGTCAAAATGGCTGGGGCAGTGCAAAGGAAGACAACGAAATGTTCCAGAAGTGACCAGTTCAGACTTCTGACAATAGCATCTGACCCTCCTCAAGCAGTCAGCTGGACAAGGAGGAAGAGGAGTGTATAAGAGAAAGGGCAGGGAGAAAGAAAAAGAAGTGGCCTCATTCTCTCTTAGTTCTTTCCCAATCCATCTTCCCACCCCATCCCCACCATGCAGCCGGACAGACAAAAAACATACCCCCTCGGGGGCAGGCAGAAACAGTTCCCTCATCCATGAATTATATTCATCCCAAACAACACCCCCCCCCCACAAACACCACACAGTCGAAGACAAAAGATTCATAAGCAATACTTCAAAGGGCCAAAAGACAGTTCCATCCTCATTTTTGGTGCCTTTATGCATCAAAATAAAGTTCACACATATTATCTGCCAGTCTGGATATACAGGCCACATCATCCTCCCCGCTTTGCATCCCAGACTGCAAGACCTGAGAAAGTGCTAGTGTAGCCTGCCCTTGTGGGTGCCAAGCACAGGCTGTTCCCACAACAGAACTACTAGATGCCACCACAAATATTTATTTATTTATTTGGAAATTTATAGGCCGCCCCTTGCCACAAGCCTCGGGGCGGCTCACAACCAAATAGTACAGATGAAATGTCTCCTCTTGTCTGATACCTGGAAAGACATATTTTCAAAAAACTGAAAAATTTGCTGACAGTGTTCAAGATCTGTTCCTGCTGCCTCTGTGCAGAAAACCCCCCATAACAGCGCAAATGAGCCCTGACAAAGGCAGCAAACCCCACTTCTACAAGCAGAAAGGAAACCTGAAATCCTCCCCTCCTGTCATGCAAAGAGAATAGGAGAAGCTCAAGCCACCACAGGTATTTCCTTCAAAGATACAAGTAGGTAGCTGATCCAGACAAAACAGGTGAGGCAAGTGAATCCTACCCAGCCATAACTGGATGGCAGGATTAGGGAATCTGAGGCAAAGTGAAACCAGTTTTTAAGTGTCATCAAGTTCTGGCCATTTGCTTCCCACAGCTGTGCCGACAACACTCCAAATCTTTCCGAAGGTCTGTGTTTTGCCTTCTGTGCTACTGACAACCAGAGAGAAAGCTTGTGGGGCAGTGAAGAGCCCCTAAGTCTGCGATCCCTAGAAGGTCAGAATGGCCTTTCCTGAGAGAAATCTCCTACCCTTCCAAGTCCAGCTGCTGTCAAGTGCTCTTCAGAGAAAAGAGAGTGGCTTGTCAGCACTGCTGGTTGGTGAGGGGGAGGCTTCCCATGGGCCAAGTGCAAGTTGAGCGACAAGCCAGCGTTCCTTCCTCTCGCTCACTTCAAGCTGAACATTAGGATCACAATTGTAAAGAAGATGAGGGATCCTACAAAGTCCTCAGTCAGCCACCGCTTGTTTATCTCTGCCTTGTCCTTCTCTCTGTTTTGCCGCCTCTCCCGGAGGATGCGCTCCCGCTGCAGCTGTTCACCGTAGTGGGCCCGGTAGAATTTATCGAAGTCGAAGACGGGATGGCCAGGTGGGCGGCCCACGGTGAACGCCTGGGTCCTCCGCGAAGCAGACGACGCGACTCCGGCCGCCCCTGCTGGGGCCGCAGCCCCCTCCTTACCGGAGGGCTTGCTGGCCGTGCGCAGGTCCCCCCGGGAGAGGAGGCCGCGGTCATATTTCTTGCGCAGGCCCACGCTGCCCAGCACCAGGTAGGCCTCGTTGATGCGAGTGAACCGCTCGGCCGCCTCCTCGCTGCCGGCGTTGCGGTCTGGGTGGTAGAGGAAGGACTGCTTGTAGTAGGCCGTCTTAATCTGGACCTGCGTGGCGCCCGGCGACACACCCAGCAGCTCATAGAGGCCCCGCGGCGAGTCCCGGCCGCCTCCGCCTTCACCCGCCGCGCCGCCCTGGCCGGGGCCTGCGCGCCCTCGGGTGCCCAAGGGCAGCGCCGCCCCAGGGCTGGCGCAGCCTGCACAGAGCGCCGGGAGCAGCGCCGCGCCCCTCAGGCCCGCCGGAGACATGGGCGGCGGCCCGGCGGCCCCTCAGCGGCCCGCGGCGGCGGCACCAACCTGCGCCCTGACCTCCGCCATCTTCGGTTCCCGCAGCGGCCAGCCTGCCGGCCGGCGAACCACCTTCCTGCAAGCAGCCAATGGGAATGCGCTCTAGGGCAGGAAGGAGGCGGGACCTAGGCGGCGGTTGGCGGACGCCTGATGGACCTGAGGCTTAGCCAGTGGCACGGGAGCGTCGGAGGGGTGGGCGTCGCGTGCTTCGCTGACGTCCAACGGAGGCTGCGTTGGAACGGCGCGCGCCGCGGCCAAACGGAGGCAAGGCCCGCAAGGGCGCCGTCCTGCTGCAGTGACGCTTAGGCACCCGATTGGCGAGCTCTGCGGGCGGTTCCCCCGACGCTGGCCAATAGGGAGAGCGGGGTGGTGTGCGCCGTCCGGGAAGGGGCTCGGGAGCTGGGTGCGTGGCCGCCCTCCGCGCGGAGGCAGTGAGTCGAGCCGCCGCCCAGGGGGGCCCTGCAGGGGCTGCTTGGCTCTTCCTCCGGTCGCCCTTCACCGCAGGGCCCATGTGGCCGAGGGACGATGGGAGCGGGGGTCTACGCGCTGCCCATCTCGTCACCGCGGGGCCTCGAATGGCGGCAGGGCATCTCAAGCCTCTGGAGGGAAGATGAGTGGCAGGGGATGCCGGAGCGCAGTGCGGGGCTCCTGCACAGGAATGCGCCTCAGTCCCGCTTATGACGGTGCTTCTGTCAAGCCTGGGACCCTTTTTATTATTGGCTAGAGAAACGGGACCTGGTTTAGATTTAAATATGTTTTTAAGCTATCATAAATGGACTGTGGAATGTTAAAAAATATGAGAGGGGGGCTGACCCAGTACATCTGATGTATTTGATGATTGATGTTTTTTAGTGTTAGTTTAAAATTTTAATAAACAGTTATTACAAAAAATAATAATCCAGGTTATGACGGTGTTTACATGTTTTGACAAAATTGTGAAGAAGTGGGAACAAAGAAGTTACTGAATTTTGTGTTCACAGTTGGGAATGATGTTACTGTTTCCATTTTTTCCTAATTGCTCAATTTATATTTGAATGTTAAGCATGTTAAGTCAAAAGCTTATTTTTGGGTTCAGTTTGTTCATCTGCAGTACTGTATGTGGTTCAAAAATTAGAAAACTGACTTTTCCATTTTCAGATGTGGTATTACTTTTGTACGGGGTGTGAACATAAATCAAGCATTTTCTAGGGTCATGTGGCATAGAAAAGGTTGGGAATTACTGTTATAATGGAAAGTTGTCACAATAAGTCTCAGCTTTAGCTGTGCCTCCAACATACCATGTTGCCCAGTAGGCTGCAGTGCAGGACTGTCGCCGCTTTTCTCCCTCCTCTTTCCCTTCCTGCCAGGCACACTCATGAGGGAGAGCCATGGGCCTCTTAAGCTGGCAGGACAAAGGAATACAAATGTTCCACCCAGATTTCTGGAGAGAAGCTACTAAAATAAAGAAGGCAGATACTGTCAGATGTGAAGTTTCTTCATTGAATTCTGATGCTGGCCCACAGAACAGAGGATAAGGGGGCTTTTGGAATCCAGATCACAGAAAAGGCGGGACAGGGACAGGGAGTTTTGTTAACATCGAGGTAGATTGTGTCCACAGAGTTCCCTCCATCCATTTGGAAGTTACCCGGGTGGAGCTCAAAATGGTTTGGGGCCACCACTGGTCTGGTGAACTTGCAAGCAGGCTGTGCAAAAGCCTTCCCCAGCCTGGTACCTGTCTGGCTGGGAACGTGGGGACTGCAGCTGATGCGCCTGGTAGACACCAGGACTGGGAGAGCAGCTCTTCAGGGACAGCCATCCTGATGGTTCCACAGTTGGAACAAGGCAAAAGGGTGCGTTGTTCTGCATGGGACGCCCTTTCGCCATCAAGTCCACCTATCTCCTGTCCAATGTTCAGACACAGGCTCAGGGCGACCAAGTTGCCCATAGAACCCGGAGGGGGTTGGTGAAGTAGGCAAAGGGAGACAATCCAGCGCAGGGCAAAATCCTTCACTGCTACACAGGCATGGCTTGGGCAGGGTGGGCAAGAGGACAGGACGTGGCCTATGGATCTTGTGCTGGGGTGGCTGGAGAGTCGAGGGAAGCAGCAGAGGCAGAAGGCGTCCGGTGCTGAGAAGGGGCCGCTTCTTTGTCCAGCGGGCCCCAGGTTTCTGGGCAGCTCCGTCCCCCGAGGCTAGGAGGAGCCACTGTTGGGGGCAGCCCCCGTCACCGCCTGGGTGGCCTGTTCTGGGACATCTGCCGGATTGGTCAGGATCGAGGTGGAAATGCTGAGCTGGCGAAGAGAGCTCAGAACAGCTAGGGAAGCAAAAGAGGATGAGAGAGAGTCTAAAAAGCAGCCTCTTGGGCACGGGGCATGGAGGTGGGTCTTGCTAACTTCCCGAAAGAAACAGCCTTGCCCGGGTGGCACAGCGACCAGGCATCTCATTCACAGGCTAGAAGGAACAAAGCTCTCCCAGTCTGGAGAGAGCTGGCTGCCTGCGCTGAGCAGCATGTTCTGGGCCCTTCCGCTGGCATGGTCCCGCTGGGTCTTATGCAACAGCATGGGACCTCAGTCCTGCAAATCAAATCCAGCTCATGGGGGTCCCTCCCGGGCCGTCTGCAGTTTGCCACATGGCCCACCTGCTTCCTCTCATCCTCCCTTTCCCCCCAAATGCTCTTTGTTCAGTGGTTTCCAGGTATTGGGCAGGTTTTTCCCCATTCCGGAAAGTTGAAGTACCTCCCCTGAGGCTAAGTTACTTTTCGCCCTCACTCCGTCTGCCTTCCACCCAGCCCACCTCCAGAACGTGGCCTCCCAGACCTTCCCAAAAATGGAACTTGGCCCTCCGGTGGGAAGCAGCACTCTGTTTCAAAGGGGTGACCAAGGAGGGGTCCACTCAGATGGGCTGAGGCCAGAAGCATCTCTCCAGGCACCTGTGGCCCACCCACCTTGGGATGCAGCCCCTGAGAGCTTCTCCAAAGCTGACTGGCCATGGGTTGGAAGAGGGTCTACCCCCCGCTGTCCACCTGAGCCCAAGATGCACAAGGTGGGCATGTCGTGAGCAGAGCCGGCTGGTGCCGGAGGTCAGACTAGATGGCCCGGGAGGCCCCTTCTGACTTGCTCTGTTTCCCTGCTTCTAAGATTTCCTCGCTGTGCTGGAGACAAGGAGGGTCCCGGGCAAGTCCTCCCACAGTGCTGCTAGGGGTGAAAGACACAGGCCAATGACTCACCAGGTCGAAGTGCTGGGAGCGAGCAGCATTGGTCCAGCCAGGCCAGGGACGTCTCACCGAAGCTCTCCAGGCTGGCGGTGGACACCATCCCGTTGAAGGACTCAAAGAGGGGCCGCATGAGGATGCTGAACTGATGGAGCGGGGCGGTTAAGGGCCAACACCACGCTGCATGGCTGGGGGGCACGCTTAGGCCCTGAGGTGCCCCCACGCACACCAGCCTCTGTCCTGGTGGCCGTTCTGGCTTCCATGCCAAAACAGTGCTGCTTCCCGTGACCACAAGGGCCATGAACACGAGGAGTGGGGGACTCTGCACATTCCACGAGGAGGCGCACAAGGCACGCTCCTGCCCACGTCTCCAGAAAGGATACCACCCAGAACTTCCAATTCTGCAAGGTGCACGAGCGCACATACTCGTCGAACATGTCCCGCATCTGGTCGAAGCGCTGCCGTGTGATGGGGACCCCCGTGGCCGGCAGCTGCTGCTGGCACAGGCTGGGCGAGGGAGACAGCCGACGCACAGGGCTGAGCAGGGCTGTGGGGGTTGTCCAGCCCTGGCGTGGACCCTCACGCCCCGAGCTCCCCAGCGGGCTAGGCCCCTTTCTCCAGGTTCCGTCAGCCCCTGGTCATTCATGGCGGCCCGGCTTTTGAGCAGGACTTTTCCTGGCCTTTCCCCCCATCCCAAAGTGGCAGAAGTGCCTCCAAAATGGAGCGGATGGACAGCGGAGGCTTTCAGGACATGATGGGCATGTCCTGAGTGGAGCCGGCTGGGGCCAAGGAGACGGCCGGGAGGCCCCCTCTGGCTCCCGTTTCTGTTCCCAATTCTAGGCACATTTGGACAGAAGAAAGGCTGGGGCATGATGGGAGTTGCAGTCCTTTTCTCTGTCCGAGCTGGCAACAGATTGTGGTCTTTTTCCGTATTTTGGCTCCCCGCTTGCCTTTGGCCCCACCCACCCCTGAAATGCGCCCCAATGGGCTTTTCTCCAAAATGGAATCTGCCCCTCGGATTCTATTCTGCGCCCCGTGATCTCCCCAAGGCTTTGCCCAGGGCCAGCTCCGCTTTGCAGGACCCAACAGGTGGCCCTCCAGCCTCGAGGGGGGAGAGCGCCTGGCTCCTGAGGAAGCCCCCATGCCGAGCAGCCCCGCTGCAGTGCCCAGCCAGCACCCGCTTCTCTGCCGTGCCAGGTCCAGCTGCTTCCCTCTACACCTTCCCCACCCAGGGCCGCTCCCCAAAAGCCTCAGGCCACTGCGGCCCCCCACCCGTTCCCCTCCCGTGGGCCTGGCCCTACTTGATGGCGGCGTTCAGCTCCTCAATCTGGTCCCGCAGGCGCTGGGCCTCTTCCTGCAGGGCGGCCCGCTCTTGCTGCAGCTTGCAGATGTATTCGGACGTTTTCTGCAGCGTGGTGGCCTTGCTCACCTGTGTGGTGGAGGGTGGGAGGATGAGGCCGGGCCAGGCCGGAGGTCACCCGGGCAGCCAGGGGCCCTGCTCTGCAGAGGACAGTCCTCTGCTTGGGAGGGCAGGAGGGACAGTAATGTGAAGGTCTCCTGGTCCACAGGCTCAGCCTGGTGTAAAGGATCCCAGGGGAGCCAGGTGTCCCACATGATGAAGGACAGTCCTCCATTTTGCAGGACTGGCGGAGGACTATCCTCTACTGGAAGGTGTAGCTGTGCAGAGGGTTGTCCAATCCAAGCCTGGTTTAAGAAAAAGGAGCTATAGAGGGCCCGGTGTCCTCCTTCACACAGCTCTGTCCTCAGTCTTGCAGGGCATGCAGAGGTCTGTCCTTGGCGTGACGTCTTCCCCACCCTGAGCGCCCCGTCCAGCCTCGGACAGTCAGGTGGGGGAGATGAGGGGCAGGAAGGGGCTCACCCGGTCCCTGCAGGGAGCCATGGCTGCCCAGCCGGTCCCGGGTGCAGGCAGGTGCCGCACGCAGTGATCCTCTCTTTGGCGACTGCGGCTCCTCCGTGCCCCAGGCAGAACAGCTCGGGGAGCACTTTCGGGAGCACTTTCTGCCTCCCTGCCGGGGCCTGCTCCCATCCGTGGCTGCAGAAGCTGCCTCAGGGCCCCCCCCCCCCTACAATGCAACTCACCTTGAGGCTGGGCTGGGTGCTCAGAGTGCTCACCAAGCTGTGCAGGGTGTCGAAGCCCAGCTTGATGTTGAAGCGGCGCTTCTGCTCAGCCGAGATGTGTGTGATGCGGCGGCTCTCCACCTGCAAGAGGGAGGGAAGGCCCTGCAGGAGCCCTGCCTGAAATCGGGCGCACCCACAGGCGGCCCGGAGGCACTGGAGCAACAGGGCCCCAGAGACCCCCAGAGGACAGTGGGGCAAGAGCCGGGGCCCCTGCCCCAGGTGAGCGCCAGGTGCAGGACCCCATGTGCCCACCATTTCAGTGCATCAGGGGGTAGGAGCCACCTCAAACCATGGCTGGACAAGCGGCAGGTGCGGGGAGAGAAACACCGGCCGTGCTTCACAGTGCCAGCCGCATGCAAAGCAGGGCCCTGGAAGAGCGCTGAGTCCTGCAGGGCGCCTGGCTGTGCTGCCGCTCGCTCGTGGACGTGCTGGCTAGCAACGCGGGGGTGGCTCCTGCCCCCGGCCGGCCTCCTGGAGCACCCTGGCTGTCCACTGCAGGGGAGTGATGGGGCCTGCTGGCCTGGCCCTGGCCACACACCCCTCTCTGGCTCCTTTGACAGGCACAGAGCCCTTCAGCTGGCTACAGTTCCCATTATCCCTGACCATGCTGGCGGGGCTCATGGAAGCTGGTGTTCAGCCGTCCTTCCTGGGGCTGGAAGGGGGCCGGCTGTGAGTCAGGGGGAGGCTGGCAGGGCTCCCCTCTGGCCCCGACGGCCCCCGCTGATGCCACCTCTCGCGCGCTGCCCCAACGACTGAGGCTTGCGGCGCCCGGGGCGTGCAGGGCGGGCTGGACTCTTCCACACCCGAGGCCCACACTGACTTCCAGAGAAGCTCTCAGGCAGCCCTCTGGCGGCGAGGGGGCAGAGGCGAAAGACTGCTGGCCACAGTGCCTGTGCTTGCGGCTCACAGGCCTCACCAAGGGGCGCCACTTCCTCCTTCATAGAATTAGGGGGGCTGCGCAAGGGCCGGAAAGCAGTCGGGGAGTCCCAGGGGCTGCCAGGGGCTCACCTGCGGAGTGTGGTTCCACACACCGGCAAAGAGAACAGGCAGGAGGGCCAGAAGGGGGCCCGGAAGGCGGGGGGCAAGCGAGACTGACGGGGCCGAGTCACCTGTCCTCAGCCTGTGCCGCACTGCCACTCCTGTCGCTGCCGGGTGAGGCCGGGTGCAGCATGCCAGGCTGCCCCTCTGCTCTGGTGGCACGTGGGTGCGGGTGGCCCCTCCCGTGATGGGGAAGCCAAAGGAACGGGCTCCCGCAAAGCCTTCCTTGCCCTACCTTGCTGGGCTCGGTCCTGCTCCGGCCACATGCAAAGTGAGAGGTGGAAACCGGACCCTCGAGGGAGCCAGGCGTCTGCCGGCTCCTGCCTGCTGGACAGAAAGGCAGGTGTCGCTGTGCTGCTCACTGCAGCCAAGCATGGGCAGAGCGCTGCTTCCCCTGCAGGGCCCGCTGTGGACAGGCTGGCCGGCCCCTCCCGCGGCTGCCCCCCCGCCCCCCCATCCCAGTGTAACGGAGGGGCTGCCGGGCAGGGGAGGCTCACCGCAGGCTGGGGTGGGCGAGAGCCGTTCCGCCTTGGGCACAAGCAGGGCCGGTGGGGAGGCTGGGATGCGCTGTGGGGGGCTGGAGACGGGAGAGAGCCGAGGGCTGGGCTGAGACATGCGCGGCACAAAGCTGCTGGACTCTGCGAAAAAGGCATTTGGCTGCGGGGAAGGAAGCAGGGAGGGAAGGTCAGCACACGCAGGTTGTGGCACGGGGGCCAGGGAACCTCCTGCCTCGGGTGCTGCGGTGGCTGCCCCACGACTGTCCCCAAAGGGCGGGGAGCCTCCTGGGGCCTGCTCAGCGGGGGCTCCCATGCCTGGGCAGTGGGGCAGCCTTCCACACAGGCCGGGTCCTGCCAAGCGCCCTCGCAGTCCCCCTGCCACTTGCCTCTTCCCCTCCTGTCACTCTACCACGAGCCACATTGGCTGGGGTTCATGGGATCTGCAGTCCAGCACTTTGGGAAGGCCCCTGGTTGCCTGCCCTGTCTCCATTTCTGCCTCAGCTCCCAGCCCCACAGCCACGGGGTGGGGGTTGCTCCTTGGGGCAGCCTCGTGCTCTGCCCCAGGAAAGCAGGGCTGGGCAGCAGCCATGGGCTCATGCCCCACAGGGCCCCACAGGAGCTGCCTGGGCCAGGCCCACCATGTGACCTGGGTCTCCAGAGGCCTGGACCGTGAGCTCCTGCAGCTTCCTCTGCAGAGGGATGGGTGTCCCACAGCTCACCGCTTTCAGCAGGGCCCCCCAGATCTCTGGGGACGAGAGGGGCTGTTGTAGCGGCGGGAGCAAGGCCAGCACGTGCCGAGAGCTTGCACCCATCTGGGGCCCACCCTGCCCCATTGCAGCCTGCATGCTTGCCAGCTGCCTCTTGTGCTGGCCTGGGGAATGTGCTCATGAGAAGGCGCGCAGGGGAGGCCCAGGCAGCCCGTTCTTGGCCTGCCCAGCAAGTCTGTGGGAGCCGCAGTGAGGAAGGGGAAGGGGGAGAGGGCGAGGAGGGAGCAAGGGCAGCTGGGGGGGAGAATCACAGGGCGAGGGGGAGGGCACCTCGCCCAACAGCCCTCCCAAGCTGGGGCCAGCAGTGCACGCAGAAGGGCCCCAGAAGCAGGGGAGGCTTGACCCCGGGGCCAGGACAGGGTGCCTCTGCCGGAACGGGCTCCTCCGCCGGCCAGCTGAGCTGCCGCGCGCTGGGCTGGCATGGAGGTCCTGGGGCTGTGCCCCCCATCCTACCCAGGCACTGCTCAGGGGATGCAGGCCCAGATGGACTCGGGGCCTGGCTCAGCGTGGGCACTCCTCCCATCCGACAGGGTCCCCTCCAAGGAGGGCCACGGACGGACGGGCCCCAGACGCAAAGGGCTTCCTGGGCCGCTTTCACGGCTGACACTCCTGGGTTTTCCAGCCCCTCCAAACTGCCCCGCGTCAGGGCGGGTGGGGAACAGCCCCGTCCCCAGTGACTCTGGGAGTTCTCCTGCTCAGAGGCTGAAGAGGAAAGCTGCTGCTGCCCACCCCCACAAAGCCCCTCACCAGGGATTCCAGAAAGGCCGGGAGCGGCGCTGTGCTGGGTGCAGGTTCGGCCTCTGGACCGGGCTCCACTTTGGCTGCCAAAAAGAGTTTAAAAGGGGAGAACGGAGAAGGAACAGGAAGGGAAAGAAGAGAGCAAAGACGGGGTGGGGGAGAAATGGGGAGCCTGTCTCAGTCGCTTCTTTCTTTCTTTCTCGTAAGTTTAACTTTTCTGGTTTGCATTCTGTGCGCACTGAATAGCTGTTCTGCATCTTGCACGCCTAGTGCTTCAGGTGCAGTCTCGGGCACGTGTGGCCAGAAAGGGCTTTTCTGCTGAGATGAGATGATTGTGCCCTTCGGACGCGATCCGGGGCGCCTGCTCTCCGTGCAGGAAGCCTTTGAACCGGGGGCTTCAGTGCTTCCAGTGGGCCTGCGGATGCCCCATAGCTCCTACCACGCCTTTTCTCTGGAGGGCGGGGGGTGGAGGCCGACCGGGCCTGCGGGATTCAGTGCATGCATGGAGAGGGCGGCATGGCTCCTCTCCTCTCCTCTCCTCTCCTCTCCTCACTCATAGCCCCAGACAGTCAAAAGGCCCTTGGTGGTTTCGTTACATTAATTCGTTCTTATTAAGTAGGTAATGCAATGTTAATTGCGAATGCATGATAATGAAGATGACAACAGTTTAACTGCACAGCACCCCCCCCGCTCCACTCCCTGCGGCCCCTCCCAGTGCAGCTGCCCAAGGGGGCCCACCGGCGCCTTACCTGGGGTCAGCAGCTGTGCCAGGCACGGGGTCGGGTGGGCTCCGTGCAGGGAGGCCGTGCTCCTGGGGGCTCTCTTGGCCTTGCCGCTGACCCCCTTGGCCCGGAGCCCATCACTCGCCGGCCGGACTGCGCCCCGGATCGGTCCAGTAGCGCCAGCCGGGGGCAGCGTGGGGGCACTGAAGTGGGGGTGGGGGTGGTACCCTGGGGGCAGGGCCATGCTGTAGCCGGGCGAGTCCTGGGGAAAGCAGGGTGTGGGGGGCACGGGGCAGAGGAGTGGGGCGTGGGGCAGCCTGGGCCGGGGCGCAGGGGCTGAGGCAGGGCTGGGCAGGGGTGGGGGGGCATAAGGCCCGCAGTGGTCCAGGCTGAGCCACTTGCTGGGGCAGGAGTAGGGCAGCAGGGGCTTCTGCTTGCCCTCCAGTCCGGGGGCGGCTGGGGCCACGGGGGCAGCGGGGAGGCCAGGGCTGAGGAAGGAGCCAGGCGAGGGGAGTGCGGTGGAGCCACCTCCTGCGGGCTGGAAGAGAGAAACAGGCAGGAAGTGGCTTCGGTCGGGGCACCGCCTTGGCTGCTTTCACCGCAGAGCGTGATCTCCGCCCCCCGTCCTTCCCACCCAGGAATTCAGCCCATGGGCCGAAGCAGGCCCCTGCCCCGCTGCAAAGCCCAGCCATGGGGTGAGCCCCAGCCAGCCTTGGCGAGCCACAGCCCCAGAGGTGCACCTGGAGACGAGGGCCGGACAAGCCGGGAGAGACGGGTGGGCCTGGCGGGAGCAGGCCATCCTCAGGGCTGGGGAGGAGGGTCCCGTCGCTGCTCCCAAAGAGGGTCTCCGGCCCGGGCCCGAAGCAGGGCGGATCCTGGTAGCTCAGGGGCGCCTGGGCAGGCAGCGGCCGAGGGCTGGAGAAGAAATCTAGGCAGCAAGGGAGGCGATGAATACAAGTGGCTTCCGGGCAATGGCTGAGCTGAGCAGGAGCGTGGCTGCTGCTATGGACTCGAACTCGGGCCCGTGTGCCACAACCCAGCCCTCTCAAGGGCCCACCTGCCATCTCCCCCCCCGCCTCCCCACTGCCGCCCCCAGCAGCCAGCTGTGTCTCTCGGCGCCCCCACTTTTCGGAGGGCTGCCCGCCTTTCTGGAATCGCGTCGGTCACATCCGTGGCTCCCACCCTGCTGCTTCCTCATCCTTGTTGGGTGCAGCGTGGACGAGCCTCTGCAGCCTCTTCTCCCCAGAGGCCCCCTGCTATCCCTGTGCCTCCCAATCCTGCAGCCTCGGACAGCTGCCCCTTCGGCTCAGTGAGCACTTCTGGAATCCTGGCACTCGGCCATGGGCACTCTCACAAAATGGCCGCCACCAGGAGCGCAGCGACGCCTGCCCGTCCTTCAAATGCTTGCCTCGGCTGTCGCGAAGCACTGATTTCATGGAAGGCAGAGCCCCCGACCCGAGAAGCCCAAGGCGGAGCTGGTGTGCAGCGCACCCAGCGCATGATTTTGCCAGGCAGGTCCGGCAGCCCCGGTGGAAGCCGCCAGCCAGCGGCACATTTGCTCTGCCTTTGGCAATGTCTGTGCGTAGCTTTTTCTGTCGACAGGCACAGCTGCACAGACACAGAAAGCCTCAGAGGACCACAGTCTTCCTCTGCCGGCTGCAACTGATTCTGTTCCACCTCTGTAAGAAAGTGCACAATGCGTTTTCAGCGTCTTACCCTTTTGTTCTGTTAAAAATCACAGCAAAAAGATGGAAACCAGAGGAAAGAAAATGAGCGCAGGGACGTGAACCGCAGGGGCAGCCGGAGCATGGTGGGCGCCAAGCGAGGCAACTGTGGGCATGGGGGTGGGGGAGGCCCGGGTCTGCGTGGGGGTGGCATGGGGGGACTGGCTTCTTCCCCCCCCTCGAAGGAGGCGCTGTGGTCCCACCTGGCTAGGCCGGTCTGCGCCAGCCACAGCCTTGAACCGCAGCAGCGACTGCGAAACGGGGCACAGAGGCCAGCTCGCCCCCCCCCCCGAGGGCTGGGCCGCCACCGTCCAGACCCCAACCACGATGATGGGGAGCACCCCACTTTTCACCTCTGATGGCAAAACATCTTCGGTCAGGCCAACGTATAACTTTCAAGTCAGCTCCCAAGTCACACTGCGGAAGCGTTTTCTAAGCCAGACTAGCACTGCAGCTCCCACAGCCTCCGGCCAACATGCCCAATGGTCAGGGACCACAGTCCCAAACGTCTGGAGGCCTCCCAGCTGTCCTGATCCGAGAAGCACGCTCAAAAATGCAACGTTCACATGCACTGAGCAACAAGGCTATCAGGAGCCAGCAAATTTCTGCAAGATTGTGCAAGCTTCGGAGTTCCTCAGAACTCTTGGTCAGGTTCAGAAAGCAAGCAAGCAAGCAAGCAAAATGGAGAATGACAGCATGTGATCGGGGAAGACGCGCAAGTCCTTCGAACCAGCCAGGTATCACGACCACGAGACCTGCCATTTGGACAGAGCCAGTTTCACAAATATTGGGGCTTTGTTTTCTCCCCCCAAACTCCCCCCGCCCCCCGAAGGGTTCTTGGGAACATGAAGGCTGGCACGAGGACTGAGCCCCTGGCGGGTGCATGCCTCCTGGCCAGGTCCCTGCTCTCTCCCCAGCGCACTTGTCTTGCGTGCAGCCTGTGGCTAACCACTTCCCGTGGCCTTCCCGAAGCCCAAGCCCCGTGACCCGTCCGTGGCTCACTCTCCCCTTCCTGTCCCCACAGCGCAACCCTCTTGTTTCCGCAGGATCAGACAGGCCAAACCGCTTGCCTTGGCACTTTCAGGGCTGCCCCAAATGGACACATTCATTCTTAGTCTGTTTTCTTCCTCAATTGGGACTGGAAATTTCAGAAGCCGCAACCTTATATCCACCTCGGTGAAGACTTTTTCCGCTCGACGCCCAGCCGGTTCCTTTACCAGTTTGACTCACTAACTCTAGTTTCAAACGCGTCTGTTTTCCATCCCTTTATGACTGACAGCCTCACAATTAGCTATTTAAGCAGGCAATCTGCAGACACACAAACAATTGTGAAACAGGAGGGGGGACATGGGTGCCCCGCTTTCAAAAGGGTATTGCAGAGGGCTGGGGCAAAGGGGCAGAAAGGAGCCGGGCCAACGAACCCGGGGCTGAAGCAGCTCTCCTGCAAGGACAGGTGGCAGCATCCCGGGTTGTTTGGCCTGCGGAAAAGGTGCAGAAGAAGAGGCAAGACAGGTGTGCAGGGGGCGGAGGGGAGCACTGCGTCACCCTTCTGCATGACGCCCACGATGCCGACGGGTGGGGGATTCAGGCAGGCTGTCTTTGCCCCAAGTAGCTGAATTCTTCCCCACAAGAGGCTGTGCTGGCCATCGTTTTGGACAATTTGGATTTGAGGAGGGAGAATGGGCCAGTTAAGAGGGCTTTCCTGACGATGCTGTGCCGTCCCGTATCAGAGGCAGTAGGCAAAGGTGGGAATAAATGTAATAACGCATCATAATAACAACATAGCATCATGCAATAGGAAGCCACCCTATACAGAGTTGGATCCTACTTGGTCCCTCTGCCCCAGAACTGGCATTACTGAAGGCAGCAACAGCTCTCCAGAGATTTGGACACCCAGAGAGGTTGTCTAGACTGAACATGAGACTCTCCACATGCCAGGCAGGGGCTGTACCACTGAACTGTGTTTCTTCCCCTAAAAGTAAGGTAAGATTCTAGTCCTCATGGCTGTGAATCAAGGGCTGATTAAAATAAAAGGATCAGAAACAGGAGGTCAATCAGGTTGACACTGACTGCCAGCTACAGACCTCCAGGGATTCGGGCCGGGCTCCTTCCTAGCACAACTGGGGGCCGGGGCCGAGGAGGCGGCCAGGGGTCAAATCGGAGAGCTTCGGCAGGCAAAGCCGCTCTGCAGCTCAGCTGCACCCCGTCCCCTGAGCCATTTCATCTCATCACACTTCTAGGAAGCGCGTTTGTGCTGGAGGGTTGGAACGGTTTCCCTTCAGCTGCAGCAAGAGCGGAGCAGGAGCCCCGTAAGGGCTGCAGGCACGGGGTGGGGAGTGTTCACCCACACGGGAAAACGGAAAGCAAAAGTCGCTCCGACTAGATAACAACAAAGCCGCCATCCCTGCGCCTGCCTGCACAGGGCCCTTTCCCTGCAGTCTTGATTTGCCCACCCACAGGAATGATGCAACGCTCAGAATACACACCCTGATTTCAAGGGGGGGGGGCAGAAGCACTGCCCTCCTTTCCCCCACTACACAACTCCCCCCCCTCCACCCACACAAAGCCACTTCCCCTTTTGCTAGCCTCCTCCTCACATCGGATTGCTTCATACGTGCCCCCTCCCCAGGACTTACACAAATCCACCGCAGCGCTCCCCTTTTACACGCAAACCCGGCCCCGGCCCTCGCCGCCCCCCGTTTCCACTGCAGAAGGCCCTGCCCAAAGGATCGTTCTCTCCCTGCCTGGCGCAGCTGCTCTCTTGCATCCCACGCACCGGCTTCCCCGCATTTTTACAGCCAAAGCATGTCAACGGCAATAATAGCCCACAACAGCCCTATCAGGTAGGCCGGGGCAGGCAGAAAGGAGCGCTCCAGAGGTTCTGGATCTCAAAGCCCAGCATCCCCGACCATTTGCCATGCTGGGAACGGGAGTCCAAAACACTGGCTCCAGATCTTCACCCCATCTCCCCCCTCAGTCCCTCCTGAGAACTCCCTTTTTCCTCCTTCGCTGAGCCCAGCCTGCCCTGCACAACGACTGGGGGGCAGGAGGTTGCCCACAGGTGCCCGGCACATGGGACACCCTGCAAATCCAGCGCTGCGCTCAAGCCGCATCAGTGGAGGGGCGGAGGGGAGCTGCCGGGGGGCTGGTCGCGGGAGCCAAGGAGGCCCCAGGCGGGTCTGTGCCAGGCAGACACCCAGCGGTGGTTTGTCGGACAGCGCCCCAAATTTCCATTCTGGTCATGGCCTGGGAGCTCCGCGGCCTTGCAAAGAGTCAGCCGCCTCTCGGATGGGGTCCAGGCAGCCCCAGTGGAGGCTTCCAGGGGCAAATTCCACATGGGGCAATGAACTGGGCTGGTGCTAAGAGCCCGCCAGGTGCTCAGGATCCCACCTGCCTGGCAGCCACGGGGGGTGGAGGGGGGAGTGCAGGAACTGCCCTGGAAGAACCTGCTGCTGGGCAGCCCGGACAGGAGCAGGCTGGCGGCTCTTGGGCCGGGCACTCAGGCCTTGGGAAGTGGCTCGCTGGCAATCCTGGCCGGATCCTCCAAAGACTTCCAGGCAGGAGGAAGGGGCTGGCCATGGGGCAATAGAGCATGGTGGTCTGCCACTGTTCGGCTGCACGGGGGTCACCTGCAAACCCCCCCCACCAGTTCCCAAGAGCTCACAGACGCCACGCAGTCTGGGAGGGCGACACAGATCAGCTGGCAAATGTGGGGAGCCACACTGCAGGGGAGTGGGCCAAAGATCGGGCGAGCAGAGGAGGGGCTCAGGAGGGGAGCCTCTCCCCCAGCCTCCGGCCCCTCTTGGAGTGGGGCGCCGAGGCTGTGAAGCAGAGTGGCCACCCCTTCTGAGCCGGGGGCAGCCTGGCCCCAGGGGGCAGCTGGCCAGGGAGCAGTTGGGCTGTGCAGGCCACATCCTCTCCCCAGGCAGGGGTGGAGGGCCTGCTGCGCACCCCCCCCCACTGTGTCCAGCAACTCCCCCTCCCCCGAGCGGCACCCAACTCCTGGGTGGCAGAGCAAGGAAACCCGGCTCTGCACAGCGCCCGATGCGCATGGGGGGCACACGGAAGCTGGGGGAGCCACACGCGGCCTGCCCGCTACCCTGCCATGCTGCACAGGCGAGGCGGCCTGCTTGCCTGCCTGCCTTGCCCCCCATGGGATTTCCAGGGAACACCCCGGGAAGCAAGCCAGAGTTTGTTCTGCACAGAAAGAGTGCTCCCGGGCATGTAGAGAAAGCATCCTCCCTCCCTCCCTCCCTCCCTCTGGCTGGCTGGCTGGCTGCCACCCAAAGGGATCCATAAAGTGGTGGGCTGAGGGAGGGGGCAAGGAGAGGCAGCTGCCCCCTCTGCCCGTGGTCCCTACCTGCAGTGGGGGGCCAGCCGCAGCCGGCCAGCATGCCCAGGAGCTGCCGTGGCCCCTCCATGGCTCACGTGTGCCGGCCAGGCGCCTCTGCTCTCGTGGCTTCCAGGCCAGGCGGCTGCCGGTTCCTCCTCTGGCCTGGCCCTTTGATTGGCAGGCGGGAACCGAGTGGGCCCTACACCCTGCCGGGGACTGGGCAGCACGGCCTTGCCCCCACCCTTTGCGACAGGCCCTGGAGGGCTGGGCCAGCTCCCTCCCCAGACCTCCCTTCCTCGGCAGGCCGGCAAAAGGCCACAGGAATCCCCGGAGCACTGGGGAAGAGGCGAGCGGGGCACACCGGGAGACCCAGCCCACAGGGAGCAAGCCCCAGCATAGCCAGCGGGAAGCGAGCGGAGCCCGGAGGGGAGAAGGCACTGCTGAGCCCTGCCCCGGGCTGCAGGCCTCTCGAGAGCCCCAGGCCCTGTGTTGCTGGAAGCAGCCGGGGGCCGTCACTCGGGGAAGCCCAAAAGGCAACCCCAAACCACCAGGTGCAAATGTGGCACCCTGATCTCATGGCTGTTCATCCAGAGTGTCTGCCCCTGGCTGACCTGCACGGTCTCCATTTCAGCAGCCGAGGGCTGGCTGGAGAAGAATCTCACCACAAGCTTGCTTTTGCTAGAGCCCAGGAAGCGGAGACCCCGGCTGAGCCACCCAGAGACCTGCCAGCAGATCCCGCTCCATTGTGAGGAACTGCCGTGGCCTAGAGTTCCTGGCATCTCTAGGACAGGCCTGAAACCCCGGAGGGGCCCTGGGGCCCGTCCATACCTCTTCTACCCAGTGCAGCAGTCCAGAGGCTCCGATTCTGTCCAAGATTTCCTATGTCCCTATTTCAGTGGGATGCTTAGCACAACCATGAGAACTAGAATCTTATTTTGCCTTTGGAGAAAAGATTATAACTCATTGGTGTCGCCCCCACTTTGCATGCTGAGGGTTCCCAACCTGACTCCCAAGGAGCGTGCTGGGCACCCCCCGCCCCCCGCTGATCCCCTGGAAAGCCACTGCTGCCCCTCTGTGCCTCCCGAGGGCACGTCCCTCACCCCTCCTACCTTTCCCCATTCCTGGGCTGAGGGATTCTGGGGGTCCCGCTTGAGCGAAGCACTCTTCCACGCATGCCAGCGCCCAGGCTCCTGTTCCTGCCACGCGAAGTCGGAAGGGCAGCCGGGCCACTCCCCCTGGCTCTGCAGCCCCCCCGGCACAGAAATTTCCCTTTTTGTGGGCAGATGCACTTTCCTTCCTCTCCGTCTAGCCCCAGTGTGGTTTTGTGTTCCTGTAACACCCGCTCCGTCCGAGCAATGGGGCAGGGCATGGGGGTCCACTCGCTCGCCCAGCCAGTCTGGATGGCTGCGGGTCTGCCCCATCCTCGGCTCACGTCTCCAGGGGTGCGTACCAGCAAGGAAAAGGGCTGCCTGGCCTCCCCCTGCCCCCTAATTTGGGACGATTTGCTTTGTGCCGAACCGCAGCCCCTGCTTTGGGGGCCGAGATGGTTTAAAGTGGGGGGCCGAATGCAGAGCCCCGCTCTGGGGTCCTCCAGAGGCCCCGCCTCCTTTCCCTTGCCCACTTGCCCCCAAACACAAGAGAGCCAGTGTGGCGTCGTGGTTAAGAGCCTGGGACTGGGACTCAGAGGATCCGGGTTCTAGTCCCCGCTCAGCCATGGAGCCAACTGGGTGACTTGGGCCAGTCACAGACTCTCAGCCCAGCCTACCTCACAGGGTTGTTGTTGTGGGGATAAGAGGGAGGAGGAGAGGTAAGCTGCCTTGAGCCCTTTGTAGGAAAAAGGCACGATATAAATTGAAATAATAATAATAATAATAATAATAATAATAATAATACACTTGCTTTTGCGCAGCTCCTTCCCCATCCTAGCAGGTAGAAATGCCTGCGGCTGAGACTGCGTGGGGCAGCCCCATGGGCCGAGCGAGGTTCTGCCAGTGAGCCTCGCAGCTTTGAATGAAAGTGCTTTGGGGGTTAAAGCTAGCGCTCACTGCGTTGCCTCCTCACGGGGGGGGGGGGATTTTAAACGGCTCAGCTAGCAGTTCCACGAATCAGAACCAGGTGTTACACTGGATTTGCCCTGTGAATTATCCCAATATCCATTCTCTTCCCTGAGGCAGCCAGGGCTTTAATAACTGGTTTGTGTGGGTTCCTTCATTTCCTTTTAAAAAGCCAAGCAGCACTATTTTGCTGTTCCAAAATGAAATATTACAAGAAAGCTGGTACTCAAGCCCCGCTCTTCTGCTCTGCACTCCATGCCAAGAAATACAACTGGACATGGAGCCCAATTCAAAAAGGCCGCTCCAATATTCAAAGGGCAGTTAGCACCTGGCGCTCCCCCGACCATCACACCTCTTGCTTTTAAAATAAATCAGCATTTGCCTCCGCTAACATTCTGTTCACCCAAGCAAACGTTCATGTGTGAGCACAGCCTGATGTTCAGCCAGAATCTGCCTTGGTCCTGGGGCTGATCCGGTTTAATCTTTTCATCGATGACATGGAAGAAGGGGTGAACAATCTGCTGATCAAATTTGCAGACGACACTAAAACTGGAGCAGTGGCCACAACTGAGGAGCAGGTACTTCGGATCCAAAAGGATCTGGACAGACTATGGAAGTGGGCAGGAGGCAACAGGGTGGCGTTCAATGTGGAGAAGTGCAAGGTCTTGCACTTGGGGCATAGGAATAGCTGTCATAAGCACAAGTTAGGGCACACTCTTGACCTGGTCTTTTCAAAAGGACAGGAGGATCTGGGCATGGTCTGGATGAGGGGGTGTAATGCCAACCCCTTTGTCACCAACACCAAGAACACTTCCTGGTGAGATTTGGACTTACAAGCACTTCCCCACCCTGCAAGGGTGGGGGACCTATCAGACCCTAATGGATCTGGATGGCTTCCAGAGCAATTTTCCAGTTGATATGGCTGGCGCTCCTGTCGAAGCCCAGGATGTTCTGCGGAATAAGGAAGTGACTCAGGCAACAGCTGCGATCACCTCTAAACACCCTCTTCCCCTGCAGAGAGCCTGCTCGGTCCCTTGGGATGTGAAAGAACAGCGGGCAACGAAGTGTGTGGGTAGCTGGGTAGAGTACACGTGGAGGAAGACCCGGGATGAATCTGACGGAGCACGACTTAGGGCTCATGACTGAGCCTATTCCGTGGCAGCGAAGGCAGTACGGAGACGCTGCTATTCTAGCGGCATTGTCTCCTCAGAGTGCTGCCCGGCATAGCTATTCCTAGTGGTGGGGGGCTGACGTTGAACTGCCCCAAAAGGGGACCAGACAGGGTCCTTGGGGGCCTGCTGTGATGCGTTGCCCAGCACTTTGAGGATAAGCGCTCAGATTCATCCTGGATTGGACTCTACGTTGAATGTGTCCCTAAAACAGAGACGTCCAGTGCACCAGCTAGTTCTGGTCAACCGGATGAGTTTCAGTTGTTGAAGCCTGAGGATATAGACAAGATCCTTGGAGACGTTCACCCAATCACCTTTGACTAAAGGAGCCATACAAAACTGCCTTAAACAAACAAAATTACCCTCCTACCAGATATCTCCATGAAGTCATCAAGGTTGGGCTGCAGTGGAGTCAAATCCGGCTGGATCATGTCCGCATTGCCGGCGTAGGCTGCAAGGGGAGAGCGCAAAGTGAATGCTCAGGAGAAGCGCAACACAATTCCCCCTTTTCTGGCTCAAGCTCACCACAGCCCACACTTGGGCCAAGCAGCCTTGTTGAAAGGTGGGGAGGAGCTCCCTTCCGCTGGGCTGGGGCTTGGCCAGAATGTTGAGAGAGGCATCAACTGCCTGAGTGAGGTTCCCCTGATGTTCGAACGGCAAACGGAGGCAGGCAGGGTCCAAACTGGGAGCCGGGGCTCTGAGCAACACGTTGGGCCGTGCAAGCACCTGGGAATGACCAGACTGGCCTACCTGGCTGCATTTTCACTGTGGCTAGCGCGATTCCTGTCAAGAAGTCCCTGGGAAAGGTGTGGAGGGGGTGGCTAGCTCATTAGTTTGGGCAACAGGCAAAGAGAGGTAGACTGCGCCATTTGTGGAGGTTCCATTTCACAAACTGTGCTAAGGGCTATCCTAGGAGCTGCTTGCAGGAACTGTGGGTGGAATGAGCTCGTCTCTTCACTGTAGGTGCCACTCCAGCACGCCTGAGAGAGGTTGTCTCGCCTCTGCTTCATTGAGTTGAAGAGCCCACCAGCTCCCTGGGGACCCTCCCGGTCAGGGTGAGATGTCTCTCCACATGGCCCTTGCCTTGGTAACTTTGCCACAAGGCTTCTGCAACCCGCTCCGTGTGCAGCTGTCCTTGGCCAGGCCCAGAAGGTGCAGCAAGTGCAGAACACGGCAGGGGGGACTCCCAGGGCCCCTGCTCTGAGCCGTGCCAATGAACCGTCCTGGCCACCAAGCAGCTGCCGAGCCACATTTCTGCCACACAGAGGACCGGAATAATGAGCAGTCCCTTCAGAGCAGCAGAGAAGGCCTTGCTGTTCACTCCGAAATTTGGAGAATGCAGTACCTTTTCCGTAGTGGCACCCGCCCCTGTCCAGAAAATGAATTTGGGAGGCGGAAGATTTGGCGTCTTTCAAATGTTGCCTGAAGGCTCGTCCGCCCACCCCCCCGGGTTTCACATGGCCCATCATCCACTCCCTTTGCCGCTCCACAGGGCTCTGCCTTGTTCTTACTGGAGCTGGAACTCTTCTGAAAATTGCACTTCCGATGTCTTAAATGCCCTTTTAATCTTAATAAGCAAACCACTTAGAGACTTTATGATACGTCGCATGTATGGCCAGTGAGCAAGGCTCGCTGAATTCTGCCCCCCCACTGGCCTCTCCGGCCCCTCGGCTCGAGTCGGGCCTGCAGTGCCACAGGAGGGGGGCTTGGCTCCCTCTCCTGCCTGGAGTGCTGGGGGGGCACCAGCGGGGCTCTGCTCCATGTGTGGGGCTTTTCCAGGCACCTACAGCTGGATGGGGCACAGTCCATGGGGTGTCCTCCCAGCTTTTGCACATTTCCCCCGTTCCAAAAAAGACAGAAGTGTCTCTCCCGGTTGAATGACGGACCGCACAAGAGTGCAGCTGGCCTTCCCGAGTCCTGGCCTTGCTACCGCTTGCTGCCTTTTTGGCCCAGCGTGGGCCTTTTGCTTCAGGGTGTAGTCCCTGAGGGCATCACCACACCCGAAACTGCCCCCCCTGGCCGGAAAGGGTTTGGCACATGCCACCACGCCCCACTTTGAGCCTTCCAGGGGGCCTGGTTTGCCAGGGTTGGAGGAGGGAGAAAGCGGCGCCAGCCTGGGCTCCGAGCGGGCCCATTGCAAAAATTACCATCCTCTGGCAACGGCTGGGAGGGGCCACTGCCTTGGGTCATGGTGAAGAGCGTGTCCGAGATATCCGACAGGAAGGTGTCCACGTCAAAGAGCTGCCTCCGCTCCTCCTCTTCCTCCTTGTCCCTCAGCAGCATCGGGACCACGTTGCAAAAGAGCTGGTCACACCAGTGGTCCGTCCGGGCCCAGCCCTCCTCCTCCTGGAGGGGTGGGCAGCAGGGTCAGGCGGGGCCAGCCGGGAGCTCTGCTCCACGGGCGGCCTTGCAGGAGTCCAGCCCACCTGGCCCAGCCCCGCTCGGCCCCGCTCGAGACCCCCGTTCCACACTCACCAGTCTGGGGCTCGGGACCTCCTCTTCCTGGCTGAACCTGTGGAGCTGCAAGAGGCAGGGCCTGTTAGTGCCACACTAACCACAGGGAGGTTGGGCGGGAGGAGGGCCGGCTGCCCCCCAGTGAGGCCGGGAGAGCCTGCTGCTAAAGGCATGGAGTGCTTTGCACTGCTACTTGCCCCCCCACCCCACGGGATGGAATCTTGCCTGGGAAAGGAGGCCCAGAGGGTGGGAGCCCCGTCCACGCACAGAGTCCGCTAACCATGTCCGGCCACAAAGGTGGGGCAGGGAACCCAGCCTGGGGCGCTGCTGGGTTTCTGGGCGGCTCCAGGCATGTTCCCAGTGCCAGGGCCGCATCAAGGCCATTTGGCAAGATCCAGAGCAGTGCTATAAATATTGCATAATATAGGGGCTGGGGTGGTGTATCCACCCCATGTTTCAGCCTGCACTTTGAAGGCATTACTGGTGCTGAATCCTTCTGCTCAACTGAGCTGCAGCACCATGAGTCGCCCTTAATGTTCCTACTGAAACCTGGAGTGGATACAGCACCCCACTGCCAACGGAGCAGCTGTTGCTGGATTGCTCGCTCCAGCCCAGTGTCCTGTCTCCACCGCCAGACAGCCAGACAGCTCTGCGGATCTGTTGGGCTGGTGCGAGACACACAGCCCCTTCGCTCGACAGCCGCGGGAGGCAGGGCCTTCCTGCTGCCATGTGAGCATGGCTACTGGGGGCCCAGCCTGGCCACCAGTTCTGCCAAGGACCCATCCAGCATTCCCCTGGCACGGGAGACGGGGCCAGGGCAGAGAGGTCTGCGGAAAGAGAGCCTGACCTTCTTCTTGTGGTAGATCCGCCATTTGTGATACTCCTTCATCACCACCTCGATCCTGCGCTTCCAGTAGTTCCCCTCCAGCACCACAGCCTGGGAAGGAAGGCAACCGACACAGGAGTAAAAGCAAAGGCTCTCTCGCCTCCAGAAATGTTGGGCTACAATCTCCTCTATTCTTAGGCACTTAGGCTAGTGAAATCTTTTGGTTGCCCCTGGCGTTTTAGTTGTTATTTTAGATGACACAGAACTGGGTGGGATAGCTACTACTCCAGAAGAAAGGAGCAAAATTCAAAGTGATCTGGATAGGTTGGAGTAACGTAAAAGAACGACATTCAGGAGGGACAAATGCCAAAACCTCCACCCAGGAAGAAGAACCCAAATGCACTATTAGAAGATGGGGAATAGGTGGCCCAACAGTGCTGCAAGTGTGAAGGATCTTGGAATGGTTGTGGATCGCAAGCTGAATATGAGCGATGCAGCTGCAAAAAAACCTGATGCTCTTTTGGGCTGCTAAGCAAAGCAATCACAAGCGGGTGCCGGAGCATATTAAACCAGACGTGTCCCTGGCTGGCAAGAGAACAAAGCTGAGACTCACTTATTTTGGCCACGTCATGCAATCAAGCTGGTCAGAAAAAGGTACGATGCTTGGAATGCTCAGTGGCAAGAGAAAAACAGGCCACCCAAGAGCGAGGTGGCTGGACCCCCTCGAAGAGTATAGGGCCTGAGCACATTTCAGCTGAAAGAGGCGGCACTGGAACAAAAAGTGTGGCAAGATTTGGCCCATGGGATCACTTACAGTCAGATACAACCGAACAGCTGAACACACATGTTAGGCATTTTAGAAGCATGCAGAACAAAAGACATGAGAAAGAGAAGGGTGTCCAGCTACTTAAATTGGATGGCAGAATGGTAACAGATGGCAAAGAAAAGGCAGAGGTGCTCAGTTCCTACTTCGCTTCAGTCTTCTCCCACAAGGAAATCTACAACTAAGAGGAAGTACAAGCTGGAAGTGAGAGATGGTAGCCCAAGATTGACGGACAAATGGTCAAGGAATAACTAGATGCAATGAACACGTTCAAATCTCCAGGGCTGGATGAACTCCATCCCAGAGTCCTAAAAGAGCTAAAGGAGGAACTCGCAGAACCTCTGGCTATCATCTTCGATACATCTTGGAAAACAGGAGAAGTGCCAGACAGCTGGAGAAGGGCTACTGTCCCTATCTTCAAAGCAGGGAAAACAGATGAACCTGGGAACTACAGACCAGTAAATCTGACATCGATTCCTGGAAAAGTTCTGGAGCCAATTATTAAAAAATTCATCTGCAAGCATCTTGAAGAAAATGCAGTGATTAATAGAAGCCAGCATGAATTTATCGAAAATAAATCCTGACAAATAATTTAATCTCATTTTTGACTGAATAACCTCCCAAATGGACAAAGGAAACAGTGTGGACATAATCTACCTTGATTTTAATCTACCTTGGGTTAATATGGGTTACCACATGGTCAGAACCCTGACAAAATACAAGCCATGGCTTGTTAAGCACAAAAAAGGCAGTTCACAACAGAACTATAACTTCCTTTCATAAGTTGTTTGTAGCTAAAAAAAACCATGGCTTGTTAGCATGACTGGGTTCAGACAACATGACAACCCATGTTTCAACTACAACCCCCACTCAGTTCCATCACCAAGTCGTGCTGAATATGAAAACATGTGCGCTGGCACTTACCTCTGGCTTCCGGTGCTCATCTGCCTCAGAGCCGTCCAGGGGAGTGACGAACCCACACACGGGGCTCCTCCTGCGTTCCACATCTGTGGCAGAGACTCCGTTAGATGCACGGCTCTCACCTCCTCCCTCTGGGGGGAAACACTCATTCCCTCTCCCAGCAGCTCCCCGGCCAGAGCATCATGCACCACCCAATCAGTGGCATCCTCTGCATAGAAGCCACAGTGGCTGGGAAGCCCTCCCTTGCTGGGCTGGGGACATTTCTGCTCCTAGACACACGGACCAGAGTAAAGTCCAGCATGCCAGCTCCTTGCATAAACCTGGGGATGGACACAATGCTGAGAGAGGCTCCCCCAGTGGTGTAGTGGAACCAGGTCCACAGGGGCGAACCTCCAGGACTCTTTTGTCTTCGGGGCACAGATGTCATCGGCTGCTTGCCCAGACCAAGCTGAGCTGCAGGCCACAGGAGCCCATGGACTGTGGAAGCATCCGGAGACACCTGCCCCGAGGACAGGACAAAGCCAGCACTTAATGCTAAATGCAGCACTAGCAGAGGCACATGCTTTGGGGGGGGGGCACTACAAGCCCCTTCCTGCCGAGGGTGGCCACGCAGCAGCACATGGAAAAGCACATGGAGAACAAACAAGCCTCTGCCCTTGGAGGGTGGCCTTTTGCAGGGGGAGCGTCCAGGTCTGCTTTGCACAGCGTGACTTAGAATTCGTTCCAAAGAAGGGAGAACTGTGGACTTGAGTTTGTCTATTCAGAGTAAGCCCAGCAAGAAAGAGAAACCATTTCCCAGGCTCGGAAGCCACAAAACAAAGTTTTATTCCTCAAAGCAGCCCTTTGAGGAATAAAATGATAAATATGTTTAAATATCAGGGTGTTGGCTCTTTTTCCATGAGATTATTTGGGTGTTCTCTAGTTTTCACTTCCTCTTCTCCATAGAGCACTCCATAGAGCACTCCATCTTTGCTTCCAGACCTTTGCACACGTTTTGTGCAAAGTGTTACCTGCTTTTCTCCTCTCTTTTGGTGGTCTCCAATGACCACCTTGCAGTCTGCCGATTATGAAGTGGTAGGATACATAGCGGCCAAAGTTTATTTTCAGGTGCATGGGTGTCGATTCAAGGACTGGCACATGCTTGCTTGAACAGATGCCCCTGGAAAGCAAACTTAGAAGGTCCGGTGCAGAATGTTTGCTTTCCAAAAGCAAAGCCAGGGGAGACTTGGCAAATTCAAAACAAATAACAGCATTCAGATTCGTGGAATACCTTTTATTGGGCCACATGGTCACCAAAACTTGTGCAAGCTTTCAAAATGGGAAAGCTATGAAGAGCCCTGAAGTTCCTTAAACTTGCACATGGCGGTAATCTTTTAGTTTTGCACTCCGGTCACTGAGTGTTTCAGTTCTGAAGCAGCTTTAGGAGACCACGGCATGCCCTGCCAGTGATCCCCGTGTACCTTGGTATACCCAGCCCCCCAAAACACCGTGCCCCAAACTCACACTGAATATACCAGGCTCTCCAGATGGCATTGTTGAGGCGGATCTTGTCCCGGCAAAGCAACCGCAAGCCCTTGAAATTCTTCCACTTGGGGGACACCAGTTTCCCACTTGAAAAGTCAGGAAGCAAGATATGAATTGGGGGTAGATGTAAAAGCTGAGCAATGCAAGGCTGTGGGCTTTGGGGAGGCGGGAGGGAACCTCCTGTGCTTTTAAACGGCTCCAAGGCCATTAAAAGCAGAAAGCTGAGTGGTGAAGATTGTCCGACGTTTGCTCAGGAAATAGAAACTATACCAATAGCCAGGTAGCTAAATCAATTTACCAGGTAGCTAAATTATCTATTTGTCTATTCATAACATTTTTATCCAACCTTCAGCTGAAAAGGCCCCTGGAGTGGCTTTTTCCAACTTCATTATTGTTCCACGCTTCTGAGTTCGCCCACATTGAGTCCTCGTTAACCTCATTCTTTCCCTCGCTCTTCGGCAACTCGCCCCCCGAGGTGGCATGCAGGGGGAATCGTGCTCATCCGCATGCCTTCCATCTTTCACCCACCTGAGCCTCCTGCCAGTCAGTGCCCAGGGCCAGCGCCACCTCTTCAGCACGAGGGGCTTCTATGCCTGACCAACGACTGAGCTCTCCATCCCCGCACTCCTGCTGTGAGCCATGCCCAGCCTCTGGTTCCCCCTCCTCCCCACAGATTGGTAGACCAGGGCTGCCACCAGCTCCAAAAAGCTGACCCCTCCTCCTCCCCCCCCCCCCCCCCAGTCTCCCCAATCCCACAAGTGAATCAGCCCAGGCTCTCATCAGCCAGCTCCTCCCCATCTATCTTCCTGGACGAGCCCCGAGCTTGCTCTGCTGCCTGGCCTGCTGAGATTCCACACCAGAATCTTCTCCACACTCTCTGACCTTGACTCCCCATTGAGCCAGGCAGCTGCACACGGCCATCTTAGCACTGCGCATGCGCACAACAGCTTGTGGGCTTTCCAGGGGCAACCAGGTGGCCGGCACTGGGAACAGGAGAGCAGGACTTGTAACGTTTTTACCTCAAAAGGGTCTTCTAGCTGGATTGTAAGGACAAGACAGATTCTTGGGCAAGGACAAGACTGATCCAGCAGGCCTTTGCAAGTCCACTGAATTTTAGCTGCGCATGTGAAAAAAAGAGCCCTCCATCCTGACTGCTGAGCGCAAATGTCCGTGCTCGAGAGATGGTCAACTACCAGAAGGAAAGGTGCACGTGCCTGGCGTGCCAAACGGCCTGCCTCCCCGCAGGCCAAATCTGAGGGTGATGCCCGCCCGCCCGCCCCCGGCCAGCTGCCCCGATTCCTCAGCACCGCCAGAGCAAGGCACGCTAAGAGGCAAGCAAGGGCCCTCGGGAGCTGCAGCCTGCACCCCTGGGCAAAGCCACTGCGCCCCAGCCCTGTGCCGGCAGCTCGCCAGGGCCCAGCTGCCTCTGCTCCCTCTGCAGGCAGCCCCGCCGGCAGCGCCACCCATGCGTTGCTGTCCGGGGTGCTGGCTGTCCCCCACCGTGCGTCACCCGCGCACTGGTCACAACAAGCAGCTGTTTCCAGTCTGGGGGGGCCTTGGAAAAGCCCCCCAGGGAGCCCGATGTCTCGCTGCCAGCATCACCAGCTGCAGTCCCTGCTGCTAGGCCGTCGTCGTGACCACAGCGCCCCCTGCAGGCAGCCGCCCGCAGCGGCCTCTCCCGCCGTGCGCTGTCCAGGGTCCTGAAGAGTCCCTCGCTCTCTGGGACCTGACGGCACTCGACCCCACTCCCTGTCGCTTCCTGGAAGCTATAGAGGGAGGGGTTCTCACGCAGAGGGTCCGACAGGCGACGAGGGGGGGAAACATCCTTGACTTGGTCCTGACCCACAGGGAGGAGCTGATAGATTGGTGCAGATTAGGGGAGCTCTGGATATGAGTGATCACTCCATCCTTTGCTTTCAGATCAGGCGAATGGGGACGCGCAGCAGGTTGAGCACTAGAAGCTGGGACTTCACGAGGGTCAATTTTGGCCAACTGAAGGCCAGACTGGGGAAGGTCTCCTGGGAGAGGTTACTGGAAGGTAAGCGAGTTGAGGAGGGTGGATGGCACTCAAAAGGGAGGTTTTGGAGGCTCAAGCCTTGACGATGCCTCTAGTTAGTAAGGTGGGGAGGCGGAGGAGAGCGCTGCCATGGATGTGAAAGGAGGTGGTGAGAGGGAGCTGGCTGGACCTGGGGGTCAGACTAGATGGCCTGGGAGGCCCCTTCTGACTCACTCTGTTTCTGTGTTTCTAACACCACACAGCCACGAAGGCACATCCTCCCGCCCCCAGCCAAGCATGGCTCAAAGTCTGCAGCTGGGAAGTCATTTGTGAGTGTGGGGGATGGGGCTGGTAGGCATGAGGAGGAAGTCTGGATTTGAACCCAGCGTCTTCCAGACACAGGCTTCTTGATGAAGGGCCTTTACAGACTCCTCTGGGGAGGGGGTCTCCTGACGACTCTCGAAAACCTTCCATCCTTTTTTTAGCAGATGTCTTAACATGAATGTACCTGAATGTTACACTCGACATCTAAAGGCCTCTTTCAGCTGCCTCCTCTGAGGAGGCTCAGAAGGTTGCAATGAGGGAGAGGGACTTCTTAGTGTTGGCCTCCCAATTTGGACATGCCCTTCCCAGCGAGGCCTGCCTGAGGCCAGCACCATAATCTTTGCAGTGCCAGGTTAAAGTGTTCCTCTGCTCTTGGGCATTTGGCAGCAGATGATGTTTTAATGCATGCGCTGGATTTCTTGGTGATGGTTAAAACTGTTCATTTACATGCACATGCTCATTCTTTATAGGTCTATATGTAAACGGTATACACGGTGTTACATTTTTAAGGTTTTTAACTTTGCAAACCACCCAGACAACTCTAACTCTTTGGATAGCTAGACATGTAAGGGATTAAAATGGAATGGAATTTTCTACAGGAAGAAAACGAAGGCAGAAGCAGCCCTGGAGCAACATGGGAGGTTCTGTGTAAGACAAGGATGCCTCCCCCCACCCCCAGTAAAATTCCACAAATGACACAAAGAAAAACGAAAGGCACCTGAGACATCTGAAGGGGACCAGTCTGGGGAACTGTAGTTCACTGACTTTCTCTCTGATTACAACTGCCTGCATCACATTTGAAAGGGGACTCCTGCAGTGCCCAAGAGCATTAATTTAAAAAATGCTGAGCCACCGCATCCCACTTCTTATCTCGCTTGCTGTATCCAAGTTCGCAGGAAGAGCTGACCGGTTGTTTGTTCAGCCACACGTGTAACAGGGCCCGATGCCATTTCGGCTAATCTGCACACAGGGACCTACACGCAACGCTGCCGCCGCTGCCTTCCTGGGGAGTAAACACCAGCTGGGTGGAAATCCCCAGGAAGCTGGGCCATGCAGCTCGCCCAGTGCAGAAAAGGCTCTGTGGAAGCCACGGCTCAGCCAACAAGGCGACTGACTGGGAAGGTGCTCTTTCAATTTTCCCAGTGGGCTCAGGCAGCTTTCCCCTCCGGGTGCCCTCCAACGCACAGATTTCAATTCCCATCCAAGGCCATGTGAGCCAGGAAAGACAGTGAGCTCAGCCATCACACCTGGAGGGCAGCATGTGAGGTGCCCAGTGCACAGGGGTGGGCCAGCTCATCTGTCAGGCAGAAGAGCCCTGCACATGCTCCTAGCATCCCTGTTCCACACAGCCCAGAACTGAATAGTCTGCAGAAGTGCAAACCCAACCCTGTATTCAGTTAGAAAGGTCAGGTGCTGGCTACCCCACATCCTTGGACTTGGGGGGCCTGCCCCCTTCTCTGCCACCAGCAGGGAACTGGGGTTTTGTGCACTGGTCTAGAGCAAACACTCCGCTAACGCCAGGCAGGTGAGTCAACTCAGCTCCCCTCTTCACGTGCTTCACACCCGTCTTCAGTCCATCGCCTTTGCGATCTCCCTGGAGGCTGCCTGTGGACCTCATGCCATAGAAAAGGAAACTGAGGTGAGGAGCAGGACCTGCTCAAGGGGCGACATAGCAGTGGGGAGAGAGAACAGCTGCGTGGTCGTCTCTCTCTAGCTCCCAGTTTGGCTCTCTGCTTTCCAGGTTCCCACAGGAGGTTCCTGCGTGGTATGAAATCTCACTTCAGCCCTGCAAAAGATGAAGCTCAGCCAGGCCTGGCCAGGGGCCACATTAGCACAGCTGGGTTTTCTCATCCGGCCCTTCAGGTATGTTGGACTACAAGTCCCATCCTTCCCAGCCTGCAACCCACTGTCTTCCAAAACATCTGGAGGGCCCCCCAATTGAGAAAGGATCCACCAACGATCGCTCAAGCAGGGCAGGCTGCAGGATTCCCGAAGTTCTGGTCAAACATATTTGCAGGCCCCTGGGTTAAAGTAGGCTGTCCTAGTGGGTGAGGAAAAGGCACTCTGCACATGCTCAGAGGGGGAGTATGAATCACTCACCAAGCTGATTCCCCTTTCTGGCATGGGGCAAAGTGTGGGATCGCAGTGCAGGAAAGGGGTGAGTGAGCGGAGAAGGAAGGGGCAGAAGCACTCCTGCCTCAGGTCCAACACAACTGAGCTTCACTCCCAGCCTCTGACATGGGGACAGCCTTACCCGCCCCCTCGGAAATAGCAGGGAGGGACGTGCCCTGGGGAGCTGACCTAGCCAAGCTAGTGAAGGGGCACTTCACATCCCCACGGCAGACTCTTAATATGTACCTGGAGCCCTCCAGAGCTGAATGGGGTGGTAGTCTGAAAATTAAAGTGGGAAACAGGCCCCGGCACAAATGAAACTCCCTCCCTGCAGCCCATCCGACTGGCTCAGCCTTCTCCGAAGTGGTGTGCTTCAGGTGTGCTGCACCACAACATCCCTCATCCCCAGCCAGGTGGAAGGCTGCCTGGATCCAAGGCTCATTCACAAAAGAACTCCGTGATTCTTTGGAAACACACACACACACACACACACACACACACACACACACACCGTTCTGCACAGCCAGAAGTGGGCAGAAAGAAACTTTACTCGGCTTGCAAACAGAACCCAGGGCAGAAAAGTCAAACTGCTCAGGGCTCGGCGCCAAGCCCTAAAAATTATTTATGTATTTTGTTTCTGTTGTAATAAAATACTTCGTTGCGATGGGGGCGGCATAAAAATGTTTAAATAAATAAATAAGGGACGTCCTCCTGCCCAACAAGCCCCAAGAACTGACAAGAGCTGCTGCGCGAACCCGGAATGCCCTGCATGGGCCTTGGAAGGCCCAATGGGGAAGTGGGGGGCGAGCCCCCCAAAGAACTCCATCCTGACCGCCATTCCTGCAAAACTGCGGAGAGGACGGCCCAATGCCAGCCTTCCGTAGCTCTTGCGTCAATATTTGCACACGCGGACAGACTAAATTGATCGTGAAGCTGCATGCGCTCATCTCTCTCACAAGTCAAAGTCCCAAAGGCTTATGCAAGGTGCGTGGGGGAGTGAGGGCGGGGGGGGGGGGCGGGAAGGCTGTAAGAAATTTCCACCGGAAATCTGCACCCGTGTGCAATGGGATATGGAGCACTTCCTGGATAGAAGAAATAGGCTAATTCTGTCTTCGGCCATGGAATGACATTTCTCACACACGTGTGTCCACACACACACACACACACACATGCACACCCTTTATTCTCCAGGCCTGGAGGCTGCAGGAGGGCCACAAAGGTGAGGGCAGCGATGTGTCTAATTCCTCTAACTGCCTCCTTTTGCTCTCCTCCGCCTCCCCACCTTACTAACTAGAGGCGTCGTCAAGGCTTGCACCTCCAAAACCTCCCTTTTGAGTGCCATCCACCCCTCCTCAACTCACTTGCCTCCCAGTAACCTCTCCCAGGAGACTTTCCCCAGTCTGGCCTTCAGTTGGCCAAAATTGGCCCTCGTGAAGTCCCAGTTTCTAGTGCTTGACCTGCTGCACGTCCCCATTCGCCTGATCTCAAAGCAAAGGATGGAGTGATCACTCGCTTCCAGAGCTCCCCTAATCTGCACCAATCTATCAGCTCCTCCCTGTTGGTCAAGACCAAGTCAAGGCTGTTCCCCCCACTCGTCACCACTCGTCACCTCTGCTGAGCTGAAGTCACTAGTGACAGGCTCACTGCACAAGAACATGGAGGCTCAATTTAAGGTCGATTGCCCTTCATCACCTATGCTAAAGTCAGATCGCCACCACATTTGATCTTGGGGAGGAGCAGAGCCAGAAGCCAGTGGCCCCTGAGTTGCCGGGCACAGCGGAACAGAACGGAGTTGGCTGTCTGCTCAGCCCGGTAGCACAAGTAAGGCCAAGGGAGAGGGGCAGGCCATGTGTGTCCAGGCAGAGGGCAAGGGCTGCATTTGGGCAGGAGGCCAAACTCCCAGGGTCCTGCCCACATTTCTGCGCCTGGATTTGCCCACGCCAGGGGCCGCCTTGCCGGTCAAAGCAAACAGGGCTTGAGCACAGCATGTCCAGACGTCGCCAGAGGGGCGGAAACGCTGCACGGCCCCATTCCTCTCCCACCTTCAAGCAGGGCTGCTCAGCAACTCTCCCCGGTGATGGGGCAAAAAAGACATTTCTCCAGGTGCCTTTGGCCGAGCCAGCGCTGGAGCCAGCTGTAGCGGGCAGAGGCTGCTGGCCCTGGCAGCACCCCAGCGGGAAGGAGCTCCTTTCTGGGGCTGGCCGGCCTGCTCGCTGCCAGCCATGCCAAACGGAGACACCCATGAGGGGCCTTCCCAGGCCAGAGACCGGCAGGGGTCTCCCCGAGGTGCTGCAGGGAGCACTCCTTTGTGGGAAGCTCCGAGCAGCAGCCATCCGCTGGGCTTGTGCCGCTCCTCTGTCCTCCCCTCATTAGCAGACTCTCTGAGGAGAGTGAAACAGGTGACCAGAGAATCCATGACTGTGGATGAGTGGAGGACTGTGTGGGTTTCCCATGAAGGGACAGACGGACGGACGGACACACATGGAATCCCAAAACTCTGTGAGAGAGGAGGGCTGATGACACAGGAAAGGCCTTGTCCAGAAGAATCCTAAAAGAGCTAAAAACTTTGAAAAGGGGAGCAGGTACAACAGGGCTAGGAGCAGCTGCTCTTGCCTCAGGTCATTTTTCCTGTTTACCAGAGGCAACAGCAAGACAAAAGCAGGCAGCTGCACCTGGGCCCCGTGGTCCCTCCCCTCCGCTGGGTTTTACGGGTGGGGAGAGGAGCTCATCCCTCACCCAGGGCCAGCCTTTGCAGATGACCAGATGCAGCCAGCAAATTTTCTTCGCTTCTGCCAGCAGCTGTTGCAACATCCTGTGGCCATGAGTTCCGCAGGCCAGTCACCACCCAGCCAAAGCAGTTGGTGGGGCTTTCTGGAGGCTCTCGGGAAGCCACTGCTGGAGAAAAAGTGCTGGCCCACATCACCCCAGTGGGAAGGCTAGTCCAGACTGACATCAGGATTTGCTGAACATTTCTGACATGGAAGAGTGACAGACCAAGGCTCAGGCCTGCTCCTCGCTTCCAGAAGCCCCCTTCTGGGGGGGACAGCCTTGCATCCTCCACAGACTCAGACTGGATTTCAGGCGCCCTGGCCTGCTCATCCTAACCTTTCCCCTACCCAGGATCTTGATGATGTTTCAAGGGGTTGTAAAGCTAGCCTAAAGAGTGTGGCAGAAGTTCAGGCTGGTTCGAGAGGAGAAGGGGGGACACTGATGGAATTATCTGACACTGCAGAAGTCGGATCATTTGGTCACGCTTTGTTGGGGAACGGGCTGCCCTTCTCCTACATGGGCTGAGTTCCCAGGCGCACCCCAGAAGAACCGCCATTTTCCACCAGGCTTCCTGAGAAAAGGCTCCCCCGGCCAGAATGCCACCCTTCTCCCAGGCCCAGCTGTGAGGTTCAGCCTTGGCTGGTGGGGCCGGCACAAACTCACCTGTATGCCAAGCTCATGCACTCGAAGAGCCGCGTCAGGGTGGGGTCGATGCTCGGGGGGGCGGGAGGCTGTGACTCGGCCAGGTGGTGGCGGCGGCGTGACGTGGCATCGCTGTGCGGAGACGACACCATGAAGTGTCCGCTGTGGATGACCTGGGAGTGGGCCGAGAAGCCCGTATCAGGCTGGGCTCTGCCAGAGGCCGGGCTGTCCGAGTCCGAGTCCGAATCAGAGGCAGACCTGGGTCCCATTTGGGGTTCCAGGCAAGGGCCAGGCTGCCCAGGCTGGATCGCAGCCATGCCAGGCCACGCCGGGCCAGAGAGAGGGGCCCTCTGTGTGAGGCTGCAAGTGCTGGCCTCCTCAAGCGGGGTCCACGCGGGCACAGCAAGCACCACCCGCTTGCAGGGACACCAGCGATCTCCTGGATGCGGCTCCCAGAGGGCCGCATTTTATAGTCCAGCCCAAAGCAGCTCTGCCCCCAAAGTGGGTGGGAACACGAACCGCGGGGAGCACTTAACGCTTCACGTTCAGGTCACCAGCAAGACACAAGCAGAGGACCGAGCCCCTCCACCGGGGTGCCAAGGTTGAGATCAGTTCCTGCAGAGGGACTCCAGCTTCGGCCCCCTGCAGCCAGGACGCGGACTGCCCTGCGCCCTGCAGGAAACTGGCTGCCTACTGAGTGCTGCTGGTGGAGCAGCTGCTGAGGGACATGACAGCATGGCTGAGTCTGGTGCCGGGCTGTGCAGATTAGATGTGCTCACGTCCCATCCCCCCACCCTTCTCCTTGTGGGAGAAGAACTCGCACAGCTGCCCGGGAGCTGGCCACACAGCCTGTGTTTGCACTGGCCAGGGACTGCAGGGGTGCGGATGGTGCGGTGTTTGCTCAGCCCAAGAGCGCCCCCCCACACAGTCTCCCCAGCAAGCAAACAGAGCAGGAGGCAAAATTAAGAGCAGATCGCAAGCCATGTGTGGCACAGCAGGAGCAGCAGGGGAAGCCATTGCATCCCCATGCACAACACCGCTGGGCCCGCAGAAGCCGACAAGATGCGGCTGGCAGGCTCACCTGCGCCAGGAGGGGGAAGCGAGCAGACGGGGCACTGTGTGCCCCCAGCAGAATGACACCAGGAGGATCAGGGGAAGCCAACTGCAAGGATGATTTGGGGGCCCCGGGCTGCCCATCTTCGGGAGCTGTTTTTGCGAACAAAGGCAAGGAAGGTCCTAAGTGCTCAGCATCCCCAAACGTTCCCTGGGGACCAAAGAGCAGCTTTGGGCCCACAGCCTGGGGTGTTCCTGCGCCCAGAACTATCACTTGATTCTTCAGTGGACTCAGTGGCCGGGAGCACCTTCCTTCAGCTGCAGTGGGTTTATCATCTGCAGTCTTTCCTGGACAAACAGACCTTGGCAACCGTCACCCACGCTCTTGTCTGGACTACTGTAATGCACTCTGTGCAGGACTGCCTTTGAAGACTGTCTGGAAACTTTAGTTGGTTCGGAAGAGGGCAACACATTTGCTAACAAGGAACAGTTGGCGCATCCATGTCACACCAATTCCTTACCAGTTCAGGCCCGGGCCCGTGTAAACTCCCTGTTTTGACACAGAAAGCCCTACACAGCTTGGGGCCAGGATACCCGAAGAAATGCCTGCTGCTACCTGTTCCTGCCTGATCACCAAGCCTGACGACAGAGGCCCTTCTCAGGAAAATGCCCCCAAAAGGTGGGGAATATGCTCCCCAGAGACGCACGCCTGGCACCCTCATCATCATCCCAGTGCCAGGCAGATGCTTCCATCCACCAGGCATTTTAAGAAGTACTGACTTGATAAACTATATTCTTTTAAAAATTAATGACTGTTCCTCTCGCTGCTGTGCCTGAGGCGATTTTACTGACTGCTGCAGAGAGCGCTGTAGCTGCGATTGCGCTTTATTGCACGCATGTGATGGTTGGCTCCTTGTTATTTTTACACCGCTCAGAGAACTGTGGAAGCAGTAAATACATGGAATAAATAGACACATTTCCTAAAGGTTAGAGCAGTAGGCAATGGAACCAATGAGCTCAGGAGGCCATGAGCTCACCCCCCTTAAGGGCAGCAGGTGGGAAGATTATTACCTTTGGCTTTTTTTCCCTCTTGCAAGGAATTCAAGGAAGCGAACACTGTATACATTTAATAAAGATATGCGCTGAATCCATATCAATTGCTATTAATAAGCGTACATATTCTCTGGGGTTTTGACTGCCATTTCCAGGAGAAAATGGGGAGAGAGCTCAGAAATAGATTGAGAGGAGGCTCCCCGAGGCCTGGCAACAAGCCCCTCGGTCCGCCAAGTGTGCTCCCGGCTGCAGCAGCCCAGACGGCCCCCGTGCTGGCCGAGGCTCACGGGCCCCGCCTGCCCCGCCGAGAGACAGCCGAGCCCGGCGCTCGGTTCGCGCCCTCTGAGCATGTGCAGCGTGCGTGGCAGGCACAGCTCCGACGCCGAGGGAGCGCGGAGGGGCCGCCGTGCCCGTGCCCGAGCGCCTTGGGGGGGGGGTGCCTGCCCGGGGGGGGGGCCTGCCTGGGGGCGGGGCAAGCGCCCCCTCCGCCCGCCCGCTCCGGCGCATGTGCCGCCTCCCGCCCCCTCGCAGCTGCCGCTCCGCCCCGCGGCGGCCGAGCCAGCCCGCCGAGCCGACGGAGCGCAGCGCCCGCCACGATGAAGGACCGCACGCAGGAGCTGCGCACGGTGAGCGGGGCGAGGGTCGCGCCTTCCCGGCGGGGGTCCCCGCGGCCGCCCGCCTCGCCCGGTGGAGCCGGTGGCGGACGCCCCGTCGGGGGTGCCCGGGAAGCGCAGCCCGGACCGCGCGGGCCGCAGCGCGGCGCCCTCCCACGCCCCTCCACCAGGCGGCTTCCGGGCAGGGGCTGGACTGCCACTCCCATCGCCCAGCCGCGGGAAGGTGATGGGAGCTGCAGTCCAGCCTCTCCGCGGCGGTTTTCCCAGGACGGAGGAACCTGCTATGTCCGGCCGCTTGCGGGAGCTCGCCCCGAGTGTGGGGCCAGGAGGAGGGTCGGATGAAGGGGCGCACGGAGAGGGGAGCGCCCAAGGCTGCCGGGCTGCCGGCCACCCTCGGCGGAGCCGCGTCCGCAGAGATGGAGCGGGCCGGGGAGGGGCAAAGGATGCGCCCGCGCCCCACCCGGTGCGCCGGTGTGCTCGCGTGTACACGCGCGCACCCCTCCCTGCCTTCCTTCGAGTCCACGTGGGCCACGGAGCTCCTGGGAGCTGGAGTTCAGCACGTCTGGGGGGCGCCAAGTTGGGGAAGGCTGCTCGCGCATACGCATAAGACAGTGCAGGAGCTGGGAGCGTGGGGCAGACCCGGGGCCCGCTCTGGAGAACTTGGAAAGCACCCCCAGTGGAAAGAGGGTCTCCGGGAGGTTGGGGATCCCCCTGCAAACTGTGAACACGCCAGCTGAGGAGCTGCTCCTTGGGGGTGTGGGCACTGCATTCTGGGACATGTGAAATGATGCCTCTGAGCTTTTACTGAGTGCAGCTGGTGCCCCACAGCGGGCAAGGCGATGCTCTTGAGAGCCTCGTTGAGTGAACTGCCAGGCGTGGCCGTGGGCACCGCTGCTCCAGCCATGTGAGCGTCTGCTGGCACATGCATGGGTGCTCTGGGAGGCTTGTGTCTCTCTCGCTGGCCCCTTCGAGCGGCTGCAAGGAGAATCGCGTGACAGGCTGTAGGCGGAAAAGCCGCCGCTCCAGAGCCACCAGTAGCGTCCTCCTAGGTGACCCCAGGGTGTGGGAGGGTCAGCTGGGGCAGCGCTCCCCTAGGCCTGGTGGCGTGGCTCTCTCACCTTCCTCCAGCCCCTGAAAAGAGGTGGGCCATGACCCGCATTTCAAGCTGACCATCTGTTTGCTGGTGAGGTTTTTGTTTTGCTTTTTCTCTGGCTGCTTTTGTTTCTCTTGTGAGTGTTGCTTTCTTGTTTTGAACCTATATTTATCGTTCGTTACCCTAATAACTCCCGAAGAAGGGCAGTTTATAAATATCCAAACAAGGATGGACAACGACTTCCAGATGGAAGATGAGTGTGCACTGGCTATCTTCATATTTGCTATGCATTTTTAGCTATCCTGCTTGTAAATGCCTTTAGATTTGAGTAATGCTGTTGCAAGGATAAAGGCAATGGAACATGATCACCAGGGTTTAAATGGCATTTCAGGAGCTTGGAAGGGCAAAGGGGGTGTCTTTGCTTGTTGTCCCATCAGGGTGACAAAGTAGGTGCAGGTGACGCTGCTGCAGGGAGCATTCTATGGCGGGGGTGTCACCGCTGAGGGGGGCACCTCTCTGTTAGGCCCCTGTTCCAGTTCGGGAGGCAGGTCCTCCATGGAAGGCCTCTGTGGCCAGTCCCACCCAGCATCTTGAACTGCCGGTGTATCGTTTTCTATACTCAGAGGGGACCTGTTAGCGACACACGGGTACATGAGGGGGGCCACGCAGAGGTGGTCATGACCTTCTTTCCCCTGCAGAGGAGGGCAGCACGCGCTCCAATGGAGCCAAGCTCAGGGAACTGAGGTTCCATTTGGAGGCCAGGAAGCACTTCCTGACAGTCAGGACCCTGAGGGTGTGGAATGGACTTCCATGTGAGGTGGTTGAAGCCCCATCGGTGAGGGTGTTCAAGGATAGGCTAGACATGCACATGGTTGGGATGTCATGAGCAGAGCTGGCTGGAGCCGGGGGTCAGACTAGATGGCCCCAGAGGCCTCTTCAGACTCACTCTGCTTCTATGGTTCTCTGTCTTGCTCGGTGCCAGCTTCTGGTTGGGGGGTGGGCATCCCACTTCTCTCTCATGCCTTCCGGCCATAGTCGGCCTCCGCCACGGCTTCGCCCAACGCCCCCTTCAAAGGGCAGGGCCACATTCAGTGGTGCAGCCCCTGCTCAGCATGCTGAAGGGCCCCCTGCGAAACCTCCCACCTGCAGCCCTGGGCCCCTCTGCCCACCTGTGCTGGCGCCTCTTGGCTAGGTGGGCCCAGAAGCTGGCCTCGTGCGAAGGTGTTCTCTGGCACTCCTGAGCCCATCTTCATGTTTGGCAGCAAACCCTGCACATGTTGCTAAAAAAGGTGGGCTGTGAGCTCACTGCCCCCCCCCCCCGTGTCCGCCTCATGCGTCCTGCACGCCTTTTTTTCCTCTCGCTCCTTTGTGTGAAGAGGCCACCTAAGCAGCCACTTGCCTGTTTCCCTGTAGGCACGCCAGGGTTTTCTTTGCCTTTACATCTAAGAAAACACGGGGGTGGTGTTTTCATTTCATTTATTTATTTATGTATTTATTTAAAAATTTGTATGCCGCCCCCTTGCGACAAGCCTCGGGGCAGCTCACAACAATAAATAAAACAGCCACAGTTACAATATACAAAGCAACATTAAGAACTAACATTAAAAACCGGCCCATCTCGAGGTAAAGATAAAAATACAATAAATAAGATAAATAAACAAATATAAATTAACAATTAAAATAACTTTTAAATAAAAAGGCCTTTGCTTGGCGCTGAAAAACAAATAACGACGGCGCCAGGCGAACCTCTCTGGGGAGGTTTTCGTGGGAGCTCCCTGCACCTTGACTTAGTGCACTTGCACAGGGACCAAAATGCAGTGCCTTCCCAGATTTTCCACTGAGATGGTACATTTAAACATGTGTATAACAGAGGGACCTGTATACAAAGCCACATAAATGAGAGAGAGAGGTGCATAAAACTGCATTATATTAGTAGAATCACATGCAAGAAAAGATGCATATGTATTCAAGAGATAGACAGTCTGTCCACTTAGAGATGTCCATGCATGTTTTCATGAAGGCCTTGGGAAGATTTGCAAACTAGTCTGGATTTGGCACTAGAAGCAGGAGACTGGGCAGAATGGAAGACCATTCATTGATGCTCACCTGTGCGCAGTCTGAGGCTGTACATGTCACCCAGGCCTCCTCACCCAGAGCGTGTCTCCGCTCTGCTCTGCTCCGGCACCCGGCAGTAGCTCTGGGGAAATGGCCGAGGGGCATTCCTGGAGACGGTGAAGGCTCTCCGGGGCTCCCGGCCCTGGGCGCTCTGTCCCACCAGCCTCGTGCAGGATGCCTCTGCACACCAGTGGCTGGGGAGCATGGGCCGGAGGGAGCTGTTGAGCAGATGTGATGGAACGAATGGGTTCCATTTGGCCAGATCCAGCTGCACGGCTCGCAGAGGGGGCGGACGTGCCATCGCTGATGGGACACCCTTGCTGGAGGTGCCTGTGGACAGGCTGGGAGCTGTGCTTGGGTCTGGGGCAGCCAGGGCATGCCGAGCGGGGTGCCTGGCCAAATAACCCCCACAGCCCTTCCAGAGCTGTGGAGCCCACACTTCCACGCGCTTCTCCCTCACACCCCCACAATTCTAGGCTGGATCCCCGCAATCATGCCACGAAGAGAAGGCGGGCCTCTTTGCTGAACGGTGCCCTGCAAGTTACCGCATCCCTTGGAAAGCCTGTCCTCAGGGTGGCACCCACTTTTGCCCCGGGCGGCCGGCTCCCTCTTGGTGCTTTCTCACCTCCCGCAAAGGCCACCGGCTTTTAAATTAAGCCTTTGCAGTGTCCACCAACTCTTTTGCACTAGCAGCGGAGCCGCTGGAGCGGAAGGCTCTTGGCCACTGCCAGCGTGATGGGGTGGGCCCAGATGTTCCCTTCTTGCTGTCATTTCTTGCCAGAGTGAACCGGCGTGGCAGCCAGCTGGGGCCTTTGCCAAAGAGGCCTGCCCTCCCCTGCTCCTCTCGCTTTGTCTTGTTTCCTGGACACCCAGTGGGAGGGACCCGCAGCTGCTGGTGATGGAAAGGCCCAGGCTGAAAACAATAATGGATAAAAATGGCACAATGGGAGAGGTGGAATTAATTGTAGGCGGGAGCGGTAGAGGAAGGAGAGGGCAGAGGGCAGGTGTGTGGGGCACAGTTGTCAAAGGGGGCGGCTGCTGTAGGAAAGTGTGCATCCCACCCGTGGTTCTGCCTCCTGCTGGAGGAGGAGGTTGCCTGGCTGATATTCCCTTTTAAAAGTTTGGAAGTGCTCCAGAATCCTGCCACTAGAGGTGGTGCAGGTCAGCGGGCACTTTGCAAATACAAATTAAGCTTCACTATCGCTCAGCATCCAAACATTTCACAGCAGCAGGCGGGGAGGATGGAGGCTGAGCAGGCAGCAGGCCCATGCACTGGGGGAGTGGCATGCCTCCGGGAGCCCCACAGAAGGTGTCTCGCTCTGGCTGGGGGCCAGAGGAGGCAGAAGCAGGACAGGCATCTGCATCTGGCCCTCTCTGCCATGGAGCCGCCAGGCAACCCTAACCCGACCCCCTACCCACCTCCCTGTGACACCCCCTCATGTACCCATGAGTCACCACCAGATCCCCCTGGAGTCTCCTCTTCTCCAGGCTGAAAAGACCCAGTTCCCTCAGTCTCTCCTCATATGGCTTCCCCTGCAAACTGGTCACCATCCTTGTGGCCCTATGCAGAACTGATTCCAACATTGCTCTATCCCTCTTGTAATGAGGGACCCAAAACTGAGCACAATACTCCAGCTGTGGGCGCATCAGAGTTGTGTAGAGTGATAGTAATGCCTCTCTTGATCTAGAAGCCACACTTCTGGCCATGCAACCAAGGGTGGCATTCGCCTTCTTGGCCACCGCATCACACTGCTCACCCATGTTCAGCCTGCAGTCAACCAGCACCCCAAGCTCCAAAGGGTGAACATTGCTTATTGTTTATCCGAAATGTTTTTTTCTGAGGGGGGTGCTTGTCTTGCAGGCCAAGGACAGCGATGACGACGACGAAGTCGCTCTTGGGGTTGACCGAGACCACTTTATGGACGAGTTTTTCGAGCAGGTGAGGTGGGGGCATGTCGAGATGCACTGGAGAGCAGCCAGGCGGGATGCTGGATGGACAGGAAGGTCTTCCCCACCGCTCGACACCTGCCGGCACCTTGTCTGCTGGCAAATACGATAGAGAAGCAGCAAGCCTGTTTGGCTCAGAAGGCGTTCCTCTGAGCCTTGGAAGGGAAGGAGAAGCCCTGATGTATTCAGGGAAGCTGCCCAGTAGCTCTGCTCAGGCCCACTTCCACCCCGGCCCTTTCCATTGGCTGCTCTGTCCTGCAGGTGGAAGAGATTCGGGGGCTCATAGACAAGATCTCCGAGAACGTGGAGGAGGTGAAGCGGAAGCACAGCACCATCCTGGCGGCGCCCAACCCCGGCGAGCGTGAGTGCGGCCACCGCCTGGAGGGATGAGTGGGCTCTGTTCAGTCTCGCCCATCTGCGTTTTGCAGGTTGTCGGCTGTCTTGAGTCAGATCATCCCCTTGTTGGCAGAGTAGGATGTTTTTGAAGGCATGTCCAAAGATTCTATTTCTATTTGGAAATGCATGCTTTTGAAAGTGCCCACATTTGTGTAAATGTGCAAGTCTCTTTTCCAAGTTAAAAAAGCAGGCCACCAGCCCATGGCATTAATGCCGCTTGGCAGAAGCCATCCCACAGCAGCGTCTGCAACCCAGAGCCATGGAAACACGGACTCCACTGTGACTTTCCCTGCCATGCCCTCCCTCATGTCTCTCTTAACTGTCTGGTGAGGTGTGGAGGGGACCTGTGCTTCTTTCCTTCCTGTTGAAAGTGCAGCAGCATTTGCTGAAGCCGGTTTGGGGGCCAAATTTGGAGGGCCCGCTGCTCAGGGCTGCCTGGGTCTGGAGACCTTCCAGGAAGGCCCTTCTTTTGGCACACCTGGCAACAGAGATATGTTCGATGGGGATGTGGGAAAGGCCTTCCCAGTGGCAGCCCCTGCCCAAGGGGGCAAGGCTGGCTCCTCTCTCGGCTGCAGATCAGTCCTCATCCAAGCAGGGCCCCTGGCCACGGGCTCCCAGTGCTGCAGGGGAAGATGCGGGCAGTGCCTCGCTTCTCCTCAGACCTGCGGCCGCTCATTCTCTGAGGTGACCAACGCAACCACGGCTCTCCTCTTGATCTGTGCTGCTCGCCTCCCTCTGATTCCTGCCTCAGCCCAGCCTGAGGAGCTGCACCATCCACGGGCAGAAAATAAAGCACATTTCCGTCCAGGTGCCTTTGACTAAGATGCCAGAGCAGGGGGACGTTGCGGGCATGGAGCCCTCTGCCAATGCCTCTCTGCTGGCGCTTCTCCCTCCCAGGAACCAAGGAGGAGCTGGAGGAACTGATGGCAGACATCAAGAAGACAGCTAACAAAGTCCGCTCCAAGCTGAAAGGTGAGTGACGCTCGCTGTGTTTCAGCCCAGCATCCAGAACAGGGCAGCCATGCAGGAAGTCCTGCACTGAGCAGGGGCCTGGACCCGACGGCCCTCTGGCCCCTTCCGGGTCTGAAATTCTGTGGCTTGCTCTGTTGGGCCATTCAGTGCTCAACAGACCTCTTTGCCCTCCTGACACTTGCAAAGGCGGACTGTTCGGACGTTCACTGTTTGCATGGGTTCCGCACAGGATCACAGTTGTGTGTGTATACTTTTTCCGAACCCCCCGCCCCCGCCCCGCTATGGCCCTCCTCCCCTCACAAGCTCGCTTCTGCTTCTTAAGGGCAATGAGGCTCAGAGGCCATCGGTGGCACCTGGAGAGCTGAGCTACGATCTTTGCGTTCATGCAGAGCTCACATGGTGGAGCGCCATCCCTTTCTCTGAGCGCACCCAGCCTTTCAGAGTTAGAGAAAGGGAGACATGGGGAAGAGACTCCATGTGCATTGTGTGGTCCATGAGTTAAAAGGAAGGAATCCAGTATCACAGGGATCTGCCTGCTTTTAAGGTTTCTAGCCCTCATGACAAAAATCTGTGCTTGAGCTGTCCTCGGACCAGTCGAAGTCCAGCCAGCTTCTCTCTTGCAGCTGGCTGAACTGAGGAAGACATTCTGCACATATGCATGGATATTCGCTTCGTGCATATTTTAAAAGGCATCTTCTTTGCTTCTGGAATTCATCTTTTATCAGTCAGCAGATTTCCACTGCTACAAAATTTCAGTCAAGCGCAGCAGCCTGCAGACTCGTTGCCTTGGGTGATCACTCACCAGGTCTGGCGCTGCCTGTTCAGACATTAACAGAAAAAGCCCTTCTTAAAACACACCATTTGCCTCCCAGAGAGCTATTTTTAGCCTCCCCTGAAATGGGCGTTTGGCAGGCAATGAAGGCAGGAGAGAGCAGGCATGCCAGCCCCACTGGCTTCTCGGCTTCCCTCCCCAACTTCGCTTCCTTCTCCAAAAATAGACTCAGTTCTCTGGCTTCTTCATAGGCTTTGAGCAGAGCATTGAGCATGAAGAAGGACTGAACAGGTCATCGGCGGACTTGCGAATACGGAAGACCCAGGTGAGTCTTCCCTGAGCGGCTGAAGAAGCCGCCCATCCTGAGCTGGCGCAGAACACGTGCCTTGGGGCTGGAGCCACCCCCTCTGCCTGGTGTGTCAGGCAGCTGCAAGGCTCAGGAGCGTAGGAAGACGCAGGAGGGCTCCCAAGCAAGTGCCGGAAATGAGCAGCGGGACGGGCTCCAGGCCCGCTCTAGAAGCAACCCTGCTGGGGCCAGGGCCAAGGGGGCGGACGGGCAGGCAGCCCTCGCCAGCAGTGCCCCCTTCCCTCGCCAGCATTCCACCTTGTCTCGGAAGTTTGTCGAGGTGATGTCGGAGTACAACGCCACGCAGTCGGACTACCGGGAGCGCTGCAAGGGGCGGATCCAGAGGCAGCTGGAGATCAGTGAGTGTCCTCCGTTCCTGCCCGCAGAGGGATGGGCTGCATCCTCGGAGCAGCTCTTGCCCCCCGGAAGCCGCACAGGCCTCCCTTTCAGCAGCATGCTCCCGCTTGCCCAGCATCCCCAGGCGTGCCCAGCTGGATCCTGAGATGCATCCTGGGCCCTCTGCCTTGGCTCTCCTGGCTGGGGGATGCTGGGAACAGCTGTTCCAGCACAGCTGGAGGTGCTGAACTGTGGCACGCTGGCCTGCAGGTCCGCAGCAATCAAAACTGAGGTCAGCCACCCGCCTAAGCCATGCACTCAAAGGATCTCTCTCTCCTAAATTTTAGGGAATTGTATTTTAACAAAAACAAAACTTGTCGTTACACAATTATAAAACAATACAAACAATATAGTACTGATAAATGTATTTAAACGGTACCATCGTAACTGTGCTACCTCTGCCAGGGCCAGCAGCTGCATGCTACTGAACATGAAATCATGCATTCGTTCTGGTCGCTTCATTCCAGCTCCCGTTTCAGAACTGCACTGAATCTCGTGCTCAAATGAGCTCCGTCGGTGCAGCGTGTGGGCTTTTGCAATTTCACTGCGAGGGCCTTCTAAGGCTGAGCCACTAGTCTCTGGCCAGTCCATCTCAGCCGTCACTGGTCCCCCAGAGTGTTTCAAGTCATAAGGCCCAGCTCCTTGCTTTCTCCCATTTTGTTTTTTTCACGAAGACTGAAATTGGATTCTGCATCAGCTATTCCACACCATGTGTCTTGCCTGATCCTGCCAAACAGAACAGTTGGTTTTCTGACGTTGCTCAGCAAGCTGTCACGGCCGAGTCGTGGGCCGCCTTGGGACACTCGTGGCTGGAATGTGTGGCAGCTGGAAGGGTCTGCGCAGGGCATGTGGGCAGATGGGCCCCAGGCTTCCCGCGGGGCGAGACGGTTCTGCAGGGCAAGCCTCCGCGCCATGACAGCCCCACCGAAGAGGCTCATCCTGTGACCTCGCACTGACCCTCCAGTTCTTGGTGTTTGTTGCAGCTGGTAGAGCCACAACCAGCGAGGAGCTGGAGGACATGCTGGAGAGCGGGAACCCTGCCATCTTCTCCTCTGGGGTAAATGCTCCCCCATACCTCACAGTTTTACAGCCCCCCCCCCCAGCATGAAGGGGGCAGTGGAGGATCTCTGTGCGTGGTGGGTGGGGTGGGGAGACGGCATGGAGCGGAGCCGCCTCATCCTGCCAAGGCAGGGCCACTTCTGGGTTGCTCAGCAGGGTGGGCGGGCTCAGCTGGCATGAAAAGCAGCCCTGCATCCTCCTCAGACCCCCACTGGCATTGCTCATTGCTCACGTACTTCACTTCAAAAGCAAAGGGGCCAGAAACTTGATCTCTGAACAGGGATGCTATGGAAGCCACCCTCGTGAGAAAGGTGAGCGTCTGTGCCAGTGCAGGATTGCCCCATGCAGAAGGGGGGGGAGATGAAGCAGTGGGGCTGCCCCCCAAGCTCTTCTGCGCAGGGCAGAGTTCCTGCCTCCACCACATTCCTCACCAGAGCTGCCTTTCGCCAGATCGTCATGGACTCCAGCATCAGCAAGCAGGCGCTGAACGAGATCGAGACCCGGCACAGCGAGATCATCAAGCTGGAGAACAGCATCCGTGAGCTGCACGACATGTTCATGGACATGGCCATGCTGGTGGAGAGCCAGGTGAGAGCAGCTGGGGCACACCTGCCCGGGTGGCCGCAGGGAGGGGCCAGCATGCCCCAGCAGGACTGCGGCCCTCGAGGTGGGCCCAGCTCTGGCATGCTCCAGGGCGCTACAGACGCCCCCAGGCAGGGCAGGGCAGGGCAGGGCAGCAAAGCTTGTGGCGCAGCCGGGCGTGCATCCTTCCTCTGCCCGGGGCCTCTCGCGCTGCCCCTCCGGCTGTCGGCCGGCCGGCCGTGTTTCCTTAGCCACTCACCTGCCAGTCTCCCTCGCTTGCCCTACTGCCTGCCCACCTGCTCTGCTAGCCTCCCCCCCCCCCCCGAAGTGTAGCCAGTGAGTTTGGTACTGGCTCTGGGGGCCAGCAGTCTTGAGATGCCAAGGAGGTGGCCCCCTGCCCGGACCGGCCCCTGGGATGGGAAACCTTCCGGGGCTCCCCACCCCCCAGCTGCCTGGCCCCCCAGCTGCCTCCCACCGCTCCCGGACCAGACACTGGATTCAGCTCACAACAGTCCCAAGCCTATGAAAAGGGCAACGCATCCGGTTGTGGGGCGCTAGGCATTGCAGCACGATGGTGTGGAAGTGGGGCAGGGCAGCTGGAGGGCAGCCCAGTCCACAGCCAGCGAGACCACAGTGCTGACCCGGCCAAGGCGGGGCACGCAGGGCCCCCTGACACGGGCAGCGGCACAGATCCCCAGGAGCGGCCACGAGCCCTCTGCTCTCCAGCAGCCACCTCCCGGGCCTTGGGGCCACCAACTCAGGTCAGTCATCAACTGGTCACTGGAGCCACCTCCAGTGTCCCTGGGGCATGATTCCTGATGATGCCCCAAAGCACCTTGCCAGGCGAAGAGGCGGCTGCCCCGGTGGAGGGTGGAGGCTTCTGCTGAGCGGGCACCGGGTTTGGCACAGGCAATCAGGACGGCTTGGACCCCCCTCGTGGCGCCTGGCGACCCCACATCCGGCTCCCCTCGCGACCCCCTGCAGGCTCCAGCATTGGTGCCCTGGGGGTGGATGTGGGCCGACCACCCGTGGAGCCTTCTGACCCCCCCGTTCTGTCCCCCACGCTGCGATCTGTTCCTGCGTGGGAGGGGGCACTCAGCCCTGGCAGGTAAAGCCCGCCGTCCGGCACTGCGGCCGTGCTGTGTCCTGGTGCATGGCTGCCCCCTCCCTGCATGGCCGCCACCATGTTGCTGGGAAGTGGGGGGCTGCGGGGCATGGTGGGGCCTGGGGCGGGGCGGAGTGGGGCGGATCCTCAGACAGTCCCAGGCCGGCTGTCCTCGTGCGGAGAGCAGGCCTGCCACAGGGCCAGGGACTCAAGGGTGCCTCCCCGCCTCCCTGCCCAAGCCCTGCTTCAGCTCTAGCGGGGTCTGTGGGCGAGTGCGGCATCACTGTCCCGACCAGGACAGCCTCCCCGAGGGCTTGGCCCCTCTTGGTTCCTGGAGGCATCCGGCGGACTGGGCCCCGGCGGCCCCCCTGCTGGGGCGGCGTTCTGCACCTCCCCGCTGGCTTCTGCGGAGCTGGTGAGTCTGCTGCACTCAGTGGCTCAGGATCCATGGCCAGGGAGCAGCCTCGGGAAGGACAGAGCCGGGGGCCAGCCCCTGCGTGCCACCGCAGCCCAGGCACTGCACCCAGAATCCTGCGCTAGCCCCTTGACAACCCTGGGCAGTGAAGGGCAGCTCCAGCCAGCAGGGGAGGGGAGGGGAGGGGAGGGAGGGGGCACAGGGCACAGCCCCCTTCCACGGCTGCGCACGGGACGCCTTGAACAGCCGGGGGGCGGGGGGGCACCTCACCCCTGCATGTCCGTTTTGCTCGGGTCCCTCCGGTCAGGTGCTGGAGCACCTGTGCCCTCGGCAACGCTGGGCAGCTTTCATGGAATGGTGCTTTTCCTGCTTGCTTGTTTGATAAGTTGTGGTGACGTCCGCCCGCCCCCCCCCGCTGCCCTTTCCTGCCAGAATTGCCCCTTTCTGCTTCCTTGCAGCTTTGGGCACTCAATGCAGGGAAAGCCTGGAATTCCTTTCTCTGGCCGCCTGGAATGCAGAGTTTGGGTGTTCCTCTGTCATGCAGCACCTGGCTGGCCCTTCCCTTTTCCTTCTGTGAAATGGGGACAGCAGATGAGGCCGCCTTCTAGGGATGTGCATCGGTGGGTGGGTGGGGGGGGCGGGAATAAAAGGCCCTGCCCCTTCAGGACTCGCATCCCCCAGTCCAGCTCCCCTCTATGAGGAACTGGAGGGGTGTCAACTCATGCTGTGTCCCCCCCCCCCCCCGGCAGCAGGTCCAGCACAGGATGGCGTGGAAGGGAGCCAGGAGGAGCCACCCCTCTCCAGGTGAGCGGGTCCTGCAGCACCACCCGCTGCTCAGCAGTGAGCCGGTCTCTGTGCGTCCCCCACTGCACAGGGCGAGATGATCGATCGCATCGAATATAACGTGGAACATGCCGTGGACTATGTAGAGAGAGCTGTTTCGGACACCAAAAAGGCCGTCAAGTACCAGAGCAAAGCCCGGCGGGTGAGCCCTCTGTGCGTCTGTGTGGGGGGCCCAGGCCCCCCTGCCCTGAGGAGGGAGCTTTGTGGGGACCGATTCTGGAGCACCTCGGATGATTCATCGACTCCTGTGCTGCTGAATTTGGAGCAGGCCCTGGCATCGAGCCTGGGGCCCTTGCTTTGGCCAGCCCTTCCTGGGAGCTGGGGCTGAGTCCCCCCGCCATGCACACACCGACCTCTTCACCTCTGTGGGCACCCTGTGCTGCCGCCCTGGACCTGGGGCCCACCACCTGTTCGGTCTTCTTCCAAACTATGCTGCTCATTCTTCGCTTTTCCCGGAAAGCCCGCTGAGCATCCGCAGAAGCGTGGGGATCCCGCTTCCATGCCGCCTCCACTCTCATCTTGAAGCTCCCAGCCCTCCAGTGGGTGGTGAGGGCGGCAGGGGGTCTCCAGCACCAGAGGTGGTGCAGGGAGAGAGCGCGATGCTGGTCAAGGAAGGGCTTCTATCGAAGCCTACGCAAAATGGTGTCTTCAGGTGTGCTGCCAAAATGGAAGCTGCTGAGGGAGAGGTGCAGGCAGTGGCCCAGCCTCGCCTCGCCTCGCCTCGGGCTCGTGCCTGGCACGCTCCTTCGGCTCACACGGCGCCACTGTTGGTTCCTCTTTCAGAAGAAGATCATGATCGTCATCTGCTGCGTGGTGCTGGGCGTCGTCATCGCCTCCACCGTCGGTGGGATCTTCGGCTAGGGGCCACGGCCCAGACTCTTGGTCCGGGGGAACAGGAGGTGGAGGCTGCCCCTGCGGGACACTCCCCGCCTGAGCCGGCCTGCTCGTGCCCCCCCAGCGGCGACAGCGGGAGCAGGCATGCCTGCACTTGGCCCCCGATGCACGGGTGTTCATGTTGGTGCCGCATACCATCCACGCGTGGTGGGTGAGCCTGTGCGCACGACCGGGTGCAGGACAGAGGCCCTTTCGAGGGTTGGCAGCCTAGGCACCCCTTCCGGACTGGGGAGGGGGGCCCTCTGCCTGCCCCCCCCAAAGCAGCTCCAGCAAGGCTCTTGCTCTCCCCACTTGCTTCCGCCGTGGAGCAGGCGGGAGGCAAAGTCCCCCCGCAGTGGTTGCAGCTGTGCCCGCTCCCCTCAGCCCAGCTAGAGCCCCCCAGCTTCTCCTGGGGATGCCGCTGTGCCAGGGCAGCCTCGGCTCACCCCCCAACCTTTGGCTCAGCCCCGGGCCCCACTCAGCCTCCCCCAGGGCCTCTTGCGGGCAGGCGCCCACCCACAGCAGTGGCTTCCTCCAAAACCAGCCACGCAGCGCTGTGCGCCTGCTGGTTCTGCGTCAACGAGAGGCGGCGCTGTGCTGAACGGGAGGCTGGCAGCCCTGCCTCACTCCTCCTGTTCAGCCGGTCCCTTCTCCGCAGGGCCAACGATGGCCAGGCTGGGCTTGGGCCCGTACTGGCTCCTTCCAGAACAGCCCCATGTTGCGTCGCACGCTGGATGGTCCCGCTCACGCTCGGGCTGTGCGCTTCTCCCCTGCCCAGTTTCAGAGGCTGCCGCTGTCAGACTGCGGGCCCCTCTTCTCCTTTGGGCTGCACCCTGCAGGGCTTCGTCTGTAGCTCTGCAAAGAAGCCCCCCCTCCCCCGTGGAAACCCAGAGATTTACCACTGGTGTCCCTCCCCGCTTTGAGGGGACTGGACCTGCGTCCAGTGATGAAGGGGGGGCTTCGCCTTCCCATGCCTGGAGAGTGCTGTGCATGCCACATGTGACCGCCAAGCCACCCCTCCCCACCCGCCCGTATCCCCCACAGCATGGCTGCCTCATCCTCTAACTCTGCATGTTCAGCTTGGCACAGCGCCAGCAGCACCTTGCAAGGCAGCACCGCAACACCTCCAAACAAGGGCCAGTTCTCCGGCTCTTCCTGCCAAAATTTGCCACCCTGGGCCACCCACTGCAAATGGGACTAAGTAACAGGAAGGGAAGCATTGGCAATGGGGCATGGGGGACTGTGACCTTGCTCTGCTTCCTGAGAGAAAGCTTTTTGCATCTGGGCTTCCTTATCCAGAAATGGCCCCTCACAGAGGAGGGCAGGTGTTCTCCCACCTAGAGGATGGGGTTAGTCACAGGAAGCGATGGCTCCTCCCTGCTCTGTGATGCTCACATGCTCCGAGCAGCACATTTTAAGAAACATTCAGACAAACTGGAGTCAGTCAGGGAAGGCCAAGGGGGCTGGAAACTCGTCCTCCCAGGGAAGGCGGAAGGAACTGGGTATGTGGAGCCCCAGAGGCCTGGGCGGCTGGCACTAGCAGCCCCCAGATGAGGCGTGGCACCCACTCTCTGCCAGCGGAGGAGGCCGGGAGCGAAATGAGAGGCCTGCGCTGCTGGAGGGCCGCACGGGGCTGAGCCTCCGGGACAGCTTCCGAACTGTCATGGTGGCCAGAGCATGGCGCCCCCCATGGGGGGGCTCTCTGGCACCGAGGGGCTTCCAGCAGGCACCAGACACACCTTCCCGGGGAGCTCAGACCTGGCTTCCGCACTGGGCAGGGAGGCAGAGGCCCTCCCTGGCCCAAGCAACCCCTTCCGCCTCCGAGATGCTATGCAAGAAACCGGAACTGGACTGACAGCATGGCAGGCCTGCGCAAGGGCATCCCTGGCAAGGGGCACATCATATTCCTTCCTCCTCCCCCTCCTGGGTGACTGCCCATACAGCAGAAGGCTGGGGCGGAACTGGTTCAGCTTCAGCCGTCATGTGGCTGGTCCTCGGTCATCTCCCCTCCCTGCAGAGTCAGCCGGCAAAGGGCTGACCGCGATGCCACTGCTGCTGTGGCAGCTGCAGCCCCCGTCCCCTCCCCACTCAGACAGGCCTGCTTTGGAGGCTGAGCCATGCGGGGAGGGGCTTCGTGGGGGGGTGCGGGTCCTCCTCTTGCTTCTGAAGGGAAAATCTCCAATGTGCCACCACGGCCCCAGGGGGATGCAGCTTCTTGGAGACGGCCTGCCTCTTGAGCTGCCTCACTGCAGCCCATCCTGAGCCAAGTGCCCTCGCCTCTTGCAGCCCTCAGACTTACCTTGCCCCTCTCCCCATGGATGTGGACCTCCTCCCATCCATCACCTCCTTTGTGTTTTTCAGACTTTGCTTCCCTGTTCAGTTATAAACTCATTCCTACCCATTACCAAACCATTTTTGCAGGGTAGAAAATAGCTTTCTTATGGATGGAATTTTAGACAGAATAAACATATTTCTATCTGTGAAGCATCATTTTGACTCTTCCATGAATTGCACCACGCAGCAAGTACTGCAGCTACTTCCTGACTGCGGAACTGGGCATTCAACATCCAACGGTTTGTGGGAAGCAATTCTTAACGACTACATATTGCGTATTTTTCTCACTGCATACTTTCTCCAATTTTGATAGTTATGGGAAGAGAGAGACAAACGCCTTCCTTAACCAGTATCACTCTTACTACGCCAGCTTTCTGGCACTGCAGACGTCCTCCCGCTATGGCCACCCATTTGAGGGTCAGGAACTAGAAAATGAAGGCGGCATGAAAGCCGGGACTGCATGCACCCTTCCACAAGCTTGTAAGAAACAGTGAACAGTCAGCAAGATCGTCTGGCAGGAAGACCCAACCACAGAAACCGGAGGAAGCCCTGGGGTGCTGTGGACGCAGGGCTGTTGCAGGCAGGAGAGCTGCCTGGGCATTGCAGCTGGAGGGCACCAAGCGGGAAAAGGTTCTCCTGCCCCTGAGGTGCAGTGTCTGAGCACCAGCCAGCACGTAACGGCTGGCTGCGAGTCTCCTGTGGGGACGGGCTGGGTGGAGAGCAACATGTGCCCTGGGCTTGCGTGGCGGCGTTGTTGTGGACGCTGCCAGCATCCTGACTCAACACAGCAGGCCTTCCAAGACTGCACCAGAGGCAGAGGTGCTTTCAGCATGCAGGCCAGATCCACCTGAATCCACCAGGCAAAGCAAGCCGGGAGTGTGGGGCAGCTGCGTGTGGGGCCTGCAAAAGGCTGCTGTGGGTGGGGCCAAAGCTACCAGCCTCCTCCCTCCCTCCCTCCCACCAGTAGCTCAGCCGGGGGGGGGGGGGAACGGCACCAAAGGTGGGGCACTGGCAGCCAGGCCTGAGGAAGCTGCGGGGCCAGTGGGGCCGAGGGCTTGATTTGGAAAGGCGAGGCTGGCTATCCCGGAGAGGGACAGGGCAGCCCTCCCTGCTCGACCGGGCTCAAACAGCCAGCACGCACTGCAAGCAGAACTGTCCAAGGCCTCATTTAATGGAGGAACTGGGGCAGCGAAGGGCCTGTGATGGTGGAGGGCGCTGGGAAGAAGCCTTCTGACAGGCAGGGAGCGAAACGCTGTCCTCGCAGGCTGGGTAGGTTCCACGAGGCCATCTGGTCCCCGAGCCGGCAAGAGTCCACGGGGCAGGCAAGCAAGAGGCAGCAGCCACTCGCCTGGCAGGGCAGGGCCGCTTGAGCACAGGCCCTCAGTGGGTGTCTGCCCCACCCCCCGTAACAGGAGGGAACATGGATCGACACCAGAACTCCAACTGTCCAACTGGCTAGATGGGGACTCAGAAGTGTGGCCGTCGCTTCCGACCTGTGTACTTGGTGTCTGCTCGCACTTCCCTGGAGGTGAAGCACAAGAAAGCGAAGGGTGGAATGACCTTAAGTAGCACACGGGTTCCTACATCCGCTTCACATCCCAGCCTTGCCCAGCAGCGGGGTGCCCTTTGGACACGCTGGACTGCGACTCCCAGGACTCCCAGCCAGCAGTGGCCGGCTACCTGAAGCCATGGGAAGGGAGAGCCTTTGGCCACGGAGAGTGCGGAGCCTGAACTCACTTTCCTTGCCGCCGTCTTCGCTCTTTCTTCTCAAGCACCCAGTCCCGGGTCTTCTTGGCTGACTTCCCTTTTGCACTTCTAAACCGCATCCTGGAGAGGAACAGAAGTGAAGCGGAGTCCGTCCAAAGTAGCTGTTGGGCCAGATGACTTGGAGGAGTCATTGGCACACGTGAGAGAGCAAGAAGCTCCCAGTGAGTCTAGCCTCAGAGCAAGATTTCTACCTGGTGCCCATTGCACAAACGCCACCCTCCACCCTCTGACTTTGACGAAGTTTTTCTGGGACCAGAGACAGACGGCCTTGTAACAAGGAGAGATAGAGGAACTAGGGGACCAGCTAGTGAGCAGGTTGCTATGGTGACAACAGAGCAAGATAAACAGCCTGGGATACTCTGGAGCGCTCGAGATGGGAGGAGAACAGGCCACTTGGGACAATTGGAGTTGAGGGAAATAGAGAGGAGGAGGGAGGGAAGTTTGTGTAGTCCACCCAGGGAGGGGCATCCGAGACGGGTGTGATCATAATTTGAAGCCTCTCAGAAAGGAGGGGGCGCCTGCACAGCGCCACCATTACAAGTTCCTTCATTATTCATTGCCTGCATAGCTTTGGGCTTAAAGCCTTAACTGCCGGCTCCCGTGCGAGCTCCGCCTCACAACATTAGATGCTGGTACTGCTCAGCCTGGGATGCTCCAAATAGCCTTGGGAACGGCAGCTGCCCCTCCTGCTCTGGAGAGATGGTGCCGGCCACCTGGCCCAAGGGACCGCACTGGGGCCACAGCCACTGCGCTGCGCCAATGCATAGGCGCGTTTTTAGCCCAGTCAGCCAAAATGCAAACATGCCATTCAGGGGTATCCTGCAGCCCCCTAGGCAGAGCCCAGTCACAGCATGGCCACAGGGCGGATGGGGCCACGGAAAACACAGCTTGCCGCCTTTGTTCGGAGAAGACAACACCCATGAAACCATCCCATAGCAACGAAAGAAGCGCTGAGAAAACCAGAATGGAAGCATGGGGAGGGCTGGGGAAAGAAGCCAGTTTTTAAAGGCTGATTTCAGTGTTCTTACCTGGCTTCCAAAAGCCAACATAAAGAACAAACCTGTCTTGGAAGAAAATTCTGCAGCGTCACCCCAGTCGACAGCTGCAAAAGCTGAGCGGTTGAACGAACGAACCAGCCTTCCCATAAAACGGAAGCCGGAGCTAAGCCTCAAGAGCTGCTCTTGAAGAGAGATGCTCCCCATTAAACAGCTGGGATCCAAACCATGCATGGCCCTCAAGGTTCGAAGTCCAGCACTGTGCCTTCCACCCACACCTGAGCTGGCAGCTCAAGCAGAAGCCTCAGAAGGAGGCTGGGAAGACTGCAGGCTGACCCAGCATCCCGCGTCAGCTGAAGGGCCTGGCCTGCCTTCCAACGCAGCAGCAGCATCGGGAACACGCCGAAGTGTGTTCAGAGGACTTGCAGGAATCGCACGGAGGGGGTGTCAGAGGCAGGAAAACACGGCAGCCCAAGACTACCAGGCGCCGTGACGACAATCCTCTGGCCGTTGCTGTTCGTCTCTCCCGCAAGCTGCAAAGGGGGGCTGCCCTGCGCTGCCACGAGGGAGGAGACAGGGCCGTGAGCAGAGGACGCAGGAGCCAAACTGCAACCGTTTGTTACTGGGACTGGAGACACGAGTCCCAAGCATGCCCTGCTGCAGAGGACACAGGGAGGTGCTGCTGCAGAGGCGGCAGCACCCGACTCGTCCACCCACACCTGCCCCCGGAAGAACGTGGCACGTCGATGCGACTGTGCACCAGGCCAAAGCAGGCTCCTGGCCGAGTTGCTGCCTTCTCCAGACTCGCAGCAGGGACTCCTCAGCTCTTACGTGCCCGGACCGTTCTGCTCTGCACTTGCAGTGCTTTGGAAGGGCAGTGGTGGTGCAGGAGGCACTCCACAAAAGCCGCAAGGGGCCTGGCTTGACATGGCCAGAGCTGCAAGCCAGCTCTCTCTGCAGCCTTCTTTTCCTGGCCGCCTACTGGCCTTCTAAATGTGTTGGACTACAATTCTCATCACCCCTATTGGCGGGCGAGATGGGAGTTGTAGCCCAACACATCGGGAAGGCAACCTGCCAACCCAAGACGACCATCCCTGTTCCCACAGCTCTTTTCGTACCTCTCGCTGGTGAACTTTGCCCGGGCCGCCTCGTCTTTGCCACACTCCGTGCTGAGGCCCTGCAAAAACACAACACTCTGTTGCCTTCTGGGCCACAGCCGCCTGTGAGAGAGGCAAGGGGTAGCGCAGGGGGAGGACGATGGCAGGCCCACAAGCTGCGGGCCACCTCAAGCTCAGGGCCGAGGAAGCATGCTTTGAGACTCCCCTTCCAAAATGGACTGCACACAGTCCCTTCCGAGGCGGCGGCTGAGCACTTTCTCCATCTGCAAAGCATGAAAGAGCAAAGCCTCTTCCACCAGGGACCACATTCAGTTCCAGGGCAGTCGCCTTGCATCAGTGGGAGGGGCAGAAATCAAGGCGGGGGATCAAGGCTAGCAGTCTGTTGTCATCGCCAGCCTGTCCTGCCAGGATTGAAGGCGGGGCAGGACACTGCAGCCTTTCAGCATGGAATGGGGAAAGTACATGCAAGAGCCAGAGCGCCCTCCCCACACCCCAAGAGGCTGCCCATGTCTGGATTCGCCTGGGCCTCTAGCCCTGCTCTGCTAGAGCAAGCCTCTGTGGACGACACCTTCCCCACGCCTGCTGTTCACATCTTGGAGCCGACCGGAACCGCCTGGTGATGGGCAGCCGTCTCAGGAGCTTGGCCTGAGGCTCCACGCCTCTGCCACAGAGAAGGGGCATCTCTCCCAGTGTTCCCCAGCTTGGTCCCGGCTGAAGCCAGCCTGACTGTCCACCCCCACATCCTGCTTTTAAAGACACAAGCTCAGGTGTCGGGCAGGTGCCCACAGAGGGCAGCACCTCTGCTGTGCGGGACCACTGCCTGCAGCCCTGCTTCCCGCCGCACAGCAGGAACGGGCCGGGCTCGTTGGGCAATGCTCCACGGCCCCCACTGCTGGGCCAAGGAAACATCTGCAAGGGCCCAGAATCTGATGCCCCCACGGCTCTGCTTGCCTTTGGTAACACACCAGCTGCACCAGCAAAGAGACAGAGGAAGAACCTGGGGGAAAAGAAAGGCGGATCGTGACGACCCACAAGTGGCTGGGCTCAAGCAGCTGCCTGAGCAGCAAGGAGAGCCGGTGCTGCCACCAGGACTGCACAGCAGCAGCTCATCACAATCTCTGCTGGAAGACCCCCCCCCACTCCCCCACCCCACAGCCCTTGAGTCGATGCTGAGCAGGGATCAAAGGCACGGAAAAGGGGCAGGGAGGCAGCTCTGGGTGGGCCAGCCACTTGGGGGACTGAACCAGAGGCTGGGGATCTTCCTAGGGCAGGACTCAAGCGATCCCGTCTTCTTCAGCATGAGCTATGCTAACACTGAACAATAGGAGTTACACTCCAATGTCTGGAAGGCGCCAGCTTCGGGGAGGGCTGTATTGGAGGATCCCTTGTTCTGGTCTCGGGAGAAGCCCACTGGGATGGCTCCCTTGCGCCCTGGACAAGAGCTGCTGAGCCTCCTGCCCCAGGCCACATCCATTCCACCCGGCAGTTGCATGTCCCTCCTTGGGCCCAATCCGCCTCTTGTGACCACAGATCTTTGGGTGGTCTCCAGCTTCTCCGTTTCCCCCTATTCTCCGGCCCCACCCGGCACTGGCAGGGAGCCCCCTCAGAGCTGCTGCAGGTCCGACACCTCTGATCGAGGCCTGCTGGCTTCCCCAGTATTCGGAGGGCCACCCCTCACCCAGAACAAGCCCTGCCTCGCCCAGCCCAAGGCCTCTCCTGACAGGAGACTCACTTCTTGGCTCTGGTGCTGTTGGGATAGTCCACCACTACCCCGCCGGTGAAGCCCGCCTTCATGGCCTGAGAGGTGATGAGCTCCAGCTGGAGGGAGAAAGAGCAGTGAGGAGACCAAGCAGCTCGCCCCTCGCCTCCCAGCCACATGGCCCCAGCCCTGGCCAGGCTCTCTCCCCCCGGCAGGCCCTCCCACTGCTAAACTTTGCTCAGATCCTTTGCCTCTTTATCCCGGGGGATCAGGGGACTCCAAAACGCAGTCATGCCAGGCATGGAGAACCAGCCACAGCCCGAAGGGACCGGCGCATGGCACTCAGAAGCCAACCAGGGCCGAAGCGCCGCTTCTCCCTGCACCGCTTCCCCCCTTGCCCCACTTTTCCTAACCCCTTCCCACAAGTATTTCCAAGCAGGCTTCACCCCGTGGGAAAGCTGTGCCTGAACCGCTGCGCTTGTGCAGGCTCCAAGCACGGGAGAGGCTGCCAAGGCAACAGAGCCAGGCGCCCCTGCCAGGCGCTGCAGGAGGCCAGAAGGGGCCGACTGCTCCAAGTGAGCACCTCCCGCCTTCTGGATGTCCAGGCGCTGCAAGGAACTGACAGTCCGCCTACCCAGAAAGGGGCCCATCCAGCCTCCAAGGCGGGCCAGGGAGTGCATCACACTCACTTCCGCCGGCCAGCAGGAACCTCCTCTGGCCACCTCCTCCTGCCCCAACATGACCACGCACCTGCTGAGGGTTTTCTGGGTACAGCTGCAGCACTGCACGGGCCCCTCGAGCCTAGAAGAGGACAGGGCTGTTAGGGACTGCCGTGCTGCACCCTGCAAGCTACTGCTGCCACCACACCTTGCCCAGTGCAGGGTCTGGAGCGGCTTCAGGCGGGGCTGCCCTGCTTGACTTGCCACCTGGAGTAACAGCTGCCTGGGGGGTGGGGGTCTTGCCCAGCACCGCTCCCTCTTCTCTGCAGTCTGCCCTTCTCTTCCCTCCCCCGACCCGATCCCCCGCGGAGGAGAGGATGGAGCAGGAGGCTTTGCAGCCACACAGCAGCTCAGACCTGCTGTCCTTTCTCAGGCGGGGTTTGGAAAGAGGGAGGTGTCTCAGAGAGGAAAGACGGCCCTCACCAAAGCTGTGTAGAGGGTCGAGAAGAACTGCCGCAGCCGCTTCGGAGGACTGTGCGTCTTCTTATCGGCATTGCACAGCCACTGCACTGCAGAAATGCTGGGAGGGGACATGGATTTATCAGGAAGACAGTACGGGACACATCCCCTTTATAGCATCCCTCTGCCCCATTTCATCCTATGTTGCACTATATTGTGGATGCAATCCTAGGCATATTTAGACAGAAAAAGCCCCACAATTCCCAGAATGTCCCAGCCAGCTGCCATGCCTCAAGTTGGGCTCGGCAGCTGAAGAGTTGGCACGTAACTTGTTTCTTAATGGAAGATGTATAATTTTCATCTCGGACATTTGTTTCTAATGTTATGTGTGCCATCCAGGGATTCCTTGTGATCAACGCAAGTTTATGCAGCTTAATAAATAAAAGCAATACGTAACACAGAAGCAGCACAAACAGCACAGGAAAAAAACGTACATAACAAGCTGCTGTTGAGGGTGCAATTCTATGCATGTTTGGACAGAATAAAAGCCCTGCGACTCCCAGTGTTCCCCAGCCAGGGGGTCCCAGTACTTCTGTCTAAAGGTGCACAGCGACACACCGCCAGTCTTCTCTCAGAACAGACTTCCAGCAACCAGCCCCTGTTAAATTATGCCTAACAGCAGGCTCCCACCTGATACAGCCATCAAATGTTCCCGGCCGGAAGGGGATCCCCTGGCCCATATCTGCGAGCATCAGGTCTCCCTCGACATCTCTCTCCACAGCAACATCTGTTCAGAAAAGAGAAGACAGAGAGAGCATGCAATGCCCGTACGACCTTGGCAGCCCCAGGCCAGAAGGCTCAAATCTGACAGATGGACGGGTCAGGATCCACTCACCCAGCATTGCAGAGCTGATGTCCATGCCGACCCAGCAGTGCCCCTGCTCGGAAATGTAATCACCACTCAAGCCAGAGCCGCAGCTGCCATGAAAGAGCACAGGCAGACACAGTGAGGCAGTGCTTCCGGCCCCTCTGAGCCACATGCAGGCGTCCGGCAGCACCCAGTGGGATCTGTGCGTAGCCCTTTGGCTCAGAAAAATATGGCTTCCCCCCGCTCCCCAGGTAAACAGGCCTGCTGCCAGCTCTATGTCTTAGTTTTAAAGGCGTCTTAGATGCAGGGTTGCCGTGGCATGCACATGACTATAACTGCACTTTCTATTATATTAACTTAAAATGTATCCTCCTTTTCTACAATAAAATGACACTTATTCCCCAGTAAACATGTTTAGCATCAGGACAGAAGAAGCAAGCTTCATTTTATCCCTGTAGTTATGAGGGTATGATTTCAGTTTAAAATATGGAAGGCCAGACAGAATCTTAGAGTTGGAAAGGGCCAGAAGGTTCAACCTCCCACTTAGTACAGGATTCCCAGTTAAACCACCCCTCTCAGATGGTTGTCTTGTTGCACCTTCAATGCCTCTAGTGTGGGAGACCTCCATCAGAGGCTAAAATCACCTAGCCGCAAAATTGTCCCACATCTGCATTTTTTAAAGGACCAAAGGCTGCTGGTAATGGGGAATTCATTGCCTGTCCGTCCTTGCAGGACCTCTGCTATTCATCATCACCATCAACATCATTAAAATAATTGGCAACAATCATTTGGAATAATATAAAGAAATATGCAATGTTCTTTTGATGACCTCTTTGCTATTTGGCATCAAAAGACAAGTCTTGTTGTCTGAAATATTGGTGATTTCCTACTAAAGCAGACAAGACTGAAACTGGATTTTAAAAGTTGAATGCTGAAAGGAGCTGCCCAGCTTACACAGCTAACTGTTTTTTGGGGAGCATCGAAATATGCTGTTGTGATCTTCCAGTGCCCTATAGAAAAGGGGAAAAAATGCACTTCCACATTGATGGATAACAGGAGAAAACAAGACTCTTAAATTGAAGTGCAGCAAGCTTACCCAACATCCAGCAAGAAACACTGATGGTCCTCTGGGAGACCCAACAATTCTATAGCCCTTTCAGACATCTGTGATTGAATTTCAATCATTCGAGAGCTACAAGATAGAAGCATCCCAAAACAGGCAATGAACAAATGTCCAGGGAGGGTCTTTCATCAAAACTGAAAGGTAAATGTACCAAAGTATACCTCATTTTAGTCCTGCCTTAAAGAGGCAAGGTGGAGGAAGATACACAAAAAAACAACAATCCACTGGCAGCAAGAAGACACGCTGAAAGTTAAGATGAGTAAAACAAAAGCAATGGTCTATTCCAGCAGCTAAAAAAAGAAAGCTGAGTGACGTTCAGGGAACCCAGGTTCCATTTAGATGCCAGGAAGCACTTCCTGACAGTCAGGACCCCGAGGGTGTGGAATGGGCTTCCACGGGAGGTGGCTGAGGCCCCATCGGTGAGGGTGTTCAAGGACAGGCTGGATGTGCACATGGTGGGCATGTCATGAGCGGAGCCGGCTGGAGCTGGGAGTCAGACTAGATGGCCCGGAAGACCCCTTCTGGCTCGCTCTGTTTCTATGTTACCAACAAAAGTTGCTCACCAATGATTTAAACTAAGAACACACAGTAGTAGTGCCTTTTTCTCCTGTTGTTTCCTTTTAGGGAGTCAGAGCCCCTTACTCCCAGAAAACCTCACAATTCCTTTCAGTAATGCAATGTCTTGCATCAGGTTCCTCCAGCCCTTTCTGCCTGTACATATGCCCAGCTGTACATACAAAACATGGAACACTATGGGAGCCAGATGAATTTTAATGCACAAAGCCTGTGCACTGGCTACTGTGTATGCTTAGGGGTACACACATTCTACACAAGTTTAGAAAGAAGAAAAGCCCACAGCTTCCATCATGACCCACACTGTCCAAAGATTAAAGAATTTGTTGAAGCAAAGGATTGAGCTTTAAGTGATGCACATTAAGAGAGATACAAAGCACAGCATATTTTAAGAACCCCTCCACACACACACAATATTAAATCAAAGAACAGGCTGCTTCCCACAGCCCAAACACTGCCTTACTTGTGCGCATATTTCCGGGCTTCCACTTCGTCATAGAACTGGGGAGAGAAACATAAATGGGAGCTGAACCACAGGAAAAACATGGGCACGGTCGCTAGATCAGGCCAAGGGCTCAGTGCCCTCTCCCTCAGAGAAGGCTGAAGCGGACGCCCGGTAAGGACCGCGATCTCTGGCTCCTGGCCCGCGGCCCCCCCTGCTGCCCCGCACACAGCGTGCCTGTGCACACGCGCTCGCAGGCAACACGTATGGCGGCGTGTTGCTTCCTTCAGACGACCCTGAGAGGCCCTCAGCCAGACGCAGCCTCCGAGCTCTTGCGAGGTGCAACGCGGGCGTCGTTCCAGGCGCGAAGCCTGCGGCTCCCGGCAGCCCCGGCCGACCATCAGCCCAGCCCCGGCCCACTCGGGCGCCAGGCTCGGGCAGCGAAAAATGGCCCGGGAAGAGTCGCCCCAGCGGCCCTGCCGCTTCTCGCGAGGCCCGGACGCCGCGCCGCCTCACCAGCTCGGGGGGCCCGCGGTGCTCAGGCCGCCTACCGCCCGCCGCCATCTTCCGCCTTCCGGGCACGTGACTTGCGCGCTCCGAGAGAGAGAGAGAGAGAGAGAGAGCGCGCGAGAGCGAGCGCGCGCAACGGAAAAGTGTAGAGGCGCCCTCGGAGCCGCAGGAGAGCCTGCTTCGGAGCCTGCTGTTTCTTGAGCTCGACGCCTGGTCTTTGAGCATACGCCGAACAAACCCACACGCAGAACGGCATCTCCATGTGGCGGGTTGGAAGGGGCTGGGGCTGGGAGGAATTGGCGCACTGATCTGGTGATTATTTCGACCCCTCAGCGCTGTCCACTCGCAATGTTGGAGCTAGGCTAAGGCTGGGTGATTTTACAACAGTCCTGCCATGTAGTCCTGTCCAGAGCAAGATGTCCGGTCGCAGAAGAAGGGGATAGAGCGTGTGAGCAACAACCTTGCAGAATTGGCCAGTGATCTCTCCAGGTTGCAAATATGAAGCTGGACTGAGGGTTAAAGCAGGCCTGCTTTGCAGTGCGGCATTTTATTTTTATTCCATTTCATCTACTCTGTAGAGTATTGCTGCTCGTCTGCCAAACTGTCCCGATGGCCTTATTGTCCCATTCCAAATCCTACTCCATGAATCTATGGCTTTTGGAGCAGCTGACATGCAGTCAATAAAAAGAAGCTAGTCCTTGCCGCACAGGCTTACAATCTCAAAAGACACAGCACTCAAGGAAGATGGACTGGGGAGGAAAGAGGAAAAGGGGGTCCTGGTGCAAGGCCCGTGGAGCGGCTGCGCTTCTCCCGGATATCTGTCATTACTACTTGCTGTCATGGCTGCTGGAGAAAACGGATGTCTACGGTCTTGCCACCCAAAGATGCAGTCCCGCATTTCTGGAGGGCACGAGACTGGGAAGCCTGGCTGCCCTCTTCCACCTGACCCCAGCTCGCCTAAGTGTCCTGGGTCTTTGCGGGGATTCATCCGGGCTACTCTCGCTTCAGCCGCGGAACAACAACTTTTTGCGTTCAGAACTTGCAATACGCAGTCAATTGAAAGAATACGTCCCTCTAGAAGTACTATTTCTATTTTCTGACCCGAGCTCAGCCCTCTCAGCGAATCAGGAGGCCGCGCACGCGCCGCACGTGCGAGACGCAGCGTGCGCACGCTGGTGGCGTCACCGCTGATTGGCCGGCGCGCGCGCGCGCGCCGACCCGCCCTCGTGCGCTGAGGTGGCTTAGCCGTGGCGGCGGAAAGATGGAGGCGACTGCGCTGGCCGCGTCGGGCCCTGTGGCGGCGCTGACGGTGCTGCTCGGCGGCCTCGTGCTTGCGGCGCTGCTGCTGCTGGTGCTGGGGAAGGGGCGGGGGACGCGGCTCGGCGCGGAGAAGGACGCGGAGCCCCGCGAGGGTGAGCGGGGGGTGGGCGCGAGGGGGTGTGTCTTGCGCAGGCCACACACCCCCGCCGGGCTCGGGACACGCCTCCTTCGGTTCGCCTCACCTTTCTGCCTGCGAAATGGGTGCAAGAGCCGAGCTGGAGGAAGAGGAGGAGGTTGAAAACCATCGAGGCGCGGGCGAGCGGAGTGAAGGGGGGCCGGTGAGGCCATCAGGTCCAGCTTCTGCAGAGTGTAGGGCTCCCCAGGAGCAGAGATGCATGTGCCCGGCTCTGACTCCCCAAAACGTAGGCTTGGATGAACTCCAAATACCTTCTCTGCTTTAATTCGAATGAATCGCCTTAGTTATCTTTTCCTGGCCCCACCTGAGTGCCTTCACCGTGGAGAGGCGTCCTCTGGCCTCCAGAGATGGGCTTGCTGCAGTGTTTGCTTTCTTGACCAGACTCCTTAATCCACCTTGCTGATACACTCCTGTCCTCACGTGGAAGCAGCTGACTCAGGCTACGCCCTCTTGTTTTGGCACCCTAAATGGAGAGGAGCCCCCCCCCCCCCCGGTTCAGAGGCCTGGACAGGCCACACAGTGGAGGGGAATCCTCCAGATCACACCTTTCTTTCTTTCTTTCTTTAAAGTGTTTGTATGCGGTCCCCTTGCTAGATGGCCTGCCATATAGCCTTGACAGGCCTTTCTGACTCGCTTCCCCTAAATGCGTTTTTGCTCCTGTGCACCCAGTGTCTCTGCTGCCTCCTCTGGCAGTGATTCATGTCTCAAATCTACCTTGATGCATAATTGCTGAATGTTTTGCTGTATGCATGTATTTATTTATTTATTTATTTTTTTTCAGTTTATATCCTGCCTTTTTCCTACAAAGGGCTCAAGGCAGCTTACATCTCCTCCTCCATCTTATCCCCACAACAACAACCCTGTGAGGTGGGTTGGGCTGAGAGTCTGTGACTGGCCCAAAGCCACCAGTTGGCTCCATGGCTGAGCGGGGACTCGAACCCAGATCACCTGAGTCCCAGTCCCAGGCTCTTAACCACCACATCACACTGGCTATACATATACGTAACCTATATAAGCTGGCCATTTCCTATGTACTATTGTTTGGACTGCTTTGAGGAGGCTCTGCTGACCCCATCGGTTCCAACTGATGGGAGCCTACCCTGCAGAGGTTGCTGTTAAACACTTTAGGAATGCTAGCTAGCTTGCTTGTATTTTGTTTCAAGAATCAAGTTTCTCCTTATAAGTAAACCTGAAAGCTGACTGAATCATTTCCTTGGGATCACAAGAACTCCTTGCCCCTGCCCCAGAGTGAATACAACCGCTGCCTTGCTCTTTCACACTACCCAGATGCCACAATACTGGATATCCGATCAGGAGAGTTTGAGTTTTGGCAATGATGAAGTGTTATTTTAAGAAGCTCTTGCTTCATTTGTATTCCTCAGATCTGAATGTGAACAGCAGCATGCCCAGCAAAACCTCAGGCCTGAAGAAGCAGAAGCAGCACCAGCGAATCCGGAAAGAGAAACCTCAGCAACATGTCTTCACGCACCCGCTCTTGGCAGCAGTCCTCAAGGTGAGCGCTGCTGTTTTAGAGATGCAAGGCAGAGCCTTCCCTGGGCTGTGGAGTCTCCTTCAGCTGGAGGGAGGAGTTATGTTTCGGAGGTACTCTTGGCAGCCAGTGGTGTGTGAGGTCCAAAGGGTGAGGTCCAAAGGGATGGGTCAGAAAATGCAACAAACACCAGCATGTTGTTGCTTTAAAGACCTTCTTCTCGGGGGGCATTTAAGTCTTTCAGACTGGGGGAAACTGCACAAGAACTGGAAGCATGTTGCTGGTTAAGCAACACTGCCAGCACTCAAAGGCTCCCTCCAAGAAGCTTACAGTCCAAAGGCTCAGTGGGACACTTGTGGTTTGCAAAATACTTTGTCCCACAGCTCCCATCAGCCTTAGCCAGCATAGAAATTGGTGAGGTTGTAGGTGAAGACTGGGGGTCCACGAGTTGCCTGCCCGTTTGGAAGGAAAGGGGGGTTGCACTGGTGGTGGGATTGTCTCTTCACAGTGCTCCTGAATCTCTCAGCCCCTCCCTCCCTCTCCCCTTCCCCCAGTATGCATCCTCATGGCCAGTTTTCTGCACCTGGGGATTACCATGCCCCAGGTGGAGCCCACCCAATGCATCTCTTTTTTCTTGGTGTTGTGCAGGGCCACAGCGGGAGCGTCACCTGCCTCGACTTCAGCAGCAACGGGAAATACCTGGCATCCTGCTCTGACGACCGCACAGTGCGTGTCTGGAGCACCAAGGACTTCTTGGAGCGGGAGCATCGCTCCATGCGGGCCAACGTGGAGCTGGATCATGCCACCTTGGTCCGCTTCTACCCGGACTCCAGGTGTGGCTGGGGCAGAGATGTATGGCTGGCCCCCTTTCCTTGTCCTCTTCAATAACCGAAACAGGCGAGGGATCGTCCAGTAAGGGAGTTTGGGCTGGGGGACGAAGCTGTCAGAATTTCCGCGCATGCAGGTCAGCACAGGGTCCACTGGGAACCTCGGGTCTGGCAGCAGCTGCCCTTCAGACTGGCTGAGAAGCTCCAGCAGGGTCCTGAGCTGGGGCACCACACCTCTGGCACGCGATACCTGTGCTCAGAGAGCTGTGCTGGCTGCCAGGTCTGCAACAAGGCCAGGTTTATGCCCATTATGTTCAGAACTACTGGCCTCAAGGAACACGTCCCCCCATATTCCCAGGACATTTGATTGTCCCTGTGTGTGGGGTGGGGTTGTCCCTGCTGGGCCTACAGATTTCTGCTCGACAGCAACATGGGAGCAAAGGCTCCCCCTGCTCACAGAGCACTCAAATGCTGGCATGGCCTGGGCATTTGCTGAAACCTTTGCTGTTCGCGTTGGCTTTCTCCCAGCTGGGAACCCTCTTCATGATACTAGTCTGTGCCTGAGTGTGTGCCTTTTGTTCATTGCTGCACCTGCTTTTATTCTTTTGTAAAGCGCCTCACGATTTGTTTCTAAGCAGAAGCCAGAGATAGATAAATAATGCCTCCAGTCCTCTCCTTCCTTCACTCAGAGCTTTCATTGTCTGGCTTGCCAACGGTGAGACCCTCCGGTTCTTTAAGATAGCAAAGAAGGAGGATGGCAGCATGACGTATGTGGCAGTTCCAGAAGAGTGTCCAAAGCATCACAAAGGCCCCATCATCAACATTGAAGTGGCTGACACAGGTATGGAAGCGGGTTAATGGATTTGGGGTTTCCTGGCCTACAGCTGCAGAAGTCAGAGACTAACCCTGTTTCCTTGGAAGAATCTCCTTGCTTTTCAAATTATTTTTATTGTTTTCTTTACATAAATGAAATACAGAGAAATGTGTGTGTATATTTGCTTTGCTAATTGCGAAGTCGCGTCTGACCCATCACTGTAGACAGAGAATCCTCAAGCCCACCTCATTTAGAGAGGTGAAAACACATTCAAAGATGATTTATAAGCGTCTGAATGAGATGAGGGGTGGTGCAGTGGACCGTGCTGTCCAGCAAGTCACCCTTCTCCCAGAGACCCTGAAGAATCTCCTTGCTTGTCTGGAGCACCCATTCCTGCATCAACCAGGGATGCCTCTAACCTTTGTTCCCCACCCCCAGGGAAATACATCATGACAGCCTCAAGTGACACGACCCTCTTGATCTGGGACCTGAAGGGGGATGTCTTGGCCACCATCAACACCAACCAGATGCACAACACCTTTGCAACTGTGTCCCCGTGTGGGAGGTAAGGAGCGTGTGGCTTGCATACGTCCCCGTCCTGGGTTCAGCTGCACGTCAATATTTATTTATTTATATTTATATATTTATTTATTTAAAATATTTCTATGCTGACCCATCGCAACAAAGCCTCGGGGCGGCTCACAACAAAACAAAAATATACAAATAAATAACAACATAACAAAATTTACTTAAAACCCTCTGGTGCATCTCGGCTAAAAAAATTAAAATGAATAAATACAAATTATTTAACAATTAAAATAAGTTTTAAATAAAAAGGTCTTGGCCTGGCGCTCAATAGTGAGCATTTGCGAGCCTCTGAGAACTGCTGGCCTGCAGGGCGCCCACTTGGCCGGAGCTCCTGTTGGGACAATAAACCCCTTCTCTGTCGGTTTGTTCCTTCTACCTCCTCCAGGTTCGTCGCCTCATGTGGCTTCACCCCTGATGTGAAAGTGTGGGAAGTGTGTTTCAGCAAGAGTGGGGATTTCCGGGAGGTGACCAGGGCCTTTGAACTGAAGGGACACACTGCTGGTGTGTACTCCTTCTCTTTCTCCAATGACTCCAGACGGTGAGAAACTATCCGTTACCTGCTCTGAACCTGGCCAGGTTCTCTCTTGTGGTGCAGCAGCACATGCAGACACCTTTCCTGGTGCCCAGCGGGCTCTGTTCCTCTCGAATGTTAATTTATGTTCTGAGATGTTTGAAAAATTACTTTTTACTGGGGTGGGGGCTGGCATGCAGCCACGGGAGTGCTGTGCTCCAGAGCTATCTTTGTTTGGGTTCTGCAGACAGAAGCTCAGGCACCCCCTCTGCTCTCTCCTTCGGTTCTTGGGCTGCTTCCTTTTCTCTTAGACTCACCACTTTGTTTCCTGGGAAACTAGTGTTTCGTGACCACCCTTACCTCCCATGGCAGCCATTTTGAAAACAGGCAAGCTTCCCCACAACAGCCATTCTGTGAGGAAGCCACAGCTCTTTCCTAGTGTCTCCCAAAAGGTAGGGGGTCTTGGGAGAGGCCATGCGCCCCTTGTCTAGTCTCATGCTCCTCTGCTACCTGCCAGCCCCTCTGTGTTGTGCTTCTGGCAACTTTGATGTTGGGCAGCTGTGCTGAAGGGCTTGTTCAGACTTGCCTCCCTTCACCCAGTTCTATTCCTTAGATATGGGCTGGTTGGACTTGAGGCTTGTGGAATTCGTTTTGCTCTTCACTAGAACCCCACAACCCACCAGCTAGATCCTGGCGCGAAAATTACACCCTCCATGAATTAAATTAAAGAATCCTGCATCCAAGGATGTGTTTCCGTCTTGAGCACTTGACTGGAAAGTGCTCCCAGTCTCTCCACGCAGAATCTAGCCCTAACTATTCCTCCCTTTCTGCTGAACAGGATGGCAACTGTGTCGAAGGACGGCACATGGAAACTGTGGGACACAGATGTGGAGTACAAGAAGCAGCAGGATCCGTACCTGCTGCTGACAGGGAAGTGTGAGGTGGCGGAGCCATGCCGCATCGCCCTGGCGCCCGATGCCCGAGCTCTGGCCATCTCCTGCAGCACCAGCATCTTTGTTTACAACACCCAGAGGGGTGAGGAAGAGGAGCGCTTTGAAGCTGTCCATGGGGAGCACATCACAGACTTGGCTTTCGATGTGAACAGCTGCTTCTTGGTGTCCTGTGGGGATCGAGCCATCCGTGTCTTCCACAACACGACTGGCTACCGGGCTGTGGTGGAGGAAATGAAAGGCCTGCTCAGAAAGGCAACCAGCGAGTCCACCAAACAAAGACTCCAGCAACAGATCACGCAGGCACAGAGTGCTTTGAGCAGCATCTATGGCAAGAGCAAAAACTGAGCTCCCAGTTCCAGGAGGGCAGCCTCGGGGCCAGGATTTTAATCACATGGGGTGAGAGCTAATAAAAACCATTTTGCACACCTTTGGCCCACTGGGAAATGGCTCAAGTGAGGAGGGGGAGAGGTGGTACTGGTTTTGGTGGGAAGCTTGGGCGGCCATGCAGGGCTCCGCTGGACCTGTGATCAGGCAGGGACATAGCTCCGTCACTAGACAGCATCTCAGGGGATGCTGGTACATGAGCCTCATCCTAAACAAGCTTCAACTATGTGCCGTCGTCATTCCTCCACCATAATTGGAGGTCTCTGTAAGATGCTGTCAGTTATGGACTGTACAAGCCCAGCAGCAGCCTGAATCACAGGTTTTATTTCCATGCTCCCACTTTGTCTCAAGGCACTGTCAGGCCAGGGATGCCTGCGTGCGCCAGGACTTCCTCCCTTGAATAGAACATCTAGGCTGGACGTGCACATGGTGGGCATGTCATGAGTGGAGCTGGCTGGAGCCAAGGGTCAGACTAGATGGCCCCGGAGGCCCCTTCTGACTCGCTTTGTTTCTGTGTTTCTATTATAATTCCTCCCTTTAGCCAAGATGGCTTCCAGAGGTAGAAATAAGTCAGTCCCCAGTCTAAAAGACACAATATGAAAGGGAAGAAGACTGGAAGGGCAGCAAACCAGAAGTCCTAGATTCTTGATCCACGTGAATAACAAACTTGGTGGGACGACTCGCATGACTGGAACTCTGCAACTGATGGATACAACCTGTTTGAGAGAAATAGAAAGGACAGAAAGGGAGGTGGATTTGTACTATACGTGAGAGGCACATAGATATCCACAGGAATACAAGAAGAGGAACTGAGTAGCCCCACTGAAAGCATCTGGCTAAATTTCGAGGGAGCAAAAAATAAAAACACAGTCATTGTCATATATTACCATCCACTCAGTCAAAAAGAGGACAAGGATGCAACCTTCAAAAAGCAGCTTGCCAGCACTTCCAAGAAGAATGAAGTAGTCATCATGGGGGACTTCAATTCCCCTGATATTTGCTGGGAGACCAATTCTGCCAAGTGTGGCCCCTCCAAGAGATTCCTGACATGCATTGCCCACATCTTCCTCCAGCAGAAGGTAGAGGAAGGGACGAGAGGAGCAGCTATTCTCAATTTAAAACTAACAGGGACGGCCTGGTGGACAAAATAGCAACCATGGGAGCTCTGGGGGACGGTGACCATGTAATGCTTGAATTCTCAATTATGAAGGAGACAAAGGGTAACGAGCCAAACACGCATCCTGGACTTCAAGAAAGCCGACTTTTACGAACTCAGAACAACGATAATTGAAGTGCCATGGCAACTCACTCTTAAGAGAAAAGGAGTCCAGGAAGGATGGGAAGTCTTGAAAAAGAAGATTCTCGGGGCACAATTACCAAGAAAAAAGTGTAGAAGACCACAGAGGAAGCCCACGTGGCTCCACAAAGGGTTAAGTGACAGCCTGGAAGGAGAAAGGGCCATGCACAGGAAGTGGAAGCAGCACTAGGTCACAATGAAATAATACCAATCAATAGCAAGGAATTGCAGGGACGCATCAGGAAGGCTAAAGCAGGAAATGAGCTGAGACTGGCAAGGGATGCTAAGTGCAACTGTGAGGTTCTGAGGCAGCACAAGGGCTCCCCCTTCTGGCCAAAGACCAGAATAGCCGCCCCAGCGGTTGCTCCTGGCCTCTGTCAGTGGGTAGAAGCACTGCTCTCCTGATGCCGAAGAAATCTCACTGAGCAACAGCTTGCCCTTGAAGGTGGGGTTGTAGTTCAAAGTACAGCCTTTCTCCATTCGTGTGGGGGTTCATGCAGATTGCTAATGGGTGCCATTCAGGCTCCTGAAGTGACAGTCTGCCCTCAAGCGGTTGTTTGCCTACTCCGTGAAATATTCAGGGTTAGGACTAAGCTCTGGTTAATGTACCGCACAGTGAAATCCTTTAAACATTGTTCTTCTTTGGCCGCGTGCAGAGTGCAAGCTGGAAAGTGCCTTCTTTTAGCTACATCCAATGATTATAAAGCACAGCATGGAAATGGAAAAGCTTGCCAGCCATGTGGGGCACGCCTACATACAGATGCTGTAATGCCTTCTGACAGGAAAACAAATGCAAGTTCATAGTTCAGTCTGGTCCCTGCAGGTTTGCCCAGAGCCAGTGGCGGTGGGGGATGCTTCTGAGGTGCCTGGAGGGGCAGGCGATCAAACCTGCAAGATCATCCATGCAGAGTGGGGGGTTTATTCGCAAGTTCTGTGTCTCCTCATAGCCCACCTTGTCATTTGGCCCGTTTCAGCAGGCAGCTCCTTCCTTCAGCCTTTGTGTTATGGTAACACAATAATGTTGCCATACTGTAATTTGCAAAACAAGCCAATTGGCCACAAGTAGCCCACCCAGTTCATGGAGCTTCATGATCTAATTTTTTTAAAAAAGTGCCAAGGTTTCTGCGTTTACCCAGAGGGGAGAAATGTGTTCGTTTTTAAAACAAGCGTGTCTCTGGGCGTGTGCTAACTTTTCTCCCGTGGCGAAAGGCGATGTGAACCGTACAAGCGTAGCACCGCCTCCTTCCTCTGCGCATGCGCCGTGAAGCCGAGTCAGGCCACTTGCGCATGCGTCTATACGCGAGGCAAGGGCGCTGACGCGCTACGCACGAGCAACCGGGCGAGCGGCGCGCGCATGCGCAGGGCGGCGGCACAGCAGCGGCGGGAGCTGGGGCTGCCGGGGCCGACGGCGCCATGTCGGGTCGCTCGGTGCGGGCAGAGACCCGCAGCCGCGCTAAGGACGACATCAAGAAAGTCATGGCAGCCATCGAGCGTGTCCGCAAATGGTGAGCTCATGGAGGGCGGGGTGACGCGTGGGAGGGCGTTGGTGGGGGCTCAGCCAATCGCGGCGGCGGAAAGTCGCCCTCACCAACCGGCGGCGACCGCTTGGCCTGGTGGGCGAGGCTTCTCTGGAGCGGCCAATCGCGCCGCACCAGCCAGCAGAGGCGGGGTCTCGAGCTGCTGCGCAATTGGCGGCGCGCCTGGTCAATCACACTCTTAGGCCGCTCCCGAGCTTCCGGATGGGCTTCGTGTTGCGCCGGTCGCATCCCGTGGGAGCGCGGTTGCCATGGAGACCGGCGGCCCTCGCCTCCGGTAGCCGGGTCGGCGCAGCCGGACGCGGGATCGGCCTGGCTGCCTTCGCGTGGCCACGTGGTGGAGTGCACGCGAGTTTGTCGTCGCTCATTTATTTATTTATTTTCCGATTTATATCCTGCCTTTTTCCTGCAAAAGGCTCAAGGCAGCTTTCATCATTCTCCTCCTCCATCTTATCCCCACAACAACCACCCTGTGAGGTAGGCTGGGCAGAGAGTCTGTGGCTGGCCCAACGTCACCCAGTTGGCTCCATGGCTGAGCGGGGACTAGAACCCGGATCCTCTGAGTCCCAGTCCCAGGCTCTTAACCACCACACCGGCTCATGTTGAGGCCCGGGAGTTACTGGTCAATGTCGCCCCCACGGCGTCCTCCAGATGTGTTGGACTGCAGCTCCCATCACCCGCAGCTCCTCTGGCCACCAAGTGAAGGGAGCAGATCCTCTCGGAATGCAATGCTGGAAGAGTGCTGGGCCAGTGCCCTGGACTGGCCCATGAGCCCAGAGAAAGCCAGGCCAGCATCTGCCCTGGAAGGTGCACGGCTGAGGCTGCCCCGCTTGGATGCATGACGGAAAGGCAGGGCTCCATGGAGAGGACCAGTGTGCTAGGGAAAGTGGAAGGATGTCCAAGCGTAAGACAAGCCCTGCCGCCCGTGGCCGTCCAGCCCAGCACTCCATTCACATGGTGGCAATGCCCACAGGATCCCTCCAAGGATGAGTGCAAGCCCAGTCTGCCTGCCCAGCTCCTCAGCAACGAGTGTATGCGGACAGGCCGCCTCTGGTGGAGGGAGCACATAGCCAGCCAGGCTTGTGGCCACTGATAACCTTTTCCCTCATGAATCTGCCCTTTCAAGGCCATCATCATCTCCTGTGGCAGCAAATGTCATCATTCAAAAGGCAGACTTCCATAGAAGACAGAAGAGGAGGAGGAGCTAGGATGTGGATGGACTCCAGCAAGGGAGCTGCAAGCGCTGAGCAGGGCCTATTCACAGGGCTGCCTTGCGTGGGGGACAGCTCAGCAGCACATAACAGCAACATGACACTGGGAGGGTGTCAGACCGGCAAACGATAGGAATCTTTGAAGCAGCCTTTACTGATGGGTTGTGAGACTCGTTCCCCAATTTCCGGCAGAACAGGCAACTCTTCCTCAGCACGGCACAAAGGACTGGCACTCGCCTGGCTAATTCCTGTTTAAAGCCCCGCACGCCTTAGGACCTGGGCCCAGGGGGGAAGCAATTTGATCAACTGGCCTCTGCCCAAGGATGTCTTCCTCTGCCCCACCATCACTATCTCAGGTGAAATGGGCGGCTCCAGCAGGAGGAGACCTTCTAGGCTTTTGCCCCTCTTTGGTAGAACTGCCTCCGCAAGGTAGCCAAACAGATACCTTTTAGGTGGCAGGCAAAGGCCTCCTCATTCATCTAGGGCCTCTCCCCCCTGCTGCAACAGTTTTCAGTGCTGCTTCCCCCACAACTAATTTTTATTGTGTTTATCGTAAACAGTGTAAGGAATGACAACAGTGATAATAACGAATAATTGAAGATGTGTTGATGCTAAAAAGGCTGCATCCAATGATTTAAAATAAATTTGGGATGCCAAATTGAAAGGCAACATTGAAGGTCTTTAAAAAATATGAAGATCACCCAAGGGCAAGACATGGTTGGAACTCTGCTCCCCCCGGGGCAGGGCTTGTACAGTCTCAGGTGCATTGACCCAGAGTAATCTCTGCTGGACTCGCTAGTTTTCCTTGCATGTAAACACACCTGGGATCACACCCACTATCTTCCTCGCAGGGATACTCAGCAAGAAGCAGTCTCTTTCAGCTCGGGCATCCACCCACGAGAACCCGTCTCTGCCCTGAGATCTATACCGCAGCAGCCCAAGAGGATGCACACAGCATAGCAGGGCCAGTTCCAGAACGGTGTCTCGCTGTGGGGGCCTCTGCAGCTTTTCCACCGCCTTCCGTCTCCTGTGCTGCCCTCCATGGGGGACTTCCAGCCCTGGGAGGTGTGGTTCACAGCTCCAATGCTATGGTGCTCTTGTGTGCCCCATTGACACGGTGCTGCCACAGAGGGGCAGGGAGCACGAGCAGTGGGTGATTGGCTGCAGAGCTGGAGCTGCCACCGGCCAGCAAGAGCCAGCCTCCAGGCTGTGTTCAGCCCAGCTGCCTTCGTCTTAGCTCAGGACTAACGCCTTTCCTACCTTCCTGCAGGGAGAAGAAATGGGTGACGGTGGGAGACACTTCCCTGCGAATATTCAAGTGGGTCCCTGTGGCTGACAGCAAAGAGGTGAGGGGTAAGAGCCTGTGATGGAGAGCTCAGGCTGCCCTTCACAGTGGGGTGAGGCCTGGAGAGCTGGCCACCTGGTGGAAGGGGGTGGCGAGGTGATCCTTGGTGGGACACAGCCAGCAGGCCAGGCTTCTTTCCTTCCTTCTGTACCGCCTGCCCCTGGGTGGAGCAGAGTGAGGTACAGGAAGGTTGCTTTGGGTTCCTGAAGATGTGTGGAGCCAGGGGGACAGGAGCAGCCCAAAACCTGGGTGGAGACAAGCCTGCCCCTCAAGTCCAGCTTCCAGGGTAAGGCTCTGGGGAGATGGCACTGTGGCGGAGCAGCCCAGCCTGAGGCAGCGCCCTCGGGACTCGTGGGATTGCCATGCCCACGTGCCAGCAGGGGGTGATGGAAGCCGCTGTTCCACGCATCAGCGGGGCGGAGAGGCTGTGGCAGTCCCCCCCCCCAGAGAAGTGGGCAGCCACCCCCTTCTATGGCTCTGGGAAGCTGCTCTGACAGCCCCCCCTGACAGCCAGTGGGGACTCCTCACTTGCCTTGCTTCTCTCCCCTTCCAGAAGGAGAAGTCGAAATCCAGTGGGGCTGCTGCCCGGGAGCCGAATGGCTTTCCAGCTGACGCGGCAGCCAACTCATCCCTCCTCTTGGAGTTCCAAGGTCAGCAGAGCCCAGGGAGGCCCAGGCAGGGCTGGCGGGAGGCAGAGCGAGCCCTGGCAGCCAGGCAACGTCTTCCCCCCACCTTGCCCCAGTCACAAGGCCCAGAAAGGAGGATGCCTGCCCGAGGCCCGAGTGCCACCCACATTCAGGCTGCTCTTTGTGAGACAAGGGCAAGGAATTGATGCCTGCCCTTGTCTGCGGTTTCTGCTTGATTTGCTGGCAGAACCACGAGGAGGCATCCTGCCCTGAGTGGAAGCCCCTCAGCTCCCGGTGGCCTGCCTGCCTGCCTGGGGGGTCGCCTGGGCTGGCAAGGACAGGAGCTGCCCTGAACTCGGTGGAAAGCCACGCTGCTCGGCAGCCATGTGCCCCGCCTGCAGGCCGGCTCCTGCCTCAGGCCCTCCCTTCCTTGGGCTCTCCAGATGAGAACAGCAACCAGAGCTCCCTCTCGGACACCTACCAGCTCAAGGCGGACAGCAGCGTTGCCTCCAGCCCCAGCCCGCAGCAGAGCGAGTCCTTGAGCCCCAGCCACACCTCTGACTTCCGCACGGATGACTCCCAGCCGCCCACCCTGGGCCAGGAGCCCTTAGAAGGTGAGCGGCCAGCCAGGGCGGGCTCAGAGCGCCTGGAAGACCCCTCTTCCTTCCTGGGGCTGCTCACCAGCAGGCGCCGCTGCAGGCCTGAAGGCTGGGCTGATCCCCTCCAGGGATGGGCAGAAGCCTCAGGCAGGCCAGGTGCCCAAGTGCCCGCACTCCAGCCTCACCACCAGCCCTTGCCCCTCCCACTCTCCAGAGCCTGCCCTGCCATCCTCCGAAGTTGCCGACGAGCCTCCAACCCTCACCAAGGAGGAGCCTGTGCCACCCGAGGCCCAGGTAAGGGCAGCGGCCTGGTATAGCGGAGCCGCTTCCTGGTGTGCAGCACCGCAGAGGGCCTGTGAGGGGAGGAAGGAAGGGTTTGGGCCTTGAGGCACCTGCCTGGCACAAGGTGACCCCCAGCGCCAGCTGCAGCACCTTCTGTGGCCCACCAGAAAGAGGGACACCAGAGCAGGCGATGCTGGAGTGGTGACTGCCCGGCTGCAGCCCTCTTCTGCGCTTGCGGAACATTGCGGGACAGTGGCATGCCCCTCCGCACAGCTGCGCACCTTCTGCTCTGCGTGGCTGGACCCCCAGCCCTGCCTGGCTGGGGAGATGCGGGTGAGGGAGCCTCCCCTCACTCGATTTGGCACAGCCTTGTTCACATTTCAGCAGCTACTTCAACATCCCCCAAATCACTGGTGGGCAACTCCACTCGGATGCTTCTCTGGCATTGCGTGGCGGCCAGAAGCAAGAAGGGGCTCTGCACCCAGCCCCCTCCTGGGCCACAGCCACAGCTGTGCTGGTTGGAGAAGGTGGGGCATGAGGCCCGGCATCCCTGGAGCATGCCAGGCCCTGGCCCCTGGCGGAGTCGTGCTGAGTGGGAAGGGGCCCCCCGTGCTCCCCCAGCACGTGCAGGGCCATGCCCAGGCCAGGCCCCTGCTGATCACCCCCTTTTGTTCCCCGCTGCAGGCAGCCGGAGGCCAGGAGTGCTCGGGCGCCCCTCCGCTCAAGAGGTTTTGCGCAGACCAGAGCGCCACCTGTCACACGGCCTCGGAGAGCTAGCTAGGCTTGCACTGCCCCCTCCCCTCCCCTCCCCTCGCCAGATGCCTCCTCCAAGAGTCGGCCTGCTCCCCCGTTCCCGCAGACCCCCGCCCAAGTTGCTGGTCTGGCTGGAAGCTGCCCTCCCTTTTCCTCCGCGTCCCGGATGTGCAATGTCCTTGAAGAGTCGCCCTGCTGTTCCCTCCAGAGGCCAGCTCCCCCCGCCGCCCATGCCATTCTCCACGCGGCAGGGGCCAGCCCCCCAGCTTGGCACGCCAGGGGGTGGAGAGCCGCAGCTGCACTTGCATGCCTTGTCGGAGAGACCCCCTCGGGAGCCCGGGGGGGCTGCGGTGCAGGAGGCCGCCATGGGAGCGGGGAGTGAGCAGCAGGGACCAGGCAGCCCTGCGGGAGGTCACTCAGGGCTTGATGGGACCCTAACTGGGATTCTGTGCAATAATTGTGGGGTCAAGCCATTTGCCTCGGGGGGCCAGCGAGGCGCCTGCAGGCTTGGAAGGCTCGGAAGCGACAGCTCAGCTGCCTTTGGCAGCCGAGGGCTCTCCCGCAGGGGGACGCAGGGAGGCCTCACCTCCAGAGGCCCCCCAGCATCCTGCCTGCTCAGCCAGCCCCCTCCTGCCACCAGGGACGGGGCCTGCCCCCCCGAGCCCAGTGGCTGCCCCCCTCCCCGCCCTCCGGTCTCTGCAGACCCTCCTGCTCGCGATCTGCATGTGGAATCGAGTTTGTGATCGAGGCCCCACTGTGGTGCAACACACTGGCCACCCGGGGCAGCAAAGAGATATTTTCGCACTGAAGAGAATATTTTTTAAAATTAAACTATTTGAAATAGAGCGTGTGTGTGGGAGAGCGTCTCTCTCGGGGTTGGAGCTCTCTCTGGGTGCAGCGGCGCCGTGACCTCCACAGGGACCAGGCTGTGCCTTTTCCCCCCCATTGAGATGGGAAAGGCGTACGAGCTGTGCGAGGCCTTCTGCGTTGGCCCTCGGGGCGCTGGGCCTCTGGAAGCATCCCAAGAAGTGGGGCAAGCGTGTGTCTTTGGTGGGGAGGGGGGCAGGACAGGCACGGGAGTAGCAAGTCTTTCTGGCCGCATAAGGGAGGCGGGGGTGACGTGCCGGGGCCCGGCCTGCCAGGACGTTCCCCTGCGGCACAGGACTGGCGTGAGCCCCGCTTGGGGCAGGGGAGCACAACTACCGGCCTGCAGGAGGGGCAGGTGCCTGGAGGAAAGCTTCAAGCCCCTTCCCTGCCGTGATGGTTGGGCCACGGCCCAGAAAACCTGTTCCAGACCCTCCCTGGCCGCACACACACACCGGGGGGCTCCAGCAGGTCACGGACCCTCAGCCTGACTTGCGAGAGCATTCGGGGAATGAAAGGATGGCGAGGACTGTGGGAAAACAAGGCAGGATGGAAATGCGATGTCTTGCGTTTTAAAATCTTGGGCCAGCCTGAGCTTTGCCAGCTGGGAAAGATTGATCACTTTTTGCAGAAGCCTGCCCCCCCCCCCAAACCACAGGTGGCAGTCACCTTCAGGATTCAGGGCGCTTTACAACCTGGGGGGCTCCAGGGCCTCAGCCCTAAGTAATCGGTGCCCTTCCCTGCCTTTTCTCTCCACAAGTTCTATGGGGCAAGGAGGCAAGAAACGGAAAACATGGAAGACCAGAACCGAGAGAGACCTCTGCTCATGTTCACTTCCCTGCATGGGGCAGGGGCCCGGGAGGGTGGGGGGGCTGCAGATTCTCCCTGCAGTGCCTCTCGCCCCACTCTCAGAAGGATCATTTTCTTCGCTGAGAAATGTGCACAGATGTAAGCGATTAGTTGTTCCGAGTTTACAGTCAGGCAACATGGCAACCCGATGAAGAAACGTGGGCTATTGCTTTACCTGAACGAGGCCTCATTGACCAGGTGGGGCTAGTTATTCATGAGGAGAACCTGGGCTCGATCTCCAAGCATGGGAAGCTGCAGGCCACGAGGGTAAGCAGGAACCTCGCCTGAGGAGCAAGCCACACGCGCGGGCAGGGGAAACGCGCCACCGGGGCTTCTCCCAGCCCCTCCGCAGGTCGCAAACCCGGCCGTGGGTTGCTGTTGCAGGTGAACTGTGCGTCGCCCGCCATGCTCTGGCCTCAGCCGGCTCCAGAGAGTGCGCGGCTCCGACAGCAGGTCACGCTCGCCTCCCGACATGAAGGGGACGGAAGGTCGCAGCACCGCGGAGGGTGGTCTTTGCCGCGGGGGCGGGGTGAGATTTCCGTCTGGGAACCCACAGCCTGAAATCCCGGTAGCGGGGGCCCGGCTCTGCAGCAGCAGCAGCAGCAGCGCAGCTCTCAAGGGTGCCCGAACAGCACCCGCAGCCCTGGCAGGCAGGGGTCTCCCGGCGGGCGCGGCCTTCGCGCCGCCATCCGGACTTGGCCGGGCCCCTCAGGCCGCGGGCGGGCGGGGGCGGGCGGCTCCCGAGCGGGGCGCCAGGGGGCGCTCTCGCCGCGCTCCTTGCCTGCCTTGCTCGCTCCCGCCCCGCGCGTCCGGGGAGACGCGGCCGCGGGCGCCATGGCGGAGGCGGCGCGGGGCGAGGACGCGGGCGCGGCGGTCTACCGCTCCCGGGATCCCGTGCGCAACCTGCGCGTCAGGTCGGTGCCGGTCGGGACGGGGCGCAGCCGGGGCGGAGGGCGGCCCGGCTCCCGCCCCCCGGGTGCTTTGGGCCAGAGGTCCCCTAATCCTTGGCCGTTCCGGCTGAGGGATGGGAGCTGTAGTCCAACGTATCCAGAAAGTAATGGACTTGAGACGTAAGGGGTCTCAAGAGCGTAAGGGTGCGATGTAGGCGGGTTTTGGCCGGTCTGTGCTGACTGGGGAGCTGCAAACTTCTTCCAGCTTTACATGGATATATGTCTTGCTGTCTGAATGTGCCCAGGTCTGCAGAACTGATATAAGCTACATCAGTTTTGCAGGATATAATCCTTTATATAGGATTGCACCCTGAATGTGTGCAAGGATCGCAGCACCAGCAGTCTAAAGAGAGGCCGGAGTAGCCCATTCCTTTCTTCTTGCAAGCTGCAGCAGGATGCGCCATCTCAAAAGTGAATAGAATAATGAACTTTTCAGGCCATGTGTCTACTTATTCACGTATTTATTTTATTTATACCCTGTCTTTTTTCTTACAAAGAACCCAGCAGCTTATAATATTCTCCTCCAGCTTCTCCCAATGTTTTCCCCACAACAACCCTGCAAAGTAGGCTGGGCTGAGAGTCTGAGACTGGCCCAAAGTTCCCCAGTTGGCTCCATGGCTGAGCGGGGACTAGAAGCCAGATTGTCTGAGTGCCAGACCTGTGCTCTTAGCCATGGCACTACACTGGCCTAAGGTGGTTAACAGCCACAAAGAATGGATTTAAAATACAACTGAAGAACAATACAATACAGAGGACCAAACAAGCAGGCCAGCAGAGGGAACTGCCCAGCAAGTCATTTCATGGGCTTACAGCCTGTTTGAATACAAGCATCTTTGTTCCATCAGCCAAAGCCCCTTTGCAAGCTGGTTTAGAGCAGAAGTGATTTCCAGGTGCCCTGGCCACTCACACCTACCATTCCTGACTTTTGGCCACCGTAATGGGAGCTTCTGGGAGTTGAGGTCCCGACCTAATGTCTGCTCAGCCCTCTTCTAGGTGACCCACTCCAAAGTGGCAAGATAATTCCTCTGTTTACGGTCACAGGCCTGCCGCTGCAGGTCAGTCCTGGGCCCAGGGTGGTGCTCACTGTGCCCGCAGATCCATGCTTGTAAAAGCTTCTGCTGTAATAGTTGTTCTTGAGGGTGCTGTAAGACTTACTGCTTTTGCTCCCCCCGCCCCGCCCCCAGTTGCGGTCACTTGTCTCTGACTTCTCCCCAGGCCTCATGATGCCTGTTTCTCGTCAGGCAAATGCTACTCATGGCTTTCCATTTCTCCTCCTCCCTTCCTGCAGGGTCTGCCTCCAGCGAGTGACCTCCACCAGCCTCCTGCTGCAGCAGCTCCAGCAGCCCTTCTGCCCACCCGGCCAGCAGCTCATCGGCTTGGCCACCCTCAGCCCTCACGGCCTGACAAGTAAGTGCTGCAGCCCTTGGGGTGGCACTGGGGTGGCACAGAGTTGCTACCAGGCTGGCTGTTCCCACTGAGCGGACACCCTGCAGGCGTTTTGAATGACTGCCCCAGGATACCAGACCATCATCCAGGTTGGCGGCGGCTGATGAGAATTGAGGACCAAACCACCCAGAGGGCTCCTGTTTTGAGTAGACTGCTATAAAACCAGCAGACAGTCTCTTTGGCACAAATTCTTAATGAGATTCCTTCCCCCTTCGGTCAAAACATCTCCATGTCTCTCATTCTCCTATTGGTTAAACCAGGCACCCCGATTGCAACACTCACAGATGCGAAGCACCAACAGCCACAGCATCTCCGGGGGACCCACGTAGCTGTTCCCTCTGTGATCCCCTTAAAAAAAGATTGGTAATAAAAATGTTAGGGCTTCAAGCTCCTGAACCTGGTGCTTTGCGGGCAGGAAGAGGAAGCAAGGCAGGGAAGTGAGAAAGGGCAAGGCTGGAACCTGGCAACAGGCGAGCGCTGCGTGGGCATCCCAGGAAGCATGTCTTTCCCTCCCTGCCTCTGGCCGCACTCTTTTCCTTCTGTCCCTGAGCCCTGTCCTCCGCGCACCCCCCCCCCTCGATCAGCCACGTCCCCACAGAAGTCTCCATGTCGCCATCTCCTCTGTGGGAGCCATTTTGCAGCGGTTCCCACAGCGGCTGCGGCCATGCCGCAGTGCGCCCGCGGTCGGATGCCAGGCCAGGTGCTGCCAGGCTTGGTCAACTCATCGACCTGCTATCTCTGAGGCTTTGACTTGGGTCACGAGGTTCCACAGGTGAAGAAAGCATTGCATCAGTTCACACGGTCCACACACTGAGAGACCACAGCGAAGAATAGAAACATGGAAACAGAGCGAGTCAGAAGGGCCTCCTGGGCCATCTAGTCTGACCCCCGGCTCCAGCCGGTTCCGCTCACGACATGCCCACCATGCGCATGTCCAGCCTGTCTTTGAACACCCTCACCGATGGGGCCTCAACGACTTCTTGTGGAAGCCCATTCCACACCCTTGGGGTCCTGACTGTCAGGAAGTGCTTCCTGGCATCCAAATGGAACCTTGGCTGGGGGCCGGGTCAGCCCCTTGAGTGCTTACAAGCAGCAGTTCTGGGATGCGCGCCAGCGAGCCCCCCAGCTCCCCTCCCCCAGTGGCACACTTGCTGCTTTGGGGCTGGCAGTGACAGGCAGCCAAGTTTGGTCCAGGACAGCCTGCCACTGAGGCCCTCCGATCCTGGAAAAAGTACTTTGCTGCTTCCTTCACGCCAGGTCCCAGATGTCCCGCAATCCAGGACAGCCCCCTCCTGCAGGAACCCTGGGTGTTCCTACGAGAGGCCATGTTTGCTCCTGACTCCTTTGGAAGCAAATGCACGTCTTCGATTCTGTCTCCCCACTCATGTCTCACCCCTGTTGGCTTGATGAAGGACAGTGCAAAAGGACTGCTTACCTGATCCAGCCATCTCTCCCTACCTGTGTTTCAGGTGACAGTCGCACTGAGGAAGAGAAAGAGGAGGCTATAATCGGCTGGCAAGAGAAGCTGTTCAGCCAGGTGAGAGCTGAGCGAATGGCTGTGGCCCCGATTTCATCGATATTTGTGACAGTCCTGTGGGGAAGGCCAAGCTGAGGGCCCAACCAGTCAGTTTCCTGCCTGAATGGCCAAATGGTGAATTGGCTCCAGGCCTCTTCATCCAAGGATGCTGTGCTTGCCTCGCAGAGCCCCGGCACACGTCCCTGGACAGGCTGTGTGCATGGTGAAGTCTGGCATTTCCCGTGTGCCCACCTCCCCCAGGAGCGCTTCTGTGGCAGGGGCTCCCTGCTGCTGAGTGCCTCCACCCACTTCTTGGAGGACAGGGCTGGATTTTCCTCAGTGTGAGCTCTTCCTTAATATCATGAGATATTAGAGAATTTGAGAATTTGTCAAGAGTCAAATTCGGATTCAGAAACAATTTTGGGGGCCACACTGCAGCAGTGGGTGAGGCAGAAGATGTGAATTTTCTAATGGTTGGGAAACAGGCTAAGCTTTGGTCCCAAGTGGGCTGCCTTGAGGCCCAGCTCAGCCTTTCCACGCCCAACTTGCTTTTGAAGAGTGTCGGTGCAGCCCAGGGTGGCTGATGTCAGGAACGCTGGGAGCTACAGGCCTGCTCGTTGAAAGGGCGGCAGGTTGCGGGGAAGCCTGACCTAGATGCAGTTCTTGTTGTTCAGGGGACTGGGGCATTGGGGAAGGGTTGTGTCTCCTCCATTAGAGCTTTCTGTGCTCCGCGCAGTTTGAAGTGGATCTCTACCAGAACGAGTCTGCCTGCCAGAGTCCTCTTGACCACCAGTACCATCAGGACATTTTGAAGCTGGAAGGGTCAGGGAGGCGAACAAACACCCGGATCTTCACGTACACAGACCACGACCGCTTCACCAACCTGGAGGAGGTGCCTGCCTACTTCTTCAGGGGGGTAGGACAGGGATGTGATTTATGAACCCCTTTCTTGGTGGTACAGAATACAAAGTTTGCTTACTCAGTTTCAGCAACAGGATGGAAGGAGTCACTCATTTCAGAAAAATAAGAATAGAACTGGGCAGCTTGCTTTTCACTGCCTTAAGAATTGTTGCACCTTTCTCTGTGTTTCTTTTGCATTGCAACTTCTTGAGAGGCACTGTCTTCCTGGTTTACAGACAAAAGGAAGGAAAATTAGGGAGCAAGAGGGTAATTTGGCAAAAGCTGTCCAACAAGTTGTGGCTTGGTTCATACATAACACTAAGCTATGGCTTAGATTGTTGAATTCACATATGTCCAAATTTGGAAGGGTTCCCATGCAAATATTTGTGGCTTCTTAGCCGTGAACAATCTGGAAGGACAGCTGAGGTTTGTTCTTTGGTTTATAATCTCTGGATTGTCTAAACCGTGGGGGGGCTTTGGTATATTGACTCAGAATTGTGGGCTGTTTGGGGGTCATTCTGCTGAGCCACAGACAGTGTATTGGGCTGAGATGGGGGGGGGGTTGCCACGTCCGCCTCAAGCACAGGCTGGGGAGGAGCACAACCAGCCCTCTCTGCCTTCCAGCACTGCCAGAAGGTGACCACATCTGAGAAGGAAGTGCCGTCGTACTTGACAGAAAGGATGGCCAACGTCAGGAGGCGGCGGCAGGAGCGCCAGCCAACGTGAGCGGAATCCTCCTTACTTGCCACTCCAGATCCTGGCGGGCCCCGGCCCCTTTGCTGCTCCCGCAGAGGGGGCCCTTTCATGCTATGAGTGACTTCTCCTGTCCCACTGACAGAGAAGGGAGTGCCCTGAAATCCCGCCTCATCACCTGGCAACCCTCGGAAGAGTTCATCAAGAACAACCATGTCATCAACACCCCTGTGCAGACCATGTACATCATGGGGGACTTGGGACCTCCTGGCAAGTAAGTCAGTGGCTGCTGCCCCATCTCCCTTCCCCCGCTGTCCCTGTCCAGCTTCCAGAAGCTCAGGGAAAATCATTGGCCCGCCTTGGAGACTAGGCTGCGGTGACCAGCAGCCAGGCCAGGGGCTTGAAGGAGGCCTCCGACTTCCAGGAGATCCCTGGCAGATCTAAGGCCGAGGGTGCATCACAGGTGAGCAGAGGCAGAGGGCAGCCTGGACCCTGGTCGAGGGCGGGGGCAGTGCTGCCCACCTGCCGGGGTCAGGTGAAGGGGGTGCAGAGGAGATGCAGAGGGCTCCCGCCTGGGCACTACTGTCTGCTCGGGCACTGGGTTCACGCAGCCGTTTGTGGGCTGCCTTGGCTGGCCGAGAGCCCTCAGAAAGGAGCTGCGCCCACACGCCCGGCAGAAGCGCCCCGACTGGCCAGCCCCCCAGGTGCTGGGAGCCAGGGCTGCTCTTTGTCCCCGTCTCCCCACAGGCTTGGTTGCAGAGACTGCGAGCACGTCCTCTGCACAATCAGGGCGGATAGCAACGGCGTCATCACGGTCAAACCAGACTTCACTGGCACGAAGGGCCCGTACAGGTAGGTCCATGGTGTGCAGGCCAAGGCTTCTCCAGGTGAGGTGAGGGGCTGCTTGTGGGGAGGAGCTTTCCTCTCAGTCTTTCCCCTGCGCTCTTTATGGCTGAAGGATCGAACCGGAAGGGGAGAAGCGGGACATGTGGAAGTACACGCTGGAGAACGCTTCGGCCCACTTCCAGCAAGAGGCGGCGGCCCAGGAGCAGCAGGTCTTCAAGGACGTAAGGCTGCTGTCCTTTGCCCTGAGGGAAGAGGCGTTTCTGCAGGCTGAGCTTGCTGCCCTTCAGGCCAGAGCAGGAGCCTAGCGCAAGCGGCTGCATCTGCCTGTCTCCGCAGGCCTCGGCATCCTCCTCAGGGCACTGTCGTCTGCAAGAGTGAAGTCGAGCCTTGTGCTGGGCACACGGACTTCCGTGCGCCGTCAGTCGACTCCCCTGCGCTTGCCAGGGTCACAGCGCTGCCTGGGATGCGTGGCCCTCCTGGGCTCCCAGCCTGGCCACGTCTGGCTGCTCTCCTTCCGGTGTGCCAGACCGCAGCCCCCCGTCCAGCTCTAGGCCCGGTTGGCCTCGTAGCCTGGCACATTGGGAGGATGTCCCCTGGGGGGGTGGGGGGCAGTCAGGCCTCCTTAGTGAAATGTTGGTCTTGTGTGGGCAGTTCTCTTTCACCCCAGCCCATTGGAACCCAGGGGACTTCCATAGCATTTCCAGTCCAGGAAATGGGATTTTGGGGGTTCAGGAGAACAGAGCTGCATATTTTCAGTGTCATTTGTGTCAATACAGATTTGCTCGAATGGGGTCTGAAACTTCAGATTTGCATAAACCATTTGCCCTGTTCTTCATATTTTAGCAGTCCCTCATCTAACTCCTGGTCCAGGGCGTTTCCTTAGCAGAGAACCGCCTCAGGTGCCTCTGGTTCATCCTGCTGCTTCCTGGGTGTAGACCTTGCTTCACAAGAAACAGGCCATTGCCAATTTTGTCCACATTTTTTAAAAAACAACTGGGGAAAGTTGCACAAATTGCAGCACTGAAAATCTGCACACTTTTACTGAGCACCAGTTGCAGCTTATTTTAAATGTGGACATCTGTGTGCTGGCTCAACTTATGCTGAGGAAGTACTACAGAATCCAGGTGGCTGACGTGGGAGATGTCAGGTTTCCACCTGCAGAGGGATGCCTTGCAAAGCGCTCATCATCAGCTGGCCTTCAAGGCACGGCACTGTAGTTCAGGGTTGTTGTCATAAAACAGACAATCCTCATACCGCCTGCTAGGCCATTCCAGAGCATCTGCCAGAGTCCCACTGCATCTGCGATGCCACGGCGTTGCCTGGGATCTCCCACACTAGCAGGAGAAGCTCTTCCCTTGTCTTTGTCCCCTCGGACAGCTCCCGTACTGTCTGTGCTTCCTTCCTTAGCTGTACAGCCGGCACAAGGAGCACCTCAGCAGGCTCGTTGGCTCCGACTTTGAGATGGTAAGTGACTTCTGCAGGAATGACTGTTAAGGCAGACCCCCTGGATTCGGGGCTGGGAAGCTGGAGAACCGGCCGCTCTGCTGAGCTTCGCAGGCCTGCACAACTTGACCAGCTGCAAAGCTGCCTCGAGACCAGAGCTCTCCGGCCGTTTGTGCACAGAGCTTGCCTGCTGCCAAGGTGCCAGCCCACCTGTCCGTGACCTGCCGGGCTGCGAGCTGTGGCAGTCCAGACAACAATGTGGAGCATCGGAAACAACGGACACAGCTTGTGCGTGGCACCGGGCCCTGCCGCCAAGGCCGCGGGCAGAGAACACAAGCGCCCTCCTGCAGCTGCTCCACCTCAGCTGGACGGCTTCTGTCTGAGAGGCAGCAGAGCACAGAGTAGTCTGGGGGGAGAGCAGTGGGGCTGTGGCACCCCCTGAGCATAGAAGAGGGCGGGGACCAGCAGAGCTGCCTTGTCTCGGGTCAGACCTTCGGCTCCTCTGATGCTGCGTTGTGCAGAGCCCTGGCCCAGGAGCCAAACATGGCCCTGCAAGATGCCCAGGTGGAGCGGCCTCTGCCCCCACTCATCAGCCGTGGAGACGTTTTCTCAGGTTTTGCCAGCGATCTGTGTCCATTGTCCCCAGAGGCCGAAATGCTGTTTTTGAGCCTTTGCTGTGGGCCAGAAGCACTTCGCCGTTCCCGAGCTTGCTAGCTCGGGCTCCTGCCCCACCTGTCCTCTGGAACCTGGTCCCGGAGAGCCTCTCCAGGCTGGGAAGGGCAGGAGGCTCTGCAGCCCCCATCTATGGCTTCCCACGGTCTCACCCGGGGGGGGGGGGATCTTGCCATCAACTTCCCGAAGCCCCCTGAGCTGGAAGTGCCAGGACTTCCGTGGCGACCCCTCACCACTGAGCTCCACTCTCGCCACCTCTTGCAGACTCCCCCAGACACCCTCCGGCTCATTGTTAACGGCGAAATCGGTAAGCGGCTCTTGGAGGGCTTGGCCATGGGGGGCTGCCCGCTTTCCTCCCTTCCACGTGGGAAGAATGCCTGCAGGTGGCGGGAACCCATTCCAAGCCGAGCCACCTGGGAACTGGCCTGGCCTCCCTTGAGAGTGGCACATGGCTTGGGGGTGACGGGGACCCCCCCTCTGGGCTGGCACTTGCGGGGGCTGCTGCCAGCTGTGCTCCACCCTTGGCTTTGGCTGCTCCAGCATGGCCGTGGGGTGGGCTGGCAGTCCCGGCCAAACAGTCCTCAGTGCCTCCCGCTCCTCTGGGCTGGGGAGAAGGCCGTTTGCTGCAGGTTGGGGAGATCTGGGGGTGCGCGGTCATGTGAGCAAGGAGTTTCTTAAGCACCTGCGTGGACTCCCCCCCCCTCTCCCCCCCCTCAGTTTCAGCCCAGGGCTACGAGTACGACAACCTCTACATCCACTTCTTCCTGGAGCTGCCCAACTGTGAGTGAATGGAGACTGGGCCTGGACAGCTGAGCCCGCCGGCACCCTGGCAGATGGCCCGAGGCTGGGTGGCACCCTGGGCCTGCCAAGGGAACAGCCCCTTGGTGCAGAGCCCGGAGCTGCAAGGGCCTGGCCTCTCTTCCCCTCCCTCCCCGCTCCGGCTTCCGCCCTGAGCTGCTTTCTTGCGCGCTCCACTTAAGGGTTGCGCCACTCCTTCCCCCCCGTTTCCCAGGAAGGTCCAGTCTCGGCATCCTAACCAGGCCCTGCTTTCTGGAGCCAGAAGCAGAGGCTCCTGAGGGCGCAGCGTCGTTCTGCAAGCAGCCCCGCAAGTGCTCATGGAGTGAACGAAGCGCTGCTCTGCGCGTGGCTGCAGCTCTGGCCCAGCTGGGCGGCTGCCGCCTCGCTTGCTGTGGCATCGCCACCTCCCAGTTCTTCCCCGCCTCCCACTCTGGCCAGTCGGCCCCCTTCCTCAGCCTTGCTGAGCCTTTGCCTCGCTTGCTCCTAGGCTGGTCGTGCCCCCCATCCCAGCCGCTCTCGGGGGTGACCCAGACCTGCGCTGCCCAGGCCTGTGGCAGGGTAAGTGGGCAGCTGTGGTGTGTGGGCCAGTGGCCGAGCCGCAGTCCATGCGGGGTGGCTGAGTGCCCACTCCTGGACAGGCGGCAGCCCTGCCTGGTTCTCGCCACAGAGAAGAGCCATGGGCGCCCCGGGCATTTTGAAGCAGCCTTCCCTGACCTGGTGGTCTCTGGCTGGGGAAGGATGGGAGCTGTAGTCAGCCAGCTTGCCAAAGGATGCTTTCAAATGCTTGGTCTCTGAGCCGGCTGGCCTTGCTCCAGGCAGAGACTGACCTGCTTTCCATCCGCAGGACGGGGTGGCCTTTTTCTGCTTCCCTTTCACCCTGGATCTGTTCTTTGCGCCGGGAGACCATGCGGAAGGTGAGCCGTGCCTTCCGTGGGAGAGCAAGGGGTCTGCCGGGCCCCCTGGGAGGGGATCTGGGCACGGGCAAATCCGGACAACAGCCTGGGGTGGGGGGGAGTTCTCCACACAAGCCCCGCTGTGGGGAGCGGCGTGACGGAGGCACACCCTGTGTTGTGCGGCTTGTGCTGGCCATGCCTCCGGCCAACCTGCGTGTGAGTGGGGGGGAGTCTGGCCAGTGCCTGGAGGCCGCTGCTGCCGCCTCACCACTGCTCTCCCCCCAGGAGCGGGCAAACTGCAGCTTTTGGCCTCCCCTTTCCCTAGGCACCTTCCCTCAGTGGCCCGTCCTCTACTTTGAGGTTCTCTCCTTGGATTTCTGGCAGCGGTACCGCGTTGAGGGCTATGGGTTCGTGGTGCTGCCGGCAACGCCAGGTAAAAGGGCTGGGGGCCACAGAGCTTGGCATTTGGGCCTGGGGGCCGAGTGAGCCCCCACACCTCGTGATGGTGCTCGTGGCAAGGCTTCGTCAAGATCAGGGCCTGGCCCGGTCATCTCATCAAACGCCCGGTTCAGCCACCCTTGGATCTCCTCCCGGGGGAAATCTTGCGCAAGTTTGCATGCAGAACGGACAGCAAGCGTTGGTGCTGCAGCAGTATCAATGTCTGAAAAACATCAAGGCTGGGGAGGTGGTGGAAGGGAGGCGGGGTGGAAAGCGCAAGCTGATGCAGCACCCAGGAAGAGTCGCATGTTCCTTCGATGGGGTGATGCGGTGAGAAGCTGCCGAGCCTCCGGCACCTGCCTGCAAAGGGTCAGGTGTCTCCCTTTTCTCCAGAGCCTTTCCTGTCCTTGGCCGGCTTGCGTAGACAGCACTGCCTTTTTCACGTCTGTTAGAGCAGGTTCCATTCTCGGGAGGCGCCTTCCAGTATCGGAGGAACTATGCCTCTGTACCCCAGTTGCTGGGGCACATGGGGGAGGGGGTTCTGCACTCAATGTCCTGCTTCTGGGTTTCCCGTGAGCTGCTGCTTGGCCCCTGTGGGACAGAGCACTGGCTAAGACGGGCCCTCTTTGGTCTGATCCAGCGGGGCACATCTTCCGTTCTCATGGGGTTTGAGTGCTGACCCTTCACTCTGAGCTCCTCGGGAGGAAGAGCCGCATAATTTGGGGCTGACGAGGGTTCCCTCCAGCACTGACCCCGCTGAATTAGGAATCCTGCACGTGTCTTGCAGGCGGAATCCCCCTTGCTCCTTCCTGGCTCCTCCGGGCCTGGAGGGGAGGAGGCCATGGTGGTCCCCAGAGTGGGAGAGCCCTCCTTGGCTTGCAGCCTGAGGGATGCCGCCAGGCTGCATCAGCCAGCAGGCTGCTCCAGTGCAAGACTGCTTTGGGGGCTCAGGGGCAGGAGCCCGCTGGCCAGGGTTGCTCACAGGTACCTTTTGCCCCCCCCACCACTGGGGGCACAAACCGCCCTGCTGGCCAGGTGCATGTGTGCCAGGCAGCTGCTCGACCCACTTCAGCACCTGTGGCGTTCCTTTCTCCCCCTCGTGACTCAGGAGCTCACGTCCTGGCGGCTGCCACGTGGCGTCCTGTGCAGCCCGGCACCTTCTCGGAGCTGCAGAGGTTCTTCATCGGTGGGTCGCCGGAGCTCGAGGACACAACCTACGTCAGGATGCCAAGCACATTCACCGTGAGTGTTGGCAGCCTTCGTAACGGCCAGAGGGGAGCCCAGGGAGGAAGCAGAGGAAAGCGGCCGGCGGTCGCACAGATGCTTCAGACTGGGCCTCTTCCTCCCTTCAGGGCGACCGCTTGAGCCGCTTTGGCTTCCACACCAAGACGACGGGCTGTGTGACCTTCCGGCTGCACTGCCTGCAGCAGTCCAGGTAAGCTTGGCTTTTTGTGGGGGGGGCAGCTAGAGCTGCCGAAGGGGTGGGGAGGGCACCCCTTGTGCCTGCTCGCTTGCAGTCTGGCTGCACCCTTTCTGTGATGCTTGCGGCCTGGCGGCTACCTGCACAGCAGCCGGACATGCATCCTCCCACAGGGAGGCGGAAGCCACGCCGATGCCACTTCTGCGCCTTTCAGCTGGACGTTGGGGGTGCTCAGGAGGCCCCCCCCATCCTGACCCCTACCAGGACTCTTTCCCAAGGGATTGCTTGGCACCGCTTGTCTGGAGACCCGGGAGGGGGCCAGATGATGGGGGAGCCTCGCTAGCACCCTTCAGTCCAGCCCCTTTGGGTTCCTTCCTGCCTGAGGAAAGGTCTCATGGGCACCAGGGGTCCCCCCCGCCTTACTCGTGGCGGAAGGGCTTGCTGTGGCGATGCCAGTGGGGGAGGGCAGCAGGGACTCCTCCGCCCCAGCCAGAGGGAGCCCCTGCAGGCCAGAGGGCCCTGCGTGGCTTGGGACCCTGCAGAGCCTGGCGGGACACCTCTCTGTGCCCAAGGGTGCCCAGGCGCCGTTGAAGGCCTCCTTCAAGCCCCCTTCCTCTGAGGAGAACTTGGAGGGTGGCAGCGAGGGAGCAGACCTTCCGGTGCTGGGTGCTCTCCCCCCAAGGGCCGCATGGTGCCAGCGCTGTCATCTGTTTGGTGCCTGGACAGGACAGCTGTCTTTTCCCAGGAACTGAATGGCATTTAAAGCCACAGTGGGCAGACTTGTTTTTAATGGCTGAAGCCCCATTGGTGCGAATGTTCAAGGACAGGCTGGACTTCCACATGGAAGGCATGTCATGAGCTGAGCCAGCTGGAGCTGGGGGTCAGACTAGATGGCCCGGGAGACCCCTTCCGGCTCACTCTGTTTCTATGTTTTTGAGACATCTGGTTTGTATTGCAATCGATGTGGCTGTTAAGCCATCTGAAAATGTATCTTGGAATTTTTTTTCCAGTTGTGTGTGTGTTTTATTTTTTAATTTATACAAGCTTTTTATATACCGTTCTCTATAGCCAATTTGGCTGTTGAAATGGTTTATCTTACTGCAAACGTGGCCTGTGTTTTTTGAATTCTGGTGAACTGCCTGGAATGGTCCAGCCTTCATGAGGAATAGAACTGCGACGAAGTGCAACCGGGGTGGCAGGGAAGGGGTGTGCAGGGAGCTCCTGTGGCCGATGGGGCCCTGGGGGCACCAGGAAAGCTGCCTGGCAGATGCACCCATGGCCTCAATCCACCAGCGCCACGGCCTGCGCCACCCCTACTCTGCTGCGGGCAGGCACATGTGGCAGCAGGGGTGGCCGGAGGAGCCTGAGTCGTCCGAAGGGGAGCAGGTTGGGGAGGGGCTGCCGAGGCCGGTGGGCGCCACAGCAGCCCCCTTCAAAGTGCGCGCATCCAACCGAATCAGACGCCTAAATATTTTCCTGCTGGCCCACACTAGGAGCCCGTCCAGAGCAGCATTCCAGCTTCCTGGTGTGCTTCTGGGAAGCCCATGTGTGGGCCCAGGATGGGGCAGCCCCGCTCCAGGGGCTCTACCTGCACGTTGTGGTGGCGGCAGGGGAGGGGTGCTCGTGTCTCTGTCCAGGGCTCTAGAAGGGGAAGGAAATGGACTCTTCTCCCCACACACCCGTGGGGCTGCTGCCTTCTTTTGACAGGGCCTTCCTGGAGTCCCGCTCCATGAGGAGGCGCATGCAGAGCATCCCAGACCAGCTGGGCAGCTTCGGTCAGCAGGATTCCCTCTACAATGTCCTGGGTACGTGGAGGGTGTGGAAGGCACAGGTGGTTTAATGGATCACGTTTTAGTAGATGTTCTCTATCGCTGAGTGAGGGCTCCTCTCTTGCTGTGTGCCTTCTAAAGGCTTTTGGATAAAACCATCAGTAAAGGCCACTTATATCTACATGTCTATGGGCCAACAGCATAGTGTGCCTGCTCAGCACGGGTTGGACTTTACAGGAAGTGTGATGTCAGATTCCCCTTTGAAGAGCAAGCAGATTGTGATTATTTTAGCCTTGGGGGTTCTCTGAGCAATACAGAGCAAAGCCTTCGCAAGTGCAGGGCAGTGGCCGGAAAACAGGCGCTGGGCAAGACTTGGGGGCACGGGATCCTTGTGCTGCTTCCGCTCCCTTCCAGCAACTCTAACCCGCTTTGCCTTATCGCCTTGGATCACCATTTTTAATGTTCTGTGCCCAGAATTTCCAGTGCAGGATGTGGCGCGTGTGTGGTCCTGAGCCCAGTGCCTGGGCGGGAGGAGTGGCTGATGCTCGTGCCGCAGGAGCATCAGCCCCTCTGCTCTTTGGTTGCAGAGGCGTTCCAGCGTGCCCGGCGCCGGATGCAAGCAGCCCGGGAGAGCTTCCCGCAGGATCTGATCCACCCATCTGCCCCCACCGGTCATCTGGCCTGAGGCTGGCTGCCTGGCTGAGCACCGAAGACTCAAGAGACATGCGGAATGCCTCTTCCTCGGTGGAAGAGGCGGCCTAGTGCTCTCCTCTGGGGCCAGAAAATGCTTCCCAAGCCTCGAACATGCGTTCTGTTCTTGCACGGGGCCTGGTGTGTGTGCGTGGGGGAGGGGGTGGCTACCAACAGGACCATTTTCTCCCAGCAGGAGAGGTGGCACTTTCCTCCTTCCAGCCCCCATGACAGGAAATGGCAGGCACTCTTTCTTTCGTGCTTTCAGGAAGACTAGCCGGCTGGGGCATTCTGGGAGTTGTAGGTTCATGGAACAGGCCTTTCTCGCAGCAAAATAATAAATCGCCATAAACAGAACTTTTGTCGCCTGCCTCATCAGTCTTTTTATTCTTCGAAGTGTCATCCGCAGAAATGCCCTTTGCCATTTCTCTCTCCACCGTGAGGCTGTGGCAGCCACCCTTGGGCTTCCGTCCCGCCTGGCCCAGAGCAATGGGGGCCCCGGGGCCAGGCCTGCGAGGGTGGCCACTGCGGGATCCAGGGGTGCATTGGAGGGGCCGCCACCCTCCTGTTGCTGGGCGCCCCCGTCTCCCGCTCCAGAGCTGCGTGTGTACTGCTCAGCTTCCCACAGGCCACCGTGAGGCCACCGGACACCATCTCTTGCTGGTGGGCCAGGGCCATGGCTGCCTGGCCTCCCAGTGATGTCACAGAGGCAGGGGCCTGCCAGTGGTGGGTCCATTAGCCAAGGCGACACGAGCTCATCTCGACGCACCACCACAGGCCCACCTTGATCTGAGAGGCTGGCACTCGGGGGCAATTTGAGGCAAGCGCAAAGCACTCGGTCCTTTACACGGGGAGCAGGATGAGGCTGAGGCCCCCTTTGAGGGGGGGGCCCGATGCCTCCTCTGCAGTGACGCTGCCTGCAGGGGCCCCTTCCCAGGCCTTGAGGTGCTGAGCTGAGGTCTGCACACGATGGCTCAGCCTGGCACGTTTGCCAGCCTTTGGACGTAGACGCTCCCTCCCTGGAGCCCTTTCAGGGGCTGCACGCACCCGGGGGGTGCCTTTGCCGGCACCCCTGCCCTTGCGCTGAAAAGCTGCGCATGCGGGGCAGGTGACTGCCTTCCTGGCAGAGCTGCGCTCCCAACGCCCCCTCGCCGACTGGGCCACCTCCATCCGTGGCTCCTTGGGCAGAGTACGGGGTCCTTCGGGGAGCTGGTGGGGACGTGCCGAGCCGGTGCCCTGGCCCACTGCTGCTCTGGCATCCTCCTTGCGGACACTTCAGGCTTGCTCCCCGTCCTCCAGGCAGCTCCCAGCAGCTCCTGGGGGCTCTGGCGGAGCTGCAGCCCAGCACTGAGAGAGGCGACTGAGCACCCTTTTGGGAGTTGAGCGGCGGTGGGGGTGGGGGTGCAAAGCCTTGCTGTGGTTTCTTTCAGTGCCGCACAGAGAGCACAGATCAGAAGCAGTATGGCCGAAGAGGGAGCTCCAGGCGGCAAGGGCGAGTGCTCGGAGCTTTCGGGGCCATTTATAAGAACGAGAGTGGAGGGAGCCCCGGGAATGAAGGAAGAGTCCACGGCATGTGCTGCCGTGGCCGACTTCGCAGGTAAGTCTGCCCCCGCCAGCAATGCTGCTCTGCACCCCTGGACCCCCAGAACTCAGAGGCACCTCAAAATAGCCTCCCTCTTGCCCCCTCCAGATGCACTGGGTAGCAGCCTCCGTCGTCCACAGGAAGTAGGCTGTGGGTGGTGGGAACTGTAGTCCACATCGGGAGGGCTCTGGTGTAAGGATGCGGCTGCCCGTTCTGACGGCGGCTTCCCTGCTTGCCTTGGTGCCCGGGGCCTGGCGCTGCCCCCTCCAGGCACACATGGAAGGCACTCCGTTTTGGAAGCGGCGGCCAGCTGGGTGGCTCTCGAGCTTTACTCAAAAGATGAGGGCTGGAGCAAGGCTTGGCTTTGCCCAACCGCTTTCTCATTTCAGCCTGTGCTCCCTGTTGCTTGGAGGTGCCGTCATCGTTCAGGCCTGTCATGGGTCCGCCGATCTTTTAAGTTACTCGCTTGGCCAGAATCCACCCACTTCTGTGCAGGGCCGGGAGGGCAGAGCAGGGTCAGGCCATCAAAGAGCCCTGAGGGTCCGCATGGCCCAGCGGTTGCCGTGGCCAGCAGTCGCCCGTGGCTCACCCGCAGTGGCACACCACGGGAATGAGCCCTTCCTCTCCCACCCATCACATGGGGGGCACGTGGGGTGAGATGCAATGAGAGGAGGAGCAGCACCCCCGCCCTCCCCATGCCATGCATGGCTTGGTCTGCTTGCCAGCCGCCCCAAGGGGCGAGGGGCGTTGCCTCGGCCAAGTCTGTCTCCCAGCAGGGAGTCAGGAGGCCGCCTGGGCCATCATGCCCCCCGGCTCTTGAGATGCGGGGTGGAACTGTGTGTTGGCCTGACATGCTGCCATGCCATGTCGCCCCCCCCCCCCACGTTCAGGAGGCCTCTGCCCCATCAGCCGCCTGCTGCAGTCCCCAGAGGCAGCGGTGCCCCGCATCGTCCACGCAGCTTGCAGCCAGCCAGCCGCCGTGATGCCCGCCCTTGCTGCGGTGCTCCAGCAGGATGAGGTGTGAGAACCACCATGGGGTGCTGGCCTGGGCAGGGGTCCCCCAGCCCATGCCCTGCGGGCCTCTTCCAGTCCCGGGGTGGAATTCCACCCTGGCAGAGGAGGAGGAGGCATGGGCGGTGGGGTGGGCATGCAAACGGAAGGGGGGCCTGGGCCAGCCCAGTGCCCCGAGAAGGGCATGCTCAGCACCCTTCGGTCTTCCCCAGGCCTCCCCCTGGCAGAAGGTGGCCATCTACCGCAGCCTCTGGGCCATGCTGGAGCGCGGCCTGGTCGTGGAGCCCGCCCATGCCTTCATCCTCGCGGCCTCCAAGCAACTGAGAGCATCGCTGGAGGTATGGCCGCAGCTGCCCCCGAGTGGCGGGTTTTCACATCCGTGCGGTTGTTGGGCTGTGCTGTGGGGATGAGCAGCACTGTTTGGACATGCTCAGAAGAACACTATCCCACATGTTTCTGTGCTCATGGAGTTGGTGCTAGCACTGGAATGGGTTTCAGGCACTCAAATGTAGCTGCTTCAATCCTGATTCCCCTGCAGCCCATGCAGTACCAAAGACGTGTGGGAAAAGAACATCAGGTATTCAGTTCTCTGCCCACCGCCCCAGCTGTCTCCTGTCGTTGCTTGGAAGGCGGTTACTGGGCACGATTAGAGCAGCTTTTTTGGTTGCGGCACATGAGCCGTTGTTGTGACACCCAGGTGCACGTCTCCCTCCCCCGCGGGGTCCGGTTGCAAGTCCTCCTGATAAACTTCCCAGTGCTTGTGAAGTGCAGGCCATCTTCCGGGAAGCGTAGCCTCTTGCAAAGACATTTTTCCAATGAAGTATTTGGGTGACCTGGAATTTTCTTTTTGCACGGTTCAAGCATGCCTAGCAGCTGGACCTGTGTGCCCTGAAGCCACTTCTTGTCACTGCAGACATTTGGCGGTTGATGCAGTTGCTGATTTTTGTCTGGGAAAGTTGTTCTATGCAGCCACGTCTCATGGCTCTTGGTTCCTGGTCAGGCTTGGCGGCAGTTGTCTTCTTGTGCCTGCCCACAGCTGGCTGATCTCGGCCTGTCTGTCTTGTTCTGCGCACCTGACGCTGTCTCAAGGGGGTCTCAGAGGCGGGGGCCTTTGTGCTGGTGGTCCCCAGTGGGGGAATGACCTTCCCAGTGATGCTCCTGGCACCAGTGCTGTGACTTTCAGTGTCCGGTGTCAACTTGCCCTGTTCTCCAGCATCTGGCAGCTCTGGAGGGGGCTGTATTCCCAGACTTGGCTTTTCCCATTCTTCTTAGCGGCTGTAAGTTCCTTCAGCTTTGAGTATGTTTTAGCTGCCGCTACAAGAACCCTCGAGCCTGCTTTGTTTCTGTTAAGAAAGGCATCTGGTCAGGTTAAAGCATCGTTATGACGGTTCATAATGCTACTCTGATGTGCTCTCTGATCTCCCCGCTCCCAGCAAGAGGTGTCCCAGGAGCTCCATTCGGCTGCCAGCAACACCCTGGTGACTTTTGCTCGCCAGCACTTCCACCCCATCATGACCGAGCTTCAGCGGCAGCTCAGGCCCTTTGTGGAGCCCGATGAGTTCACCCTGCTCACCCTGGGCAAGCTTGCAGTCAGCAATGGTAGGGGGCTGGACGGGGCAGGTCATGGCGGGTGGGGCTGATGCTTCTGTTCCCCAGAGCCATCTGAGCTATCCGTCCTCCCTTCTTACTCGGAAGGGTGCTGGTGCTGGTTTTTACGCGCCCATCTTTGCCCCATCCCACCCACCCCCCCGGGGGCGCAAGGGCAGCTGCTGTTGCTCTGAGTCTCTGGGTCGCCCGCCTGCCGGCTGCGGGGACTGGGCAGAGCGGGCAGCGATCTCTGAAGGAGGGCCAGGGATCAGCCAGAGGCGCTGTGGGCATCCGCCTCTGCGGCTTGTGGGGGCCCTTCATGGTTGAGCCGACTCCTTCCTCACCGACCGGTTCTGGGGCACACCGTTCATGGACAGCCCCCAAGAGCACCATTCTCTGCAGCTGCTCCTCTGTTGTGTCCCGGAGGGCTGGAGACTGCAGTCCAGTTGCCCCTTGGGCTAGCTCCTTGCCAAGGCTTTTGCCACACACCTACCACCAGTGCCAAGGCGGTGGCTCGCCTGTGGTGACAAAGGCGGCAGCATAGCATTCCCGGGGATGGGGAACCAGCGCAGGACCCTGAAGGGGTGAAGCGCGTCGGCTGGAGGAGAGCAGGCCAGCCAGGTCTGCTGGTCCCATCCGGGCCCACGTTGCGGGTGCTGAGCGCCACCAGCAGCCCTGCAGGCCTTCGGGTGGGACTTCTTCCAGCCATATCTGGAGGTGCTCCCGGAGGTTCAACCAGGCCTTCAGCACACAGGGCAGGGGCTGTACCACAGTGCTACAGCCATCCTCCTGACAGTGAATGGAGGTTCCCGCCTCCTTTCTTGAGCCACAGGCAGGTCCTGACGCATGACAGGGCCTCCCCAGGAGCCGTCCTCCAGGCACCGCCCCGAGAGAGGCGCTGAAGGCAGTGACAAGGGGAGGGCCTTCCTGGTGGAGGCCCCCAGCTGCAGAAGGCTCCCCAGAGAGGGCCCCCTCAGCTGTCCCTGGCCCCCCTAGAGAGCCCCCTCAGCTAGCTGTCCCTGTTCCCCCCCCAGCTTCTGGAGCACACTGTCCCTGGCTTCTCGCAGAGGACACCCCAGTCCATCTTGGTGTGGCGGCTGCGCGGGACGTAGGGCCCCCTTCGCAGGCCACATCCTGCATCCAGCAGCGCTTCCTGCTCTCCACAGTGCACAGCTGCATCCCCTTCCTGGGCATCACGCTGGCCACCCTGCAGACCGTGACACGCCAGACCGAGGACAGCAGGCGGCGCAGGGCCCTGTGCTCAGGTCAGTCCGGGAAGCAGCCTTGGCCTCCCCTGCTGTTGCTGCCCCTGCCCGGGGTCAGGCCGTGCCGGCGACCCAGACCCACGGGGGGCCCAGCCCCAGTGAGGCCTCTGGGCGCAACAAGTCTGGCTGGCGGTGTGTAGGTGGCCCCAGCCGATGGGAGAGAGCCTGCAGGGCCCACACCTCTCCCTGAGCTAAACCCTACCCTGGACAGCATGTTTATTGGGCCGTGCTGGGCACTGGGTGAGAGTGTCCCCCTTGGGGGCAATGCTCGCCCTGGCCAGCTGCCAGCCTGGCTTCTGGGCCCCCCCCTTCTGCTCACCTGGCCACCCTGTCCATGGCCAGCATTACAGGCCAGCGCAGCTGGGGACTTGCTGGGGACCCATCCCAGCAGCGGTCCACGCACTGGCAACCCTGGCCTCGCTGCCCCCTTCTTCCCCCATGCCACCTGCTTCCACAGCTCCTTTCCTCCTTGATCGTGGACTGTGCTGGCCAGAGCTGGGGGAGTTGCATCCTGAAGCATCTCAGGACATAGGAGGAGGCCTGCAGGGTCAGACCACAGGCCAGCATTCCGCACAAACAGTGGCAAAGCAGCTGCCTGAGGGATCCCTCAGACGGCAGGGTGCCAGGCCTGTGCCTGCCACGCTCCTCAGCGACTGGTACATGCAGGCAGGCCACAAGCACGGGTCTCCCGGGCCATCTAGTCTGACCCCCAGCTCCAGCCAACTCCACTCACGACATGCCGACCATCTAGGCACCTCATCCTCTGCTGTCTCCTTCTTTTGCCATCATTTGTTCCCAGCATTAAGGTCTCCAGGGAGTCCTTCCTTCTCATTAGGTGGCCAAAGTATTTGAGCTTCATCTTCAGCATCTGGCCTTCTAAAGAGCAGTCAGGGTTAATCTCCTCCAGGACTGACTGGTTTGATCACCTTGCAGTCCAAGAGACTCGCAGGAGTCTCCTCCAGCTCCACAATTCAAAGGCCTCAATCCTTCAGCGCTCAGCCTTCCTTATGGTCCAGCTTTCACAGCCATACATTGCAAATGGGAAAACCATAGCCTTGACTGTACACACTTTTGTTGGCAAGGTGATGTCTCTGCTTTTTAGTATGCTGTCTAGATTTGCCATAGCTTTACTCCCAAGGAGCAATCATCTTTTAATTTATTTGCTGCAGTCCCCGTCTGCGGTGATCTTGGGGCCCAGGAAAATAAAATCTGTCACTACCTCCATTTCTTCCCCATCTATTTGCCAGGAATTGATAGGACCAGATGTCATGACCTCAGTTTTCTTAATGTTGAGTTTCAGGCCAACTTTTCTGCTCTCCTCCTTCACCCACATCAAGAGGCTTTTTAGTTCCTCTTCACTTTATGCCATGAGAGTGGTATCATCTGCATATCTGAGGTTGTTGATATTTCTCCCAGCAATCTTAATTCCAACGTGTCATTCATCCAGCCCCGCCTTTCTCATGATGTGCTCTGCATAGAAGTTAAATAGGCAGGGCGACAGTATACAGCCTTGCCGAACTCCTTTCTCAATTTTGAACCAATCAGTAGTCCAGTTCTCACTGTTGCTTCTTGACCCGCATATAGGTTTCTCAAGAGACAAGTAAGATGGTCTGGTACCCCCATCTCTTTAAGAACTTGCCACAATTGGTTGTGATCCACACAATCAAAGGCTTTAGCATAGTCAATGAAGCAGAAGTAGATGTTTTTCTGGAACTCCCCAGCTTTCTCCATGATCCAGCGTATGTTGGCAATTTGATCTCTAGTTCCTCTCCCTCTTTGAAATCCTGCCTGTACTTCTGGTAGTTCTTGGTCCACATATTGCTGGAGCCTAGCTTGTAGGATTTTGAGCATCACTCTGCTAGCATGTGAAATTAGTGCAGTGGTGCGGTAGTTTGAACATTCTTTGGCATTGCCCTTTGGGATTGGAATGTAAACTGACCTTTTCCAATCCTGTGGCCACTGCTGAGTTTTCCGAATTTGCTGGCATATTGAGTAGCACTTGCACTCAATATGTCTTTCAAGATTTTGAATAGCTCAGCTGGAATACTGTCACCTCCACTAGCTTTGTTGTTGCTCAGACGTCCTAAGGCCCATTTGACTTCACATTCCAGGATGTCTGGCTTGAGGTCAGCAACCACCCCATCGTGGTTTTCAGGTTATCAGGGACGTTAAGCTCTTTCTTGTATAGCTCTTCTGTGTAATCTTGCCACCTCTTTTTAATCTCTTCTGTATCTGTTAGGTCCCTGCCATTTTGGTCCTTTATCATGCCCATCTTTGCATGAAATGTTCCCTTCATATCTCCAATTTTCTTGAAGAGATCTCTGGTCCTCCCTATTCTATTGTTTTCTTCTATTTCTTTGCACTGTTCATTTAAGAAGGCATTCTTACCTCTTCTGGCTATTCTCTGGAATTCTGCATTCAATTGGGTGTATCTTTCCTTTTCTCCCTTGCCTTTTGCTCCCCTTCTTTCCTCAGCTATTTGTAGAGCTTCCTCAGACAGCCATTTTGCTTTCTTTCTTTTTCTTTGGGATGGTTTTAGTTGCTACCTCTTGTACAATGTTGAGAATCTCTGTCCATAGTTCTTCAGGCACTCTGTCTATCAACTCTAATTCCTTAAATCTATTTGTTGCTTCAACTGAATATTCATCAGGAATATGATTTAGATCATACCTAAGTTGCCTAGTGCTTTTCCCTTTTGGCTTCCTACTCTAGTATTCCAATCCCCCATGATGATATGGACATCATTCTTGGTGTTATTTCTAGAAGGCCTTCATAGAACCGGTCAACTTCAGCCTCTTCAGCACCAGTGGTTGGGGCATAGACTTGAACTACTGTGATGTTGAATGGTTTGCCTTGGATTCGACCTGAGATCATTCTGTCATTTTGGAGATTGTATCCCAGTACTGCTTTTCCTACTCTTTTATTGACTATGAAGGCTACTCCATTTCTTCTGAGGGATTCTTGCCCGCAGTAGTATACCTGATGGTCATCTGAACTAAATTCACCCATTCCTGTCCCTTTTAGTTCACTGATTCCTAAGATGTCGATGTTCTGTCTTGTCATCTCTTGTTTGACCACATCCAGCTTGCCTTGACTCATAGATCTTACATTCCAGGTTCCTATGGAGTATAGATCTTTGCAGCATCAGACTCTCCTTTCACCACCAGATACATCTGCAACTGAGTGTCCTTTCGGCTTTGACCCAGTCGCTTCACTCTTTCTGGCGCTACTAGTACTAGCCCTCCGCTCTTCCCCAGTAGCATATTGGACACCTTCCGACCTGAGGGGCTCATCTTCCAGCATCATATCTTTTTGCCTTTTGGTACTGTCCATGGGGTTTTCATGGCAAGGATACTGGAGTGGGTTGCCATTTCCTTCTCCAGTGGATCACGTTTTGTCAGAGCTCTCTGCCATGACCTGTCCATCTTGGGTGGCCCTGCACAGCAGAGCTCATAGCTTCACTGAGCTACGCAAGCCCCTTCGCCACGACAAGGCAGTGATCCATGAAGGGGATTCTATCTTTAATAAAGCTTTTAACCAATTCACCCGGAACAGATGTTAAACTAACCAGCCTGCTGTTCTCCAAATCCCCCTGGATCCCTTTATAAAAATGGGTGTCGCATTGGCCATTTTCCAGTCTTCTGGGACAGGAGCTGATCATAGGGACATGCTAAATATTTCACTAAGAATGTCAGCAATGTCATATCTGAGCTCTGTAAGAACTCTGGAATGGATAGCATGTCGATTGGGGGACTTGCTGACTTTCCGTTTGTCTGTAAAATTGAAAATTTCACCTTTTGACCCTAATGGTTGCCTTAATGCCTCCAAATCTCTTCCTGAATACATAAACCCAGGAAGGCGTATCTGTTCTGCATCCTCTGCTGTGAAGGCAGATAGAAAAAATTGTTCCACTTCTTCACAAGCTCCTCGTCCCCCTTCAGCGCTCCTTTAATCCTGTGTTCATCCAATGGCCCGACTGCCTTTCTAACTGGTTTCTTTTCTCCTTGATGGTTGGCCTGAATGTTGTGAGCAAGAGGTTCCCCAAAATGTTTCTCACGGGGCTCCTCTTTGGATTAACTGCATGCTAGGCAGAGGCAACATCAAGACTCACAAGGACAGGGGCCCCTGGCATCCGCCCGCCCCCCCTGGCACTTGCTCCTCTGTTGTTCCATGGCAGCCAGCTGGCTCACCAGCTGCCCCTTGCCCCGGCCCAGGTTGGGGCAGGGAACGAGGAGCAGGAGAACCCGCCAAGCAAGCAAGCAAGCAGGAGCCATGGGCGAGGGTGAGGGCAAGGGCCGGCTGGTGAGAGGGTGGGCTCCTGGGGGGGGGCCTGGCAGGAGACCTGCACCAGGGCCTCCCCGAGTGCCGGCAACCTGGTCCCCTCTGCTCTCCCCGCACGGCCAAGCCCTGGAGCAGATATGCCAGGCGATTCGGGTCTACCTGCAGACCTGGGAGAGGAGCTCCTACCCGCGCATCGGCCTGCAGCAGTTTTCTGCCTACCTGCTCCCGCTCTATGCCCACATCACCCGCACCTGGCTGCCCGGAAGCGACTCCCAGGTGAGCTGCCTGCCAGGCCAACTGGGAGCTCCTGGTTGCCCTGCCTGGCGGAGAGGCGGCCCCGTGGGCCAGGGCGTGAGCTCTGGGGCTCGGTGAGCTGCTGCACCCATGCCCCTCAAGCTGCTGCGCTCCCGGCAGGTCAAGCTAGCAGTGCTGAAGATGCTGGGACCCATGCTGAGCATCCTGCTGCCCCGGACAGAGGCCCAGGCCCAGGTCCACCGCGACATCCGCCTGCTGCTGGCGCAGTACGAGAGCGGCATCGACACCGTGCACATCACAAAGGTGAGCCGCTGGTGAGGGGCCGCTGCAGCCCATGGAGGTGCCCCCCGACCCTGGGGCTCCCCCCCTCCGGCAGCACACTTTGCCCTCAGCCCTCCCTCCCCCTGGCCCTTTGGGCATTCCTCATCCTCGGGCCAATTTCCCCTCACAGGAGGGCGGAAGAACCCCCTTGAGTAGCCTTGCGCTGAGCTGCATGCACGCCTGAGGCCTTGCTCCTGCCCGTTCAGCCTGTGCCCTCTCCACAAATGGGCCCCTCCAGAATGGGACTGGACACGTGGGCTGCAGAAGGCCCGGACAGCCTGACTCGGTGCTCACTCACGTGGGCCGGTATCCCGAGTGGGGAGCCCGGAGGCTCCTGGGGGTGAAGAGCGGGGCTGCATTCTGGAACGAGCAGCGTGACTGGCGCTACACGTAATGCTGGACTCCGGCACTTCTGTGGGTCGAGCCAGCCAGTGCCCACGACCTGGGGCTGCTGCGCAGCACTCCCCGGCCCAGCCAGCCTCCTCCATGGCTCTGCCGGCCTCCATCTTCCTGTCCTTCCCATCTCGCTCACCTGCCCTTGCCCCCGGTGGGGTGGGCACTGTGGCCGCTGCTTCTCCGGCTGCCTGGGGGAGAGAGATGCCTTCCGGTCCTTCCTGTCGCAGATCCTGGCCCAGATCATGGAAGCTTCCCTGGCGAACAACAACCCCATTCCGCGGATGCAGGTGGAGCCCCTCACGCGCAGCCTGGTCCGCCAGGTAGGGCCGGGCAAGGGCAGCTCCGGCGCAGCAGGCCGGGCGGGCACCGTCCCACAGCGGCCTCGACGGCGTGGCATCGGCTGCTCAGTGTCACCCGCGCCATCACCGCACTGGACACGGTGGCCCGGCAGGCTCTGTCCCTGGCCTGCCCTGGCCGGCGGGAGCCCCCAGCCTCCTGGGGCGCTGTGGAAGATCCTGGCAGGGCTGCCCTTCCCCTCAGGGGCCCCTCTGCCGGGATGGGGGGTGGCCAGAAAGGGCCCCCTGCACCCCCTGGAGGCCCTCTGGGGAGGGCCGGTTGGAGGCACACCTCTGGGGCTGCTCTGCCGGACTTGGAGGGTCTTTTTGGCCCTGGAGGCTGGGGCCGGGAGTGGGGCAGCCTCTCCCCAGGGGGCAGCCGCCCTTCCCTTCCCAGCCTTCCCCCAGTGTGAGGGCCCCTCTCAGCACCTGCCTCTCCCCAGATCTGCAGTGGCGGCGGAGAGAAGCCACGCCCTCAGCCGCAGTGCAGGGAGAATGTGGCGGCCATCTCGCAGATCTTCCTGCGGCTAGGTACGGCAGGGAAGGCAGGCCAGCCGACCGGGGGCCACCGGGAACCCGGGGTCGGGCTGCGGTTGGGGTGCACAGGGTCTCCGCTGAGGCTGAAAGCCCCTGTGCTCCTGCTGCCTCCCCACAGCCCGTTCACACCCTTCGGAGCTGCTGTGGGTCTTCCAGAGGAAGCTGGAGGATGGCCGAGAGGAGATGCGGGTGGTGCTGCTGTCCCTGCTGGCTGAGATCATCGGCGCCAGGCGTGAGGAGTGTGCGGGGCGGGATCTGGCGGCAGGGGGCTGGAAGGGCAGCTGCTCTGGCCTCGAAGAGGTGGCAGGGCTTTAGCCTCCCTCTGGGGCACCATCCCCTCAAGCACTAGTAAGGGGAAGCGGGGCCGGCTGCACAGTGGGCCAGCCCCCAGCACGCCTGCCCCCTCAGCCAGCGTCCCCCCCAGCCTGGCACCTTCCAGATGTGATGAACTGCAAACCAGCCAAAGAGGACGGAGGTTGCATCTGGATGATGTTGGGCAGAGAGGAGCTTGTGGAGGATTTTTCAGTTGAGCTCCGTCTGGATTCTCTCCTGCTGGCTCAGTGGTGGGAGGGCAGGAATGCTGAAAGGCGAATCCTGCGGATTCCTGTACCTGCGACATCCAAAGATGAAGCAGAATGCAAATTCATGCAGAAGCATGCACTGGAAAGCTCACTGTGCCACAATCGCTCTCACTGGGTCAGCAGCGCTGGCTAGCACAGTTGCCCAGGGATGGGGCGTCTCTTGCGAGCTGCTCTGTCTCTTTCAGTGCCCGAGCTCTGGAGCAAGCGGCTGCTGTGTGTGAAGGCGGTGAAGGCCGTGCTGGGGGACGAGCGCAGCCGGGTGAGCACCAGGGCGAGGGGAACTCGCTTCCAGTCTGGGACCTTTAGTTCCGGCGTCCTTTGTCTGCTCTGCTTCAGCTTGACCATCTGCGGCCAAATGAGGACTCCACCATCGGTGGCAGCCCAGCACGCAGCTCGGCCTTTCTGTTCCCCCACCAAGTTCCGCTCTTAGCTTAAGCGCTGCATGGAAGGGCTGCCGTCCTCTGAAACACGGACAGAGAGCTCAGGAAGGGGGTGCTCCGGGGGCCTTTCTGCCGTGCTTTCCCCATTCCAGAAGGCTACTGGCCAGCAGAGCTCGATGCTCACAAAGGCCCACCGTCTTTCAGCTGCTTGCACGCGCCCCCCCGGAAGGGCTTCCAAAGTGAACTTGGCTTGAGCCCGGTCGAGGCTTCTCAGTTTCTCTGCTGAGCGTTCTTCCCTCCCTGAGTCTTCACAATCAAACATCTCGGTTTTGTGTGTGCGCGTGCGTGCGTGCGTTGCTGGGTCTGCTCTGTGAGCATGTGTGTTGTGGCCCAGCCTCCGTGTGAGTCTCCCGCAGGTTCTCCAGGTACCCAAGAGGCCTCTCTGGCTCAGAGAAGATGCCTGCCCCAAATTTGGAGCCCTAGTGGGCTGGCTGCACCTCCTCGGAGGATTGTGCTCGGAGAGCTCCACATAATGTGTGGAATCTTGGTGCCAGCTTTGCGGGGCTCCGGCCCTGTCCTTTCCCAGATAAAACTGAAGAAGACTTCACAGGGAGCACAGAGCCCCGGCTCCTCCGCTGAATGCCGTCGCGGCCTTCCGCTTGTAACCTTCCCACTGCCGCTTCTTCTAGCTTATTTCTCCGACAGCAAATCCTTTCAGAGGGAAAGGCAGAAAAGCTGCATGAGGCCTTTCGACGTGCCGTGTATCTAGCGGTGCCTGTATTGCTTTGTCAGCGAAGCTGGGAGAGCATTTTGAGCGCTAGCTCAAAGGGGACAAGTAGCCAGGAGGACATGGGAAACTGGGCTTGTTTTCAAGGCGGAGCAAGACGAAAGTGCTCCAGCCTCCCCTGAGTCCCTTCTCAAAGGGTCCCAGCAGCTCTTCCTCCACATGGCTCTCCTTTGCTGGGCCTGCCTTTCTCGTTTCCTGAACTCCACTCTCGGGGAAGAGGGCTCTGCCGAAAAGTGGGGAGGCATTGTGGAGCCATGCAGCGGCAGAATTCGCAGGGGCCGCCAAGGCCTTCAGCCCAAACCACTGCATAGCTCCCTGCACCCCTGACAGTTGAGCACAGATATGGCTGGTTGGGTGGCTGGTTGCTTGGTCATCTTTCTTGTTGGCCTGATGTCTAAATTTTCTGAGCAAATGACATGCAGTTAAACATAGCCACTTGCTGCTGTTGCTAGTCGCGAAGTCATGTCCAACCCATCGCGACCCCATGGACAACACTCCTCCAGGCCCTCCTGTCCTCCTCCAGAGTCCACCCAAGCTCACACCCACTGCTTCAGCGACTCCATTCAGCCACCTCATCCTCTGCCACCCCCTTCTTCTTTTGCCGTCAATCCTTCCCAGCGTCAGGCTCTTCTCCAGGGAGTCCTTCCTTCTCATTAGGTGGCCAGAGTATTTGAGTTTCATCCTCAGTATCTGGCCTTCTAAAGAGCAGTCAGGGCTGATCTCCTCTAGGACTGACCAGTTTGATCGCCTTGTGGTCCAAGGGACTCACAGGCGTCTCCTCCAGCACCACAACTCAAAGGCCTCAATCCTTCAGTGCTCATATCCGCTGGAGATACTTAAAAGGAAAATTCTTTGCAAAAGAGTTTGTGAAATGTGTGTACTTGGCTAAAATTTGTACAAAATGCACATAATTAGGAGAACCGTAAAAGAAGCATACACGTTTCCATATGTACTTTATAAAATTGAATGTAAGATTGGAAAACTGGACAAAGCTGAGCTGAGAGATCTGTCCGTTCTGACTCTGGTTCTCCTGTCCTTGGCCCCTGTCTCCCTGCTCTCCCTCCTCTGCTCGTTAGGTTCGCCTGGCAACACTTTTGACCATTGGGCAGCTGTTGTGGACCGGCTACTTGGAGAAGGTGGAAGGCTGGCCCCTGAACTATATCTCTCTGCAGCTGGCCATGTCAGTCCACCAATTGGTATGTCTGTGCTGGCTCCCCGGTAGACCAAATATTTGGCTTTTGTTGGTGCTTCTTGCAAAGCCCTAAATAGTCTTGGGTGGCAGTTTTTTGAAATGGCTGCCACCTCGTGTGCAACCAGCTTCCATGTTCAGCCTCAGGGGCTCTTGCTGTGCATCCCACTGCTTTCAGAAGCATGGTTCCCGGCACGCAAGAGGCAGGGCGCCCAAGCTGCAGGACACCCTCCCTCGAGAGGGGTGGTTGGTTCCCTCCCTTTGAGGAACATAGGAAGCTACCCTGGTCCATCTAGACCAGTACTGTCAACACTGACTGGCAGCCACGGCTTTCCCGGGTTTTGGGCAGCTGTATCTTCAGCCCTCCCTGGAAATGCTGCCGGGACCTTCTGCAGGCCAAGTGGGAGCTCCACCTGTCCCACACCTGCTCCTTTTATTCTTCAGGTATGCCTCTAAGTCCCCCTTTTATCACTTCTGCCACTGCTGTTACGTGCACACAGATTTTATGATATTTGGTCTTTTTAAGGAAGAGAAAAACAGTAGCTGAGTAAAGGTGGATAAAGTGTCCACCTGAGCCAGGGAAAGGGGGAATGCCCAGATCCTCAGCCTGCGGTGCCTTTGCCAGGGTCAACCCAAGATCAGCCCCTCCAAAGTGTGCAAGCTGCCAAAAAGGTGGTGCAGTGCAGGAGAAAAAGACCCAGGGAGAAGGACGTCCTCCACGAGGCCGCCCTGTGTGTGTTTGGCCCTGCAGCCTGCTGCTGCCTGCAGGGGGAAATGCCCGGAAATTGGCATCCAGAGAGTGGGCTGCTTTCTCCTGCAGACACACCCGACGGGGCGACTCTGGCTCGGCGGACTGCGGGAGAAGGCCATCGAGAGGGCCAGCGCAGCCGCCCTCCACGCTGCCATCGCTTGCAAGAGGGGCACCAACCAGGTGTGGGAGCCCCCGTGGGGGCAGGGAGCTCGAGGCAGCGGGGTGGGCAGCCCCTGTGCCTCTGCCCTAGCTTCATGGGGGGGGGCTGCCCAGTGGCCAACAGGGAGCCTGCACCCCCCGCCCAGGGCGCTTGTAGTCTCTGTGGCTGGCCAAGTGGGTCAGGGCAGCAGACAGGCAGAGGACGAGCTGGCCTGGGGGGCGGGGGGGCAGTGGAGGGTGCAGCAGGCCTCTCCCAGGGCAAGTGTTGCCGACCTGGAGCCCTGGCCAGGGGCATGGAGCGGGGAAGGGGGCTGAAGGGCGGAGGTGGGGGCTTGCGCTTGGCGGAAAGGATACTGCAAAGCAGACGAGTGTGCCAGGAAGTGGTGCTGCAGCAGCTGTGGTGCTGGCAGGGTCTGTGCTGAGAGGGGAGGGGAGGGGAGGGGAGGGGAGGGGGCGGTGGAGAGGGGTCCTGCGGGGACAGGGGAGGCTCAGTGCCGAGGCCGCCTCCTTCTTCTCCCCCTTCCTAGCAGGCACTGTGGCTGCGGATGCTGGACTGTGTCATGCAGCCTCACCTCGCGGGCGTGGCCACCCTCCTGTGCCAGGCCCTGAGGCAGCTGGCCGAGCAGCGGCAGGCCGTCCATGGGCGGGACGGCGCAGAGCCAGGTGGGTCCTCTGAAGGGGGTGCTCCCACCGGGCACACGGGAGCAGCCTGCAGCCAAGTGGGGCTGCCAAGGGCCAGAGGAGCGGCCTCTGCCAGAGCGGGATGCTCCTGGTAAGCCCTCGCCCAGCTGCGGGGCAGACGCAGCCTCGCTTGGGACTGGCCACTCCTGGTCCCCGTGAGTGCAGGACAGGCACACCAGTCACTGGCTCTTATTTCAGTCTCTGCCCCAGGATTTGGGGGGGGGGGGGTCCTTTATCTATCGGTATGATTATTAGCTAAATCAGCCACAAGGCCCCCTCTATCCTTGCGCCCTTATTTTCCATCTTCCAGTGAATTCGCCGACTGCCCAGCAGCTGATGGCTCGTCTCCTGGTAAGCACTGAGGGCACGGGGCCGAGGGAGGGGGCACACATAGCGGTCACAAGGGAGGGAGACGCCAGGGGGCTGTCCTTGTCCTGGGGCATCTGCTCACACAAGGACCACAGCTGGAGGGCATCCCCTCGGGTTCTAGTCTACTGGATTCGAGACATCGGCAGTGCTCTGGAAGGGCTTCTGGCCCAGAATGAAGGAGGTTACGCTAGGGCACCCGAGAGCACAGGGCTTCGAATGTGTTTGGAATCAGCAGAAATGAGAAACTGCACAAAAAAATCTACTCAAGAAAGTCTATTTCAAATTGCTCCATTATCAGTGGAACTGCAGCCCTGTATTAGGGTTAGGGGGGTGCACCAGGGTAGGGTTGGAAAAGCCTTCCTTGAGTAGGTTTTTCTGCGCAGCTCATCATTTCTGCCCATGCTAAACACATTCCAACCGTCAGAATCATGCCAGGACCCCTAGTTTTCCTAACCCTAACCCTACCCTGGTGCATCCCCCTAACCCTAATATAGGGCTGCAGTTCCACTGATAGTGGGGCAATTTGAAAAAGCCTTCCTTGAGTAGGTTTTTCTGCGCAGCTCATCATTTCTGCCCATGCTAAACACATTCCAACCGTCAGAATCATGCCAGGACCCCTAGTTTTCCTAACCCTAACCCTACCCTGGTGCAACCCCTCGGAGCTGTGGACGCTGGTGCTGTCCACGTGCTCTGCTCACTCAGCACGGCAGCTCCCATCCCTCCCGGGACTTAGGGGCAATTCTCACTGAGCCCGGAGACAAACCGGTGATTTGGGTCGCTGGGGTAGCACTGGAGGAACGATACTCAAGCAGTCCCCTTCTCAGCCCGCAGGCCCTGTGCCAAACCTCCCAGCATCCCCACACGCAGAGCTCCCAAGCGGGCCCCACACAGAGTGCCGAGCGGGCCATGCATGCTGACGCCGGAGCGCCTGCCCAAGCGGGCTTCCCTCACCCTGGTTCCTCCTTTGTAGGCTTTGGCAGTTTCTCCCCTGGAGGGATGCGGCCGAGGCGCGGCGGCGCTGCTCCTGCTCAACGCTCTCCGCCCAGAGGTCTTCACACATGTGGCTCAGCACTGGTGGGTGGACGTGCCCATCATGGTCCATTACCTGGAAGGTGAGCCGGTGCCCGGCAGCGTTAGCTGTGTGCCCTCTGGGCATCTGGCATCAGCTGCTGGGCAGCGTCACGGGATTCAGAGGTGGGCATGTTGCTTGCTGTCCCCAAACACAGGGACCGCCGGCCCTCACCCAGCTCTGGGGGCTTGTGGGGGCTTGTGGGGCCACCCTTCCCAAGAAGCCCCCGCTGTCCCCCGTGGAGGTGGGTCGGCACCTTTTCTGGGGGCCGCAGTGCAGAGCTGTGCCTTAAAAGTGCAGCGGTGGCAGAGAACCACGGGGTCCTCTCTCCTTTCCTCCGAAGTGTTTGGGGGCTTCCTGCCCTTTGTGCAGCTTTTCTCCATCCGAAACCGCTGAGAATGGCTGCTCGCTGGCACCACAACAAGTTGCCCTTTCAGGGCCCCTCTTTGCCACGGAAAGGGGGACCCAGAGGGCTTTTCTGGAGTGGGGATTGGCCCTTGGGGCAAAAGGCCCAGTGCCCCTGCATCCGGGCACCACGTCTCCCCGGGTGAGGCTGACCCCTCTGTTCTCTCCTGCAGGCCACAGCCATTTTACTCTGGAGCCAGCGGTGTGGGAGCGCAAGCTGCTGGAGGTAAGGGGGATGCGCCGCGGAGCAGCTCTCGCCCCTGCTGCTGACCCTCCCCGTGACCGCTGCTTTCCTGGCCATTCCACAGTTCCTGAAGAAGTCGCTGCCGAGGAGCCGGGAGGCTGATGTCTGGAACCTGGCGCTGGGGCAGGAACTGGCCGCACAGATGCATGCCTTCCACAGCTCCTCTGCGGAAAGGGTCAGCACGGGTGGGCGGGCGGCAGGATCTCCCACCACACGCAGCCCACCCTCCTTTGCCCCGTGGCCCTCCTCCGCCACAGCCAGCCGTTGTCCAGCAGCTCCTGGGCTTCGCTGCCTGAGTGTGGGCAGCTCCAACAGGAGAGACAAGGCCGCGGCATCCACGAGGGCAGAGGAGGGGCTCCTGGGGCAGGGCTGGGACGGCCCTGGGTGGGGCCGCAGCCCTGCGGGGGCCAGTCCACCCTGCTCCCCTCTGCTGTGGCTGCCATGCTCAGAGGCTCCCCACGAGCCGTGGCTCCGGCTGCGTCGTTGGGGAGGGGAGCCGGAAGAAGCCGCAGCAAGCCGGCCACTGGGCCTGCTGGCCCACAGGTCCCTGACGGCCCCCCACCCCCGTGCTCTCACCCCATCCAGGCGTTCCTCTACAAGGCCACGGGAATGGCGCTCTCCGCCGCAGGGGACCCCCTGGCTGTGACGCGGCAGCTGCTGGACCTGCTCCTGCACATGGACTACACGGACGAAGGCCAGCGAAAGGCAAGCGGTTCCTGTGCGCGTCTCCCCGGGCGGGGGCTCCATGGCGTGCGTCATGTTGGGGGTACCAGGCCCTTTGGAAGGCGGGGGACCGCACCTGCAATGCAGGCGAGGCAGCGGCACCTGTGGGCCGTGGGGGTGGGCACTGGGGGGAGGGAACGTGAAGGCACTCAAGGTGGGCGCGGAGAGCACGGACGCGGTGCCCGCTGGGTGGAGTCACGGGTGGCCCTTGCTCCTCGCAGGGTGCGTGCTGGTGTGTGGCCCACTGCGCAGAGGGGCAGCTGGGGGCGGCCCTGGATGCCCTGCACTGCTTTGAGGAGGAGACCTCCGAGGGTGGGGGCTTGGCGGGCCAGGTAGGACCTTCCCTGCTACTCCAAGCTTTCCCTGCCCCGTCACCCCGAGCGGCTCGGCTTATGGGGAGTGCCGAGCGTGTGCCTGAAGCGGCACGGTTGGGCCACCACTGGCACCCACTGGAGCAGATGAGGTGGCCAGTGGCCCCCACAGCCAAGGACCACTTTGGAGTGGGGGCTGCGAGGAAGGAAACGGCTCTTCCTCCCCCCATTTTGCAGGCTTTTCCAAGCTTCCCAAGTTCTTCTCCAAGCCAGGTTTGGAAAACTTCCCCTGGCTTTTCTGATCTTAACCCCCAAGGAAAAGCTGGAAGAAAAGCTCCAACCCGGAGCCCTTGAGAAGGGCACTGCGCTCCCCCCCGGCCACCCTGCCCTGTGGTCTCTGGGGAAACGTGAGGGCCCTGCTGAGAGGAAAGCCTCGCTGCGCCCCTCTTGCCACCTACAGGGCTTGCCACACCCGGAGAAGGCCCACGTGAAGAGCGCCCTCCTGCTCCTCTACAGCAGCTGCACGGCCCACGTCCCCCGGGAGCAGCTGCTGCCCCGCCTGGCAGCTGAGGTCGTGCCCAAGATCCTGCACCACTACGCAACCGCCGGCAGCCCTGAGGTGCGCTCCCGCCCCACCGCCCCCGGCGCCGGAAGCACAGTCCATGTAGCTGGAGGGCTCCCGGTGGGCCGGGGCACAGAGCAGCCCAGGCCCGGTCTTCCCCAGCCAGGGAGCCTGCTGGGTGGCAAGAGGGAGCGATAGCCCCAGGGGGGCCGCACTGTGTGTCCAGGAAGGGAGGTGGGGGTTGAGGGGAGCCTGAGCCGCAGCAGGTAGGGGCCTTCCTGCCGATCCCCACTGACTGCCCCCCAGTGGGTGGGGAGGGGCATGTGCCCCGCACCAGGACTGAGCTGTGCCACCACCTTGGTGGCACGTGGGCCTTCTGCCTGCCTCCAGAGGCACCAAGAGGAGGAGGAGGAGGGAGGAACTGGCTGAGGCATCCCTCTGAGACAAAACGGTTCCTCTGCTGGGAACGGAGGGCGAGGTGGCCATCTGCAGGGTTGTGGGGCAGGGCAGGGCCTCTCTCTGCACGGGAGCTGCTGCGGGGCCCAGCAGGGCTTTCTGAGGCCTCCCCACTGTGCCTCGCAGGAGTTGCGCTGGCGCTCTGGACCAAGGAAGGTGAGGTGTGGCTGGCCCGCCGGTGTGGGCTTACTGGAGGTGCAGGGCACTGAGTTCCCCCTTGCCACGCCCTCCTTGGGCTGATTCTTCTTGCCCTGCGTGGAGCCCTGCTGCGTATGAGCTGTTTGCTGGGCACCCCATGTGGCAAGCTGAACGCTGGACTCGGCAGTCCGCTTTGCCAGAGGGCTGGGTGGGTGTTTGGGGTCGCTCACAGCGGAGCCTCTGCCTGGCACACAGACGTTGCTCCCTGGAAAAGCCTCCGGCTGACACTGAGGCAGCCTGGCACCCTCCCACGCCAACTGGGAAAGCTGGCGTTCGCTCAGCCTGGAGCCAGGCAGCTTCAGAGCTGCTCCAGGGCTGGCATCCTAGCCGCTGGTGGGAGGTGCCGAGGCAGAAGGGGCAGCCCCCAACAGAGCGGCCTTGCTGCTGCCTGTGCGAGGCCCAAGAAAGCTGCAGCAACCAGCATGCGCCCTGGAGAACTGGGCGGAGGGAGTTCCAGGACACCCCGCGTCTGTTCCTCCTTCCCACTCTGGGCAGCTTGTGCACGCTGACTATCAGGGCATTCCTCGCGGCACGTTCAGGGCCGGCTTGGCAGCGAGCTCCGGCCCGCACTGCCCCCTCCAGACACCCGCCCCGCTCGCCTGGTCCGGGTACCCTGGGCAACCCCCTCGCCCTTCCACCTGCTCTCCCCCTCCTGCTCCAGGGCACCCGGGACCCAGAGCTGCTCCTGAGCTTTGCCCAGGCTGTGTCAGAGGTCAGCCTGTCTGCCCAGGGTGAGGCGGGGACCTCGGCCGTCCTGCTGCCCCAGAAGAGAGAGCTCCTGAGCCACATCCTGGTGAGGGGGAGGCAGGGCCTTGGCTGGGCTGGGTGGGCCACGCAGTGCCTCCTCCGGGGCAGCCCCAGCCCGGGAGACAGGGCCACTGGGAGCTGAGCTCCCCTCCTTCCCCACCTCCCCACACCTGGACTGGTGGCTGGTGGCCCAGCACCCTCCCTGAGCCCCAGTCCATGGCGTGGCCTGGAGCCTCTCACGGGCCTCCCCCTCCATGGTGTCTCTGCCAGGACATTGTCAGAGCCGAGTCTGGAGGGGTCCTCCGGTCCCCCGTCCTCGAAAAGGCGATGGTGGCCCTCCGGCACCTCAGGTGGGTAGTCCTTCCCCTCATTCCCCTTCTCGTGACCAGCCCTGCACACTGGCCAGGTGCAAGACTGACACTTGCCCCAGAACTGGCTTCGACAGCCCACATTTCATCCTGGCACACGTGATGCCTCTGAGCATGTGCAGAATGCCTGTCTTTCCCTGTCATTTAGCAGCTATAGGTCAGTCCTCACTTGGTGGGGGAGAGGGAGGCGACCCCTCCTCTTTTCCCCCAAGGAAAGCCTTGGCCGGGGGGCTTCCACCAGCCCAGTGGTGGCTGAGCAGGACCCATGCTGGGGGTCACGTGTGTCTCTGTGCAGAGTGGGGGACTGCCTCGGAGCCCACCTGAGCCACAGGCTGCGTGCCGTGGCCACTGGGGGGGCGCTGGCTGCCCACAGCCACCACTTGGGCTTTCGGTCCCTGCAGGCCACCCCCCGCCGGCCGCAGGGCCAACTCACCTGCGTAGCCTGCCCGTCCTTGGGGGTCCACAAAGCCCTCGGCCTCTTGGCTGCAGAACCTGTGCCGGGAGGCCTCTGGGGCCGGGATTGCCCCCTTCGCCCCAGTGAAACAGTCTCGTTCCACCCTTAGCAAAGTGCCGGAGGCGCTGAGCCACGAGGAGAGCTGGCAGGTGGCGGAGGTGTGTGTGGGCCGCACCCTGGCGCTCCCTCCTGGGGGGCTCGCTGAAAGTGCTGGCGAGGTGAGCAGGCATGTGGGAGGGGGCGCTGTGGGGTCGTCACAGACCCCACCCTGGCCCACCTCTCACACCCGGGCACGTGTTCCTGCCCAGCCGTCACAGGCCCTGCATGCCAGTGCCATGGCTGCCTTGTCGGAGCTGGTGGGCACCCTGCTGGCAGAGGAAGGGGAGGAGCAGCGAGAGGACGGCCGCCCAGACCGGCTCCGGTGCATCTCTGAGGTGAGCAGCAGGACAGGGGACGATGCCCACCCTGACCTCTGTGAAATCCCTCCCTGCCGCCCTCATGCAGGGGCCCTCTCATGCCACTGGCCGCCTTCCCTTCTGGGAGAGGGCTGGGCAGGAGGTGCATCATGGGGGGGTGCAAAGGAGGGGTGTGGGCCAGGATCCCAGGGTGCCGCTTCATGCGGGGGCCTCTGGCTGGTCCCTCATCCGTGGGGCAGACCCCCCCACCTTTCACAGCGAGGGCCTGTCAGAGAGCATGACAGCCAGGCGACCCCGCGGGATGGCTGGGCAGGAAAGGGCATCCCGCCGGCCTCGCTTCTGCTGTGCTGCCCAGCTGGGCTCCCTGCCGGGCACGTGGGGCCCCCAGGGGAAGCAGGCTGGGGCAGCCAAGGCCGCTCAGTGGGGGGTGCCCGCCTCCTGCTGCCCAGCACAGAGGCTGGTGGGCGGGCTCTCCCCTGCGTGCTCGGAACAGGGCACCCGGAGGCTCGGCGGGCCCCTCGGCCGTGCCCCGGATCCAAGGTAGCCCCTCTGGTGCCCGGGATGGCCGGGAGAGGGGCCTCCCCATGGACCGTTTGCCCACAGCTCCTGGGGTCCTGGCTGGCGTCCGAGCGCGAGTGGGAGCGTTCCGGGGTCGTCCGGCTGGTTGCCCACCTGATGACGGCATGGCATCGGCCGACCAGCACCCCTGTGAGTGGGGCCCGCACGGGCCGCGGTGCCCGGGGAGCATGCCCGCGGGCTGCATGAGGGCCCCTCCCACCAGTTGAGACCCACGGCCCTCAGGGAGGGTCTCCAGGGAGGGAGGCCGACCCGTCTGCTTTGCTCCCACAGCCACAGATCCCCCCGAGGCAGTTCAGCCGCCTGGCCGCCGTGCTCGCGCCCCTCACCTGCGACACGCTGGGTGCCACCCGGCAGGGTGCTGGCGACTGCATCGCAGCCCTGCTTCGCATGCAGGGTAAGGGCATTGGGCAGGGGTGGGGCGGGGCGCCCTGTCGTGGAGTCGGAGGGGCCTTGTGGGCAGAGGCCAGGGGGGCTGCAGAGATTTGCCCTGGCCTCCTCGACCACGGAGTGCAGCCCCTTGCCCAGCTGGGCAGCCGCACAGGGGTGTGCGGGCAGAAACGGCGCCATGGACACGCTCTTCAGAGGTGGCACCAGGGTGGGTGCAGCTGAGCAGGCTGCCCGGCGGGTGTCCGTGCCCGGCCTGCCTGACCTTCCCGGGTCACATGCGTGGTGGAAAGGGGCACCAAGGGTGGGAGGCTGGAGGGACGGGAAGCACCTGGAGCGGCACAGGGAGGCCCAAGGGCTGCCTCGAGGATGGCGAGTCCTTCCCACACCTGCACCCAACACGCGGCGGCGCTCCATGCGCTCCCGGAGGCCTCCCGGCGGGGGTCCATGCTGCCACTGCCCTGCCCGCTTCTCCAGTTTCTGGGGGTGTCTGGCTGGTCCAGCCCTCAGCTCTACCCCACCTTCTGCATGGTCCTGCTGCCACCGCCGCCGCCGCCACCGCCTTTTTTGCCATGGGAAAACAACAGTCAAAATGAGAGTGGAGGAAGGAAGGGGCTCCGGGGACCCAGGGGCAGGCGGGTTTCCACGTCAAAGGTCTGGAGGGGCAGTGGGCGGCAGGGCAGGGCAGGGCAGGGCAGGTTTGGCTGGCAGCCAGTGGGCCAGTCCCAGCACGGCCTCCCTCCGGCTGGCCCTGGGTGGCTGAGCCCGGCTTCCGAGCGGGGCCAGCTGGGGCACGGCCAGGTGCCTGTGGGGGCCTGGTCGCCACTGGCCCCGCGTCCTCCTGCCAGGGGGCAGGCAGGCAGTGGCTGTGTGGAAGAGGCAGGGAGCACAGGGTCTGGCCCTGGGGGGCCCGCCGTGAGGGGTCTCGAGCTGCCCTGGCTGCTGCCAACCGGTGGGCGTCCCCTCAGGCGCCACGGGGCCCCGAGAGCCAAAGGGCCGTGTGAAGGAGTGGCGGCTGCATGGAATCCAGCAGGACCTCCGGAGTGACGACGTCCGGGAAGCACGCCTGGCTTCGCTCCAGCTGGCCAAGGTACTGTGGGGGGAGAGCCAGGCCAGTGCCCAGCGGCCTCTCAGGGCAGAGGGGAGGTGCTGCAGGAGGGCGGCTGTACCGGGCCAGGGCGTCTCCGGGTCCGGGCCGTGCCTTGAAGTGGGATCTGCGCGCCCAGCCCTGTCCTGGGAAGTGCCTTGAGCGTCCCAGCTGAGCCCTGCAACGGACGCCCCCCACTCCTCCCTTCCGCTGAAGCCCCCGTTGCCGCACCTGCCCCCTGCAAGGAGCGCCTCACAGGCCTGCCCAGCAGCAGGGCCCTCCCCTCCCCTTCCCCTCTGCCGCAGGTCGTCAGTGGCACCCTGCCCTCTCGGGAGATGGTGGCCTTCCTGGGCACACTGCTGGAGCGGCTGAGGACTGCCGGGGCAGCCTGTGACCGGGCCGTGCTGCTGTGGTTCGAGGTGGCCGTGCAGGAGCGGGCAGCAGACCTGAAGGACAAGGTACGGCGTGCGGGACGAGCAGAAGCAAGCAGACCCTCTGGCCGATGGCACATGTCCTGCAGGACTAGCAACTCGATGGCAATTGCTCGACTCGCCAGCTGCTCATCGGCCTGCTCTGCGTCTGCCAGCGGGCCAGTGCTGCACTGCAGGTCTCGGCTCCTGGCAGGGGCGGCGGCCAACACTGCCCTCTCCTTTCAGGTCCGGGACCTCGTGGTGGTCATCTGCTCCACGCTGCAGCACTCGGAGGACCCTGCTCAGCGGCGTGGCCTGGCCAAGGCCGCCTGCCTCTTGTTGGAGCGTTGGCCCAAGGCCACCTGCACCGCCCTCCTGGAGCTGCCCCTGCTGCACAGAAGGTCCCGGCACCCCGAGAGGCGGGGCCTCTTGCCCTCTTGCCGCTCAGTCGGCCGCCTGCACTTGAGTGTCCCTTGCGGGCAGCGGGGCGGGATCGGCCGCGTGGCGCTCTGGCCGGGCCGGGGCAGAAAAGCCCTGGATGTTGCTGGCTCGCTCCAGGCAGCACATGCCTTGGGCCGAGGCTGGCTGGAGAGCCGGGCTTCGGCTGAGCAGCCTCACTGGCGCCGAGGCCCTGAGTCCCGTGCGCTTGCTGTGTGGGGTGACAAACCAAGTCTGAAGGGCACCATTTCCTGGTGTGGGGACGGACAGGCTGAAGGCGCAGCCGCCAGGTCCCTTCCTGCAGGCAGAGGGCGAGGCGAGAGGAGCTCCTGGGCCTCCTTGCGCCTCCTGCCAGCGCAGGGGTGCAGAGAGCGCGCAGTGGGGCGACACTCAGCCGACGGTGTGGGGCTCAGCCATGGGCCCCCGGTGGCAGGCGTGGCGAGCACTGGGTGCAGGACCCCCACCCCAGTGCAGCGCCCTCTGCGTCCTCCCCCAGGGCCAGGAAGGAGCTCTGGGCTGCGCTGGCGGCGCACAAGAGCAGCGGAGCCCCGGTGCTGAAGTGCCTGCTGGGCCGCGTGAGAGCCGAGAGACGCCGCTCCCCCAGCTGCGTGCCGGTGAGGGCCCTCACTGCGGGGCCACGGCTTGGGAGGGGTGACTGGCCACCCGGGGTGAGCTCCGGACCGCTCGTCTCAGTCCTGCTTTTTTGGAGTGCGCCGGGTGTGCTGCAGGTTTCACGCAGACTCGCAGGCCAGCCTGCTTCTAAATTCCTTAACCAGAGTTTGCACGATCTTATTCTCAAAAGATTTTAAGGTGCTGCTTGTGTGCTCCCACTTCTCCCTGGCCTTCCCGAGCCAAGTGGAAAGGCTGGCCAGCAAGGGAGGGGATGCAGCTGCCCCGCTGGGCCAGCGCTGGCCACCTTGGCTGAGGCCTGGCCAGTTGGGTACTCAGCAGTGGGGCCTGCTGGGCACACGGGGCATCTTCTGGAAAGAGCACCCTGAGGGCAGGGCTGGGAAGCGGCTTCTGGGGAGGAGCCCACCTCTGTGCGTGGCTGCCGGGCCGCTCCCCGTGCAGCCCGCCTGATCCCAGCACCCCTCCTCTGCTGCCAGAGTTTCACATGGGCAGGGCAGGAGGTTCTCTCAGCCCCTGGCAGGGGGACCGGAACATGCCCTGGGGGGACCATGCCCTGGTGGCTTGGCCCTGGCCCTGGCCCGCCACCACCTCAGGCTGCCCATGGCTGCCCAGCCCTGACCCATCGCCCCCTGCACCCGGGGCCTGTGTCTGCAGGGGCTGACTGTGCTGCAGGAAGTGGTGCAGGCCCTGGATGGCTGCGCCGGCCGCTTCCCGCTGCTCCCGGAGCTGTGCTACAGCCTGCTGCGGCTGCTCAGCCAGGACCTGGGTGAGGAGGCTGCTGTGCCGGCTCCTCTGGCGCTGGAGGGAGCGGAGGGCCCCAGAGCTGGGCCCCCGGGGCCACACAGGTAACACCCATCCCTGGCAGGCGGCTCCTGCCATTCCCGGCTCACCTCTGCGCATCTCAGCTGGGTGGAGGCGCCCCCAGTGCGGGAGGAGCTGGCTTGCCCGGCTCCTTCAGTGCATGTGGCGGGGGCTGGGGGCATGGACCGTTTGCCGCAGCACGGAAGAGGCGCTCTGGGGGCTCCCTGCAAGACGGGCTGCAGGTTTTCCAGGGCCTTGGGCAGGTCACCCCGAGTGCCCAGCCCAGGGAGAATGTCTCCATGTTCCTGGTACCCACGGCAGCCTCGTTGCCACTCTGGGGCCCCCAGCTGCAGCCTGCCCTGCTGTCCCCCCTCGCCCCAGCCTGTGCCTGGGAGGGCGCGGTGGGGAGGCTCAGTGGGGCAGAACAGGAGCAAGCCCAGGGCTCCCACGAGGGCTTGCGGGCGGCGGGTTCCCGGCAGGCTCCCCCTCTGGATTCCCGCAGGGCTGTGCTCTTCCAGGCAGGCCGTGGCAGTGCTGCAGGAGGTGCTGGGCAGAGCCGTCCCGGAGGCTGCGCAGGAGCTGGAGTCAGGACATGCCTGGGCCTCCCTGATGCAGCCAGGCAGCACCCTCAGAGGCGTCGCCCTGTTGGCCAGGTAAGGGACGTCCTTCCTGCCGGCAACCGGGTAGCCTTTCAGCATCATGCACAGGCATCCAAGTGCCCCTTGCCTGAACCCTTGCAAGGCGAAATGAGGAGCCCGGCCAGACAGTGGTCACTGTCGGGGCACCTTCCTCTTCGCCTGCACGGAAGTCAGGTGTGGTCCTCACCCAGCAGCTGCACCTGGGCCAGCCTGACACTCAAAGTCCCGCAGGGTGGATGAGAAGCCCTGCCTGAGAGCTGAGCTGCCTGCCATTCCCCTCACTTTCTGCGCACGTCAAGAGAATCGTTTCAGAATCGTCAGTGAAGGCAAACTTGGAACCATGCAGAGACGGCGGTTCAGGCAGGGTGGAGTGAGGGGCCCCGCTTAAAATTCAGAGTACCATGCGGAGGTGTGCAGGTCCTCATGCCTCGGTGACGCATTGGCTGGCTCTCCGCTTCCCCCCTCAGAGCCTTGGCACACCAAGAGAATCCCCTCCTTGACGGGCTCCTGCGTCACCTGCGCCCCTCCCTGGGCTCCCCCAGAGCAGCGTGCAGAGAGCTCAGCGTGGCCTTCTGCGTGGAGGTGAGACCCTGTGCCAGGCGCAAGGAGAAGCGGGGCAGGGCAGGGCAGGGCAGGCCGCAGGCGGCTGGGCTGGATCGCCAGGGTGCCGGGAGATCCTCCATGGTTCTGATGGGTGTGGGTCTCTGTGGATCTGGTTTTTCCTGACTGGGATTTCCGCACATCAGCAGTGCACCCACCTGCACTCATGCGCAAATGCATGCACTCCGCGGATGGACGGAAAAGCTCCCCTTCCCACATCCACTGCAAAGACCTCCCTGGGGAACTTAATTGCTCTCTTTTTGGTGCCCCAAAGCTCACAGGCCACCCTTTGCTGCAAGAACCAGAGACGCTCGTTCTTCTCCTGCGGCGGCTGCTGGCCGGATCCTGCGAAGGGAGCACCACCATGCGTTTCCTGTCAGTGCGTGGGCTGGGGAACATGGCAGAGACCGCTCCGCAAGAGGTAGGCTGAGAGCGCAGAGCAAAACTGCACCAGGGCAAGTGCAGCGGGGCAGGGCTGCATATATGTGCCAATTCTGAAAACTTGCCCATGTGACAGCTCAGGTCTGGCGAAGTTTATCTTAGCTTGCAAAGGAGCCAAGGTCTTGCAAGGAGCTCTGCTTTGATCCTGAAACCTTCAGGTGTATGGGAAACACATTTATGGCTTTGGTGCTGGTGGGACCTCTTAGAATGGGAACCTACCAGCTGCTCCAGGACTGAGTGATATTTCTTCCCCTAAAAGTGAAGATGAAGTAGCTGACGGCTAGGACCCCAAGGGCATGAAATGGGCTTCCATGTGAGGCTTGTTTGCAAGGGTGCAGCATATAAATATGTAAATATAAATAAATAAATAAATAAATAAGAGCAGGAAGAGGCGGGGTCCCTGAGGCACAGGGTGGAGGCACTCAGAGCGAAGGTGGGCCATGGGCACCAGTGGGGTGGGAGCAGCTCCCGGCAGGGTGCAGTGGCGGGCTGCCGACCTCAGGCTGCCCACGGAGGGGCCAGGGAGGGCTGGGTCAGGGCCTGACGCCTGCCCCCATGCCCCCAGGTGAGGAAGCACCAGAAGGCCGTGCTGGCTGCCTTGCTCCAAGCCCTTGCCAATGCCGCCAGCCCTGAGGTGGCCGAGGAGAGCCTGCGGGCCCTGAGCATGGCATGGGGCTGCCTTGAGAGGAGCGAGGCAGCTCGCGTTGCCCCAGCCGTGGCCAACCAGGCCCGCTCCCGCCTCCAGCACGTGAGTCGGCTTGGGGCTGGGCTGGGACGGGCAGCCCCCTCCTCCCGTGCAGGAGGGATCTAGTGCCGAGCCCGTTTTCGGCTGCTGCTGCCAGCAGGGCCAGAGGGAGGAGTGGGGGGCTCTTGCAGGGCAGGGCCTCCTCCCTTGGAGGGCTATGCCGGCCCTGTGACTACACAGACGGGATGTGGCACTCAGCCCGCCCCCCCCGTGGCTTCCCACCACTGGCCCTCCCCCCCACCCACTCTGAGGGGCCGCTCAGCACCCCTCCCTGCCAGCAGGTCATGCTCGCCTCTCTGTCCTCCTGGCCCCGGTCCTTCCCCGCAGGTGGACGAGGCTGTCCGAGTGGTGGCCTTTCGACTCTTTGGCCAGCTGGCCAGGGCCGCCCAGCCGAGGCACTCCAAACCCTTCGCTGAGGAGGCAGGCTGCGCGCTGGCGTCCCTCTTGCTGCACCTCCGCGATCCCAGCCCCAGCGTGGCCAAGGTGCGTCCTGGGGCCTCTCGGGGGGCCAGGCCCATTTGCGCGCCACCCCTGCCCCCAAGACCCCCGCCCCTCGCGGCTGCTGGGTACTGGCGGGGCCGAGCTCTCCCTGCCGGGCTCCTCAGAGGAGTGCTGCCCACCTCGGCCTCAGAGCAGGCCTCAAAACACCACCGGGGACGGGAGAGAGTCCTGCACAAGGCTGGTCCTCGCCTGGAGTGCCATGCCCAGTTCTGGGCCCCACACTGCAAGGAGGGTCCAGGGGAGCCGGGAAGGGAGCCGGGGCCTGGCAGAAGCGCCTTTTGGAGAGAGAGGGGAAGAACCGGGCAGCCTCGGCCGGGCCTCCTTCAGAATCATCCCAGAGGGCAGTCCTGGAATGGCGGGCCCGAGTTGTGGCCAGCACTGCCCTGCATGCCCCAGCCCAGCCCCCCAGGCCAGCGAGCACGTCCTCTCCCTGCCAGGCGTGCTGCGAGGCCCTCGTCTCGTGCGCCCCCTTCGTGGGGCTGCAGGAGCTCACCCTGAAGATTGACGCTGAGCTGGCGCTGGCAGACATCTCAGGCACATGGCACACTCTCCTGATGGACAGGGCCTGCCGGCAGCTGGTGAGCAGAGAGGTGGGCTGAGGCCCTCCTGGCAGGGCAGGGCAGGGCAGCGCAGCGCATGGGGGGAGAGCCGGGCAGGCAAAGGCCGCGCAATGGATCTTATGGGCCTGGCTTCCCTGTGCCTTCTCCTCCCCCTCTGGCCGCATGGGCAGCCATGGGGCCCCGCTCCCCTGCCCTGGCTGCCCCGGGCCACCCATGCGGCACCCCCTGCTCTGCCTTCAGGCTCGCACGAATCCACCACTCCTGGAGGCCCTCTTGGCAGACATTCCCCAACACCTGCATGGCGCCTGGGAGAGTGTGCGGGTTGCAGCGTGCAGGCTGGCAGGTGGGACATGCCGTGTGTGGGGGGAGCGGGTGGAGTGCCGAAGGAGGAGGGTCCGTGGCTCTGGCTGGAGTGCACTTTGCACACAAGCAGCAGCCGTGGTCCAAGTGGCACCTTCTGGAGCATGGGTAGGAAGGGGGACTCCGAGGAGCCCCAGGCCAGTCGGCGGGGCCAATGTTGGCTGGACCACGGCCGGGGAAAGGCGGGGCCCTGCATCAGCGCCTTGCCCGCATGCAGAGGGCCCTGGGCAGGCGCCCAGCTCCTCCAGCCAGACGCCAGCAGCCCGCTGGGCACGCAGCTCCCATGTGCCCTTCGCAGCACTGGCTGTGGGGAGCCAGCCTGGGCCCCCGCCCCACAGAAAGCCTGCCGGCGGGAGGCAGGCTGGTGCGGGGAGGGCAGGAGAGGAAGCCAGGCAGACACCTGCTGTCCTTCGCCCCAGGGGTCCTTGCAGAGACGAAGGAGGGGCCGCTCTCCAGGCAGCTGGACCTGGGCCAGCTCCTGCAAAGTGAGTGAGTTGCTCCCCGCACAGGTGACACTGCGGTGGGGCAGGGAGGGGGAGAGCAGCGGGCAGCGCCCCTGCAGCCGGGCCGGGGCGTGGTGGCTGCGGGAATGGCCACATCTGCAGGCCGTGCCCAGGGCAGGGGGGCTGCGATCCTGCCCAGGGGCTGCATGTGTGCCCACCTCCACCAGAAACAGCCCCTGGCACAAGCAAGCGGCCAAGCCGAGCTGCAGAGGCTTCCCCCGGCGTCCTGGCCCGGCGGACCCACCTCGTGCAGCGAGGAAAAGGCCTGCCCCGCAGCCTGAGCCATGCCGGCCTCAGCCAGGCGCGTGGCGCAGGGCTTGGGGTGGGGGCTAGGAAGGGGGCAGGGTGGGGGCTGTGGGGCACGCCTTGTCGTCCAGCACGCCAGCTGCATTTCCCCACAGTTTTGCATGCCCTGGAGCGAGACCCCAGTGCCGCTGTGGAGAAGGCCGCTGCGGAAGCCACCCGGGCTGTCCAGCGCAGGCAGCAGGAGTGCCGAGCCGCATCCGCTGGGGGGCAGCTGTGGCGAGTGGCCCTTCCCAGCTGGCTGTTCCGGCGGCGGCGGGGGCAGCGAGGCCTGGGCCTGGCAGCCCGAGGGCCCCGCTGAGACTGCAAGAGAGAATACAGGTGCTTGTGCAGCCGATGTGGTGTGGCCCGCTCCGGTCTTTTGGGAGGGGTGGGCCCAGGCTTCGTGCCGACACCATGAGCCACAGTCCCCCCCCCCCGCCCCGTCCAGGGGTGCCACAGCATGGGAAGGCTGCTCTCACGCAGAGCGGGTGTGCAGTGTGAGTCCCCCGCTTGCCACCTGGCAGAGGCCGGGCAGCCCCTTCCCAGAGCTGCTTCTCATCCCGTTCTGGCCCGCTGGTGCCTCCCGCAAGGCTTGCTGCCTCCTGCCCCCTTTGGGGTGCGTCTCCCGACACAGGGGGCCCACTCAGCACCCGGGCTGTCTGAGGGCTTCCATCCTTGATGTGTGTGCTTGGGAAAGGGAGGATCGGCCGGTGACGAGACTGGCCCGGTGTGTTCAGGAGGTACAGGTCCCTCTCCAGGGGTGTCTCAGCTGGCCAGGCCCCTGTCAAGAAAAGCCTGCGCCAGCTGTGCCTAATCAATGGCCCCACAGGCCTCTGTGTCTTCCCTCTCTTGCCTATGGCCTTAATGGATAAGGCAGGCCCCTGTGGGAGCCCTGGAGAGCCTTCTGAGGACTAGCCTCGTGTTTCTCATTCGCTACCAAACTGACCTCACAGGGGGTCAAATTTTCTTCATTGGTGATCCAGCTCTTTTAAATAAGCACCGTGTGGTTTTAGGAGAAGGCTGATCACGCCACCTCGTTGCCCCCTCAGTGCTGGACTGCGACACACACCTGCCATGCCAGCTGGGCCCGGGGGGCTGCAGCCCAGTACACCCGTAAGGAAGCAGCTCGGGGAAGGCGGCTTTAGAAGCAAAGGGGCCTCTAGCATTTGCCGAAAATATTTATTCTCTCAGCTATGTACACTCGCGGTTCTGTTTCAGGCGCGCTCCCCTGCAGTCTTCTCCTGGCCTGCAGGCAGGTTGCTGGTTGAAGTGCGAGAGAAAACCCTGGACAAGGCACTGGAGACTTTTTGGACCACAGACGGGCGCTGCCGGGGGGGCACATGGGCCTCTGAGCTGGTGGCCGCAACCACCTTGCCATGGTCGTCTCCTGGGGAACAAATGAGCACCTATGAGGGGCGCTTGGGCCGCGTGGCATCACTCCCGGCCAGGATCCAAAGCACTCCCGCCGGGGCAGCCCAGGCGGCCTTCTCCCCAGTGGGCCCCGCTGTCGGCAAAAGTGCCCCCCGCCTCTGCCCGTGGCACCTCCGTGATCGCTGTTTGGAGGCTGTTGTTCCCAGAAATTCCGGTGCCTTCGGCCCGCTGTCCCCATCTCTTCCGTCTGCGTGGTGCTGAACGGGCCTCTATCTTATGTCCGCTTTCCAAATTATATCTGTCAGCCACTTGGTGTGGGTTTTTCGAAAGACCCCCCCCAGAAGATGGGGGTCCATTAATGCAGCTTGTGAAACTCATGGATACGAAACCGCCTCGGCACAGCGGGCCCGAGAAAGGAGCAACGCTTCCCTGTCACAGAAGCTGGGGGCATTTGAGGTTCGGGAGGGGAGCAGCCGCCCTGCCACAGCCCTGGCAGCATCTGATGGGGGCAGCGTGGCAGCCCAGCCTTGCCGGAGCCAGCATGGCGGCACAGTGCTCCTTGCAGCCTGTCCACAAACTGGGGCACTGCATCCACGGAGGCCAGTGGGACAGCCGCCTTTGCGTACGGATTCTGGCCCCGAGATAGCGGGAGAAGGGCTGTTGGACCAGCCTTGCAGAAAGCTTGCCCGGCGCCGCTGCCTGCACCTGCTGTGTCCCTCTGTGAGTCCCTGCTCGGGTGCGCCCCTCCCAGGAACAGGCTGCCGCAGAGCAGCTGCTCCTGCAGAGACGGCCTTGGCAAGCTCCCTTCAAAGCGACCCATTCTGCCACAGCAGCTGCTGCGAAAGAGCCCAGCCACTCCAGCTCTGCACTGCCGGAGGGGCCAGCCCTCCACTGAAGAGGTCGGAGCCTCGAGCAGAGATGTGGCGGTGCATAGCCTGAACCCTAGGAGCTGCAGGTCTTTTACATTCTGGACTGGCCTCCCACAGCAGGCACAGACGCCCTTGAGACGGATGGAGGTATTCCACCTTATAGAACCCACCCCCCCACAGACAGCCTGCTGTTACATGGGGGGGGGGCAGGCCTGCTTAGAGCAGAGCAGCACACCTGGGCCGTCTTCTGAGAGAGTCTCCTTGATTTTCTTGTCCTGATAGACGGACATGATCTGCAAAGGGAGAAAAGAGTGAACCCGCTCCTTTATGCCAAGTTTAGCTTCTCTGGGCCCATCACCCCCAGCTGTTCCTGCGGAAGCTGGCTCCAGAACAGTTTGGGCCAAGAGGAGGGAGGCCTTCCTTTGGGGCAAGGGGGGGGGCATCTCTGGGTCGCTGGGAGCTGGAGCAGCACCCCCAAGCCCCCGGCGCTGCACGGCGAGGCTAGCGGAGCCTCGGAATGCGTCCGCAAGCGAGGGGCTGCCTCCCCACTGGCACTGCAGGGGCGCTTAAGCCCAGAGAAACTGGCCGGCCGGCCACAGGCCGTGTGTCGCTCAGCTCTGCCATCTGTCCTTCCCCCACCTGGGTGCCTCCCAAGGCAGCACAAGGTGGCAGCCGTGACTGCCCAGGGGTCCCACCCTCCCACCTCCTACAGGAAGCCCCCTGGCAGTGGAGGGGCCTCCTCGGGCCCCCCTCTGCGCCCTCAGAGGCAGGGCGCTCTCCCTGGTGGTCCCCCCCATGGCAGGCCCCCCCTCCGAGCCCCCAGGGAGATCCCCAGAGGTTGGGCTTTCAGCTGGCTGTTGTCGCCGCTGTGCCCCAAGCGGCCAGCGGTATTATATTCTCAGACTGGGTGTTTTTGGAAGTTTTCAGTCATCAGTTCCCAGGGAATTTGTACAAGGGGAGGCAGCATAGGTGGTGGTGAAAAGAGTGCCCCAAGGGACGCCTGGGAGCAGCTTGCCGGGCCTGCCCAATTTGAGGAGGGGGCATTACCTCAAACTGCCCCGAGGTCTCCTCCGTGTCCCGGGAGAGATGCATGCCGACAGCAGCTACAACAAAGCAAGAAGTCCCGTTACTGCCTCGCCTTCTCTTGCCCCATGAGGAGTGTGCTGCCCCCTTTGTTTGGGGGGGGGGCTTGCACACAGATGGCCTTCAGAGGGTGGCAAGGGGGGCTTCTGGAGGGTGAGAAACAGCCTCTGATCCCCTGCACAAGAGCGGGGAGGCCTCCACCCTACCCCTGGTGGGTCAGGCACAGTCACCTTCTTCCAGCGGCGTCTCCTTTTTCTTGTGGCTGGAAAGGAAACATGCGGATGATGGCTCTGAAGGGGAGCCTTCTGCCAGCTGCTGCTCCTGGCATGGCCACCCCCATGTGCTTCCCCCGCCCCGCCTGCTTTTTGGGTGCAGGAGCAAGAAAGGAGCAGAAGCAGGGAGACGGGGCACATGGTGGAAGATGTCTGGATGTGCTGGGGCACAGCGCTCTGCACCAGGCGGGGTAATTCCAGGGTGACAGCCTCACTGGAGGCCTGCTGCAGCCCAGGGAGGAGGGGTCCCTCGAGCAGTTACCTCTCGGAGGTCCCGGTGTGCAACGTGGCCTTGGACGTGCTCCTGGGGGCTCGGCTGGCTGGGGAGCCGGGTGCTGGGGCCTCCTGGACGGCCTGCAAAAAGCGGGGATGCAGGTTGGTGGGCGTGCCAGCTGGGCTTTGCACTGGGAGAGCAGGGCACCTTCACTGGGAAGCCAGGCTGCACCTCCATTTCATGGATCCCTTCCTCCTTCAAAATAACACAAGCCGCTTTCCCACACGCTTTCCCACAGGCGGCCCTTGAGATACCACTGAAAAGCAAGCAGACACAAGCGGTGCACGGAAGAGGCCCTCCAGTCTGGGGCTGCAGCCGGGGTGGCGGAAGGGAAGAGGCGCCTCGCAGAGGCAGCCGTTGCCTTCCACCCCGGAGCATGGTCCACCCAGAGCGTGTGGCGAGCATGTGGGAGGGCTAGCACAACGCCAGCCCCCCTGCTTGCTTTGCAATGGCACCCATGGAAGTGTTTTAAGCAGAGGGGTAGTCAGGACATTGGTTGCCCAGCTGCAGCGGACAGCGTGTCTCACCTCGGGCTGAGCTGCCCAGGCTGATGGAGGTTGCCCACCCAGCGCGGCAGAGCACCCCTGTCCCCGCCCTGGCTGAGAGCCTGCTGTTGGGGGTTCTGGGGGCTGAACCCCAACTGGCTGGCGGACACCTGGGGGTGCAAAGGCTGCTGGAGGGGAACTAGGGACCTCTGAGGGGGCCAAGCAAGCAACACAGACTTGCAAAGTACACGGGGGCAAAGACGACCCTAAAGGAGTAACTGAAACTTGCGGGGACGACTCACATGACTGGAACTCTACAACTGATGGATAGAACCTGTTCTGCACAAACAGAAAGAACTAAAAGGGAAACACAAATAGCTGCACAGAAATACAGGAAGAACTGAGTAGCCCCACTGAAAGCATCTGGCTAAATTTTGAGGGAGCAAAAAATAAGAAAAACACAGTCATTGTCATATATTACCATCCACTCAGTCAAAAAGAGGACAAGGATGCAACCTTCGAAAAGCAGCTTGCCACAGCACTTCCAAGAAGAATGAAGTAGTCATCATGGGGGACTTCAATTCCCCTGATATTTGCTGGGAGACCAATTCTGCCAAGCGTGGCCCCTCCAAGAGATTCCTGACATGCATTGCCCACATCTTCCTCCAGCAGAAGGTAGAGGAAGGGACGAGAGGAGCAGCTATTCTCAATTTAAAACTAACAGGGACGGCCTGGTGGACAAAATAGCAACCATGGGAGCTCTGGGGGACGGTGACCATGTAATGCTTGAATTCTCAATTATGAAGGAGACAAAGGGTAATGAGCCAAACACGCATCCTGGACTTCAAGAAAGCTGACTTTTATGAACTCAGAGCAGTGATAAGCGAAGAGGAAGGTCAAGATCTCTCCTCACTGATACCTCAGTGTAGGACATGGAATAATCAGTCAAGCTGCAACAACCCAAGTTCAGGCTAGATATCCAGAAAAGTTTCCTCACTATGAAACTTCAGAGCAAGGCAGCAGTGGGACCAGCGGCCCAGAGAGGTATTGGTTCTCCCACACTGGAGGCATTCAAGGCGAAACTGGACAGCCGTCTAAGTGGGATGGTGTAACGTGGTGTCCTGCAACAGCAGGGGGCTGGACCCGATGGCCTTCTTGGCATCTTCCAGCTCTGCTCTTCTAGGAATCTATGGCAGTGTTTGGCTGGCTCTCCCCTGCCACTTCCTGTTCCACCAGCAGATCTCTCTTTCCTGTAAATTCTTGACCCCTGGGACAGGCCCCCTTGGGTGCTGGTGACCCTGTGCGTGTCTCCTGTCCTTGCCCTTTGGCCTAGCACCTTCTTGCACCTCTGTCAACCCTTCTGCCAGGACTCCTTCAAGCAACCACCCTCCAGCCTTTCCTGGAATCTCTTCTGCATTAATTTTGGCACCAAGTAAAGACCTCCTCCCAGTAGGAATGCTGAGCGTGATGCTATGCATATTTAAGCAGAAGAATGTCCCACAGTCCTGGGCGCTGTAGGGCTTTTTCCCGCCTAATCATGCATGGGATCACATCCTTAAACAAACCTAGCATATTCGACCCTGTTAACATGTCTTACCACTGTTAACACTAGTGTACTATTTTGATATTCTATGGCTCGTTTGGGTCATTTTTTCTTGTTTGTGTGGCTTGTTGCTATAAAACAGCCCCAGGCATGGTCAGTTGGGTGGCATGCACATCCAGTCACCCAGGAACATGCTGCTTGTGCCACCAGCCAGGACAGGGCTAGGCACGTCCCGCCACCCCCCACCCTCCCAATCGCAGGGCAATTTGCTTACTGAGGAATGGGAGCTTTCCCGTCGTGGAACATTGGGTACGTCAAAGTAGAACGAGGTGTGCTCGGTCAGCACCTGCTCCTCCTCCTCACTGTCGCTGCTGCCCACTGGCTGCCTGGGTGATCGGTTCTCAATGTCATGCGTGATGAGGCGCACGATGAGGTCCTCCTTGCTCTCGACATCCTTTAAGAGCTCCACTTTGGTGATGTCTGGTTTCATCAGACTTTGGAAGGAGTTTCTACAGACTGCCTGAGATGCAAACCAGGAATGGACTTTTGACCCACTGCTAACTGGACAGGTCAGAGGGTGTTGGCCCCCACATCGATTCCACAGCCCTTTCCAGGCATGAGGCTCAAGGAACACCAGTTCACACAGACAGTTTCCCACCTACCTCCTTCGGCTTCACACCGAGGCGCCCGGCCATGTCCAGGGATGGTCGCCGCTCCTTCTTTTTGTGGTCTTCCTCAATGTGCAGGTCACTGGAGAGACTCTTCCCCGAAGCGGACGCCCGCCTCAGTTCGGTCAGGCTCATGCCTGTCTTTGACAAGCAAGCCTTCTTCAGCTTTTCCAGTGGCTCTGTTTTGATGGAGAGCACGGCCAAATGATCTGCAATGATATCTGGATTGATCTCTAAGGGCTTATTCCTGATGTAGGGGACAATTTTTATCGGCACGTCTCCTGTCTGCAGCAGGCCATCCGGAGTAGATTCCTCTTGTGTCTCTGGTGGACTTGAGAGCTCGAGCACAGCCTCGTCTTCCTCAACCTCCATGTGAGAGCTGACTCGAGCAAGGACCTTGCTGACGATGCGGTCCAGCTCTAGTGCACTGAAGGTCTCGTTTTCCAAGTTTTCTCCCAGGGGTTTGCCTACGGTGCAGCTGGAGATCTCATTGATGATAATGCTGGCCACTTGCCCAGGGAATATCACTTGGCTAGTGGTCATGTCATTGTAGAGTTCCTTTTGGGAGCCGGATTTCTCTAGGACATTGCTGATGACTGAATGCACAACCTGGTTGACTGTTTCTTCATACTCTGGATCCAGGATCGGCTTATCATCAGAAGCTACAAGGCCAATTTTGTTCTTAGACATTTCTTTCTCCACAGAGGTCTTCAGCAGGCCAACGATTTCGTTGACATTTGTTGTGGACAAGCTCTTTTTCCCATGAATCCCCAAGTCATATTGTGCAAGGAGGATTGTGGTCAGGAACCGGGACAGGATCTCCTCCAAGAAAAGCACAGGCACCAGAGGGATGTGTGCTCCAGAGAGGTCATCCTTGGCTTCCCCCAGATCCATGTCACTAAGAAATTTCTTGACAATCCTTTCAGATTCCAGCTGTATCACTACACTAGGGCTGCACAGCTCATCATCTGAGCCTGAGAGTGGCTGGAAGTCACGCCTGGAAATTTCACTCACCATGAAGTAGGCCACTCGGTTCACAAAATCATCATTCTTGTTAGTGATGTCTTTATACAGAGAGGTCTCTGAACTGGAATGTTTTACGATATCCGTGTAAACTGAATCAACCACCTCTCCGACAGCTTGGCTGTCCTCTGAACCCAAGTCTTCTGTATCAGCCTGCTGCCAAACCCTAAATTTGTTCTTGGAAAGGTGCCTTTGCAAAGAGTTAATTATTTTCTTGGCCACCTCTTTCATGGAGGCAATGGTTTCAGCATCCATGTCTTCTAGTGGAAGAGCATGGAATACTTTTGAGAGAAGTTTAGCAGCTACCTCCTCTATGAAAATGGATGAGAGCCCTCGGAGGTGGGACTGCAAGGGAGTCTCCTCTTCCAGTGGTCCAGGGCTGTATTGCTGTTCAAGATCTCCCTCGGCCTCCTCGGCCTTTTGCTGTCGATTCAGCTCTTCCATGAAGTATGCCTGCATCTGATGCCCAGAAATCTCTTTGATCACAAAGTCAGCAATCCTTTCGGAGAGGATTGTGCATCCCGCTTTGATGCACTTCTCCACGGTGTCTCTTGTGCCAAATTCTGGCAAAAGATTGCTATAGATGGAGTTGGCCATGGTTTGGCTGATCACGCGGTTGGGCTGCACCCTGTCAAGGTACTGGACCTTGGTGTTCTTGTCCTTAGCAAGTTCTGCCATCACTTTGCTTAGGAGTTTCATGTGAATAAAATCAAATTCGGCACACTGGTCTTCTGTGTCAGCAGGTGAAGCAACCGCTGTGGGAAGAGGGAGAAATCTTGCTAAGAGGACTGCCAGAACATCATGTATAAATCTCTGAGACACCAGGAGCGGATAGGGGGTCACCGTCTGGGAGGGAGTATTGATCTTCCTCATCTCCATCAACACTTTCTTAGCCATTTCTCCCAATTCAAAGGGCTTCAAAGCTGGGCTCTGACAGACCTCTGTGGACGTCCCTTGGATCTGGTAGCTGCAAATTTCTTTCTTTATTGCACTGGCCAATCTCTCTGCTAATGTATGGTCGCTTTCTTTGTCTGTGCAGATGGGAGCTCCAGAACCCCAGTCTAGCAAGATGCTACACAAAGAAGCATGGATAATTTTTGCAATCTCAGTTTTCCCCACAGTTGGGAAAGTTTGTCCTCCTTCAGGTATCTGCAGGACCTTCACTGGAGATTTTGCAAACTCCTTTAATATGGATTCAACTAAATGTTTAGCAGATGACTCCACCTCAGAACTTTTTTCCTCTGGTGTACACGCACTGGTTGTTGATGAGAGCAATTTGGTGACCAGTGCACTAAAGATGTCCTTCAAAAAGGAGGATGAATAAACATCAGCTCCCTCCTTGACCTGGGTTGTCTGTGGCTCTCCATTGCCAAGTTTCACATGGTGGATTGTCCAGCCAGCGGTTTTTGAGATAAGCGTGGAAGATGGGCGTGACTGGCCTGGAGGAGACGCCGAGGATGGTGTGGGCACAGGATAATCCTGTCTTGCTTTGCTGATGAAACCCATCACGTCCTCTTGTTCCCAGCCTGCTTGCCTGAAGTCCAAGGGCTGAGCCTCTGTCTGATGCATCTCCATTCCTCTGCTCGAGTCCCCCACAGCAGCTCTGCCGCAAGCAGGTGGGTCTTCTGCGGACACAAAGGGTTGAACATGCTTCTGGAGGATGTCTCCAACAAGGAAGCCGGCAATTCGGTCAATCAGACGAGCACTCTTGCTTTTCACGTCTCTCTGGACAGCTTCAAGGGAGCCAGATCGTTGGATGATCTTGCTGCATAGCGAGTCTGTCATATTCTGCACATCCTCTTCTGAGTACTCACACTCTTCTGGGTGAGCATCTTCTGTGACTCTAATCTCATGTTTCAGAAGTTTCATTCGGACATCATCCAGCAGCTGTGTGGAGAGAGTGTTCAGGTCTGATTCCGATGGCAGCCTTTTCACCCGGGGAGACGCAGCATCTCTGGGTGGCATGGAAGGGAATATTTTTGATAGCAGCCCACTAATTAAATCTCGGAGGAACCCCGTGGACAAGAAGGTGCTAAATGGCGACCAGCCCTCCTTTGCCTCCTGGCTTTGCTCAGACTCAGCCCTAGCATTTTCAGCAACATCCCCGTGGAAGGCAGGTGATGGAAAACCATTGGACAAATCTCCTGAAAACAGTGGATGGAGAAAACGGTCAGCGATGCCTTTCTCAACCAATCTCTTGATATTTCCAAGGATGGAACTGTCTCCGGCATGACTGAGACCCTCTTCAGGGGTACGCGCTCTTTCTCTTGATATGCTCTTGCACACAGAGTCAACCACATCATCCATGACATCTGCCAGTGGGGCCCCCAGACTCAGCCCCCCACTGCTGGGTGCTTCAGTGTTGGGCGCCTGGCCAAATGGCAAGCTGATTGAACTGGCCAACCTTTTGGCCACCTTGCCAAGCTCAGCTTCACATTGCTCTTTGCCTACATCCTTTTTGTCCACGGAAATGCCAAAGATCTTGGATAGAACTCTGGAAACGATTTCCTCTAAGAACTTAGCTGGGAAAACATTGGCCCGAGACATGGAGGGCTTGCTGATGCTATCCAAGACTGTCCTGACTATGTTCTCGGACAGTGCTTCAGGGTCAGGAGTGCCTGAAGGGGTGCCATCTTTAGACAGAAATGTCTGAAGATGATGCTTTGTGATTTCTTGAATGATGAAGCTGGTGATGTGCTCAACCAGAGTTGCATTCTGGTGCTTTATGTCTTCCTGTATGGCTGTCTGTGAGCCAGACCTTGTCAGCACATTCTTGTAGACAGAATCAACCATTCCCTGAACCTCCTTCTCTGAATGTAGCTGGCACTGGTCATCTCTTTTGGCCACCCAGATTTTGTGTTTTGCAATGGACTTCATCACCTCTGCGATCATGTAAGAGGACAGCTCGTCAAAGCCAGGTCCTGACATGTCCCTCTTCTCTTGCTTCTGTGAGATGTCCTCCGAGGGTGGGAAGAAATGAGCCAACAGCTGGTTTATGACCCTTTCCAAATACTTCTGAGATAAGATGGTAATGTAGGTTGGGGGAGATTGCCTTTGCTCTGTGACTTTAGGGAAACAGACACAGTGCTCAATTCTCTGGATGATTGGTCCTGCTTGCACATTTTCGTAGGCACTTTGAGGCAACCTTCTGCATATATGTGGCGGCAGCTGGTAATCTAGAATTTCAGTCAAGATGATTTCAGCTGCCCGCTCAGCCAGGCTCTCCATGTCCCTTCCTATGCTTCCATCAGCAGCTAACTGGAAACCAAACTCCCTCAAAATGGAGTCAGTTATTTTGTTGACAGTTTGGCTGTCCACCAATGGGAAGTACATCTTCTCTTCAGCTTTTTGCAGGATCCCAATGCCAGCTTTCTGGAATTCTTCCACCAGGGCATTCACAAACAAAGCACTCATCTCGTGAAGGTTGACAGAGGAGTCTTTGCCAAGCCTACTGCAGAGAGAAAAGATCTTGATCAAGAGCAGAGAAATAACCTCCTCCAAAAACAGTGCAGAGTAAACTGTGACAAAGCCAGGCTGGTCACCATGTCCCATCATGGTCACCACGTCTCTTCGGTAGGTTTTCTTTCTGCAGGTCACAGAGCGAGGTTTTCTGGCCGTTGATTTGCCAATGGATGCAGCTGGTCTGGAGTGGAATGTTCTGTGTCGCACGGCTGCTTCCAGAACTGTGTCCTCTCTCTCTCTCAGGCTCCTTCGTGGTGGACGCCTCCCTGGAATGGGCCCTTTGGATTCCTGTTTCTTGCCTCGTGGGAAGGAGGAATATCCGTCAGTTTTACCATATCGGACATGCTTCTTGCCAAGCGATTGGCCGTGCACCTTCCTGGAGGTTGGCTGCACGAACCCTGCTGCCTTTTTCGAGACAGGCTTCATGCGCCCTGGACCCTCGAGGCTCAGGGACAGCTCTGTCATCACAGGCTTTACCAGAGTGTGAGCTAAGCTGTCCAGCGCTGACTCGTAGGAAGATAGCCCTGACTGGGCCTCTGCCCAGGGCTCCTCAGCGTAGTGAATGTCGTAGGTGAAGATGGAGGCATCGGATTCTGCCTCGTGGCCTTTTGGCCCCCTCCTCGAATCCTGAAGGAGTTCGCTTTCATTGCAAATGCCACTCTGCTCATCGTAGAACAGCTCGTCCTCTGGAGATTCATCAAATGCCAGGGTGCCTGTGAAATGCTCTGGCGAGAGGCATTTGTCCAAGAGGGTCCGGATCAGTTTTTCACTCACAACGTCCAAGAGGACAACAGATTTGGGGGAGAGCCCCAGGTCACCACTCATCATGTTACTGCTAAGCCTGTAAGCATGTGGACACACGGATGAGCACAAGAAGCGCCTCTTACCCAGCAGATCCACATCTTGGGAGCAGGCTGTGTTCTGAGGTCGGGCATGGGGAACAGGCCCCACAAAACTGCTCTGGGGCTGCTCAGACCACAGCGAGTCCAGAATGATGTGCAAGACTTGGTTGACAAGTTGCTTTGATTCTCTGCTCTTCAGGCTGCGGATAAAATTGTCCAGGTTGGAAGCAATGCAGCTGAGTTTCTGGGTTCTGTGGGCAACCTGGCCCAGGGGGGGCCGACAAGCCATCCATCTGGTGTTACTGGAGCCTCGGCAGTCGCCTCGAGAAGCCCTGCTGACGCAACATGAGGAAAGGCGCTGCTGCTGAGAGAAACCGTCGCCAGCTCTTCCGTTGCTCACATACCTGCCTCTCATCTCAATTTCCATGGACAGCAGGTTGCTGACCTCCTTCACAAGGGGATGGTAAACATCATCAAAGTCAGCCAGACGCAGGAGTGGGACGTACGTGCACGGGGTCTTTCTCCCCCGAAAGCCTTTCCTGCTCATGCTCTCTTGCAGTACCTGTTGCTCACGGAGGATGCCAAGGATCACTTCGGAAAGATGGAGTGCCAGTTCTTCAATGTTCAGCAGAGAGCTCTGGGGACTGCCTAACCCATGTGCAGGACAGCAAGGATCCACAGAGCAGAACATGGAGAAGCTGTTGTCAAAGAGTCCACTCTTCTCTCTCATGTTGTCTCGTGCACTCGAATTTGAAACACTTAGGAGCACCCTGGAAACAACAGCTTGGGTCAAGGGCTCCCAGAACACCTCAAGGCACGAAGACTGTTTCCTGCAAGGTGGCAGGTAGGTGCATCTCCAGATCCGCTCTTGAAGCCACCTTGATTCCGACTGGATCAGTTCGTGCTTCCATGCTGGCAAAGGGCTCCTGGAGGCCTTTTCATCTAAAGCTTCTGGGGAAGGAAATGCCAACATAGGACTTTCAGTGTCATTAAATGCTGCATGTCACACCAGGCATACATACCAGCTTGGTTACAAGGGTCGGACTTGGAAAACCTTTCCTGGGCCTGTGCATCCTCCATATGCGTACCCAAAAGTTCACCAAGCCCTAAATGAGTCCGGCTGGCTCAGCTTGCATGAGTTCACATCCTCGCATAATCGATTTTGGCTCCCTCCCCCACCAGTTTTCATGCCTCTGAGATTCCCATGAGCACTGACTTTCACACCCTTTCAAGGGCATTTTCACCACAGGGACTGTCTGTCTGTCTGTCTGTCTGTCTGTCTGTCTGTCTGGAAAGCTGGCATTCCCAGGACATGGTTCCCTGCACCATGGACCGCGGCATATTTGTGGCCCCCACTGCGAACTCTCTGAGGCTCGCCTACCTCAAGACCAAACAGTTCCCCAAATACAAGGTTCTGCTCAGGAAAAGCCTGTACTTTCCAGCCTCTCCGCAGAAGGCTGGAAACAGAGCGGGGCCATCGCTCGGTGTAGTGCCCCTGCTTTGCCTGCAGGAAGTCCCCGTTTGGGTCCCAGCAGCATCTCCCATCTGGACTACCAAAGCCCCCCCTGCCCCCCCAGAGAGCTGCAGGCACCAGTCAGTCTCAACAGAAGCAAGCTGGATGGACTGAGGGGGAGATTCAGTCCAAGGCAGCTTCCAGGGTTCCCAAGATCACTGCGGAGGAAACCGCGGGCTTTGGCTGGGCTGCTCATGCCATGGTGTAAAGCCAGCCATGCCCGCAAGAAGCGCGGGCATGTCTGTTCCCTGCTGGCTGGCTGGAAAAGCATCCTGCATATCCATTAACCTTCGCCTGGGAAGGAAGAGGGTTTGCAAAGCGAGCGAGTGGGAGTGGAAACGGTGCCACTCGCCTCAGAGCCGTCAGGCCTGTGGGGTGCCCAGGGGACAGGGAATCCAGAACGGGGGGTGGGGGATCCACTGGACTTCCTCAGCTCAGCTCCCGTGCCTCTGGCCTGCTTTCTGCCTTCCCCTAGTTGGCCCCATGCAAAGCGTGTGTGTGGCATCCAGCTGGAAGCGAGCTCACGGGGGTCTTCTGCACCCAGGACTTGCTGGCTGGGCTCACTTTGTGCAAAGAATGGCAGATTTTGTGCAAAGGGTCACATGCTTTGCACATGAGGCACAAAGAACCACTAGTGTTCCTGGGTACTCACAGCCCTGATCTCAGGGCGGCTTGCCTTCTGGCCTGGGCAGAGTGTGAGAAAGAAATCCGCTGAACTCAGGAGGTTCCCACCTGACTGTCACATCACCCAGGGCAGGAACCTCGTGCCCTTTCCCGGGGCAACGCAGGCTCAGCTCTGAGCGTCTTCCTGCCCTTCTTGCAGACAGTTTTGCTGGTGCCACTTGTGACACATCAAAGTAGCTCATGGACTCTTTGCGCTGCGAGAGATGCACACAGGTGCATCCCAGCTACTTTGGCAGAGGCTGGAGGAATTCAGGCCGCAGAAGGAGGGGAACGCTCTTTCCCCCCTTGCCAAGTATTGTCAGGATAACATCAATGAAATACAAGAGCCCCATGGCAAACAGGCAGCTCTGTTTTCTCGAGGACCTTTGGAGGTGCCCGCTTGGGTTGCCTGCCTCGGTTTGCAATGTGTTGGGCCAAAGGGTCTTTGTGCAGTTGCCAGAAATGGCGCCTGTGCTCTACCATAGGTGTAGGAAACCACCATGAAAAGGCCCAAAGGTGGCCCTCCAACATTCCTCGGACGGCCACCCCCTTCCCCTGCCCCCCTCCCCAACCACCAGTTCCTCCTGCTGGGCAGCGCAGGCTGCCTTCCTGGTGGCAGGGATGTTCAGCTGCAGTGCACTGGTGCCCCTTGGCCTTTGTCCCTGGCCACGTGGGCCTTCGGGCAGCGAGGCTCCACAGCACTGCTATGGCAGCACAACGGCAGCCCGTCCCATTTGAGGGGAGCCCTCAAACGCCCCTCACCTCTGGACTGGAAGACTATCAGTTCCTTGATGACACTCAGTACAATGTGGCTGGCCAGCAGCTGGATCTCACAGGGGTCTGGGACATGCGAGCAAGCCAGCAGCTCCAGGTCTCCGTGAGGGTCCAGGCTCTGGCACCGAAAGACGCACTGCCTGCTCTCCCACTTGGACAGCAGGCTGCTCCCTTCCCGCATCAGCAGGCCGCCTTCCCCGGCCGCTGGGTCGGTCTGCTCGCTGGAGCTGCTCAGCCGGCCCTCCCAGCGACTGAGCAGGCTGTGCTGCTCGAGTGTTGATCCTCTGAGCGCAGAGGAGCCGGAGGTGCCCAGGGGAGAGGTATCTGCCAGTGTGGGGAAGCGGCGCTTGGCTTTCCCACAGCAGCCGGCTTGCGCCGTCCCCTCGTTCTCCAGTCCGGACTCGCTGAGGAGAGCACTGACGATCGTTTCGGCCGTGTGGCCCAGTTTCAGAGGGCAGGCGGCTGACAAGCAGGAGCCCTCTGGGATCCCGAGCAGAGAAGCCCTTGCCAGGGGCTCGTGGTGTGGGAGGAGGCCCGCCTTTCCCAGGTGCTCTGGCCAGGTCAGTCTGACATCTTCTCTTTGCTTGAAGAGCTTTTCAAAAATGCTTCCCTCAGGAACTGAACTTTGTCTGGGAAGCAACTCATCCTCCCACCTGCGCCTCGCCGGAGGCCTCGGCCCAGGAGCCGGAGTGCTGCGGGGCAGGACTTTGCACGTTTCCGGCGTCACATGGCAGCCCCGCTCCGCGTACTTAAAAACAGAAGGAAATTGAGAAGGGGGTCCTTCATGCACCTCGGTCTCCTCCTCTGAATAGACCACCATCCCAGGCACCTTGATGGGGGGGAAGCGCTCCCTCAGATCAACTCTTCTGCGCTTCCGGGAAGTTGTTCTCACCCCCGGCGAGGCAGCCAGCTCCCGAGCAAAGCCTTGCCGTGAGACTTCCTGCTGGAGGCTCTCCACCATCAGTTCAGACGTGATCTCGGTGAGGCTCTCATTGCAGCGATCCAGCATGACGCTGATGGTCTCGCTGAGGACAAGGCTTTCAGAAGAGCTGCTGAACAGGGTGGCTTCCTTTTGCGTCAGCTCCCTGTCCAGGGTGCGCTTGATGATTTCAAGGATGCCGCTGACGGCATTGTTGGCATACACATTCAGCTCCGAGTGGAGCATCTGTACCTGTTGAATCGCCGTTTCGATGCACTCCCTTGTTATGGCACTGCCTAACTTGGAAAAGTCCAGAAAGTTGTGGCTTGATCCCAAAGTTGGCAGTGCTTCTTTCCCTGCAGCTCCTTGTAACTTACTTCGGAATGATTCTACGGTGGCTTCGGCCACACTTCCTACCTGGGTCAAAAGGGAATCCAAAGATCTTGTCGGCTGGGCAAAAGAAAGGCCTTCTAATGGGAATTTCACAATTTCCAAGAAATTGCACTTGAAGTCCCGTCTGAAATGCCGGGCAACAAAGGTCTCCAGCATGAGGAACACACATTCAACAGTTTCTTTGGCTATTTTGTCAATTGTGTCCATGGCACTTTTCAGAGAAACATTGTAAAAGGGAAATTCTGGCTGCGTAAAACGGTGCTTGAACATTTTCCCAGATCCCTTTGGTACAGCCTGGCTTTTCCTTCCCAGAAAACTGTTCTTTTCGTGTGTGGCAGGAACACTGCATGCTAAACATTTATGCACACTTTCAAACACGCTTGCCACAATGTCTCTTGCAATAGAGCCGATCTCTGCCCGAGAGTCACTGTGGACAAGTGCAGGTGCTCCAGCCCTTTGGAAGCCATAACAGAACAACCTCTCACTCACTTCTCCTGGTATTTTCCTCAGAGTGCAGACAGACGCCTCCAGGTCTCGGGTTCTCATGAGAACCTCGCTGATGATGCTCTCTGCCACCTGCAGCATCTCCAAGCTTTCGTTGATGGTCGCATCAGACAACGGCTGCTGTTCAAATATTTCCCTTAAAATCCCATCCTTCGGAAGCACTTGCTTGAGGTAGGATGAGAAGTCTTCATAGAAAAGACCTTTGGGTTTTCCCTGGGTCTCTTTGGTTGATAATTCAAACTGGAAGCACATCTGGGCTGAAGGAAGGCCATCCACCTTGCTGTGTTTCACGGAGGTGTGCTTGTGCAAGTGAGAAATTTGTATGTCATCTGTGTGGAGGTCATGTACCACAGAATGGACCAGGTCACTCGCAATGGAGATCTGCTCTGAGGATAAGGTGTTGACCCGCAAGATGGTTCTGTGATAGTCTTCCATCTTGAAGCCATCGATGATGGTTCCCAAAACGTTGCTCACCACATCTTTGGCATAGACTGTCAAGTCCGACTTAGACAAACTGACCCTCATGAGTGAGCCTTCTGAGCCATCTGAGAAGAGCCTTGGCCTCCAGAGCATGCCTCCCATTCCCTGGATCTCATGCTGAAGCAATGCGTGCGACTTCCGCTTCTGTCCCATGGATGACGGAAGGACTTCCTCCAGATTGGATGCAGCAAAACAGGCAATTTTATTCAAAACACTTTGGACTAGTTCCTCCCCCAAGGACCGTGGTGGGGGCTGGAGCTGAGACAGCGCCAAAGTCATCTTCTGGAGGTCCGATTTGCTGGTGAGACAAGGTGCCTCATTGGACAGTCTGTTGCTGCTCAGACTGTCCAGTGCTGACTGTGATCCACTGGAGCTAAAGAGTTTCCCCACCACAACCGAATACATCTTGCTCAGCACACCCTCCACAATGTCACCGGCGACACCAGCTGAGTTTGCCTGTGAGATGGTCTCTGTCATCCCATTATAGGAGGAGGACTTGGATTCGGAACTGAGAAACTGTGTCTCATTGTGAAAAGAGGGCAAATGTCCGAGATCACCCAGGATCCTCTGGGTAACCTGGCTGAGAACACCTTCCACTCTCGCCAGCAAGGGGAAGCCTCCACTCTGGCCTGCTGGCTGCCTCTGAAAGATCCTTTTCAGAACTCTCTTCTGAACCTCGTTTTCTGTTAAGGCGATCTGGACAGATAAGATCTTGAGGAGATCATTCATGATTTCATTGGCGGAAGCGTTCTCTTCATAAGGGACGATGCTCTGGCAAGAAAGCATTTCCCGTTCCAGGTCCTTCTGGATGACCGTCAGGATGGTACATGTCAGCTTCTCGGCACAGAGCTTCAGATTGGACTGGGAGGCCTGGACAGCTAGCCTTGCTTTGTCACGGTAGCTTCCTGCTTTGGTTGCTGGAGCCTGTGGCCCATGCGCCCTGCAGTGACCCTGACCTGCCCCTTGGGTGGACACTGCACATCTGCCTTCAGATGGATGCTCTTTCTCCTGCTGTGGGGCAAGGGCCAACTCGCTTTCCAGTTTATCTTCTGCAAACATGTTGAGCCTGAGGAGAATGTTGTCAACTAAGTACTTGGTGATGCCTTCAGAGGAAAAGTCGTTCAAGTCTGGAAGCAGCTTCATAGAACATCTGGCCATTTTCCTGTTTTGCTCCACCTTCGGCTGGCTTGGGGTGTCCAAGGAATGGCTCCCACACTTGGCTTTGGCCCCTCGGCTGATGAGCTGGGCAAACGGCTCGACTGTCCCCTGAACAAGATCCCAGAGAAGAGAGTGGAACCGGGCCGAGAGAGTCCCCTTTGTGTTCAGGCCAGCCACGAGTCCAGAACGCAGGTCTTCCAATATGATATCCACCAACTCAGAGGAAACCAATGATGCGTCCGACTTCGCCACGGCTGCTCTGGAAGGCACTTTCTTGAAGGTGTCCTCTGCTGCTGCCTTCCCTCCCAGTGGACACAGCTTCTCGGTCAGGGAGGTCCCCATCTCCAGCATGATGGTCTGGTAGATTTCATTGAGAAACAGTTCAACTGTGTTCTGGATTTGGAACTGAAGATCTTTTTTGTAGACTGGGTTTTTCCTAAAAAGTTTTTCCAGCACACTCTGTTTCCTTGATGAGGGATGCTGGGATTCAGTGAGGTTTTCATGGGGAACAAGAACAGCTAAAACCATGTTGATGATCTGGCTAGCAGCAATGCTTTCGGAGAATATAACAGGAGTCTCAATTCCTTTATCCAATCCATGTTTTAGACTTTTCAGCATCATCTTGGCCACTTCCTGTGCATGTGACCTTAAGTTCAGGTGAGACAATGGCAGTGTGGGTTCCACTTTTTGCTTTTCTGCTAAAATGGAATTACTATAGGAATTAAAAATATCTTCTACACAGCACTGGTTCGCTAGTATTCGCTTGAATTCCTGCTGAATGGCAGAGGAAAAGTCAGAACTGATGGATGTTTTTAGGTTTTTCACATCCAAACACAGCTGAGATTCGATTCTGGAAGTGACAAAAGTTTCCAGCTTTGCTATAAAGGTTTGCCTGAGGTCATTAGTCAGTTCCGATTTAGCAAATGAAAGGCTGTGTTCATGCTGGGTGGTCTTGGCTGGATCTTCTGTGACATTTGTGAGGGGCTGTGTTGTCTCCTGCAGGTGTCCTGACTGAAAGGACATTTCCAGATCTCTGAAATGCACAGCTGGTAGCCCTTTCACAGCTTCTGGGGGCATATTCAGAGGAAGAATATCAGTTATAACCAGGCTCGGTCTCCTGGAGATGTCTTGTGGGTCTGTTTGTGTGGCACGGGAGATCTTTTGGAAGGCTGTTCTCACCAAGTCCCCTACAAGCGCGTGGACATCTGCGTCAGAGACGGAACCCAGACTGGTGGGCTCTGGTTGTCCCTTGGCCATAGGCCCCTCATCTGCCTGCTGTCTATTTGTGCTCATGTGGGGAACAGATGAAGGAGTCCTGGGAGGCCAAATTGGTTGCTCAGCCCAGACATGCTGGAACATTTCGTTCAAGAAATCCCGCACAAGTTGTACAATAGGTGATTGTTCTTGCTCCTTGAAGTCTTTTTCCATTTTCTTCAAGGCCTGCTCTAAAGTGCACTCAACAGTTGTGGTCTGCTGAGCTTCAAGGGGAGAAAAGATGGCATCTGGGACAAGTTTTTCCAAATACCTTTCTGTCTTTTCCAAACCTTTTGGTCCCTTCTTCCTGTCTTGGTCCTGAAATCCCTGGGCACCTTGGAGGGATGATTTGGAGTGAGGCCTGCTCCTTTGCTGTGATTCAAGGCCAAAACTTTCATATCTAACCGTATCTTGACCCTCTCCCACAACCAACACTTTCTGCTCCCGGTTGACCAATGATGAGGTTCCATCAGCTCCCTTCCTGTCTTTCTCCTCTGTTTCTGCCTCTGAATAAATTACCATTCCAGGAATGTTAACAGGAGGAAATGACTTCCTCACCAATTGGTCGGCTGTGAAGAGTGTTGTCACTGTTGTCGCTTTACTTCAGGAACAGCGGGGATGTCCTGATGTGCGAGCTCCCCTTCCTTCTTGGGGCTGGCTGTGGATTTTGCTGCTGCAGAAACACCGCAGAGTTTTTCCATACTCAAGTCATTGAACACGTCATTGATGAGCTGGATGAGAATGGAGCTCTCCCTTGTGGGAACGGCTCCTTCGGGGCTCATTTGCCTCTGGATGTAGCCAAGGATGCTGCCGATCATCTCCTCCACATACTGGAGCAGGTTTGTTTCTGAAGATGCCACGGTTTTAGAGATGACTTTGCGCATGGTGTCCCTTACAATCGCGTGGGCTGCTTCAGATTCCACCGCATGCAGTGGGATCGCTGAATACAGCTGCTCGAGAGGAACGCCGAGGGCTTTTATTTTGGCACACAACTCAAACTGGGACACTTTCGTTTGGCTCAGACTCGAAAATACCTGCAGTTTATCAACAATGAGCTGAACGATCTCCTCAGCAAGGCCATGAATGGACTCGAGGGACAGAGGCATCCATGCCCTCCAGAAGGACAGGTCGGGAAAGGCGCGCTTTCCAGCGGCCACCATGCAGAGTGCTTTGCATTCGGTGGCAAAGCTGTCTCTGGAGATGGTTTCCATGTATTTTTTCTGGGCCGTGGAGTGCAGCTTGTTGAGCACACTTTCAACAAGGTCATTGGCGACGAAGCTGGCAATCCTCGAGACTGAACCAGCACTAGGCGAGCCCGCAGGGTGGTTTCCCAGAAGGCTTTCTGAGATGGATTCGAGAAGGACTTCTACAGAAATGGAGACGGAAGACACCATGAAACCCAAGTCGCCCAAGACCTTCTTGAAAATGTCATCGAGGAAAATGGATGTTATTTTGATGAGGGGATCCTTCAGGTCAGAAAAAACACTCTTCAGGTCTCTCGAGTCAGTGCCCTCTCTTTGATCTGCTGAGACTTGTGGGGATCCGTGCTCCCCTGCAGCAAAGGGAATCCCTTCCGTGTCAGTCGTGGCTGTATTGGTAGAATCTGCTTTGGAAAGAGGCACCCTTGGCAGCATGGATTTGCGCTTGCTGTGGCATGAAGCAACAGCTTTCTCGAGGGTGTCAGAAGCAGCCCTCCGCATCTGGAAGATGTAGCTGTCTGACTTGGAGCTCCTCATGCTTGCTGTGGTGGACAGAAGACCGCTGTGCTTGGATGGGGAGAAGAAGATTGCCGTTTTCCCTCTCTTGAACTTCCCTTTGAAGATGTCACTGGCTGTAGACATGGGGGCACTCTTGGTGAAGGAGGTGTAGGAGGACTTCGAGGAGAGCAAGGACGTGGGCTTCCCACTGGTTTGATGCTGGGCCGTGGGCTTGATGCTGGTGTCAGTAAAGCTGACCTTCCTCGCAGAGGATGGAAGGTTCCTGTAGGCTTCAGAGATGCCTTCGTTGCAACTACTGCAGCTGCTGCTGCTGCTCTCAGAGGACAGCACCGACTCCTCCGAGATGGTGTAAACTCGTGTCCTGACCCGCTCTTCGAACTTTGTGAGGGCCGGGTAGAGGATGCTGGTGACAGCCGACACCACCCAGGTCATGATGTTCTGAATGATGCTGTTCAGTTCCAGAGCAGAGACCTTTTGCAGAAATGGAAGGAGAACAAGGGGCGTCACTCCACCTGCAGGGGGCACCCAAACGCCAGGCTCTCTGAGTCCCTTTCTCTCCATTTTGCATTTTCCCATCTTAAATTTGGTTCATAACACATTTTGAGAACTTCTCCTGCCCTATATTCTACATTTTTAAGGAAAAACTGCAAGTAATTTTCCCAATATTTTGGTGGTTTCTGCAAAGAGCACCAAATATATGCATTTTGTACCCATTTATTGATTGGAGAACTCCACTACAAAAATTCAAAAAGGTACAAGTTCTGAGGAATAAGTGAGCGTCAGTTCACCTATTGATTCTATAGTACAACATTTCTTCAGTTCACATTAAAATGCAAACCAGACTAATTTCCCCCTAGCTGTAGATCTATTTCCCTTTCCATTCCCCTACTTTCTGGATTCCTTGCAGCCTACGAACCTCTTCACTTGTCTGAATGCAGAAGATTGGTAACATTTTAAATCGTACAGTGAGCAGAGAGCTTCTTTTGCACACACCTTACTAATGCAAATAATAAGCATCAAAGGTCATAGAATAGTAGAGGTGAAAGAGGCCATTGGGTCCAACCCCCTGCTCAGTGCCGGCCTCCAAGTTTTGTATTGTGAGCCGCCCCGAGGCTGCTGCAAGGGGCGGCATATAAATATTTAAATAAATAAAATAAATAAAAAATAAACCATCCCTCTTGGGTGCCAGTCCAGCTGCCCCTCAAATGCCTCTGGTGTTGCACTGCTCCAACTGTCAGGAATTTTTTCCTGGTATCTGGCCAAAATCTGGCTTCCCGGCACTTGAGCCCAGTATTCTGTGATCTGCACTCTGCAGTGATGGAGAAGAGATCCTGGCCTTCCCTTTTGCGAGAGCCTTTCCAGTACCTGGCAAGTGCTCTCCAATCCCCCCTCAGTTCTCTCTTCCCCAGGCTAATGCTGCCCAGTTCTTTCCATCTCCTCAGAGGGCTTTGTTTCCAGTCCCCGGATAGCCCTTGCGACCCTCCCCTGAACCCATTCCAGCTTGTCTGCATCTTTCTCAGACTGTGGTGCCCAGAACTGAACACAGGACTTCAGATGAGGCCTCACCAGTGCAAACCAATAGAAGAGAACTAGCACTTCATGGGGTTTGGAAACAGCACTTCTGTTAATGCAGCCTAATTTAGCATGGGCCTCTTTTGCTGTCACATCGTGTCGCTGACTCATATTCATCTACAACAATTCCAGTTTCCCTGCTACTCGCAATATTGTTCAGCCAAGTATTCCCCATCTTGTAACGATGCCTTTGGTGTCTTTTTCTTTATTCCCAGGGGCAGAGCTGGGCACTTGTCCCCACTGCATTTCACTCTGATCGTTCAAGGCAGCACTCCCATCTTCCAAGATCCCCTTGAATCTCATTTCAGCCTTCCCGCTGTCCCACCCAGCTTTGTGTCATCTGCAGATCTGGTAACCGCTCCCTGCACTTCTTCGTCCGAGTCATTAATGAAAACAGTGAGGAGCGCTGGGCCAGGGACTGACTCTGCGTGCAGTACCCCCATTGTTGCCTCGCTGCAGTCTGAGAAGGGGCCACGGAGGAGCACCGATTCTGTGGCCAGCCGTGGTGCCACCTGATCACTGTTGCATCCAGCTCACTAGTAGCAAGTTTGCTAATCAGGCAATCAGATCTCCCAGCATGTTCATTAGCTGCAGGGCAAGGGAGGAAGGCCCGGAATATGACTGGGGCTGCAGCCTTTCCCCCGCTATGTTCCTCAACCGAAGCCCCCATCACCCAGCCGCCACCGACGGGGAGGAAAAACATAGAGACGCCCATGCCAAGCCCGCATCCCGCCACCACGTGGAGGCTGCGTTTCAAATGGGAAACGGACCTTCCACATCCTTTGCACTGACATTTCAGAGCAAACTTATGGGGCTGGGTTGGACGAGCCCCTGCACACGGTAACCCCAGAACATATCAGCTGTCAATAGAGGGACCTACTTTTCCTCTCAGGCTCTCTTGAAGTGCTGGCTGGTCTCTGTGAGCAGAAAAGGAAAGAGGCATCTGTTAACTGTCTGGAGCAAACCTGCCTGCGGCTGCTAAGCTGCAACAGAGGACCTTCTGGAGAATCCGGGCCCTTCCCCCTGCAGTCTGTCCTACACAGAGCAAGCAGCCAGTCCCAGCTCACGGAAGCGAAGCAGCAGCACCAGAAACGGCTGGGATCATGCTGGCTCCTCTCTCTGAGGTCAAAGCGGCCATTCCTGGATGAAGGAACTGCGTGATGGCTCATCAGGGCCTTACCACTGTTGGCACCTTTGGGAGTCCCCTCCTATTTCACTGCCTAAAATCGCCCCCCCCCCCCCCAGCCTGACGTGCTCATCCTTGGAAGGCAAAATAGCATTCGCATGCCGAAGGAAGGATCTCTGGCCATCGGAGCCGGTCTGACCAAGCACCACGGGTGCTTTCAGGGGCCACCAGGTCCCTCCTGCCACAGACTGGGCACAGCTGCTGTCCCTCGGCCTTTTACGCGAATGCTGCCGTTTCCAGGGATCTTTCAGGCACTCACAAAGTAGACAGATGCCGCAGGTAAGACGAGTAAGAGGGCTCCGAGTCTTCATTGTCCTGCGATGTTGAGGCCACGTGCTCTGAAAGACGGAACGAGAGAGTGGCAGGCTCTGCAGCAGTGTTCCTCAGCCGGGCGTTTTTGGAGTGTGTTGGACAACACTCCCATTATCCCCAGCCAGCTGAGGGAAATAGGAATGGGGGTGTGAGTGATGTGCCCAGGGGCCTTCCCCAGTCACTTGCACACGGATGCAGGGGAAGCAACTGCAGAGACCCCCGCAAACGTCATCTGGCATTTCCTCGCACAGAAAGCACCCCGCCCTCTTGCCTCGGGGCCTTGGGCGCTACCTGCTTTGTTCTTCTCAACTCGCTTCTTCTTGCTTGAGCACCTTTCTTTTGACGGGTTGCCTAGCTCACTCTGGCAGAACTGCAAGGACAGTTCAGGTTTCAGAGCATGCCTGCTGGCTCGCATGTGCAGCTCCAGAGCCGGTCAAGGGCCATGTCTCAGCTGGCTGGCTGCCCGCCCCCAGGCCAGGGGCCCGGGGCCCCGGTTCGCAGGGATGTGGCACAGGATCCCTCTGACCGGCAGAAACGAAGTGCTGACATCCCAGCAGCCCCTCTCCTGGGCCAGGGGGGACCTGGTTGTCAGCGGGGACTGGGGGAGCTCCCCGTGATGTTCCCGGCCTCCTTGGGGTCGGGACGACAGGCTGCTGGGATGAGTGCCTGAGGCTACAACGGGCCGTGAGGTGGCCAGCCCAGCCCCTTGAGCCCAGCCATGCCCCCTCCACCCTTCCTTCTGCAGGCAACGTGGCCGCCAGCCTCCAGCAGCTCCAGCAGCTTTCAGATCTGTACCGTTAAGGTGGCTCTCTTCTTCTGCTTCACCCTGCCAGAGCTTTCGTCAACAGTGTGCCGGGAAGTGGCTGAGAAGAGAGTCGCTTTGGTGGGAGGCTTCAGCACTCCTCGATCAGACAGATTCATTCCTGGAGCAGAAGCAGGAGGAACTGGGCCTGGATGCTGCTCCTCCTCCTGCAGGCACGGGGCCACCAAGCACCACAGGCAGCCTGATCTCAGGTCCCCTCCATTTCCCGCTTCTGTGGGATTTTGTTTGCTCCGTTTCAGGCCCCCTTCCCACCCAATTCGCGCAGAGAGTCCCACTTACCAGCGGAGGACAAAAAGGGCAGCTTGCCCGTGTGGCTGCTGGTCCCATGCCTGCTGCTGCCGCTCGAATCGTAGCCACCCGGGGCTTTGCTGCTAGTGCTGCCACATCCGCCGGACATGCAGCAGCCGGATTTGCCATTGTTGCTGCAGCACCCGGCGGATCCGCAGCAGCTTGTCTTGCTCCCGCACCCGGCAGATCCACAGCAACTCGTCTTGCTCCCGCACCTGGCGGATCCGGATCCGCAGCAGCTCGTCTTGCTCCCGCACCCGGCGGATCCACAGCAGCCCGTCTTGCTCCCGCACCCTGTGGGTCCACAGCAGCCTGTCTTGCTCCCGCACCCGGCGGATCCGCAGCAGCTCGTCTTGCTCCCACACCCGGCGTGTCCGGAACAGCTCGTCTTGCTCCCGCACCCAGCGGATCCGCAGCAGCTCGTCTTGCTCCCGCAGTCTGCTGGAGCAGCCTCGTGATTCGCGCTGCTGCCTGACACAGAGGCCGCGACTCTGCCATCGGCACTTCCTGCTCTGCCTGAGGTGGGCTCCACTGCAGGGCCGTGGCTGCCGCCAGCAGTGCTGGCCGTGGAGGCTGTCTCTTTGGCTGAGGGGCAGGAAGCTTTGCTGCTGCTCCCTCGAGGAGGAAGCGACTCACTCACTGCAGAAGTGAAGAGGTCTGAGGCAGGAGGAGTTGAGGAAAGAAGAAAGGGAAAGCAGCTTGCTCTGCGGCTGTTTCCGCTGCTCTCCTGGGGCTGCGAGGGGACCGAGCACTGAGGGAGTGCTAAGATATCTGGGCTTGTTCACTGACCCGTGCAAGTCTGGGAAGCTGCCTTGCTGGCCCTGCGGAGCCCAGCACAGGGGTGCTCCATCCTGCGCAGGCCCACAGCTGCAGCAGGGGGGAAGTGAGGGGCCAGAGCCCTCCAGGGCCCTGCTGGGTGATGGGCAAAGCAAAGCATGAGAGCAAGGGCTCCTCCTCCATGCCTTCAAAGCCACAGGCGGCTTTCCTTGCAAAATGTTCTTTGTTGACCCAAAAGCACAAAGCATCCAGGATGAATCTCTGACCATGCACGGAACAGGTGGTTGAACGCAGTGTAGTAATCAGCTCCGTGGTGATTGGGCAGGGGAGGTGAAAGGGCGAGGCAGGGATCCCGCGGGTGGGTCCCCAGTCCGGGTGAGCTCTCCAACACAGCTGTGGCAGAATCCCACCCCCTGCTGGATGTCCTGCAGCCCTGCTCTCAGCCGAGGGCCCCCGGCTTCTGTCCCAGCCCACCAACCCCACCCACTCATAGCCACCAGAGCCCCGCGTGAAGAGCTCTGCTCCTCCGGGCCCGACCCAGGTGCCAAGAGGGTGTGAGACTGATCCTGCTGCACCCACCACCGGCACAGCCCCCAACATATTGCTCCCCAGGGGAACGCAGCCTGCAGTGGGAAACGTATTCCCCACCTCTTGAGCTGAGCTCTAAAACAGGAACAGGGGCTCTCCTTTGGTCCTTGGCCCTACAGCCAGGCAATCCTGCTGCCCTGCCAGCCAGCTGAAGGCCCTTCTCAGACCAGTCGGCAGCTCTCCTGCCCCTCTCCCAGGAACACCCTCGTGGCACATCTGCTTAGTCTGTGGACAGTCTGGACAGGGGACGCCTTCTTCAGCCCCCCGATATACACCCCCAGATTGCCCTGGCGGTGCTAGAAAGTGACCTCGTCTCCGCACACGGATCCCGCAGACCCCTTGGCCTACCCTGCAAGTCCGCCTCTACCTTTCTGGGGCTCTTCTCCTTTGTCACTGAGGAGGCCCGTGGACTTCTTGGCCGCCAGCTCTGAGGACTTCCTTGGAGTTTCCACATTTCCCTTTTCCATGGATCCTTTAAGAAGACAAGATGCAAACCATTTCCCAGGCACAGTCTAGTCATGTGAAGGCAGAAAGCGGTCCTACTACTCCTTGTCTAAACATGCCTAGGATTGCTCCCTAAAACAGTCGAGCGTGATACATGCTTCAGATCTGTGATGAGCCTCAGTTCAAATCGGGGTCCATAGTTCAACTGTGCACTGTGGGAAGAGAGACCTCCTCCACCTCCTAGGTGGGGAGGTGGAGGAGAGTGCCGCCATGGATGCGAAAGGAGGTGGTTAGGGGGATTAGACGAAAGAGGAACCTCCATAGGAAATGGGTACTGGGGGAAATAGACAAAAGGGTATACCGGGAGGAGGAGGCCCGTTGCAGAAGGATTCTTCGCAAGGCTAAGGCTGATTATGAGCTGAGACTTGCCAAGAATATCAAGAGCAACAAAAAGGGCTTCTTCCAGCATGTAAATGGGAAAAGGAAGGGGAGACAAGTGGTGGGACCACTAAATAAGGAGGAAGGAGATCCAGTGACTGACATGAGGGAACAGGCACAGATGCTAAATGACTATTTTGCCTCTGTGTTCTCCCCAAAGCAGGACGGGGGATATCCGTATAGGAGATTGGATGAGGCTGGGGACTTAGGGGCAGAGATTAGAGTCACCCCCCTTGAAGTCGAGGGGCTCCTCAGGGCATTGGACATTACAAAGGCGCCAGGCCCTGACGGGTTACACCCAAGAGTACTTAGAGAGTTGGCAGGGGTTCTCTCACGCCCGCTGGCCTCCATTTTTGAGGCCTCGTGGAGAACGGGTGAAGTTCCAGAGGACTGGAGGGTGGCATCGGTGGTCCCAATTTTCAAAAAGGGTAGTAGGAAGGACATGGGGAATTATAGACCGGTTAGCCTTACGTCCATTGTAGGAAAAACAATGGAAAGGCTCATAATAGAGAGAGATCTAGTGATGCTAGATAGGGAAGGGAGGCTGACAGCCACACAACACGGCTTCCGCAGAAACAGGTCCTGCCAGACAAACCTTGTGGAATTCTATGACAAGGTTTCAAGATGGCTAGATGGAGGGGATGCAGTGGATGTGGTATACCTGGATTTCAGCAAGGCCTTTGACAAAGTGCCCCATGATATCCTGGTGGAGAAACTGAGGAGTTTTGGGATACACCAAAGCACTGTCCGGTGGATTAGGGCATGGCTGACTGACCGAAAGAAGAAGGTAACCATTAGCGGGGAATCGTCGGGATGGCAGCCAGTGACAAGCGGGGTCCCCCAGGGCTCTGTCCTGGGGCCGATCCTGTTTAAACTTTTCATTAACGACATGGAAGAAGGGGTGAACAGTCTGCTGATCAAATTCGCAGACGACACTAAAACTGGAGCAGTGGCCACAACTGAGGAGCAGATACACCAGATCCAAAAGGATCTGGACAGACTATGGAAGTGGGCAGGAGACAACAGGATGGCGTTCAATGTGGAGAAGTGCAAGGTCTTGCACTTGGGGCATAGGAATAGCTGTCATAAGTACAGGTTAGGGGACAAGTGGCTGGAGAGCAGCACTTGTGAAAGGGACCTCGGGGTACTGGTTGACCGCAGGCTAAACATGAGTCAGCAGTGTGATGCGGTGGTCAAGAGGGCAAATGCCACCCTTGGTTGCATAGGCAGAAGTGTGGCTTCTAGATCAAGAGAGGTATTACTTCCACTCTACATGACTCTGGTGCGCCCGCAACTGGAGTATTGTGTTCAGTTTTGGGCCCCTCATTACAGAAAGGATATAGCCAGGTTGGAGTCAGTGCAGCGTAGGGCCACAAGGATGGTGGCTGGTTTGCAGGGGATGGGGTATGAGGCGAGACTGAGGGAACTGGGTCTCTTCAGCCTGGAGAAGAGGAGACTCAGAGGGGATATGTTGGCAACATACAGGTATGTGAGGGGGTGTCACATGGAGATGGGGAGAGGCCTGTTCTCCCCTGCAGAGGAAGGCAGGACACGCTCCAATGGAGCAAAGCTCAGGGAGCCAAGGTTCAGTTTGGATGCCAGGAAGCACTTCCTGACAGTTAGGACCCCGAGGGCGTGGAATGGGCTTCCACGGGAGGTCGTTGAGGCCCCATCGGTGAGGGTGTTCAAAGATAGGCTGGACATGCACATGGTGGGCATGTCATGAGCGGAGCCGGCTGGTGCCGGAGGTCAGACTAGATGGCCCAGGAGGCCCCTTCTGACTCGCTCTGTTTCTATGTTTCTATGTTTCTATGTTTTCCTGTCTTGAACCTCCCACTCACTTTCTTCATGGGGTTCTAGCGACCGTGGAGTTCTAGCATTATGGAAGAAGGAGAAAAGGGTCCTTCTCTCTGCCGCCTCGCACCCTGCCTCGTTCAACAGCTCTCTCACGCCTCCCTTCACTGACCTTTCCCCCCTCTTTTTGGAATCATTCTGTGTAAGGGGTTGCTCTACCCCCTTCCCCTGATCTGCCTGTCCTTTGAGTTGCCTCCCTCTGCACTTCTGTGCAGAGCTTACAGTTGAAGGAGGAGAGAGCAGTGCAAGGCGAGGGGGCCAAGGCAAGGGAACAGGAGACGTTTATCTTCATCCCGACGCCACCCAGGGCATGCCTGCTTGGATGTAAGTCCCATTCAGAGGCAAGTGGATGTTAGGACGCAGCCCTCTGCCAGGGGCAGGGGACAGAAGGGGGTCGCTGAGAGGGGGAGTGAAGGGAGTGGAATGCACCAGGCGCAGGAGGGGGCGTCTGCCGGGACACACAATTCCTTGAGGCTGCTGAGCGGGGCCCCCTCAGCCAGAACCAGCCCGAGCCCCTCACGCTGAGAAGGGAGGCTGCTGCTGTCCGGGGGGCAGGAGACAGAGCGAATGGCTGCAGCCTCTGCAGCTCACGCACCTGGTTTCTCAGCCGGCGGCCCCTGGTCAGGGACTGTTGTGGGAAAGAGCTTGTCAGTGGCTGGGAGGCCTTCCCTGCAGAACTTCTCTTCCAGCTTCTTCAGGTGGTATGCCATCTTCTTTTCCAGGACGGCTTGTTTCTGGAGTAGGCCAGAGGTGGAACCTCAGTGCTTGCTTGGAGCCACGGCCATGCTGAGGAGCCTCTCCTCCAGCCCACTCCAGGGATAGGGGCCCTGCACTAACAAGAGCCTGGGTGTTCTTCGAATTAATTCACCCAGGAACAGGCACTCTCTGTTACTGTCTAAATTCTTTCTGGCACAGTTTCATTCTGGTGCAACTCAAAATGTATGAAATTCCAGTGAAAGTGATCAGCCCTATAAAATTGATAAATGCGCCAAGACAACTGAAGGGACTCATCCAATAGAAAAGTGAAACCCACGTTGCCATGGCTGAAAAACAAAATGGAACAAGTAACGTCCCTGAAAGATGCTTTGAAATCCTGGAGATGCTGGCTCAGGATTAACTGAACCGTCTTGGCTTGGCCCAGTGAAGTGGAAGGGGGCTGAGTGGCCCTCGGTGGTGCCAAGTGCCGCTGTGTGAAAAGCGCAAAGGGACCATGGACGACCTGCGGTCGCCATGCCAGCCAAACGCTCCGGTCAGCTGCCCTTCACTGCCAGTCTACTCACTCTCCTCAGCTTGTCCTCCTCGCTCTTCTGCCGCTGTTCTTCAATTCTGCCTTCCCGTTTCACCTCATTCCCAATCTTCACCAGGAGCATCATTTCCTTTTTCCTCCATTCCTGGAACAAGTGGCTTGTTGGGATTCCTATGCTCTAAGGCCTTGCACGTGGGGCACAGGAATGGGTGTCACAAGTGCAGATTAGGGGACAAGGGGCTGGAGAGCAGCACTTGTGAAAGGGACCTCAGGGAGCTGGTTGACCGCAGGCTGAACATGGGTCAGCAGTGTGATGCGGTGGTCAAGAGGGCGAACGCCACCCTTGGTTGCATGGCCAGAAGTGTGGCTTCTGGATCGAGAGAGGTATTACTGCCACTCTATACAACTCTGGTGCGCCCGCAACTGGAGTATTGTGTTCAGTTTTGGGCCCCTCATTACAGAAAGGATATAGCCAGGTTGGAGTCAGTGCAGCGAAGGGCCACAAGGATGGTGGCCGGTTTGCAGGGGAAGCCGTATGAGGCGAGACTGAGGGAACTGGGTCTCTTCAAGCTGCAGAAGGGAGACTCGGAGGGGATCTGTTGGTGACATATAGGTATGTGAGGGGGTATCACACGGAGGTGGGCAGAGACCTGTTCTCCCCTGCAGAGGAAGGCAGGATGCGCTCCAACGGAGCAAAGCTCAGGGAACCCAGGTTCCATTTGGATGCCAGGAAATACTGACAGTTAGGACCCCAAGGGTGTGGAATGGGCTTCCACGGGAGGTGGCTGAGGCCCCATCGGTGAGGGTGTTCAGAGATAGGCTAGACATGCACATGGTGGGCATGTCGTAAGAGGAGCTGGCTGGAGCAGGGGGTCAGACTAGCTGGCCCAGGAAGCCCCTTCTGGCTCGCTCTGATCCTGTTTCTATGTCAGCAGGGTGACTGGGCTTCGCTTTGGCATGAGCAGAGCGCATGCAGTGAGCCAGCTCTGTTCTCCCAGGAAGCCCAACAGCACAGGCGATCCAAGCGGCAGCGGGAACCTCTCGGGCTTCTCAGGCTCTCGGTGCAACCTCTACCAGCCAACGCTACTCCAGCAGTGAGCAGTGGCTCCAGCCTGAGACCAGTGGTGTACCCACCCTGGGTAGCAGCCTGACCGCGCAACCCTCTGGAGGCACTCCAGGGGCAGGAGGATAGTCTGCGGGGGCTTCACTGGGAGGCCTGCATGCTTCCAGCTCCACGATTCTAAAGGGACTCAGCCTGCTGGTTACAGGTGCTGTTCGTGGTGCTGAACCAGGGCAGAGGCTCACCTAGTTCAACACACAGAAAGCTCCTGAGATGTTCACCCTGAACCCCCAGGTGGATCCCCCGCCCTGCTAAACTCTGGAAGACCCTGCCAACATCCGAAGGCAGGGCTGCCAAGCGCAGGCCGCACCCCCAGCCCTCTGCTGACGGGGTCCCCAGCCTTCGCCTGCTTCTCCTTTCTCCAAAGTCGCAAGACAGAGTGGCCGGCAGTGGGAGGCTGCGCCTGCAATAGGCTGGTCTTCTGACATTGTCCCCATTTCTATTTGCCCCGCCCCTTTTGTCTCTGGCTCCGCCCACCCTGGGAATAGGCCTTCTCGGGCTTCTCCGAAGCTGCCCTGGGCCTGAGGCTGGAAGGCCCCAGAGCCCCCAGGATGTGCAACAGTGGGAAGCCCCCAGGAAGGGAAGGTCGGCATGCTGGGCCACCCACCAGGTCCACCCCTTTGGCTCTCCAGGAATCCTTTCTGCAGACAAGAATGGATGGCCATGGGATGCAGGACGCATCCGCCCCACTGTCCCCACAACCCCCTCCCCATGGCCCCATGAGAAAATGGGTGCAGGACAGGGCTGGGGTCCTGCATGCTGCTCGGGGGAGGCCGGAGGGGGCCAGCACGGAGAGGGCACGCCTTGCAAGACTCACTTCCTGCAGCCCCAGTGCAGGGCACTTGCAGTCAGAATAGGGCCAGCTGCAGAAGCAGGGCCCCCAGAGTGCCCAGGCCCGTTGCCAGCCGTACCTCCTCCATTTTCCTCCGCAGGAGCAGCTGTTTCCTCTTCTCCATTCCCTGCTGCTTCTTGTCGTCCTGAGCCAAAGCGAGGCGCCGGTTCTCTTCGGCGAGCTGTTCCAGCTTGGCTAGTTCCTGGTTGATCAGCTCTAAGTACCTGTGGAGTTGGTTTCATTGGGCAGGTGGGCGGGGGAAGTGGGAGGACGGACCATGAAGGGAACAGCTTAGGATGGCTCGGCTGGTTTCAGCAGGATGGCTTTACTCTTCCTTTGGGCTTCGGGGGCTGCCCCATGGTGGGGGGCTGCCTCCCACGAGTATTTCCAGGGCAAGCATGGCAAGACAGGCTGCAGACTGGCCCCACTTGTGCAGTTCGGGCTGCCTTGGGCTGGCGCAGGCCCAGCTTCGCCACCCACAAGAAGCACCCGCTGTTGCGACACTGGTGAGTCGCTTGCCAGCTCTTCTGCTCTTTTGGCACTGCAGAGCTGGGAGCAGTTGGCCAGGCATGGGCATGGCACAGGAGCACAGGGAGTTGCTAGTTCCACTTAATCTGTCTATTTTGACTTTTTTTCATCCCGCCCAATTTCCACAGCTTCCGAGTAGTTTACAAGAGATTAAAAAGCATGCCATCATTTTCATTGAGAAAATAGTGCTTATTTCCAAATAAAATATTTGCATTTAGGATCTGGCTAACAGAAACCAACTCCACTTTCTTTTTGTAGCCACAAGTGTATGATGTTTCACATGGGTTTTAAATGCAAAACCCTGCATGCAGAGAGGCTTTTGCAAAAGCATGGCCAGCAGTTGTCTTGTGACAGCACATTGGATCCGTTTGTGCTGATTTAAAGACAGGATGGGGAGCAGCCCTGCTGACACACCCCATGGGGGATGCAATGCATGGAGCCATCGAGACTGCCAAGGAATTGGCTTTTCCTCTGCAGCACAGTCCCACCTTGTAAGGCTGGCCCTGCCAGGTCGCCAGGTGTCTACCCAGAACAGCACCTGGGCTTCAGGGGCCGGACAGGTTCAGTTGCAGAGGAAAGAATTCCTTCTCCCAGAGACTCCAGCTGCCTTGTGGTGGGCTAACAGGGATCACCTCAGAGCATGAGAGGTTTGGGGCAGCACAAAGGAACATTCCTTAGCTTGCTTCCTCCCTTCACACAGAAGGAGCAGGAGGGCACCCAGCAGGGAAGGCAGGGACAGCTCTGCTCACAGACTAAAGCCAGCGCCCCCTTGAAGCCACGTGCCCAACAGGCGCCTGTGCCGGCCACCCCACCCCAGTACCTGCTCCTCATCACGTGCTCCTGCTCCTGCTTTGTTGGCCTCTCCTCCTTCAGGAGCCACTCCCGGTATCTGGAAGTGTCAGCACCTTCTGGAACATGTGGTGCGTCTTGCAGCTTGGTGATTTGCTTTTCCAACATTTTCTGGAAAGATCAGAGGAGAAGCAGCCATTAGGGCTTTGCTCCAGAGGCTGCTGTCCCTGGGGACTGTCTTGTGGTCAGCAGGCTGTGGCGGGTGAGCCCAGGACTGCAGTGCCCTTTGGGACCTCCTGGAGCTAACGGCCCCTTCCCCCTGTGCTGTCTGACTGGTGGTCCAGTGCACCCAGGAGGCACCAGCTGGAGGGATTCGGCCTCAGGCCAATGCACAAGGCTAGCGGGAGGAGATGCTGCCGGTTCTCACACGTACTTGCTCTCGGATGTAGTGTTTTTCAAAGTCCAGCTTGAGTGAAGTCAGGTAGTGCCTGTATTCATTGAACTCCTTCAGTGTGCAGACAACCTAGGTAAAAAAACAAGGGACGTGGTGTGGCCAGGCTGAGAGGTGTCATGTCATGCTGGCAGCTGGGGAGCACCCAGCTCAGATCAAGGCGTCCCTGATGGACGCAGGGAAGCGAGCGCGAGATTGCCTGAGTGTGGGTGGGAGGTTGCAGCAGCCAGGATCACCAGCTGAGGTGCCTGCAGAAGGAGGGGGGTGCAAATGCTGGAAACCTCCAGGCAAAGCGGGAGAGCTGGAGGGCATGGCGACAGGAGAGAAGCTGAGTGTAGTGGGCGCTACGGGTGCCTGGTGAGCAGATATCACCAATGGGATGCGGTCCTCCCTGGGCAGGAAGCAAAAGGTTGTCCGAATCTCATTCAGTGCTTCTGCCTGGAAAGTATCCAAAGCGGTATGCAGGTTCTCTCCACGGCCTTCAGTCTGCACTGGCCCTTGGACACAAGCTAGTGGTCTCCAGGCACTGCAGGGATGGGACTCCATGTGAAGGGGCCAGATGTGGTACTGAATTATCCTAGAAAGGCCAACACTCTTGCCTATGAAGCATCTTTGGATTTGTGGTAGAGGCAGAGCAGAGCAGAGCAGAGCAGAGCAGAGCAGAGCTGGAGGCGGCTGGGGCCGTTGGGTCCGCCCCACTGCTGGTGCAGGCCATCCGTTTGCAGCTGCCCCCTGAGGTGCTTTTTCTCCTCTTTATTACCAACTGCTGCTCTGATTGTTTTGGGCAGCTGGGGTGGAAAGAGGGAAATGCCTGGGAAGAACCCACACCAACCTACTTTGTTTCTGTCTGTGACGTGGCCGGCCCTTTTCAGCCTCCGCAGGTTGTCTTTGCGCTTGTAGTAGGCACGCAGGTGAGGGTCGTGGAGGCTGTTGTACCTGGGGGCCATGACTTTGCAGTAAGGGTCAGTCAGGTCAAAAGTGGCCGTTGGCTGGTACAGCTGAAAAACAGAAAATGCCACATGGCTCTCGGGAGCGCATCTGCATCCCTTTGGGCCGCTCTGGGTCCTCTTTCAGAGACCTGCAGCTCCCGGTCCACAAGTGATCTCAGAGGATTTATTCTAGTGCTTATTTGCGAGATTGTACTGCCTGGGAAATATCTTCTCATAGCACACATTTCACCTTGAAAGGTGGCCTAGATCGACCAAGAGGCACACAGAGGTGGGCAACTGGGCTGTTTTTTAGTAAAAGAAATTTCCCCAGAGGGAAGAGGGAATTGAAAGCAAGACACGCCAAATGTCCAGCTCAGGGTCTAGCAAGCCTCTCCATTTCTACTTTTCAATGGCTTTGTTCAAAAACTATTGAACATGTCACTAGTGAAGTACAACACTGGCATGCTTTATTCTCCATCAGCCTCAGCCAATGTGCACAGTAGTCAAAGAAGATGGGACCTGTAGTCAAACCACATCCTGAAGGCCCTGTGTTTTCCACCACGCTTTGTTCTAATGTGTTGGTTGAATACCAGAATGGTGTCACAGGAAAGACATGTTTGGGGAAGTCGATTCTCTCCATTTTCACCTTTTCGCTCAAATTTGTTGTGTAGAACATTGTGTTGGAGCCGGGTAGGAAAGGGAGCTTGGCAAAAAGTGGCATCTCCAGGAGCTGGTTAGGTCCCACGGTAGGCATCTGTTTCCTGGGGCCCATCTAGAAGACAGAAACCCCCCATAAATGGGGAAGTAAACTTGGAGGTGCCATGGGAAGGTCCGTATTTTCCAGTTCTGTGCCCCGCAAACGCGCACTCCTGGGTGGGGCTACCTTGGGAAGTGGTGCAGAAGTGCTGCTTGCACTGAATGGAGCTGGCAGAACAGGCAACACCAATCTTGCACCAGTTTGGAAAAGACCCCCTACCACCCCCGGCGATGGACTGTGCACTTGTGGGCCCAACTCCCAATGCTGGTGCTGAGAGCCCCACCTCGCCCCACCCACCTCTGCCTGCTGGCATCCTCTTCCCAGGGCAGATGTCCATCGGGGGGAGCAGTCCTGGCAGGAGGCCCCCATCTAAGAATTCGTATTCCCATGCCTGGAGTCAAAGCCCTGGACCTCTGAGGCCAGGGGAAGGTGGGTGGGAGGTCTCTGGCTGTTCTGTATGCCAGCTCCCAGCAATTCTGATCTCTGGCTGTGCCGGCTGGGACTTCCAGGAAGGGAAGCCTGAAGTGCCCAGAGAGCACCCTCTGGTCGTGCTCACCCGAGGAGGAGGAGGATTCCTCGGAGGGAAAGGCGAGCGCCAGCCCATCAGGCCCCAGCAGAGGCTGCGGCCAGCAGTACGGAGCACCCTGGGCTGTTCTTGGATGTCCCCACATGTGGGAGATGGATCCAAATTAATCTCTGGCAGATGGCAGAGGGCAGGGGACCTGGTGCAGGCAGCAGAAAGCCAGGTGGGGCTGCAGTGAGGGCCCCCCTCCAAAGGAGCACGCTGACCGCATCAGTCCAGCGGGACAATCCCCAGACCTGTACGCGGTGAGAGCCCCTTCTGCATTCTTGCTGTGGCATTCCTATCGGGACAGTTCTCTTGCCTTTGGCTGCCCCCAGGCCCCTCTCCTGAGCCCGGACTCTTGGAGCCATGAGCTCCGTGGCCTGTACCCTGCCCAGCTGGCTTCCCTCGTTGACCCCGTTACCACCTGACCCCAGCACCAAAGAGAGCCCTTCTGCCGGTTCTTGGTCTACACTGGGCATGCTAGACACTGCCTGGAAACCTGCTGGACTCGCCCACTGCTTCCCACCTGCCGTTCCAGCCCATTGCCCCAAAATGCCTCCTTTGCTGCTTTGGCTCGCATGTTGGGGCAACCTGCCCCACAATCCATGCTGTTGACAGCCTCCTATACGCTGGAGGAGACTGCCGTGTGCTTCGGAGCGACTATCTGCCCGCAGACAACACAAATCCATGTGCCTGGCAGGATGATGGCACAGAGAGTACCAGTTCCCATCCATCTGTTAGCAGGCATCTGTGGCGGGCTGACGGTGACAGAGGTGAAAGGGAGCCCTGGAAATGACCCCTTGGGGAGGGACGGGCAAACCCCTGAACATCGAGCGGCCAAAAGACAGGCGTGCTGGCCATGCCTGGAGTCCCCACTCCACTGCCCCCCCCGCCCTGCCCCGCCTCACTTCAATCATGTCCTCATCTGGCTCCAGTGCCTCCAGTGCGGTGCGGGCGCTCTCCGTCAAGTAGTGCCCCATGGCTGCCTTCAGCAGCCCTCGATTGGGGTACGCCATCCTGGGGACTTTGCGTGAGCCGCTGCCCCAGAGGACTCGTCCTCCAACTGCCGCCCGCACGCCACCTTCTAGAACCTGAGGTGCTCGCGGCAACAATGGCGCGGCGCTGGGAGCGGTCGCCCAGCCATTGCCTGTGCTGCCAGCTGAGGCAGCTGCTTCACCCTGCTTCATGCTAGGCTCTTCCTCAGCTCGCCCCCCCCCCCCCGGCCCAAGACTGCTTTCCGGGTAGCCGGCAGGGTCCACCCCTCTTCAGTGCAGATATGCAAAGCTGGGAACTGGCTGTGTGTGTGTCCCTGGATGCTTCCGAACACCAACTCCCACCCGCCCGCCGTTCTCATGTCTGTCACTGAACAGAGATACTAACACTGGGGCAGTAGCCACAACTGAGGAGCAGGTGCTCCAGATCCTAAAGGATCCTAAAGGATCTGGACAGACGATGGAAGTGGGCAGGAGACAACAGGATGGCGTTCAATGTGCAGAAGTGCGAGGTCTTGCACTTGGGGCACAGGAATGGATGTCATAAGGACAGGTTAGGGGACAGTGGCTGGAGAGCAGCACTTGTGAAAGGGACCTCGGGGAGCTGGTTGACTGCAGGCTGAACATGCCCCGCAGCCACCAGCCACCCTGTGGAGGATGCTTCGCAAGGCCAAGGCTGATTATGAGCTGAGACTTGCAAAGAATACCAGGAGCAACAAAAGCGTCTTTTATCACCATGTGAACAGCAAGAGGAAGGGGAGACAGGCGGTGGGGCCGCTACTGAGGGGGAAGGGGATCCGGGACTGATGCGGGGGAACAGGCACGGATGTCGAACGACTCCTTCGCCTCAGTCCTGCGGCGGACCCTCTTCAACGGCCTGGAGGAGGCGAGCCGCTCCCGCAGCGACGCCACGCAGCGCGGCGAGGTCAGCCGCCCGCCCCGCGCCCAATGGCGGCGGCGGCGGCAGCGGCGGGCGAGGGCAGCACGTGCTGCGCGCAGGCCCCCGCCAGCCCTGGCGCCCCCCGCCCGGCCCCGGGAGCAGCCGCCGCCGCGGCGCCGCGTGCTTCCCTCCCCGGGACGGCGGGCGCGGCCCCGCTCTGTGCGCGCGCATTGTGACATGGGCGCCGGGCGGCCCGGAGGCCCCCGCGATTCGCCCGGGGCAGAAGGGCCAGGACTCCATGACGGAAGGGCATGAGCGAGGCGGGGCCGGGCCGGGGCCGCAGGAGCCCCCCAGGGCGGTCTGCGTCCCAGGCCCCGGAGAAAAGATCTTGCGGGACTTCCAGATGCTGGTGCAGAAGGTGGGGGGCAGACCCGAGGTCCTCCTTGTCGGGGAGACCTTGGAGGGGAAGGACGTGCACGGCATGATGGCCTCCTTCGTCAAGGACCTGTTCTCTGCAACCTGCCACCCCGTCCGGCCTGGGGAGGCCCTCAAGGCACCCTGCAGCGCCTTGTGTTCGGTGGGGGGCAGGCCGTGCCAGCTGATCTTCTTCCTGTGCCGCGCCTCGAGCGTGAAGGGCAAGCAGCAGGAACTGTGCCAGGTGCTGAAGGAGGTGAAGCAGCTCGTGCAGAAGGCCCCCTGCGCTCTGGTGGGCGTCATCATGGAGCCCACGAAAGGGGAGGCAGAGGCTGCCCGTGTCCAGCTGCTCCGCCTGCTCCGGAACATCTTCCCCAAAGCACCCAAGCGGAGCAAGCCGGCTGCTGGGAGCGGGAGCCAGGACAAGGAGGGGCCCATGGAGCTGGAAGAGGTGGAGGTGGAAGCAGAGGTCTACATCCCGGGCCACCCACGGGGGAACCTGGCCATCATGAAAGCAGCTTGTCGTGCCTCGGGGGCCCTGACCAGCAGAGGTGTGAGCTGTGGGACTGGGCGGAATGGGGCTCCTGAAGTAGTCGGCTACCTTTCCCTCAGTACGACTCTGCCCCGCTGCTCTGTATGCCTCTAACCCCACAATCCCTTCCTGGCAACACCCCCATCCCCTCTCTTGGGGGTCACCTCTGCCTGCTTCTGAAACCCACCCAGGAACTGGCAGTTTCAATCAATTAGCTTCTCCTGTGCAAAAGAGCAGCTCATTGACTGACAAGCTGCTGCTGTTTCTGCATGCAGTGTAAGTTTTTGCAGCTGATAGACACCAAAGGTTTAAGCAAACTGCTTAGTACAAGAGCAATTCCTTCCATTACTGCATCATGCACGAGACTTGAGAGGAAACCCTTGGGGGTGGCCTGGACTACTATGCCCTGCCCTTGAGGCAGGTCTCACCACTGGCTGGGCTCCTGGGCTACCAGCCCCTTTGCACTCTGGGTCTGAACTGCGTTGCACCTCCTTTGCGTCAGAGGGCTGAACTAGGGTTCTTGATTCTCACCCCTTCCTCTTCAGGAAGAGGAGGCTTGCTCCTCCAGGTTTGGAGGGACCCCTCAGACAGCCCTCAGCAGATCAGCTTCTGGCCGGCCAGCTGGCCGCCTCTGTGTAACAGCTCTTCACCCGTCTCCTGCTCCAGCACCCATAAACTCTCTGCAGCATATCCCCCCTCCTCTTCCAGTTGGACGTGGGTTCGGTCTCCATGTCTTCTAAAGGTGCCTCTCCAGAGCACTAACTTTGCATCCTCTCTTCCTCTTCCTCACTGCAATGGAGCCGTGAAGAGCCCAGTGGCCTGCATTTGTGGTTCCGCACCCCAGCCTGGTGCCCCCTGAAGCAGGCCCAAATCATACCCACTTGGTGCCATGGGCTGAACCTCCCCAGCAAGGTACAAGAAAAGCAGTACTCCACCTCATTTCAGTCTTCTCAAGGCCAAACACGCCCAGCGCAATCTCTCCTCGGAGGGCTTTGTGTCCAGTTCCTGGACCAGCTCTGTTGCCCTCCTCTGAACCTTTTCTGGTTTGTCTGCAGTGGCTCTAGTCCTCTGAGCCAGAGGTGCCTGGTGCGTTTCCATCTCTGAAGCAAGACCTCCTGGGGACCACATTGCAGTGTCCTTCCCCACTCCTCCTCGGGGTGCAAAGGGGAAGCTCTACGTGGCCCTGCCACTCTCCTGGGCTCCGGTTATACCCCAAGCTGTGCCTGTGCCAACAGGTCAGGAAAGCCTCTAATGCCCATGACTGCATGAGGAGGAAGCCATGAGACACGCAAGGTAGCGCACGGCGAAGGGCGTAGTATGTGTTCAGACAGCATTTCTCAGCTAGCTGGCTGGGGAATGCTGGGCACTGTGGAACCTTTTTCGGTCTAAACAGTCATCGGGTTTATACGCTTCCTTTCCAAATCCAGAAAAGGCTCAGGAGGGCTTCTAAGCTGTTCCTCCCCAGGACAAAAAAAAAGAAAAAACCTGAATGATTGTCTAATGCCATGGAAAGATATGCAGATTACCTGCATGTGCATAACTGGCAAAGTGGTTTAATTCAGTGGGGAGGTCATTGGTGGAATCCTTTCCGCACTGAAGCCTGCTGGCATCATTCAGCTCCACGGCCCGACTGCCCCCTTCTCCGGGGCACGGGAGGGAACCGAAGAGCACGTAATGGCACAGTGGTGCACTTGTGCCAGCCGTTTCGAATAGTCAAGCTTATACTGAGATTGCTTTAGCTCTTAAATTGTGCTTTTAATACGGGAAAAAATATGTTCTTTTATGCTATTTTTAACAAGTGTACACTGTGGTGTATGAATGGCCATGAACTACCCAGAGAGCTATTCAGAGGCATGGAAATGGAATTGTATTAGTGCTAACGACAGCAGCGATGGAGCTCCTCCCCTTTTCAAAGCGTAGAGCCACGAACAGCCCTGAACACACTCCGCATGGCTTGTGCTGACCCACAGTGTGCCTTAGGCGGGATCAAACGCCTTGCATCTCCAGCGAGCCCTCCCGCTGCCTGCCATCCACCGCCTGCACCTTTTATGGAGTGGGGCAGGAGTGTGCGTCTGGGACATCCTCACCTCCACCCTGTTAACTGGAGCATTCCTGTGCAGGTTTGCCAGAGGAGGCCTCTAAGGATTCCCTAACCGTTGCAGGTCCTTCCTGGGCCCTGGCTCTCCTCAAGGGTCTTGCAGGAATGGTGTGCGTCGCTGGACTGGTTTCCGTGGCAGGGTGGTACATGTATGAGCGAGGCCTGATCTCCCCAGACATGATCCCGGTGGGCCTGTTCTCCTTTGTCTGAAGTGAGTAAGTGAGTACACATCAATCCAGCTAATGAGAAGTGGTAAGAGGAACCTCTGTAGGAAATGGCACTGGGACAAATAGACAAAAGGGTACACCCAGAGGAGGCCCGTAGGCTAAGGCTGATTATGAGCAGAGACTTGCCAAGAATATCAAGAGCAACCAAAAGGGCTTCTATCAACATGTAAATAGCAAGGGGAAGGGGAGAGAGGCAGTGGGACTGCTTAATAAGGAGGAAGGGGATTCGGTGACTGATGTGACGGAACAGGCACAGATGCTAAATGACTATTTTGCCTTTGTGTTCTCCCCAAAGCAGGACGGGGGAGATCCGCAAGGGGGATCAGATGAGGTCAGGGACTTAGGGGCACACATTAGAGTCATCCCCATAGAAGTCGAGGAGCTCCTCAGGGCACTAGATATTACAAAGGTGCCAGGCCCTGACGGGTTACACCTGAGGGTACTTAAGGAGTTGGCGGGGGTCCTCTCACATCCGCTGGCCTCCATTTTTGAGGCCTCATGGAGTATGGGTGACGTTCCAGAGGATTGGAGGGTGGCATCAGTGGTCCCACTCTTCAAAAAGGGTAGCAGGGGGGCCATGGGCCAGTTAGCCTTACGTCCATTGTGGAAAAGACAATGGAAAGGCTCGTAATAGGAAATGCTCTGGAGAGAGGTATTACTGCCACTCTTTACGACTCTGGTGCACCTGCAGCTGGAGTACTGTGTTCCATTCTGGACCCGATTACAAGAGGGATATAGCAAGGTTGGAATCAGTGCAGCAAAGGCCACTAGGATGGTGGCTGGTTTGTGTATGAGGAGGGACTGAGGGAGCTTGGTCTTTCCAGCTCTGAGTGGAGGAGACTCAGGGCTAGGGAACAAAGCTTGGGGAACCAAGATTTAGGGTGGATGCCAGGAAGTACTTCCTGATAGTTAGGACCCCCAGGGTATGGAATGGGCTTCCCCGGGAGGTGGTTGAGGCCCCATTGGTGAGGACAGACTGGGCATGCACATGGTAGGCATGTCATGAGTGGAGTCAGCTGGAGCCAGGGGTCAGACTAGATGGCCCTCGAGACCCTTTTGACTCGCTCTGTTTCTAATCAAAGAAAGACACTGCCTGAGCTATTGAACTGTTGATCTGGCTTTATGGGCTGTCCTAACCTTCCCACAGCGTCTCTTAGCTCAACATTTATAATTATGTACATCAGAGGACTGATTGCATGCATATACTTGTACAATGGGAGAGATGGAAGGCAGCAGGTTACGGCCTCCTCCTTCTTAGTCATTTGACAGAGATGACAGGTTTAAGCAGGTCATGCGATATTGTCTGGAAAGGCATGTGTGCCTGCGCATGCTTATAGATTTGTAGCCAGACTGTTTTTATATTATGTGCAATGTAGTATTTGTATGGTTTTTAATCTATGAGAGAACTTTGCTTGGTAGGTGGTATAGAAATGAATGCATGGAACAAAAACTTCCACTATGATCCCAACAGCTAAGTGGGGAGCTTTAGACAGTCTTACCTCAAGAGTTTATACTCTTTTCAGTGCCAGGTCAAGACCTTTTAATTTAACTGTTATTTTAAAAATTAGTATCTTATGCAACAGTTGCATTTTATTGGTTATATGGTATTTATTGTTAGATGGTTTTTAATGTATTTGATTTTATTGTGAGGCATCCCAAGATGCCATGCATAAGGGACAGCATATAAAAGTTTTAAATAAATAAATCAGGGCTAACGATGGCTGCTAGACTAATTTGACTTCCATGTGAATTTGCTCCGTCCTTTTTAAAGATGTAGAAATTCATGGCCTTCATTCCATCTTTGGGCAGAGAGCACCATCCATCAGGAATGGCACAACAGTGTCCTTTTTTCGATCTGTCCCAAATCACTCCACATCCACAAACGGTCTCCAGCAGCTTTTGCCTCCACCGGGAGGAGATCGTCAGTCAAGCAAAGGGGTCTTAGGTGCCAGTTCTAGACCAAGCAGCCACAAAACACCTTGCATGGCAACCATGGCCCAGGTGGGAAAATCTGCCCCCTCTCCCACAGCTTGGCTCAGAGGTAACAGGGAAGTTGGAAGCTGTGCCTTCTTGACAGCTAAAATAGTAAGATTGCAACATTGGAAAGATAGTGACCAGGATGGAGGATTTGATGAAACTTCCCATTGAATGAAACTTCCCAATAATGCATAGACTTGTGTAGGTTTGGCCTTCAGGTAGAACCTACACATGTCTATTCATCATTTAAGAACTTTGTTCTTTTTAATAATGGTAGTATACTATCATATGGGGATATATAAAATGCGTATAATTAGCACTGTGGATAGTTGAACATTTTACTCCAAAAATTGTGACATTTTGGTGGCACCCGCCCACCACTGGAAATTCAGTACCCAAAACTTCTCTGTTGCTTGATCTGAAGGAGGGTCTGCTCTTTTGCTAGACAGACTTGCCCGACTTCTGCTTGAAGGCCTCCACAGACACCTGCTCCCCCAGGTTGTAACCACTACCACCCCATGGCATTTGGCCCTACAACACAACCAAAAGCTCAGATAGTATGCCGCCTGTCTCCCGTTAAAATGTTTGAAGCGTGTTTGCTTGGCAATCGCCCATGGCTAAGCCACGGTGCTCGGCTCCTGCCTGAAATGTGTGGGTGATCACGTGGGCCCACCTTGCAGGGTTCTCATAAGGATGACCAAGTTGTTCTATCGTGCTTCAGGAGGACTAATATTATTTTTCTATTGTATCCATGGCTACCTTGCCATTTGCAATGTTCTCTCCTTGTTGAAACTCCTCAAGAAATTGGTGCTAGATTATGATGGAAATATAATTTCTGAAATAGAGAAATGTTTTTGTTTGCATGTTGGAATAAAATTATTGGGCATGTAGTTTCAACTACTGAGTATCTTGTGTTTATATTATGTTCAGGGGAAATTAAATAAACTAATATGTTTTTTAAAGAGAAAATTCCCATTGATGGTTTTGGTTGATTTGTTTTCTCCTCAGATTCTGAATTCATCTGGATTTCAGCTGTCCTGCAAAATAAAGCCAATAGCATGCCACTGCGTGTGTAGATCAGCTATTTCAGCACCCTGTGCCGGAGAGGAGTTTATGAGCAGGGACCAGTGCTCTTCCTCGACATTATGGCAGCCTTCTCACCATCCCTTGCTAACCTTCTCCCATAGTATGTATATTTGGCCTGCAAGAACAACACAGTCTCACAGCACTTTAAAGATAAACAAGTTATTTTGTCATCAGCTTCCATGTACTTATCCACTTCCATCAGATGCATTGTCAGCCATTAGCAGTCTCCTTAGAGGAGGCTGAAAAGACATCTGATTGTTGTTGTTGCTAGTCGCAAAGTCGTGTCCGACCCATCGCGACCCCGTGGACAACACTCCTCCAGGCCTTCCTGTCCTCCGCCATCCCTGGAGTCCACTCAAGCTCACGCCGACTGCTTCTCGGTCAGCATGCACCGGATCCTTCCTCCGCCGTCCCCCCCACTCCCCGTTCCAATGCAGGTGGCGACGGGGCCTCCGCGCGATCTTGTCTTCGTGCAGAGTCCGCTGCCAGCAAGCGCGGCAACTTGTCCACTCCGGTGCCCCACAAGTATGGACTACAACTCCCATCACTCCCAGCCAGCATGGCCTAACATGGGTTACATCTCTCGCGCGTGGGTGATGACACGTGTGCCAACGAACCTCGGAAGATGTTCGCCGTGCCTCCTGGGGCGGCATCCCGGTGGGCCGCGAGGGGCGCTTCTCCTTTAAGGTGGGATCGCACGTCACACGCCAAGCAAAAGCCAGGAGAACGAGCCATTTTCTCCCCTCTCGCCCTCTTTGTTCCCGCCCCTCCATCCGATCCCCGGATGAAACGCCGGTTCCTCATTGGTGGCGAGGGGGCGGGACCTAATAACGGCGACGCACAAGATGGCGGACAGAGCGCCTCCGCCGCGCTCCTTTCTTGCGCTTACATAACGCGACCTTACTTCCCGCTCGCCCTCCCCCCCATCTCTTTATCTGGCTGGCGCGCGCGGCGCAACCGAACTTGTTTCTCCGTCCTGCTTCCCTAATGAGTGACGTGCTCACTAGCGAGTCGTGCGGCAGGGCGTTCCGACTCGGGCCAATCGCGGCGCGAGAGCCCGAGAAAGCGGGCGGTGCTTGACGGTCCCCCCTCATCGTGTTGTTCTTTTTGGCGGCGCGCGCGCAGTTCCCGTGAGGCGGCGGCGGCGTCTTCGGCGGCGGCGGCGGCAGCAGCGGGGGCTGCCGGCTTCGCCCTGCGGCGCGCGCGTCTCTGAGGGGCGGCGGCGGCGGGGGTGCTCCCGCCATTTTCCCGCCGGTGCTCCGCCGAGCGCCACTGGTCGTCGTCGGTCGGTGTGTCGTCCTCTCCTCGGTGCCGGGCGATGGCACCGCTGCTGGGCCGCAAGCCCTTTCCGCTGGCCAAGCCCTTTCCGCTGCCAGCGCCGGCCGAAGGGGAGTCGCCGCGGTCGCCGGCGGCGGAGCAGGAGCCGGAGCCGCCGGCGCGCTTCGTCATCGCTCACACGCAGGAGGCCTTCCGCAGCAGCGAGTATCCGCGCGGGCCAGCCGCCATGTTTGCCTCGGGCCGCGCGGGGGCGGGTGGCGTGGGGCAGCCGAGGGGGGGCCGGGCCGGGCCCTGCGTCGCTCCGGCCGCCTCCCGGCTCTTTGTTCTCAATTTCCTCTCTCCGGGCGTCCTTTCCCCTCCTCGCAGCACGCGGTCCCTCAGCCCGGTGGAGTACAGCCGCCGGCATCCCCGGCTGACGCCGTCCGAAGGCCTTGGATTTCAGCTCCATCCACACCAGTCAGAATGGACTAGCAATCTTCCCTGCCCGGTTTCTTCCCTTCCCTTCGGGTTGGACTGCCGCTTCCATCATCCCACGCCCATCCGGAAGACACGAGGTGTGGGGCAGCTGCCCTAGGGCTCTTCTGGGCCACGTAGGAAGAGGCAGTGCAAGGGAGGCTGCCGAGCACCCCAAGAGGGTATTGGGATCCGGAGTTGCTGAACCTCAGTTTCTTTCAGGAATTCTGGTCTATGGACTCTGGAGTGGCCAAGGGCATGTGGGAGCCATAGTCGAGGTAGCTGGTTTCAGCTGTTCCTCTGACCTTTATTTATTTTTGCATTAATCTTGATGCTGCTTCAGTTTTTTAGAAGGTTTGCTGTTACATTTATAATCACTTTTCTATTCTCTTACAAGGATCATGGATCTCCTAGACAGTTTATCTTAGCAACGATCTGGTGAAGTAGGTTGAAAGAAATGACCTAGGATCAGAAATGAATCAGGATCCTCCAAAATGCATTTCAATGCCAAGTGCAAAAGTAATACTGCCTCTCTAGTAAGGAATGGAGTCCCTATTATTTGGGGTCAGTTACTCTCTGAATGTCAAATCACATGCAGGGATGAGGGGCTCCAAAGAAGGGTTTTCAACCGGATGTGCCCATACATGTGCTTGGGAAGGAGGTGGTTCTGTGACACTGAAAGACAAGACTGTGCCAGTGTCTGTTGCATCCCTAACCCTAACTCAGAGACACGGCCAGTCACTGCTGGAGACTGGGCTAGGTGGGCCTTAGATCAGGATCCAATGAGCAGGTGATTGTTATGTTGTTGTTGTTGTTGTTGTTGTTTTAGCAAGGGTTTCTTCTGCAGAAGCAGACCACCTCCAGAATCCTGCATGCTCAGGGCAGGGAGGCACCACTCCAGGTGTGTTGGACTGCAACTGCTGTTGTTCCCAGCTAGCATGGCTAACTCAGGAAGGCCAGTGTTGCAGATGGATCCACCCTGGATCAAGCAGGACAAGACCTGTCTGTGTTCTTCTTGGAAGATATTGCTAACATGCCTGTTTGTGAAGATCCCACAGAACTCTCCTCCCCCACTTGCTCCTGCTGCCCCAAACTGGAATTCAGGATTGCACAGTGGGGGCAACTGACAGAAAATTGCAGAAGAATTATTTGTCCTGCCTGATAACTGCCCTTGCCAGCTTTGGTGGTGGTAAATTTCATGGATACATTGACTTGCCTCCACAAGAGTTGTTGGCAGTGCCACTAGCTTAAAAGTCTTTAAAGGGGAGATTAAAACTGCTGCATTTACTTTTATTTTTTGATAAATTTGTCAAAGGAGCTATGATGCTGGGAGGTGTTAGGTGTTTGGTCCAGTGCCAATGTGCACTTGATGCCGCTATCTTTGTTTGCTTGATTCTTGGTTTGGTTGGTATTTTAAATGATGCTGAGGTGATGGCAGAAGTTGGCCCGCTAAGTATCATTGTCTTGTCATATGCTGCTCCATGCTTTGTTAGTGCATCATTTCCTTATTTTGCTGCTAGAGAAGACTTGGCTAGTTAGGGTGTTCTGTTGTCATTGTCACCTAGTGTTGATGTTTTGCCTTGGCCTTCCTCACCCAGCCACTTGGCCATGCTGGCTGGGGGCGATGGATGTTGTAGTCCAGTACATCCAGAGGTAATGCATTGAGGAAGGCTGTTTTGCCAGATGGTGTTATTTACTTGAATAGGTGTTATACATGCAGTCATCTTTCTAGTCTTCATAAAGGACTCCTGATGCCTGAACAATTATTCAAAGCAGGTTTACACTCAAAATCACTCTGTAGCATCTGTCTTAGAATAAGACAGAAATGATCACCATAGTACTCTTTATTACTCTAGGTTTTCTGTACTCAAGGCTGCATTCTTTTGATGCTGATTGTATTTTGGGGTTTTGTCCAAGGTTAATCAGCAAACTTCATGGCCAAAGTGTTGAACTTGAATTTTCCACATCCAGATTTCTTGCATGTTTTGTTACAGCAACTTCTTTCAGTCTATGAAGTATTTTGTTTTTAACATCTTGGACTGCCCTCTGTCAAGGTCTGAGAATGGTTTTCATGAACTGTGTGGGCATCTTAGAAACAGCTTCTCTGTGTAGGTACATGCATTTGAACTTTGCATATGCACAAGGGAAAGCTTTGTGTTTTCTTTTCACTCTTTGCTGCTTTGTCTTGCTGTTTTTCTGTCTGAACAGCTCTGTCTGTCTTTCAGTTGCTAGATATTCAGAGAGGGGTACTTTTTGGAATACCTTGGTGGATAAACTATAGGTAGAGGCTTATGAGGTGGAAAATGCACAATAGAATTCAAGAGCAGAATGTACTGGTTTTTAGACATGGCTAAAAGTTGCCTTGTGAAACTAGAGTTCTTAGGCTTATGACCAACTGCATAGAACTGCCTGGATAAAGAGCAGGGTTGTTCAGAGTAAATTTGCAGAGGGGAGCTGTCTGCATCATTCTTGTGGCTTGTTTAAATCTTTTAAGCCCTAGGGGTCAACAGCCCACTTCCTCTGGAGCAGCTCCTTTGAGTCCAGCATTGCAGCTGGCATAATCCGTTCACTCCAGTTTAGTTCCAGTGGAATATTTTGACAGTCAGCAGCCTTTGCCTTTTTAGTGTCACTAGAATGTTTACTGTGCTAGGTAGCAGACTGAAGTCAAGTGCTTGTGACACAGAAGTATAGGCACTTCTACGGAAGACAAATAGCAGGAATGGTGAACTGCCTCCCCTGTGGTGTTTGTATCAGGGAAGTTCAAATGTCCAGTGATGCGCATGAGTGGGAAATGTATGCTGTTCAGCAAATGGGTGGGTCTGTCGCTGGTTTGTGGGGAGCATTTCTCTAGTGTGTGTTCAACTTAAGCAGCTTTCATGACCTTACATACTTTGATTCAGATTCTTTTTCTTCAGAAAGATCTTTGGGATGGGTCATGCATGTGCTTAATAACTACAAACTGAGCTTATGGACATGTGGGATAGAGGAAAGGGACATTATTAGCAGCAGGAATTTTAAGTGGTTCTCTAGTTGTTGGTTGGAAGAAGGCAAGCCTGTGGTGTTGGGAAGAGATTAGCCTTCCCCGGCCTGTCGTCTTGCAGATGTTCTCAACTACAGTTCCCAGGATTCCTAACCATTAACCATTCTGGCTAGGCTTTATGGGAGTCAAACTACAAAACATTGGGAAGGCCCTCGGTAGGGGAGGTTTGCCATAGATATCTGTTTCCACTTTTTGTGTTGCGTTTGGCAGAGCTTGTGGAAGGTTAGACTATGAAGACCAAAGTCTCTTTTGTTTGTTGAATTAATTTTCTTTAGTAGCGTTGCATACTTAATCCGTTAAGGATATCTGCTGGCCTTTTGCAATATGACACTCTCCAGATGTGTTTGCAATTCCCATCTGGACATCACAAAGGTGGGGAAGGCTGATGCACGTGGTCAGGCCTGTATATACCTTACTATTCTGCACAAGTGCAGGAAAAGCACAGATTGGCATTGGCTATCCGATTCAGCATCCTTGAAGCTGTCTTTTGCTGAAATGACAAATATCTAGTCATTAAGGTTTCCAAGGCATGTGCATGACAATGCCTGAGGAAATGTTAGGGCTGTCCTGGGCTCTAGCTGTTCCTCTTCATTGCTAGCATGTTCCTGTATTAATCAGCTTTGTCAGCTGACCGTAAGCCATTGCATGTTCCAGAAATGATGAATGATGACTGCCAGTGGCCAACCAGATGGAAATATACTTCAGAAGGTGGTTCTGGCTCTGGAAACAGATTGCGTGTGCCTGCCAGGCATCTCTGCTGCAGTTGTTTGGAACTGGAGGGTTTTGCTGTGAGGTAAGACTGAGGGAGCCCTTCTCAGGCTTGCAATGGAATTACATTAGGCAGGGCTACTAATGGAAATTGGAGATTGCTGTGCACTTACAAAAGTACCGTTCTACTTTTGCTCCAGGCAGCTTAAGGCATCATCTGAAATAAAAGCAACTAACTAAGGCAATGTACAACTGGAACAAATCTCCCAGAGGCTAGTCTCAGATCCTCCAAAGGGAACCTTTGGCATTGGTGCCTGGATTCCTTAACCTGATCTGCCTTAAAACAAATAACGCTGGATGGTAGTTGAGGGCTTGTCATGACCCTACAGCTTGCACAGCAATTTTGTACCCTTGTGGAAGTAACTTGTGGCTTTTATCTACAGACTGGAGGCCCAATCCTGGTTTTCTTCAGTAACCCATCCTTCACCATTCATTTCCAGTTCAGACCAGGACTAGATGGTAGTTAGTGCCTTCCTCACTTGAGAACAAAGTCATTTAAGTGTTAGGAGGAATTCCTTGGGAGCAATGGCTGAAGTCTAGAATGGAGATTTGGCGGGGGGGGGGTGCTGCTCTAGAAATCCAGGGTGATTATCTTCTGCTCCTGCAGTGTGGCATTTTGGTGCAAATCTTTAGTGTGTGGTACTAATTAGAGTTGTCTTTGCCATGTTGGCCTTCCCACTCTTGCTTTCGCCCCATGGCTATGTTTTATTTGCAGTATTTCTCAGGCTGACTTTCTGTGATATAGAATTATAATCACTCGCTGTTTGTGTCGTCTTCTTGCTGCCTCCGTGCAAGCTCTATTTTTGCTACTTTATCAGAACCTTATACATCTGATATTTATCAGATCAGTTGTCCTTGAACATTCCTGCTGTAGTAGATGTGTTTTTTAAGAGGTCACAGAACAGAGGTTAACTTAACCTATCTCTTGAATGAGTGTGACTAAATAAGGCCTCCACAGAAAGCAGGAGTTTCATAAGACTGAAAACAAATTAGGCAACAGTCAGATGTTGGGCTTTGCACTGCTGCTTCCTCCAGCAACTTGCAGTAGACAGTTTTGTTTAAGGAAGTTAACTGGAGACCTTCAGATTGGGTTGGGATGAATCCTGTTTGTCTGCTAAGCATAAAAATGTACATTCCTTGATAGGAACTAGTTAAATGGGATGCAATAAAATTTAAAGTTGATTAGCATCCAGCACAAGCAGGAAGTTTTTTTCTCTTAGTTCAGCAGTTGTCATACCTTGACAATTTGGAGCCCTGCACTGAACGGTTGGTTGGATCCGATGGTCTCCTTGCCCCTTTCCAATTCTGCTATTCTATGATTCTTAGAACTGGTGTTTCTATTCCGTTTGTGTGCTTTGTCCGTGTACATATGCGTGTCCTGGATTTGTCTGTGTACATAGGCATGTTCAGATAGACCTGGTTCAGACACTGCAGTCAAAGTATAGACAGTTGTGTTCATTTTTCCCCTTCCTTCCTCTCATGTACAATGGTAGGCATGTCTTGAGCAGAGCCAACTAGAGCTGGGGTTCAGACTAGATGGCTGGAGAGGCCCCTTCTGATTCACTCTGTTTCTGTGTGCTCATTCTCTCCATTCACATCTTGGTTGTGGGTGATCATAGTTGTATCTGGATTGGACAAGCTATGGCTACACAGTTTGTCTCCGAATGAAAATTGGGAACACTTAAACATGACTTCCAGTACTGCTTTGGAGGTAAAGTGTGGTTGACACTGGTCTCAGTTTGCCCAATTTGGATGTTGCGGCAAATTGTGATTGGTTCAGACTAGGAAGGGAAAGAGGAGAATTGGAGCCAAAGCAGGGGCCCAGCATCTGAATCACAAGTTGGCAGTGCTGTTTGAACTTGGACAATGCATTCATTTTGTGTAGTGTATTTGTGTAGGGTATTTGTTGTGTATATGTTATTGTCAATGTGTGAAATTGGGCACTGTATAGAATGCCAAAAATGGGATGTCACAGTATGAAACACCTAATTTTTCTCATGTTTCCTGGGTACTCTATAAAATGCCAAACTGCAAAATGGCAAACTGTAAAATACTACCATCAGTGAAGTTTTTATTGTCATGTGGCAAGGCATGTGACCTCTGATGCTTGCCTCATCCGGAGAGTATTAACTATTCCTGCCATTTGTACTTCTGTCTTTGTTCAGCAGTGATGAAACACGAGTTTCAATTTGCTCAGCAGACACTAGCCAATATTATGCATGTAACAGGAGTCCTTAAACTCTTTCATCAGGGGGCCAGTTGAAAGGCAGTGGCGACTGGTGTGGGCTGGTGAGGCAGAGGTGCCCAGGGGTGCAGACCGGTGAGGTGGCATCTGGCATGCACGGCTGTGGCTGCCTCCCTCAGAGATCTCCCAACGAGTCCAAAACCATCTCCGAGTGAGCAAGCTACCATCACCCTGCCCACGCAGTGAGGTGGCGGTGAGTGCGCATGCGTGGGTGGCGGCGGGTGTAGGGAGTCCAAAACCTGAGGCGGGCCGGATAAATGGGCATGGCGGGCTGGATCCGGCCCACGGGCCGTAGTTTGAAGACCCATGCTGTATAAGAATGGCAGAGCAAGATGTAGTATCTGGGCAAGAATCATGCCATGCTGATAAACAGCGAGGATTCTACAAAGAACTATCTGAAGTGCGATCCAATGCTACTAAAACCTGTTTTTCTAACCAAAGCCATTTACCAAAAGTTAGTGAAGCATGTGGAAAAGCCTAAGACGACTACTTAGAAGGAACCATGAGGCTATTGGCTACTGAATCACAATGATGTGATGATGGTAGAAAATAAAAGTAAGTGTATTCATCCTGTTAGAGAAGATGTCAGTGCTATCCACTTTTACAGCATGGACTCTGAGTTATTTAACATACTTCATGTGGCTCATTTGGCCATTGGTCATGACGGATGTGACGGAATGTTGAACTTTCACCCAAGTACAAGAACATTACTTGTCATGATATTGAACTGTACATTCACCTTTGTGAGCCGTGCCAGAAAAAACAAAAAGGTGTTTAAAAAGGTCTTGTGGTGAAGCCTATGGTTTTTCCTGATTTTGGTTCCCATTGTCAGTTCAATCTTAACAATGTTCAGGCCCACCCTGACAAGGAAAGCAAGTTGATAATGGTGTCCCACGATCATCTAACTAAGTTTGTGTTCTCAAGGCCCTGACATCAAAGAAAGAAGTAGCATACAACCTTGTGGACATGTTTACATCGCGTGGAGCACCATCGATTCTACAGTTTGACAATGGCAGAGAATTTGCTAATAATGTGGTAAGTGGTCTAAAGGAATACTAGCCAACTATGAAGATCATCCATGGCAAGCCTCACCACTCAAAAAGCCAAACTAGTGTCAAAAGAGTTAATCAGGAAATTGAAAATACATTGTGTACTTGGATGCAAGATGAAAAAACTGACCGGCGGAGAGAGGGACTACATTTTGTCCAACTTATGAAGAACAGGGCCTTTCATTCTGGAATTAAGAGAAGCTCTCTTTGGCTGCAAAGCTGAAGTCGGTCTAACAACATCTTCCCTACCCCAAGATGCTTTACAAGACATACAGACTGAGGAACAACTGGAAAAAATAATAGAAAGTGTTCAAACAATGCAACAAGAAGAAATAGATCCCCCAATGCAAGAGCACAAAACACGGATAGGAGTGTAGTCCACAAAGGAAGAAACCGAAGTGGTGGTGAAGACACGGCTTCCATTTCTATCTGTTGTGTCTGTCTAAAAGAAACCAGTGGTGCCCACACACGCAGAAACTGTTGCCAAAGCATTCGTGCCATTGGTGGGCATGCCAATAACGATGATAGAGACGAGAAACTGGAAGGTTATGAAGGTAATGTTTTGTGCACTCTTCACTTCAATATCGATAATGCTGTCAGAGGTGAAGTTGGATCTACATTGAATCTGGAAATACAGACCAAAAAAATGAAAATAGATTCTGAAAGGAAATTTCCTCCTGCATCTTTGGGAGCCACTGTGTGGGTTCCTCTTCCTGATGTTGACAAGGGACAGGGTGAGTTGGTCTGAGTGTGACGGAAGACCATTTTTGCCAACTTGGAAGTGCTCAGGGAATTTTGAACCAACTTTATGCCAGATCACAATTCACTTTATGTCCAAAGGATTTATTCAGAGTTGAAGATGCTCCTGGCCATGAAATTCCTCTTTGATCAGCTGCTATCGCTCGGTCCACAGGAAGCGGCCAAGGTTTCGTGAGGTGTCTGTGCAAGAACAAGCACCAAAATACGAAGTGCTCTTGTGTGAAGTAGACAATTAAGTGCAGTTCTAAAAGCCAGTATAGCAATTCCTTATTGCAAGTAGGTCAACACTGGTCTTTTCCTCTTGTTTTTTCAGTGAGAAAGTCTTGTACTTTATTTTGTATTCTTCTTTCATTTTCATATACGATTTTTCAATCAGTCTTTCCATGACTCTTTTCATACTTTGCGTGAATAGTACTTGTCATTCTGTATAATGCCTGGGTATTGCATACAATGCCTAGGGAAAGTATAGATCATATTAAAATAACACAGACATTTCATGCATTGCCTAAAAGCGTCATGCATTCTATACAATGCCCAATTTTACACATTGACAGTATTACAACAAATACAAAAAACACAGTAGGAACAATTGCAAGTAATCATAGATTTGTTCATATGAAGGTGATAAACCAGTGATAAAACAGAATCCAGTATGAGTGAGCTTTGGACAACCAGTGTTCTTCCTTTCCTAACTTACTCACTCTTGTGTAGAAAGAGGCAAAGCAACAGAACAAGCTGCATGCAGCTTGTTTGCATCATGCAGTTTGTTTACCTTACATTTAATTAACCCAGGATTTTTGGCTTGCTTTTGCATACATATTCTCTATATAGAAGTAAACTGACCTGATTTACTAGCTTAAGACTACACATGTTTTCCTGAGCTGATGCTCCTTCAGAGAGTACGAAGCACGGCTAGAGAAATACAGTCAACGAATATGGACCTGCAAGAGTACCGGCAGCAGTCAGCTGACACATAAAGAAGCCTGGGAGGAGGAGCAGGAAGTTGCTGAGCTGTAAGTCATGGAATCTAAAGCAATTATTTCTAGTGGCCAGGACAGAAATCTTTTGTGCAGTTTGGCAGCATGTTTGGCAAGGAGTTTGCATTGCCATTAGGATCCTAGAAAAAGTCACATTTGAGTAAGTGTGCAAAAGAAAAGACCCTTCAACAGCCTTGAACAAGGCTACCTAAAGGTGTGCATTTCTCTTCCATTGCCTTTGCTAGAAATTGACAGAAGGCTTCATGTTGAGCTGTATGTCATGTAAACACGATTGATTATAAACATAGAACTAAGAATACACCTAGTTTAGTGTGTTCTTGTCCACCGTGCTTCTATTGGCCTTGTTCCTTAAACTCTTGCGCTGATTACCTATCCAATAAAAATCATAGCACAGGAGATGCAAATGTATGGCACAAAACCATGGTAAGAACAGCCCTGGTTATCATCCAGCTGAAGCACTTCCAGAGCATCTCTAAAAAATGTTTTGTGCTAGACAGTTACACTGGAAAACTCTTACCAGCGCAATTATTTTGTGGGTAGCCATTGTGTATTTAAGATAGACATCTTGCATGCATACCAGGCTGCCAAGGGACCCGGCATCTTCCTGTCTAATTCTGTCTCACAGCAGATGAACTGGTGCATCGATATATGCCAGACTGCAGGCAGGTCTGTTGTGAGAAGATGCTTCCTCGCATAGAAAATCAGCATAATAAGGTGGAGGCCCAGCTGGAACCATCTTCTTTATACAGGGAATTGTGGCTTCCCAACTGTTGTCTGAGTGATGCTGTCAAGGTTTACCTCCCCCCACTGCTGCTTGGAAGAAACTCTACCTTGTGCTTCTGATAGAATGCCTGCGAATTTCACAGCACATGTTTTGTAATGGTGTAACAGTTTGGGACAAGGGGTACAGGCTTGCCTGATTCCCTTGATCAGTGCACTCTAAAAAAGGTCCCTTCCCCTCTATAAGACTAAAGAACTTTCAGCAGGTGCATTAAGCAGTTTTCCTTTTTTCTAGTTAGACAGACAGTTCTTGAAGCTGCCATTTTCAGCTGACAAGCCAGCAAGAGGATTTGGTGTTTGATTTTTGGTTTGGATTTTGTGTTTAGCACATGGCTTCCATTTTGGATGCTGATCCAACAGATTTGTCATTGCCATTTCCACAATAGTTGCCATTTAAAAGGGATGAGCCACTCTTTTCTTGATCTTTTTAGACTGAAAGAGGAATTCCCAGTCTGGTATGAGAAACTTGTCCTGGAAATGGTGCACCATAACACAATCTCCTTAGAAAAACTGGTGGACTCTTCCTGGCTAGAGATCATGACCAAGTTTGCTGTGGGGGAAGAGTGTGACTTTGAGGTAAGGCACATGTGTGGGGAGAAGCAGCCCCAGGTCTCTTTATTTTGAGAGATGTGTATTTTCCAGAAACAGCTTATGGAACTGCTAGTACTGTGGCAGAAAAATGGAGGTGTGCCCCTCAGCGGTTGTTGGTTTTCTGGAGGGTTGAGAGTAATAATCAGATGTAAAAGTCCGGTGTTGGAAAAAGAGGGAAGGGAATGCAAAATCCTTGGCGAGTAAATACTAGGAAGATGAGCAAGTGGTCTCTTCCCCATAGAGAACATCCTTGGATTGACCCAAAAGCCCATTTCATGCGTCATGGCTATAACTGAATTACCATTGGGCTCCGCAGAAGAGCGGAATCCAAATGCAAGAGAAAATAGCCTCTGTAGTGTTTATGAAAGCCTTTAGCCAGTTTCCATTATGGGTGGCTGGTGGGTTTTGTTGGTCTAATGCTGCTGCTGAAATGCCTGCATTGTATGGCTTTATTCTTTGCATTGTCCTTTAAATGGTGTATGCCACCCCAATTTGCTGGAGTGAAATCTCTTAAATTATTTATTTCAAAAAAAGTTTGCCCCATCTTTTAAACTGTGGGGTTTTGCAGCCAGTTCAATTGATATGTCTAGAAAACTTTGCTACAGATGAATGCTTTCCTGCCCAGCTTGCACGCTTGCAGCCCACTCTGGCCATTCTGTAAATGGCTACCTAAATCAAATTGTGGGCTTGCATCAGGTTCCTTGCTGCCTACTTCTAATTAGCTGATTGTTTTCATTCAGGTTGGGAAAGAAAAAGTGTTGCGGGTAAAGGTGGTAAAAATACATCCTCTGGAGAAAACAACAGAAGAGGAGACAGCAGAGAAGAAAACCAACGGGGCCTGTGATTCCCCATCAAGTGACAAAGAGAATTCCAGCCAGGTGGTCCAGGACAACCCAAAAGTGCCAGCATTGAAAGAAGATGACAGTCGACGAGAGAGTCTGAGTGAGTATGAGGGTGCCACTCAAAGAGCTCCTTCATAGAAGACCATATAAGGCCATCAAGCCCAACCTCTTAACTGAGTGCAGGGCTCCCACATTAAATTGTCCTTTGTGGTTGGCCAACTGATGCTTTTCCCTACTATCTTCAATTTAAGTCTGATTTTTGCAACAAGAAGCTCATGATCTGAGCCACAGTCGGCTCCTGGTCTAGTTTTTACTGACTGTATAGAGCTTCTCCATCTTTGGCTGCAGAGCACATAGTCAATCTGATTTCTGTGTTGACTGTCTGGTGATGTCCATGTGTAGAATTGTCTCTTGGGTTGTTGGAAAAGAGTGTTTGCTGTGACCATCATATTCTCTTGACAAAATTCTACCAGCCTTTGCCCTGCTTCGTTTTGTATTCCAAGGCCAAATCTGCCTGTTATTCCGGTTATCTTTTGCTTCCTACTTTAGCATTCCAATCCCCCTTGATGATAAGGACATCATTTTTTGGTGTTAATTGTAGAAGGTGTTGTAGGCCTTCATAGAAACGGTCAACTTCAGCCTCTTCAGCACCAGTGGTTGGGGCATAGACTTGGACTACTGTGATGTTGAATGGTTTGCCTTGGATTCGACCTGAGATCATTCTGTCATTTTGGAGATTGTATCCCAGTACTGCTTTTCCTACTCTTTTATTGACTATGAAGGCTACTCCATTTCTTCTGAGGGATTCTTGCCCTCAGTAGTATCATCTGATGGTCATCTGAATTAAATTCACCCATTCCTGTCCCTTTTAGTTCACTGATTCCTAAGATGTCGATGTTCAATCTTGTCATCTCTTGTTTGACCACATCCAGCTTACCTTGATCTTACATTACTTTTGCTAATGCAGCCTAAAATGGTATTTTCCCTTTTTGCAGCCCACATCACATTGTTGACTCATACTCAGCTTGTGATCTGTAACAGTGCCAAGATACTTTACACTTGCCATTTTGGTGAGCCAAGTAGTCCCCATCTTGTAACAATGCATTTTGTTTCCCTTTCCTAGAACTTGGCATTTGTCCCTGCCAAATTTCATTCTTTTACTGTAAACCCAGCACTCCAACCTATCAATATCACTTTGAATTTTGTTTCTTGTCTTCCAGGGTATTAGCTATTCCACCCTGTTTTGTGTCATCTGCAAATCTGATAAACTTTCCTTATCCAAGTTATTAACCAAAATACAAGGCCCAGGACAGAACCCTGTAGCATCCTGCTCATTTCCTCTTCCCAGACTGAGAAAGTGCTATTGAAATGTGTTCTTTGAGCCCAGTTCTACAGCCAACTGTGGATGCCCCTGATCGTTGTTCCATCTAGCTCACTTGTACCTAGTTTCAGGATTAGAATATCATGGGGCACTTTGTCAAAAACTTTGCTGAAATAATATATTATGTCTGAAGCATCCCCACAGTTGACAAGGGAGGCTACCTGATCAAAGAAGGAGATCAGACTAGTCTGGCAAAATATGTTCTTGAGAAATCCATTCTGGCTTCTAGTAATCACAGCATTGTCTTCAAGGTGCATGCAGTCTAATGCTTTTATTATCTGCTCCGGAATTTTCCCAGGGATTGATGTCAGACTAACTGGTTCTTTTTGCCCATTTTGAAAATAAGGACATTATCCCTCCTTCAGTCTTTGTCTTTCCTCCATGATTTTGCAAAGATGATAAACAATGGTTCTCCCTTGAGGAACAAGCTCTGAAAGCGCATGCACCAGCACTGCCTGAAAGTTGCTACTGAGAACCTCAGGCATTATTCTCACTTTAGGCTCGTTTTGCCATGGTCAGAAGATCTCTTGGCTCTGAGGGCAGTGATGTTTAGCCTCCCCCAAGCTTCAGAGGGCAAAGCCCTTGGTGTCCTGCTGATAGCTGGTTTGCATGTTTGGGGTTAGCTAGGGCTTGCAGAGTGTTGTTGAGGGATAGTTCCTTTCCAGAGTTGTCAGGGAAGTTCTTTGTGTGCTCATACGCATGGAAGCCTCGCATATTGGCTTTTATTCCCCCACCAGAATGAACAGAAAAGCTCTTGCCCATGCAAGAACCTCATGTGCACCTTAGAAGGACACGCATGAGCACTGCTGCATTGGGCTGCCCGTCCTTTTTCCTACTGAGGAGTGCAGAACCGAATTTACAGCATCACTGCTCGAAGGATGAGCCTGCCTTTCCTCAGGCTCACTAGTAATACATGCACTTAGTGTACCTTGGTGAAATTGATGGGCTGAATATTCCAGCAAAAGTATTTTGCACAACCGTGTAAGTAATTCATAGCCCCTGCCATCATGAGATGCTGCTTCAGTGTTGCTGCAGCACTGTGGACTTGTGCTCACATTTTCTTGCTCTGCTGCATCTTGGTTGGCTGTAGCTTTTGTAATGCATTATGTTATGAGATGAAGGTGGACGTTGGTGTCAGTGGCCTTTTAAAAACAAGATGAAATAATCCCATGGAAGACTCTGCACTCGGCCATGATGACCAAATGGAATTTCCAAGTTTAGAGACAAACAGAGCAGGCTGTTTGCTAGCAGACCCTCCTCGTAGGGCCTACAGTGGCTGGCCTGTGGGTGAACCTTTGTGATGAGCTGATGTGCTGGTTGTTACGGCGTCCTTCCTGACTCGTAGGACCCCTATGAATGAATGCCCTCCTAGATGTCGTACGGCCCCGTTCAGTTCGTGTAAACTCAAGGCTACGGCTTCCTTTATGGAAAGGAGCCATCTCATGTTTGGTGGTCCTCCTCTTTTTCTGGCTTTGCCTTTTCTTAGCATTGTTGCCTTCTTGATGTGCCTAAAGCATGACAGTCAATTTGAAATGGAAGGCCATATATTAAGTCCCCTGCAGAAGCAGGCATGCTGCCTTGCCTGCTGGGGCCTTTGAGTTTGAATATGCATGCTTGTTCCAAGCCGTATTTCAGCCCTGTGAGCAGCTGGATTGCTGCACAATGAACCCTCCCTCTTCCCTTCCTGACTGGACAGGTGACCGGGCACGCCGATCTCCTCGGAAGCTTCCAACCTCTCTGAAGAAGGAAGAAAAGAAATGGGTGCCTCCAAAGTTCTTGCCACATAAATATGACATCAAACTGCAAAATGAAGACAAGGTGAGGCGCTCGCTCAGTTTCTTAATTGGCCATCAGCTGGGAGGGTGCAAAAGTCCATGGTGTGGCTGTTCAGGTTGTCGCACTGCTGCTGGGCCAGGAGCAGGAAGAAGCACCTCCGCCTTAAGCAGCTCCTGTGAATAGGGGGTCTGCCTGTGAACCTTCTGCAAGCCACTGGCGGAGTGACAGGCGTCTAAAGCTTTGTTTGTTTTTCTCCCAAGATCATCAGCAATGTTCCGGCAGACAGCTTAGTTCGCACAGAGCGGCCTCCCAACAAGGAGATTCTGCGCTACTTCATCCGCCACAATGCCCTTCGGGCTGGTACGGGCGAGAATGCCCCCTGGGTGGTTGAGGACGAACTGGTGAAGAAATACTCCCTCCCCAGCAAGTTCAGTGACTTCTTGCTTGACCCACATAAAGTGAGAAATAAGGCAAGATTTGTCTGGGCTGTGGGTGGAGGAAGAGGACAGGAGTCACCTCTGTGTGGGGAGAGTGATTCTTGGGCCCCAGCTGAGAGGGTGTCAAAGATGCCTCTTGGTTCTTCTCGCGTCAGAAAAATCAGCCCCCTAACAGGCCTTCAGTGTCAAAGGAGTGGCTCGTGATTGGCTTGGGATGATGGAAGCTGCATCCCAGGTTGGGGAAGGCTGCTTAGAAGGCTTAGCATGGGAGCAGCTGTTAGGAAGAGGCAGCATCTTTATGTTGTAAGCCGCCCCGAGGCTTGGTTGCGATGGGGCGGCCTATAAATTTTTAAATAAAATAAGCAAGCAAGCAAGCAAGCAAGGACACCATTCTCTCTACTGTATTCATCAGTAGTCATTTGGTGATGTGTCTTGACATCTTATACTCTCCCATTCTCACATGGAGTTTTTCTGGGAGACTGCCCCCCCCTGCCCCACCCCCCCACCACATGCGATAATTGGAGAGACACTTCTGAGTAATACGTTCAAGACTTTGCCACCAGGGTATTGAGGGAAGAGGGCAAAAGGTATTGCCAGAATTATTCCTGTTCCCACCAGAAGGGTCTATCAAGAAGTCTTAGTCTAAGCTGAAAGGGAAGACAAAGAAAAGGTGGACATTTCTTATTAAACAAAGGACAGCATGACCTGGAAGGCATGTACAAAACCTGTGCACTTTTTGCAGTCAAAGTAGTTTTAGAATTAGTGCAAAGTACCTTAATTTTGCACTATGCATTAGGTTGCTTCATAGATTCTGAAATGTTTTGTCATTTGGTGATCAATAAATTCTAAAGTGAATTGTGCCTCTTTCTCCATCAGGTGGAATGATTCATCCCACCTATTTGTGTTGCGTTTGCAACCATATGCTGTCTGCAACATGGTCCAGATGCTTTTGGGATATTGTTAATGGTTGAATATCCTGGTTGAATATGAGCAATTCACTCTAGAATGCTTTTCTGTATGATGACTCAGAATGAACGTTTGGGAGCCTGTTAGCAGTCCTATTCTGCTAACTTCTATGAGGCAAATACTACTTCAGGTTTTTGAACCTATGCTTTTCCTACTCCTAGATTGTTCAGTTTTAAGCTCAGATATTTACCTGTTGCCTCACCTCTGATTTCAGTATCTGACTCTCAATCCCTCAACAAAGAGGAAGAGCACTTCATCACCTGATAGGAAGCCCTCCAAAAAGCCCAAGTCAGATGGTTCTTCTCCAGGCCAGGGGCTGAGCCCCTCACTGTGGTGCAGTGTGCATTTGAAGAAGCCAGTTTTGGGCTCCCCACTGAAAGTCAAGAACTCCAAGAACTCTAAATCTGCCACAGAAGAGTTGGAGAATGTGATGAAAATTATGTCACCTGGGAAACTTGGCAATAGCTTCAACAAGAAGCGGCTTGGGAAACCCTTGGACCCAAAGCAGAAAAATAAGAAGCTTCTGAATGGGCAGAAAAATCCTGGAAAAACCAGATCTCCCAAGAAGGATTCCAAGATGAAAATGAAGCAGATGACACTGCTGGACATGACAAAGGGCACATCCAAGGTGTCAAGAGCCCCACGGAATTCAGGAGGCGGCCCCAGATCTTCCACCAAACCCCCAAAACATCTCCCACCTGCAGCACTTCACCTTATTGCATACTACAGAGACAATAAAGACAGGGAGGACAAGAAAAGCGCCCTTTCCTGTATTATCTCCAAGACTGCCCGGCTGCTCTCCAGTGAGGATCGCGCCCGTCTTCCTGAGGAGTTGCGGGGTATAGTGCAGAAGCGCTATGAACTCCTTGAGCATCGGAAAAATTGGGCTTCCATGACAGAGGATCAGCGGAAAGAGTACCTGAAGGAGAAGCGGGAGAAGTTGAAGGAAAAGCTGAAAGAAAAAGCCAAAGAGCGTCGGGAGAAAGAGATGATGGAGAAATTGGAGAAGCAGAAGCGTTACGAGGACCAGGACATCAAAGGGAACAGCCTGCCTGCTTTTAAGTTAGTAGATACTCCAGAAGGGCTCCCAAACACCCTTTTTGGTGATGTGGCCATGGTGGTGGAGTTCCTGAGCTGCTACTCAGGGTTGCTGCTTCCAGATGCTCAATATCCCATCACAGCAGCTTCCCTCATGGAAGCCCTGTGTGCTGAGAAGGGGGGCTTTCTGTACTTGAATAGGATCCTGGTCATTCTCCTACAGACCCTGCTACAAGACGAGATTGCTGAAGACTACCTTGAACTGGGCATGAAACTGTCTGAGATTCCCCTCACTCTGCACTCTGTTTCTGAACTGGTCCGCCTTTGTCTGCGCAGGTCAGACATACAGGAGGAAAGTGATGTCTCAGAAAATGCAGAAGAGAACAAAGATATGGCTGCCTTTGAGGACAATGAGGTGCAGGATGAGTTCCTGGAGAAACTGGAGACATCAGAATTTTTTGAACTGACCTCTGAGGAGAAGCTGCAGATCCTCACAGCACTTTGCCACCGGATTTTGATGACCTATTCAGTGCAGGATCATATGGAGGCAAAGCAGCAGATGTCGGCTGAATTGTGGAAGGAGCGGCTGGCAATGTTGAAAGAGGAGAATGACAAGAAGAGGGCAGAGAAGCAGAAACGGAAGGAGATGGTTGCCAAGAACAAAGAGAATGGTAAGGAGGAGAACAGCTTGGGGAGAGGAGAGAAGAAGAAAGGGGAACAGGAGAAAGTGGTCAAGATGGAGCCACGGGTGGAGATGGAAGCAGAGGACATGATCAGCACCGTCAAGAGCCGGAGGCTCTTAGCTATCCAGGCCAAGAAAGAGAAGGAGCAGCAGGAGATGCAGATGAGAGGTAAAGATTCAGAGGGTAAACCTTGGGAATAGAGCTGCTGGACTCAGCCACTAACGCACCTCAAATCCCAAGCATTACTGTGTGCTGGAGAAGGGACTCGGGGGGAGTCTGCTGAGAAAGCACCCCTGCTGTATGACTTTGCGTTACTGTGTGGCATGTGCATTGAGCTCGGAGCTGTTGATGCTGGGATTCATCGGAAGCATCATGCATGTAAAAGCCTTCCCAGCCACGTCCTACACAACTCTGTGTCAAAGCTCAGGGAACCCAGGTTCAGTTTCGGATGCCAGGAAGCACTTCCAGACGGTTAGGACCCCTCGGGGGTGGGATGGGCTTCCACAGGAGGTGGTTGAGGCCCCATCAGTGCGGGTGTTCAAGGACAGGCTGGACATGCGCATGGTGGCCTCTTCTGACTCTCTCTGTTTTTGTGTAATCTCTTTGAATGCTGTTGCTATCCTGGCTCTGTGGGGTGCCCTGCCCTTAATCCTAAAGGCTGCCAGTCCCAGCTGCACCTCTAAGCAAGCACTGAAGATGGTGGGGAGAAGTGGCTACCTTGGTTTCAGACTTTGAAAGTGTGGGTGGCTGATACATATGCAGGAGTTACTGACAGAGGAGAGTAAAAAAATCTGTGGAGAGCTGATGGCCTTTATTCCTTTCTGATCTGATGTCCACCAGTAAAACTTGAGAGGGAAGCGGAAGAGGAGAGAATTCGCAAGCACAAAGCTGCAGCGGAAAAGGCCTTCCAAGATGGTATCGCCAAGGCAAAGCTGGTCATGCGCAGGACACCCATTGGCACAGACCGCAATCACAACAGGTGGGGAACAGGGCCGTGTGCGTGTGTCTGGGCAGCTGCCACAGACGAGGCCAGGCTTTATCCAGCTAGGCCACTGTTGTCTGCTCCAGCTAGCTTTGTGGGGTCAGGGTGTCTTGGCTAGCGCAGGCCAACATTCCATTGGTCTAGCGGGAGATACTGGAACCATCTGCTGCATGACAGGGTCTCCACCTCTGCGCCCTGGCCAGTGGGTGGCCTTGTGTGAGCCCAGAGGCCCTCAGCTCCGCGGCTTTAATCTCCACTGGCTCAGTTGCCCTGTGCGTGACCCGTGGCCCTCTTCTGCCTGGGGAGGCCGTTCCCTCTGTCCTGTGCTATGGGGTGAAGCGAGTGAGGGCCACCTGTGCCTGGATACACCAGCAGCTGGAGACTTGGCTGCCCATTTCCCACCCCAGTTGCTTGGGCCTCTTGTTTCTTTAGACCCATTTCACAGAGATCCTCTTTTTTTTCTTGCCCATACTATGCAGGCAGTGTTCCCCCCACCCTGCCCATGGCCTCTGCCCTTTTCTGCGTCACACCTGCTTCCCGCTCTGGTATTTCTTGCAGCCCTCAATTGGCTAAGTGCCTTCTTGAAGTAGGCCCACTGGGGTGTCGTCCTGAACTTGGTCCCAAGCGCCATTCTGCAGCTCACAGCTTTTCCTGGCTGGTCAGAAAGCTTAATGTAGCCACTGAGCCTGTGTTGACAGGGTGGGTGCAAGGTATGGAATCAAGCCCCTTTCACATGTAACCTGTGTTTTGTTCAGGTATTGGCTCTTCTCTGATGAGGTACCAGGTTTATTCATAGAGAAGGGCTGGGTTCATGATGGCATAGATTATAGTTTTACGCCTCCAAATGAGGAAGAGGAGGAGGAGGAAGTGGATGAAGATGATGACGACTACCAGCAAGGTGAGCCCAAGTTCTCCTGTTTCTTCCCAGTCAGGTAGCTGGATGCCTGAGGTGTGTTTGCCAGTGCCACCTGCAGAATCGCTTAGAAATAAGGAAGCAGCAGCAGGTCAATCCTGAATCAGCATTTAGTTAGAAGTAGGACTTGGTGGCTCAGCTGTTCCCAAGGAAATCTCTGTGCAGTTGAGCTTTGCTCACATAACACACTGCACACCCATGAAGAACACAGTTCTACGACCCACATACCTGGCGAAAGGCAGGCTTTGGCTTGGTTGCGCTCGGATACGGGAAACAGAAGCCCTGGGAAACAGGCTTCCCTTTTAACCATGATTGTGATGCTTACAGAGACGCAGGAGACACTTGTAGAAGGCAGCGTTTTGAACACTCCGCAGGGGGTTCTGCCCATTCCAGAAATCCCCGTTGAGACCACAGTGCCCAAACAAGGACAGAACCTGTGGTGAGACAATTCTCTGTTTTGTGCTTGTCAGCAAATATTTTTTCCTGTCAGGAGTAGAAATAGGTGCATGTTCAGCCTGCATTCTCACTGGGGCTTTGTGAGGAGGACGTAATTTAAGAGGGGAAATGTGAGACTGTCAGCCTTTGTGGTGCTGCCCTGGAGGGCTCTGTCAGCCACTGGGCCTCAATGTGAAATGGTTCTCTTGCTTGCAGTGTGAAAGGCAGCAGAAGCACACCGGGCTTGGGGAGCGCTGCTTTAGCGTAGTGCTCAGCTCTGTCTCTGCCATTTCATTGCTTTCAAAACATTCAGAAAGAGTTCCTGCTGAGTTTGGTTACTGTTTGCTGTATTATAACCTCTTAATAACGAGGCAATCAACCTTTGAGCTTTTGGAATCTGCCCATTCTGTTGCAAAGTACAAGACTTTAAGCTGAAACTGTTTTATGAAGCTATTATATGAAAGAAATGGTGGCTTGGCTTGGTAAAAATGCCGCACACATGGCCTTTCATTGAGCTTCTGCATGGCAGATCCTTTTGCCCTTCGCCACTGTCTCTGCTGTGGGCCTCTCCGCCAGAAGGGGGCACAGACACTACTGTGTGTGCACAGGATATGGCCACCTTGCTTCACCTGTTCCCAGCTGTTGATGTTGCCCTTTTTCTTCTGGCTCAAAGTAAAATGTAGTAAAAAGTAAGTGTAAAATGAAAATTTATTTAGGTGAAAATATAAAGCCTAAGTAAAAAAGCACTGTAGTATACTTCAAAACAATTCATAAGATTTGAATATTATGAAGCAGTTTTGTTCAGTGTAAATCACCTCTGGGAACTTTTTGTTGAAAAGCAGTAAGTATGTAGCAGGGTGTATGAATGCACAAATAAAACTGTTGTCTGGGCTGGTGAAAAAGACTGGAAGGGCTTTAGGTCATGTGTTGTGGTGCCTGAATGCCTCTTAGGATGGGTTTGATTTTACTGCATGTTTTCAGTAACATTGAGTAGGTGTATGATCTCTTCCAGGTTCCTTTGTGATAGCCAGAAAGATCTGGATGAGCTGCTGGCTTGCCTGCACTCGCAGGGTATCCGAGAGAGCCAGTTGAAAGATCGGCTGCAGAAGAAGTGAGCTCTTGCTTTGGGTTTTCGTCCAGGTTCCCCGATGTCTGCTTGGTGGGGGCTGCTGAGCTAAGCCAGGGCAACAGAGGGAGAGATTGCTGGGCTTCTGGGGCCTGTATTCTGCTTGTGCGGATTTGCCAGTTTTGCTCCAGTGAGTTGTGTGACACACACTTTGGAGAAGGAAATGGTTTGTGAGAGAGCTGACAGATGTTTTGTGGGAGGGCAAAATTGCCGACTGGGTTCACCATTCCGTCGCCAGGTAGAGTTGGCCTTCTCCTGGAACACGCGGTGCTCTTGCATGTAGTGATGCCAGTGCCACGAGAGGGCAGGCCACTGCTTTCCTCCAAGGGCTGCTTTCTGCCTCGTAGCTTTGCTGGAGAGAGATTTTAACTCACCCCGCTGGCATCCAACTGAACCTGTGCAAGGTTGGAAATACCTCTCTAGTTCTTTCAAGCCTGCCTTAGATTCTCCAGAGCTGCATCGACCAAGGCTGCTGTTTGGCTTTCCTGACCTGGTGCCTTCGGGGTGTGCTGGACTGCAGCTTCCGTCATTCCCAGGAATGCTGGTGCAGTCCAGTCATGAGTCCAAACAGCACAGGGATGGTCTTGTGGCTGGGAACTGGGTCAGCAGAACTCGAGAGTTAAATTAGCATCTCGAGGTTTCTGCCTGAGTTCATGGAGCAAGTTCAACTCAGCCTCTCCATCTGGCGCTGTGCACTCTCCTCTCATAGGTATCAAGACATAACACATTCCATTCACTTGGCCCGGAAGCAGAACCCAGGCCTGAAGTCCTGCAATGGCACCCAGGAGCTCCTGAACTACTTGCGCAGTGATCTCATTGAAGTTGCCACTCGGCTGCAAAAAGGGGGCCTGGGGTACATCAACGAGGCAGAGTTTGAAAGCAGGGTGAGCTGCGGTGTGGAAAGGTGGCAGGGATGCATGGCCTCTGAAGCAGCTGCGTTGATGTCATGCCAGGGGATGCTTTGCTGGCACCAGCCCGTGCCTTGAGCCATCTCGTGATGCTTCACATAGGCTGGAGGGGAGTTCATATGTATGCGTCTTTGGCTTTAATTACATGGATGTCCTGAAGTCTGCTTTCTGGAAGCTCTGCTGTGAAGGACGGGATTGCCATGAGCCACCAAAGGGGTGGGGGGGTTGCTTTGATCTGAAGTAGTGACGAATAAGATGTTCTCTGATGTCTGTGAAAGTCCCTTGAAGGATTCTTGCAGCCAAAGGTGCATAGGAACTCCTTCTGGATGTGGCGGAGGGAGGTTGAAGTTCTGGTTGATTTGCTTGCAAGGCGCTCAGCTGGAACCCTCTGATGTGCCTTCGTGACTTCTGTGCGAGGCTGCTGAGGCACCAGGGATGGGACAGTTCCCCCGGGCTTCTTGGAAATGGTGGAAGCACTGCACTTCCTGTGTCACTGCCTAAGATCTGCCATCCTTGATCCATGCTCTTGTTGGAGAGGCACCTGTTGCCAATTTTCCCCATGCTTTTCCTAAGGTATTCTGGTTAATGAAAGCTCTAAACTGTACGATGGAAGTGAATGATGATAATGGATTTGTGACTCCTTGACCAGGTTTGTTCGCTGGAGAATTTGAAGGATTTTGGGGAATGTGTGGTTGCCCTCCAGGCAAGCGTCATCAAGAAGTTCCTACAAGGCTTCATGGCCCCCAAACAGAAAAGGAGGAAACCTCAAGGAGAGGATGCGGTCGCCAAGACTGAGGAGGTGGATGAAGAGAAGAAGGTGGCCGAAGAAGCTAAGGTCTTAATCGTTGCAGATAAGCGCAGAGAAACCCTCCCAGCTTGCTTGAGACAGCTAATGCACCTCTGAGTGTGGGGCAGAGGGACCCGGGTTCTGGACCCTGCTCTTCTACCAGAGCCAAGGTAGAAGGGGAGGAGTAGCCACAAGCAGGTGATGGGCGGAATGCCTATCAAAGGCCCCAGCCTTAAGTGTGACTGCAAACCTTATTCGAATCAGGGAGGCTTTGCTTCCAGATGGAGAAATTGAGGGCTGGGGCGGAAGCAGGTCAGTTCAGCATTTCCATTTCTGCCGGGTTTTGAGAGTGGAGAGTTCCTTGAGGATTACTCAACCAGCTTCCAGAATCAAAGCAGAAAGCACTTGGCACTTTTAGGAAGAAAATATTTTTTCGTGTTTCTTTGCAGTTTTTGTTCTTCCAGAAAACTCCACTGGCGACGGCCCTTTTTCTTTTCCTGATGCTTCTGTGTAACTGCCCCATCCATGCGTGGCCACTTGTTTTTCCCCACTCGCTGCCCCTACTTGGCCTGTGGTAACAGTGCATGGTGCTGGCCTGACCAGAGGCAAGCCAGCGTGTGGCTGCAGGGAGTAGCAGTGGTCAGATCCCAGGCCAGGAAGGGGCTTGCTGCTCCCTCTGTTGTCCCGGCTTCTGGGTGGACAGCCTTGGATCTGTTTTAGTCCCGTGGTCTTGTGTTGCTGTGGAGGCGATGCGCGATGTTCGTCATGGCTGTGGGGTTCTTGATGTGCCCATGCCCTGTGGCTCCTGTGTCTTGAATCAAGGAGGCTGCTGCGCTCTGGGGATGTCAGAAAAGGTTCTCCGCTAAGAGAATGAGGAAGGGGAGTAAAGGGTTGGGGGCCAGTCATCCTCTCAGCTGCTCCTGTTCACAGTTCGGCTCTGTGGCCAGTTACCTGGTCTTGGGGTTCCCTGCCCACCTGATGCTGACCCTTTAGGTTGGAAGGCACAAGTACCCCCCACCCTGCTCCATAGAACTCAAGAAACCCTGCATAAAGTTTGGTACTTTATGCAGCGGAATGAGAACTGCCGGGAGTGTGAGTTCATCTTGGCCAGGTGTGCAAGTGGTCCTTGAGAGAGCAGTGTGCCCAAGAGGTGTTACGAGTGAAGGGGCAGGAACAGAATGAGCTGGTGAGCTTGCTAAGCTTGGCTTCTTTGGCCATCCTGTTCACTGCTCTTCCTCCGACTCACTGGGAGGGACATACGCAGCTCTGCAGAAGCCGGAGGGTTTTGTTTGGCTCCGGAACTGCTGCTAACCACAGAGCTCTCAGCCAGTCCCTGGGATGCTTGGTTTCTCTTGGTACAAAGGCAGCTGTCTGAGTCCCACATCCTCACGAGTCTCCGCCACGGTCGGCACATGAACACCCTGTCTCAAGCACGGCTGTCCATTTGAGTTACTGAAGCAAATAACGCAGATGGAGCCAGCATGGTTTGCTGGCCGGCTTGTCCTAAAACTTGCAGATTTGTCACTGCCCAGAAGCTCACTGAGCCCAGATGCTCAGGGGCTCTTTGTGTTCAAGGAGCTGTGGCAGCTTCACATCCTGGCCAGGCGCTTAATGAGCTTGGCTGCAGAGTGGACACAGTGCTTCAGAGCTGTCACTAGAGGGCAGCTGAGGCTGTTCTCTGCTTTTGTTACTGGAGCTCTGCCTCCCAGTCGGTCTGTATCATTAGCAGCTGAAGTTTTGCTGTTTGTTTCTCTTTGCTGAGCAAGGATTTGGTTTCGATGATAAAATCAAGAACGCTGCCAGTTTCAGGCTAGCCATGTGGAGCTTGTTGATCAGGCGTTGTGGGCCTCCACGGGGTAGAAGTGAAGAATGTCTTGTCACTGCTGCCTAAATGACAGCGATTGTGAGTCCCAGGAATGGGTCATGGACCGTCTTCCTGAGTCCTTGGGAATCTTGCCCTATGCCGGTTGTTCTGTCACCAGGTTGCTTCAGCTGTGGAGAAATGGAAGATGGCCATCCGTGAGGCACAGACCTTCTCGCGCATGCATGTGCTGCTGGGCATGCTGGACGCCTGCATCAAGTGGGACATGTCGGCAGAGAACGCCCGGTGCAAAGTGTGCCGCAAGAAAGGTATCGCTCTGGGTGGTGGGGCAGCAGCTGGGCTTCCCGTGGCTGCCTGTCCTGTGGAAGGGAGTTGTGTGGGGCTGCAGGAAGCGGCTGCTTGCCCGCCCCCCATCCTGTCAGAGTAAGGGCTGCCACTGGCTGGCTCCTTGCAGGCCTCATCTTGCCGCACTTTGGCCCACCTTTCTCCCTGGTGGTCTGCATGGCGCACACGCCCTCTTTTCCCCGGTGCCCTTCAGTTTGCTTGTGATACGGAATAGCAGTCCCAGAGGAGCCGTGGTGAGTCAGACCCAGGGGGCCTCTCTGGTCTAGCCTTCTGCCCCACAGCAGCCTACCAGATGCCGCAGTGAGCCCACAGGCAGGCCCACAAGCGGAATGTGGCAGCCGTGACCACCAGCGGCTTGTATAAAGTTGGCAGGTTGCTCTGAAGTGAAGCGAGGAGGAAAGGCTGGGAAATGAGTGAGCCTTCACTCCAGCAGCCGGAGCCTGTTGTGGGAAAGCGGGGTGGAGAGGGGACTTCGGAGGAGAGGATGGTTCGGGAGGCAGAGCCAGCAAGTCTCCCCTGAGTGTGGGGGACGGTGCCCAGGAGAGGTGAGCCGTGGGGAGCCGAGCCAGGAGACCTGCCGCAGCCCCCAGCAACCAGGCCGTGCAGAATCTGCAGGGCCGGAGCAGCGAGGACAGGGGCGCGGCTCTCCCTCCCGGAGCTGCTGCAGGCTGGCTGCCGGTGGTGCGGCATGGTTACCGTGCCCGAAGCCGGGCAGCGTGGTCAGTGTGACAGTTGTTCCTTCCGCTCCAGGCGAGGACGACAAGCTCATCCTGTGCGACGAGTGCAGCAAGGCCTTCCATCTGTTCTGCCTGCGGCCTGCCCTCTACGAGGTCCCGGAAGGCGAGTGGCAGTGTCCAGCTTGCCAGCCCTCCGTGGCCAGGCGCAGCTCTCGCGGCAGGTGAGGCGCCTCCCGCTGTGGCGCAGAGGGGCAGTGGGCATCGGTGTGGCACCGAACTTGCCTCCGTCAGCTCGGTGCCCAGCGCTCCTGAAGACGGGGCTGCCCCCGAGCCAGGTGTGGCAGCCTCCTGTGGCTGGTGGGGATGCCCTGGGTCTCCAAAGGGGAGGCGTTAAGGCAGCCTTGTTCAGCCTGGTGCCCTCCCAGTAGTTTGGGCTCCAGCTCTCAGCTCACCTTTGCCTGTGCTGACTGGGGATGATTGGACTTTGAGCCCCAAACACCTGGAGGGCACCAGTTGTGTGAGCATATTTTAAGGGCGGGCTTTGGCTTTCTGCTGACATTTCCTTGGGCCCTGCATTTAAGAGTTCCCCCCCCCGGAATGCAGGCTGCAAGGCTGAACGCCCTCTGTCAGAAGGCAGGTACTTCCCTTGGCCTTCCCCTGGATGTAGCCCAGAAGGGATAAGTGAAGCCCGCTGCGGGATGGGGGTCTCAGGTCTGGCACAGCTGGAGGGAAAGCCAGACATGGACTCCCTGGCTCTTCTAGGAATTACGCAGAGGACTCAGTTGAAGAGGAGAGTGAAGCTGGCGAGGAAGAATCGGAGGAGGAGGAGGAGGAGGAGGAGGAGGACTATGAAGTCGCTGGATTGAAATGTACGTCACATAAAAATGTGGTGGGCTCCGGCTGTAGCGCCGGCCCAGAGCTTTTGGAATTGGTGGGTGAGTCCCATGTTGCGATTTTGGGGCACAGCAGTCTCCCCTGCAAAAGCAGCATGCCTCGCTGGCAGTCTGGGTTGCGGGGTGGTGGGCCTGGGCCCCTGGCCCCTTTAGCAGTCCCGTGCTTGGTGGTGGGGCCTGGGTGAGTAGGCGGGGGGGGGGGTCAGGAGGCCCAGAGTGGGTGCAACCTGCATGGCGGGGACAGGTGCTTCCCTACATCTCACCTGCTTGGCTTTGCCAGATGCTGGAGCGGCTGCAGGGGTCACCTGGCATGTGCAGTTGAAAGTTCCTCAGTGGCTGAAATGAGTTCTACCTGTTGTTGATTTGCATGGTCCTTGGGGAAAGTCTTGAAGGGCTGTCCACTTGTGTCTTAAATGCTCCAAAATACTCTTGGACTCAGAACAGTTTTGGACCCTATATTTTCCTCGTTTTCTTCATAGCCTGCTTTTTCCCCTTCCAAGGAACTCAAGGCAGCTTACATAATTCTCCTCCTCCTCCTTTGGACATGCGCGTGGTGGGCATGTCGTGAGTGGAGCCGGCTGGAGCCGGAGTCAGACCAGATGGCCCGGGAGGCCCCTTCTGACTCGCTCTGTTTCTCAGTCCTGTCCCCACAATAACCAGTCGGCGAGGGAGGTGGGCTGAGTGCCTGTCACCCAGTTGGCTCCATGGCTGAGCGGGGACTAGAATCCAGGTCACTGAGGCTCAGTTGCACACGAGGAGCCACGAGGCCGCGCAGAAGGCGCGACGAGGCAAGGCCGCGTGCTTGCCTCAGCCGTGGGGCCGTGCAAGTGCTTCCTGGCAGTAAGCACCTGGCACCTGCAGCGCTGCTGTGACAGTGCAGGGAGAGGGCTGTCCAGCCCATGCGGCTTTCCCCGCAGCACCGAGCTGGTGCCTAGTCCCTTCCGCATGCGGATCCTCCCCTCCTCCTCCCAGTGCTGTGGGGGGGCCAGCCTACTGCATGGCAAGTGTGAGGTAGGTGCAAGGCACAAGGCACTCTGGCCAGCGCCACTGTTGACGGGGACAGAGCGGCAGGGCCGTTCCTCAAGGCGGGGACCCCTGGGCTTCCTCCACAACAGAACCCTTGGATTTGTTGACTGGAAGGCCTGCACCTCGTGTTGACTGGCCCTCCCATTCCCCCTGTGCATGTCCCAGTCAGCCGAAGCAGCTGGTTGCTCCTGTGGCATTCATGGCACATGCCAACTCGGGTGCCCGAAAGATCTCCTCCTGCTCGGGTTGGTCCCGCAAAGCCCCTTTTAGACCTGACCTGTGGCTCAGTTAGGGATGTGTGTCTGCCATGCACGTGGTGTCCTCCTCCCATATGCTTAATTTCCAGCCTTTGTGCTGATGTGGGAGAAGGCCGCTCATTGCTCGAGCAGAGCTCTGGGTGTGTTCACAGACTGGCTCTTGGCTCAGCTCGCTTTCTGAGGCAGGGCTAAGCCCGAGAGGAAGTCCATGAACTGAAGATGGACTTCAGTTTCTTGGTCACAACATTCTGTTGCGGCGCTAGCCTCAGCCGCCTGCTGCAGTGAGTGTTTTGTCTGTGGATTTTGTGAAACCCTTCCCTCTGCTGGCCTTAACTGTGCTGCCTCTCCCATTGAGGAGACTGAATAACTCATGTGCATTCGTTCATTGTTTCCTAGCGTCACAGACTGCGGTCATGCCCACTGCCTTTTCTCATAAGGAAACTTAAGTCCATCAGTTTGCTTTAGTTCATACCCACTGGCTTTCTTTGTGATAATTGTCTAGGCAGCAATTACAAAAACAGTGTGGGGTGAGCCATCAGGCAACTCTGCCATCAGTGAGGAATGGTGCTGCGTTCTGTGGCCACTGCTCTCTGCCGGCTGGGTTTCAGGCAGCTATGGTTCTTGCGCGCTCTCCCCGCTTAATTTCTGTAGAACTTCCAAGATGTTGTGTCCTTTTTCCTTCCCCTACGAGCTCAGCCAGTCGCTCTTCGCTTAGGAAGCACAGGCTAGAGGAGTGACTTGGCCGAGGCCCAGGGCCATCTGAAGCGAGCCCCTCTGGCAATGCCCATCAGCATGCGAGGTTCTGCTCAGAGGAGGCCCCTCCTGCCTTTGAAAGGAGGCTTCTGTGCTGCAAGCCTTTGTCTGCACTTGAGGTCTGTTCGGACTCCTTCCTGCTGGCCCGGCTAAGCCAGGGATGCACAGCGGCTAAAAATAGAGCTGTCAGCCTCAGTGCTGAGGCATCTAGCCAGGGCAGGGTGCTGAAGAGATCTCCCTGTTTGGCAGTGTCACAGTGAGCCCTTGGCACAGCCTGATCCAGAGTGCTCTTGCAGGGAATGTCGGGACTGCTAGGTATCTTGCGCATGTGGCCAATCGGCACAAGCGGAAGCGGCCTCAAGCAGACTCGCTGCGATGCTCTGCCCAGAGTCCGGAGTGGGCGTGCGGAAAGGCAGGTGGCCTGCAAGGGGCCTCTCCCCCTGCTCTGCTCTGTGCAGGCATCTAGAGTAGAGCCGCTTGTCGGGGAGTGGTGCCCCTCCCAGGGAGGGGGCACAAGCACGGAGCTGCCTCCTTGCCCCCGGAGCTCTTGGTGCTCCCCGTTCCCAATATCAACTCACTGAGTGTCCCCTCTGGTTTGCAGTGAGGCCCAGGAAAGCAGCCAAGGGGAAACAAGGGGGCATAGCTGCGGACCCCCCGAGGCGGGGCCGGCATCAAGGCAAGAAACGGATGCTGCCTGTCCCCCGAGGGTCCCGGCAGCAGCCTGCAGCCGTCAGTGATGCCAACATTGATGAGCTGGTAAGAGCCGTGAGGTCCTACCGAGACATGCTCAGGAATTCTGAGCAGGACAGGCCTCTCCCGGTGTCCCATACAGAGAGTCCCCTGCCTGCGCGGGCACCACCGCTTTTTGTGTCGGGCATCCATCCTCTCCTCCACGGCCCTGGTGACTGGGCAGGTTGTCCGAACTCTCCAGGCAGCAGCCGGGGTTCTCCTGTGAAGTCAGAGCACTGTGTGAAGGCAGCCCACGCCCTCTCCAGGGGGTCCTCGTTGCCGTGTGGCGTGACAGGAAGGGATTTGCCCGGCTTGCGCTTCATGTGGCGCTTCAGAGAAGAAAGCTTCCACTTCTCCGTCCTGCTTGCCCCCAGGCTCCTGGGCGACTGGAGCTGCCAGCACATTGTCGCTGAGTGGGAGCACCTCCTGGCGCCCTCTTGGTCAGGCATGGCTCTGCTCTGTCCTTTGGGTTCTGGGTGTTGCCCGCTTCCTCAGGATGCGCAGGGCTTCGTGCCCTTCTTGGCCACCACACAGGCTTGTGCCTCCTGACCTGCTGCGTCCTCTCCCTGGACACAGGCCTGCTTCTCCCTGGAGGAAGCCTCTCGGAGGCTTGCTTTGCACCCTACTGAGCTGCAGTGAGGCACCTGGGATGCTGCCGCCATGATTCTGCGTCCGCCTTGGGACCCTTCTGGCTGAGCCCATGCCGGGCTGCCTTGGCTTCCCCTGGAGAGGCACTTGGCTGCCTCCCAGGTGCTCCTGCTGGCCCTCTGCTCAGGGTGTCAGCCTGGAGAAGTGTGAGAGGAACGACGTGCTCCTGGGTGCGAATGAAGTCTTGGGAGCAGCTGCTCCGTGTTGCTCGTGCAGCTGGGAGGAGAGCAGCGGGCTTTGGGAACTGCAAGCGTTGCAGTCCGGCCTCTGCTCTCCTTGCCCCTAAGTGGGCGCCCCCCCACAGAGGGCGGCTGTTCATGGCCAGAGACCTGGCAGCCGAGCCGGCTGGCCTTTGGCCCTTGCTTCTTCCAGAGGAGGAGGGTGGAAGCAGTGGCTCTGATGGCTGCCCTGGGACAGCCTGCCGGACTCTTCCGCCTTGTCTGACTTGGCCCCTGTGTCTAGGTGCTTCAGACGAAGAAGATCTCTCGCCGGCAGGCCCTGGAGTTACAGAAGTGCGAAGACATCCTCAGCAAGCTGGTCAAGTACCGCTTCAGCTGGCCGTTCAGGTGAGGCTGCAGCAGCAGGTGCAGGTGAATGGGCCGTGTGGACAGCACTGCTTCTGGTGCCTTCCAGCTGCATAGCTGGCGCTGCTGCTTCCCCTCGGGAGGGTGGATGGCCTGAGGCGTGTGGCCCTGCCGCTCGTGTCCACATCTCGGGTGGAAAGCCCCTTACGCAGCTGGGCACTGTGAGTGGCCTGAGCAAAGGCCCCGTAAAGCACCCCTTAACATCCCTGCATGGGGTGGCGGGGTGGCCCTGCATGCGGGGTGTGCCAAGTGCCCGGCAGCCTGCACTGCAGCTCCCGCTCTCCCATCTCTCTGCCGCTTGGGAGCCTCTGTGTGTGCCGGTTCGGCTGTGCGCGGAGTGATGGCGCCAGTGGGGCCCAGGTGGAGGAGCACGCGGGGCGGGGCGGAGGGAGTGCCGCCCTGTGGATAACCGGCCTGTGGCCTTCCTGGCAGGGAGCCCGTGACCACCGAGGAGGCGGAAGATTACTTCGAGGTAATTAGCAGCCCCATGGACTTCCGGACCATGCAGAGCAAGTGCTCGTGCGGCAGCTACCGCTCTGTGCAGGATTTCCTCTCCGACATCAAGCAGGTCTTTGCCAACGCTGAGCAGTACAACCAGAACGGCAGCCACGTCCTCTCCTGCCTCGAGAAGACGGAACAGTGCTTGATAGACATGCTGCACAAGCAGCTGCCTGGCCATTCGTACACGCGCCGGAGGTGCAAGCGACCGCTGGCCCCGCCGAGCCAGGGACTCGAGGGGGCTGACGGGGACAGTGATCCAGAAGCCCTGGAGTACTCGAGGGGGCGGAAGAGGAAGAAATGAGGGGGGGGGGCCCTGTCGGATCAGGCCTCCTGCAGGCTGCAGCCAGGCCAGCTGCCCAGGTGGAGCTGGGAGGTGCCCCGTCTCCCCCTCCGTTCGCTCTAGTTTAATTCTCAGCAGCTTCTCAAAGCGTGCGCATTCCACTTGGAAGCAAACAGGTGGAGCAGTGACTCCTTAGCAGTGCACGGACCACGGGTGGCAGGGCTGAGCGAGCGGGCCGGGCTGGAGGGCTGCTGCCTTCCCCTTCTCCACTGTCCTCTTGGCGAAGGACGAGAGCCTGTGGGCCACGGAAGGATGCTTGTATCGAGGGGCCACTCATGGCGTGGGCCAGCACTTGCTTCCCTGGGGCAATCACTGTTCACCAGCATCTCTGCAGACCAGTTTGGGCAACGGGGCTCCCCCCTCCAGCCTCTTCCTTTTGGAGTGGTGGGGGGGTTGCTCCTTCCCCCTGTGGGAAACAGCGTGCGGTGGATCCTGCAGCTGTGCTCGGGATGAGGAGCGTGGCTTCTCTGACTTTGTAATCCCCTTTTTCTAGTTCAGGAAAGATTCTCATTTCCAGCAGTGACCCCTGTACAAAGAATGCTTTGTAAGATACAGCCGTCTTGGCTTTGACCATGTACTGTACAGTTTATATGAGGATGTGTTTGCTTTATATCTTCCCTGCCCCTCTATAAACCACTTGTTTTTTCTTAGATAAAGTAGTTGGAGTTGACCCAGGGAAATCCATCAGGGTTGCACACTTTGTAGACTTGTTCTTGGCACCTTTTATAATCATGCCCTCTCCAGCCAGCCCCATCTCCCCTCCTCATGTTGGTTTCCAGATCAGGTGGGAGGAGGCTCTGGCCCCGCACAGTGATGAGGCGAGCCCTGTGGCAGCCTGGCACACCTCATGCAGCTCTGTTTGCTTTCATTTTCATCTTTGCCCTTCCTGCCTTTTGAGGAGCTTTTTTCATTGGTTTGGGACATAAGGATGCCAGATAATGAACAAGGCAAGGGTTCTCGTGCCACTTTGAAGGCTATGCAGCAAGTGAGATGGCCGTGCTGATCATTTCTTTGCGGGAATTAACTTCCCTGGATTGTTTCTGCCCAAATATCTCCAGGTGTCCAGTTCCCCTTTAGGCCATGTTAACTGGCTGGCTGTAGCACTGAAGCCAAAACATTGCGACTTGTCCACCTTCTCATTCTTCCAGCATTTCCTTTGTTGAGGTTTCTCTCTTTCTCTCCCTCCCTCTTTCTTGCTTTCTTTCTTGGCAGCCTCTACACAACAAAAAGGGGAACTTTTTAAAATTTTGTTGTCTTGAGGGAGGGGTATTCTGCTAAGGGCTTTACTTGTAATAAATTGGAAATACAAACAAAAACCACCACATTTTCTGCCTGCCTGTAGATTCTGGCCTTTTTCTGGTTTACGTTTAACAAGGTGAGATGCAGGTTGGAGCTCTGTGGGAGTGGTGCTGGGACACGCCAGCTCCTGGCAGCACGCCAAATTCTGGGGGAGAGGGTTGCTGAGGAAGGCAGCACTTGGAGGCCTTGGTGTCGCGGAGGCTGGTGTTTCCGTGCCCCCGAGGTTCTCTCCCCGCTGCTCGCTGGCTGCGCAACAGCCATCCTGACATGCTGTAACTGGAGAGCTGGGCTGAACCGCCAACCCCAGCAGAGCTGAGGAGATCGCTTGTCAGATGATCGACCAGATGCCAGGGGTGGGAAGTGCCTGCCTGGGGCTGCAGCTGCCATCATCTGAGCCACGCAGGCTCTGTTCCATCATGCCCAAGAGCAGCCAATAGGGGGCAGCACAAGCCAAGGGCTTCTGCACGGCGTGTGCCACTGCCAAGCTGTCCCGTCTGCCCGCAAGGAGCCCTGCAAACCTAGCTGGCCCAGAGAATGCTCTGAGGCTCTGCAGGATGCGTGTGGTGCTCTGCTCCCCCCGTACACACCGGTAGCCCTTCTCCGGTTTGCGCCCCTTCATGTCAGTAATGACAGAGCTCTCCTCTGGCATGTCTTGATCAAGTCCATTTTCTACCTTCCCGGGATGTTTCCCCTCTCCAGCTTTCACACGTTTCACTGGTGATCCGGAATGTATATTGAAGGCTTGTAGTTCATATCTGGGCAGCCCCAGGTTGTGAGAGGCTGCAGCCCGACTTCTGAGCTCCATGGCCGGCATTCTTGCTCCAGGTGTGCACCAACCCCACTCTTCCTGCAGCATGCAGCCCTGGGATCACTCATCTACTCCACCCTAAAGCAAGGTCCCCAGGCGCAATGGCAGAGCTGGGGCAGCGGGAGGAAGCCGTCAATGGCCCCCTGCTGTCAACATGCAGTCTACCTTGAGAAAATGGCCAGATGCTTTGACACACAACTCACTTCCAACATTCGCCTGGAGCCTCAGATCAAGGACAGCTGGAAACATTTGGGTGGACGCATTCTTGGGCAGTGATCACAGGTGTAGCCCAATGCACCCGAGAGCACTGGGCTGGGCAGGAGTAACTTCACCCAGCACAGTAGGAAGACCTCCCCTAAGTCCAGGAAGAGCAAAATGGCTGGTTGTGCCTTGCCTTTGTCTTGGTGGCAGTTTTGGGGCATGCTGCTTCCACTGTTAGGGTCTTGGATCTGGAGCCATCTAACAATTTATGCTCAACAAAGTGTCTTAGCTTAGGAAGCTGAGCACTGATACTTTCCCTCTAACCAAGCACCTGAGTATGGCAGGTTTACTTGAATTAGCTCAGTACAGGAACTGATGTGAAAATCTGATGACAGCGAGGTGGCTGAGGACAGCGCTGAGAATCCGCAGAGGTGCCTTTAAGGACCCCCGTCTCTGCAAGTGAAGGTGCCCGCCTCCGTGGCCTGCTAACAGGCCCTGCACTGGAGGAGAGGCTTGATGCGGGCTCTGCACCTGGCCAGCTGCTTCCGTGTCCCTGAATGTCGCACTCGCAATCTTCCTCCACTGATACCAGCTTCTTCGTGGGTGATAGGGGCACCTCCCGAGGACCAGCCATTAAAACTGGTTGCCAAGGGGAATGGTAGGTGAAGAGCCTGCCAGGTTGGGCAGAAAAGGTCTTGGACCTTCGAGTCCCTCGAAGGAAGCAGCTGTTTTGCATCAGGAGCCATCTAGAAGCCATCTAGAAGGGAGCCGTCTAGAAGACACACCAAAAGTGTCTTGCTTGGGGCAGGGGAAACTAGGGGGAAAGGAGGGGGCGAGTGCTGCATGCGGGTCCGTTTGTTTTTGCTGCCGGGGGGGGGGGGGGAGTGCCGGAAATGACCTGGAGAAAGCTTGTTCACTCAGTCTGCTCCGGCAAACAGATGGAAGGCTGAGAAGGTTTAAAGAAAGGCGAAATATAACCACCTTCAATAATGCAAGAATATGCTGGCAACATTCATTTTCCAAAGACTCCTGGCGCAGCCCTCAGGTTTGAGAAAAAGGCACTTTGGACAAGCTTCTCTGACTGCGTGACATGGCCCAGCATGCAAAAGGGGATGAGCTGTTGCCATGCGAGGTGGAGCTGCTCTTTTGCCCTAGTCCGCACTGAATTACTTAACTTCCCCTGGGGATGGGTGTGGGAAGGGAGGTGCATTGACAGGTGCCCTGGTCTGCCCATTTTCGGTGGCTCCTGTGTGGCCTGGCACCCTGTGAGCCTCCCTTCAGAGAAGCTGAGCCCAGCAGAGGCTGAGGATCCAGCCGCTCCTGCCTGGGAGGCCTGGCCTCATCGGCCTGGCCCCTCTGCAGCCCTCCCCTCGGGAGCTCCCTGCAGCGGAGGCGCATGTCCCCGAGTGCTTGCGCTTGGCCTCTCTCTCGCAGCGTGCGTGGTCTCGGCGAGGCAATGGCAGAAGACGCACGGTGCACTTGCTTATCTCACCCAGCAGAGCAGCGGAGGGACGGCACTGGGAAGCCGAAGCAGTGGCTTCGAAGGCACTGCTGCCGGCCCAGCCGTCGCCACCTGCCTTGCAGGTGCCAAGGGAGCCCAAGGGATGCCCACGTGCCCATGGAGGCATCTCTCAGATTTTTGCTACCGGCAGCAGAAGGGGCTGTCTGCCTGTGCTTTGCCGTGCAAGGTTACCTTAAATGCCAGTTACTGGGCACATGTCCACAGCAGGAGCAGAAAGAGGCACCTCTGGCAGCTGGCAGGACTAGGGAGTGGTGCAGGTGAGCTCCACTGGCTGGCATGGAGGCTCCTTCTACAGTTAAGGCATTGTCCTTGGCCAGTCCTGGCATCCTTTGTCAGTCCTCCAAAAGGGATGGCACCAGGTGCCACCCCTGACAAGCCAGGAAGGGTGCAGGCAAGAGCTCTAGGCCATCGGCTTCCGTGCTTTGCTTCCAATACTCTGGGAAGCCTCTGGTGAGAGCGGGAGCTACCTGTGGGCATTTGCCAGCAACAGGACATTCAGGGATAGATTCCCCCTGAGCATGGAGGCTCAATTTTGACTAGCGGCAACTGCTGATCCTCCTTTCCACCATGAAGTTGCCTAACCTTTGGAAACGAATCCCTCTGACCTCGAGACTTAGTACGAGTTGGAGGACAGGGTCATCGTAGTCAGTGTTCCCTGGGGACTCCTGACTTCCACTTTTGTGGGGGAAGGAGGAAAACTTGGTTTTGCTTTATGCCTCTATCAGAGCGCCCTCGTTTGCTGTTTTTCTAAGCTAATCAGATGCAAAAGTTGCAACCAGGAGGGAGTTACTCCAGTTCCCTTCTGTGTGTATTCTAGCTCTGCAGTAAGCTTCCCCGCCCCGAATCCCCTGATCCAGGCCTGTTGCCTTTCCCAGGGGTGGGGGTGGGGGTGGGGGAATTAAATTCCTGGCCACCTCAGAGCATAAGGCCAGTTTCCAAAAGACCAGGAGGGGGGCGGCTGCAGGGACAGCAGGCAGGATCCAGCTAGTTCCTGCACCCATTCTGAACGTGGATCAGCAATGAGCACGAAGCTGCGAGCCGGGAGGGCGCCTGCTGCCCAAGCCCAGCTCTGTGCCCACAAGCTGCCACCGCCACCGCCATTTGAGCCAGAAACTCCCCTCCTTATCCCTGGCACTGCCTGCCAGAGCCTCCCTGCTGTGTGCAGCCAGAGGCTGCCACAAAAGGCCGACAAGCACCCACCACCCCAACCCAATCCCTTTGGGCAGGGCGCGCGCCAGACACAGGGCTCTCCCACCCATCACACGCTCTTCCCCACAGAGGGAGATGCTGGCAGGTGTCTTGGGGCAGCAAGGGTCTTGCAGCGCCTTGAGACCAAGAGGCCTGTGATGCCGGGCCTCCAGGAGGCTGGCTGGATGCGGGATGGACGCAAGGTGTATGCCCCACTGTCGGGGGCTCTCGGTATCAGGGGAGACTTCAGCACACTGTCCCTGACGAGGGAGGGCCAGACGGGCAGGATCGTTCATTGCCAGAACCCCTGGCTGCAGGCCGGTCTGGGGTGGGGTGGGGAAGGGAGAGCCAGAGGAGATGAGCAGCTGCCCCCAAAGAGGGAGGCCACATGTCTGCCCGCCCCACAGACAGGCCCACTGCTCTCCCAGCAAAGGGTCCCTGCAGCACCTCCCCCACCTGCGAGTACTCTCTGCGGCTGGCTGCTCTCCAGCCCCTTGCCAAGGCCTCGCAGGAGACATTGGGGGGGGGGGTCTGCAGGGAGCTTGGGCCCCCTGCATGAACAGCAGGGTGGGGGCAGCAGGCACCCTCACAAGATCACCGACCTCAGTCCCTGGATCCATAGCCAATGCCTGGTGGGGCACCCATGGGAGGGGCCAAGGCGACCCCCACAGCCGCTGCCCTCCCTTGGCACTTTGCCACAGCACGAAGGGATCCAGCCGCAAGGACACAGGGGGATGTGCTGCGCCAGGCCAGGGCCTCCAGTCGCCATGGCCAAGCCCTGCTCTGGGGGTCCCCAAGAAAGAGAGGAGGGTCACCCTCCCACCACTTTCCCCGGCACTGAAGGAAAGCCAAACCCACATGACTGGGAGCCAAGGACCATTTGCTCACCATGAGCTGCTCCAACACGCCCAGCTCCTGTGGCCCCTCAAGTCAGTCCTGCTAATCCGGAGCAAAGGGCAGCGTGGTGGAGCCCAGTCCCCCCCCCACCCCCCGGGCAGAGCCCTGGCAGCACCTCCAGGCAGGATCAGGAGACAGCCTTGGTGCGAGGCACGGGTGGCCACTGCCGGCTGGTCGGCACCCTCCGCTGGAGCCCTTGCAGATGCTGGCTGGGAGGCTTCCCGAGACGGGGCCCTCTGGAAATCGCTGGCCAAAGTGTCCCAAGGTGCCCGGCGGGCACCTGCCTCTCTGCCGAGCAGAAGAGCAGCCCTGGCTGGCCGGGGCCTTCGGCACAGGCCAGGGCAGGCGGCAGAGCGGGACGTGCAGGGTTGGCAGGCGGTCCGAGCCTGGGCAGTGCGCTGACGGGGCAGTGGGGGCGGCTGGGACAGCCTTGGCTCGGCCGGCTCTGGGTCTGTCACTCTGCAGCCGGGCTGAAAGTATTTTGGGAACCTCCCAGCCTTGCTCAAGCTCATTGCACCATCTTCCCAACACGGTGGGACAGCAAGCAGCCTGCCACGAGGCCGAGGAGGGGCCCTCCCTGCATGGGAGCACTAAGGGCTGCTTCCCCTACGTCTCCACTGACCTGGGCTGCCTCTTCTTCACAGACCTCCAGACTCACATGACTATGCCAGCCCTCCCCCTCCCCTCCCCTCCCCCCCTCCTTTTTGGAACAGCTGTTTCCAAAGCCTCTTGAATTCCTGCAAACAGCACTGACTTCAGTAGAAATAACACAGCTTAGGTTTATTGGGTCTTTCCCCACTTCTTCCATTTCTTCCAACTAATGATTTTGCTTTAAAAAAATAAATTACAGAATTAAATAAACTTGGGACAAATCCCCTCCCTCTCTCCTCAAAAAGAAAAATGTTAAAATAGTTACTGGATTTTGGCAACAGAGACATCCAATCCACCATGCCAGAGAAAGGAGCTGCATCTGGTGCTGGCTGCTCTGCTCCCTGCTCTCTTTGGGATCCTTGGATGCAGGCCTGATAAAGTTGCCCCACAAAGCCTCTCCCTTCCTTCCCTCACATTGCCCAACCCCCCCATATTTGTTTCTGGCCGCCGCCGCTGCTGCGGCTGCAGGACTCCTCTGCCGGGTTTCTGCCCTGTGTCAGACGTGAGTTGGGTTGTCCAGGTAGGGATCTGCCTTGCTCATGTGCAGCATCACGGTGGGGGCCTTGTAGTGGCAGTGAGTGCCAACACAGGTCACCCCGCTGCATGGCTTCCCCCTAGTCCTCAGCCCCGACTTCCTGCTGCACAGCCCCTGCCAGGTCTGCAGGGTCTTGGAGCTCCACACCCACACTCCGCTGGTGATGCCCACCACCAGTGACATGAAGATCTTCAGCATGAAGATGGCCACGGTGGGCACCGAGGCATCCAGGGAGCAGTCGAGGCTGCGGCGGCGGCCCGGGAAGGCCAGGCAGCCCTGCTCCGCAGCCCGCAGGCTCCAGTAATCCACATTCAGCCGCTCATAGAAGTAGCAGATGATGACACAGGTGGCCGGGACAGTGTAGAGGATGGAGAAGACTCCAATCCGCACCATGAGCTTCTCCAGCTTCTCGGTGTTGGTGCCGCCGGTCTTCATGACCTTGCGGATGTGGAAAAGCGCCACGAAGCCTGTCAGGATGAAGGAGGTGCCGACGACCAGGTAGCACGACAGCGGGACCAGGATGAAGCCCGTCAGCGCGGCCCCGTCCATGCTGCCCACGTAGCACAGCCCTGTCAGCTCGTCCCCTGCGACCTTCCTCAGGGTGAGGATGATGATGGTCTTCATGGCTGGGACACCCCAGGCAGCCAGGTGGAAGTAGCTGCTGTGGGCCTCAATGGCCTCGTGGCCCCATTTCTTCCCCGCAGCGAGGAACCAGGTCAGCGTCAAGACAACCCACCACAGGGAGCTGGCCATGCCGAAGTAGTAGAGGATGAGGAAGACGAGGGTGCAGCCGGTGCTCTCCAGGCCCTCCTGGATGACAAAGAGCTCGCCATTCTCCCGGTCACAGGCGATGTTCTCAGCACCCGCCACCGAGCGGATGAGGAAGGCCACCGAGTAGACGTTGTAGCACATGGAGAGGAAGATGATGGGCCGTTCGGGGTACTGGAAGCGCTGCGGCTCCAGCAGGAAGGTCAGGACGGTGAAGGCGGTGGAGATGAAGCAGAGCGAGGCCCACACGGCCATCCAGATGAAGGCGAAGTCCTTGTCGCGCCGGGACCAGAAAACATCGACTCCGGGGGAGCAGCGGGGTGCGCATGACAGGCTCTTGGTCACATACTGGAACTTGTCGCGGTTCTTGCAGCCCGAGGCGGCTGCCGTGGCGGGGCTGCCGGGCCGGCTCGCTGGCTCTCTGCCGGGGCCGGGGCCCGCGGGCCGGGCGGGCTGGGGCGCCACGGGCAGCATGCCCTGCCCGCCGCCCTGGGGCTCGGCGGTGGTGGCGTTCTCGGGCGCCTCCATGCACAGGGCGTGCGGGTCGTTGCGCGTGGGCAGGCGGGCGCAGTCGAGCGCCTCCGGCCAGCCGAAGTGGAAGTGCTCCATGATGGGGGCGCAGCGCTGGCGCGCCTGCTCGCACATGGGCCGGCACGCGGGGATGCTGCTGGAGACCTGGTCGGTGCACATGGGCGCGTAGAGCGAGCACAGGAAGAAGCGCAGGTGCCCGTGGCATCCGTAGGCCACCAGCGGCGCGAACTCGTGCAGCTTGAGCGCCGCCTCGCGCTGGTGCTCGTGGCCCAGCAGGTTGGGCATGCGGGTCAGGTTGTAGCCGATGCCCTGGCACATGGGGATCTCGATGGGCTCGCAGCGCCCGCCGCCCCGGCCGCGCTCCGCCTCGAACGCGCCGCCGCCGCCGCCCCCGCCGCCGCCGCCGCCCAGCAGCTCCAGCGCCGAGCCGGCCGCCCCCAGCTGGCCCAGCAGCAGCAGCAGCCGCCGCAGCAGCAGCCCGGCCATGCCTCACGCCGCCCGCCGCCGCATGGCGCCCCTCGGCAGCGGCGCTCGGCAGCGGCAGCAGCAGCAGCGGCGGCGGCGGCGCGGCCGCGGCGACTTCCCTGCGCCTCTGCCGCGGCCGGCGCTGCGCTCGCGGGCGCCCCTGCCGCCGCCGCCGCCTACACCCCTGGGAGGCGGGCCCAGCGCCGCCGGGACACACCCCGCGCGGGGCGGGGCGGGGCGGCGCGCTCTGCCCATGCCCAGAGGCGCCGGCCCGCGGGAGCCGCGCCCCCCGGGCCTGAGCCACAGCCGCGCCGCCAGAGCGCCGGAGCTGCTGCCCGGCTGACCCGGCGGCCGAGGGGCCGCGAGGAGACCGAGTCATGCGCCCCGCGGCGGGCGCTGCGCACGGGCCGAGCGAGACCCCCGCAGAGCCCGGTCTGCGGCACTGGCCCCCCGAACCCTGCAGTGCGCCCCTGAGCGCCTCCGAGGCTGCGCGGGGCTTGTGCAGAGAAACTGCCGCTGGCCCGAGCCCGCCCTGCGCGCCTTTCGCCTCGCAGACTTGCGCATCTTCTTGCCCGCGATGGCTCTCGCCTGCCGGAGGCGTCCTCGGGCTCGCGTCTGCCAGGCAGCGTGCAGCGATAAGGGGGGCATCGGCTTGGGGACGCCTGACCTGCAACCAGCTCTGGGCAATGTGTGGCCCACCGGATGTTAAAGCACAGCAGCCACTTCAGGCTCAGCCGGAAACACTTGGATTTGGTTGGCTTCCTGTTTCCCGGATTGTCAAGTAGCCTCCATTCCATCATCCTCTCATTGAGAAAAGCATTTTTAAAGGCTTGTATGAAAGCATCACCTGGCTCAAGTGTTCGATTCGTCCTGTAAAGAAAACAATCTGTAAATCTGCGTGTTCAATGATATGCGTCTAAATGCGTTTGAAACAGAGAAGCAGAGCAAGTCAGAAGCAGCCTCCGGGGCCATCTAGTCTGACCCCCGGCTCTAGCCAGCTCCACTTACGACATGCATGTCCATGTCCAAGCCCACTGTGCTGTTCTCCAGCATCCTCAGCTGCAGCTGACAGAAGGTGGAGACTGTGGCAAAGGAAAGCTCAGAGCACCAGATCAAGGAATGCTGCCTGCCTGCCCCCTTCGCCTCCACAGCTCACATGAAGTCCATGGGGAGAGGCCCGGAGTGCCTTTGTCCATTGTGGCATGCAGGCATACTTCACCAGGGACCCCGTGCTGGTGTCCCTGAGGAGGGCCCAGAAGGGCAGGCAGCTCCACTGATCTGCATTAACAAAGCAGGTGTGGCAGCTTTGGACTTCCATGAATGCAGGCCCTGAGTGCCCATTCCTGCCCAAGAAGGCCTGCAGAACCGCAGGGAGAAGCTGCCTGGGGACTACGGGCGTAGGCAGCCCAGAAATGAGATGATGTAGAATAAATAACGGACGTGGGAAACGTGTCTTTGCCGCCCCGGCTACTGCGGATTGCAGCTAAGTGCAGAAGGAACAGAGACTTTGAGCGGGCGGCAGAGGGAGTCAGTTTCTCTGCTAAGAACGCAGCCCCAGAAGTTGGCCCTGCCAACCTGCGTGAGAGTGCGGCAGGCGTCTTCCTGAGGGCGCCTGAAACTGGCTTAGAAGGGCAGGTGGGGAGAGGTGCCCTCGGATTCTTGCATGGAAGCTGATAGCCCTCAGGGTGCAAAAGATGGCATTGGGAAGGTAGCTAGAGCATGGCAGCCGTGCGTCTCCTCTTCGGATGAGCAGGACATGTTTAATGCATTAGAGAATCTTTAGAAATTCCTTTGAAGATGAAACGCTCGCTGTTAAGTGGCTGGGAGATCGTGGCACACAGGCACAAGGGCTGGCAATAAACAGAATGCTTAATTGCCTGCCTGCACAACTATTTCTGACTGGGGGAGGGGAGGCCCCCATCCCAGGCAGCTGCCTTGACTGAGAGGAACGAGAGCGGCCCTGCCCTCAGCTGTCTTCCTGGATCTGTTTTTACACAGGGATGCGGGGAGGGGCCAAAGATCCTGGCGGGATCCAGGCCTCCCCCCCTCGCCTGCGCAGAGCACCGAGGAGCTGCAGGCCTGCCTCTCCTCCACCGCCTGCCCTCTTACAGGGAGCGCCTTCTGCCAGGGCTTTGGATGCTTGCTCTCCCCGCTTGGGAGGTGAGGAGGCAGCCAGCAGAATGCCAGCCCTGGGGGTGTGCTCGCTTTCAGGTCGTGGCAAGATTGCTCAGTGGGGCTTCGTAACATGGCTTGCGCCCGAAGGCTGTCGGCCGCTGAACCATGGTTGGGATGCTGTTGTTGGCTGACGAGAGCCTAAGCAGCTGTGGACACAGTTCTCCCAGAGGCTACCTGCTCCCACGTAGGCCACCCACCCCACGTTTATTGCATGGCAGCCTCCTGAGGCCTGTTTGGCATGGGGGCGTGGAGGCCACCACGTGGAACGTTCTCCCTGGCGAGAGTCAGGCAAGCTCCTGGCATGGAACGCTTCTGGCACCAACGGAGCCCCCTTTTCTGCAGGCACTGCCAGTTCTCCTGGCTGGTTTTGTTATTTTATTGCTCTGATAATGCATTATTGTTTCAACTGCTGTCTTCATTGCATTTTATCGTGTTTTTCATCTTGCAAACTGCTTTGGGATTTTTAAAAATAGAAATACAAAGCAGCTTTGTAGAAAACTGCTCTAAGGTGGAGCAGGAAGAGTTAACAGCACAGAGGAGGATGTTGTGGGGGAGGCAGGAGAGGAGGGCAGCACACAACTAAAAAACACATGCCTTTTAATTTAATTTAATTTAATTTAGATTTAATGTGTAAAACTGTTACTCTTGGCCAGAAGCACCCAGGCTGGGCCAAGAGCAAGGATGCTTTTGCACTCAAAGGCTGCTTTGAAATGCACATGCCAGGCGGGGCCAGAGCCAGGGCCCATCGTGCGCGGCACCTCCCCCTTGACTGCCTCTGGACAGGCGGCTCTTGGCACAGATGGAGAAAGGGTGCCCAAGACGCTTGTCCCACTCCTGCGCTGTCAAACCACTAGCCACAGGGGCAGAGAAGCAGAGCGAGTCCGAAAGGGCCTCCCAGGCCATCTAGTCTGACCACAGCTCCAGCCAGCTCTGCTCATGCCATGCCCACCATGTGCCTCATCCACGGGAATTGTTAATTGTCTCTGCTCTGTGAGGCACCCTGTCCCTTCGGTGTGGGGAAGCAGGCATCTCGGGAGCAAAGGGAGGTGGGGGTGGCGGCTGCTGGATAGGGAAGGCTTGAGCTCCGGGGCTGCTGGATTCCCACTCTCAGGGAAGGCTTGAGCTCCAGGGCATGGACCAAGTTGCTGGCGAGCCGAGTGAAAAAGCACTACCAGGGCAAATCAGCCGGACAGATGGTGCTGGCCAGGGTGGCCAGTAGCCGGACCAGAGCAAAGCCCTGCCTGGCAAGCTGGGCCTTGGATCCACTCTTCTACTTCGAGTGCCCCCCACCTCCCTAGGCAGCTGGTCCCACTGCCCTATTGCTATGACAGTGAGGAAGCTTTTCCTGATGTCCAGCCTGAATCTGGGTTGTCGCAACTTGATTATTCTGTGTCCTGCACTCTGGCATCAGCAAGAAGAGATCTTGACCTTTCTCTTTGTGATAGGCTTTGAAATACTTACAGAAGGATCTCATGTCCCCCGTCAGTCTCTCTTCCCAAGGCTGAACATGCCCAGATCTCTCAGCCCCTCCTCATAGGGCAGTGTTTCCAAACCATGGATCATTTTTGTTGCCTTCCTCTGGACCTTTTCAAAGTTTTTAGCATCTTTCTTTCTAGGTTTCTAAATCCTGATGCGTATAACTGGTCATAGTGCTCCAGGTGAGGTCTGACTAGTGAAGAGTATAGGGAACTACTACTTCTCATGATTCGGAAGTAAGAGTCATATTCTTACTCTTAATGCATCCCAAAATAGCATTTGCCCTTTTTGCAGCTGCATCACATTGTTGGCTCATATTTAGCCTGTTGTCCACAGGCTAAATATGGTCTTTTTCTGTTTCAGTTCTGCTGAGCCACGCATTCCCCATCTTGTATCAATGCCTTTGGTTCCTTTTTCCCAGGTGGAGGACTTGGCATTTGTCCCTATTGAATCTCATTATGTTGCTTTCAGCCTGGCTTTCAAGCTTATCAAGATCATGCTGGATCTTCATCGTCTTCTAGGGTGCTTGCTATTCCACTCAGTTTTGTATCATCTGCAAATGTGATTACCTTTCCTTGTCCTTTGTCATCTAAATCATTACTTAACAATGAAGAGCACTGGGCCCAGGATTGAACCCTGCAGCCTTGCCAGTAGTTCTCTTTCTCCAGTTTGAGAAAGTCACCCACTTGTAATTTGGGATTCCTGGTTTGGGCATCCCACTGCAGGTGAGAGGAGAGCAACTGAGCGGCTGGCACATGGCGCTGTCCTCCAGCGTCAGTCACCCTGCTTTGCTAGGCCTGGAAGCCTTCAGGGCAAAAGCAACATGACTTTAGAGAAGGGACGGATCACCTTTCCTTCTTGTCCAGGACAGAGATCCAATATCAATAGCTGGAAGAAAGGAGACACAGCACTTGAAGAGGGAGCCTGCCCAGGTCCCTTCTAGGGTGGAAGGGCAGGCACAGGCAAGGCTGTTCCTTGGGAAGCCAGGAGGCTGTGGTTCCTGCCACTCGTGTAGCTCGTCACTGGTTGGGTTTGGAAAGGGAGGACTGCAGCTGCCAGAGACACTGAGGCAAAACTCCACAGTCCACAGAGCAGAAGGAAGGGGCTTGTTCTGTCTGCCAAAGCTCCAGTGAGCCTGCCTCCAAAGCCCTGTGAGGCCCAGCTTGGCACATGGATGCAGCTGGCGAAGGGAGCCACTCTGGCCACGCTTGCCCGGGATCAAGCACCTGTAGTGTGCCCTGTGGCATCTGGGCCCTAAAAATGGACTCCGACAAGCACTGCCATTCCAGAAATGTCAGCCCTTGCCCCAGAGGGAGGCAGAGAACAAGAGAGAGCTGCAGTGGAGGTTAAAGAACTCATCCAAATTGATCCTTGGGAGATAAATTTATCCTCCTCTGGAATTTTACAGAAATAGATAGAGCATAAGGCCCATGGGCTCAAGTTTCAAAAGGCTGTAGGAGGCAGCACTCTGAATGGAGCCAGTGAGCTTCCGGAAGGAAGGAGGAAGGGAGGACAAACAGAGGAGTGGAGGCGAGTGGTCCCCGCGCAGCGAGCCCGGCTAATCCCCATCGTGACAGTCCGTGGCTCTGCCGAGACAGAGAGCAGCAGGACACGGCGGTGGAGTCTTAAGATGGAGGCAGTGGCCTGGAAGTGCCACCTCAGAATTCGGGTGTCAAGAGAAAATGCCGTTTCCAAATGCTCAGCTGTCTGACCCCCACCCCCAATAGCACAAAAAGAAATGGGCTGGGATAGAGTCTTTCTCTGATGTGCATCCCACAGTTCATAAAACAAACAACCAAACGGCGTAATTTTCCCCCGAAAGCAAACATTAAAAAACTAGTTTGAAACAGCTAAATGTATGATACATGGTAGACCTGGGAAGGGTGGTCCCCTCAAGCCGCGCAAGTATTGTTGCATGTTTTTAAAGGCCTCATCCCAGGAGGCCCCTTTGACCTGGGACCAGAGGAATGACAAAATGGGTCCAAGGCAGGTCTCGGTGGGGAAACCTCTCCACACTTGAGGAGCCGTCCTGAGAAGCCTCTCTGCCTTGTTGCCAGCCTCCAAGCTTCCTTCGTAGGTCGCACGCACAGGAAGGTTCCGGATGCTGTCCTAGATGGGCAGTTGGAGAGGCGTTCAAGTATTGTGGTCCCAAACCCACACAGCTAAAACCAGCACCTTAAAGTACGAGGCTCAGAGACCTGTAGGCGCCCCATGCAAGCAGGCCCAAAGGGGTCCTCCACGCCCAGACATACTGGCTCCAGCTATTAGTTTGGCTGCCACATTTTGCACAAGTTGCAGCTTCTGGAGTCTTCAAGGGCAGCCCCACACAGAGTGCAGCACAGCCATCCAATTTAGCACCAGAACATTAATCACTGTAACCGAACCATCCCTGCACAGATGAGGTGCAGCTAGGCGAGCGGTCAGAGCTGGCAGAAGCCACTCCAGGCCACCCAAGTCTAAAATGACAAGAGGCAGCTCAAACCACGAAGCTGTTCTCCCAGGGGAGTGCTAACCCACCCAGAACAGGTTTGACTCTCCCTGTGGACAGAGGAACCATCCACTGACAGAAACTACCCACTCTCGTGTGCATCCACGGCCACAGAGGGCCCTGCAGCAGCATCTGTCAGTGATGAAAAGCAGAGCTGCATGTCATTGGTGTACTGATGGGAATGTCCTCCAAAAATCCAGATGACCCTGCTTGGCAGTTTCAAGCAGATGGCCAATGGCACCTCCTTCTGGAGACGGCCATCTAAGTCGGAGCGGGACCCCTGCAATGCATCCACCCCCCCCCCCCGCAACTCCTGACTTAGACAGCTGCTCCAGAAGGACTCTGCAGCACTGAAATCCGCTCAGTGGCCCAGGAGCATCGGCAGGGTCACAATCTGCTGCCCCCAGAGTGGGCATACGCAGCAGCAAGAGGTTTCTGTGCCAAAGTCTACCTGAACCTAGACTAGAATGGGGCTGGATAGCAGCCTCGTCCCAGAAGGGCAGGCCACATAACCCGCAAGGTCAACCCCCTCTGCCACCCAAGAGGGGCAAATGCACAGGTGCCAACTGATGAGCAACAGCTACAGGTAAGCAACCCACTTTTCTTCTTGATGGTTCCTGTGCGTCACCCATTTAGGCAGCAAGCCAATCAAGGTGTCACTGGATGGGGGGTTGGTGTCTCATCACTCACTGGCTCTCTCACAGGCACAATCTGCTTTGACAAAAATATGTGAAACACTGAGCTGAACACTGAAACATTGAGCTGGCCAGGCTGCTGGTCCACAGACATCTGGCAGAGGAATTCTGGCGTGCGGCACAGTGGAGGATCCTCCATAGGAGAATAGGTATGGATGGAGCAGAGCTCAGCACACCCACCTGGAGCCTGGCGAGGTGCAACTGCAGCCGTTGAAGCCATGAAGTTGACGTGCCAATGGATCTGGAGTGCTTTGGTGGGAGATCGTCTGCACAGCTCATTAGGTATCTTGGCAAGGACTGATGCTCCTGTCTGTGGGACAATACACTGCTCCTGAGACTGAGACCAGTGATGCTTCGAGGAGGAATATTAACTGTGAAGGGGAAACAGATTTTTCTGTGTTTATGCACAGTCCAAGATGATCTAATAAACAGAAGGTACCAGATCAACTAAGCCAGATCCTTCATGGGGGGTGCCACAGTGAGCCCATTCGTCTATGGACAGACCTTAACTACTAAAAATAAGTGGGCACAGACCACCAATAGCACAAAGGCCACAGCTCAGCTAATCTCTTTCTTCCAGCAAGGAAGGATATTTTGTAAGGACACCATTTGGAAACTTCTTCAGTACCATGAAGGAGTTGAGGTCTTTATGGTTCAGGATCAGTAGGGAGCGTCAATGTTGTGAAATATGTGGAACAGACTCTGTGGTAGACTAGGGGCTGTTGTACTCTCAACAGGTTGCATCCTCCTACTTGGAGTTGGCTTTTCAAGAACGACAACAACCGCTTGCCTCTCTTGCCGAGCTCAGCGGGGCACCAGCCCGCGCCAGAAGCGTGAGGGTGGCTAGTGCTGACTCTTGGCTTCCTACAGTGCTATTGCAGCTTGCCCCTTTTCCCCAGAGATCGCGAAGGTCATCTGGAGAGTGATCCCGAGCTGTGAAGGGACTATCAATGGCTGGAAAATCTTGAAGTCAGAGCAAATCACACTAGCCCGTCCGTTTGCACACAAAGACCCTTTGTGCGTTTGCTCTGTCTTGACAGTTTGCCTTTTCATAGCTGTTAAGAAACAAAACAAGGTTGGTGGAACCCAACTTACAGCCTCTTTGGGCAATGCCCAGGCAATGCACCTGCTGCAGCTTGGAAACAGGGAACCCCGAGGACGCTGCCCAAACTCATAGAAACATAGAAACAGAGCGACTCAGAAGGGGCCTCCTGGGCCATCTAGTCTGACCTCCGGCACCAGCCAGCTCCGCTCACAACATGCCCACCATGTGCATGTCCAGCCTGTCTTTGAACACCCTCACTGATGGGGCCTTAACGACCTCCCATGGAAGCCCATTCCACGCCCTCGGGGTCCTGACTGTCAGGAAGTGCTTCCTGGCCTCCAAATGGAACCTGGGTTCCCTGAGCTTTGCTCCATTGGAACATGTCCTGCCTTCCTCTGCAGGGGAGAACAGGCCTCTCCCCATCTCCATGTGACACCCCCTCACATACCTGTATGTTGCCAACATATCCCTCTGAGTCTTCTCCAAGCTGAAGAGACCCAGTTCCCTCAGTCTTGCCTCATACAGCATCCCCTGCAAACCGGCCACCAACCTTGTGGCCCTATGCTGCACTGACTCTAACCTGGCTATATCCTTCCTGTAATGAGGGGCCCAAAACTGAACATAGTACTCCAGTTGCGGACGCACCAGAGTCATGTAGCGTGGTACCTCTCTCAATCTTGAAGCCACACTTCTGGCTATGCAACCAAGGGTGGCATTCGCCCTCTTGACCACCGCATCACACTGCTGACTCATGTTTAGCCTGTGGTCAACCAGTACCCCGAGGTCCCTTTCACAAGTGCTGTTCTCCAGCCACTTGTCACCTAACCTGTACTTATGACAGCTATTCCTATGCCCCAAGTGCAAGACCTTGCACTTATCCACATTGAATGCCATCCTGTTGTCTCCTGCCCACTTCCATAGCCTGTCCAGATCCTTTTGGATCTGGAGTACCTGCTCCTCAGTTGTGGCCACTGCTCCAGTTTTAGTGTCGTCTGCGAATTTGATCAGCAGACTGTTCACCCCTTCTTCCATGTCGTTAATGAAAAGATTAAACAGGATTGGCCCCAGGACGGAGCCCTGGGGGACCCCACTTGTCACTGACTGCCATCCAGACGATTCCCTGCTAATGGTTACCTTCTGCTTTTGGTCAGTCAACCATGCCCTAATCCACCGGACAGTGCTTTGGTGTATCCCAAAACTCCTCAGTTTCTCCACCAGGATATCATGGGGCACTTTGTCAAAGGCCTTGCTGAAATCCAGGTATACCACATCCACTGCATCCCCTCCATCTAGCCATCTTGAAACCTTGTCATAGAATTCCACAAGGTTTGTCTGGCAGGACCTGTTTTTGCGGAAGCCGTGTTGTGTGGCTGTCAGCCTCCCTCCCCTATCTAGCATCACTAGATCTCTCTCTATTATGAGCCTTTCCATTGTTTTTCCTACAATGGACATAAGGCTAACCGGTCTATAATTCCCCATGTCCTTCCTACTACCCTTTTTGAAAATTGGGACCACCGATGCCACCCTCCAGTCCTCTGGAACTTCACCCGTTCTCCACGAGGCCTCAAAAATGGAGGCCAGCGGGTGTGAGAGAACCCCTGCCAACTCTCTTAGTACTCTCGGGTGAAACTGCCAGGATGAACCTCTTAATGCACCTGTTGTGTGCATTTTTTCCCCTTGGAGAAAGATCCCAAAGGTTTTCAAGGTGTCATTTAGACAATTCGGAGGACCTGTCAGAGCAGGGACTGCAAAAACTCATCAAGGCAGCTTTCGTGCCCTCTGGAGAGAAACAGGCAGAGAGAAAAAAAGCCACAGCTCAAAGCTGAAGCAGGGAGGGAGGGGACGGGCCGGCCCTGCCCGTGCCTCTTGGGATGCCCACGGGAAGACTGAGTGGGCTGAAGTCCTGGGGGCTTGAGATGATGTACAAAGGTACCCAGAAAACATATATATTGGTTGACTTAGAACTTATATGGCTGACGATTCATACATTTATACCACTTGCGTCTGTCTGCGGTATACCTCACATCCAATGAAGTTTTTTTGAAGTGGTTGAAGCCCCATCGGTGGTGGTGTTCAAGGACAGGCTGGACATGCACATGGCAGGCATGCCACGAGCGGAGCCGACTTGAGCCGGAGGTCAGACTAGATGGCCTGGGAGGTCCCTTCGGACTCGCTCTGTTTCTATGTTTAAAGACCTGGTGATATATGTGGCAGCAGCTGCATGGAGTGGTAGATAACTGAAGGGGGATGCAATATTTTGAAGGCGCCCTGTAGTAAAATAACTCCTAGCAGTTTGTGTGTGTATAAAACTGCCACTGATGTGATTTCTTTAAATTGCTGTCTTCATTGTCATATTAGGGATTAAATATGACATGCAGTAGGAAGTAGCATGTCATATTTAATACATGAATGACATGAAAATGCATTTTCACACCCTGCAGTCCACTCACTGGAACTTGCATTTTATTGTTAATTGTTTTAGTGTTTTAAATTTTTGTATGTTAAAGGGTTTTTATGTTAGATTTTAACAGTGTTGTTTTAGAGTTTGGATTTTTGTGCACTGTTCTTGGCCATTAAGTGGGGCAGACATTCTAGGGATTATGATACCCATAATAGGCTGTACTGCTGTAGAGCGTGGGCCTGATAGCTTTCATCTTGCCAACTACAATGATGTGGAGAGTCCCTGGAGAAGCAGGACCGCCACTTAGGGGCCTGACCCTGCCCATCGTGAATCGGGGGACCAGGTCCCTGTACCTGATCAGTCAAGAAATAACTGTTTCTCTTAGGTAGAGCTGCATACCTATGATTTGAAAGGGACAGCATTAGTCTCTACCAAGACTAGGGAAAATTTTTGGCCCCTCTGATTTGTGCAAATATCAGTCAAATATGCCTCTTTTGGTGGGAAAGTATAAATGAGTGGGGATGGATTTCCAAATTCAAGGATTTGCAAAATTAGCTTGACCACCCTTGAATTACTCGCACGGAGAGACACATGGGCAGAATGTGAGCCACCTTGGCTGCAGCGACCGTCAGAGCTTTCTCGAGGGTAGGGCTGGGCACTGTGTTGCTGGCTCAGCTTGTTCCCAAGAGGGCAACTGCTCTTATCCACTTGGCCCCAGGCAGCAGGTGGTTCCCAGCTCCACCGTTCACTCTCATCTGATCCTAAAGAGGCGGCGAGTGTCAAACCAATGGTTTCTCAATGGGGATCGCCTGGATGGGGCAGCAATCAATTCAGACAAATCCAGAAGTCCTGTTAGCGGGTGATTTGGAGTGACTCAGGTTTGGTGACTCAGGTTTGGAGGCACAGCCTGTCTTGGCTGGGGCTGCATCCCTGGACCAACAGTCAGTTCTGGAGTTTGATGGATGCTCTTTCACGTGACCCTTTGAGGCAGCCACAAGAGCGCTTCTTTTTTTCCATAACAGCATTTGCTCTGCAGAATATTGAAATCTGTCAGGCCCAGATGGAGATGTATTTCAGGCCCCGGATAAAATCATGGTTATCCAAAAAGGAACTGGACATAAAGCAGGATAAATGTTTTAAAAAAATACGGTTTAAGTCAGAGTGCCTCCTAGTCACCCAATTCAGCCCTGCATGTGCAATCCTCTTACAGGGCCAGGCTCCTTGCTTGCAGTAGCAGACTAGAAGTTAACATAGAGAGGAAAGGAATTGCCAGCTACTAACTTTTTAGGAACAAGATGTACACAATCCACTTAAAACAAAAGCCACAGTCTACTGTAGAGATGGAAATTGAAAAATATGTTTGCTCAGTGGCGTCTCCATGTCGCAATAGCTTGTTCTAGAACCATAGAACAGGAAGTGACTGTCCTTCGTTGTGATGCCAGAAACTTCCTTGTTTCACATGTAGGTGTCCTTGTTTTCATCATCTCCACATGCTCTTTGCCTGCTATGATGTCCCACTCAAAAGATCTCCAGGCAGGCCCGTGGCTCTTTCCGACTGCTGCAGGGAGTTTCAAAGCCGGGAGACAACCACCAATGAGATCTGTCATGTACAGCCTGGGTTTAATGCAGCCGTTTTCACTCAGAGGCCACTTCAGGCTGATGGGATGCGGAATGAATGAAATCAACCCCAAAATGTTTCCATGTCTGTCTTGCAGCATTAGGTGTAACCTTAGCTCCAAGCATGGAAGATCCCCTGAAGCTCCACTTTTTGTTGCAGCGCTGTTGTAAAACATTTAGTTCTTCTTAGGCTTTCCCATATCTGGGCAAGAAGTGAGAATATCACCTCCTTCCTCTGGAATTGAACACTAGACTGGAGAGGAAGCAAGGGCGCCCTGCTCTCAGCCAGCTGAATCGCTGTGCTCCCTCGCAGCCTCCCCTTCTGCTCTCAGACACACAGGGGCACCCGGAGGAAGCCAGCAAGGGCACCCTTGCCCGCCTTGAGGAGCAGCCCCAGCCTCGCTGCTCTGCTGACTCCCCCACTGAGGTTTGCTGAGGGCCTCTCTGTATTTTCTCTGCGTGGCTTCGGTAATTCTAGCAGCTGTGAGAGCTAAATTGGGCAGAAAGGTCAGTGTGAGCCATTCCTCTGAACACGCTGCTTTGTGAGCAACACTCCCCCTCCCTGCACCAAAACACCCGGAGCCAGGGGGGGAACCTGCTGGCCAGAACCAGAGCACGCCTGCCAGAGCCTTGGAGACAGCCTGCGTTTCACCTCAGGAAGCGTCGTGTGGGATGGACAGGGCATCCATTTTCTCATCCGTTACCCCAGCCCAGATCCAACGCAGCCAACCAGTCCGCCCGCTCAGGTTTCTTCCTTGTTTTTCTTCTTCTCACCAGGCTCTCTGGAAAGTGTGGTATTTTTCTTCCCCCACTGTTCACTTCACACCTGAAAGGGTGATTGTGTTAGAGGCCCCACAGAAAGGTCCTGCAGGAACGTTGGCTTTGTACCATGGAGGCCTTTCCAATCCAAATGGAACTGAAAGGGCTCCTCTGTCAAGGGGGCCGAGCTGAGCCTTTCCAGGGCAGTTCACCACTGTGATGAGAAGTTGCTTCTGCCAATGTGCTCACCACTGCATTGTTGAGCCATCCAAGCCAAGACGATTCTGCCATGATTTTTCACAACAGTGCCAACTTGCCAAATTATCTGAAAAACACTACAAGTGATTGTGTATATATTGTTTGTTTATATTGTAAGCCTTCCTGGGACAATGGGATTGTGTAGGATGCGATAAAAATATTCCAAATACAAATTCATATGTTCTGTATGCCTTTAACTATCATAGCAGTCCCCACAAATGCTTGAGAATCCTAGTTGAATGCTAAGAAGTCTCTGTGAAGATGTGAGGACCTCCAATGGTGAAGGATTCATGGGGATCCAGAACTAAAAAAATTGAGCAACCTAAGGGAAGCCTGTGCCCCTAACATGTTTTTAGACATCAGCAAAAAGTGATGCCTCTGGTTTGCCCTTATTCTCAAACCATGTACTTTTACCATTTTCCCAAAATCTGTTGAACCCATCCCCAACAACTCACCACGGTCACCAGCACCTGCTCTGTCTTGATGTCAAGACACCCAATCCCCTGCCTTACCTCTCTTTTTACGCTGTACTTGGGAAATATTATCTTCCCAATTTCTATCTACATGTTAGGCCTATTAGAAGTAGTAGAAGAGTGCATTTCTTGGGAGGCTAGAAGTCAAGTCTGTTTTGTCCCGTGTATTTGTGTGCCACAAAGAAAATATGCCAAATTAATATCTATGCCAGCATTCCCTCAACATGACAGACTCCAGCTGTACTGGACTGCAACTTCCATCATTCGCAGCCAACATGGCCAATGACTAGTAACTCCTATAGAGTTAATGCAACAAATCTAGAGGGTGACAGGTTGAAGAAAGCTTGTTTATTCCACTGGACTTCAATGAGTGTTCGAGTTGTTTTCTCATTTTAGCAGTAGCGATTCATTACTGAATTTCTACCTTGCTTCTCCTCTTCCGAGAAACATAAGGCGACTGAAATTGCCCTAATTTTATCTGTACAGCGGCTGTATGAGGTAGGTGAGGTAGCGAGCCAGTGACTGTAACCGCTACATAGTGCAGAGACAGATCATCACATGGAAATCTCTTGTACAGGCATCGCCTCCCTGCTGAAGGCCCCCGCAATCCTGCTTCTGTCGTTGCGCACATCCATGTCTCAGGCCCACGTGCAAACCAGTCTCCTTGGCCACAGGTCCCAGGCCAGCAACGATCGTGGCAACGGCGTTCTCTGCAGCATGGGTGCGCCCACGGACTCAGGCTCCTGCAGCTGCTCCGGCACTTGTCCAGCAGTGGGAGCAGGGCCTGGAGTGAAGTTCGGCACAGATTCCTCTTTCTTTGCCTGCCCCCACGTTCTCCCCCTCCCTCCCAGAGGCAGAGGCTGGCCCTGGCCATGGCCCTGGCAGCAAAGCCTTCCTCACACAAAGTGCCTCCTTGTTCGCCTTTCCCAGCAGCGGGCTGCAGAGGATTTCATGGAATCAGATCCATTTCCTGATGGAGTTTTATTACATTCCAAACAGAAATAAATAAATAGGAGAGAAATGCAGACTTCTCAAAACCTCTCGGTGAAGCAAGTACCGCACTTGCCACTGAAGCTGGCCCCGGGAAACGGGCCGCACGCAGCCGGGACCAGTGAGGTGAGAGACAGCTCTGTGCAGCCAAGCGGGCCACGGCTTGCCCGGAGGTTTCAGAGGATCCCAAGGCATGCCCACTCTGTAACTGTTTTGAGGACTAAAACCACACACTCTGGTAGAGACAAAATCTCCTCGTGGACGGGCTGGTCACCCGCTGATTGCATGGCTGCACGAGTGGCTGGCCAGGCAAGGGATGCCACGACACGGCTGCCCCTTTCCCCACCTGCAGGAGGGGAGAGCAGGCAAGCCCTTCCCTGGGGCTACGGGGGAGCACCATGGCAATGCCTGAGGATGCCTAAGAGAGAACTCTCTCAGGCGAGCGCCCTGCAGCCTAGGCAGGCTCTGGCCGATGTGACCGGGGGGGGATCAGCTGCAGCACCCCCCCCCCCAAAAGCACACACACTCGGCAACGAGGGTGGCCAGCGATGCTCCCGCTGCCACAGGAGCACCAAGGCTCCGGTCAGCAAGCGGAGTGCCTGGTGCCACCTCAGCAGAAACGCCTCCAAGTGGTATTTCGTTTTAAACACTAGGTCTAAAGCCTGTCTCAAAGACCGCTTTGTTTTTGCATTTAACTTGCTTTAAAAGGCAGATAATTTTCTTTTTTTACTTCAACCAACTTCACTACCACCGCTTGAATAATTTGCCATGGCTGGACATGAGGGAATTCACAGTGGAAAAACCTTTGGGTATGCTAAACCAAAATATTATTTACCATCCACTTGGTAATCCTGCTCTCCACCATCTAAGGGAAAAATATTGATTTAACAGAGCTCAGCAAGTTTTGGGGGTTTTGCCAGTGCCACCTAAATATAGTTCATGAAAAAGAAACATTCTGTCAGGAAAAGGGGAGAGAGGAAAAGGGAGGAAAACAGATGAATCGCACACCTCCGGCTATATTGGATGTGAAAGATCCAACCAGGTGTGAGAGGGTCTTCTTTCCACAGAGAATGCACCTGATCCTGCTGTCTCTCCCTATCCTGAAACATTAGTGCAGTTGAGCAGGAGGGTGGAATTAATTGCTTACAGACCCTCGTTTGCCAAGGACCTGGTCTTCTACCATTTCTGGGAGGAGTGAGGGCACAGCCAAGTTGGGGCAAAGTGGCAGAACAAGCATTTCAAAAACAATCAAGGAGAAACGGCTGGATTCTGGAAAGGATAAGAGAGAGGAATAGCTTCATGTTCACATGAGATTTATTATGGCACCAGCTTGCATGGACTAGAGCTGTGCCAAAATAAATGTGTTAATATTTAAGGTGTCACAAGTGTATAGACAAATGCCACCACTGCCCCGCCAAACGATGTCAGGAAGATGAAGAGCTTCTTGGCCCCCTCCATGCGGGCCACTTGCTCGCTCCAGACTCAGATGTGCTGCGAGGACAAGCTGCAAGCAATCGGAACATGGCAGTAAAGAGTGTTGTGGGGCAGGGGAGATGAGGGGGACACTGGGTCCCAGCATTAGCTAGAAGGGTCGTTCAGGCATTGTTGCATAAAAACAGAAACAGAGTGAGCCCCCTGGGCCATCTAGTCTGACCCCCGGCTCCAGCCAGCTGCACTCATGACATGCCTACCATGTGCATGTCCAGCCTGTCCTTGAACACTGTCACTGATGGGGCCTCAGCCACCTCCTGTGGAAGCCCATTCCACACCCTCGGGGTCCTAACTGTCAGGAAGTGCTTCCTGGCAGCTAAATGGAACCTGGGTTCCCTGAGCTTGGCTCCACTGGAACGCATGTTACCTGCCCACCAATGTGGCACCTTTTTACCTACATGCATTTGCATGCTTTCGAACAGCAAGGTTGGCAGGAGCTGGGACGGAGCAACACGAACTCACCCCGTTGTGCAGACTCTCTCTTGCATATTTAAGCAAAAACCAACATTGTCACAGCACCCAGAACTGTGGTCTGGTTGCGTCCAACTAACAATAGGCAGCAGCATATCGAGGGTTGGGGGGACGGAGGCATTTGTGACAACTGTTTTCGGCCGTGGGTCAACACGACTACACCGAGGGCTTAATTTCCACAGCACCTCAGAAACGAATGTCCAGGGCAAGGCAAAGAACCTCAGGCTGTGAAGCAGACCTACTACCAGCGTTGTGAATCATAAAACACAGTCCAGGGTGACTCTGCTGCTTGGAATTTCCTGAGTGATGGTTATTTTTGCAGATACCTACAGATTGACTTCCGAGGACCTCGAGCAAAGCCTGGATGTCCGTCTGTCATGGGTGTTTCAAACTGGATTCCTGCACTGAGTAGCGGGGTAGGCTCAATAGCCGGAAGGGCCCCTTATATCTGCAGCTGAACAGAATAGCCTGGAGAGGTCTTACAAAATGACCCTCAAATTCTAAGCTAGAAGCAGTGAGCCAGAGTGGATGCATGCACCACTCTCAGGGCAGGACTAAGCTAGCTCACAGGTGGCAGATGCTGCCGCCAGACACACAAACAGCAAAATTAATAGCCACCTGCTGACTGTCACCAGGATGTGACCAGCCTTGCTGCCCAGCCCTCATGTATTTGAGAGGGCCGCTAAGTATGGTCACAAGGGGATATGGGAAGAGAGCTTATATTCCGAATTTTTCAGTCAGGCTCACTGGAAGGGCCTCCATGTTTACATTCCTTTCAAATGAGAAAGGAAATTCGGTTGCAAGGCAAAGCATTTTCCTGAATAAACTTATAAAAAACAACAGCCAAGATTACACATACAGCACATGTTCACAAGACTGGTTTAGAAACAAATAACATGTTAGAATCCCTATATTCTCAGCTCTTTCTTCCCTTTTAAGGAAAACAAGGTTCTAGTCCTTATAGTTACGAAAACAAAGTTTACAAGAGAACATGTGGGGAACATGTGAGATCCCAGAAGTCCCAGCAGGAGCTCAAATGGGAGCAAACCCCTCATTGCAGGGAGAGCCCCTGTAGCCCTCGAGACAGCAACCCTGGCAACCAGCCATGCTGGCCGGGCAAATGACGGCTGGAACACGTGGCGAGAACGGCCACCATCTGCCCACCACTGTCCCATGAATGACAGTATCCCATGGACCGTCATTCTCAAAGGCAAATATATGCACATACTCACACTGAATTGAGCCTTCTGACTTAATTCTCGGCAAGGAAGGGAGAATTTTCATCTGAGCTTATTTACAGCGTTTCCCCTTCAATGGCACCTGCAAGAAGTCCCCCTGCCCGCAAGAGAACCATCATCCAAGACCACGGAGCGTGTGGACCAGAAGCCGTTCGCATCTCCACGGGGGGTCGTTGCGGCCCCATCGGTGCGGGTGTTCAAGGATAGGCTAGACATGCACCTGGTGGGCATGTCGTGAGTGGAGCCGGCTGGAGCCAGGGGTCAGACTAGATGGCCCCGGAGGCCCCTTCTTACTCACTCTGCTTCTATTGGCCCACTGTGGCGTTCACATACTTCCTGCATCTGAGGCAAATCTATGGAAGGCAATAGCAACTTCAGCTCTTTGCACTCACAAAGCACAAGTCCTGTAACGAAGCCATGGTCCCATTATGGTCTCCCCCTCTACCACCCTCACTAAAACCTTGTGTGTGAGAAGCAGAGTGTGTCAGGGCATGAGGTCTCCTCTCAGCCTTGCTGATGCGGGGAAAAGCCTCCAACACCACCGAGGTGAGTAATTCTGGGGATGGACACAGGATTTCCTGAGGATGTGCATGATCAGCAGCAGCAGGGAGGGTGGAACACTGTGCCAAGGGGGAGGGAGGGAGGAGGTTGAGGCAGCATCAGGGGCCGTAGTTCTGCACTGCGGGCTTGCTGCTCCTTCAGAGACGGAGAACCTCTGAGAGGGGAACAATAGAAGGGGCCACAGCTCTTGAAGAGTGGCTGCACGGTGCCTTCTCAAGCCTCCTCTGAATTCCCGCTCAAAGAACACCTCATTCATCACTTTTAAGCAGAAGTGGCTCGCTTGCCATGTGGGACAAAAGGAGCAACAATGGCGGAGTCTGCAGCCAGCCAGCCAGCCGCAAACTGACACATTGGCTCACTGTTCCAGCTCACTGGGGAAGAAAGGAATTTCTGTATAAATCACACCAACCATCAGGTTTCTCACTTCCTGTCCACAGGACTTCCCGACTCCCCGAACACAGCAGAATGAAGGGACTTTTATATATATATTTTGAAAAGTGGGAGAAGAAAAAACATTTAAAAAGTTTTAAAAGAGTCTCTTTCAGCTAATAATGAAGTGAACAGTATATTAAGAAGGAAAACATTCAGCATTAACTTTGGAGGAGAAAGACAGAAAACCTTTTCATAATGCCCTGGCCACAAAACAACAACTGCCAGTTAAATCGGCTCCATTCCCCAGTTATTGCCAACACAAACTCAGGGGCAGGCCTACGAGAACGTTTGAACTAGTGTCTTCCCCTTTTCCCACCCCACTAATATAGACATATATTTTTAAAATACTCAGGAAGACTGAAGGTGCCAGCCATAAGCTTCATGGCACCACTTCAGCTGGCACCAGAGAGTAAGCGGTCTCCATTCTGAGCTCCAGACATGGCAATGGGATTATGAACAGAAAGCTGCCCGCACCCTCTCGCTTCACTCCATAGTGCACCTTTGCTAAGGGCTGCTGGTCCGACAGTCTAAGAAACCCTCAGTCACTGCACTTACACCCATGCAAATGGTATCTGAGCCCTTTGCTCACAAAAACAGCCATGGGTGAGGGAGAAGAACTGGGAAGAGACACTCTTCTGGGACAAAGCTCCAGTGTACTGATGTCCACCCAGGGATGCCAATCTTGGGTGAGAAATAGAGCTCTCAAGTATGCAAACTGCTGTTTCACACGCTGCCTAATTATAATCCTTAAAGGTAAAGGTTTCCCCTTGACGTTACGTCCAGGCATGCCTGACTCCAGGGGGCGGTGCTCACCTCCGTTTCCTAGCCGAGGGAGCCAGTGTTTGTCCGCAGACAGTCTCCGTGGTCATGTGGCCGGCATGACTAAACACCGAGGTGCAGGAACGCTGTTACCTGCCCACTGAAGTGGCACCTTTTGATCTACTTGCATCTGCATGCTTTCGAACTGCAAGGCCGGCAGGAGCTGGGACGGAGCAACGGGAACTCACCCCGTTGTGCACATTCGAACCGGCGACCTTCCGATCAACCAGCCCAGCAGCACAGCGGTTTAAACCACTGCACCACCTGCAGTCCCTATAATTCTTAGGACAACCCAATCAAGCCAGCTGGTATTAAACTCCATGTTCCAGATGAAGGAACTGAGGCTGTGCAGGCCTATTCAGAGCTGTATTGCATGATGGCTCAATAAACCTCCATGCTCATTGGCTCCTATCAGTTCCTGGGGGAAATCAGTTGCTTTCACACACTGCTCTACACAGGCTTCTATGGCCCTGTGAGCTGCAGTCACTCGCTTAATTCTCTGTGCTGCTAATGAAAGGGTCAGCTGCTACTCACTGTGCTTCCTGAAGCCACCAGATGTGGCTGACAGGCAGAACATCAAGACACATGTGCCCTCAGGATGTTGCCATGGAAAATGTTCCATCATGCTATAGAGTCATGGAAAGAGTAGTGTTGATTTGAATAAACAAGGTCCTACTTATTTGTTACAGAGAGGATTTCAAAGGAATATACTTCATAATGTGCTCAAAACAAAAGAGTTAGTTGAGAACGGTCTTACTGGCATGCCTTCAGCCCCTTTCCATCATCTCCCAGCCCACCTACCCAGTGCTCCTAAATCATCTTCCATTGTCTCTGGAAGCATTTGGAATTCTACAAATGCAAAAGCAGCTCCTTAAAACAAATTATGTATTAGATATTCAACCTAAACCATGTCCTTGAAGGCAGATAGATTCAGATATACAACATCTCGGCAATTCTTTCAAGTTATGGGAGTTTTTGATCACTAATACATCCCGGGGAAACAGAGATGGGCTCTGAGTAGGAAGATGATGAGGCGAAAAGTCAGCTCATAAGGAAAGACAAAGCGATGGACACCACCTTCTGCCTTCCATGGTTTCATACCCTTCAACCTGGGAATGCCTCTATCCCCTGGCAGAGGTTGTCTGCACCAGTCATCCAAACCTGATGCTCCCAGGCTGGACTGCAACTACCGTAATTGCCAGACAGCATCACTGATGACATTTTAAAAATTCCAATTCTGTAGCAAGAGCAGGATATTTTTGCAACCGCTGAAAATGATTTGCCTTTTTTTACTACTTTGGAACCCTTGTTGCTGCTGTTAGTCACAAAGTCGTGCCCGACCCATCACGATCCCAAGGACAACATTCCTCCAGGTTCTCCTGTCTTCCACCATCCCCTGGAGGCCACCCAACCCCATGCCCACTGCCCCAGTGACCCCATCCAGCCACCTCATCCTCTGCCGCCCCTTCTCCTTTTGCCGTCAATCATTCCCACTGTCAGGATCTTCTCCAATGTTTGGAACCCTAGGGAAAGTCAAAGGCCGAAGAGTAGAAAAAGCAAATATGAGATGGATCTGTTCACAGAAACATAAAAACACAGAAACAGAACAAGTCAGAAGGCGTCTCCCGGGCCAGCTAGTTTGACCCCCGGCTTCAGCTGGCTCTGCTCATGACATGCCTACCATGTGCATGTCCAGCCTATCCTCAAACACCCTCACCGATGGGACCATGAAGGCCATTGAGTCCAACCCGCTGCTGTTGCAGGACACCATGTTACACCATCCCACTCAGGTGGCTGCCCAGGTTCTTTCTGAATGTCTCTAGCGTGGGAGAGCCCACCACCTCTCTAGGCAGCTGGTTCCACTGTCGTATTGTTGACAGTAAGGAAGCGTTTCCAGATGTTCAGCCTGAATCCAGGTTGTCACAACTTGAATTTATTATTCCGTGTCCTATTCTCTTGCATCAGCAAGAAGAGATCTTGACCTTCCTCTTTGTGGCAGCCTTTGGGGTTAGGCTATATATATATATATAGAGAGAGAGATCATGCCCCCCTCAGCCTTCTCTTCTCAAGGCTGAACAGGCCCAGTTCCCCCTCACAGGGCAGTGCTTCCAAACCCTGGATCAGTTCTGCTGCCCTCCACTGGACCCTTTCTAATTTACCTGCCTCTTTCTTCAATCTTGGTGCCCAGAACTGGACACAGTAGTCCAGGAGAGGTCTGACTAGTGAGGAGTATAGAGGAATGACTAGTTCTTGTGATTTGGAAGTAATACTTCTGTTAATGCATCCCAAAATAGCATTTGCCCTTTTGGTGGCTGCATCGCATCATTGGCTCATGCTTAGCCTATTGTCCACAATTACTCCAAGATCTTTTCTTTTTCAATTCTGTTGAGCTGCATATTCCCCATCTTGTATCGATGCCTTTGGTTTCTTTTTCCTAGGTGGAGGGCACTTGTCCTTAGTGAATCTCATTATGTTGCTTTCAGCCCAGTGTTCATGTTAATCAAGATCGCCCTGGATCTTCATTCTGTCTTCTAGGATGTTTGTTATTTCACCTAGTTTTGTATCATCTGCAAATTGGTTTATCTTTCCTTGTATTTCCTCATCTAAATCATTAATAAAGATGTTGAAGAGCACTGGGCCCAGGTCTGAACACTGTGGCACCCCACTCGTTACCTCCATCCAATTTGAGAAAGTGCCATTGATGAGCACTCTTTGAGACCGATTTAGCAGCAAATTTGGATCTACCTAATCGTTTCTCTAAAAAGTGAAAATAGTTTCAGTTTTTCCTAATTTGCTTATCAGAATGTCATGTGGCACTGTGTTGAAAGCTTTGCTAAAGTCTAGGTAGATTATGTCCACGCTGTTTCCTTTGTCCATTTGGGAAGTTGCTCAGTCAAAAATGAGATTATTTGATAGGCCTTGTGTCAGGAGAGACACAGTCTTGACAGAATGGACGCTGAGTCTGCTAACATTATTTATTTGTTTTCTAGAACAACAACTAGGAACACAACAGTTCCAAGAACATTCTTGGATCTTACTTAGCACCTCCGGTCCTGCAGATAGCAAAGGAAAACAATACTGTCTCCAAATAAAGTGAGTTACTAGGGCTGGGTTAACGGAGGTCCCTTCACAGCAAGTGAAGTGCGATGAGGAACTATCTTCTTTTCAACAGAAACTTCTGTACAGGACCCAAGCAGAGCAACATCGAGACAAATGTGGTGCTTACTTGTATATAAAAGCAGCACAAAATCTTCTTAATTCAGAGTGCTTCAACTGAAGCAGGACTTCCAAATCCGAGGAAACCATGAATGGCTGTCGTGAAGTGGGCTTTCCTCCATTATAGATCAGTTCCTTTCCTTCTGCACAGTTGGATCCTGAAATGACCAACACACCATGCCATGGAACTCCCTTATATATCCTTGCTAAGACATGAGGACTTTTACTATTCGAAATGGTGAGATCCGGGAGTTGGTGCCTTGCCAGAGTCCCAAACTCTTATAGCAGTACAATAGAGTGCTTAGTGACACATGCTGTGCGAAAAAGCACTTAAATTGCCACTTTTATTTGGAAGGAGAAACGGCTGACTGGAGAAGCACGCCAACAACAGAAATCTCTCATTTTGCCTGACTTTTTGGGAGAAGGGATGCACAACCAGGACCTTCCTCTCCCTCTGCCAGAGCAGCTACTTCTCCTTCATGCTCTGCCACTGCTGGAGTCAGGCAGGGCAATGCACACTCGCGCGAAGGCAGCTCCTCCTCCTGCCGCTTCCTGTTCATTCTTTCTGGGCAAAAAGCAGGCAAGATTGGGCCCCCAACACCCCCAGAGAAAGCACCAGCAGATGCTTCTGCCCACTTGCCCCATCACCCTAGCCGGCACCGTTCAAAAGGCCGGCCAGCTGCCTCACTCACCTGCACTCTCCCTAAGCGGCGACCGGATCCAACGAGCGCCATCTTCTTCACACCCAGATGAAGTGAACAGACAAAGGCTGCACACTGCTCTTCTAGGAGATGGCTGCCCCTTGCTTCCTAGTTCCTTCCTTCTCCTATGTACAATCCAGCAAAAAGGGTGGGGGGGAGCCTGCCCCCCCTTTGCTCCTTTACTCCAGACAGCAATGTTAATCCCTGTCTTTCCTACTGCATCAACTGAAGGGATAGGATGCAGAAGCTTCTGCCTGCTTGCTTGTCCTCTCTCACAAAGTGGTGATGAGAAGTGGATTAAGTCCCCACATCAGACCACTCTAGACAAAGCTCACAGGGGAGTGAAGGAGTTACGAGCAACTGCTCCTTCGGAGATTCATAATGGGCATCCCTGCTGAGGGAAACAGAGCGGCAAGTGAATAGGCAGAAGCTTCTGTTCTCGTTGTGCCTCCGGGAACAACTGCAGGCCCAGCCCACCCTGCTGCAGTGCTCCGAGAGGGAAAGCCAGAAAGAGAAAGCGTGAGCAGCCACTTCCTTCTCGTGCTTGCACACTTTCCTGCTCTCTCCTGGAAGTGGTGTAACTCAGCAAGGCAGGTTGCTTACCTATAACTGTCGTTCTTCGAGTGGCCATCTGTGCATTCACGCACATGAGTGCTGCGCCTGCGCAGTGCCTGGAGCCGGGAAGATTCAAAAGATTTAATGGTTTTTGGCAGGAACTCCACACCCCCCCCCCCCAGTATAAAAGGTGGACTGCCCGCCATTTCCCCAGTCAGCTGAAGGCTATCTGTTCACCCCCAGGTGGAGGCTGTAAGAACTACACATTCATCATCGTCATCATGTCGTATGGACAAACGTGCTCTCGCAGGGAGCACACGACATAAATATGCATATATTCAAATTGTATCATAGCAAAGTGGCAGAAAAAGAGAAGAGTAACGATAGAAGGGTTTATTTTAATTTTGGGGGGGTTTTATGGGGGAAGGCGTAGGAGTTTAGAAAAACTTCTAAAGAGGGGAGGGGAAAAGTAAGTTACCTTGGAGAGGAGCTCTTAATGAGGGATCTAACGAGAGAAAAGAGGAACAATACAGTGGTACCTCAGCTCACCAACACCTCAGTTTATGACCAAATCGGGCCACGAACAGACATTTCTGAAAAATTTGGCCTCAGGTCGCGAACTCCACATGATTGCACCTGTCTCCCCGCCCCCATCCCCCCGAGCGCACCCATCTATGGCTGCAATTGCGTTCTTGTGGGGAACACGGGCACGATCACAGTCATGTGGGGGGGGGGGGAAATGGCCATGATCTTTGTTGTTCTTTGTCACTTTGCTTTAAATTTTTGAGATAAAAAAATAGTTACAGAACGGATTAACCTTATTTGCACTGAACCTTATGGGGAAATTTGACTTGGTTCACGACCAATTTGGGTCACGACCAGAGTCCTGGAACAGATTAAGTTTGTGAGCCAAGGTGCCACCGTAGAAGGTTTTAGAACAAACAATGAGTGTATCTACGGCACAGAGACAAAAGGCTTGAGGAACAGCGAACGGTGGTCGCAAGAAGACTGGGGAAATGGCAGGCACTATGGGGGGAGAGGTGTGGCGTTCCCACCAAAAACCGTTAACGCTTTTGAATCTTCCCAGCTACAGGCACTGCACAGGCGCAGCACCCGTATGTGTGATGCACAGAGGCCACGATGAAGAAAAAGCGGTATTTGAAAGGCCGTCCTGCTGGCACATTCATTCCCCCCATCTGGCTCTTTTCCAGGCTGTGCTGCAGAACAGAGAAAATGAGAGGCCGATGCTACCCTTTGATTACCTCTCCTTATCAACTGGCTGCTTTTCCTTGAAGGCAGGAGTGACATTATTAAATCCCCCTTTTCAAATGAGTGTTATCATTGTGTGTAGTGAATGGCAAGATTTCACAAGTCAAAATCTTTAATAGGAAGACAAACACTAATACTCAGACAAAAACTATTCTTTGGAAATATTCCAAAGAACTACAAATTAATAGCACGACACAAAACTACCTCCTGTAAGTACCAGAAAACACATTCTTGCCTCTACCATTGTTCAGTTACCAATCTCCTACCTTATGTCTAACCTCCCCCAAATTGTGAGACTGCAACTCCCACACTTGTAGCTTTGAATTATGGGAGTTGCCATCTAAGACATTTGGGGAGCTGCAGGTAGGATAATGCTGTATGGTAAAATATGTACCTCCAACTCCACGAGTGGGTAGGGAAAGTGTTAGGTCCCTGCCATACTTCACCAACCACCTCTCCAAACTGATTTTCAGAAGAGAAGACTTCAACTACGGATGCTGGATCCAACCCTCCGCCTTCCCGTCCCATCCCGTCCCGTCCCTCCCCCATGAGCCCTCCCAGTCTCCCGGCGGCCTTAAAAACCCCAGTTCGATCTAAGGGGACGCCAACCTGAAGCTTCTCAAGCAGCGTGAGCCAAGTGCATTTGGCACCTCACTAAAGAGAGAGACTGGAGCCCTTCTGCACACTGCCATGCCAGCTTCAACTCCTCTTGATGATCCTGTGCTATGACGGGCTGAGAAACCACCAGTGCAGCTCCAAAGGTGACTTGCTCAGTGGCAAACAGGGCTCCAGCCCAAGACCGTCTTGGAATGCATCAAGTTTAAAGTCTTTCCATGAGCTAATTAAAAAGTCCTTCTGAGGAGCATCTGATCAGTTCACCTCTTTCATTCCCACCCAGTGGCTACACAATCTTTTTTGTGGCGGCTCAGGAACAACACAGATGAAAGGGGGTGAACTGGCTGCAAAGAGAGGCTGTTGCTTCAGGTATAAGAACAGCATTGCCACTGTTGCTACTGGGACATTTTGCCAAACCCAGTTTTACTACTACTAAGAACGGAAGATGAGTTTTCACTCAGTATGTCCATCACAACCTACTTTGATTTCATAACCTTGATGGCCTTCACACAGCTCTGTCTTTTTGAGACAAAAACTTATCCAATGAGACGGCAAATGTTGTTTCCTAAACCTGACCAAGGACCACCTGGTGTATCGCAGTCTGAGGTTATGCCAAATAGCAGTGATGAAATGAATGGAATCACAATTAAAGGACGGTTGCCCGTACATGAGAGCAAAGGCGATTCGAAGGCATCACAGCAATGTGCAAGGCAGACCTGCAGGGCTCCTTCCTTCGGACAGCTGCTTGCATTTGGCAAAAGCGCAGGCACAAATGAGCTTCTTTTCCAGACTGGCCTTGTGCTTAACTCCACTGTTGGAATCGTAAGAGAGAAATGCCTCTCCAAAAGCCTGGCTCCCAAGCTCTGCTGTCTTACAGACGTGCAGCAGGGTTTATCAGCGTTTCTTTTTTAGCTCCTGGGATCACAGCAGCTGCTGCTGGTCTGTAGCCCAGATAGTCATTGCTACCCCGCTGACAATTCCTGCCAGTGGATGACGGGGCTTGCCTGCAGGACGGCCCACCCTGGCAGGCTGGTCCTGGGAGCGGCGCCATGGTCCCACCCAAGCGCAACAGACACTGCTCAAGGGGGCTCAAAGCACCTCTTCCTCATCGCTTCCAACCGCAAGGGGCTGCTGCTCTAGCAAACTTTTAGCCAGGCGCCGGCCATGGCCAGTGTTCTCTCTTGTTGAAGAGCCATCCTCTTCTTCCTTGCACCCTAACCTGGTGCCCCCAGAAGTGAATTACAACTACCGCTGATGAGAGGATTTATGGGAGTTGTAGTCCAATACTCTGGATGCCGCTGGGTTGCCAAGGGTTGGTTTAACCAGCCCCTCCAGAAAGGACAGACTGTTGTGTGATTGTGTTTTAAAGCATTCTCCGCAGCACTCGTTCTCCTGAAAAGCTGGCTGCTTCTGAAGCAGGGCTGAGTAGCAAGCAAGGCTTGCTTCTAGGATCCAGAATGTCAGCACTTCAGGTAAGGGTGCTGCGTCACCTAAGCTGCATTCTTTATTCTTTGGAACAGCTGGAGTTCCAAAAAGTACATCTGCAGTACAAAACGGAAACAATTCTATCCTAGTTTAGCTATCATGGTTTCTCTCAGGTATTCTGTCCATATATGCCCACCCGCCCCTTGAGATCAGCGGGAGAGGCCCTTCTTTGGGAACCCTCCGTGAAGGATAGTAGGAGGCTAAGTACCCAGAGGAGGGCATTCTCTGCGGTGGCACCCAATTTATGGAATGCGCTCCCCAGAGAGGTCCGCCTGGCGCCATCGTTGTTTTTTGGCACCAGGCGAAGACCTTTTTATTCAAACGTTATTTTAATTGTTAACACTATTTATTTATTTTATTCTTTGGCCAGGGTGACTTAAATTATACTGTTTTATATTGTGTTTATTTATTTATGATTGTGAGCCGCCCTGAGGCTTCGGCGAATGGGGTGGCATAGAAGTTCTCTAAATAAATAAATACATACATACATACATAAATAAATTCTGAGGATTGTGGTTTCATCAGGATGCTGGGAATTCTTCTAGAAATTCCTACCTCCTCCTTTGTGAATTTCAGTTCCCAGAATTCCGTCGGAAGAAGCAATGTTTAAAGCTAGTTTATGCCCTTCTTCTTCCCTTGCAACCGTCCCTGTAATATTGAACTACCCACGTTCCTTACAGATGGTTACAATTAAGACCAAACTAAAAATAACCAAGATCATATGAGGCCATTATAAATTAAAGTGAACCTTAGGAAAGACAGCATCAGCTTTCTACTGTCAGAATCACCCCCTGGATGGCAAACTATGCTCATTCCTGGAGTTGGCACGTCTATCCCAAGTGTGTGCATAAAGGAACAGCTCCCAGGGGAGCCCAGGTGATGCTTAGGCCAAGAGCTAAGTGCTGTTGTAACCGCAAAGGGGAAAAGATGGCTCAGCTACTCCTCTAAACCACACGAAGATCCCCAGCCTTTGCTAGATTGGCTGTTTACTGTCTGTGACAATGGCAGCATTTTTATGTCCATAACTTGTAGGGTCCTGCGATTCAGGCCATGTTAATCGTTTGATCTGAATGTGTCTCTGTGAGCAAGTTTCTGAATAAGGCTGGTTCTCTGTCAAGCCCTTTAGAAGAGGCAATCGACAAAGCTCCAGGCACATCTCATCAGACTACCTTCAGTCACAGCAAATGCTTGCACTGAAGGACTCAGCACAAGCAGCTTTCCTCTGCTGGCACGAATGCAAGGAGAAAATCTAACAAGGAAAGCACAGTTAACAGCAACAGCAAGCTACCTGCGTAAAGCTTTCAGATGTTCAAGGCATTTTGCATGCATTACCGAAGCCCAGTTTCTACGGCCGTTCTGTATGCAGATGGAATGGACTGAGCTTAGGGAGAACAGATTGCCTAAGCTCACCTTTGCACGCTCAGGACCAAGACAAGATTCAAACAAGAGATTTTATTTCAGCTCAGTCTAGACATCAATCAGATGTGAGAAAGACTCAGGAGCATGACATATAATCTGCCTTCACTTCCCTTTGAATCATTTCCACTAGTACACACAGAAGTTAGGGAGGCAAGACCATGCCTCGAGATCCCACTTTCGAGGTGAGTTCAGCACACTGACCAGGATATCTAGCCTAGTTTAGGGAGGGATGCAGCAATAATCGTTAATTGGGGAGAGAGGTGTGACAGGCAATATCATCCAGTGGGAACATTCAGCCTCTAGGATGGTTGAAGCAGCTGTCAAGAATCATATCATAAAGTCAGCCTCCTTCCAGCTCTTGCGGTGATCAGCTGGGATGATTAAGAACTATAACTAGGAAAGGGCTTTGTAGAACAACGGCAGCTCAGTCACATTTCTGCCTCACACCAGAGTAACTGCAGAAGCCAGACACAGTGGCATGAGCTTTACCTGCCAAAACCTGGAGGAATGCCTCCAATGAGACAACGGGGCCTTGAGAAGGCACACCTGTGATGCAACCCGGCACCGCACAAAGCTCAGGCCCTCAGAGTGACTGCATTACCTTCAAGCCTACTCCTCCAGGAGGAGGACTGGCGGGGGCAAACATCCGGGAGCACATCTGCTTCTCCTTTGCCATATAATCTTTGTAACATCTGAAATATAAAGCAAATTGTTTCAAGGTAGAGTTCTGCCTTTAAAAAGTATAAGATTTTGAAACATAGCCTGAACATATAACCGTTCCCTCAGGAATGGAAGAACACTCAGGACTGCATGGTTCTTCCCACTTTTTGCTGTCTTTGTAAAGATGAAAAACCACAGTCTCCAGAACATGTCCTTTACGTTTTGCCATCAAGAAATAAAAAGCAGCCAACTAAGTGATGCAGACTTGAAACACAGAACTTTTCCCAGTTTTGTGAAAGCAAAAACATGGCTTCAGCATGAGAGGAGTTGCCAGGAGGCTAAATTCAGGCCTCCAGAAATTTCCTGTAGACCACACTCCATTACCCAATACCCTTTCTTCTAATCTGTTCGTTGTTTCCCAGTTTTTTCAGGATTTTTCCTCATTCTAAAAGAATGACATGCTTCTCCCAAAGTTTAGTTACAGGCATAGAGATATTTAAGCTATAAAGCCTGGACTTTTATGTATTTTTTTACTCTACCCCTTTTGTCTTTGGCTCTGCCCATGACAGGAATGCAGCTCCCCAGCTTCTCTGAAATGGAATCTCGCTCTTGCCCCATCTCAGTGCAGCAGAAGGAGGAGAGGCCCGTGTGTGCTGGCAAATAACATGGAGGCCACTGAATGCCCTAGAGGGAGCAGCCACAGAAATCTAGGCAGCTGCACTATTGCCACTTTCCAGCACTGCTTCAGGACCTCAGTGCACTGTTCCCAAGCGCATGAAAGCTGGGTAATTTTCCCAGTCTCACCTATGGATTAAGTAACCCGCCTGATGGTTTGACACTCCATGTACTGGGGGTGGGGCCTCCGCACTGGAAGGGCTTCAAGCTCCTTTTGCTATCTATTTATGCCATCTGACACGATTTGGCATGTGATGCCACAAAGGCTTCCTACATTCCTACTTACTTGACTTGCAAGATAATTTAATCATTAAAATACATAGCTTTGAACAGCTGGGATGAACACGCTTAGACCATTTTAGTGTGAGGGGGGTAAAGTGGGAATTCAGTTCAGCTACACGATCATCCTAAGAGAAGTAAAGAAAGAGCTCCCTCACCTGGCCAGCTTTTTCAGCTCATTGTTAATATCATTGTTGAAAGGCTGTTCCTTCTGAGCCTTGACCAGAAAATCCCGGGCTCTCTCATACTCTGTCAGAGATAGGCATGCCTAGAGGTTAAGAATACAATCTTCAGAGTGCAATGCATACACTTTGCTCATTCCTCTCAAGAAGCAATTCGTAGCAAGATCTACTCGGGAAGAGCAAGCCAAACCTCTCTGTACATCCTTACTGATGTATGCAAATATGATCAAAGACCACCTTCTCTTGAACAAAGGCCAGGATTTCAGAGATATGTGGGCTACTGTTCCTGCGCAACATGCTTGGGCACAATTGCTCCTGCTTAGTTACTGCTAAAGCAAAACCTAACTAGAACACATTCATGGATTTATAAAATATAAACCCTAACCCTTTTTATTCTCCCAGTATTTTAACTGTTAACTTGTTTTAGTTAGTGGGTTTATATTTTAACATTGGAGGCTGGGCAACTGTTATTTTTATTTCTAGTTTTAAAATTAATTTGTTGTAAACCACCCCAAGATGTCGAAGTATGGGAAGGTATAGAAAAGTTTTAAATAATTTTGTTAAATAAATAAACGAGCCAGCTGTTGAAAACCAACAAGAAATGCTACTTCAGACTCTGGCTGGCTCAAATGCAGTTTGTGTTTCCTTACTACTTTCAAGTTAACAAGTTCCGATGGCAGAAGTCGGGTGGGAACAACTGGGGAGCATGCACTGGCCTGCAGCATCCGTAGGACAAGGCAGAACTGTACAACTCCCTAATTTCTCCCACAGTGGCATCCATTCCACACTCTGGTTTTAGCCATTAGGACTGGATGCGGGGACACTGCTCATCTCAGCAGCCTAGCCACTGCCACGGGTGTGCTTCATGAGAGGGATTCCAAGGGACCACTGTGAACTGGAGGCGGGAGCATCTGAAAAAGCTCTCGGACACACTGGCTCTTCTTCCTCATGTGGGTGCAGCACATGGCTGTCATCATTTAGGCCAGCTCAAAGACATACTCAGGCCCTCTCAGGCATTCCTTTCCCTCCCAGTCAACCGTCTGGCCAATGTGGAAGGATGGCCCACGCAAGGCCTTACCTGGCCACACCGAAAGAGAGCCTTGGCATTCTTCTCGTCCAGTGCCAGCGCCTTCTCTCCATAGGCAAGTGCTCGGGTGGGGTGCTCCAGCTTCAAGTGGACCAGTGACAAGTTCAGAAAGACCGGGAGCTTGGAAGCATCAACTCTAGCTTGCTCCGTCTCCTTGGCACTCACACGCTGCAAAATGGAGGCGGCCTGCATGGGGGCAGGGGTGGAATATGGAAGTGAAACACCGTTACTCACAGTCTTAACACAACACAGCAGCACTCAACAAAATGCTGTGGCAGGGGAATGTTTCTTGCAGAAAGAAATGGAAAGGTCAGATTTTATCTTGATGGGAATCCATGACACAGATTATGATGAACAACTAAGGTGGCAAAGTGACAATGTTTTTATACAGCGGATGATGAGTTCATGACAAGAGAAGGAGCAAATATATACACACAGTCCACACAAATCTATGCAAAACTTTTTCAGGGATACAGCAGCAGTCTCATAACTGGGTATCCAGTTCAACGAGCCAAGCAATTGCCTCTGGTGTTGCTTCGTGCAGGTCTTCTAAGGGCCCAGGAAATGCACATCTTGGGCATTCCTGCACAATAGGTTTGATTGTTTGCACATCGGCACCACAGCTGTAGCAAGGAGACTCTTCCCATCCCCACTGATACAGAGCAGAGGTGCTCCTTCCAGTATCCCATCAAATTCTATTCAGCTTCGCCCAGAGAGAGCGAAGTAGGTTAAAGCCAGGAAGTTTGGTGGGAGGATCGCTAATGCCCAAGCCACAAAAACTTGGATCATTCCTTTCTCCATGCATTCTTAGAGCTGAACTGGGTAGGTGCAAGAGAAATGGCTGTTTTCAAAGCTGGTCTATGAGATTTCATCTGTTCAATATCTTGATGGACAGGGAGGGTCTTATTATTCAACATCCTTGACCACAGCCAGGCAAGAGAGTGGTGTCTTCTAATGTGAGGTGGTGTAATGATGCTAAGTACTAGTAATTGGTGCGCAGGAGTGGAGTGCAACAGGCCAAAAGCTGTTGCTCACAAGGTGTTAGCATCAGCACCCCAGGATGTTCCAGCCAGTCTATTCAATATGTTATTGCGGCTTTTCAATTTTGCAGCTGTTTTTTCCAGGTGTTGGCAGAAGGTCAGTGATCTGTCCAAAGTAACTCCCAGATACTTCTGGGTGTTACTACAGAGTAAAATATGGTTCTGAAACTGCACCATAAGATGATAGTTGGGCTCGTAACTATCTGGGACTAGGCTTGTAATAGCAACAGATCTAGTGATGCTAGATAGGGAAGGGAGGCTGACAGCCACACAACACGGCTTCCGCAAAAACAGGTCCTGCCAGACAAACCTTGTGGAATTCTATGACAAGGTTTCAAGATGGCTAGATGGAGGGGATGCAGTGGATGTGGTATACCTGGATTTCAGCAAGGCCTTTGACAAAGTGCCCCATGATATCCTGGTGCAGAAACTGAGGAGTTTTGGGGAAAAGGGGTGAACAGTCTGCTGATCAAATTTGCAGATGATACTAAAACTGGGGCCGTGGCCACAACAGAGGAGCAGGTACTCCAGATCCAAAAGGATCTGCACAGACTATGGAAGTGGGCAGGAGACAACAGGATGGTGTTCAATGTGGCTGACTAGATCAGACTAGCTGGCCCGGGAGACCCTTCTGACTCGCTCTGCTTCCATGTTTCTATACCGAGCCTCAGTTTCACAATTCAGGTAACATGTAAGTCCATTCATATGTAAGTAAAAGAAAAAAGTAGAGCTGGGAGGGGCAGCTCACAGGCATCTAGCACTGACTTGAGCTGAACTAAAAGAAGCCACATGGCAGGGTCACTGGCATGAGTACACACATTACTTGTGAAAGGTCCACATTTCAACCTCGGGCACCACTAGGTAACAGGAGGGCAAGCAGCAGGACTAGAGAAGAAGTGCTGCCAGTCAGAGTAGTTCCTACAGGGCTAGATGCACCTCTGCTTTAATGCCGCACAATAAAGTCAACGCAAAGCCTGAAAAGTCATTTCAAGCTGCCTCTCCAACTTCTGGAGCACAATTCCTTCTAGATATTTCTTTTTCTTGTGCTAGGAGTATAAATACAGCATGGCTTGGAAAAGAAGGGTGTGCTTGTACAAGGACCAGGCCACATTCCCAGACACCCTTTTAGCTGTTCTGCTTACCCGCTTGTACCTCTCTTTGGCATCCATGTAGTGCTTTTGGCAGAAGAGGAAATTGCCAAATTCTCGCTCCGTTTCTGCTACCTTCAGCACTGTCTGTAGTGGACATCTGCTCTGTTGCTCCTGTAGAGAAAAACCATAATCCATTCAAAGAAGTTAGTGTCAATAAATAAATTCAAGGCGGAGCTGATACACTGAAAAACTTGGAGAACGCATTGTGCTTCAACTGAGGCAGGGAAGGCAGAGTGAAGCGAGAGGGCAATGCAATAAGAAAGCAATTCTACTTAGGTATGAGTGTGGCACGGTCTTAGTCTCAAGACTACAGGGTTCACAACAGGTGGAGTTTGCCAACACAGGGATCAGACTCACTTTAGGAATCTGCAGGCCATTTTCCCTAAAAAAAAATGGATTAACTGGTCCCCCTGCCATAGAAACAGAGTGAGCCAGAAGGGGCCTCCCGGGCCATCTGGCCTGACCCCCAGCTCCAGGCAGCTCCTCATGACATGCCCACCATGTGCATGTCCAGCCTGTCTTTGAACACCCTCATCGATGGGGCCTCAACCACCTCTCGTGGAAGCCCATTCCACGGCCTCGGGGTCCTGACTGTCAGGAAGTGCTTCCTGGCATCCAAATGGGACCTTGGCTCCCTGAGCTTTGCTCCATTGGAGCACGTCCTGCCTTCCTCTGCAGGGGAGAACAGGTCTCTATCCACCTCCCTGTGACACCCCCTCACATACCTGTATGTCGCCAACAGATCCCCTCTGAGGCTCCTCCTTTCAAGGATGAAAAGACCCAGCTGCCTCAGTGTCTCCTCATAAGGTTTTCCCTGCAAATCAGCCACCATCCTAGTGGCCCTTCACTGCACCAATTCCAACCTTGCTATATCCTTAGTCCGCTAGGAGATGCAGAGCAGGGGCAATGCCCTTGTCATGTCACCCTTCATGCATCGTCCGTTGGGCCACCAATGGCGGCACAGGGCCTCGCATAGTCGGCGGCTTGCCCCACTCCCTCTGTTTGGGGTTGTTGCATGCAAGAACAGTGTACTGGAGAGAAGCAAGTTCAGACCTCTACACACTCCTGCAAAGTAAGTTCCACTGAATTCAGCAGGGCTAACAACAGAAGATACAAGAATAGCACGGGCTGTAAAGTGCCTCCTGGAAGCTGCAGACTCTTTCCCGGTTTGGTTTTGAGCCAATTTGAGAAAACTGGAGGGAAAGATCAAAGGCCGATTTATGTTATCTAAAGCATTGATGCTGGAATGCAGTAATAGGGTTGTAAACAACAGGAGCAAGCAGCAGGGATTCTAGTGATGAGAGATCAGAACTATTTTCGTGCCATATGAATAACCAGGATGGGGAGTATAAAAGAGCAGGACTGTGCTTCCATGACTCCTCTGAGAGTTGCAAGTGGAGCAGCCCCTACAGCAACTTGGCTCTTGCTCCTTCAATCCTCGGCTCAACTCTAGGGAACTCCATGCTTTCTTTGCCGAGATCCTTCTGCATTTTCACCCCCCGGTTCTGGTAACCAAAAATACAAAAGCTAGCTTGCAGTGGAGCTTCCCACTGAACTGCTAGTTTCCTCCAAACAGCCAATGGGAAAGAGGGACACAAGATAAGAAGCAGCGCATCAAAGGCTGTGACACTTCTGAGCCTTGACCAACAAAAGATGTGAGATGAGTGTATCATGTTCCTCGCCCCATCAGATCTGGGAACCGCTCGCTTGTGCATCTTCCTTCTGTGCCCTCCAGAACTGCCCTCTTTCCGCTCTTACACTTCCACTTCCTTGGCAGGGAGCAGACCCCAACCTCAGCAGTTCCGTGCTTTTCAGCAGGAAGCAGAGACGGATCAATACCTGATCAGCAACCCTGCCCTGCCAGCCTGAGACGCCACACATTTTCCGAACTTATGCAGGAGACTTGAGTTAGTCTATACTTGTTTTACAGCTATACATATAATATCAAGGAACTCACAGGAGTCAGGTCAAAAAATTCGTCAGAGTCTGCTGAGTCCAGAAAGTCCAAAAGTTCAACCTCAAACAAGACAGTGGCATCAGGCGGGATCAGGGGAGGGCAGCCCATAGCTCCAAAAGCATAGCTTGGCTTGAAGAGAAACTGTGCCAGCTCTCCTCTCTTCATTGTCAAGAGTCCTATCTCCATGCCACGAAGAGTAATGTCTGGGAAAGCAGAACATGAAAGCTGTTTCTAAAGTGCAGGTGTACCTTGTATTATTGTGCTTTGCAGATACTGATTTTTTTTTTTCAAATTGAAGGTTTGTGGCAACCCTTTGTCAAGCAAATCTATTGGCACCATTTCTCCAACAGTATTTGTCACTTTGTGTGTCTGTGTCACATTTTGGTAATTCTTGCAATATTTAAAATCTTTTCATCATTATTATATTATTATGGTGACCTGGAATCTTTGATACTACTATTGCAACGGTTTTGGGGTGCCACGAACCACAGCCATATTTAAAACTTAATATTAATATTAATTTAAAACAGCAAACTTGATAAATATTGTGTGAGCTCTGACTTTTCCATCAACCAGCTGTTCCCAGTCTCTCCCCCTCTCCTTGGGTCTCTTTGTTCCCTCAGATACAGCAATATTGAAATTAGACCAATTAATAAAACTACAATGGCCTCAAGTATTCAAGTAAAAGGAATAGTTGCACATCTCTCACTTTAAATCCAAAGCTAGAAACTATTAAGCTTAGTGAGGAAAGTATGTCAAAAGCCAAGACAGGCCAAAAGCTGGACCTCTTGCACCAGTTAGCCACCGTATTTTTTTTGCTCTGTAAGACTCACTTTTCCCCCCTCAAAAGTTAGGGGAAATGTCTGTGCGTCTTATAGAGCGAATATGTGTGTGCAGTAAGTCTGTCAGATGTGCAGCCCATGGGGAAGCGATGGAGAATGTTCCTGTGATTATGTGCCCATTGGATTCAGAATATTTTTTTTCTTGTTTTCCTCCTCTAAAAACTAGGCGCGTCTTATGGTCAGGCGCGTCTTATAGAATGAAAAATACGGTAAGCTGTGAATGCAAAGTTCTTGAAGGAAAGTAAAAGTGCTACTCCAGTGAATACACAAATGGTAAAAAAAGTGAAACAGCCTTATTGCTGAAAGTTTTAGTGGTCTAGGTAGAAGATCCAATCAGTCACAACATTCCCTGAAGCCCAAGTCCAATCCAGAGCGAGGCCCTAACCATCTTCAATCCTATGAAGGCTGAAAGGGGTGAAAAAACTGCAGAAGAAAAGTGTGATGCTAGCAGAGGTTTAAAGAGGTTCATGAGGTTTAAAGAAAGCAGTCTCCATAACATAAAAGTGCAGGGTGAAGCAGCGAGCGCTGATTCAGGTCATTTCAAGGATGCAAACATGCTGATTTCTAGAGAAGAAGGTTTTTTGCAGGCCTGGTTCTGTGTCAATGAGTGCATGATTAACCAATGAAAGTTCCACCTATTGATTTGTGCATCAAAGCAAGGCAGCTGGTAATGTTAAGTTAAAGCCAAAGCTCATTTACCATTCCAGAATCCTCGGGCCTTTAAGGACCATGACAAATCTACTCTGCCTGCGCTCTGTAAATGGAGCAAAACCTGGGTGACAGCGTATCTATTCACAGCATGGTTTACTGAATGTTTTCAGCCCATTGTTGAAACCTACTGCTCAGAAAAAAAAGATTCCTTGCAAAATATTACTGCTCATTGGCAATGTAGCTGGCTACCCATGAGCTCTGACAGAGATGTATGACAAGATTGATGCTGTTTTCATGCCTACTAACACGGCATCTATTCCGCAGCCTGTGGATCAAGCAGTTAGTTTGCCTTTCAAGTCCTATTATTTAAGGAATACATTTTGTAAGGTTATAGCTGCCATAGACAGTGATTCCTTGATGGATCTGGGCAAAGTAAATTGAAACAGACAGCGAATTGGGCATGTTCAGCCTTGAGAAGACTGAGGTGGGACACAGTACCACTCTGAAAGTACCTCAAAGGTTGTCACATAGAGGAAACTCAAGATCTTTTCTTGTTGAAACTAGAGTGTGGGACACGGAATAATCAGTTCAAGCTGCCACAACCCAAATTCAGGCTAGATATCAGGGAAAGCTTCCTCACTGTAAGAGCAAAACGGAAGTGGAACCAGCTGCCCAGAGCGGTCGTGGGCTCTCCCACACTGGAGGCATTCAAGGCAAAACTGGACAGCCCTCTGAGTGGGATGGTGTGAACTGGTGTCCGACAACCGCAGGGGGTTTGACTCAATGGCCTTCACGGCCCCTTCCAACTCTACTCTTCTATGATTCTGGTCTATGAAAACTTTCTGGAAAAGACTCATCATTCTAGATGATATTAAGAACTTTCGTGATTCATGGGAAGAGGTCAAAATAGTAACAGTATCCTGTAGACTATTACTGGGGAACAAAAACAAATTGTTTGGCTCTCTGTATTACAGTATTTGCTTCACTGCATGGTCTGGAGCTGAACTTGCAACATTTCCAAGGTGGGCCTATATCTGCCCTCTTGGATGCCAGAGTTCGGGACATCACAGCAGAGATCCTAGAAAGAGGGAGACAAGGGAGCCTGTTGCCAGTGAGCTCACACAGGGCAACCACAGAAGGGTCCAAGAAGAGGCAGCAGAGGACAGAATTAAGAACAGGAAGCTTTGAAACATGAAGGATCAGCTGTCGAGGGGCAGAGTCGCCTCACTAGTACAAGACATGCATGGCGTTTAGTGCCGGTTCCCCCCAACTCCAGCTGCATGCAATTCATAGCTACGTTTGTATCTTTGGCACACCTTCACCAAGCTTCATGAGTTTGGGATTCTTCCTGAAGCAGTTTGTGTCAAAGGGTCTTTCCATGTGGTCCAAATACCCGGAAAATTTCACTGAGGAAATTCAAAGTCAAGTGAGAGTAAATCAGTTTTTGTTGTTTCATCAAATTATAGGTAAATGCTGGCTATTTTTGTTTCTCTGCAGAAGCCTGTTAATAACACAATTATAGTGCCTTCATTTATTACAATTCCTTAATTATTATGGGATGTTTTCTCATGCTATATCAGGTACAATATTTGTTTGTTTATTAGAGTTCTAACCTGCCCCATTAGCCATACGGCTCCCTGAGCAAGTTACAACAACAATAAAACCATATAGGTATGTGAGGGGGTGTCACTCAAGAGGAGGGTAGAGACCAGTTTTCCCGAGGAGGAGGGAAGGACACATTCCAACAGAGCCAAGCTCAGGGAACAAAGGTTAAATTTGGATGCCAGGAAGCACTTCCCGACAGTTAGGACCCCTAAGGTATGGAACAGGCTTCCATGGGAGGTGGTCGAGGCCCCATCAGTGTTCAAGGATAGGCTGGACATGTACATGGTAGGCATGTCATGAGCAGAGCTAGCTGGAGCCAGAGGTCAGGCTAGATGACCTGGGAGACCCCTTTTGACTCACTCTGCTTCTGTATTTCTATTTTACTCTTGAGTAGGCTTAAGACGCTGTATATATTACAAGGTCTAAGGGATATGTATGTCAATTAGATATGTGTTCTGATAGAGAGGTTGCAGTTTTCTGCTGTTGATGATCTTAGATTTCATATTTGTTTCTTACTTTATTGGTTTACTTTTTTGAAAACTGTAAATCCATCAGAGAACCTTCATGTATATAAAGACTGTGAATCAAGAATACAAAACCCAAGGATCTCTACAAACACAAGATAGTGTCACACTGGGAACTATAGGGCTGCTAACTAAACGAAACCAAAAAATTAAACAAAACAATCTGATTGTTTGTCAAATATTTTGTCTTCAAAGCAAATTAACAAGCCTATGCTTCAGCATTGATACACCCTTCCTGTAAATGTTAACTGGCCAATATCATTTATTTTGTTGAAGGGGGATTTTTTTTTCCACAGAAGGACCCTCAGCATTGCTAGAATTAACTAGCATGGAAAAGATGAAGAACTCTTCCATTGAGACAATCCACAATAAAGCACATCCTTGGGACAGCAGAGATGAAGGTTTTTTTTAAAAAAATCCTGGATAACATTGTCACTATTCAAAACTGATGAAGTAGAAAAGGCTCTTAGAAAAAAAAAACCCACTCATTTTAATCCAGGGCCAAGCTAGACGTGATAATATAGGCATTTCACATGCCTGCTCTTACACAGAAAAGCCCTACAACTCCCAAGATTCCCTGACTTGAAATTTTACTTGCGGACTGGGGCATGCTGAGAGCTGTAGGCATTGTTTCTCTCTAAACTTGCATAGGATTGTGTCGTATCTTTTTTGGCTCTCAGCTGCTGAAGTAAAACAAAGCAATTCTATGCATTCCATGCAGCTGATTTCCCTAATTAGCCACTGAAGACTTCTAGGCACAAGGGTTTTTTTTTACCTAATACAGATGCATCAGGAGGAACTGTTTCACCAGCACCAGCACGGAGAACCTCCTTCAACACGCCTCTGTCACCAGTAATGTCCTGCATTCGTTGATCCAACCACTGGAACTTGGACAGTGGAAACAAGAACATATATAAGCTTAGTGCTGCATTTTCACTACGGATTTCTTCAAAGATCCCTGGCACTGATCTACAGATATTCACATTTATTGCCATTCATACACTATGCATTCTGTAGCAGTACAAACAGAAAGTCAAAACTGACCTAGCCAAAACCAGACAAAAAGTGTATATAAACATAGAAACAGAGCGAGTCAGATGGGCCTCCCAAGCCATCTAGTCTGATCTCTGGCTCCAGCCGGCTCCGCTCACGACATGCCCAACATGTGCATGTCCAGCCTATCTTTGAACACCCTCACCAATGGGGCCTCAACCACCTCCCAAGGAAACCCATTCCACCCCCTTGGGGTCCTAACTGTCAGAAAGTGCTTCCTGGCATCCAAATTGAACCTTGGTTCCCTAAGCTTGGCTCCATTGGAGTGTGTCCTGCCTTCCTCTGCAGGGGCGAACAGGTCTCTACCCATCTGTGAGGGTGTTCAAAGATAGGCTTGATATGGGAAAACATTGCATGGTGTCCCACAATAAACAAATACCATTATAAACAAATGGTAGAAGACTGGGCTCTCTTAGATACTCAAACTTGACAGGGAAAAGTCCTTTGTGTGAGGAGAGGGAAATAGATTCATCTTTCAAAGACACTGGCTTGGCTTTCTAAAATATTCTGCTCACCCTGAGCAGCCAAGGTGAGAAAGGGAGAAGAGATACTGTGCTTTACAGCAGCACAAGAAAGCTTTGATCTTGAATAGAAAATATTTCATTTCCCTTAAAAGGATGTGGGGGGGGGGGGAGTGAACAGAGAGGAAAGGAGTATGCAACAGGGTGACTGTTGTTCTGCATGCAGAAGATCAGGGCTCAATCCTCAGTATCACCAATTAAAGGATTATAGATTAAAGGTTGCAACCTGTGTGCCCCTGAGCACACAGAACGGTGCTCAGTCCATTATCTGGCATTCCAAACAAGTGGCCTGACATGCCAGAGGAAACTTCATACTGCTTCTCATGAGAGAGCCCCACCGGGCACGTGGCAGTCCCTGGCTGCCCCTCCTCCTGAATCCCTTGAGTGCCAATGTTGGCGGCCAGTGCACATCATCCTGAGCCAGAGGGGCCAGGCTGTGGCACACTGGAAGGCAGCTTCTGCTCTTATCTAAAGCAGCCTTTTCTTTAGGGCTGGAATCTCACTACATATTCAGGGGAGAGGCTGCGGCTCAAAGGGAGTGCCCCTTCTTTGCATGCAGAAGGCCCCAAACTGACTTCCGGAAGCTTCTCCAGTCCAGGGCTTGGGAGGACTCCACTGTCAGAACCCCTGCCAATATTCTGGGAACGATGGGAGTGGCAGTCCCACAAGGCTAGGCGCAACCAGACGCACCGTGCGCTCGAGAGGCTGGGGCCCGGCCTGCCAACCTACCACAGCTTGTTACGATACCTGCCCGGGCCACGTGCCGGCTGGCCCCCGCTAGGTGCAAGAGCGCCCACCTTACAAGCTGAAGGCCCCAGAGCTTGGGCCCCAGGCCCCCACCAGTGCATGCCCACCAGCGGTGTTAGATGACCACTCCCATCATCCCCAGTCCATCTGGCTGTGACCAGGCTGACTCAGGCTGATGGGGCGACGACAGCTCAGCATCTGGTGGGTGCATCAGGAGGCCCACGTCAACGCGCTGACTTGCCACAAGGCGGCACAAGGTCCGGGGGGCGGGGAGACCCCCGTGCACATCGCGTTCCTGCCTGGGAAATGCCGGGGCACTCAGCACGTGCTCGGGGGCAGCGGGCTCCGCTCCCGAAAGCGCCGCGCGCTGCACGGGGGGCGACGATGGCGCCGCCCCCCCCCCGCGCTCACCGCAACGTCCCCCACCCGCCGCCTGGTCCCGCCGGGACGCGCCTCGCCCGGGCACCGCCCGCCCGCCGCCGCTGCTGCTGCCGCGCTCCCGCCAGCGCCCGCCATGGAGCCGCCCGGCACGCGCGGCTCTCCCGCCTCAGTCGCCTGGCCAATCGCGGCGCCCTGCGGAGGCCTCGCGCGCCAGCAAGGCCCGCCCCGCCTCCGGGCGCCGCTACGCATGCCGGGCGATGCAGTCCCGCTGGGGCCCCCGCGGCCTGGGCCTGGGCCTGCCCCTCGCGGGGTCCTGTGCGGCGCGGGGAGGCCTTCCGGGTGGGTCGGTCGTCCTGTTGTCGTATGCATTGTGCAGCCCTCTTTCCTGTACAGGCTTTTCCTGCTGTGGAGGAACTTGCGGCTGCTCAGACATTCTTGGACTCCACGTGCTTTCAGCTGCAGCCAGCCTGGCTAGTGGTGAAGGATGATGGAAGTTGTAGTTTTAGAAGACCGGCGAGAGAGAGGTCTGGTGGTTTGGAGCGTCTTGTTCGCTCCGGGGGTCACCAGCCACTCCTGGTGATCCATGTGGGCACAAACGACGTGGCCAGGCAGGGGGTGGTCGGGATCACCAGGGACTTTGAGGCCTTGGGGAAGAAACTCAGGGAGCTGAAGGCCCAAGTGGCCTTCTCGTCAATCTTACCCGTCCGGGGATTTGGGACAGGAAGGGACAGGAGGGCCTCTGAGGTGAACGACTGGCTTAGGGTGTGGTGCCAGAAGGAACGCTTCGGATTCCTCGACCACGGCACTCGTTTTCTTGCCAATGGACTTCTGGCAAGGGATGGGTTACACCTCACGAGGATGGGGAAAAGGTCCTTTGGAGATGCTCTAGCGAGCTTCATCCGGAAGACTTTAAACTGAGCCAGTGGGGGGTGGGTTCAGGCCCCCCAGTAACATGTCTGCACTGGACAAGTGTGCAGGGAGGATCGGGGCTCTGGGAGCAGGGTTTTAGAGATACTGCAGGGACTGACAGGACTTCTACAGAGAGGGGCCAGGTACCAGGGAGGATGGGAGGAAGGAGGATGCTGGGCACTCCAAGGAAAGGAAGCAGTGGGAAGGAGTTGAGGTGCATGTACACCAATGCTAGGAGCATGGGTAATAAGCAGGAAGAGCTTGAAGCTCTCCTGGGAATAGGAGGATACGATCTGGTGGGAATCACAGAAACTTGGTGGGATGAAAGGCAAGTCTGGAATGTGAACATAGAAGGGTATCACCTTTTTAGAAAGGACAGGAAGGGAAAGAGAGGTGGGGGTGTGGCTTTATACGTCAGGGAAGGAATAGGATGCAGTGAGATAGAGTGCAGCACAGATGGGGATTCGGTAGAGGCAGTCTGGGTGAAACTTAGGGGTTTTGACAGAGAAAGAGACCTGACAGTGGGGGTATGTTATCGCCCTCCAGGTCAACTTGAGACCCTGGATGATGTCCTGACAGGCCAGATTCTAAGGATATCTCGGGGGAGAGACACAGTAATTATGGGAGATTTCAATCTCCCGGATATTACTTGGGAGACTCACTCGGCGGTGACAGCCAGGTCACGTCGCTTCCTAGAAGCTCTAGAGGGTGGGTTTTTCACACAGAGGGTCCGAGAGGCGACGAGGGGGGGAAACATCCTGGACTTGGTCTTGACCAATAGGGAGGAGCTGATAGATGAAGTACAGATTAGGGGAGCTCTGGATGCGAGTGATCACTCCATCCTTTGCTTTGAGATCAGAGGACTGGGGCCGTGCAGCAGGGCGAGCACTAGAAGCTGGGACTTCAAGAGGGCCAACTTTGGCCAACTGAAGGCCAGGCTGGGGAAAGTCTCCTGGGATAGGTTACTGGAAGGTAAGCGAGTTGAGGAGGGGTGGATGGCACTCAAAAGGGAGGTTTTGCAGGCGCAAGCCCTGACAATACCTCTAGTCAGTACGGTGGGGAGGCGGAGGAGAGTGCCGCCATGGATGCGAAAGGAGGTGGTTAGGGGGATTAGACGAAAGAGGAACCTCCATAGGAAATGGGTACTGGGGGAAATAGACAAAAGGGTATACCGGGAGGAGGAGGCCCGTTGCAGAAGGATTCTTCGCAAGGCTAAGGCTGATTATGAGCTGAGACTTGCCAAGAATATCAAGAGCAACAAAAAGGGCTTCTTCCAGCATGTAAATGGGAAAAGGAAGGGGAGACAAGTGGTGGGACCACTAAATAAGGAGGAAGGAGATCCAGTGACTGACATGAGGGAACAGGCACAGATGCTAAATGACTATTTTGCCTCTGTGTTCTCCCCAAAGCAGGACGGGGGATATCCGTATAGGAGATTGGATGAGGCTGGGGACTTAGGGGCAGAGATTAGAGTCACCCCCCTTGAAGTCGAGGGGCTCCTCAGGGCATTGGACATTACAAAGGCGCCAGGCCCTGACGGGTTACACCCAAGAGTACTTAGAGAGTTGGCAGGGGTTCTCTCACGCCCGCTGGCCTCCATTTTTGAGGCCTCGTGGAGAACGGGTGAAGTTCCAGAGGACTGGAGGGTGGCATCGGTGGTCCCAATTTTCAAAAAGGGTAGTAGGAAGGACATGGGGAATTATAGACCGGTTAGCCTTACGTCCATTGTAGGAAAAACAATGGAAAGGCTCATAATAGAGAGAGATCTAGTGATGCTAGATAGGGAAGGGAGGCTGACAGCCACACAACACGGCTTCCGCAGAAACAGGTCCTGCCAGACAAACCTTGTGGAATTCTATGACAAGGTTTCAAGATGGCTAGATGGAGGGGATGCAGTGGATGTGGTATACCTGGATTTCAGCAAGGCCTTTGACAAAGTGCCCCATGATATCCTGGTGGAGAAACTGAGGAGTTTTGGGATACACCAAAGCACTGTCCGGTGGATTAGGGCATGGCTGACTGACCGAAAGCAGAAGGTAACCATTAGCGGGGAATCGTCGGGATGGCAGCCAGTGACAAGCGGGGTCCCCCAGGGCTCTGTCCTGGGGCCGATCCTGTTTAATCTTTTCATTAACGACATGGAAGAAGGGGTGAACAGTCTGCTGATCAAATTCGCAGACGACACTAAAACTGGAGCAGTGGCCACAACTGAGAAGCAGGTACTCCAGATCCAAAAGGATCTGGACAGACTATGGAAGTGGGCAGGAGACAACAGGATGGCGTTCAATGTGGAGAAGTGCAAGGTCTTGCACTTGGGGCATAGGAATAGCTGTCATAAGTACAGGTTAGGGGACAAGTGGCTGGAGAGCAGCACTTGTGAAAGGGACCTCGGGGTACTGGTTGACCGCAGGCTAAACATGAGTCAGCAGTGTGATGCGGTGGTCAAGAGGGCGAATGCCACCCTTGGTTGCATAGGCAGAAGTGTGGCTTCTAGATCAAGAGAGGTATTACTTCCACTCTACATGACTCTGGTGCGCCCGCAACTGGAGTATTGTGTTCAGTTTTGGGCCCCTCATTACAGAAAGGATATAGCCAGGTTGGAGTCAGTGCAGCGTAGGGCCACAAGGATGGTGGCTGGTTTGCAGGGGATGGGGTATGAGGCGAGACTGAGGGAACTGGGTCTCTTCAGCCTGGAGAAGAGGAGACTCAGAGGGGATATGTTGGCAACATACAGGTATGTGAGGGGGTGTCACATGGAGATGGGGAGAGGCCTGTTCTCCCCTGCAGAGGAAGGCAGGACGCGCTCCAATGGAGCAAAGCTCAGGGAGCCAAGGTTCAATTTGGATGCCAGGAAGCACTTCCTGACAGTTAGGACCCCGAGGGCGTGGAATGGGCTTCCACGGGAGGTCGTTGAGGCCCCATCGGTGAGGGTGTTCAAAGATAGGCTGGACATGCACATGGTGGGCATGTCATGAGCGGAGCCGGCTGGTGCCGGAGGTCAGACTAGATGGCCCAGGAGGCCCCTTCTGACTCGCTCTGTTTCTATGTTTCTATGGTGGACTGAATGCTCCTTCCCTCCCTCCAGCCACAGATCTGAGGTTCAAGTTAGGACTGTTGACACTCGTGATGCAGGACTGGACAACTTGTCATCCTGACAAGATGGAGGTCCTGTTAGTGGGTGGCTCGGGCTACGGAGTGGGGGACCTGACCCTTGTCTTGAATGGGGTTGCACTCCCTCTGAAAGACAGGGTCCGCAGCTTGGGAGTGCTCCTCGACCCAGAGCTGACCTTGGTAGCCCAAGTGTCAGCAGTGGCGAGGAGCGCTTTCCATCAGCTTCGGCTGATTCATCAGCTGCGTCCCTTCCTGGAGTTCGACTGCCTAACAACGGTGACACACGCGTTGGTGACTTCCCGGTTAGACTTCTGTAACGCACTCTACGTGGGGCTACCCTTGAAGACGGTCCGGATACTTCAATTGGTGCAGAATGGAGCTGCCAGGATGCTGACGGGGACTGGGCGTGGTTCTCACATCACCCCAGTTCTCCGTCAGCTACACTGGCTTCCCATTGAAGTCCAGGCCCAATTCAAGGTGTTGGTTCTTACCTATAAAGCCCTTAATGGCTTGGGTCCTGGTTACCTAAAGGAGCGCCTGTGACTAGATATGCCCTCCCGCCCCTTACGATCGGCAGCAGATGCTCTCCTCTGGGAGCCCGCTGTGAAGGAGGTGAAGAGAGTGAGTACCCAGAGGAGGGCTTTCTCTGCGGTGGCACCCCACTTATGGAATCTGCTCCCCAGAGAGGCTCGCCTGGCGCCGTCATTATTTGCTTTTCGGCGCCAGGCGAAGACCTTTTTAAGAAATATTTTAATTGTTAATTTAATTATTAATGTATTAATGTATTAATTTTATTATTTATTAGTTGTGAATTTTAGTTTTTTGTTAGTTTTAATTGAGACTATGAGATGGGCCAATTTTAGTTTTTAACTGTAATTCGGTAGGTCGTTTTGTGTTTTAATTTTATGATGTATTTTGTTTTGTATGGACCTGCTGTAAGCCACCCCGAGGCTAGCTGGCAAGGGGCGGCATAGAAATTTTTCAAACAAACAAACAAACAAACAAATCCTCCACAGAAGCTTGTGATTCTGCTGCCCTATCCAGTATAGCTAATAACAAAAGGTGCCAAGTTGTAGGCCAAAACATCTGGAAGAAAAGATGTTCCTACTAACAATCCCCCATCCATTATTCCTGTGCATTACAAATGTAAATTATTTGTGTGGATTCCCATTATGGTAAAAAAGAAAAAAAGGAGTAAGGGAAGCACTGTATAGTGGATACCTATATTAGTGTAGAGGGTTGTGATGTGGTCTGTTTTAGAAACAGCAATTCATAAGGAGCCTCCCAGGCCATCTAGTCTGACCCTTGGCTCTACCTAGCTCCACTCATACAATTCCCAGCATGTGGATGTCCAGTCTGTCCTTGAACACCCTCCCTGATGGGGCTTCAACCACCTCCCGAGGAAGCCCTTCCATATCCTGGGGTCCTAACCATCAGGAAGTACTTCCGGACAGCCAATCTGAAACCTGGTTCCTTGAGCTATGCCCCATTGGGATGGGTCTCGCCCTCCACTGCAGGGGAGGACAGCTCCCGGCCCTCCTCCATATGACACCCCCTCACATACCTCCAAGATCTCCGAGTCTGCTCTTTCCAGGCTGAAAAGACCCAGCTCCCTCAGTCTCTTCTCATATGGCCTCCCCTGCAAATCAGCCACTGTGGCCCTTCACTGCACTGATTCTAACCTAGTTAAGTTTCTCCTGTAATGTGGAGCCCAGAATTGGACACAGTATTCCAGTTGTGGGCACACCAAAATAATGTAGAACAGTATCAACACCTACCTTGATCTGGAAGCCATGCTTCTGGGTATCCATCCAAGGGTGGCGTTTGTCTTCTCATGTGGAGAGCAGCACTTGTGAAAGAGACCTCAGGTGCTGGTTGACTGCAGGCTGAACATGGGTCAGCAGTGTGATGCGGTGGTCAAGAGGGCGAGCGCCACCCTTGGTTGCATACCCAGTAGTGTGGCTTCTAGATCGAGAGGTATTACTGCCATCGATATGACTCTAGTGCTCCCACAACTAGAGTATTGTGCTCAGTTTTGGGCCCCTCATTACAGGAAGGATATAATAGGGTTGGAACTGGTACAGTGAAGGGCCACAAGAATGGTGGCCAGATTGCAGGGGAAGCTGTATGAGGCAAGACTGAGGGGACTGGGTCTCTTCAGCTTGGAGGACACTCTGAGGGGATCTGTTGGCGACATGCAGGTATGTGAGGGGGTATCACACGGAGATGAGTAGAGACCTGTTCTTCCCTGCAGAGGAAGGCAGGACACATTCCAACTGAGTGAAGCTCAGGGAACCGAGGTTCCATTTAGATGCCAGGAAGCACTTCCTGACAGTCAGGACCTCAAGGGTGTGGAATGGGCTTCCATGGAGGTCATTGAGGCCCCATCGGTGCGGGTGTTCAAGGATAGGCTGGACATGCGCATGGTGGGCATGTTGTGAGTGGAGCTGGGGGTCAGACTACATGGCCCGGGAGGCCCCTTCTGACTCACTCTGTTTCTATGTTCAGCCTGCTGTCAACCAACACCACAAGAGCCATTTCACAAATGCTGCTCTCCAGCCACTTGTCCCCCATCCTGTACCTGTGCCACCCATTCCTGTGTCCCAAGTGCAAGTCCTTTTAATATTATATTTGTTTTGGTATTGTGAGCCGCCCCAAGGCTGCTGCAAGGGGCGGCATATAAATATTTAACTAAATAAGACCTTGCACTTATCCACATTGAATGTCATCCTGTTGCCCCCCGCCCACTTCCACAGCCTGACCTGATCCTTCCAGATCTGGATCACCTGCTCCTCAGTTGCGGCCACTGTCCCCACCTTGGTATCATCTGTGAATTTAGTCAGCAGGCTGGCTATCCCTTTTTCCAGGTCACTGATAAAAAGTTTGAACAGAATCGGTCCCAGAACTGAGCCCTGGGGGACCCCACTTGTCACTGGCTGCCATCCTGATGATTCCCCACTGATAGTCACATGCTATCAGAGCATGATTTTCATTATTAGTTGCAAAATTGCCTGAGAAACTTAGCACTATTTAGAAAACTATCATGAAATGCTTGGGTTTTATTTTATCTCATTTGTTCCATTCAGTGCAGTAATCAGCTAAAATTATATCAAAATGCAACCTTTTTATCAGAAAAGTCACCACCAAAATAACAGTCAGGACCTTGATCAGCTAACATGATTATATGACAACTCAGCGCCAAAACACTTATGCACAATTGTTGCGGAGACAGTAGCAAACTTTAAAACTTTGCTCATTGTGGGAAACAAAAAGTTCTTACAGTGCAATCTTTCATGTCTGTTCTAGCGAAAGCCTCAGTAAATGTAGTGGGTTCATTTCTAAGAATCTGTGCACAGAAGTAAAGCCTTTGGCATGTATGGATAAGCAAAAATCTCATGTTTGTGTACATATCCACGGACAGACAGTGGCGAAGACACTAACCACTGGTATGAAGCTTGTGTTGTGGCACTGTTGGAACACTTCTCAATCAAAATGGAAAGATGTATTCACCACACTCGTCAGGCTTGAGTCTGTGGAGGGGGAATAAAAAACTCATACCTTTTACAAGTTCCCTAGAAGTACCATGGCAAGTAGCCACCTCAAACAGTTTTAAAAAAGCGAAAGACTCACATGATTGCTAACATGAAGGAAGGTGTGGGCCAGCTGTTTGCTATTCCTGGGGGAACAGATGAATGGGTGGGCACACAAACGGATCGGATGAGCGACTCCTGTTTCCAGGCACTGCCGCCTCCTGCTTGCTTTTCCTGTGGACCATGCCGCCTTTCAGACTACAAGCCTGAAGGGAAGAACTGCCCACTTCTAAGATGTATCCCCTTTCAGGCATACATAAATGATAGCAAATGAAGGATTAGAATGCAGGGCACTGGTATAACCGCCAGAGTGCATTTTTAGCAAAACTGAGAAAACTTATGTGTTGAAATGCCTCTATTCTCCAAGATGCACACAGAACAGGTAAGCTACTTTTTAACCATGGCAAAGGGAGGGAAACTGAACTGTTCAGTTTCTGTGTGTCACAACTGAAAGGCAGGCAGAGGAAGGCAAAGGGGCCCTCTGAGGCCCAAGCATCTTTTCTAGCCCACAGATCTGAAGTACCATGTGGCTGAGAGGCAGCCAGATCTGCTCTGAGGGCACAATCCAGCAGAAAGGACGTTCTCCTGCAGAAGCTCTCGAAGGAAGAAACTCTCTCCTGGGGCTTCCACACCAAAGGGGCTCAAGCAAGAGAATCTCCCACCAGATCCTTGCCCACATAAATTGGAAGGAAGCATGGCAAGGGTGCCATTTACGATCCCCACCTCAAGAACTTGGCCCTATTTCTCTCGCACTCTGGCGATGCCGAATCGGTTCTCTCTGGCTAGAGACCCCCGTCGCTTGTGCTGAATGGAAGGTAAAGGGGACAGGGGCTTTGAACTTCAGGGACTGCAGTGGCCGTGCGTGAGCTGGGCCTGCCTGAGTGCAGAAGCCCGGTGAGAGCATGGGGGCCATTCCCTGTGCCAAGCAAAGCACAGGCAGGAGAAGAACCGTCTGAGGCGGCACTTGCTTTCTGTACGAGCAGCTGACTGTTGGGAGCCGCACCCTATAACTTGGTGGGTTCCTGGGCAGGGGGCCCGTCTTCTTTGGCCCGCACCATCACGGGAGTAGGCAGGATGAGTGGCAAGGGGTTGGGGCCTCGCTCGTGCCAGCACAGGTCCAGGATGGGGTACAGCTTGCCCTGGAACTCTGCCTGAAAGGTGTAGAGGGACACCAGTTCGTCTGGGCTGTCGGCGTTGTAGAAGGTGAGCTCCCCCTTCTCGTAGTGCAGGAAGACACCGATGCAGCGGGGGGGCGCTGAGAGCGGGAGCACCACGCGGGGGCTGCCGAAGGCCTCGTAGACCTTGCCCTCCTTCAGGCCAATGAGCCACACGCCGTGCTCGGGGCTCTTGTTCAGCTTGCCCTTGCGGCTGACCGTGGCCTTGACGACGCCCAGGCGCCAGTGGCTCCTGGGGCCCACGATGACCTCCCAGTAGTGCTTCCCCCAGGAGAAGCCCCTGTCGGCCAGGATGCAGTTGCTGCCATCAAAGCGGTCAGGGCTGCTGCCCCGCCGCTGGAAGAGCAGGCCACACTGCACCACGGTGTTCCCCTTGGACAGCTGCAGCGTGGGGTGGGCGCTCGTAGGGTCCAGCTTCAGCGTCTCCGGAGCTGTGGGAAGGGGTGCAAATGAGGAGAGTCTGGAGGGCCCTGGCAGGCCGAACTGAGGCGGTGCAGCTCCCTCTGTCGTGCAAAGATGGAGCAGTCGTCTCCAGGAAGGCCACCGAAACCACCCACTGGGCGGCAGCTGCCACGTGGCAGAGCTGTGCCCCAAGCAGCCACCATCCCATGCAGCTATCGTACATTAACCACAATCACACCCAGCACCCCCCGCAACAGAAGCATGTGCATGAAAACATGCCCAGAGGAGTCCAGCAGGCCTTCAGCAGCTGTACCTGGGAGAACTTTGCGTAGCAGACGCTTCCACACCATCATCTTGACATCATCCTGGTGGAAGCCAGGCTTAAAGGAGACTGCACTGAACATGCCTTCGGCTGGGTGCTGCTGGAGCATGGCCCTGGGAGCACATGGATTGCCGTTACTCCTCTCCCCACATAAAAGAATCGCGTACAGCTTGTATTAAAACCTCACCCTCACTCTCAGCAGGAGTCCAAGGCAGCCCACCTGGTCGTCCTTGTCTCCATTTTATCCCCACGACAGCTCCGGGGGGGGGGGAGTGGGGGGGATCGGCTGCAGGTGTAGCCACCCAGGGAGCATTAGGGCAGAGCAGGGGCCAGAGCCAGTGGGCCCCATCCCAGGCCAAATGCTCCCCACCGGCTCCCCAGTGCAGTTGGTCAGCCTCCCGCCTGGGCCCAGGGGCTTCAGAGCGATGCTGGCTGGCACCCTCCTCTTCGCAGCAAGGCCAAGAGGTCCTGCAGCGCAAAGCTAGAGCACCCGTCTTGTGGGCAGAGGAGCACCAGTTCCCCCTGCAGCACCTACGGGAACGCTGCCCTCGGGGCCTGGAGGAGTTAGCCTGCACACCGTCTGTGCCTTCGTGCCGTCTGCTCCAGGAGGCGATGGCTCTCCCTCGCTGGAAGCCCCTCTTCAAGAATGCTGGAGTGGCACCCTGCACGGCAGAAGCCGCCTTGGGCCAGGGGCTAGGCTGGGCTGGGCTCTAGAGTCCCTTTCAGCACCAGCAGCACGAGCATGAGCAAGCCCCACCGAACCTGCTGGGTTCTCCGCGGGTAAATGCACACGGGCAGCCAGACTAGCCACAGTCCCACCGTGCCGGTCCTTCGGTTCCGTCCTCTGCACGTACAGACAGAAAGGAGGCCTACAGCTCCCAGTGTGCCCCACCCAGCCACGCTGTCTGGGGCACGCTGGGGATGGCAGGGCCCTCTGTCCTGGCAAGGACAGGACTGCAGCTTGTGCTGGCCTTTAGCACGTGCCGAGACGCCGAGTAGCCTTCCTGCAAACCCCCACTTGGCTTTGGAAGAACTGGGGTGCCCATTCTATGGAAAAAGAGCACCATGCAGAATAAGCTAGAGATGTGTCGGGTCTGCTTGGCCTCGTCTCCACCACGTGTGCACCAGCACGTTCTGTATGCTGGGCAGCGCCCACGCCCGCTCGCACGCTCTCCTGTTGCATGTACCTGGAGGGAAGGGATCCGTATTTCTGTGAAACAAAAGATACAGGAAGACTAAGAGCTGTGCTTCTCAAGGATGCACTCCAAGCTACAGGACAGTGAAGGGGGTGGCAACGAAAAGAGCAGAGTTCGAGGAGCAACTCGACCCACAAGGAACGCCCTGCACATCTCTGAGGCGGGAGCTGGGAACGGTCCCCCTGGAGTCAGGGCTCTGTTCCCAGGAAGTAACTCCACCCAATATGGGTGTCATGTGAGCACACAGAGGAGTCCCTTAGCGCACACAAGAGGAGGAAATTGCCCATGAGAACCAGAGCATCGACAAAGAGTTGTTTCTGGTGTCAGCAGAACAAACCTGCTCCCCACTCTCACAGATGCTAAGAGTAAAAATGGATCAGAGAAGATGCAGAGAGAAGACGAAACAGAGGCGCGAGAACAGGACATTTGAGAGTAAACATGAAAACAGTCTCTCAGTCTTCTGATATGGAAAGTGAGAACCAGATAAACAAGGGACAAGGGGAACTTGAGGATGTTTGTTCTCGCAGGTGCACCTGCAGACTGGGACAGCCGGAATCCAGCCTGACCGAACGAGGCAGAGAGAGGGGTCACGTGGAGGGTTCATAAACCAAGCAGGGGCTGAACTAAGAATGAGAACTTTCTATCCCCTTGGAGTGTACATGTAATACTGTTCAGAATAAAGACAATTGCCGTATCAGCAGGAGTGACTGCTTTCATTGGGAAGGAGCGCCAGCCTCACAACCATGGGAATGCATCGACATCACTTGAGCAGGCCAGTCTCCTGCCCCTCCATGGGTCCACTGGAGGGGCTGGAGGCTCTTGTGTAGGAGCGGGGACACCTGCTTCATCCAGTTGGGCTGCCCCTGCCCAGCGTTGGGTCTCTGGCTCACATAGCTGAGGACTAGAACAGCCTCGTCCAGCCTGAGGCCTTCCAGGTGAGGCACAGTGGCCAGGGATGATGGCAGCTGGAGCCTGACACACTCCAGTGGGTTGGAAGAGGCTGCTCATGGGTGCCCTCCTGGGCACGGCGAGTCCTGCCGCTGCGGTCCCGGGGGACCCCCTCCGCTCCCGCAGCTTAGATCCTGCTTACAACTAATGCTGGGGCTGGCAGCCTGCAGTCCCCCAGGTGCTTCGGCCCACAACTCCCACCAGCCTCGGCTAGCAGAGCCGGTGGGGGAGGGGGGGAGCGATAGCCACAAGCACTGGAGGGCCACAAGGTGGCCACCTTGGCCCTTACGAAACACGCATCTCTACAGACCCTGCATGCTTGGGCCCCTCTGCCCTCTCTGAAACATGGGAGGCATGGATATCCCCGATGGTCAGAGGCCTGCAGCCAGCCAGCTCCCACCCCACAGCTGGTCCGCTTCTTCCGAGACCCCTTGCACGAGCTCCCGCAGCTCATCTGGCCAGGCCTGGCATGAGAACCCTCTCAGGCCTGCTCTGCATTTGTCTGGCCAGGCCATTTAGCTGTATTGCCTCAGGCATCTCCTGGTCACCAGCCAGGCTGCCTGTCCATGGCTATCAGAGCTGCAGCCACACCATCTCCAGCAGAGGTGCCTGCCCACTTGCCCCTGCACACCAGCTGATGGGGAGGGGCTGCGGCACTCCTCCCCCAGCCATGGGCTTCCTGCTGGGGCAGCTGGGGTGCAGCAAAGGCTTGGCGGAAGGGGCCGTGGTCCCGCCCCGCCCAGGGCTCCCTCAGGGCTCCGCAGGCGCTAGTGCTTGTGTGCGCACCCGGATGAATCCCAGCTGGCCTTCGTCATTGAGTCTGTGCAGGTAGCTCTCCAGTTCCTTCAGCTTCTGTAGGGTGTCTGCGGCCTGCTTCACCTGGATCTCCAGGGATGCGACAAGGTGAGCCGTGTCCCGCTCGATCCACTCCATGAGCCGGGCCTTCTCCTCATCAATGGACCTGTGCAGGTCCTGGAACTGTTTCCGGATCACCCATTTGAAGACATCCGATTCGTTCTGAGGGAGGGAGACCAGCATCAGGGTTACCTTGAGGACGATGCAGGGCCTGCTTTGAGATGGGGTTCACCCAGGGGCTTGAGGGGGGCAGTGAGGGCAGACTCCGGTGTCTCCCGAGGGGCAAAGGAGCAACCTGCTCCTCCAAGTGAGCGTGGCAGATAAGCCAGCCCTGTCGGCTGTTTTCACCCAATGTCCTTGGCAGCAAGAGCACAGAGTTAAGCCGCCAGGCTGGAGCCAGCCTCCCGCAAGGTCAATATTGACAGTGGCCGTCAGGTGGTTTGCAAAGGCCAGCTGGACACGTGGCGCATTTGTTGTGGGCGAATCTTAAAAAAGCGTCTCACGAGGCAGCCCAGCAACTTCCTTGCCAACACAATTGCGGCACACTGATCCAGGGAGAGTGCCTTTTCCCAGCCGTCACCCTCGCTTCTGCACTGGAGAACTTTCAACTCCCCTGCTAGACTCAGGCATGACCTTGAAACCAAATCTCTTTAAGCAAATACTTTCAGGGCACAATCCTGTGCGAGCGGAGGCAGCACAAAAGCTCAAAGCCCCCAGCTTGCCCCAGCCAGCACGCTTGGGAGATGGAGGCCTCGTTGCTCTCCCAGCTCACACAGAAGAGCGCCTGTATCTCCATGCCAGCATTCACAGGACTCTTTGCCTCCCTCGCCCCCCCACAGACACCACTTTTAAATTTTACCCCTTGCCTAGAAGGGTTCCGTTGGCTGCGGGCCCTGTGGAAAAAGAGCTGTGATGTGCTGATGCCCATTTAAGGTTATTCAACAAAAGACGTGAGGGTGATTTAAAAGCTAAATCTAATTGTGAATCTAGAGCAAAACAAGGAGCAGAATATACGCAGAATTTCCCTTCCGCTCCATTCGCTCCGAGGCCGATGCCTGTGCAGGGCTGGAGAAGCAGCCATTCAGTACCGAGGCAGCTGCCTTCCATTTTGAGTTGCTGAGGCCGCCCTACTTTGAGCTGGGGGATGTCTGTCTGCACATCACCAAATGCAGAAAACATTTGTGTGCTATGAAATGGCTGCAGCCAATGGGAGCCCTGTGGGACACAGCTGCTGCAGATCCTCCAGTATGTAGGGATACACGTCCCACCTCTGTCTTTGCTATGCCAGCACCTGCTGCAGCAAACAGCTCAAGCAATGCCCATTCTGATCATTCTAGGATGCATGGAGGGTCATCATCTGCAGGGGGAACCTTTCCGACAGGTCCACCGTGTGATGCGCCTCTCTCCCCTCCTCACATGACACATTTGCTTGCCAAAGACGAGTCACCCCCGTGCCGGTGCTGCCTCAAGCGCGAGGGGACACGGGCACACTGGCCCCAGGCACCAGCTGGCCATACCATGATGCGCGTTTTGTTGTTCACCAGCTTGCTGACATGCTCTTCAAGACCTCTCTCCTGGTTTTGGATCTTGGTCATCAACACTGAGAGCTCCTCCTGAAGCAACAGAAATGCTTTACTTAGCCAGACGGAGGGACGGGGTCCACCCATCCTGGCCCAAATGTTGTTTCCAGACAGGTGCCTCTCAAAACTCACCAGCAGGGCAGCAAGAAAGATGATATCCAGCCCCACAACATATTGATTTCAAAAGGGATCTCTGCCCCATCCCGCTAAACACTGCTTATATACTACCAGGATGTCCCTGAGTATGGGGAGATTCCAGGGATGAGAAACGTGCTCCTATCCTTCCAGGCTCCTCCTTGCACTTGCAAGAGCCTCAGATCACTCAGGAAGTCTGCAGAAAAAAATTTGCCCTGTGTTTAATTTGAGCCAGAAGCCCAACACTGAACCTTTTTTAAATGGCAAGTTCCAGTCCAGGCCTAGAATAACCAAAGTAAATATTAAAAATTGTTATAACCTGCTCCAGTCCCCAGGGCAGTTTACACAAATGTGAGAATATGCCATTGAGCATGTGCAAAGTGTAGGAAACTACAGCCTGCTCAGGTATCTGGGTTTCACAGGGGAGGGTAGAGTTCAAGATCAGAACTTACGGTGTTCCAGACTCTGGTCTTTCCCAGAGTCCAGCAATTTGCTATGTACTGCCATCCAAACACATCCCATTTCTGGGTAGGAGAACTTTGTGTACCGCTGGCTTTATCGCTTGTGCTCCCTAGTATCAGGCAGTCCTAGGAGCCAGAGAGCTCGAGGCTTTGCTTTCCCATTTCCATGACCCTCTAAAGGGATGACTCCTTGTTTACATCTGGGCCGGTTCTGCTATTCATGAATATGTCCTGCTGCTGCCCTTGATCTCAAACCACTGAGTCACCTTTCTTATCTGCATGTGCTTCCTTTCCTCCCCACACACACACTGCACACCTGCCAAGCACAGGGAAGCCCACCGGATTCTCAACTGGATCTTAAAGGGGTTGCTACCCTCACAAAAATGCCTTGCCTTGCCTTGCCAAGGGTAGCCATGGGGTATTTCCAGAGGAAAGCACCTCTGAGCCCCCGGGGTCTGCAGGCAGCCTCCTCCTCCTCCTGCCATCCAGGTGTGCAGGAATGCAACTCATGTCACTCCCAGCCAGCACAGCGGCTGGGTATTGTTGCCCAGCATGTCTGGAGGGCACCTAGGCTTGCCTGGACTGAGTGTAGTTTTCCATGTTGTCATTCCTCTCTTACTAGAATTTCCCCTCTGCAGATGTTTTCTCAGCATCAGAGCAAATACACAGGATGGCCCGAGCATAATCAGACCATGGGGAGTGGCCCAAACTCAGTTTTGCTATGGTACCTGCCTTCTGCTGGACTGGACAGAGGTCCACCAGATCCATCTTACCCAGCGACCAACAGGTGGGCCTCCCATCTGCCTGCACCTGGCCTCACCACATCCCCTCCCCTCCCCTCCCCTCCCATGCACACAACTTGCCTTCATTCGGCTGTAGACTGTGGTGACAGGGATGACTTTGTGGTGCTGGTGGATGCCAAAGATGCAGCAAGACCCACAGATCACCTCCTGGTCCTGCTCACAGAAGTGCTTGAGGGTGTCCCGGTGGAGGGGGCAGCACTCCTCATTCGAGTCTGAGCTGTCTGTGCTCTGCAGCAGCAGCTGGATGATGCGGTCCAAGTCAACGTTGGGTGGGGAGCTGCTGCAGTCCACTGGCGTTCGGCACACGGGGCAGAGGAATGGCCTGGCCACGTCACCTGAGGTTGCCAGCACCATGCACGACTTGCACAAGGAGTGGCCGCACTGCAGCATCAGGGGCTCTTTGAAAAGCTCCAAGCAGATGGGGCACAGAAGCTGGTCCTCCAGCTGATCGACACTCATCTTCCGAGCCATCTTGCTCTCTTCCTTCCTTCCCTCAACTCAGTCCCAGAGATGCAACACTTGGTGTGGGAACAGGAAGCAGGGATGAGTCGAACTCTTCCTGGGGAGGAACTGGTTGCCTGCAGCAACAGTGAATGAGGCGAAGAATAAGAAAGTGGGTCAACAAACCCACCCATTTTGGTTTCTCCATTTCTCAATTTCTCAGTCTTCCATTTGGTTCACTCTGAACACTGAGATTATTTTGTCTGAAAGAACATTCACACACAGATCTTAGCATGCTTCTCTGAAAACGTGTTTCTATATGCAATTTTTCCACAAGGAAACACAATCATGATGACAACACTGTGCATCCGTGCAGTGCCTGCAGCATGAGACTTTCTGTGTGTGTCACGTCAGATTCTTTGCTACAACTGTGTAAGGTAGGACTGTAGGATCATCCCTGCACTGCTCTGCATCGGGGGCTACCTTCAGGGCATTCAAAAGCAAGGATTAAAATAGGAACCTTTCTGATTCGCAGAGAAGTCTTGTAGCCCTTGCATGGAGCAACAGGAAGCCTCTACAGCAATATTCCCTGACTTGGCACCCTGAAGATATCCTTCCAATGGCCATGTTAGGTGGGGATGGTGGGACTTGCAGGCCAACCCAACTGCAGGACACCACTTCAGCGAAGACTGCTCTGACAGATGTTTTCCTGGAATCCCCAAAACAGCCATGCACAAGTCCAGCTGCCAACAGCTACCCCCGTTTGCCTCTTCCGTGGTCGTGACCCAGGGGCCCGTGCACCCTGCCCTACCTTCCGCAGCTCAGCTGCTCTCCTTCGGCTCTCCGGCTTGCTGCCCTCCTTCCGCCATCCAAGCACTGAAAGAAAGGGCCGGGCTGCCGCTCTCCTGGCCACTTGCAAGTAACGGCACGGCCAGCAAGGCCAGCGGAGGTAACCCACGCGAAGATCTCCGCCTCCTTGGGGGGGAAAGCAGTTGTGCCATCCGCTCCCCCCCCCCTCGAGCGGCATCCGTTCAGAAGAGGCAGCCCCTCCTCCTTAGGCACACCTTCCTGCGGGGATGCAAGGCGCTGCTCCCAGCGCCACTTAGTCCAGCAGGAGCGCTCCGGAAAGGGGGAGGTGAGCACGCCCACCACGCCGGCCGTTATCTGGCGCGCTCGCCGGGCAACGCGGCTGTCCTCCCCGTCGCCGCTGCCAGCCTGCACGGCCTCTGCCCGCCCCCGGGGCCCGGGCCCGCCCCCGGGCAGCCCGGCTGCGGAAGCCACGTGCGGGCCCCGGCTCGGCTCTGCGCGGCGACCGAGGGCAGCTCTGCAGGGACGTGAGGCAAATCCTGCCGGGGGCCCGGAGCGCTCAGGCGGCCCCCGGCCCCGGGGAGGGAGCGCTGCCGTGGCCGCCGTGCGAGGGGAGCAGCGCCGGGCGGCTGCTCGCGGGCAACCCTCCAGCTCCAGCTCCAGCCGGCGCGGCGAGACGCTGCGCACGCGCCGTGGACTCCTCCAGGGATGGCGACTCCCCCGCCCGCCCGCAGCGAACCCGGTAGCTCGCCGCAGCGCACGCCTCCGTCTAGCGACTTCCGCGCACGCTGCCCCTCTGCGCGCACGCGCGCTGCCCCACCGCGAGGGCGCCCGGGCTGCGGCGCATGCGCGCCGGGGCCTGCGAGTGCTCCGGCGGGATGCGGCGGCGGCGAGCGGGCCCGGCCGGACTGTACGGCGCGGCGGCCTCGGTCCTGGCGCGGCTGGAGCGCCGGGAGGGCGCCCTCAAGACGCTCGTCTACGGAAGCGGCTTCAAGGTGCGTAGAGCTTCTGCGTAGATGCGGACGCAGCCGAGGTGGGCCGGCGGGCCCACGGCCGGGGCGCTGTGCGTTACAGTCCTCGCTATCCGGCCCTGAACCGGGTTTACTCCCCCAGCCAGGCTGGGAACTCTTCTGATGCACGGAACTGCAACTCCTAGCATCCGCAGCCAGCCTGCATGGGGATGCTGGGAGTCGCAATGCAGCCCATCGAGACGGGCTGGCTTTGATGCGATTCTGGCCTGTGAGTTCCCATCCAGAGTTGCGAGGTTTCTTCTAGGGCAGCAAGCAGTTTGCCCGGGCCTGAAGCGGCCTCTTCTCTTTCAGAATGCCCGGCTACTGTTTGCCCTTGTTTCAGAGACGGTTCGCTATTCTCCTGTGCTGGACTCGATCCTAGATGCTTCGGGGTTGATCCAGGCCGAAAAGAAGCTGCAGCCGCAGCTGGCCAAGGTGAGCTGGAAGAATGGGCGGCTGCCCTGTCCCTTCCTCTCTTACGGACACCCCTTTGGTGTGCCATCAGCCAGTTCACTGAGAAACGCAAGAAAAGCCCTCCTGAATCAGAACAAAGGTCCATCCAGTCCAACACACTGTCCACACAGTGGCAAACCAGCTGCCACAAGCAGGATCCCTCAAGCAGGATAAGTGCAAGACCTCATGCTGCCCAAGCTCCTCAGCGAAGGATGCATGCAGGCATATCACCTCTGCTAAAGGACGTGGTACATAGTAAGGCTAGTAGCCACTGGTAGCCTTTGCCTCTGGGAATCTTTCCAATCCCCTTTTCAAGGTGCATTGATGGCCATTGCTACTTCCTCTGGCAGTGAATAAATTCCATAGTTTAACTATATGCGGTGTGAAGAAGTACCTCCTCTTATCTGTGGTAAACCTCCTACCAGTCAGCTTCATGGTATATCCCCAGCTTTGAGTGTTATGGGAGAGAGAAAAATGTCATTCTTTCCACCTTCTCTACTCTGCACTTAATTTTAAACACCTCTATCACATCTCCCCTTATTCACCTTCTAAGCTGAACAGTCCCAGTTTTTGCAGCTGTTCCTCATAGGGAAGATGCTCCAACCCCTTGATTATTTTTGTTGATCTTTTCTGTATTTTTTCCCCAATCTAACAATGTCCCCATTCAGGTGAGGCAACCAGAGCTGAACACAGTAGTCTCAAGGGCAGTCACATCAAGGATCTTGGCAGTTATATTTTCTGTTCAATTCCCAATTATGACTGTCATGGGAATTCCATGTTCTTCACAGCTGCCATGCACTTAGGCCAACATCTTCACCCACTATCACCCCAAGATCCCTTTCTTCCTCTGTCACTGTTAGTTCAGGTTCTTTGAAGTTGTTAAGAATTCTAGCCCAGGTGCTGGCAGTGGGACGTGCACCAAGATATGCAAGAGTGCTTTCAAGATGTCTCTACCCAACATTCATAGAATCATAGATTAGTAGAGTTGGAAGGGGCCATGAAGGCCATCGAGTCCACCCCGCTGCTGTTGCAGGACACCAAGTCACACCATCCCACTCAGGTGGCTGCCCAGGTTCTTTCTGAATGTCTCTAGTGTGGGAGAGCCCACCGCCTCTCTGGGCAGCTGGTTCCACTGTCGTATTGCTCTGACAGCGAGGAAGCTTTTCCTGATGTCCAGCCTGAATCTGCGTTGTCACAACTTGACTTGATCATTCCGTGTCCTACATTCTGGCATCAGCAGGAAGAGATCCTGACCTTCCTCTTTGTGACAGCCTTTGAGGGAGATCACCCCAGCAAAAGGATGGAGTGCAACTTGCCATATGGGGACTTGGAGGGGCTTTCAGGAGATCCATGGAACAGCCCTGTGATCGCTTCAGTCTGCTTGCCAGATGTCCACTGACATTCTTTTGTGGGCTCTGCTTGCTTTTATCTCTGATTCCTGCTGAGAAAGGTGTTTGTTTACTCTGTCCTACCCTTTCCCTTTCTTCTGAAAAATCCACCAGCAACCTTCTTTCTGTGGCCACATTGGGGGCCTCATCTTGCTTCCTGCTAACATTTTGAAAATGGCTGTACCAGTTCCGACAGCTGTTCTGTGATGGCTTCCACAGTGTGTTCTCCAAAGGGAAATGGGCCCCAGTGAGCACTCCTGTCGGCACCATCTGTGCAGATGTCTTGGACTGCAGCTACCATCTTTTCCAGCCAGCATGGCTGATGATCAGGGATGATGGGAGCCGTGATCTGAAAGCATTTGGAGGGCCCACCCCATAGGCCCAGTTCAGCAGAGGTCTCTTTGGTTCTGCCCTATAGGAGAAAGCTGTACCTTTGTTCGCTGGTGCCCTCAGCTTGCTGAGGTATGCTGCTCTCTTTCCCAGGTGCTGGTGTATGACCTGCTCTTTGGCAAGGGGGTGCATGGTGGGGGGCGTGGGAAGGCCCTGGTGATGAAGCACCGTGCCCGGCTGCAGGCAGAGCTGGCCCGCTTGAAGGTGCAGAAGAAGGTGAGCTGCAACGAAGACCTGCTGCCACCCACAGGAGCAGCCAACCAAGGTGTGTGCCAGACGGCGGGGCCTTCACAGCGGCAGGCAGACATCGGTTGAGAAGGCAGGCACCAAATTTGGCAGATCTCAAGCCGCAGCTTCTCCTGCCTCCCTTGGTGCTTTGGAGCAAAACTGCTGGCTGCACCCAGCTTCCAGGGAAGGCAGGTTGGGAACGGAAGGGGCAGGAGCCAGCAAGCCCTTGCACAGCCCCCTGGCAGCCTGGGTGCAGGGTCTGTCCCAGTTATGCTAGGCCATGCTTCCAGCTGTACAGATATGGGCGGAGGAAAGAATCTCACAGAGAGATGGCTGTCCTGATTTCGGAACCAAGTGCTGCAATCCCTTCCTTTCCAGGCTCTCGGGTGCCACGCTATGTCCGCGTAAACTTGCTGAAAACATGTATGGATGATGTGGTGGATTACTTCAAGCGCCAGGGCTATGCCTATCAAGGCAAAGCAGCCAGGTAGGTATGCCCTGGGCTACCTCTTTACTGAGGAACCAGTCCCCTCCCTCCCTGACAGACTGGACCACTGCGCCAAACCAGGGAGGAGTCACTTTGGCAGAGTCAGGGCCAGTCCCCCTCCCCCCAGGCTCACTGCCACATTGCTGCATTTCCAAAGGCAGGTATCTCCTGTGTACCTCATCCTCAAGCAGAGCAGCCGTGTTTGTCCAACTGCTGCCGCCGTGTGGTGACAAGCCAGTTTCGCTTCTTGCTGCTAACAGAAACAGAGCGAGTCAGAAGGGGCTTCCTGGGCCATCTAGTCTGACCCCTGGCTCCAACCAGCTCCGCTCATGACATGCCCACCATGTGCCTGTCTAGAACACCCTCACTGATGGGGCCTCAGCCACCTCCCGAGGAAGCCCATTCCACCCCCTCGGGGTCCCGACCATCAGGAAGTGCTTCCTGGCATCCAAATGGAACCTTGGCTCCCTGAGCTTTGCTCCCTTGGAGCGCATCCTGCCTTCCTCTGTGGGGGAGAACAGGTCTCTCCCCATCTCTGTGTGACATCCCCTCACATACCTGTATGTCGCCAACATATCCCCTCTGTGTCTCTTCTTCAGGCTGAAGAGACCCAGTTCCCTCAGTCTCGCCTCATACAGCTTCCCCTACAAACCGGCCACCAACCTTGTTGCCCTTCGCTGCACTGACTCTAACCTGGCTATATCCTTTCTGTAATGAGGGGCCCAAAACTGAGCACAATACTCCAGTTGTGGGCACACCAGAGTCGTATAGAGTGGCAGTAATACCTCTCTTGATCTAGAAGCCACACTACTGGCTATGCAACCAAGGGTGGTGCTCGCCCTCTTGACCATCGCATCACACGGCTGACCCATGTTCAGCCTGCAGTCAACCAGCACCCCGAGGTCCCTTTCACAAGTGCTGCTCTCCAGCCACTTGTCCCCTAACCTGTACTTATGACACCCTACCTATGCCCCAAGTGCAAGACCTTGCACTTCTCCACATTGAACGCCATCCTGTTGTCTCCTGCCCAGTTCCATCATCTGTCCAGATCCTTTTGGATCCTTTTGAATCTGGAGTACCCGCTCCTCACTTGTGGCCACTAAGGAACGCTGATGGTTGCTGCTGGGGGCGGCATGGCAGCGTGGGCTGCAGAGGAGGTGCCAGGGTGCATGAATGCTGGCAGCGGCCCACCTCTCTGCTTCAGCACAGGTTCGGTGTTGGGATGACGACGTTTCTGCTAGCTCCTCCTCTGGTGTGCCCACAAAGAAGAGTGTGGAACATCCCGTTTCCCTTTTAGATGGATTGGCATGGTTTCGGTGGCTTGTGGCCCTGGCTGGCATGGGGGGAATTCTGGTTGAAGGGCTTGGAAGGCTCTTGCAGCCCAGCCCGTCTAAATGCAGAGCCTGTGGCAGGCAGCCTTGCGCTGAGTGGGAACAGGCCCGCGAGGGCTGCAGGGGCCTCCCTGAGGCCGTGTGGGGAGCGGACTGAGCCTTTGAGTCCAAGGGCTGCTCAGCAGCTCCTAGCAAGACCAGTGCATGGCGTCTCCTCAAAGAGGCGAGAGGCTGCATGCCTGCTCGGGGTCCCTGGGACTCCACTGCTCTCTCAGGAGGAGAGGGCTTGCCCTTGGGGACAAGCACTTGCCTCTGTGCTGGCGGGGTGACTCTGCTACTCTCTGAGTGACCAGTTCCATCTTGGTCTTCTCTTCAGTCTGGAGGAGGTCAGCTCCTTGTCAGGAAAGAAATTCCTCCTCGATATGGACCTTCCGGAGCTGCTGATCTTCCCTCCGCAGACAGATCTTCACCAAGACCAGCTCTATGTGGCTGGGCACATCATTCTTCAGGACAAGGTGAGCGGGGCTGGGCCACCTCTCGGCTGAGGCAAGAGGAGAGGCAGCTGGCTGGGACTTGCAGGGCTCCATACATGGGGGCAGAAGGGAGGAGGAGAGAGAGGGAGCCCAGTGCCAAAACACACCTGTTCTTATTCTGCCCAAGCCCGGGAACAGCTCACCTGGCTCCAGTGCACATTGGCCCTCCGTAAGCTGAGGCCAGGGCTTTCTGAGGGCTGTGTGTCTGTTCCAGGCCAGCTGCCTCCCTGCTTTCCTCCTGGATCCCACGCCAGGGTCCTACGTGATCGATGCGTGTGCTGCCCCTGGCAACAAGACCAGCCAGCTCGCTGCAGTGCTGAAGAACAAGGGGTAAGAGCCAGCCAGGGTGGCCATGGAGGGGTGCCTGTGCTGTGGAGAATCAGCCCACAAGCTGCCCAGCGTTCGCTTGGCTCCTCATGCTCGTGGCATCATCTCTCACCTCCATACACAGCCAGATCTTTGCTTTTGACCTGGATGCGGCCCGCCTGGCCACCATGAGCAGCATGCTGGTCCGGGCAGGAGTCACCTGCTGTCAACTAGCCCACCAAGACTTCTTGGCCACAGATCCCACCGACCCAAAGTACAGCAAGGTGCAGTACATTCTCCTGGACCCCTCATGCAGCGGATCAGGTGAGCGAGTCTGTGGGCTCCAGCTTGATGCTCTGCCAACCACACAACCACTGGGGGAAAGATCAAGGCTCTCGCTGAGGCAGGAGGGGCTCCACACCACAGGCAGGCTGCAGTTAGCTCCGGCTGGGTTCCCTGAAGGCTCTGGGCACCCACCTGCAGCTGTGGGCAGGGGAGGGGTGGTGTGGGCAGCCGGGTACAGCCTTGAGAATGGGCTTGTGGGAGGAAAGAACAGTGGCTGGGCTGAGAACACGTTTAGCCAAGCTCCTCCTCACAGGTCCCAGCCAGCCAGTAGCATCCCTCCTGTTCACATAGCCAGGTCTCGGGTGCAGGAGGGGATGTGGTGATGGCTGACATGGCCACAGGTAGAGCTGGGACCAGGGACTACCAGCTGGCCTGGAGGTCTGTCCCAGCCTTGCCAATTTGTCTTTCTCAATCACCCTTCCAGGAATTGTCGGCCGGCTGCTGGATGGGGAGGATACGGCCCCGCCGGAGCGGCTGCAGGCACTGGCTAGGTTCCAGCAGAAGATGTTGGTGCATGCACTGAGCTTCCCTGCTCTCCAGCGGCTGGTGTATTCCACCTGCTCAGTGCATCGGGAGGAGAATGAGGATGTGGTGCAGGAGGTGCTGGAACAACAGGGAAAGAACTTCAGGTAATGCAGGAAGCTGTGGCAGGGAGTCCGAAGCGGGACTGGGAAGCTTACTTCTCTGGCTCTGGCTGAAAACTGAAAGCGTCAGCTAAAGACATAATATGACAACTCCCAGCTCCAGCAGCCTTATGAACTTCAACAGCACTGACCTTTGCGGGGAATTGCCCTCCTTGGTCTTGACTTAACCTGAGCATTGGTGAATGAGGTGGTCCCCATTCACCAATGGGGACATTGGTGGTCCACAGTGGTGGTCCCCAAACCTGGCCTCTAGAGTCCTCGTCCACATACAGAAATAGTGGGTGGGGAGTCTCAGTAGAGCTCTGCTTGTCTTCCCTTGCAGGCTGGTGGAAGCAGCCCCTTCTTGGCCCAGTCGGGGCTTTGCAAAGGCTAAATGCTGCCTCCGAGCATCTCCTGAGGAAACACTTACAACTGGGTTTTTTGTGGCAGTCCTGGAACGGCGGCACATGGGAGCCCACAGGACAAGGTGAGCAAGATGATATTTTGCTGCCCTGGGTTGGTGGCTGGCGACGAGCGGGGTCCCCCATGGCTCTGTCCTGGAGCTGATCCTGCTCAATCTGGAAGAAGGGGTGACCAGTCTGCTGATCAAATTCGCAGACGACACTAAAATGGGGACAGAGACCACAACTAGGAGGAGGAATGCCAGATCCAAAAGGAAGTGGAAGTGGGCAGGAGACAACAAGATGGCGTTCAATGTGGATAAGTGCAAGGTCTTGCACTTGGGGCATAGGAATAGCTGTCATAAGTACAGGTTAGGGGACAAGTGGCTGGAAAGCAACACTTGTGAAAGGGACCTCGGGGTGCTGGTTGACTGCAGGCTGAACATGAGTCAGCAGTGTGATGCGGTGGTCAAGAGGGCGAGCGCCACCGTTGGTTGCATAGCCAGAAGTGTGGCTTCTAGATCAAGAGAGGTATTACTGCCACTCTATATGACTCTGGTGTTCCCACAACTGGAGGGTTGTGCTGTTTTGGGCCCCTCATTACAGGAAGGATATAGTCAGGTTAGATTGAGTGCAGCGTAGGGCCACAAGGATTGTGGCCAGATTGCAGAGACAGCCATATGAGGCGAGACTGAGGGAGCTGGGTCTTTTCAGCCTGGAGAAGACTCCAAGGGGATCTGTTGGCAACATATAGGTGCATGAGGGGGTGCCACACAGAGGTGTGTCAAAACCTGTTTTCTTCTGCAGAGGAAGGCAGGGCATGTTCCAGTAGAGCAAAGTCAGGGAACTAAGGTTCAATTTGGATGCCAGGAAATACTGACATTTAGGACCCCAGGGGCATGGAATGGACTTCCATGGGATGTGGTTGAAGCCCCATCAGTGAAGGTGTTCAAGGATAGGCTGGACATGCACATGGTAGGCATGTCAGGAATGGAACTGGCTGGAGCCGGGGGTCAGACTAGATGGCCTGGGAACATCCCTTCTTACTGTTTCTAAACAACTGTTTTTGCTGCAGCCCAAGAAGCTGGACTTATATAACATACTCTACACATTGATTTCCCCCAATTTTGTTCTTACCTCAGTATGCGATTTTCTTTCTTGCCCTATTAATCAGTTTTCGCTTACAAGCGGCACTTTAAGACTCCCCTTGACACTTCCGACTTCTCTTTTGGCTGAAGTCAACCATGATTAACTGAAAACGTTGCAACCAAGTCAGCAGATACAGAGGTCCTGCTGTATTTCGTTTTCTATGGAGTTCTTCATTTTCAGAGTAAAACACTGAAGATCCAGCTCACTATTAGTTTGCTCACACCCAATACTGGGATGTTTCACCATTCCATTTCCTGTTTTACTGTTTCCACTTTGCCTTGATCCATCCTTCTCATGTTCTACGACGCAAGCAGGTGTGTTGTGCAGTCTTGGGACTTTTCCTTCACCTCTGCACCTGTCAGCCTGTGGACTTCATTCTGGCTTTGTTCTAGTTGTGTCGTTAGCAACAGTGCTGTTCGCACGTGTCCTTTGCTCTTCCCCTGCAACTTGGTTAGTGCCTTTCAATCTTGGGGTCTCATCGTCTGGCACGAAGCAGAAGTGGTTCCCCGTAGCTAAACGCTGGAGATGGGCAACATTTGACCTACAATTCCTATCAGCCCTAGCCACCAAAACCAATGGGCCGCGCTCCTGGAAGTTGTAGGCCAAAATTTTCGGAGGGCCTGTTGATATTGATGCATCGGAGGTCAGGAATGCTTGAAATCATGGGAGAAATGAGTTGGGTATTTCTAGAAACTCTTTTAGATCATTTGCTTCTAGCCTTCTGTCACTTTGCTCTTGGCTTAGCAGTGAAAGAGAAGCAGGTGCCTCTCCTGCTCCCGGGAAGACACAGTCAGAAAGGGCTTTGGTGCAGGAGTGAAAGACATGTGGATCTCATTCCTGGAGATTGGAAGAGTATTCAAGAACTGGAGAGATGGATATGAAAATGTGCACACATCGAAGGCATTCCCCCAGACTTCACCTGCTGGGAAATGCCGTTACCCTTCGGAAATTCACACTGGGCAGAGTGTTCCGCACACCCCAGGGCTTCTCCAGAATGCTGCTCTTGCGTGAATAAATGTCTCCCTCCTTCATGTAATGCATTCTTTTGCCATCTTCTGAATGGGATCAAAGCAGGCACCATTTCCTTAGCTTGAGTCGTGACTAAGGAAACACAGCAGCCCTCCCCTGCAAGCAGCTTGAGTCGTGACTAAGGAAACACAGCAGCCCTCCCCTGCAAGCAGCATCCAACCACCATCCTGCAATTTGCGGGGGGGGGGGGGATTGTGCTAAGCCTCCCCTTGCCACTGATGATGAAGAGAGCGCTTTGCTTATGGGGAAAGTTGGGGCCTTTGACCTCCCCCCCCTCCCTCCCCCTCCCACAGATGACATGGGCTTGCTTAGCCCAGAGGACTGGCTGGCTAGCAGTTAAAGGCTGGATACTTACCTGCTTGTGGAAATGTTATGGGGCAAGATGAAAGTGCCCAGCCAGGGCATTCTAGTTTCCCTTTTTCAGTCAGTACTGCTCCATTTTGTGCCCCCTACAAACACACCCCACACAGTGCCAGATCCATCACAATGCAAAGTCCCTTCTGCCAACACAGGGAAATAAAAGCAAGCGGCACCAAGCTGGGGTTCATCCTAAGGCTGGAGGATGGGAGCTTGGCAGGCAGTTCTGGAAACGGCTGGTTTTCATCTCAAGTTCCAAAGCTGGGAAAGGAAGCTGCCTGCTCCTCAAAGACAACATTGTCTGGGTTCAAGCAAGTTTGTTTTTATTGGAAATCAATATAAGCAGGAAAAACGGCACATTCACACTAAACCCTCAAGAGGAATGATCCAAGTCTTCATTGCAACATTAAATAAGGTCAACCCATCCTTCATCCCACACTCACACTCAAAGACACCTTCCCGCTACAGAGGTGCGCTGTAAAGGCCTTTCTGCGAGCAGCTAAGCTGCTTGCCCTCCTGCAGCATCCTCCCCCACCTGTCCCAGGTGCTGCTGGTCACCTGGCAGAAACTGGGCTGCTCATGGGGGGGGGGGGATTTAGGTGCCTCTAGGCAAGGAAAAGACAACTAAAAGGTGTAACTTGGGATAATGGGGAGAAACCCCCACTTGTCTACTGCAGCAGGGAGGTGAAGGCCTAGCCTACCCTCTGGCCAGTCTTGGCAGCAACCAGGCTCCCGAAGGCCACCACGTTCCCACAGCACAGCCCCAGCTGCAGAAGGGAGGCTGAGCACCTCTTGTGGGCAGCGAGTTGTTCAAGGTGCTCCAAAGGCTTGCCCTGTGTCAGCTCCCCACTTCCGCTGTGCATCAGCCGAGACAGAAGGCCCCACACAGCACCCCTTCTAAACGTGCAAGAGCTCCTGCGCAACACAGACTGGACAGAGCCACGTCCACAATACAAAACAAACGAGAATGGCTGGCCAGTGGCAGGAGACAGAGCCCTGCGACCAGGCCACACAGGCCAGTCCCTAACAGCTTCACTCTCACGCCTCTATGAACCAAGCTTGAAGGAATTCCAAGGCAATTTAGCTTAAATATAAAAATAAAGTTTCACTTTGTAAAAAAATGCTTAAATATTTTTTTTTAAATTTAGAATTCGGCAGGCTCACGCACACACGCACACGCTGGTCTTGGATGTATGAAAAAGGGCTGGCCACTGAGGGTGCTGCGGGGCGGCGGGCTGCAGGGGGACTTGGCCTGTGGTGGGCTCCCACCCTGGCCAAGCCTGCCTGCACCTGCTGCAAAGGTGGGGCGGGGGTCCGAGCAGCCCAAACAGCTGCTGCCCCATCCGCTCCCTGAGCCCCACGGAGCAATGGCTCCCAGGCTTGTTGCCTTGCCACATGCCGTGCTGCAGCCCCTTCCACACACCCAGCCATGCAGGGACTGTCCACATCCAATTTGGTGGGGTTCATCTCCCTTGGAGACAGGCACCCCCAAAAATGTTTACAGCAAGTCCGGCATTACCAACATGCCGCCACACATACGAGTCAATTCTTCCTCCAAACTCGATTCACAGAGCAATTTAAAAAAACGCAACAAGAAACACACTGAGCGAAACACAGACGGGCAGGCTAGGGAGCTTGAGTGAAAAAGTAGCCGTGAGCAGCAGAGCCCGGGGACGGGCCCTCCCTCAGTATCTGCACCCCAGCGGTTGCCCGGGGACTTCCACACATCCCCTGGGCACTGGGCTGCCTAGGCGGGATGGAGGGATCCCGAAGACGCCCTGCCCCTCGCAGGGGAAGGCTCACAGGGGCTGGAGCGGGGGGAGGGGGCTGGTCCCCGGGGGGAGTGCTGCAAGCACAGCACTCCCCCAACACACCAGCAGCCCAAATTGAGGGGCGGGGGAGTGGCTGCAGATGGTCACGGGGAGGGAAGGTAGAAGATATGTACAATTTGTTTCCAGACTCGGCCATGAACTGTTCAAGTAGAAAGGGCTTGCTTTCTTCTGCTGCCCCAGTCTGAGGAATACAAGTCACTCGGGGATCCAAAGCAGCTTTTGGCGGCTGCCCCAGCAAGCACTCTCTGGACAGCCCCGGGGAAACCGGGTGCCACAGCTGGGCAGCCACTGCCCTGCCCGCCTGCCCGGAGCTCCACCAGCTCTCTCCCACGCTGGCCAGGCGGGGACAGAGTCCAGCCAGAGGGCTCCTGGCGGCTACTTCTTGCGGGTGTGCTGCCTCCGGGCCTGCAGCCGCTGGCGGGCCCCCATCTTGGTTCCTGCCCCGATGGAGAAGGCGGGTGCCGGTGGCCCTGGAGGAACAGAGAGCCGTGAGCCTTCTCCATCCTCTGCCGCAAGGTCGGAGCACAGCCCAGTCAGACAGACCGGCGCCACCCACCCTCTGCCCCGCTGGGCCCTCCTGCCCAAGCGAGACTGGGCAGGCAGCACGGCTGAGCCACCCCCGTGTTGGGGGCACCCGCTCCACATTCGGAGGGGTGAGCGAGCAGCTGAAGGGCTGCCCAGCCCATCCTCACCTCCGCAGCTTCATGCTGCCCAGAGCCCCCCACCCGCCGCCCCCAGCCCTGCATGCTCTTACCAAAAGAAGCCCCTGCACCTCCAAAGGCAGGGGTGACGGGGGTTCCGAAGGAAAGGGTGCCGCCCCCCCCAGTGCCCCCTCCTGCGGCAGGTGCACCCTGCCCAAATGTGGGTGTTGGAGTTCCTGAAACACAGAGGGGGTGTTAGCAGGCGAGAACCATTCCCTGGGACAAGACATGCCCCCGCCATGCCCAGCTCCCCCCATTCGCTGCCTTCCTCAGCTGAGATGCCCCCTGGCCAGGGGCAGGCCATGCAGCTCTGCCAGCACCAGTGCAGCAGGGGGCTTGCCCTTCCTCTGCCCAAGCCTTGGGACTCTGAGTGGTGATCGGGGGATGGCTGCGATGAGGCAGGGTTTGGGGCGTGGGGACCTCGGGAGGGGGGCAACAACAGAGTCCTATGTAAATCCACATGTGGGTCCTCTTCCTACCCCAGGGAAGAGGTGGTGCTCCAGCTGCAGTCCCAAGCCAGAGGTCAAAATGCCACTTGTGACCATTCCCGGGACATGCGGGTCCCGCCAGCCCACCCCCAAGCCACACAGCGGGAGACTCACCTCCGAAGGCCGGCTTGCTCTCTGGTGTGCCTGCAGCGCCGAAGGCAAAGGCCGTGCTCTGGTTCTGGGCCCCCAGAGGGGGCTGGCCCAAGGAAGCCCCAAAGGGGGTCACGGCCCCCACAGCACCGCTCGGCCCGGTGCCAAAGCTGAAGCCGGCAGGGGGCGCACCCACGCCAGCAGCAGCTCCAGGGCCAAAGGCACTGCCGGCAGGGGCCGGTTGGCTTGCCCCAAAGGCGAAGGGGGCTGAGCTCCCAAATGCCAGGCCCCCCCTTGTGCCGCCACTGCCGCCGCCACTGCTGCTGGTCGGGGTGCCAGGGGCAAAGCCTGCTGTGGTGGCCATGGTGACGGCCCCAAAGGAGAAGGTGGGCATTGTGGCACCGAAGGCCGGCTGGGCAGAGGTGCTTTTGGCACCAAAGGACGCCAGTGGGCTGGGCTCCCCAAACGGGGCCTGCGTGGCGCCGCCAAAGGCCTGCTGGGCTGCCGAGCAGCTCCTGAAGCTGAATGGAGTTCCAAAGAGCACTGGCCCCGCCGCTGCTGTCACTGGCTTCTGGCCCTCAGGGGTACCCACATCGAATGCCCCTGGGGCCCCAGCTGCTGTGTAGGGAGGTGGGGGCTTGGGCAGGGCACCAAATCCCCCACCGAGAGCAGGCGTGCTGGACCCAAATGCGGGCGGGGGCTGCGTCGTGGCAGAAGGGCCCTGGGTGGTGGATGGGGCACCGCTGCCCCTGCCAAAGAGGCTGAAGCCCACGCCAGAGGTGGCTGAGGTGGCGTTGGCAGCGGGGCCAGCTGAGGAGGTGGTAGGCTGGCTGAAGGCGGGGCTGGCCAAGGGACCAAGGGCTGGGCTGGAGGAGGCGCTCAGCTTGCCAAACTGGAAGCCTGTGGCTGGGGCCACGCTGGCGCTGGGCGGCGGCCCGAACAGCAAGGGCTGGTGGGGGGGCGATGTGGCCGCCTCAGCCACAGCTGTGGTGGAGGCGGCAGCAGCGGCGGTGGTCAGGGTGGGCGTGCTGCCCCCAGGCGCGGCAGTGGAGGTGGGCACGCCAGGCCCAAGGCTGCCACCCAGCTGGCCCGCCGAGACAGCCACCCCGCCAGCAGTTGTGCAGAGCGGGGCTGCAGCGGTGGTGGGGAACCCGGCAGCGCTTGTGGCGGCTGGGGCGGGCTGAACGGTCTGCTGGAAGGTGAAGGGGGATGATGGGGCCGTTGTGGCAGTGGCTGGGGGGGCCGGGCTGCCAAAGATGGGCTTGAAGGTGCTGCCAGGGGCTGTGCCAGGGGGCCCGGTGGATGGCGCAGCTGCAGAGGCGGTGGCAGTGGTGGCGGCACTGCCACCCTGGGAGCCAGCCAGGCCCTCGCCCTTCGCCAGGCTGCCAAAGATGGACTTGAAGGCGGGCACCGTGCTGGGCGCAGAAGGGGCCGACGCCGCGGCACCGGCTGTGCTCATGAGCAGGCTGGCCGGGGGACTGCTGAGGATCTCGAAGAGGAGGCTGGGCCTTGGTGCGGACGAAGGCCTTGCAGGCGTCGGGCCCGACTTGGAGGAGGCGGTGGCCATCATGCTGCTCGCGCTGCTGGCTCCCGGGCTGGGGCTTGAGCAGGGGGCCAGAGCTGGAGAAGTGGGCAGAGCCTCGGGCACTGCGGAGGAGCTTGCTGGCAGTGAGGAAGCCACATCCAGGGGCCACGGGGAGATGGCAGGAGCACAGGAATCTGGAGAAGAGGGGGGGTCCCTTCAGCAGCTGCAGCAGCGACCGACATTCCGCATCAGTCAAAAATCCCTCCCTCGCTGCCTCCCACTGCAACAGGAACTGTGCTCCAGGCCCTTTGACCACAGGGGCAGGAGCACCCACTTAGCTGCACTGAGAAAACTCAAATCTCTGCACATCAAAGCAGCAAAATATTCCAGGTTCACCTGGGGAATGATGTGCCCCGCAAACACTGGACCGCAGGCCCAGGAATCCCGTCGGCCTCACTGGCATTGCTCTGTCTGTTAAGGGAACGTACAAGCTGGTCGAGTCCTTAAGTGAGGCCTTGCAAATATTTTGGAATACAAGGCCTAGCATTCCTGGCCAATGGCTGAGGGGAGCTGAAGTCCAAGGCACCAGGCAGACACCACAAAAACAAAGGAATCAATGTTAGCCCTTCAGTCAAAGGAGAGCAAGGGCTTCTTTTGCCAGGCCACCTTGGCATAGCGTCCTCTCCAGACAGGGAGTGACAAGGGGCCAGAGACACTTGCACGACAAGCACGAGTCAGAATCAAACCATCCAAACAGTCCAAAACAGCACTTTTTAAAAGCAACATTCATCTTCCGAAAAGAGCAAAAAGTGTTTGATTGTCTGGAAAAAGGTCCGGCCTTAGACCAAAGAGGCCCCCTGCGCTCTGCCCCTTGGGGCCCCTGGAGTGGTGGGGCTTCCACAGGGACTCCACGAACACAAGGAGCATCCCTGGGCAGGCCCAGTCCTTGCATAATGTGCTGCAGCTCCAGCTCTCAGGCAGCACCACAAGGCAATGAATGCGCTTGGGCACAAGCTCTCAGGCTACCGGGCAAAGGCTGCAAAGCTGGAAACATCCGTTTTTGAGGGGAGTAATGTCTGAAGCCACACAAATCCGCAGGAATCAAGCTGCACGCAGGGCATCTGGGGAATATCACAGGTCCCTAAATTCCCACCGGCAGCACTGCCTACTTCCAGCCAAGCACTGGGGAGGGGCAGCTCCTGCAGGGAGCAGGAATGGCAAGAAGCCCCCCAAGTGGACTTGGTGCCACTTCCATGCCTGCCCCCATCACTCACCTGCTTGCCCCACATTGCTTGGTCCTTCCTGCATCTTCTTCAGGCTCTCCAGAAGTGGGCTGCTTCCTGCAGGTTGTGTGCTCAGGGCAGGGGAGGGCCTGGCCGGCATCAGTGGGAAGGATGGCGTGGCGGATGTCAAGCTGGTCTCAGCAGGGGCACTCACAGCAGGCTCTGCGGGGTAGGAGTAGCCGGCCGGAAAGCCATCAGAGCTCCCTGGAGACGCCCAGGTCCACACCCGATGCTGCCCGCTGGCACGCGCGCCTGCTGCAGGTGACAGCCAAGAATAGCCCTCCCCTCAACCACCCTTGTCACCCAATGGGGCAGGCGAAAACCTGCAGCCAGTCCCTCCAGGGAGAGGGTTCTCCTACCAGGGTCCTCCTCCAAGACTTTGCTGAACCACTGCAGCGCAGCCTTCTTTTCGGCATCCAAGTCCTCCGAGGTAACCGAATAGCTTAGCTGAGGAGGGGGAGGCTGCCAAGATAGTGACAGATTTTGCATCAGCGCAGAGGCGAGCGGGCAGCCCTGTCATGGAGAGCCACCAGGCCCGGGGGCCGAGGGATCCTTGCCTCAGACAGGGAATGTGAAACCAAATCCCAGCCTGAAGCAATCCTGGCTGTCGGGCCAGCAGCCAAAAGGGAGCGCTGTGCCGCTGGCTCGCCTTCTCCATGCGTGTGGCTCCAGCCTGACCGCTTGCCCGGCCCAAGCACTTACCTGGGGGAGGTCCTTCCACAAGCCACGCTGCCCATCTGTGCTGAGGCCCCGAGGGAGCCCACTCATCCCGGGAAGAGGAGTGGGGCAGCACAGAGTGGAAGAGGCACACATACCAAGCTGAAGTGGTCGTCATGATGGGTTGAGAGCAGCTGGATTCTCCGCTTGCGTGTGCTGCCGCCACCCAGTGAGCACAGCAGGCCCGGGGAGCTGCGGCTGCTCTGTGACGGTGCTTCTTCGGCTGGAGGGGGAGGCCAGAGTTGGGAAGGCTCACTTTCTGCAAAGTCTGACTAGCCATTTCTTTACCCTCTAAATGTTTGGGCATGCAATTCTCATTGCCCCTCACCTCTGGTTGTGCTGGTTGGAGCTAGGAAGAATTCTAAGCCCACCACTGCTCATTCCGGGAAACCCAAGAACCCCCATCAAAGACGACACGAGCACAATTTTGCAAAGCAAGCGCGATGGGCTGAAAGCGTGGCAGTGCCACCTGCTCATGGGTGCCAGGTGCTCCCACTTCCTCTGAGGAGATCAGCCTGGCTTGCAAGGCTCCCTCAGCGCAGCTCCCCAGCAAACCCAGAGGAGTACCAGGGAGACCTCACCGATGAGCAGAAACCCTGAACACTGACCAACCCCACTTCTACCCTTGAGGCCCTCAGTCACACTGCTGTTTGCAAGAAGCAGTGGGAAAAGGGGCTGGGCGGACCCTTTCTTTGGAGGGTTCCTCACCCACCCTGTGGAGAAACGCACGTTTCTTCCCTCTTCACCCACAATGAGGTGAGGCGTTTCTAACCAGTCTGTTTTTTGTTTCATGTTGTTATGTGGCTACTTCAGGTTCACCTCACGTCCAGGCTGGCACCTGCCCCTTCTCTGGGCCCTCTGTGCACTCACCCTTCTCCGCCTGCACTTCTTTGTCCGCTTTCACAGGTGTCGAAGTCCTAGAGCGGCGAGATTCCTCTTCCCTGGGGACACAGAAGAAAGCCATTGAGACACAGACGGAGGCTCTCCTTGCCTCTCCCAAAGCTCGGGGACAGAAGGATGGACTGTCAAACACTTGCTATGCACTTTGTGGTGTTCCATAGCATCCAGGCAAACGCCCCTTTCCACAGAAACCCCAAAATTTAACAGGTTCTCGCCTGCTAAAATTCAGGTAGCATGAAAGTGAGGCTCTTAGCCATCCAAGGCAAAATGTCTGGCTCGGCTCTACTGATGAGTCAGGCACTGAAGCATCATGGGAGTCTTCATGGAAACCAGTCACAGAGGCCTAGAAGCCCAGGAGCGGACCGTGGCTCTCCCAGCCTGCCACAACCAGCCCACCAAAAACAGCCCCCACACAAGCAGCAGGGCAGGAGGCAGCAGCACTCACGTGAGGCTGGAGCTGGGGTGCCTTGCCTTCTTGCTCGGCCTCTCAGGTGTCTGAGGACGGGAGGATGCAGGACTAGACAGGGGAGAGGCGCTGGGACCGCTTCTCTTCCAGAGCTGTGGAAGAAGAGAGCACAACACGTAACGTCAAAAATTGCCCTTGTATGTTCTGTGGAGCTAAACATTGACAAATCTTGTTTATACTGGCCATCTCCAAAGGAGAGCAGAAATTCACCATCATGGGGAAATCTACTGGCTTATACTACAGTAAGAGAAAGGGAAAACTTGTAATGTTCATTGGAACCTTCTCTTCTTGGAAACTGGCAAGTTTAAACCTTATTTGACAAGATGTGGAACATGTTTTAACACTGGAAGAGCTGAGCTCTGTTTGCAGTTCTAAACATGTACACAAGCCAATCTTGCACAGTATTTGCAGGTCACCTGATCAACGTCATCTCTATAAAGATGGGGCATAGCCAGAGGTTTGCACTGCAGCTTCTGCACTCCTGCGACTGCCCAGCCAACAAGAGTCTACTTTGGAGACAGAGGACTTTCCGTGGTGGGAGCTCAGCCTCCCAGAGACTTACTACCCGACAGCATACCTGAGAAAGGCCTCGAGTGGAGCTGTAGGAGCTGGCAATGGCATTACGAACAGTACTGGGGATCCCGCCCACGGACAAGCTGTTCACAGAGCTAATGGAGGAAGTACGCGACCTCTTGGAGGAGCAGTCTTCACGGCAGTGGGAAGGAAGGAGGCCACGCTTCAGGGAGCTGGGCCTACACACAGGCAAAGGTTATGTTACAAGCCTCCTGAGAGACCCAGGTTTTTCAAGGTGCCATGAAGGAAATGATTGTGGTACCTTTCGTTTACTCAGCAGAAAGCACACCCCATATTACAGAGTCTGAGCTCATACTGTTGAATGCAGAGCTCCTTCCAACAGTTTCTGCACAGCCCCGGTTCAAACGGGCACCGACAGATCAACATCCAGGGGGATCAGGGGGATACATTGGGAAGGAAATCCAGCAATACAGATTCTATTTTTTGCTGTAATTCAAGCGACAGGGTCACTCTGACCTTAGCAGCAGCAGCAGTGGGGGAGTAGGTATTTAAGACTTTGCGTTAAATCCCACCTTACACAAAACAACTAGTCAGCGTTGTGATGGCAAAGCTTCTTCCTGGGTAAAACTTACTTGGGAACGAGAGACGCTGGTGCTCCATTAGCCAGCAGGGGCTCAAATGCAGAATGGCCACTCCCACTGCTATCGTGGCGCCTGCAGAGACAGAGACATCGGTGCATAAGGAGCACTGTGCTGCATAGCCACACCTCAAGTGCCTGGCTTCAGGCTTCCCCTCTCTGGTCTCCACCTGGACTTGCTCGCTCCCTCACCACTGCTGCAGCCCCCCGGGAGACGGCAACCCTTACCTCCTCTTACTTTCCTGGGCAGCGGAGTTGTTCCGGCCCTCCACGTCCTCCTCCACGGCCCTCTTTCGGTTCTCCCGGAGAGCACTCAGGACAGCCTCTTTTGCACATGGGTCTACAGTGCTGTTGGGTGTTGGCAAGAAAGCCACAGGAGAAACCATTTGCTCCAATCTGTCAGATGAAATCGGAGTAGTCAGGGGTAAGAGTTGCCCTTCACACCCCTGCAACAGGGTACCCCTAGAGGCCACACTGCCCCCACCCCGAGTCCCCACCCGTGGAGATCACATAGGCTGCCTGCCCATATAAGCTTCAGTGCTCCCTTGTGGCATCACCAAGCAGTGCTGCTGAACAAGCAGTCATTCCCAGGTCATGCACAGTAACGGATGGGGGGGGCGGCGGCTCAGCCATCTTCCTTGCAGCATTCACTGCGCATCACCAGCAGTTCATCGGGGAAAAGCTGCTCTTTTTCTACTATTTTTAGGCCTTCCTTCACTGGGAAGCCTCTCCCTACTGCATCCTCCTTACATGAACTGCCCGAGAGCACCTCAGCTAGGAGGGATTCCAGGCACAGACTCACAGTGGGGAGCGGCCGACGGTGCTGTCTGGCCGCGCAATCTTCACCATCACAGGACTCTGGACCATGCTGGAGTTGTGAGCTGACAGTCTGTTCTTCCGCCGATAACCATCCCAGCAAATTGAAGGCAATGTCCCCAGGGAAGTATACTGGGCCTGATGAATGGGATAGCGCCGTCGAGGGGTCAGCACAAAACGACTGGATGAAGTTAGGTGGTCCCTTAAAGTTAGAAAGGGCATCTCAAATGAAAGGAGCGAGTTTCCTTCCTAGCCATCACAGGGTTTCTTTTACACACTTTACTTATTTTGCAATGTCCAAATAAGTATCCACATGCATCTACACAGAAAATGGCTGGTCTCTTGCTGATCCCTGGGCCAGAGTCCCGATTCTGATCCCACTGAATGCTGCAGGTCCAGAAAGTGCAAGTCCAGCTCCCCACAGTGCTTCTTATCATTATTTTGATTTCCACACTGCCCCATAGGCAAAGCTCTCTATAGTCATGCTACATTTATATCCTGCTTTTTTCCTCGTGAGGAATGCAAAATAGCTTACATTTATTTGTTTGCTTGTTCATTTCAAACTTTTATATACCGTCTACTACCAAGGTCTCGGGACAGTCTTACAATAAGACAGAGTGGACCACAGCATCCAAACTGATTGTCTATACAATTAAATCCCACATTAAAACCAGACTCAAACCTTAAAATAATAACTCCATTTTATCCTTACAGCAACATCCTGTGAGGTAGGTGGGGCTGAGAGTGAGTGACAGGCGCAAAGACACAAAGGGAGCTTGATGGCGAAGCGGAGACTATAACCTGTATTTCCAGTACAGTATTCTCACCAACATACCACATCATATAGCAAATTTATTTATTTATTTAAGACATTTGTATGCCATCCTTTGCAAAAGCCTCAGGACGGCTTACCCGAAGCCTCAAAAAACTGGTTACAAACTATAAATGTTCCTCTCCATGGAAATCTTTAGTAAACATAGAAACAGAGCGAGTCAGAAGGGCCTCCTGGGCCATCTAGTCTGACCCCCAGCTCCAGCCGACTCCGCTCATGACATGCCCACCATGCGCACGTCCAGCCTATCCTTGAACACCCGCACCGATGGGGCCTCAACCACCTCCCGAGGAAGCTCATTCCACGCCCTCGGGGTCCCAACTGTCAGGAAGTGCTTCCTGGCCTCCAAATGGAACCTGGGTTCCCTGAGCTTTGCTCCCTTGGAGCGCGTCCTGCCTTCCTCTGCAGGGGAGAACAGGTCTCTACCCACCTCCGTGTGACACCCCCTCACACACCTGTATGTCGCCAACATAAAAGGCGAAAGATTTATACGATCTGAAGAGAAACCAGAGTAAATATAAGTAAACTAAAAACAAAGTGCAGGCTCAAAGTCCACATCCTCCTGTTTAGTGTGCAACCTTCTGGCTAACAAAAATAATCACACCATTCCGGCTAACAAAAATAATTCAAGGCAGCTGCTCATCTAGCAAATTTAAAGTATGATGACAAATCAGTTAAGAACCCCAGCTGCAGGGGGGGGGGAACATACTCTCACATCTCCCCACTTCCAACCAAAGCACCTCCCTTACAAAGAAATTGAACAAAGCCATGAAAGATGAGTCAAGGCAGCAAAGGTGAACCAAGGCAGCTGTCAACACAGCCTCTTCCTTGACTGACCAGCAGGCCAAGATGACTGTGAGAAGAGGTGGGCTTTCCACCTTGTGGCGTGCCCCACAACAGTCTGGCAGGCTTGAATGCCCTCTGCTTTTAAGACAACCAGTATGAGGGGGCAGCCAGTCTAGAGCAACCTTCCCCAACATGGTGCTCTCCAGAGGCTTTAGACTCTCATCAGGCCCCACCAGCATGGTCAGCGCTCAGGAATCCTGGGCGCTGAGAGTCCAAACCTCTGGATGACACAAGATCAGGGAGTGCTGGCCCGCAGTCTTTTCCATTTACTTCTCCATCACTATCAAGGAAGCATGTGCAGAGTGCCTTTGTATCCCCCAGTGCATGGGGGGGGGGAGGTGTTAGAGCAAGTGCTTCTCCCATGGTGGGGTCTAAGGATCTGCTCGATTGCCTCTATCAAGAAGGAAACAGCCCTCCAGGTGTTAGACAGTCAATGGCAAGTGCCGACAGGAGCTGCATCCCAACTCCTGCAGCATCACAAGTTGTCCACTCTGACGTTAGCAAACCTGATTATGTAAAGAGTGCATACAGAGTACCCACAGGATGGACATCCCTCTCCTCTTTCAGCCAGAGGAATGTCTCCACAGCAGGCCCTCCTCCATCTCCCCCAAAGATCATGTGGGGCAGAGCAATCAAGAAGTACTTCTCTTTCCCAACTTCCCTCCCCACAGGGAGGAAGGTGAAGACTTCACAAACCAGTCTTCCCCCCAGTTGTGTTGGACGGGCAACTGGAGGGCCCGGGCTGCACCAGGCCCACTTATATCCAAAGGCGAGTGTGCACACCGAGGCAGGACTGGTATACAAAGGAGGGGCGCAGGAGGGGTGGCTGAGCAACACTGGCAGCTGCCGGCCTGAGCACTTGAGGGGTGTCTGCATGGACAGACATGAGAAGACAAACTTATCTCCTGACTCAGCGGGTGGGGCTGACCTATTTCCTGGGCATATGCAGCTCACAAACGGGAACAGGAGCAATGGGCAAGAACCGCGGCGAGCGCAGTCCCGCTGCACACGGGAAGGGGCGGGAAGGCGCGTTTCCCTCCGAGTACCGATGGGCGCAGGCGGGGCGGCCGCGAAGGGGGCAGCTGCAGCCTCTACCCCTGAACGGAAAGGGGGGGGGTGCGGGAGGCGGGCATCCCCGGAGCCCGTGCAAACCGCGACGCGACGGGGCAGGACGCGCGAGGGGGCGCCGCTCTCTTACCCGCAGCCCCGGCGCCACCGCGTGCTGTTGCCAGGCCAGGGGGCGGCCAGGGCGGGCGCGGCGGGGCCCCCGTTGGCCAAAGCACCCTTGTGAGAGGCCGCGCGGCGCTCCTGCCCCGCCGCCGGGGCCAGGGAGGAAGCGGAAGCCGCCGCCCAGGCTGCTCCGCCCGCCGCGGCCGCGGCCAGCGAGAACGCCGCTCCGGACAGGCCGAGCAGCAGCAGCAGCGGCAGCAGCAGCAGCACCGCCGCGACCGCGCCGGGCAGCGCCCAGGCCGCGCCGTCGTCGGCGCCCTCCTCGCGCCGCCCGCCGCCGCGCCCCCGGCCCCGCCGGCCCCGCCGCCGCGAGGGAGGCCACCAGCGCCAGCCGGGCGCCTCGCCGCCCCGAGACATCGAGGCCCCGCCACGGCCGCCGCCGCCGCTCGCGCCTCGCCGCCTCCGTCCGGCGTGGCCCGCGCCCGCGCTTGCGCGGACGGGCGGCGCGGGGACCGACGGGGCGCGTGCGCAGAAGGGAAGCGAAGGGAGGGCAGGGCAGGCAGGGCAGGGCGCGTGCGGGGCGGCCTCGCTAGGGCCGGGGAGCCGCAGGCCCTTTTCCCGCCGGCCTGCTAGCCCTGTGCCCCGGGACGCGCACGCACCCAGTGTCCCCCCGGCCACTTCCCGCGGGCCGAAGCAGGACCAGAGCAATGGAAGGATGGCCTAGAAATCCGTGATCTATACATAACGGGTTCGGGGCGGGGGCGGGGGCGGGGCAAAATCAATGCAAACCCTGATCTGTGAAACTGCAAACACAATGTTCAGTCGGCTGTTGACAAGCACCCCGAGATCCCTTTCACAAGTGCTGCTCTGCAGCCCCTTGTCCCCCATCCTGTACCTGTGCCACCTATTCCTGCGTCTCAAGTACAAGACGTTGCGCTTACCCACATCGGTGCCGGCCTGTTGTCCCAGAACCGCTTCCACAGCCTGACCTGATCCTTCTGGATCTCGATCATCTGCTCCTCAGTTGTGGCCACTGTCCCCACTTCGGTATCATCTGCAAATTTAGTCAGCAGTCTGGTTATCTCCTCCATGTCATTGATAAAAAGGTTGAACAGAACCTGTCCCAGAACTGAGCCCTGGGAACTCCGCTCATCACTGGCTGCCATCCTGATGATTCCCCACAGATAGTCACCTTCTGCTTCCGGTCCATCAACCATGCCCTAATCCAGCAGATGGCATCAATCTATCCCAAAGCTCAACAATTTCTCAACTGGGATATCATGTGACAGTTTGTCAAAGGCCTTGCTGAAATCAAGGTAAACCACATCGACTGTGCCCCCACAGTCTAGCCACCTCAAGACCTTATCATAGAATCCCATGAGGTTCATCTGGCAGGATCTGTTTTTACAGAATCTGTGCTGTGTGGATGCCAACCTTCCATCCCTATTTAGGGTTTCTGGAGCTTCCCCTATTATGGGCCTTTCTATTGTCTTTCCCAGAATGGATGTAATGCTAACCAGCCTGTTTCCCTTTTTGAAGAATGGAACCACTGATCCCACCCTCCAATCCTCTGGATCGTCTCTGGTTTTCCATGAGGCCTCAAAAATGTAGGCCAACTGATCCAAGAGCACCCCTGCCAACTCCTTAAGTACCCATATGTATAACCCGTCAGGGCCTGGTGCCTTTGTAAGATCCAAGGCCTTGAGGTGCTCTTCAATTTCTAGTGAGGTGACTCCAATTTGGGCCCCCATAACCCCAGTCTCATTTAGCCCTCCAGGTAGAACTCTCCCAACCTTCTTTGGGGAGAACACAGATGCAAAATAATAATTTAACATCTATGCTTGTTCTCTCAGATCAGTTATCAGATCCCCTCCCTTTTAAGTGGTCCCACCACTTGTCTCTCCTTTCTCCTCTTATTTACATGAAGGTGGAAGCCCTTTTGTGAGAAATGAAAAATTACTAAGTGGTAAGGTGAAAACCGAAGAAAGGGTGAAATAAAGGGCTAGAGTAGGATCATTGCAACCTCTTAAGCCCAAAGGGCCTGAGGATAGAACCATGTAGATAGTTGTAATAAAAGTAATAGTGCTTCTTACATCAAAGTCCTGAAGAACACCAGAGAGGGTCAAGTTGGGGTGCAGTGGTAAAACTGTCACCTTTGGTGGAAGAGAGCAGGAAATTGATTGCCTTTTACAACTGGCCGTAATGAGCCTGGAGGAAGGCCTGTTTGTCCGATCTCATCCTCTCACAAGATTTAAGAAATAAGTGGGCATCAAGTGAGAGGCTACAAGGCCACACCGACCTGTTGAACTCTTAGAAGGTAGTGCGCACACTTAATGGATCCATGAATAATAACTGACACCTCTCTCATAGGTAATAGGCTCATTAGCATGAACATTGAACGTATGAGCAGGAGGGGGAACATATCAAGGAGCGGTATGACGTAGGTGGATGGTGAAGATTGTAAACTCTTAGTAACCCAGCCAATGGGAGAAAAGAGGCAGGGTCTGTGAGCCGGGACAAGGGAATAAAAAGCAATGTCTTGTGTGTAAACAGCGTGCTACCTCTGTGGTGGGCGCCCGCTCTTGCAAGAACGTATTAAACTATTACTGATTGGTACTTTGCCTCCCAGATCATCACTGCTTGGATGTAATTCCTTACACTTCCTTGTGATTCCTAGCGAGTCCCAGCTCAAAATCAGCCTTAGCTTTGCAAAGAATCCTTCTGGATTGTGCCACCTCTTCCTGGTATACCTTTTGTCCACTTGCCCCAATCTACTTCGTTCACTTGTTCTCACATTGCCTCTTCCTTCTCATCCCTCTTCCTACCTCTCTTCACATCCAAAAAGCTGAAGGCCACAACAGAATGTCTAATCTGTGGCAACCCTTCCAGAAATGTGCCATATTGGACAGCTGGGCAGTTCATAAGACATTAAGAAGTGCTTTCTACTCTGGCCCAGCAATGCAGAGAAAGAGATGCAAGAACCCATGAGGTGAGCAAGGAACCGAGAACCAAGATCTGGTGTCACAGGTAGAACGCAAACAGGCCGTGGGGGTCTCCCTGCTATTCCTGCTTGGGTGATGATGCTCTGCTGCGATAAAACCCCACCTCATGCTTCGTGAAGTGTAAAGATTAGTTCAGCACGTCCATGCCTAAGGAGAGCGCCACCCTCCTGTGTCAGCAAGCGTCCATGGACACCAGCATTTAAGTCTGCTGAGACTGTCCTCAGCAGAGGCAAGACTCATGGGCAGGCTAGGAGAGGGTTTGGCATTTCAGCTCCTGCCCGAGTCACTCATGTCACGCCTGAGCCTCTTTTGCCATCAACAAAATACACTTGTATAGCTTGAGTTTTGAGCTGCAGGCATTTTCTTTTGGAATCGTGTGCTTTTTCCGCAGAACTGCACATTTTGTGTTTGACTGTTATTTTTATATAGCTAAAAAATGAAATGAAATAACCAGCCTGGTGCAGGAGAAAAAAAATCCAAAATTCGTAACCGAGCAATACCTTTATTTAGGACCCACCAAAATTCCTGAAAATTGTGCAAGCTTTCAGGTTCTCCAGAACTCTTCATCAGAATGGTGGCACAAAACCAGGGAACAATCATATTCAAAACTGTCCAGGTGTTCTGGGAAGCCAGCTGTATCTTACAGATGTGTTTGTCTACAACATCTATAGACCACCAACCAGCACCACCACTGTTAAGTTTTGGCAGGTTTGCCACTGGGGATGGTGGAAGTTGCAGTCCAATACATCTGGAAGGCACTAAATTGTGAAGGCAGGTTTAAACTGCAGGCATGAGACGCTGCAGCTGTAAGAGCTGCTCCCTCCCTTGTGGGCAGGAATCATCCCCACCATTCTGGTTTGGTCCTCTGATGTCGTAGTTACTGTAGCCAAAAAAGGCATGTCAGAAGCTGCACTGCCACCTGTCTTCTAAAACACAGATCCCGCAGAAATGGGTTGAAATATTTATTTAAAAATTGAAAACACACATTCAACTCCGTACAAAGGAAAACCGTAGGGAATACAATAATTAAAAGTTTCACTGGGAAATAGAGCTGGCTGCCTGGATTGATTAGAGGGGACCCAGGCTCGTGGTAAGCATCTCTTTTCTTCTGCTCTTTTTCTCCTTCACTTAAGGGAATCTGTTCTAATGGAAGTTTGTTCAGCTGCAAAGCACACCCCCTGCCCCCAATTTGGAAAAGTAAAAAAGAGAAGGAGCAAGCCCCATGAAAGTCACTTTCCTGGCAAAACAGAGATCACTCTGGCTTGCCCCGCCTTCCTTTCTTGTCTCCAATGCACACGGCCCATCAGCCTGCAAACCTGAGGTAGTTTGGGGGCACAGGGGGCCCAGAAGGGTTGTCCTCGGAAGGCTAATGCTCCAGGACCACAGACACGCCTTCTTCTCCTCCTGTGCTGCATCAGCAGGGCTGTCCCCGCTGGAAAGGCAGGTCAGCCGGCAGGCAGGCAGCAGCCGAAGGGCCCCGTTCGAACGAGCAGTGGCAAGAGCCAGGGCTGTTTGGTTTGTGGGCAGCCAGCCAGGTGGCAAGAAGGCCTGGGGTGAGACAGGCACCGGTTCAATAGGCTGTTGGTCTGAACAACCGTTTCTGGGGGGTGGGGACTGCTACAGCACGCAGGCAGACATACGTCTACAAAGAGACCGAGGGCCTGGGTCTTCTGCCCACCCTTCTCCCCAGATGGCAGTGTGTGACACGCAGGCTCAGCACAGATGGTTTGGGGGCAATGGCAGAGGGGCATCAGGACACCTCCTTCGGGGAACAAATTGGACCCACTAGGCGTCTCACTCCTCGGAAGGCAGGGCTGAGGTGTCTGGTCCTGCTCCCTCAAAGAGCTGGCAATGGGCCCAGCATGCTCAGCGCCCCGAGTGGCACTTGCGGCACCCCTGGAGACCACGGCAGGCCGTGCGGGACAGGCGGCCTGGGCGCTCGTGCAGCCAAGGCGACAGACAGACTGTCCTTCAGGCTGTGAAGACGCACGCTGGAGCGTTCCTTGCCAGCTTTTCCCCGGGGGGTTCGTGTGCCCACACGGAGTTGCTTCTTGTAGGCTCATGGCTCAGAGTCTTCCACTGCTGTCTAGCCAGTGAAAATGCCGGCAAGGAATGGTGGAATTCGGAAAGACACGCTGCATTCGATTGCCTTTGAACACTGCGATGCCACAGCCAGGTCTCTTTGTTCAGGCCTTCCTTTGGGGCAGCGTTCTGCCCAACCCGCTCAGCTCCCCTTCTGCGGAGTGAGAACAGGGCTGGCAAAGGGTGCCCTGTCCTCGGGCACCAGCACCAATTACTCCCCTTCTTTCGGGAGCATTCTGGCAGGTTCGTGGCGACTGGGAGATGCGCGAGGCAGGTGTGGGCAGGGAAGCAGGGTCTGCTGGAGCATCCCAGATGACCTGGCAGCCTAGTGCCCCAGCCTGTTTCTGAGCCTGATGGGCCAAGATGGCACAGTGTGAACAGGCCCACTGCCCTGAGATGACCGAGCTTGCTCAGTGTGGGGAGCAGCCAGAGCCCCAGGCAGCCCCCCACACAAAGGGCCCCATTGGCCTCGCACCCCGTGTCCCCCCCCCCCCAATATCTGGAGCTGCTTATTGCTGGCTATGCACACAGTGAACTACCCAGAAGCAGCAGGAAAGGGCTTGCTGGAATGGGGGGCAGCAGGGCAGAAGCACGGCTCCCTGGCCCGGGAAATCCCTCCCTTCTGCACGGAACAGCCTTCCAGCAGAAGCCTGCCAGGTCTGCAACAGGGCAGGGCAGGCCACATCAGCCCACCTCCGGCACAGACTGGCCCTTGCAGAGAGGCTCTGCGTTGTGTTCGCTCACCCTCTAATCTGCCTTGTCACTTACAATCTCAGCATCTCCTACCGCCATCCTGGCCCAGAGGACAAGATGAGGCAGCCGAGCAGTGAGGGACCACCACCGCCGACCCTGGGCTGGGCAACAGCAATGCCAGCAGCTCAACGGCTGTGCGAGTCAGGAAGCAACCAGGGCCAGGGAGGAGGAAGGGAATCCAGCTCTGCAGAAGTGCTGCCAAGCTTGAACATCTCACGCGAAAACAGAGTTGGTGGCTGTGGCAGGGCAGCCCTTTGAATGCTGCTGCTGCTGCGGGGAGTGGGGTGCAGCTTGCTCTGCCCCGGTCTTGGCTGCTACCTTCTTAGCTTGCAGGATGCCTGGCCCCAGCGTGGCCGGCCCCAGGAGGAATGTCTTCTCGGTGAGCACAGGCGTTGTAGTAGGTTCCAAACGAGTTCATCAGCATTTGTGCGCAGAAGAAGCCTCTCCTCTGGCTGCCTCTTCAGGGAGCTACAAGTGCACCTAGACACAGAAGCAGAGAGGAATGGCGCCACCGGCAGCCTTTCCCCTTGGGCTCCACCTACCCTACTCCTGGGTTTTATAGCTTGCTGAGCTGAGGAGGCCAAAGGGGAAGACGACCCCAACTGAAGGGCGTGATTTAAAGCAGGGGTCCTCAAACTGTTCCACTCGGGGGCCAGTCGAAAGCTGCCGGTGCTGGGCGGGTGCGGGCCAGAAAGGTGGTGCCGGCAGGGCGTGCGGCAAGGCAAGGTGAGGCGAGGGGCAGGCGGCTGCCCATGGCGAGGGGAGGGGAGGGGAGGTGCAGGTGTGGAAGGGCACACAAGGCAGCGGCTTGCTCGGTTGGAGATCGCTTTCTCCGAGCGAGTGAACTGCTGCCTCCTGCGCACGGGGCGAGGTGGGTGGCGGCGGGTGTGTGGGCACAGGCACGGCAGGTCCAAACGGGCATGGCGGACTGATTAAATGGGCATGGCAAGCCGGATCCGGTCCCCAGGCCGTAGTTTGAGGACCCATGATTGAAAGGGCTTGGCTTGTGCAAACCTGCCTGGGGCATCCTGAGCATGATGTGCTGACAGAGTCTTAAACGCTCCAGTCGTTTCCACTGCTCCTACACTTTTTGGCTTGTCCAAATAAAAGGGGCGTCAATAGTACCCCATTTCTACAAACCCCAGATCAAGGCCATAGTCAAAGGGAGAAACAGGAGAAAGCTTCTAATTATTCTAACATGGATGCCAGGAAGTACTTCCTGACGGTTAGGACCCCCAGGGTATGGGTGGGCTTCCACAGGAGATGGCTGAGGCCCCATCAGTGAGGGTGTTCAAGGTTAGGCTGGATATGCACATGATGGGCATGTCATGAGCACAGCTGGCTGGAGCCAGGGGTCAGACTAGATGGCCCAGGAGGCCCCTTCTGCCTCACTCTGTTGCTATGTTCTAGGTTTCTATTTGCACCCACTACCTCTCACCCCCAACCTGAAGCTGCTTCAGGCCAACCCTTTAGTCCCTTTGGTTTAGTGATACAACCCTTTAGTCAGGTGAACAAACTAGGAGAAAGAGAGCTCAAGACCCCTGGACGCAAAGGTCTCTCCAGTCCCACAGCTCAGAAGCCAAGCTGTACATGCCTTCCAATGCTGTTTGCTCCTCCTGCCACCCCTTCAGTGTTCCAAGAGGCAGCGAACCGCACCAGGCCAGCGAGTCTATGACTGCGCTTGCCCACGACCCCAGTGCTGCGTGGCACGCAAGCCCGTGGGCCTGTTGATTGCGGCTTACCGTTCTCATCCTCGTCCCAGCCTTCAGCCACGCCTGCCAGCTCGTAGTGCTTCTTGCGGAGCTCGCCCAGGTGCTGGCGCTCCTTCTGCAGTTGGCTCTCCAGCTCCAGCACTCGCACCTGGCAGAGGGCAGAGGGGCACCCATGCTGCAGCACTGCCTCCCAGGCACCCTGCCATCCCCGCTGCTTTGCCTCCCACCCCCAGCCCTGTACCTGGGAGTCCATTTCTTGGCGCTTGATCTGCATTAGCGTTATGGCCGAAAAGTCCATGCTGTCTGCAAAGGAAATCAACACACAAGGAATCCTTGGGGGCGCCTGCCCTGCCCTGCCCATGTGGCTGTCAAGTGGAGTTGTGTCCATGGAACATGAGCAAAATGCAGAGCAAGCAGAAGGAGGCCACTACACCTCATGAGAAACATGCTAGGCCTTCACTGCTCAGAGAACAGGTGCTCAAGCAGGAAAAGCGGACTCCCAAAATTAACTGGGCTGCCGGTGTGGGGTGGGGGGGGCAGGGAGGCTCAGAAACATACCTGTCTCCTGAATTTGTGACCTGGCTGACTTGGTGGAGGCCACCAGCCTGGCTGTTGCTTGATTGACTCCGCGGGAGGCAACCTGGAGCTTGCCGAGGTTTGCACTGTCTTTATCTGCTTTCACCTGACATACCAAACAGAGGGAATCAGATGCTTCTTCCCAAGTGAGAGGGAAGCATTCTGCCCCCCAAAGAACCCACAACATGCGCTTCCAGGGGGCTCATGCAGTAGAGCTTGCGCCAGAAAAAGCCGAGTCTCCAACCACCACCGTCTGACATGGGACTGTCCTGCTCCAAGGCAGCTGACCACAGAAGCCCTTCTTTCTGCCAGGTCTCCCCCGTTCCCATACCAATCGCACTTTTTGTGGACGAGAGATTCCTCTGGAATGTTGAGACACTCGGCTTGCCATTCCAGAGAAGTCCGCTACAACACGGATGCAGAGCACTCAGAGCAGCTGATGTGGACGCAGCCACATGCCGTTCGATGAGAAAATGGCTCCGGAACTGGGCGACTGCCAGCCCCTGTCTCAGGGGCTCGTCAGCAGTGATGGCTAACAAAGAAAGGGAGGCGGACTGCCCCAGACTAGCAACTGTGCATTCCGACCTTCCAGGAAAGCTCTTCACCCTTCTGCCTCGCCATTTCCCTCAGAGGCTAGTGATGTGACTGGCCAGTGGACACTCCCCCTACCTCCGCGCTCCACAGCTCAGGCTGTCCCCGTGAGGAGCCTTACCTTTGAGGCGGCAACCAACTGAGCTGTGCTCGCCGCAATTTCATGCGAGCAAACCATGAGTTCCTCAAACTTCCCTTGGCCTTGGATGACAAGGTCAGCTGCATCTCTGGAAAAAGGCAGAAGTCACGTTGGATCTTTTCCTCCCGCACTGCAAGCCACAACCCCTCGTGGGATTGTCCGGGAGCCTGGCCATTCAGACACACCCATGCAGCCACTTAAGGGATGACCAAACTCCTGCCCAGGGCACTTACACCATCACTGTTGCTCCCCAGCCTACAGCCTTCGAGGCAGAGATGAGGCCCTCCGTCCAGCGGGAATTCCTGGCATAGAATTCTTTGGGGGAGGCAGCTCCCTGGATGACATGAAGGCACAAAGACACTGAGCAGCAGGCACCAAGCGCAGACTTGCCGAGACACCCCCACTGATGAAGGGCAAGGCCAGTGCTGACTCACCCTTCCACTCTCCACAATTTCTTGCTGGAGGTCCTTGGAAGCCTCCACTAGAGCCTGGATGGCTTGCATTAGGTCTGTGCAGGAGCCGAGGATCCTGCAAGACAGAAAGACACAGGAAGCAGGGGGTGCAGGGGGGCCCAGCCCAAGCGTGTGGATTCTGCTTCCGAGAGGCAACGGGTCTCCTTGTGCGGGAAGCATCACAGGCAGGCAAGGAGCAGCAGGGCCCTGGGAGAGACTGGGTGGCCTCGCTCTCTCCTGGCAGAGCTCAGGGGCTGGAATGAGGGCGCAGGAGTGTGTCTGTGGATTGCAGGCGTGGCAGGGATGACGCTAGGGGCGGGGAGCCTGCTCACAGCACCCCAGAAAGGCTCCGCCAAAACACAGGAGGACCCCTTGATTAGAATCTGACCCCAGGAGATGTCAGGGACCCTCTTGCTCTGGGATGTCCCTCCTCGAAGAAATGCAGCTCACTCTTCCCTGTTCTGGGATGAGAGAGCAAGAACAGCAGGGGAGTCAGAAGGGGGAATGGACTGACAGCCACTGGCTTGCCTTTTCCTTCACGCATCCACGCCATCACCAGAGGGGCCTGGGAGCCCCCAGGGCATCTCTTGAGCAGACACAGGACGAACGGGTGGTCAGCGGGGCCTCTCCCTGCCTCCCTCCCTCTCCTGCAGCATCAGCTTGGCAGGTCAGTGTTACGAGCAGCCAGGGAAGCACCTGCCTTCTGCACCTACCTCTCGTTGACCTCCAGCTTGACTCCAGAGTCTCCTGCCCGGGACTTGCTCAGCATCTCCTGTGTGAAGTGCGGGAGGAGGGTGTCAAGTGCAGCCGGCTCAGCCAGATCCCGCAAGAAGCAGGAGGGGGCTCAGTGCCATTGGCTGCCCGGCAAGGCTTTACTGGGCAGGTGTGGGTTGACCGGGGCTCTGGACAACTCGACTGTTCCCGTTTCCCCAACACTTCTCTCTTCTTTATTACTGCAGAAAATCCACTCAGGAGGGAGAGACGGAAAAGCTAGACGAGGCCTGCAGCAGGCCCCTCTGCAGTTTGCCCGAGACCCGAGGGCCGGTGCCACGTGGCAGCGCCAGGCTCATGGACTGCCCATCCTGACAGACTCCCCCAGGGCAGCGGGTGGCACGGGTGTCCCTAAGCCTCACCTCGATCCGGGCTGCCGCCGTCTCAATGGCTGCTGCCGTGGCGGCCATCTCCCTGTCCACCAGGTCCCCCAGCTGCTCCTGCTCGATGTCCAGGCCCCTGGGGCGCAGATCCTGCAACGGCAGAGGGCTAATTCAGACACAGGAATCCCCCCTGTCTGCTGCCCCCTCCCACAAGATCTGCAAGAGAAAGCAGCGCTCACGGTCCTCCACAGAAGCGGGGTTAACCTCGAAGGCCCACTGAGCCCCCCTCTGTGACAGGCAGGGCCCTTCCCGCTCAGTGCGGGCCTCACCTCTCCGATGGCAGAGATCCTGTGCAGGCAGTTCCTGATGGCCGTGCAGTCAGCGCTTCCCAAAGCAGCTCTGTCCTTCAGGGTGCCCAGGTAGGCCAGGGCCTCACTCCCACACTGTTTGCAGGCCTCCAACAGCACTAGGAACGTGCAGAAGGCGGTAGTCTCTGCTCAGGGGCCTGGCCCAGGCAGGCCCTGCGCCCGTCCCCCATCCCTTGCCTTGCAGGGACACTCACGGTCAGCAGACTCCAGGGGGGCCATGTGCGACGTTGCGCTTGCCTGCAGGATGGTGTCGCCCATCAGGTGAGCAAAGAGCATCACGCACGGCAAAAGGCTGCTGACATCTGAGGGCAAACGCAGAGCACGTGAGCGTCGGGAAGCCCTGGCCAGAGCCCCACCTTGGGACGCAGAGCACAGGGCTGGCGCCCACGCGGCTGTGCTTTCATGGCACCACCCCTGCCTCATTTACAGCATGCTCCCCAGACAACGTGGTCTTCCAGGCATGCCCCTCCCGTTTTTCCACTGCTTCTTCTGTCTGTTCCTTTTTTCTCCTCACTGAGGAGAAAAAGAAGAGCTGGACAGTGCCTCTGGGTTGCTGGCATGTGGAAGCGGCCTGAGATCCCTTAATATACCACAAGAAACAGGCTACTGTGGCAAGGCTTGTGGCAAGGGGCGGCCTATAAATTTCCAAACAAACAAACAAACAAATAAATAAATAAATAAATAACTAACTAACTAACTAACTAACTAACTAACTAACTAACTGTGGCTTGTGTGGCTAAGGTCTGCTTTCCCCTCCATGATACAGCATGGAGGCCAAAACACTGCTGCAGATGGTGAGGGGGGGGGTGCTCCCACAGATCCTTGAGGTTTGTCACTTCTGTGTGGGAGCTGCTGCCTGGCCACCTACTATGGCTACAAAGGTCTCACCTGACTGGTCAGAAAGGTACTGGTTGTGGGCTGCCTCTAGCTGCTCTGTGCTCTTCAAAGCTGTGAGTGTCCTGGACAGAAGGTAATCTACACAGTGCGTGAAAGAAAGGACGAGCATTAAACAAGCCCCCCCCCCCCCCCGAGCACTGCACCAACTCCACAGTTACCCTCTCATTGCTCTCAGGTGGATTTTTCTAATGAGGGGAACAGAAGGAGCACTGGAAGGCAGCAGATCAAGGGGACTGCTGGGTTGAGGTGGCTTGGGCCCAACATCTCTCCAGGCTCCCATGCATGTCTGTCTGCATGGTCAAGTTGCTGTGCTACTCACAGGCGTTCATGTGGAACCTTCTGGACTACAGCCACGCTGTAATGCAGACCTGCCAGCCCAGAATCTGCCCCTTCGAGAAAATCAGGCAGCCACGATGGCCGCATTGGACAGACACCGTTCTGGCACCATAAAGCATCTCATGCTTCTGTGGCTGAACGGATCCCTTCCTTTCTCTCTAGCAGCCTCTTTTGAACTGCGCTTCAAATTGGCCAAGGGGACAAAGGTGAGAAGTGGATCTTCCTATTCGTGTGCAACGTCTGCTGACAGGCAAGCACATGCCACTGATTCTTGCCCCTCCCCAGCAAATCACGATGAAAAGGGACAGGTTCCCTCAGTCCTTGGTCATCTTATTACTTCCCAGGCTGCTCAAGGGAGTTTGCACTGAACGTGCCCCAAAGCCTTGTGAGCACCTTCCTCTACACCCTGAGCAACTGCTGCACTGCACAGAGACCATCCTCCAAGCCTCTGTCCAACATCTCTTTCCTCCATCACTATTTTGGAGCAAGCTTCCAGCAAGCCAGTGGGAGAGTCCTCCTCCCCTCCATCCAGCCCTTCTGAAGTAGCAGTGTTGGGCTTAGCTGAAAAGCATAGGACAGGCTGAGGCTCAGCCAACTGGAGCTTGGCGCTTGGGGTGGCAGCTCCCAGATCACTGGATAAAGATACCCGATGTGAGGAGAAGGGCATTCCCTCCCGACCGACACTGACCAAACAGCTCAGAGGAGTTGGGGGACCTCGTGCCCTCGGGGCTGCTGTGAAGACTGGCGCTGCGTATGCACAGACCCCCCAGAATTCTCCGTGAAGTGGAGCATGGCAGGAGCGGTGGCTGCGGCTGGCTCACCTGCAGAGCTCGTGCAGCGGGCATGCGTGGGGTCCTCCAGCTGGCTCAGTGCATCCTGCACCATCTGCTCAGCCTCCTGCACAGCACATGCCAGAAGGGCAAACTGCTTGTCCAGGAGCTGCTGCTGGAGGGCCTGCACGCTCCTCTCCTGAGGACGAAGGAGGAGCACCGTGAGATGGGAGACGGGCACCCTGCTTTGGGGCTATCTGCTCTCAAGACCAGGCAGGTAACAGCTGAGCAGCCGTGCTGCAGGCTGAGAAACGGCCTCTGTATGCACAGCGCAGTGCTCAAATGGCACGGAGCGCCTCAGGTACACCTCAGCTCCCCAGACGGTGCATTTCAAGCGTTTGCAGAATGCTGCTTTCACTGCAAAACACAAGGCAGTGGTAAACACTGTCGCACACCAAGATTCCCTGGACAGAAACACCAGCCAGACGACGTATCAGCTGGACCTCCCACACTTCAACCCAATGGAACTGGACACTGTCTTTTGGAGACCCTAAATCCCACCTCCCCAGGAAATTGGGGTCCACACCAACCTCCTGACCCACAGCCTCCCAAGAGTCCTTGCAGGCACACCCTGGCAAAACCTTTCCCGGCCAATTTTACCGTCTTGCTCAGGCAGCTCTGCAGCTCCAGAATTCTCCCGCTGCTGCTCTGCTTCTCCTCCTCCAGGGTGGCCTTCAGCTGCTCCGCTTCTGCCTGCAAGGCCGCCACCTGCTCCTCACACTGGGCCACAGTCTGGGTCAGGGCAGCGCTCTCCTGCTGCAGCCCAGCCAGCTGGATGCTACACTCGGCTTTGGACTAGGAGGGGAGGGGAGGGGAGGGGAGGGGAGGAGAGGAGAGGACTTCTTGGCTTCTCTACAACTACATTCAGTTCCACAAGGCAGACCCCACAATAAGACCCACTTTGACCCCCAGGGGTCTGCAGGCTCTTGCCCCAGCTGGGCACCCCAGTTTTGAAGCCCTCCCCAGTTCCCTTGCTTCTGCTCCTGCCCCTTGCGACAGCTGTGGCTGCTGCAGTGCCCACAGCCCTGCCCTGGATGGCCCAGGGGGACAGCAGGGGCCTCGCGGGCAAGAGGCTTGTTGAGGCGTGAACAGCCACTTTCCTGCAGAGTGATGTGGGAACTCTCCCCACAGCTGCTGGGAAAGGCGCCGCAGAAGTGTCTCACCTGTGCACTGGATGCGATGCTGCTTTGAAGGGCCTGGACCTCCTGCTTGCTGACAGTGAGCTCCCTCTTCAGCGTTGCCAAGACTTCCGCCTGCTCCTGCATCTGCATAGGGCCCAAAGCACCAAGCAGCACTGGCACGCTCACCCAGCCTGCTCCACCCACTTCCCAGTTCTCCCTTTATCAGCCTGTCTCTCTTGGCCTCAAGAATGATGCCCCTGTTGCCAAGGTCAAGGATGGTCCCCCCACCTGCCTCCCTGACTCACCTTCCTCTGAGCCTGCTCACTCAGCTGCTGGAAAGAATCCTCAAGCTCCTTCTTGTCTCGCTCTGCATCTCCTTGGACCTGTCTTGCCAGAGTCACCTGCTTGGTGACTTCTGCGTTCTAAGGAAAAGGAGCAGGAGCAAAAGGGAAGACAGGCAGGTGGCACACCTGTGCCTTCGCACATATGGGTGCTGCGCCTGCGCAGGGTCCCATCTGGGTGGACTTAGCTAGAGCTTAGCCTGGAATTTTCAGCAGAAGCCCGTCCCCTGCCCCCATTGTATAAATGGGCAGGTGCCTGCCATTTTGTCAGGCCAACTGGAGACCAATGCTGACCCTATTAGTGCTACGTCAATAGGTAGGAAAAGGAGTAGAAGCAGTAGAAGTAGGCTCTTGGCAGAGCAGCAGAGGCTGGGAGAGTGTGCAGAGGATGGCCAGGGACTGGAGAAGGCAAAGCAGGAGCTGAGCGTGGGGGGGGGGGGGGCAGGAGCAGCAGCAACGGAAAACGGAGGCTTTCGTTCATTGGTACAACTGTTCTGGCAAAGAGCATCCTTCTTTCTATAATGTGGAGCCCTGCAAGCTTTCCTTAATCCCAGAACCTTTGTCTACACAGATCCACAGCAGGAACACCTCTCTTTGGGGTAAATGCGCTGTGCTAAGGACCCCAAGAGGTTCTGTCTTGCCAGGAGAGCCCGGGAGCCATGCCAGCATCCCAAAGTTGTCTCCTCAGCCCCTCAGCTTCTGGCCGGCGTGTGAGACTCTTCAGACTGCTTTTGGATGACAGGCCAAGCAAACATCCCTGCTCAGGGCAGCACAACAGCAGCCCAGCTTTCAGCAGCAGCAGGCTGCCTTGCTTCTTCTGGCTGCTGGCATCCCACACCACGATGCAGAAATATCAGAACACCCTTTACTGGGAATTCAGCCACTGGCTGGTCTGTATTTGACCCAGAAAGTCTCCTCGATTTCTCACAGGAGCAAGACAACAGTTAGTACTGATTTGTAACTGGGAATACTTTCAGGCCTGGCTTTGATCATGGCGTTTACCCTGCTTCATTCTTATCTTCCACTTACTGCCCTCCCATGCTTTCCCATGGCTTCTCCCGTCTCTTTGCTCGCTGCAGATGAATCCATCACGAAAAAGAGGATCAACTGGCTGCACAAGGTCTCCTCAGTGGTCATGACTGAGCCCTCTCTCCAGAAGCCTCCTAGGTCAACAGGCTCTGGGAGTATTTCTGTGGGTCCCTAGGGATCCCTCCAGGGTTGTGCAGCAGAGGAAGAAGAGGGGCTGGCATGCAGCGTTACCTTGCGCAGGAGGTCCGCGTGGTTCTGCACTAGCTCGCTGTACTTTTCCTTGAGTTTTGTGTAGCGCTGCTCTGTGGCTTGTGCCTTCCCTGGAACAAAAGCAGATGCGGCTGACCTGGGACTCAAAAGGAGACATGCTCGGATGCAGCTGCCCCCTGGCACTTCAAGCCCTGCCCTGCCCTTGAAGGGGGAACAGGTAGGGGCCCTCCCTCCCCATGGTGGAGGAACAGCCCAGAGGGACGGACTGACGCACACATGCACAGTGCGAGGGCCTGCTTCACAGCCTTCTTCAAGGGCTCTGCTTGACCTGCACGGGGGCAGAGCGGGAGGCAGCCTTGCGTGCTGCTGTACAATCGTTTGGAAACTCCTCTGCTGCAGTTCAGGGAAGCATCTCTCTCAACACAGATGCATGCCTTGTTCTTCAAATGCAGGCTGGGTGAGCATTGGCTGGCTGGGTGGTTGTGGGTGAGGCACCCTCACAAATGTCACACTTATGGTTTTGGTCTGCCTCTTTTTGGTCTGTAGGCACGTTTTACACGGCTGCCAACAGAGGCTAGAGCCGGAACAGGCCTCAAGAGGAACATCAGAAGCTGCTTCGTTCTGGGTCAGGCCTCTTGTCCGTCTACCCCAGTTGTGTCAGCACAGATGGCAGAAGATGCTCTCCAGGGCTTCAGGCGAGACTCTTTCCTACCCCGCCTTGAAGATGCAGTCCAAAACTGAATGTAGGGCCCTCGGAAAGCAAGGCCACTGGTCATGGTCGTTCTCCTGATGGCAGTGCAAGTTTCCAGATCTCATGGTTCTGAAGAAAGGCAAGGATTCCTTCTGGGAGGAATTCCCGGGAGGCCCCTTCTGACTCGCTCTGTTTCTATGTTTCTTCACAAGAGTTAAGCAAGACGCGCCCTCGGCCTCAGATGAGGTCCATTCAGTCCAGCATTGCCAACAGTAACCGGCAGCCACAGCTCTCCCTTCGCAGGGAGAGGCAGGCATTTCCCCGCTCTTACTTGGAAAGGCCGCTTGGGATTAAACTGGGACCCGCTGGAGGCGGAGATCTCCCCCACCCCTCTGCCTGGCCTGCGCTGCCCTCCCTTGCCCCTCCACTTACTCACTCTCAAACTCGGTGAGGCTGCGCTGGGCTTTCTCGGTGTCTTCGTGCCGCTTCTTCAGCTCGTCCATCTCCGCGCGCAGGAAGTCGCTCTCGTCCAGCGCCTGCTGCTTCAGGTGTTGCTGCTCTGCCAGCTCCGCCTCCAGCTCGCTCACGCGCCCCTTCAGCTGCATCGCCAGGCGGTGGCTCTGCGGGTTCCACAATCGCAGAGAGTGCTCGGTGGGCTGCGGCCAGCCTTGCCCGGGTCGGAGCACAGAAGCCGGGCGCCATGGGCCAAAGGCGCCACAAGCCATTCTGGCAGGCGGCACGTGAGAGGCCGCCCCATCTTGGGACTCTATAGCCACGGTATCCGGAAAAGGCCTCTCCCCGCCCTGCGCTTTCACTGGGTGCAGACGGCACACACAACTGCAGGATGAGTCACATGCCAGCAACCCCAGTCAGCCCCTTACTGGCCTGGAGCAGTCTGAGCGTCCCAGCAGTCCGGGCCGTGGCCACTGATCAGCACTAGCCTAAAGGCACCCAGGCCGATGGCGGGCAGATGCAGACCCCGATGCTTTTCCTGCGTGCCCCGTGGCCCTCGGCAAAGCAACCGTGCACGAGGCCAGGTGTGTGCCAGGCTGGGCTCGGGGGAGGCGCACAGGGACTCGCACACACCTCTGCCTTGTAGTTCTTCAGCTCATCTTTAAGGAGGCTGATCTCCCGGTGCAGCCGCTCAATAAGGCGGTCCCTGGAAGCAGAGGGAGAGGCTTCTGTCATCTGGTGGCATGCAAATGCTGCTTTTTGGCCTGCCAGGAAGCCAGCTGGCTGGAGAGAGGCTCCCCGTGTCCAGGTCGTGTGGGCAGATCCTGGGCCTTAAGAGGAGGCAGCAGCCCAGAGCCTTCACCCCAGCTCCTGACTGGAAAGCTGCTGAGCTGCTCATGCTCCCCACATCAAGCGCCACAGGCATCCTGAACTACAGGGAGTCCCAAGGAATCCAGGAGAGAGAGCAATAAATGTTGCACAAAAAGAAACAGATGCAGTCATAAAAACAGCAAATACTCTCACAAACGAACGAACAGACACCACCAGAAGATCCACGACTGAAACACAAAACTGCGGCAAAAATCCCGCCTGATAAATACAATCCGGGAAAGGGCAAAGCAAACAAGTAGGTTTTTGGGGCCTTTCTGAAATCTGCAGAACACGAAAAACCTTCATTCAAGAAGGGTGTGTCCACCTCGAAAAAGCCCTGCAGATGCCCTGCAGAGGGGAGCAAGTAAGATGGGCTTCTCCTGCCGACTGGACAGTGCAGGCAGGCTGCCACGGGGGGAGGACGATCCCGCATGGAATTCGATCCCCAGTTGTTTAAGGCTTTACATCTCAAAAGCAGCACTTTGAATGGGCCCTGGCCATGCACTGGTGACTAAGTGCGGCTGCTGCATTCCATGATCCGACAGCCTTCCTACAGTGATGCTCAGGCAGCCGTACTTTGCGCCAGCTGAAGTTTCCAGGCAGAGTTCAGCAGTGGCCCCCGGGCAGCACAGTCCAGCCTGGGTGTCGCTTGTACATGGACAACGAGGCTGGGCCTGTGCATGTTGGAAAGGGCTGCAGCTGCTGTACTGGCCTAAGCCAGGAAAACACGCCTGGAAACAGCTGGAACAGCTTCTGCCTGAAATGCTGGGCAGCTGCCACCACCAGTCAAGGCGGAAAATGATGCCTCAGACAGAAGAAGGGTTCGATTCAAGACAGGGCAGCTCCCACTGCCCCTCCTGGCTGGCCACCTGCACTCACCACTGAAGACTGGGCAGGGTGGTTTCCATGACGAGGGCAGCTGGCTCCTTGTCTTGCAAGTGAAGAACACATGGACTGTTCTAGCACTGGACTTGGCACTGGCATCACCACCACCCACCAGCTCCTGGGGACTCCAGGAGATTCCATACGAACACGAAAAACACCCTGCTGAATCTGCAGCACTGGTGCCGCGTCAAGACCCAAGGCGGCTTCAGAACCCCCTCTGCTGGTCAGAACCAGCACAGCGGCCCTGGCAGTTGCAGGATTACTCACTCCATCTGCCACCGCCGCTGGGCTCTCATGAGCGCCGCCTGGGAGCCCGGGGGAAGAACTGTACAAGAACTGGCTCTTCCCCTCAGAAGATGCCTTGGCAGCGAGGTGTCTACTGCATTGCTGAAGCAGTCCTGGTCTGCCAGCCATTTGGACTTGCTCCTGAAACTCTGCCTGGCTTCCTGCTCCAGCTCCAGCCCTCCAAGTTCCTGCTCCCCTTGGCTTGTCTTCTCAGTTTCCTGGCTCCTGGCTTGTCAGGCCACGCTTGCTTCTTGAATGGGCTCTGCCTCGCGCTTCAACTCCCGGCTCTGATGTTGGGACTGTGCCTTTGGACTGACCCTTGCGCCTGTCCCGGTTGCCTGGGTCCTGGTGGTTCTGCCCATTCGTCAGCCGCCCACGCCCCAAGCACTGACATGCTGCTGGGAATAGCTTCTTCCAGCAAGGGCTGTGTCTTCCTCCTTGCACAAACCTGTCAACCTGACGGGGTGGCAAAGAGTGTGCGAGGCAAGCAATGGGAGAGGCACCTCTCCTCTGCACTGGCTCAGGCACAGTCTCCAGCAGCACAACGAGGAGCATAAAGGAAGCCTGGGCGGGGGGCGGGGGGCCTTCACCTCCAGGAGTGCAGCCATCACGCCATGATGGTGTGCATTATCTAGCACACCAAAGACCTGCGGGTGGGGGCAATGGCTGCCACTTGAGAATGGTCCCCCCCCCCCACAATCTGCAAAAGAACAGCGGTAGACAGGCTGCCACTCACTTGTCATCCTTGGTCATCCCGTTCTGGCTGTTGAAGTTGAAAGGATCGCTGCTGAAAGAGCTCCCAAAGATGTCGTCAAACCTGTTGTCGGCGAGGCTCTGGAAGGAAAGTTGGAGGATGTCAGGCCGTGCGAGGCCACATGAGCCTAGCTCAGCCTCCACAGTGTGCAAAGAGATGCCCCTTGCACGTGGGCGCCAAGTCGCAACTGTGAGTGCGATGCGAACAAATCCAGTAAGTAAGTAAGTAAGTTCAGGGGTGGGGTGGCGTTCCTGTTCTCCCTTGATGGCCAGGGCAGGGGTGGGGAGAGAGCATGGTAGGCACCACCTGGGCAACGGCACAGAAGGGCCGTTTTAAGTTCTGTGCTGAATATGGACGTCATTCAACCGTGAGGCCAAACTCCCCGGCTGAACTTTCTGCATCCTGAAAGGGGCGAAGAGATTGCAGGACGGTTGGAGAACTGGGCTGTGGCGCTTTTGGGTCTGCTGCAAGCTGTCCCCACCTCTGCTGACTTGGCTGGTCCCACCAGGGCAGTGGCCTCCCCTGGCCTGACTACCCGGCAGCCTCCTGGGCCTGCTGTGGGTGGTGTGCCACCCGTGCAGGGGTGTCCCAGAGGGGTAACATTGATGGGGGTGGGGGTGCCCCTTTGGGATGCTTTGTCCCACTCACTTGCCACTTGGGTTCTTACATGCTTCTGTGGTCATATACCTGGGGCTTTACCTATGAGGCAAGTGGGGAGGTGGTGGGGGTCCCTGTCAGTGTAGGAAGAGGTAGAGAGAGGCGTGGCACTGAGAGAAGGGCTGGCCAGGCAAGAGGGACACAGGCCAGAAAGCGAATGGCTGCACCGTGCTCTGGGTCTCCTCGCGACTGCAGTTTCGGCGGTTGCCAAGTCAGTCTTCCCACAGGTCTGTGGATGCTGTTTTTAAATGCCGGGTTGGTGCAGAATAAGATCTCTTTATTCATGGTTTAGGAGCGCGTGAGGTGCTGAACTGGTGTGTGCAACGGGCCTGGGCAGGTGGGCAGGGTGAACTTCGCCTCCTCCAGTTGTGCCCACCAGGGGTCTTGGCTCACAATCGGGGCAGACTTGAGGCTTGTGGGGCTGGGAGTTGCCACAGTCTATAAGAATTCTGCCTCTGTCTGTCTGATGGGCTGCCATGTTTGCACCTTATGACGAGCCAGTGGGGCAGGTGGAGGATTTGGCTGGAGTGCCTCCCACACTGCCACCTCCCTACCTGAGCTGATGGCAGTGGTGATGTTGGAGTCACCCGGCCTGTTGGTCCAGGGAGACGTCAACATTCACCCGAGTGGTTGAAGATACCCTATTTGGGAAGGTCCAGGATTTCAGTCAAAAGAACATCTCACATAAGAATATGGTGTGAGCAGCTGAGACGGAGACGGGAACCCAAAGAATTGCCACCCGCTCTCAGGCTGCACCCAAAAGTCCAAGGCCTGCCAGCAACTCGACCCCGGTTCAGTTCACCTGCTGTGCAGTGGCTTCCATCTCCACAAGATCCATGACCGGTTCACTGTCGGGGGACGAGGCTTCCACAGGGATGATGACAACCGGGCTGATGTGCTCAGAGAGTGCCGATGCCCGCAGGAAGTTGGGAGGGCTCTGGGGGAAGGAAAGAGGGATGTAGCTGGGACACAAGAAGCTCGTGTGGAATGGGCCATTGAATCCCAAGGATCTTGCAAGTGCCCATCTTGGCTCGGAGGCACATCGAGAGAACATGCAATCCCTAAGGCCAGGGGTGCAGGACCCCGAGGATCCTGGAGGCTTTAACTGCAGCCCCCCACTGTTGCCTAGGCCTGCTTCCCCCCATCCCTGATCATGCCGGAAAGACTGCTCTTACAGCCCGGAAAGCACAATTTATAGAAGGATCTCAGCATGAAAGGAGACTGTGCATCTGTACGTGCAGCCCCCAATCCAGAACCAGTGCAACCCATGGGGCCCAAAGGGTTCTGTACCTCTGCTGTAGGCCAAAACTCTGGCAGCTTTCTGCTTAAGCACTGTGGAGAAAAGCTAGAAGAGCCAGTGGAGTGGATGGTATTCCCTGAAAGCCCCAGGATCTCACCTCAGGCAGCTGAGGGATCTGGATCAGCCGCTTGAAATACTGCAGATTGCTGGAGCGGTAGAAGAGATCCTTCAGCCTACAGAGCGCAAGAGCACATGTGGTCAAGGCTAAGCACACCTGAAGCTGCTCTCTGGTAAAGGTAAAAGTAAAGGTTTCCCCTTGACGTTACGTCCAGTCATGCCTGACTCTAGGGGGTGCTGCTCATCTCCGTTTCCTCACCGAGGGAGCCAGCACTTGTCCGCAGACAGTCTCCGTGGTCGTGCGGCCGGCATGACTAAACACCGAGGTGCACGGAACGCTGTTACCTTCCCACTGAAGTGGCACCTTGATTTTCTTGGCAAATCTCAGCTCATAATCAGCCTTAGCCTTGCGAAGAATCCTTCTGCAATGGGCCTCCTCCCCCGGTATACCCTTTTGTCTATTTGCCCCAGTACCCATTTCCTACAGAGGTTCCTCTTTCGTCTAATTCCTCTAACAGCCTCCTTTCGCAACCATGGCAGCGCTCTCCTCCGTCTCCCCATCTTACTAACTAGAGGTATCGTCAAGGCTTGCGCGCCCAAAACCTCCCTTTTGAGTGCCATCCACCCTCCTCAACTCGCTTGCTTTCCAGTAACCTCTCCCAGGAGACTTTCCCCAGTCTGGCCTTCAGTTGCCCAAAGTTGGCCCTCTTGAAGTCCCAGCTTCTAGTGCTCACCTGCTGCACGGCCCCAGTCCCCTGATCTCAAAGCAAAGGATGGAGTGATCACTCGCATCCAGAGCTCCCCTAATCTGTACTTCATCTATCAGCTCCTCCCGGTTGGTCAAGACCAAGTCAAGAATGTTCTCCCCACTCATAGCCTCTTGGACCCTGTGTGTGAAAAACCCTCCCTCTATAGCTTCTAGGAAGCGACGTGACCTGGCTGTCACCGCCGAGTGGGTCTCCCAACTAATATCTGGGAGACTGAAATCTCCCATAATTACCATGTCTCTCCCCTGAGATATCTTTAGAATCTGGTCTGTCAGGGCATTGTCCAAGGTCTCAATTTGTCTTGGGGTGATAACATACCCCCACTGTCAAGTCCCTCGCCATCGAAACCCTATAGTTTCACCCAGATCACCTCTACTGGATCCCCGTCGCTTTCCCTTCCTGTCCTTTCTAAGCAGGTGATACCCTTCTATGTTTACATTCCAGTCTTGCCTTTCATCCCATCAAGTTTCTGTGATTCCCACCAGGTCATACCCTCCTATTCCCAGGAGAACCTCAAGCTCTTCCTGCTCCTAGCACTGCTATACATGCATCTCGGCACCTTCTCACAAATCCCTTTCTTTGGGTCCCCCGGCCTCCTCCTTCCTCCCATCTTCCCTGATATCAGTGCCATCTTTGTAGGAGTCCCACTAGCCCCTGCCTTACATCGAACCCCCTGAACCCCCATCAGAACAAGTTTCTGGGGGGACTGTATCCCCCCCCCCCACATTCAGTTTAAAGTCTTCCGGACAAAGCTTGCTAGAGCATCTCCAAAGGACCTTTTCCCTGTCCTCGTAAGGTGCAACCCATCCCTTGCTCATCTTCCAGCATCATATCTTTTTGCCTTTTGGTACTGTCCATGGGGTTTTCATGGCAAGGGTACTGGAGTGGGTTGCCATTTCCTTCTCCAGTGGATCACCTTTTGTGAGAGCTCTCTGCTATGACCTATCCTTCTTGGGTGACCCTGCACAGCACAGCTCATAGCTTCCTTGAGCTACGCAAGCCCCTTCGCCACGACAAGGCAGTGATCCATGAAGGGGCTGAAAGAACTAACCCTTGAGAATAGAAGACTAAGGGTGGACATGATATTCCTCTATAAACATCTCAAAGGCTATCACAAAGAGGAAGCTCAAGATCTCTTCCCACTGATACAAGAGTGTAGGACAACTCAGATGCAAAGCTTCCTCACTACCAGAGCAAAAGGGCAGTGGAAGCAGCTGCCTGGAGAGGTGGGGGGCTCTCCCACACTGGAGGCATTCAAGGCGAAACTGGACAGCCCTTTGAGAGGGGTGTTGTGACTTGGTGTCCTGCAACCGCAGGGGCTGGACCGGATGGCCTTCTTGGCCCCTCCCAACTCCGCTCTTCTATGATTCCAGGTTTTCTCCATCTATGAAGCCACTGAATGAAGTCAGATAGAGGACAAAGACATGGCCCCCACTCCTCTGTACGCTCTTTCTCTCTTTCTCCATGCAAAAACCAGGGAGGGTGGAAGCCACTGGCCCGCGAGGGGCTATGTGGGGAAGAACCATCTGGCACAGCACCCCGTCTATGAGAGGAAGGCCATGTGGGCTGGTGGACAGGCTCAGACAGAAATCAGCTCACTCTGGGCAGGGCCACGTTCTTCCAGAAAGTCCCTGTGGGTTGCACCTGTGGGTGCTGCTGGACTCCATTGCTGCTCAAGGCTAGGCCAACAGGGAGAAGGGGATGCTTTCACACACTCCTGCTGGTTTGCCAGCTGCACCCTTTTGCTGGGAAAGTCTGGTGTAGCTGCAATCATTCATTCTCCCTTGAAAAAAAATGTGACCGGACACGTCAGCTGGACCAACATGCGGCGCACAGGTCGGTCAGCAGGAATCTGGAACTCCAGGGCTGCTGTGTCTGGGCTTCCCACACATGCGCCTCCCCGCATGTTCTTTTAACCCCTTGAGTCCCTGTGCTCACTCGGCATATGGCAGGTGCCTCCTCGGAAAAGGCCTTCTTGGTAGTGACAGCAGCCCAGGAGGTCCACGGAGCACCTTCGGGGCAAGAGGTGGCCTTGGATGGCCAGCCTCACACCTTCTCTCCTGCAGCGATCGTGCCAGCAGGGAGGTCAGCCTCATCCAGCGCTGGCCCAGACTCGCTGCACAGCGACACCCACCTTACTTTGGCCAGACAGGAAGACCCACCAGAAGCTAAAGCAGGCCAGCTGACCAAGTCCCAGCTGCTGAGGGGCTTGTGCCAGAGATACACGCATATACGCCTGCCTGCCTGCCTGCCTGCCTGCCTGCCTGCCTGCCAGGGTACCCTCCACACACGCACTTACTTCTTGAACTGCTCCAGGAAACGGTCCCTGTGGCCTTGAAGGGTGTCAGCGGGGAGACCTGGAGAACAGCGGACAGGAGAAGTGAGTGAACAGAAGAACGCCGGTTTGCATCACCCAGAGCTGGGGCCATGGCCAAGTGGTGGTGAGGAGGAGAGAGGGGCACTCGAGCAAGAGAACTGGCCAAGAGCCCAGCCCTGCCAAGGTCTCTCCTAGACGACACTCGCCTCCTCAGCACTTTTACTTCTACAGGTGGTAATGGAAGCTCGTCAAAGATCTGACCTGACATATAGGAACCGGCTCAATTAATGCAGCAGCGAAGGTCAGATAACCTGCACGTGCTCAGGTGAGACACTGCACATTCCAGGGTCTTCCAACAGAGGTGCTGGCTCTGGTTTTTCCTAAGCAGCCTTCTGTCATGGACCAGGACCCTGGATCTGGTCCTCAGAGGCAGTTTCCACCATGCACATGTTTGTTGCATGGATGTGCCTGAAAGATGTTCAGGCTCAGCATGGCAACCTTCCTTCCATCTGCCATTTTCCTCCTTCGCGGTCTTCCAGGTGCATCACAGGAGGCCCCAGGGGACGGAGGGAGGCTCCTCTCTCTGACAGCCTCAATTGCCAGGTTGGAGCTTGGCTTGCCATGGTTGCCAAGCAGTCCCTGCTGCACAGCCAGGGCTCATGCCCTGAAGCACTGCAGAGAGGACTGGGAGCTGGTCAGGCACCCACAGAGGGGCCCGTTCTGGAAAAAGCGGTGCCAATTCACTGGGAAGCACTGTGGACAGGTGCAGAGCCACTCTCTGCCCTTCCACGTGCACCAGAGTGAAGAACCTCCGAACAACCGGCCAGTCGATTGCCTGCTCCTGCCACAAGTAAGATCTTTGGGGCAGGAGGAATGGGAACACCTCTGACCACTGTGCGAGAAGGCAGCTGTCAGAGGCACTCCCCAGGCAGCTGCTTGGCCAGAGTGACAGGCCACCCTCACCGAGCAGCTCTACTGTCCAGCCGCAGTACCACACCACAGTGTGACTTCTGGTTTGGAGGACACAACAAGCAGTTGTGGTACTGAGAAACCATAAAACAGACCACTGTTTCTTTTGAGCTTTCTCAAAGCCAAACATACCATGAAGAAATACCTCAACAGGGTTTGGGGGACATGACAGACCAAAGGAGGTTTTAAAAAGCCTCTCCGTGTCCTGTTGCGCAAACCCTCCCATTGAATGCTTGGAACTCTCCGTGGTTTTAGCTGCTTTCCATCTCACTTCCTGAGAAACTGGAGCCCTGTTCAAAACCCAATCTTGAACAGAGCCCTGGAATCCACCCCACATCAGGCAGCACAAGCAAAACCCACCGCCCAGCACAGTGCACCTTATGCAAGCTTGCCTCCCTCATTCCGCTCCTCACCACTCTCCTGCCACATGGGAATAGCTAAACCAGCCTGTCTTGCATGGAGGTTGGAAAGATTACCAAGACAATGTTTGTGAAGCACCCTGAAAACTCTCAGGAAGCAAAATGTGGGAAGGCGTCCTGGGAACTGGGGATCTGCAGCTGTCCAACCAGGAATGGGATGGGAAGCATCCCAGCCACCGCCACCCCCACTGTCACTGTGGTAGCAAATGGACCCTGATCATGGGGGGTGGGGGGAGAATTCAGGCCCCAAGAGTCCAGTGGGCTTGTACTCACAGGAGTGGAGCTTGAAAAGAAGCTTAACAGTGTAGTCGTACAGGTGGCTGCAGTCCAGAATGACCTGGATTAGTGGAGCCAGGCGGCACTGGCCCGCAGCTGTGACAGACACTGAGCGTGACATGTCCAAAGAGCGGAACACTGGAAACAAACAATGAAGCCAGCCATTAATCCCTTGCACACATGGGGATGTGTGCATGTTCTGGTCACGGCAAGGAGGCAACATTTCTAGAGAACCTAGAACCACCCCTCCCCAACCTGGTATCCTTCGGAGGTGCCTTCAAGCACTGTGCTGGTCACAAAACCACTACAGGGGAAGGAGCTCCCAGTGTAATCCGAGAGCCCCAGGATTTGAGCAAAAACATCAGGGCTGTTGAGCCAAACTGGAAACAGTACCCACAACACTTATCAGAGCACATCAGAGCAAGCTGCCCCAGCTGGTCCAGGGCCTCTTGGGTACAAGCAGCCAAACTCCCAGGGAGCCAGAAACTAGAGCGGATAAACAGGAGTTTGGTGGCAGAGTTGTAGTGGAAGAGGAGACAGAGGCAACGCAGAAAGGGGTCTGCACTACCCCAGCAAACAGTCTTTTGTTTTCTAAGAGGCTCTGGGAGATGCAACTGAAAGGAAGTCCCTGACTGACTGATCAACTTAGCAACCTTAGCAAGGGGGTGGCCTGATTGGCTGGCAGCAGCTGTGCGGGTGCGGGTGAGTCATCCCGGCTCCTGATGCAGAGCAGAGCAGAGCAGAGTGAGCTGCCCCAGAGCCTCTGGGATACAAGCAGCCAAGCTCCCAGGCAGCAAGTGAACAGGGAAACATAGCAGGTCAGAAGGGGTCTCCTGGGCCATCCTGTCTAATCGCCAGCTCTGCCCATTTAATATCCAACATGGAGATGTCCAATCTTGCCTTGAGCTCCCTCCCTGATAGGGCCTCCACTACTTCCCATGGAAGCCCATTTCATCCTAGGGGTCCTAACCATCAGGAAATACTTCCTGACATCCAACCTAAAGCTTGGTTCCTTTCTTTTTGTCCCACTGGATCACGTCCTTCCCTCCACCATAGGGGAGAACAGGTCACAACTCTGTACCTTATGTTACCCCCTTCACATATCTGTAAGCCACTATAAGATCCCCTCTCAGTCTCCTCTTCTCCAAGCTGCAAAGTTCCAGTTCCCTCAATCTTATTTCATGTGGCATCCCCGCAATCCAGCTACCTTCCTTGTGGCCCTGGGCTGAACTGCTTCTAACCTTGCTATGTCCCTCTTGTGATGTGAAGCCCAGAATGGACACAGTCGACCAGTTGTGGAAGCACCAGAGTCTTATAGAAACACGGAAAAAAAGCGAGTCAGAAGGGGCTTCCTGGGCCATCTAGTCTGACCCCCAGTTCCAGCTGGCTCCATGCATGTAATCCCCAACATGCGCTTTATCCTATAGCACCAGCACCTCTCCTGATCTGGAAGCCACAGCCTTGGCTATACATCCAAGAGCAAGGGAAGTCAAGGGAAGGTCCCTAACTTTTTTCCCAGGGCTCACCAGGGATGAACTTCAACATCTCTACCCCAATTCCCAGAGTATGTGAAACAAACATGAACTTGTGCTCAAAGTACATTAGGGCAATTATGATCCTATAGGACTAACTGAAACTTGGTGGGACGACTCACACGACTGGAATTCTACAACTGATGGATACAACCTGTTTGGAAAAAATAGAAAGGTCTAAAAGGGAAACACACATATCTGCAAAGAAATAAAGGAAGAGGAACTGAGTAGCCCCATTGAAAACCTCTGGCTTAATTTAAAGGGAGCAAAAAATAAGAAAAACATAGTTATTGGCATCTATTTCTGACCACCCAGTCAAAAAGAGGACAAAGATGCAACCTTCGAAAAGCAACTTGTCAGCGTGATGAGGTAGTCATCACGGGAGACTTCAATTCCCCTGATATTTGCTGGGAAACAAATTCTGCCAAGCGTGGCCCCTCCAAAAGATTCCTGACATGCATTGCCCACAACTTCCTCCAGCAGAAGGCAGAGGAAGGAACAAGAGGAGCAGCTATTCTCAATTTAAAACTAACAGGGATGGCCTGGTGGACAAAATAGCACCAGGCAGGAACCCTGGGGGAAAGTGACCATGCGATACTAGAATTCTCAATTATAAAGAAGACAAAGATTAACTGCAGCCAAACACATCATCCTAGATTTCAAGAATGCCAACTTTAACAAAGTAAGAACAATGATAAGCGAGATGCCATGGGTCCTTAAGAAAAAGGAGTCAAGAAGGGTGGCGAATCTTAAAAAAGGAGATGATAGCAGCACAACCATGAATAATTCCAACTAGAAAAAAGTGTAGAAGACAACAGAGGAAGGCCATGTGGGTGAAAGAAAAAAAGAGAACATGTACAGGAAATGGAAGCAAGCCAGGCCAAAAGGAAGAATATCAACAAACAGCAAGGAATTTGTCAGCGAATGTTGTGAGTGGAGCCGGCTGGAGCCGGGGGTCAGACTAGATGGCCCTGGAGGCCACATCTGACTCACTGTTTCTATGCTTCTACTCTATGATTCTATGAAAATGTCAGTTACCATATACAAGTGGAAAACCACCAAGGAAGTCAAACACTGTCACACTGGTCTTTAAAAGAGGAAATGAAGAAACTAGAAAGGGAAAACTGAAAGAGAAAGCCAAAGAGCCAACTCTCTCCAGTATGACCTGGCCAGGATTAGGGGATGGTATTTAAAATTACATCAACAGAAGTTCAGCTAGAAAAGACACCACTGATCAGAGAAGATGGGATCACAGCCAAGGAGGCAGAAGGGTAGCTCCTGTAGGCAACTGAAAAGCTATTACATGCAAAGCTTCCCGTAGGAAAATGGCAACATTGCCCAAATGAGGAAGGCAAACGGGAATGCAAGCATAGGTTGAAGATGCACCTGCAAATGATAAAGTATAGGAGAACAGAATTTATGGAACCTGTTGCTAAGAACATTAAAAGCATTGATTTAAAAATATTTTAATACCCTGGGAGCAGGAAATGAGCTGGGGAACTGGTTGAATGACAAAGGAACGGTCTGGATGCTCCCATCAAATGACAAAGGATGCTCCCATCAAATGAAAATACAATAGGCGACTACTGGAGGTAGGACTTCTCAGTGGTGGCACCCCTGTCTTAAATGGAAGCTCACTGGATGCTTACATTGTGGGCTTCCAGTGCCAGCTGAAAGCCTTTTTAATTTCTTAATTATTTGAATAATCTAACCTACTTTTAAGGATTTATTTATGTTTTAAGTTCTAAGACATTCCCAATGTTTATGCTACATTAGATTTTTATTTTATCGCTTTGTTACTGGTTTTATGTATTTGACAATTTCAATTTTTATCATAACTGCCTAGAAAATTTTTCTGTCATTATATGGACTAAAAATATAGAAAATAAATGAAAGGAAGAGTCAAAAGCTGGGACTACAGAAAGGCTGGATTATTTTCCACAGAAGGTGCTCACCACAGCTCTTTCAGGAAGGGAGCTTCTCAGTCACATCTCTAAGCTGTGCTCCAGGGCGAGAGTGTACCTGGCGAGACCATGTGACTTTGCAACACACCTGGGTTTCAATCTTGCCCAACAAGGAATTTCCCACAATGACATTTTTTGGCTGGGGGTGGGGGGGGCAACTGTCTGTTCACAGCATGATCTCAGTTGCACAAGATTGATTGGTTGGTTGATTCCTGTCTAATATTCCTGTCCAATATCTAAGACAGATCTCAAGATGGCTCACAAAAGACAAAATTTGGTTTCCATTTCATTCTTCCTCCTAATTACGTAAGAACGTGAGAGCCATGGCAGCTAGATCAGTCCCAAATCCTCTCCAGTCCAGCATCCCGTTCCTACATTGGCCAACCAGAAGCCCCATTGGGAACACCACAAGCAATCCACCCCATAACTTCCCCTGCCCCATTCATACTCCCTGCCCACTGGAGTGCCTCCAGATGGAGGGCTCCTTGCACTACCAATGAGAAAGCCTTTTGTTGGTATTCTTTCTTCTCTTTCTTACTGGATTATCTATGATCAGAAAAATGACAGAAATGGCGGGAAAACATGGAGGGTTACAGATGGAACGCAACACTGTCTAGGCCCCCAATTAAAACTCTGGGAATAAGGTTGGATAATCACATAATAAAAGCCATGTCTGAAAGCCCTGGTTGCAAAAGGCATGATCCATCAAGTAATAAAGTACTATAAGCCTGACTAGGAGCTGGTATCCTGCATACTGGGTGGACTCTGAGGGACGGTGGAGGACAGGAGAGCCTGGAGGAATGTTGTCCATGGGGTTGCGTCGGGCCGGGCAGGACTGACAACAACATCCTTCCTGCATTTGCCCAATCCCATTTTAAAGCTGGCCAAAATGGAGGCTGCCAGTACAAGCCTGACTCCTGTCCTGCACAGTTTGTCAGTACTCCTGCCATTTACCTGACCTGAACTGCCACCACTCCCCTTCTAGGAATGACCCCTTTGCATTCTGGTATTATACGAAGGAAGCAAATGTCGCTCTCTCCACTGCCTCTATATCAGACAAAGTTTGGTGCGCCTTATTCACCGTTTTTGTAAACTGAGGGAGTCTCCGGCACTGTAAGCCTTCTTCACAGAGCAGCTTGCTTCACAGACTTCATCAGCTTGCTTACCCTTTTCTGCACCTTTCATTTTGGGATGCAGCAACTAGATTTGTACACAATATTCCAACCATGCTACAGAGTTTGGCTTTTTTTAAAAAAATAAGCAATTCTGTTTAAAAGTGGGACCTAATGCTTAAGATTTAAAAATACAAATATAAAATTTGAGCATTTTTGCCAATAATGATACATGCAATTGTCCACTTACATATGCAGTAAAGGTAAAGGTTTCCCCTTGACATTAAAATCCAGTCATGCCTGACTCTAGGGGGCGGTGTTCATCTCCGTTTCCTCACCGAGGGAGCCAGCATTTGTCCACAGTCTCCGTGGTCATGGGACCGGCATGACTAAACACCGAGGTGCACAGAACGCTGTTATCTGCCCACCGAAGTGGCACCTTTTTACCTACTCGCTTTTGAACTGCAAGGTTGGCAGGAGCCGGGACGGAGCAACAGGAACTCACCCCGTTGTGCAGATTCAAACCTGCGACCTTTCGCTCTCCCAAGCCCCTCTTCCCAGCCTGCAGGTGGCCTACAACCAGACACAGACCAAACGGCGACAAAAAGGGACACCGCCACTTGGCAATGTCTGCACTCAACATGGAGGAAGCAAAGAAAGCCTTCTGGGCTACGTAACGGATTCCTGCTCACAAAGAAACGGATTTTTCCTTTTCAGAATCAGAGCAGAGGGGGACTGATACCCTGAGGCAGCTGTGCCCACACCAGTGGCCTCCAGCTCCCAGAATTCCCAAGCACTGGCCAAGCTGGCTAGGGCTGATGGGCGCTGAGTCACCAGGCTGGGGAGGCCACTCAGGGATCCTGACACGGTTTTAATTGCTCATCTTCTTTGTTATGATTTTACTGCTTTTATGTTACTCATGAGTCGCCTTAATAGGATTTGTATCCTGAAATGCAACATATAAATTGTAATACACACATAACAATTACTGCATTAGCCTTGATTGACCCCCAAGAAGAGAAAATGGGAATGGACAATGTGCCTCAATGACCACAAAGGATGCACACACAGCCAGCAAATGAGGCGTGGTGCCTTGAACAGGGCCTTATCTTCAGCCTTCGAGAAAAATTACCTGTCTGGAACAGATTCAGTTCACACTCCAGATAATCAAACATCTCCACAGTGAGCTGGAAACTGAGAAAGAAGGAGAAACTGAATGCAGGATGTTCCAAGGGAAAACGGGACGCCATGGTCAACCTGATGGGACCATCCTGGACACCTGTGAAAGCCCAGAAGGCTGGCAAAGCCACTCCAAGCACAGGGTTCAACAGCCCTGGATGGAAGAGAGGAGCACCAGAGCAGCACCCACACCACCCCAAGCCCTGCTCTGTGCCCTCCCAGCAAACCTGGCACAGCGTGGGGCAGCTTGACCAGGGCCCCCAAATTCCCCACCAGGACCTGCTTGAGCAGCATACTTACAAGTTATTGACATCGTTCTCGCCTGTCTCATCAAGCTGCCTATCCGACATCTGGAGGTTTCCGGGGAATCGGGGGTTCTGCACATGGAGAGACAGAGAAAGATACCAAGTCATTCCTGGAATGTGACCCTTGAGGAAACAGGATATTAGATGAACGACATAATCCTGCGAGTTGGGCAGGAGCACAGCAGTGCCTGGCCAGCACTTCAGACACGGCAATTCCTCGGCGCGACCGGTCTGCTCCTTCTCCATCCAAGCTGAACGAGCAGCCTTTGAGTGGACGCAGGAGCTGCCCTTGCCCTGCTTGCCGGGCAGATTCAGCCTGCAGAAGCAACCGAGGCCTGCCTGTCTCTGGGCTCAGGCAGACACCCAGCTTCCCCGGCCAACCAGCCAGATTTTATTCTATAAATATCTACTCCCATTTCCGCTCCCAAATGGGATGCAGCTGAGACCAATGGGCCGGCCTGGAGTCAAGCACAGCTTGAACGGCAATGCAGTTGTAGAAAGGGAGCTGCAGAGAAACATTCAGGCAGCAGGAAAAGCCTGGCCACTGATCGCCAGCCACCCTCTCGCTTTGTTGGGGTCTGGACAGCAGTGCAGGCCCAAGTGCCAAGGATCTTTGGGGTTACTTAGTCTGATCTTTCATGTATATGAGAAGATTCAAGATCTCATATATTGGATTTGTACTTAAGTTAATTATATTTTAAGTTGCCGAGATGCACCGAGGGGGGGAGGGATAAACTAATATGATGTATTGTTTTACTGTGTTTTAATTATGTTGTAAGCCGCCCCGAGGCTTTGTTGCGATGGGGCGGCATATAAATGTTTTGATAAATAAATGATAAATAAATCTCCTAATAGCCCTCTTCGAACTTCTCTTTCCCAGTCAAGGTAAACAGGAAGAAGTGAGGGGCTACAGAAGAACTTACAAAGGTAGGTGAGTTCTTGAGATGGCAAATACACAACCTGGTTCTCCTCACCCCTCCTTTCTCTCATACATCTTGTGTTTGTGCTAAGACTGTGCTGAGCACGATCAACACCTGGCATTTTGTCTCCCTACTAAGAAAAGCGACCGACTCCAGGCAGGCAGATGGTTTGACTAGAAGCTTATGAAGGTGCACCAGGTGCTACAGCATTATCACAAAGAGTGCAGCAGTTTGCCTATTAAAACAGCACCGCTGGAATATGCAGGGGTGTCCCATAAATGAGATGAGACCAGACCAGGCATCCCGGTCTTCCAGTGCCGTCTCAACTGCTAGTAGCAGCAGCAGCAGCAGCAGCGAGTTCCCAAAGGGGGCTATGACTGTTGCATCCCCTAAGGCGTCTGCTGTCCTCCCCACTTTCCTTGTACCCCAGCTTCTGGGCCCAGTGTGACTTTTCACTCCTCTATCCAACCTGAGACTGCTTTGGCTGGCCAGAGCACGTGGTCAAGGGAGAAGACTTACTTTCGTGTGAAACTCCATCTTGGTTCTCAGCAGTTTGAGGTAGATGCTGCACAGCTGTCCATAGCCCTCACTCAGGTGGCCCTACAGGGGAGGCAGCAGCAGCAAGGGGGTCACGACGGGGCCTTTCACCCAGCAACCTCGTCTGTGCAGCAGCTGGAGCTGTGGGCTGCTCTGCACGCACACAAAGGCCTTTCAGGCCAGGCCGTGCGCCAGCTCAGGATGGCCACATGTTCCATCCCCATCCAAGCACTGCTTGTTCGCGGACACCCACTGGCACCAGGGTATGGCCAGCCCTGCCGAGGCCTGCATATGGACCAGGTTTTCCCACCAGGAGGCTTGCCCAGGGCCCGCAGCTCTGGAAAAGCTCAGAGGGGTTGCCAAGGGGGCGACCCCTGGCCCTTTGGGGCAGCTCAAGGGGGATCGACAGAACACAGTGTGGGCAGGTCTTGCAGTGGCACTGCTCAGCCCTGTAAGCACATGGGACATCGGAGACAAAGAAGGGGCCTTGTCCAGAGTAATACCCCTTGGCCCATCCAGTCCAGTACTGTCAACATGGATGGTGGAGAGTTTCCAAGATTTCAGGGGTCTTCCCTCCCCAAGGTGCTGGGGACTAAACCAGGGGAAGGGCTTCTGCCATTTCCTCTACCCTCCTGCAGGCGACTGGGGATGGCTGGCAATTTCCTAGATCCCGTTGGACCCCTTTTTAAAAATTGGTGTTATAATGGCCATTCGCCAGTCCCCTGGTGCAGAAGCTGATCTCAGGGACATGTTTGTTAGAAGACCAGCAATTTCACATCTTGAGGCTTTTTCAGAATTCTAGGAATGGTACTATCTGGACTTGTTGATTTGTTAACTTTCAAGTTATCAGTTGAGCTGATGATATCATAGTTCATCACCACTATTTGCCTCCATTTCTCAGGCTTGCTTCCTGGAAATATAAATTCAGGCACAGGTTTCTGCCCAGCATCTTCTATGGTGAAAGCAGGTTAAAAGTCTTCATTCAGCTTCCCTGTATTCTCTCACCGCCCCCCCCCCTCACCCCCCTGCCTTTAGTGCTTCTTTAGCTTCATTGTCATCCAACAGTATATTTGCCTCCCTATATGGTTTTCCACTTCTGGGATAGTTAAATAATTATTTAATGTTGACCTTAATATGCTCTTAAAATGTGTTGTATCTCATATTGTCTCCTGTACCTCCTTTGCGCAAGTTTGCGCTCTCATGTGTCCTCCTTTGGGCAAAGACTTCCATTTTCTGGGAGTGGTGTTCTTTTCTCTAACAGCCTTCTTGATACTCCTTAATAAAGCTAATTATAACCCCAGCACACTATCTTTCCCTTTATCTCCCTTGTATCTTGCTTCTTTTCCTTATTCTGTGAAGCTGACATGTCTGTCTAAAGGCTTTGTTACTGAAAGATGAAACTCAAATCCTTTGGCCACCTGATGAGAAGGAAGGACTCCCTGGAGAAGAGCCTGATGCTGGGAAGGATTGAAGGCAAAAGAAGAAGGGGAGGGCAGAGGATGAGGTGGCTGGATGGGGTCAATGGGGCAGTGGGCGTGAGCTTGAGCTTGAGTGGACTCTGGGGGATGGCGGAGGACAGGAAGGCCTGGAGGAATGTGGTCCATGGGGTCGCGATGGGTCGGACATGACTTTGCCACTAGCAGCAGCAGCAGTGAAAGACTGAAGCTACAACATGGTAGTAGGTTTTGTATATTGTGCTCCAGTGCAGCTCCGGCAGCTTATTATTTATTTATTTTATTTATTAAAACATTCCACAGCCCTGGTCCACAGTAACTCTGTGCTCCTTCTGCTCTAAACCAGCAGCATTTGCTTTGACCTCAGGACCACACAGGCCCCTCGAGCAGGAGCGGCAAAATGGCAGCCTGTCAGCTGCTGCTGCCTATCAGCCTTTCTGCCTGGGGCAGATGGGAGGGCAACTGGCTCACTGTCCCCCGTGCAAGGAGGAACGCCCATTACCCAGTGACGCGGCTCTTTGGAGGCCTAGGCAGCACTCACCCACATGCGGCTCATGTCGCCGAGTTCGCTCTTGTACCTCACAGAATCCTTCAAAACCTGCAGCCAGAGGAACAGAGATAAGAGGAGGTTGAGGGAGCATCCGTTTGGGACCTGGGTGGCAATACACCCGTTGGAAAGACTCTGAATTTGAACAGGCATTCCAGGTGGGAAGAGGGCCCATCAAAATAACCAGGTCTGCCAAGAAGAGACCGAGTATCCTCAGCTGAAAAAAACAGGGCAGAATGCTTCAGGGTGGTCGATGGGCTTTCCATGACTATGGATAAGGGATTTAAGTGATTGTCTGGCCAGCCAAAGCTTGCTGGAGGATGCTGGAATTTGTGGAAGCACACAGCTGGAAGGTGCCAGGTTAGAGAGGCTACACTCAAGAACTGGCTGCAAGCTATGATGAGTGTTGGAGCAGATCATCCGAGCACAACTTGCATCAGCTCGGGTGGCTTTGCGGTTCTCCACCAGCACCTGACACGCATGGCCAGGTCAGCTTCCCCAACTCTCTCCAGCCTATTGTATGGCAAGTTAATGAGTGCGTCTGAGCAGCAAAATGCAAAAGTGGTTTCATATTAATCACAAGATTACACTATGTTTGCACTGAGCCTGCGTTTGGTATTGCCAGAACGCAGTATCCCTAGATGCAAGTCACAGAAGAATCAGGCTTGTGGCTTAGCATAAAAAAGACTGAGAACTGAATGTACTGTCTTTTCAACAAAAAACAAATGAACATTAACCTCTCATGAGAACCTGAGAACTTCTATAGATTAAACTACCTCACATTTTTAAAAGACCAACAATATACACTGAGCACAGGATAAGGAAAAAATTGCATTTCTCACAGGGCTTACAAGGTCTATAAGTAAAAATGTGCAATTCTCCAAATGTATTTGCCCTGATTCCAAATATGCAGCAAAATATTTGACTTTAAGCAGGCGAATCCAGGCAGGTCAGATTAAGAAGAGCTGCCCACCAGCAAGGCTGCTTTAGTCACCTTCTGAACTACAGCCAAAAATACAAGATGCCCCTCCCAGACAGAGATGAGGCCCAGTGCTGTCCATGGCTATTTCTCCTGCACATCTGCTTTCGGCACCAGGCCAAGACCTGTTTATTTAAACGATATTTTAATAAGAGTTGATTTTATTTATTGGTTTTAAATTATTGCCAGGATGTTTCCAGATTGTATATGCATTTGTATAGATATTTATTTATATGTTGGAAGCCGTCCCGAGGCTTATGCGAATAGGACGGCATACAAAAATTCCAAATAAATAAATAAAATTTGGACTAGCACAAGAGAAAGGTAGGTTGCTCACCTGTAACCGATGTTCTTCGAGTGGCCATCTGTGAAGTCACACACATGGGTGCTGCGCCTGCGCAGTGCCTCTGGCCGGAGATTGCAAGCTAACGGTTTTTTTAGGCGGGAAAGCTCCGCTCCCCTCCCCCCTAGACCTATAAAAGAGCGGAGCGTCCGCCATTTTGTTCAGTCTATTGCGACCGAACGTACGTTCCCTGACAAGAAGTTAACCTAGTGAACAGATGAAAAGGTCGGTACCGACAACAAAAATATACATCGGTACCGACAAGCTCCACCTACCGACACTGAGTGGGGCCGGCGGGTGGGTTGTGTGACTGCACAGATGGCCACTCGAAGAACATCGGTTACAGGTGAGCAACCAACCTTTCTTTGTCGTGGCCTCTGTGCATCACACACATGGGTAGAATGCCAAGCTTACTAGAAAGGAGGTGGGAAAGGTGTCCTTACTGCAAGACCGATGAAAGAACAGCTCTTCCAAAGGAGCAGTCTCGTCTGGCTCGGACATCAAGGCGGTAATGTCTTGCAAAGGTGCAAGGAGTCGCCCACGTAGCAGCCTTACAGACGTCCTCGAGGGACACCCCTGATGCGAATGCAGAAGAAGCAGCAACTGCCCGGGTCGAGTGGCTTCGAGGAGCCACAGGCAAATCGAGTTTGGCGAGTTGATATGACAAAGTGATAGTATTTACTATCCATTTGGCTAATCGCTGTGAAGAAACAGGGGTTCCCTGATTCACTGTGGAATATTTAACAAAAAGTCTGTTCGTATGCCGAATGGATTCTGTTCTGGATCGATAGAAGGCCAGGGAACGCCGAACATCGAGAGAATGCAGTGATCGCTCAAGAGGAATTGTAGGCGACGGAAAAAAGGCTGGCAGAACGATGTCTTGTCCCAAATGGAAAGAAGTTGAAACTTTCGGTAGAAAGGAAGGGTCAAGTCTCAAGACAACTTTCTTCTTGTGAAAGTTCAAGTATGGTGGGTTGATACGAAGCGCACAGAGCTCACTAGCTCTCCTCGCTGAAGTGACCGCCACCAGAAATGCAGTCTTCCAAGACACCAGTCTGAGGTCAATTGTAGCCAAAGGTTCAAACGGGGCTCTAGTCCTGAAGAACTACCGAGAGACTCCAAGTCGGCATCAGTGGTCTTATGACAGGAGTGATATTGTGAAGTCCTTTAAGAAATCTTTTAATGAGCGGTTGAGAGAATACCGGAAATCCCTCAATCATTCCTCGATGGTGGGAAATCGCAGCGGCGTAAACCTTAATCGAAGATGGCTTAAGCCCAGAGCGATGAAGTTCTAGCAGAAATTGCAGAATCTGAGGTACAGACGATTCCAGTGGAGAGAAAGAGTGGGAATCGGCAAAGGTGGAAAAACGATTCCATTTGGCTGAATAAGACCTTCTTGGGTCTTATTCAGCCAAATGATGAATCCAGGATAAACTGGATGGACGGATCCAAGTCTGTCGGATTCGACAAATTACGGACCGACGCCGAAGAGGTAGTCGAGGCCGGCAAAGACAAAGGTGCTGACGGTACCGATGAGGACACAGGAGCTATCGAATCCGCCAGGCCGTCAGGTTCAACGTGAGCAGGTCTGGATGACGTATTGTTCCCTCCTGCTGGGTTATGAGATCCGGAAGCAACGGAAGGCGACGGAATTCTCCGTGGGAAGTAGATAGAAGCGTGGCGAACCAGGGTTGGCGTGGCCACCAAGGGGTGATTAGAATTCCCAATGGAGTGTCGCAGGTTATCTTCGCTACAACTTTCGTTATCAGTGGAATCGGTGGGAAGGCATAGACGTGGAGACGGTTCCAAGAAATCATGAAGGCGTCCCCTAGGGATCCGATGCCGATCCCTGCCCTCGAACAAAAAAGGTCGCATACCCTGTTGTGCTGGGTAGCGAACAAGTCCACGTCCGGGGTTCCCCAGAGACAAAAAAGTTGGCTGTATATCCGAGGGTGTAATTCCCATTCGTGGGAGAGAAGCATGTGGCAGCTGAGAAAATCCGCCTGGGTATTGTCCACGCCAGCGAGATGAACTGCTATCAGGGCGATTCCCCTCGGGATGCACCAATCCCAAATCTGAAGTGAAAGTCTGACCAAGGCTGGAGACTTGGTTCCCCCTTGCTTGTTCAGATAAAACACCGTTGTCATATTGTCCGACGTTATCTGAACAACACGATGGCGAAGAATATCCTCAAAGGAACGGATTGCTTTGAACACTGCTAAGAGCTCCAGGAAATTGATGTGCTCCTTGGATTCGGAACGGTTCCAAATGCCCTGAGTTCGAATACCGTTGCAAATTGCTCCCCAGCCCAAGCGGGACGCGTCAGTCATAACCGTCACCGATGGAGGTTGTTGCCAAAAGGGCATTCCCACAGACAGGTTCGCCGTGGACGTCCACCAAAGGAGGGACTGGAGAACCGAAGATGGGATTCGAATCGGTTTCGACTGCGGATCGCACTGCGGTCTGAAGGACTTGATGAACAGTAGTTGTAGTGGCCGTAGGCGAAGCCTGGCATGAGGCACCACAGCTACCAACGCTGCCATGTGACCAAGCAGGGTTTGGAGTGCATGTGCCGGTACTGTACCGTCGCGACGAATCCGAAGAATATGTCGAATCATCGTTTCTTGTCTGTCGCGGGGGAGGAAGGCTCTTTCCAGCGTCGAATCCAGACGAGCTCCGATGAAGGTAAGTATCTGTGTTGGAACGAGAAATGATTTTTCCATATTAATACGAAGGCCCAAGTTGTCCAACAGGGAGCACGTCAAATTGATAGAACGAAGAAGATCGTCTCTAGACTGGGAAACCAGGAGCCAGTCATCCAGATATGGGTAGATCTGGACGCCCTGGAGGCGGAGGTAGGCACATACCGGGGCCATGCACTTAGTAAACACTCGTGGTGCCATAGCCAGTCCAAAGGGCAACACCATGAATTCATATAGGTCAGATTCGACAGCGAAGCGAAGGAAGCGCCTATAGCCAGGATGGATTGAGACGTGAAAGTACGCATCCTTCAGATCTATGGAGGCGAACCAGTCCTCTTTCCGCAGCAATGGTAGGATATTTTGAAAAGTGGTCATCCGGAACTTCTTAGTTGGAATAAAACGGTTTAGAGGACGCAAGTCCAGAATTGGTCGGAGACCACCGTCCCGTTTCGGGACTGTAAAATACCTAGAATAGAATCCATGAAGTCCGTCCAGAGGGGATAATTGACGAATAGCCCCTTTAGCTAAAAGTTGTTGTATCTCGTCGAGCAAAACCGGCGAACATGATGTAAACTTTATCGGGCTCGATGGAGGGACGGCATCGAATTCAATCCTGTAGCCATGCTGAATGATGGACAACACCCACTTATCAGATGTAATGGACTCCCAAATGGGGAGCCGGCTTCGCAGCCGACCCTCATCTGAGAGGGGGGTGGGAGTTGGAAAGGAAAGCAGAGAGGTTCGCCCGTCCTGTCAGCGTTGGCGCCTATCCATATCGAATCGGCGCGGGCCTGCTGGTACCGCTGTTGAGGCTGCTGACGGCGACACTGCTGCTGTTGTTGTCTCTGCTGGGGCTGCTGCCTAGCCTGGAAAGACTGTCTATAAGTAGGGCGGTTCCACTGCCACTTACGCCGGGTCTGGGGTGGCAGCTCCATCCGGCGCGCTGTCATACGGGACTCATGCAGCTTCTTCAATTTATGGTCAGTCCTGGAGTGGAACAGCCCGGACCCATCGAAGGGCATGTCCTCGATGCGACGCTTGGTTTCATCGGGGAAGTGGCAGTTCCGAAGCCAAGCGTGCCTCCGAAGGGACACGGCACCGACGAGGGCCCTCGAATTCGTGTCCATGTGATGGCGTGCCGTGGACAACTGTTGAATGGCCACTTGCATGGCCTCCTTTAACAGAACCTTGGCCACATCTCCCTGGTGGTCCGGTAGGGTCGAGGCGACGTTGTGGAGGCGCTGCATTAAGAAGTATTGGTAACGCGCCAACGTCGCCTCGTAATTGGAGATGCAGCGCCCCAGTCCTGCCGCCGCGTAGACTCTGCGGGCGAGAGAATCAATCTTCCTCCCCTCTTTGTCACGCGGGGCGGTATGGCCTCTGGCCTCCCTACCCTGGGAGGATTCGATGACGATTGAGTTCGGCTTCGGATGTTTGAGGAGGAAGGGGATGTCCTCCTCTCGAACCCGATACATCGTCTCATACCTCCTCCATGTAGGTTGGGGGTGGGAGGCCAGGTCCCAAGGTTGGGTCATAGCCTGCTTGAGAGTTGTTATGAGGGGGAGAACAATAGATGTAGACTGTTCTCCCCGAACAACATCGTAAATCCTGTCTGACGACGGGCCCGGACATTGGACAGCGTCGATTTCCAGGGCCTGAACCAGCCTACCCATCAGGTCCGCGAATGAGCCATGAGACTCATCCGGTGAGGCTGGGTCCTGGGTGGTAATGACGGCCTCGGGAGAGGTCGAGTCAATCTCAGAATCATCGGAATCGGCCATGTAGTATGGTTGGGCCGATGATGAGGATTCAGGTGGTGACTGAGAGCGGCTGCTATCATGCCTGGACGGTACCGGTGAATCCCGTCTCGGGTCCCTGGGACGAGAACGGTCCCGAGGGGGTGAAGAGCGACCCCGAGGGGCCGGGTAGTACCCCACCGAATAGGGTTCGGGCCATTGCTGATAAGGTTGTCGGTACCAGCTGTCTATCGGTCTCTCAGTAGACCGGCTCCGACGGCCTCGAGGTGGAGACAAGACGACATCCACTGCAGCAGAAGGCATCGGTGTAGGGGATCTCGCCTGTGGAGGGGAGTCCCGTATTTCTCCATCCGATATAGAATCCCTCGGAAGGGTAGGAAGTGGATCGGGAGGACGGTCAATTACACGTCTCGGGGACCCTTGCGGGGTAACCCTCATGGCCTCCTGAAGTACAGCGTCGGGTGGTGTCGGTACCGAAGTCGGACCCGGTATCGATGGCGCTGATGAACCCGAATTTCGGTGCCGTGGGCACTCGGATTCCTTCGGGCGCTTAGAAGGCTTTAGAGGCTTATCTTTTTTAGCCTTCTTGTGGCTGCTCGACTTCGAGGAGTTAGAATGTTTCCGTTTCTCCAACTTTTTCTTAGGAGAAGCGGGAGGAGCCATCACCAATGAGGTGCCTTCGTCCGAAGGACGCCGCTGCTGGGCCACAGAAGAAGAGGCCGATTTTGCAGCAGTCACCATGGGGTCGGACTGCATGAGAGCCTGATCCCTAACAGCCTGTGAAGGCAGTTTTCTCGGTTTTTCCTGGCTTGTTTGGAAAACGCCAGGCAATGTGCGCACTTATCCGTTCTATGCCCCTCACCGAGACAGAGGAGGCATAGTTCGTGTGGGTCGGTAGGCGACATCTTTGACCCACACTCCGCGCACTTGCGGAAGGCCGCCCGCTGCGCCATCGTTAGAAAGGAAGAGAAAGGAGATAGTGCAGAGGGTAAGTATATATTTTTGGTTTTTGTTTTTTTTTAATAGAAAAAGAAGAAAGAACAAGACAGAACCAACAACAAGAAGAAGAACTATACGAACAGTAACGAGGAACGAGGGCAAAAAACTGGGAGAATCTCGAAGAGCTAACCAACAGATAGTCAGAGCGAGAGCGAAGCGGCACGAGGCACAGCGAACGGCGGTCGCAAAGACTGAACAAAATGGCGGACGCTCCGCTCTTTTATAGGTCTAGGGGGGAGGGGAGCAGAGCTTTCCCGCCTAAAAAAACCGTTAGCTTGCAATCTCCGGCCAGAGGCACTGCGCAGGCGCAGCACCCATGTGTGTGATGCACAGAGGCCACGACGAAGAACTGCCCTTTCCTTGAAGTCTCGCTGCCATCAGGATGCTTGAAAAATTTTAGAACAGTAAGTTTCGAGCATCCCATTGCAACATCTGGATCTTGACAGAACCAGCAGGAAATAGGATAAAGATGGCCATTTGATGATATTGAAAAAATATATAATTTGTACAGCACTGATACTGATGAAGCCTCCAACACGGACTTGAATGTTCACTTGCTCAGAGGATTAATAATAATAGAGAAGGGGCAGTCGTCAGTTCCTCAGACAAAGACAGCAGTAGATGAGAACATAGTCTTAGGGCATCAGATAGCTAAGGGACAAGGAACCCCAAGAATCATGAGGCCAGTCAAAGCAAAGGAACAAATTAAAGGAAAAAGGGAGAAGAGAAGCGTTGGCCTTACATTTGGATGTCCATCACGGAGAAGCTTGTGGAAAACATGGCAGAACTTCCAGCAGAGGACAGCGTTGCTGGACAGGGGCAGACGGTTCACCACAGACCAAAAGGTATGGGCACCTTTCTCATGGTGCGTCCCCAGGATGCATGGTGAGAGGCAAACTAAGGAAAATCTGAGACAGGAGGCACCAAGAGCACATGGCGACTGAAGCACAGCCGCAGTATCAGGCCCTGCAAGACCCCCCTCAACTTCAGTGGAAATGTCGACTGGTCCTGCACACACCTGCTGTGAGTTTCCCTTCTTTACCACTCAGCTGCAAACCCAGGAGCCCACCTGGGAACTTGGGGGCTTGTCCCAAAAGCAGAATGGGTTTCCCTCCATGCTAAACACCAAGGAAAACCCTCAAAGAGCAGGCACTCTGCCTTGAACCCATGAAGCCCTTCAGCCTGTTGTTAGGGCTTCCCTCACAAAGCACGTCCATCTGACTAACAAGTGTGTCCCATCTGCTGCTTCTCCCACTCACAAGGGGAACAGCCTCCTGCCCTCACTTCGAATTTGGGCCCCTCTTGTGGCCATTTCCTCAGCCACGGGCAGGGCAACCACAAGAACACTTGGCTTGCTGATAAGCAAGGCAATGAGAACACAAAGAAGCATCGCAACTCATTCGGTGCTCCATTTCAGCTTCATCTGGCCAGGCCACAATGGACATTTGCCTATTCACAGATAAGTGACACAAGCCCCGGGGCAATCAGGGTGGCCTCCTTTTGCTCCTCCTTTCAGAACTGCCAACTCCGGAAAGGATATTTCTGGCGTGTTTCTCTTTGACAGCAACTTCCTGAGCGTTAATGGCCTTGTTGATGCTGACAGTCTAAAAAAAGAGAGAGAAGAGACAGAGGGAACATGTAAGCAGATGAGACTGCAGTGAGAGATTGATCTACACCACCATCTGGCCGTCATCGCTAAGTATTCCACAATCTGCCAGTCCCTGGATCCCTTTCTGGGAAGAGATTGGCTACCCTCAACAAATGTAAGCAGCTTGGAATTGTTTAGCACTACTGAGAAGACCAGGTCAGTCTAACTGTTCTGGAAGCAGAGTACCTGGATGGCAAGGAATAAAGGTTCCCAATAGCTGAGAAGTTCCAAGGGATATGACAGAAATTTAGGGTATGAGGTGAAACATAGAAACAGAGTGAGTCAGAAGTGCTCATCTGGCCCATCCAGTCTGACCTCTGGCTCCAGCTGGTTCCGTTCATGACATGCCCACCATGTGCATCTCCATCCTGTCCTTGAACATCGTCACTGATGGAACTTCAACTACCACCCATGGAAGCCCATTCCATGACCTGTCAAGAAGCACTTCCTGGCATCCAAATCGAACCTTGGTTCCTTGAGCCTGGCTCCATTGGAATGCAGCCTGCCTTCCTCCACAGGGAAAAACAGGTCTCCACTCACCTCAGCATGACACTCCCTCATGTACCTATAGGTAGCCAACAGATCCTCTCAGAGTCTCCTCTTCTCCAGGCTGAAGAGACCCAGTTCTCTCAGTCTTGCCTCATATGACTTCCCCTACAATCTGACCACCATCCTGGTGGCCCTACACTGCACTGACTCCAACATGGCTATATCCTTCCTATAATGTGAAGTCCAGAACGGAACACAGTACTCCAGTTGCAGGCACACCAGAGACATATAGAGTAGTAGTAATACCTCTCGATCTAGAAGCCACACTTCTGGCTATGCATCCAAGAGTGGCGTTTGCCCTCTTGGCCACTGTTTCACACTGCTGGCTCATATTTAGCCTGTGGTCAACCAGCACCCCGAGGTCCCTTTCACAAGTGCTGCTCTCCAGCCATTGTCCCCTAACCTGTACTTATGACACCCATTCCTATGCCCCAAGTGCAAGACCTTGCACTTATCTGCATGGAACGCCATCCTGTTGTCTCCTGCCCACTTCCATAGTCTGTCCAGATCCTTTTGGATCCGGAGTACCTGCTCCTCAGTTGTGGCCACTGCTCCAGTTTTAGTGTCGTCTGCGAATTTGATCAGCAGACTGTTCACCCCTTCTTCCATGTCATTTATGAAAAGACTGAACAGGATCAGCCCAAGGACAGAGCCCTGGAGGACTCTGCTCATCACCACACAGTCAGGGAGAAGGCAAGGAAGAAACTTTTGAAAAGCAAACTGCCAGTGTTTCAAGGATACTTGATATCATCATTATGGAGGATTTCAATTTCCCGATATCTGTTGGGAGGCAAATTCTGCCAAACAGGTCCCCCTCCACTCCTGGAAGGTCCATATACAGTGACATTTTCAGGGCTGCAGCTTGCAGAACTCTCAAGAGAAGGAAACAGTCAATGCGCCACTGAAAGAGTGGCATTGTCCCATACTTCCTGCTTTGGCCACTCTGTATGGGACATGTTCCGGAAAGGCAATTATCAAGTGCAACATGCAGGAAATCACTGGCTTGCTCGGTCGGTCGGTCGGTCTCTCTCTCTCTCTCTCTCTCTCTCTCTCTCTCTCTCTCTCTCTCTCTCACACACACACACACACACACACACACACACACACAGGGGGTGGAGAGAACGAGAGAGAGCGACTCCCCTCCAAGTGCAACAGGCAGCTGTGGCAAGCGGCAGTTGGCAGAAGCACCAAATATTCTGCTACTTCCATTCAGCGCCATCCCTAGCATGATGCCAGAGTGAAGCAAGAGCAAGCAAACATTCCTCGCCCGAAAGGAATGAGGCCATTCCGGCGCTCCAAAGGCCACGGCACACAGGCATCCCAGCAGCTCTTTGTGGGTTCCCCCCATGCATCTTCTGCTGCAGCACGGCACACCGGACTGTGCAGCCAGGCAGTGCCTTCCTCTTCCCCACATCCATGGTTTCCTTTTTGGTTCCTACTGGCTGCCTCACAGCTTGAACCTGAGGGAAGGAGGGACATCAGTGGAGTGTTAAAGTCCCTACTTGGTCTAGGGAATGTCAAGCATCTTCCAGTAGGAGCAGGAAGAAGTTCTGCCTGTCAGCCAGAACTGGGGTCCCATGAAGACTCTTAGCCATGCTCCCTCAGAGCTGAGACCAAGAGCAACTCCTTTTGTCTGGCTCAATTGCACTTCAAGGCTCAGTTTAACATAAGCCTGGTTCTCTCTGCAAACCTTCCAGCTGCACTTAAACCACACACTGCCCCAACCAAGCGCAAGGGGAACTCCAAACCCTGCAAAAGGGAAAAGTATCTGACCTCTGTCAGGGGGCTTGTCCCAACTTCCTGCATTTCCCCACCTGTTCAATCAGCTGGCCTGGCTGGCTTGCAAGCTGGGGAACTTAACGACTGGCTGGTACCAGAGTGAAGAGAGGGTGCAGGAAGCCAACCAAACATTTCTCAACCTATTGTGCCAGTGAGAGCCTTTTAATACTTCAGTGATGTTCTTTTGATACATTCAGTTGAGTGGAAATGATTCCCAACTCCCAGTTATTGAAGGACAGGTGAGAAGCAGAAGCAAAAAGTGACAGAAATAGGATCACAACCTTGAATGTAACTTTTCAGCAACTATCATGTAGAGACAAAAACAGCTATTACTTTGACAAGTGCAAGGAAATAGAAGAGTGGCAAAAGAGGAAAAGCAAGAAACCTCTCCTAGAAGGTACAAGAAACCTAAGGTAGGAATGCTAACAGACAAATAAGAGAACATTCTATCTGACCAAAAGAAAATAAAGAGAAGGTGGAAATAACACAGAGAGGAGATAAAAGAATGGCAGACTTCTTTGAAGAGGAATCCTACGAAGGACTGCCTGCAATAGTACAACGTGAAATGGAAGCCGCTCTGAAAGAACTTCCAAGGAATAAAGCACTGGGAATAGGCAGGATACCAACAGAACTATTCTGAGAAACAGAAAATGAATCAGTGCAAATCCTAGTAAGAATATGCCAGCAAATATGGAAAACTAATCAGCAGCCCAGGGCCTCAAAATGTTTAATATTCAAATTCCAGTCTCCAAGAAAGGAGATACAAAGAGTGCAGCAACCAGAGGAGCACCACATTAATTTCCCATGCAAGCCAAGTGTTGCAACAAAGAAGGGACCCATCATGGAGAAATGCCGGACAGTCAAGCTGGATTCCAAAAAGGAAGAGGCACTGAGATCATATGCAAATATACACTGGCTACTGGACCACACCGAAGAATTTTAGGAAAAGGTCTGTCTATGCTTTGTAAATCCTTTGGCTGTGTGGATCACACACTATGGATGGTGTGCCTCAGCCCTTGATTGTCCTGACTGTAGCCTGTATCATGGAGAAGTGGCTACTATTAGGGCAGAATACGGGGAAGCGGAATGGTTTCTCACAGGCGAAGGTGCCAGTCAAGGCTGCATTCTACCCCACTATCTGTTTAACATATCATAAGGAAAGCTGGAATTGAATCAGGAAGGAGGGGAAAATGGCAGAACACGCTTCCACACTAGGAGACACAGATGATGCCATACTACTGGTAGAAAGCAGGAATGACTTGCAACAAAGTGTAAAAGCAGGACTGCAGCTGAATATTAAGAAAACAAAACTCATGACCACAAAAGAATGACAGAACATTACAATTCAGAAACTGAAACAGAGAAAGATTTTATATACCTCAGCTCAGTCATCAGTTCAAAGGGAGACTGCAGCCAAAAAATTGAAAGACAACTGAAAGTTGGAAGGGTGGCCATAAAAGAACTAGGTGTAAAGATGTTTCACTGGAAACCAAGGCCAAGATCACCCGCACCCATTGTACTTCCAATCACAGTGTATAGGTATGAAAAATGGACAGGCAGGAAACCTGGCGGGAAGAAAACCGAGACATCTGAAACATGTTGCTGGAGGTGAGGTTTGTGAATACTTGGGTTAACAGAAAGACAAGCAAGCGGGTCATAGCTTGAATCAAGCCACAGCTTTCTCTCAAAGCAAAAAATTACAAAACTGAGGCTGTCGTGCTCAGACACAACATGAGAAGCAAGACTCACTCCCTGGAGAAAAATATCATGCTGGGGAAAGCTGAAGGCAGAAGGAAACCGAATGGCTGGTTTGCAGGGGATGGGGTATGAGGCGAGACTGAGGGAACTGGGTCTCTTCAGCCTGGAGAAGAGGAGACTCAGAGGGGATCTGTTGGCAACATACAGGTATGTGAGGGGGTGTCACATGGAGATGGGGAGAGGCCTGTTCTCCCCTGCAGAGGAAGGCAGGACACGCTCCAACGGAGCAAAGCTCAGGGAGCCAAGGTTCAATTTGGATGCCAGGAAGCACTTCCTGACAGTTAGGACCCCGAGGGTGTGGAATGGGCTTCCACGGGAGGTCGTTGAGGCCCCATCGGTGAGGGTGTTCAAAGATAGGCTGGACATGCACATGGTGGGCATGTCATGAGCGGAGCCGGCTGGTGCCGGAGGTCAGACTAGATGGCCCAGGAGACCCCTTCTGACTCGCTCTGTTTCTATGTTTTATGTGAGATGGATTGAATCCATAAAGGAAGCCACAGACCTGTCCTCAGAGGTGAGTGGGGCTGCTGTGGGCAGGGCATTTTGGGGGGCTTTTATTCATGGAGTTGCCATAAGTTGGAGATTACTTGATGACACATAATAACCAAACCAAACCATAATGCTTTTCCCACCTGAAATGATCTGGAATTAAGAAAACCTGTACTGGATTTTTGTGTACAAGGACTGGGAATTGGATTCCATTCTTGTAGCCCAAAGTTTTTTTTTAAAAAGATGATTTAAAAAAACAGAGTTCAGAATCAACCACCTTTCATTTTTAGGAGTGCGTATGATTTAAGCAGCATCAAAAATGGACTTGAATAAAAGAGCAAATATCCATCAGCCACTGGACAGAAACCGGACAAATACTGAGCCCCCTGCGTACACAGCAGCCTACCCTCAGGAGTCCCCCAACTGCCTCTGGACTCGGTCGGATGCAGCAGGCCGCCTTCTGCACGTTCCCCTCCTCTGCGCTGGGCATGGGGTCAGACCACGAAGGGTGGCGCTTCCAAACTTGCCTAACAGCCTGGCCGCAAACTTCCTTTCCAGGGAGCTGTCTGCACATCCGTTCCCCCTTCTGGACCCCTCCGCAGAGGAAGGCTGGCCGGCCAGTGCTTGGCAGCTCCCAGCCCCTCCCGGACACGGGGTCCTGGGTGCCATTCAGTCATGCTGGTCAGCCTAGAACGCCCTTAATGGTAACGGCTTCGTTTTGATTTGCTGCAGCAAATAAAAACAAAATGCAGCCAAGGAGCTAACACACCTCAGTAATCTCATCAGATCCTGACAATTACAATTGCATTTACCAACAAATCCACAAGGAATATTTTAGTTCATCTCTCTCCCTTCCCCGCTCCCATCCAGTTTTGCAGAGAAGACATTTTTCAAATCTAGAAATATATCTGGTCTGCTGAAAGCTCAGATACCAAGGGAAGTATGGTATGTGAGTACCCTGCCTTTCAGGATATAAATCGTTCCAAGAAAGATTTCAAATAAGATAAAGGCATGTTAACAGAATCACTACAGTCACTGATAAGGCAGTTGGCCGTAGGGAAATTGTATTTATTTTCACATTTATATGCCACTTAATAGCCCAACAGGACTCTTTAAGCAGCTAACAATAAACAACCAGCAGTACAAGTACAAGGAGAAGAGGTGAGGAAATCTGTTGAGGCAGAGTAAGCACAATCAGTTTTTAAATTCAGGTTTCATAAAATCTGCTAAAGAGGACGGCCTTTGCTTGGCGCTAGAATGAAAGTAGAGAAGGTGCCCAGCAGACCTCTTTATGAAGGCTGTTCCAAAGTTCGGGGGCAGCCACCAAGAAGGTCCTTTATCAAATTGTTGTTGTTAGTCACAAAGTCATGTCCGACCCATCGTGACCCCATGGACAACATTCCTCCAGGCCTTCCTGTCCTCTGCCATCCCCCGAAGTTCACCTAAGCTCACGCCAACTGCTTCAGTGACTCCATCCAGCCACCTCATCCTCTGCCATCCCCTTCTTCTTTTGTCATCTATTGTTCCCAGCATTAGGCTCTTCTCCAGGGAGTCCTTCCTTCTCATCAGGTGGCCAAAGTATTTGAGTTTCAACTTCAGCATCTGGCCTTCTAAAGAGCAGTCAGGGTTGGTTTCCTTTAAGACTGACTGGTTTGATCACCTTGCAGTCCAAGGGACTCCCAGGAGTCTCCTCCAGCACAATTCAAAGGCCTCATCCTTCAACGCTCAGCCTTCCTTATGGTCCAACTTTCATAGCCGTACATTGCAACTGGGAAAACCACAGCCTTGACTATACGCACTTTTGTTGGCGGGGTGATGTCTCTGCTTTTTAGTATGCTGTCTAGATTTGCCATAGCTTTCCTCCCAAGGAGCAAGTGTCTTTTAATTTCTCGGCTGCAGTCCCTGTTTGCAGTGATCTTGGAGCCCAGGAGAATAAAATCTGTCACTACCTCCATTTCTTCCCCATCCATTTGCCAGGAAGCAAGAAGACCGGATGCCATGATCTTAGTTTTCTTAATGTTGAGTTTCAAGCCAACTTTTGCGTTCTCCTCCTTCACCCACATCATGAGGTTCTTTAGTTCCTCTTCACTTTCTGCCATTAGAGTGATATCATCTGCATATCTGAGGTTGTTGATATTTCTCCCAGCAATCTTAATTCCAACTGGTGATTCATCTAGCCCCACCTTTCTCATTATGTGCTCTGCATAATTTAAAGAGGCAGGGCAACAGTATACAGCCTTGCCGAACTCCTTTCTCAATTTTGAACCAATCAGTGGTTCCGTATCCAGTTCTCACTGTTGCTTCTTGACCTGCATATAGGTTTCTCAAGAGACAAATAAGATGGTCTGGTACTCCCATCTCTTTAAGAACTTGCCACAATTGGTTGTGATCCACACAATCAAAGGCTTTAGCATAGTCAATGAAGCAGAAGTAGATGTTTTTCTGGAACTCCCTAGCTTTCTCCATGATCCAGAGTATGTTGGCAATTTGATCTCTAGTTCCTCTCCCTCTTCGAAATCCTGCCTGTTCTTCTGGTAGTTCTCATTCCACATACTGCTGGAGCCTAGCTTGTAGGATGTTGAGCATCACTTTGCTAGCATGTGAAATGAGTGCAATGGTGTGGTAGTTTGAACATTCTTGGGCATTGCCCTTCTTTGTGATCAGAATGTAAACTGACCTTTTCCAATCCTGTGGCCACTGTTGAGTTTTCCAAATTTGCTGGCATATTGAATGTAGCACTTTTACTGCATCATCTTTTAAGATTTTGAGTAGCTCAGCTGGAATACTGTCACCTCCACAAGCTTTGTTGTTGCTCAGACGTCCTAAGGCCCATTTGACTTCACATTCCAAGATGTCAGGCTGGAGGTCAGTGACCACCCCATCGTGGTTATCAGGGACGTTAAGCTCTTTCTTGTGTAGTTCCTCTGTGTAATCTTGCCACCTCTTCTTAGAGGTCCGTTCTGCATCTGTTAGGTCCCTGCCCTGATTATCATGCTCATCTTTGCATGAAACATTCCCTTCATATCTCCAATTTTCTTGAAGAGATCTCTAGTCTTTCCTGTTCTATTGTTTTCTTCTATTTCTTTACACTGTTCATTTAAGAAGGCATTCTTATCTCTTCTAGCTGTTCTCTAAAATTCTGCATTCAGTTGGGTGTATCTTTCTTTTTTCCCTTAACTTTCACTTCCCTTCTTTCCTCAGCTATCTGTAAAGCTTCCTCAGACAGCGATTTTGCTTTCTTGCATTTCTTTTTCTTTGGGCTGGTTTTAGTTGCTGCCTCTTGTACAATGTTGTGAACCTCCGTCCATAGTTCTCTCCGTCCATAGTTCTTCAGGCACTGTCTATCAGATCTAATTCCTTAAATCTATTTGTCACCTCTACTGTATATTCATCAGGGATATGATTTAGGTCATACCTGAGTGGCCTAGTGCTTTTCCCTACTTTCTTCAATTTAAGCCTGATTTTTACAAGAAGCTCATGATCTGAGCCACAGTCAGGTCCTAGTCTAATTTTTACTGACTGTATAGAGCTTCTCCATCTTTGGCTGCAGAGCATGTAGTCAATCTGATTTCTGTGTTGACCGTCTGGTGATGTCCATGTGTAGAGTCGTCTCTTGGGTTGTTGGAAGAGTGTTTGCTATGACCATTGTATTCTCTTGACAAAATTCTACCAGCTTGTGCCCTGCTTCATTTTGTACTCCAAGGCCAGACTTGTGTGTTATTCCAGTTATCTTTTGGCTTCCTACTTTAGCATTCCAATCCCCCATGATGATAAGGACATCATTTTTTGGAGTTAATTCTAGAAGGTGTTGTAGGCCTTCATAGAACTGGTCAACTTCAGCCTGGTGTTTTGGGCCAGTCAAAGTCTCCAGACTGTCTTCAAAGGCAATTCTACCCAGAGCACATTACAGTACCCTAGTTGGGATGTTTCCAGCACATGAGTAACTGGGGTAAGGATCTGCCTATCCCAGATAAGGCTGTAATTGTCATATTTGCTACAGCTGGAAAAAGGCTCTCCTGGTCAGAGTCCACCTGAGACTCGAATGAGAGTTTCAGGTCCAGGAGCACTCCCAAGCTGCAGACCCTGTCCTTTAGGGGAAGTGTGACCCCACCCAAGGCAGGGCAATGGCCATGTAATCCATCCAACAGAGCATTAACCAACAGTACTTCTGTCTTGCCTGGACCGAGTTTCGGGTTACTGGCTTTCATCCAGTCCATTATCAAACTCAGACAGTGGTTCAGCAAGGAGATTGCCTCATCCAGGTCTGATGTAAACAAGAGGTGGAGCTCAGTGTCCTCAGCATACTGCAGATACCTCAGCCCAAATCTCCTGATGACCTCTCCCAATGGTTTCACATAAATGTTAAAGAGCATGGGGGATGGTATAGAGCCCTGCAGAACTCCACAGTGTAATGCCATGGGGCAGAGCAACGATCCTCCAGCACCAGCCCCTGGACACGGTCAGCAAGATAGAAGTGGAACCACGGCAAAGCACTACCAACTCCCATCCTGACCAGCCTGTCCAGAAGTACACCATGGCCAATGGTGTTAAAAGTCACTGAGAGGCCTAAAAGAACCGACAGGATCGCACTGCCCCCATCCCTCTCCCAACAAGGGATAAGGCATTTCTCTTACAGGGAAAGAGGGCCGCTCTTTCAATCAGGTGCCCTCCAAATGTGTTAGACAACAATTCCTAGCAGCCCCCGGCCATCAGGGGAATCAAGCTCTATTATAATTTGGGGACACTCGTTTTGTTGCTTCCATCGGAAAGTCATTGAAACTCAGAAATCCTTGATCTACTGAATATCACCTAGTATGTTCTGATCTGCCCACTCCTGACCCAAAGCACACAGCGGGTTCAAGAACACAACAGGCACCACAGAAGTGCACACCTTCAAATAAGAGCGTCTCATAAAGACCATTGAGAAAGGCTGTTTGGTCTCAGAACCGAAGGGGAAGGAAAGAGGCATCTCAGAGGTTCCTTAGAGACACGTTTCACTCCTCCCAGGCAAGGAGAAGAGAGATTATCCTGTGTTAACTGCCAGCAATTCCTCAATAATCTGAATAGAAGAAAATTTCCACCGTCCTTCCCTAACATCTCAGGCAGTTCACCCAACAACTAGAATGAAACTGAAGGCGATAACCCTAAACCTTAACCTGAAATGACAGCTCATTCTCTCATTTTTTCCAAGGGCTGATGGAATAGCTAGCTAGTTAGTTGCCCTGGGAATGGGTCTGCAGCCAAGAGGAACAGGATTTGTTTCACTTGACATTCCTAGCCTAACCACAAAAGCCTCCTCAAGCAGAGAGGATATGGCTTTTCCACCTGAAATGCAGGATTGAATGAATTTTCATTTAGAAAGCATGACATACCTTCAAATAGGAACTCAAACTTTCCTTGCATGTCATGTCCACTTCGAAGGACCAGGGGGTGGGGGGCAATGCCTTTCTTCCCATAGGAATCAGAGGAAAGGGTTTGTCCAAATTGATATCCTTGGATCTGTGCAGCTTTCACACCTCAACCCTGAAATTAGTGCAGCTGCACTTGCTAAGATGCAGAAAGAAAAGTGGATGCATCTTCAGAGCCTCACAGCCAGGCCATGACAAAGCAGGGAACTCCAGGAACATCTGTCTCTGTCCCCACAGCCTGGCATTCCCAAACTGGTACCTTACAGAGGAACTGAATTACAACTCTGATTACCACCAGCCAACTACTGGTACTATTTGGCCAACAGAGGGCTTGACATGGAGGAGGTAGATGGGTTGGCGAATAGGGTTAATCCTTCCTAGTCCATGCACGGTGGTCCCAATCTGAGACACTTACATCTGCAGTTTAAAAAGGAGGATCAGTCACATTTAATTTTTTAAATTTAATAAAACATTTCTATTCCGTCCATCATGATAAAATGTCTCAGGACGGCTTACAAAATTTACATGGCATGAATTTAGTGCAGAAAACCACCAAATCCTCAGACAATGGGACTGGGGCCTCCACTTCCATTCACTTCCTTGTCGCAGACCTTTCTGAAGCACTGTGATACCTTTTTATGGAAGAAGCTTTTGCTACTGGGATTAAGCCTATTAGTTCAACCCAGGGTGGGGAGACGCCAGAGTTATGAGACCTAATTTGTTTTTTACTCAGACCCTTCTCAAGTAACAAGTACGGTCCTGGGACCAGTGCTCTTCAACATCTCTATTAATGATCTAGATTAGGAATTCCAGGGAACAATAATTAAATCTGATGACAACACAAAACTAGCAGAATAGCTAACACCCTGGAATACAGGGTGACCTAGATCTTCTAGACTGCTGGGCAGAAAGCAACAGAATGAAATTCTACTGGGACAAATGCCAGGGGGAAAAACCCTAATTCATCATTACAAGATGGAGAATACTTGGCTCAACAGCACTGAAAAAGACCTTGCCAGCAGACACTTTCAGGACAAGATGCTACTTCCCCTTTACTTAGCCTTGTCAGACCTCACCTGGAATATTGTGTTCCGTTCTGGGCAGCCAGGTTTTTAAAAGATGCAGAAGAACTAGAAAGGGCTCAGATCCAGGGTGTGGAAACTAAGCCCTACGATGCAAGGCTGAGAGAGCTGGGCTTCGAGAAGGGAAGACTACAAAGGGATACAACAGAGCTCTACCAGCACCTTGGAGGCTGTCACAAAGAGGAAGGAAAATACCTCTTCTCACACATCCTCAAGTGGAGAAGACAGAACAGTTAACTTAAACTGCAGTACACCAGATTCAGGCTAGACACCAGGAAAAACTTCCTGTCAGGGCAATACTACAGGGGACCCTGTTGCAGAGACATTCAAGGCGAAACTGGGCAGTCGCCGGAGTGGGATGGCGTGACTCAAGGGCTCGGACCCAATTGTTTTCCAGGCCCTTCCAGCCCTACTGTTCTATGATCAAACCGAGCCAAGTGCAAGAAACACACTCAGCGAGTGTTCAGGGCCCAACTCGTTTTGCATCGCAGACACACGTGAGGCTCCTGGCACGCACCAACACTCTCCCGCCCCACGAGCCCCGCAGCACACCGAGAACGGGCGTCTTGGATACCAGCATCTGCTCCCCGCACAAAAGCAAGGCCGCTCTCCGCCTGCTTCTGCGAGCGAGCCCTCGCAGCCCCGGCGCCCAGGGCGGCTTGCCCCCGGAGGAAGCCACAGGCCGGCCGCCTCGGCCTACGCCTCCTGCGCCTCTCAGCCAGCGCTCCGCCTCTAGAAAGCCCGCGGGTTGCCTAGAAGTTGCCCCCCGCCTGCGGCCCGGGGGTGCCCGAGGCAGAAGGCCACCCGGGAGAAGCCGCCTTGCCCAGCCGCGCCAGGCGCTCTGCCCCTCCAGCCCCGAAGCGCCCACCCACGGCGCCCGCGAGAGGCGAGGGGCGCGTCCGCTCGGCCCGTCCAGTCCCGCTCAGACAAACGAGCCGGCGGCGGCTGCGCCGAGGGCCGGGCCGCGCTGGGCCTGCCGAGCGATGCGCGCAGCCCGGGCCGCCGCTGCGAGCGGGCGCCGCTATTCGGGCGGGCGAGGCAGCGCGCGGCCGCCCCTGACGCCCGGAGCCGAGCGCGGCCGCCGAGACGCCGCATCCCCGCCCGGCTCCATCAGAGGCGGGGAGGCTGCCGGCGGCCGCCCCTTTCGCCGCTTCGTGAGGGCGGCAGCCGCGCCGCGCCCCCCCATCGCTCCCTCCCCCCTCCCCCCCAGCGAGCGCGACCCCCTCCCTGCCAGGCAGCCCGCCCCCCGCCCGCGAGCATCCCTCGAGCAGCGGCCACCTGCACCGGCCCGGCGAGCGCCGCTGCCCGCCGCCGCCAGGCCCCGCTCGCCCGGGGCGGCTCTGCCCTTACCATCTTGCCCACCTCCATGGCGGGGGCGGCGGGGGCGGCTGCACGGGCCGCGGCCGCCTTTTCTGCTCCAGCCCGCCTCTCCCGCGGGGACTATGGCAGCGCCGAGGGGCTGCTCATGGACGTGCGGCGCGGCCAGCTCCGGGTCGAGGGCTGCGGCGGACGCCCAGAGCGAGGCGGCAGCGCAGGCGACAGGCAGGCTGGCCGGCCGGCCGGCTGGCGGGGCGCCTCTGGAAGACGAGGACCGCGCCGCCTCGCCCGGGAGCGGCGTGCGTGCGCCCCGAACGACAAAGGCCGCGGGCGCCCGCTCGCCGCCGCCGCCGCCGCCGCCGCGTCCAGGGGCGGGCAGGGTTCCCTCGGCGGATGCTCGCCTGGCTCGGCGGCGGCGGCCGGGCGAGGCTGTCCGTCCGTCACAGCCCCGGCGGCGGCGGCGGCGGAGGGAGCGAGGGAGGGGCTTCTGCGGCGCCCGCGCCCAGGAGAGCGAGACCTTCCTGTCTGGAGGGGCACCCGCGCGCCTCGCCAGCCCCGCTCGCTGCCCCGAATCCGCTTTGCATGCAGGCGCCGGGCGAGGGCGGAGCCAGGCGGCCTCTCGCCGCGGAAAGCCCTGGATGGAAGCGGCCCGCGCCGCCCCTCCGCCCGCAGACACGCCTTGCGGGGGAAAGCCGCGAAAGCCGGGTTCGGGCCCGCCGCAGCCTGGGGCCGGGCCCCCCGAACCGGAGCAGCCTTCCGGTCGTGCAGAAGTTTCGCTTTGAACGGAGATGTCCATCTGGGCTCCCGTCAGGGAAGGGTGGCGCTCCCACGGAGCCGTCCCTGCTTTCGGCCCTCCCTTGCTGCCCCTCAGGCCCCGCCGCCCCCGACTCCCGCGCCGCCGCTGTTAAACGAAAGTGCCGGCTGCGCTTCCCTGGGAACCGGAGCCTCGGAGCCCACGCTGAGCACCGGCACAGGGCACCGCAGCCAGCAGCGCCACCTTTCCCAGCAGCCGTGGCCACTGGGTTACCTCCTGCCCAGACATCAGGCACTGGTGTTGGCTGGCGACCTCCTCCCAGCGGGGGCCACATAGCCTGGCCACCGCAGTCCTCCAGGGTTTCAGCCTAGCTATCAGGAAGGCTGCTAGACCTGGATCCATCTGGCCCTGACCCCAAATCTGTATTCTAGGGCCCATATATAAACATTAAGGGAGCAAGAATGAACTGGAATGTCTCTACACCAATGCCCAGAGTATGGGAAACAAACCACGCCAACTTGAGCTCACTTGGTGGGATGGCTCACATGACTGAAACTCGACAATTAATGGATACAGCCTGTTAAGAAAAATAGAAAGCACAAAAAGGAAAGTGGAGTTGCACTATATTTAAGAGACACATATATCTGCACAGAAATACAAGAAGAGGAACTGAATTTAGCCATTGAAAGCATCTAGCTAAATTTCAAGGAAGCAAAAAATAAGAAAAACACAGTCAATGGCATATATTACCGTCCACCCAGTCAAAAAGAGGACAAGGTTGCAACCTTCGAAAAGCAACTTGCCAGTGTTTCCAAGAATAATGTCATCATAGGGGACTGATGTGTGCTGGGAGACAAATTCTGCCAAGCATGGCCCTTCCAAGAGATTCCTGACATGTGTTGCCGACATCTTTCTCCAGCAGAAGGTAGAGGAAGGAACGAGAGGAGCAGCTATCCTCGATTTAATGCTAACTGACAGGGATGGCCTGGTGGACAAAATAACACCGGAAAAATGATAAGTGAAGTGCCATGGCAACACACCGTTAAGGGGAAAGGTGTCCAAGAGGGGTGGAAATCTTGGAAAAGAAGATTCTCCAAGCACAACTATGAACAATTCCATCAAGGAAAAAAGTGTGGAAGACCACAGAGAAAGTTCACATGGCTCCTCAAAAGGTTAAGTGACAGCCTGAAAGAGAAAAAGAGCATGAGTAACCTCCCAAATGAACAAAGGAAACGGTGTGGACATAATCTACCTAGAGTTTAGCAAAGCTTTCAACACAGTGTCACATGACAGTCTGAGAAGCAAATTAGCACAAGCTGGACTAGATGGAAAAACTATTAGGTGGATCCAAAATTGGCTGCTAAATCGGACACGAGTGCTCATCAACGGCACCTTCTCAAATCGGATGGAGGTAACGAGTGGGATGCCACAGGATTCAGTCCTGGGCCCAGTGCTCTTCAACATCTTTATTAATGATTTAGATGAGGAAGTACAAGGAAAGATGCAGATTTGCAGATGATAGAAAACTGGGTGGAACAGCAAACACCCTAGAAGACAGAATGAAGATCTAGGGTGATCTTGATAAACTTGAACACTGGGCTGAAAGCAACAGAATAAGATTCAGTAAGGACAAGTGCCAAGCCTTCCACCCAGAAAAAAAGAAACCAGAGGCATCGATACAAGATGGGAAATACGTGGCTTAACAGAACTGAGAATGAAAAAGATATTGTGGACAAATAATTGTGGGCAATAGGCTAAACTTGAGCCAACAATGCAATGCAGCTGCCAAAAGGACAAATGCTATTTTGGGATGCATTAACAGAAGCATTACTTCCAAATCTTGAGAAGTAGTAGTTCCTCTATACTCCTCACTAGTCAGACCTCTTACTAGTCAGACCTCTCCTGTGTCCAGTTCTGGGCACCAAGATTTAAGAAAGATGCAGGCAAATTAGAAAGGGTCCAGAGGAGGGCAATGAAAATGATCCAGGGTTTGGAAACACTGCCCTGTGAGGAGAGACTGAGAGAACTGGGCATGTTCCGCCTTGAGAAGAGAAGACTGAGGGGGAACATGGTATCCTTCTATAAGTATTTCAAAACCTATCACAAAGAGGAAGGTCAGGATCTCTTCTTGCTGATACCAGAGTGTAGGACACGGAATAATCAAGTTGCAACAACCCAGATTCGGGCTGGACATCAGGAAAAGCTTCCAGTTGCTAGGGTACCACTCTTGGCAACTGCAAAAGTAGATCAGCAGTGGGGCTTCAACAAACACCCGGGGCGGGGGGGGGGGGCGCGGTTATCACACCATTCAGTATAATATGGGAGCTCAGGCAGAGTGGAGAGTGAAACAGCAGCACAGAAACAGGGGAAATAAATATGTAAACAAATGACAAACTCTCCAAGAGTTGACAGGCTGAAATTACTCTGGGAGCAAGTCAGAAGAAATGGAGCGGCTCTAATATTGAGGCAAAATGCAGCACAGGCCATATGGGGCCACCATGAATTAGATCAATAAGGATCCTCAGAAAATCCATCAAAATAACCCTAACCCTAAGCCTGAAGTTGCTGAAGAAGATAGCAAAAACTTCTGTGCAAGTGTCCAAGAGGAAACTCATAACATTCCAAAACAAGATATTTTGCCAATCATAGAGCATAAAAGTAGGAAAGAAAGCAGGATCCACTGTTGTGGGAGAACTTGTCCTGGCATCCAAAACAAAGCAAGAGAATGGCTCATACACAGAATACTTTAGGCAACCAATGGACATTATTAGCTAGCCAGTGTAGAAACCAGTCGGATGATGTAATTGCAAACAGGAGATGCAGGAAAAATGCCTTGCCAGGCCCCAGGCGGTTTTTTTGCTGCCAAAAAGAAGACCAGGAGCAGATTGTGGTAGTTTCTATGAACTACAAACAACAAATACGAATAGCAAAAGTCAGAGTAAGGCCAAAACAGATCACTAACACAAGTATAGAGCAACAAGGAACTCAAGGTATACGTACAGAGCAGTTCTGGGCTTTCTCATCTGAACTGTGCCGATATAAAAGAGGCTTGATGTTGGGGTAGGCCATGAGCTCTTAGCTTAAAAGTGCTTAGGTGCAATTGCCTTGTTGGCATGGTCAGGCATAGAGACTGTTTTCAAAAGGAAAGAGAGAAACAGAGGCAGAGACTGCATGCTGCAATTATCGATTGGACTATTTTTAGTCTTCCTCTGCCCAGCCTGTTCTTGTCAAACAACCACTGGGAAAGCTTTGCATAGAATATAAAATTAGCAGGTCTGAGGACTCAGCATCTGATTCAGCGTTTCTCTGCAAAAGATGAAGTGAAGGAGATACCAAAATGCAGGCTGTGGAGAAGCAGTGATGGCATTCTAGCACAGCCTTCCTACCTCTCTATTATATGACTTCCATTCCACAGAAAACCAGTCCTCCTGGACTGATGGATACAGAACAAGGAAAAAGCACAAGCATTTCAAGTGTGGAGGGATCTCTATTGGGCTTAAGTTGAGCAGTCAGGCAGGAGTCTCCACCCAGCTAAGGGGCTACTGGTGTGACCTCCCAAGACCTTTACATCTCCATGAGACTTTTTCTGGGGCAAACACTGGTTCAGTGCTTCTGAGGGTACATCAGCACCTCCATGCCAGGCACCTTCTGCATGTGCTGGCCTACAACTCCAACCGCTTCAGCCAGGATGTCCATTTGAGGATGCCAGGATAGGAAGGCTGCAGTGCCCTGAAAGAAGCCAGGTCTTAAGTAAACTTCAAAACTAACTCCAAAGCCCAAATTACTCAGCTGTGAATAAAGAGCTCTCATAGAACTGATCAGAGGCACTGTTTCCCTAAGTTTCACCCAGACTGCCTCTACCGAATCCCCATCTGTGCTGCATTCTATCTCACTGCATCCTATTCCTTCCCTGACGTATAAAGCTACGCCCCCACTCCTTTCCCTTCCTGTCCTTTCTAAACAGGTGATACCCCTCTATGTTCACATTCCAGTCTTGCCTTTCATCCCACCAAGTTTCTGTGATCCCCACCACGTCATACCCTCCTATTCCCAGGAGAGCTTCAAGCTCTTCCTGCTCATTACCCATGCTCCTAGCATTGGTGTACATGCACCTCAACTCCTTCCCACCACTTCCTTTCCTTGGAGTTCCCAGCCTTCTCCTTCCTCCCATCTTCCCTGATAGCGGCCCTGTCTTTGTAGGAGTCCTGTCAGTCCCTGCAGTACCTGCTCCCAAAGCCCAGATCCTCTCCCCACACTTGTCCAGCATGAACAACTTCCTGGGGGGCCTGAACTCCCACCCCCAACTCAGTTTAAAGTCTTCCGGACAAAGCTAGCTAGAGCATCTCCAAAGGACCTTTCCCCCATCCTCGTGAGGTGCAACCCGTCCTTTGCCAGAAGTCCATTGGCAAGAAACCGGGTGCCGTGGTCGAGGAACCCGAAGCGTTCCTTCTGGCACCACACCCTAAGCCAGTCTTTCACCTCGGAGACCCTCCTGTCCCTTCCTGGCCCAAATCCCTGGACCGGTAAGATCAATGAGAAGGCCACTTGGACCTTTAGCTCCCTGAGTTTCTTCCCCAAGGCCTCAAAGTCCCTGGCGATCCCAACCACACCCTGCCTGGCCACGTCGTTTGTGCCCACATGGATCACCAGGAGCGGCTGGTGACCCCCGGAGCGAACAAGACGCTCCACTCTGTCCTTCACATGCCGGATGCGTGCGCCCGGCAGGTGGCAGACCTCCCTCGCCTCAAGGTTGGGGCAGCACACCACCGCCTCAGTGTCCCTCAGCAGGAAGTCCTCAACAATCACCCGCCACCGCATCTTCCTGGCCCTCGCCTCCGCTTCCACGCCCTGGTCCTCGCCTCTCCTGCAGCAGCCCCCTTGCCGCTTGTGGTCCCAGGCTGGGGGTTCTGCTGGTCCCCCGATGCCTTATCAGCCCCAGCCTCCCCAAGTGGAGAGAACCTGCTTCCCAGCTCCCGATCGGCGCCAGGGAAGGAGGAGGCCATGCTGGCCTCCCCCTCCTGTGGGTGACATGCCTCCATGTCTCCCTGGCTGCCCCTCCTGTGGCATCTCCCTAGACCCTCTGTCCGGAGGGGGGCTGCTCCGGGGGGAGGGGGCCTGGAGAGCTCTCTCGGCCCTCAAGTCCCTCACCTCCTCCTCTAGCAGGGTGACCCGCTGGCACCGAGGGCAAGCGCATCCCTACCTCTCCTGGGGGAGAAGGGCGGACATGTCGCAGCTGTCACGGTGGACAGCAACTCCTGTGATTCCCGCCAAGGGCATCTCCTGGCCTGTCATTGGGAACCCCTCAGAGACCCTACCTTGGTCCTCCCACCCTGTCTGTCCTGAGCTACTCTTCACTCGCCCAGTTCTCCCAGACAAAAACCCATACACACACGCAAGGATAAAATAAAAATTTAAATTGATGGGAAAAAACCAAAGCAAAACAAAGCAAAAAACCCCAAACTCCTCACAGGCCGGTGGCCCTGCCCCCTGCCTCTCTGCCCCCCCTTCCTCCCCCTGCTCCTGCCCCCCTGCTCCTCTGCCCAGCTCCTGCCTTGCCTTCGCCGGTCCCCTGGCCACTCAGCCCTCTTTCCCAGCCTCTGCCACTGCTGCCCCGCTGCTCTGCCAAGGGGCAAGGGCCAAGACGGGTACGATCGTTGTTGTGCTGGGGGGCAGGGGGGAGATGGCTGCAATGGTGCCCGCCTTCCCCTCCCCACAGCATGATCGCAGACATTGTAGCTATGTCCTCTGAGTATGGACATGTTCTTCCCCACCTCATCTTGTGCTTGTACTGCAGCCCAAGTGAGTGGAGCAAACATTTTTAATTTTTTAATTATTTTTGAAATTTTAATTAATTTTAATTAATTTCAATGTGCTGTGTGCATAGGAATTTGTTCATATTTTTTCAAACTATAGTCCGCCCTCCTCCCAACAGTCCGAGGGACAGTGAACTGGCCCCCTGATTAAAACGTTTGAGGACCCCTGGCCTAGAATCCCGGAGGGAAAGAGGCCGTCCCCTGCTGGCTGGAGGCACCGAGCACTGGGCAACCAGCTCCAAAAAAACCTCCCTTCCAAGAGCACAGCCACAGCCCTTTCAACATCTACACAGTCCTCTCACAAATGAGGAAGCGCCCAGTCCTCCCTCCTCCCACGTCTTCCATGCTGAAACCACCTTCATGTCTTAAAATCCACAATAGATTAGGGTTGCTCAGGGTGCGAGTGATCACTCCATCCTTTGCTTTGAGATCGGGAATGGGGATGCGTGGCAGGTCGAGCACTAGAAGCTGGGACTTCAAGAGGGCCAACTTTGGGCAACTGAGGGCCAGACTGGGGAAGGTCTCCTGGGAGAGGTTACTGGAAGGTAAGCGAGTTGAGGAGGGTGGATGGCACTCAAAAGGGAGGTTTTGGAGGCGCAAGCCTTGAAGATACCTCTAGTCAGTAAGATGGGGAGGCGGAGGAGAGCGCTGGCATGGATGCAAAAGGAGGCTGTTAGAGGAATTAGACATATGATAAACTTCTGTAGGAAATGGGCACTGGGGCAAGTAGACAAAAGGGTATTTTGGGAAGAGAGGCTCATTGGAGAGAGAAGAATTATTTGCAAGACTAAGGCTGATTATGAGTTGAGACTTGTAAGGAAATTCAGGAGCAGCAAAAAGGGCTTCTGTCAAACATGTAAAAAGGAAGAGGAAGAGGAAACAGGCAGTGGGACTGCTTAATATTATTTATCTATTTATTTAAAACTTATATACTGTCCACTACTGAGGTCTCAGGACAGTCTTACAATAAAACAGAGCAGAGCACAGCATCCAGTGGGATTTTACAAAGCAGCATGCACTTGCTGCAGAGTACAGGGCAGTGTGGGTTTTGTTTTTAAAGAGAAAGTTGGCCTCCCATTCTCCCACCAATGGGCTCTTTGTTGCAAGTTGTGTTACTTCTGTATAGTAAATAATTAATACGCCAGCTTCTGCTGAGAGAAATTGATAGTAGCTGCCACCAAAAGTACAGAGATGTTCACCCGGCAGCATCCAGCTGGGGCTCGCAGGGGCTAAACCCTGCCACAAGGTCATCCTGCAAATTGAGCAGGCAGTGAGATCTGCATGCTGGAAAGGGACACAGAGGGATAGGAGACTTGGCATGGCATGGTTGATCTTCAATGATTACTATTGTTTCAACTGCCTTTTCACTTTGAGGCATTTTCAACAGGATACGTGACAACTCAGTCCTAGCCTAGTTGGCATTTCTAAGAGATCCGAAACTCACCACTCCTCTAGCAATTTGTTAATGTAACCTAAAGAAAAATAATGTATACATTGCCTAGTTCCCCTTTTATGAAAGCAATCTTTTCAAGCAGCAATGTAACTCCAATACAGAAGACAAAGACACAGGATTTATTTCCCCCAGTGATGGTCTCTTCCGTCAGCTACAGATTCTCAGCTAATGCCCAAGAGAAAGAATGGCTGGACCCAGCCTTCCACCACCTGTCAGGCTCAGTTGGGCCTGAATAACTCTGCAAATATGTTAAATAAGTGCTTGCAGAACCAAGAGTGCCTTTGTGGGCACTTACAAGGAGCACCTGTGGAGCAATTATGAGGTGCAGCTGGAGACCCCAAAGACCGGCATCAAAGGCTTCCTTGCACCGCTGCTGCTGGTCACAGCAACGCAAGTGTTCTGGTGACTTCTTGTGCTCTGGCCCCTGCTTTGCTACACCCTGCTTGAGTTTGTTCCTGTCATGTTCAAGCCCTGCTCCTGGTTGTTCCTGCCTTGTTCAGGTCTGTTCCTGCCTCACTCCAGCAGGTGCCCTTCCTGTCTTTCCTCTGAGTAGACCCTGCCTCACTCCAGCCTGCTACTACCCTCGCATCAACATCTCTCCAGGAAACTGAGTTTGGAACTGTGTGCTGACTCTCCCTCTCTCTGTGCTAGACTCGGACTGCTTTCATCAGTGGCTTTGACCCGGACCTGCTGCCTTGCCCCAAGCCTCTGGCCTGGAGTGAGCTCCAGACTCAGCTTGGTGCTCTGCCCCTCCTTGCCGGCCCTCACAAAGGGATGTAAAGATATTGCAGCTGTTAATCAGCTGACACTCAGGATTTGAATTTGAAGGCATTACATGACTAACATTCCATCTATTTGTCTGTTATTGCCATAAGCTGGCACAAGGAAAACAACAACTTTTGTTCAGGATTGACTAAACTCAAACAAACTGGCTCAGCTGAAGTGAGGATAAGAAGTGACACTAGGGAGGCTCTTTCACAGGATCATCATGTGTAAGGACACTTCCATCCATCCAGAACTTGCCCTGGAAATAAACATGACAAAGATGATACTTCAGGCACACCATGAGAAGGCAGGACTCGCTGGAGAAGATGATCATGCCTGGGAAAGTCGAAGTCGGGAGAGGCAAACCAACCGTAAAGGAAGCCCCACCTCATTCATAGAATGGCCATAAATTAGGGACAATCTGACAGCACGTAACTATAAAAAGCTGAATATTGGCAGCAAGGACATCCAGCTAAGATGTGCCAATGTTTTTTGCTATTTTTGACACACTTCTTTTGTCTTTGGCTCTCCCACACTAGAGACATTCAAGAAGAACCTGGACAGCCACCGGAGTAGCACAGCATGGGGAAGGTTGCCTCACAAAGGATTACCATCTCCTCATCCACAGGTACTTAGCACCTCTTGCTCTTTACCAGATAAATTTTAGCAGGCAGGCAGAGTAACCAAATGCAAATATGGATGCACTTCAATTGGGGGGTGGGCAGGGAGTAGAGTTAGTGTCAACACAACTCTTTAAATAGCTGCTGAACATATTATTAATAAATGACATTTATCCCCATTCTTCCTCTTGCAAGGAACACAAGGTGGCTTACATATCCTCCTCTGCTGCATTTTATCCTCACAATAACAACTCTGTGAGATAGGTTAAGCTGAGAGGGAGCGACTGGTCCAAACTCAGCCAGGGAGCTTCATGACTAAGTGGAATCTAGACTCCAGAACTCCCACTGTAGCCACTACACCAAACTGGCTCTCAGTTTATGTGCCACATTGCTCTGTACTGCAAGCATTTTATACTATAAAATGTATAATGCATTTTATACTATAAAATGCTCTATACTATAAGCATTTTAAGAGAACCCAACTTTCTGTGCACAAGTTTAACTTCTTAGCAAAATGAATGGACAGCACTAGTTTCAACAAGGAGAAACGAACAGTTAGAGGTTTAATGCTTTTATTAGTGAATTAGTATTTAAGCAAAAGTAACAAATCCTGTTTAATCAATGTGTGGACTTTGCAACAATGATCTGACAAAAGGGCAGAAGAATGTGCATAACAGCAAAGCAGAAACAGAGAACAATCAGTTATCCAATAGATGATCAGGAGTATAATGTAATCTGAAAGAAAAGAAAAAATATCTCTCTTTCTCTTTGATCTTTGCAGTTGTCATCTGCAGAAAACCTTTCTTAAGAAGGAAGGGGGGAAGGAGAGGTTCAGATGATCTTTTGTAGACTTCCTGCATCATACCCGTTTGTCTAGGCATTTCCTTCTTCTGTATAGATTCCCTCCTGTCCCTCTGTGTAAGACATGACTTCTCAGGCTTTGATCAGAATTCCCAGCACTCAGTGTGAGCAGAAGCACCTATAACGCCTATGAGCCCCCTTCATACTCAAATGCTTCTTGCCGCACAATCAGCATCTTTAGCATGCCAACAATCTCATGCACAAGTCTGAGGTCAATCTGGAGAGCAGAGTGGCCTGCTCTTCCTCCACCTCACAGCATACGCATGCCAGCTTTGCATAGCCTGAGTGACCAGGCTGCACATGCGACACTCAAGCAACAGTCTCCAACAACAAGCACTTTGCTGAGCACACAAGGGAGTGGATTTATTTCCGTACAGTCTCACAGGGACAGCAGCTACCCGGTGGTATGTAAACAGTGTGCTAGGCCTAGCAAATCATGCTCAGCTCTTTCCACCTGACATTATTTCAGGTGGAAAGTGACTTGGCATTCGCTGCCACTGCTCAAAGCAGTCAATGTTTAGCTTGTTCCTGGTAGAACTGAATTTACCATGTCCTTGGAGGTGTGGGGAAACTTCGGTCCAGGAATCCAGTGCAGCACTTTTAGGGTTTGTACATGGCTATGGATGCTTTCCTCTAACCACTGACAGTTCGGAGGCTTCTTGGCTTGTATTTATTTATTTATTTAAAACACTTTTATGAGGCTTCTTGGCATATATATATATATATATATATATAACATTTTTATGCCGCCCCCATCGCAACAAAGTCTTGGGGCGGCTCACAAGAAAAACAAAATATACAAATATAACAATTATACAACAAAAATATTAAAAAATACAGGTTTTCTCCCCTTCTCCCACCAGGCACCTGGAGAAGAGGCGACAGCGAGGCCGAAAACGGCTTCGAGCAGCCCTGCCCGGCCACCTGCCCTTCCTCGCAGGCGTCGTGGCGGCGGCTGCCTCGGCCGCCCTGCTCCGGCACCTCCCGCGAGCGGCCCAGCCAGGCCTCGGGTCGGGGCGACGGGGCACCGGGGCGGCAGCAGCATGCTCTGTGCCGGCCGCATTCGGCCTGGAACGGCGCTTCCTCGCGGCCACTGGCGGCAGCCGCTGCCACTCACCCCACGCTCCGGCGTGATTGGGCTCCCCGCCCGAGGGGCGGAGCAGCAGCAGCAGCAGCAGCCCAACTCGGCCCCGCCCGTTAGCCCGCGCCGGTGCTCTCCACGCGCGCGCGCTCCGATTGGCCACTACTGATAGCTCCTCCCCCTTTGGGCGGGCACGTGCAGCGCGGTGAGCACGCGCGCGCTCGGGTCCTGCGTGTTCCAGAAAGAGAGGAGAGGGCGAGTCGTGCGAATGCAGCGCAAATCGGCTTCCTCGGCTGTAGGAAGGGGCCGGGTGCTTGCTAGTTAATTGTGCCTGTGTCTATGTTCCTTCCTTTCCCATAGCGCTGGAACGTTGCCCCATGCAGCTGGTTGGTGGGAGACTCTTGCCAGAGGAAAGACAGCCTTTTTCTATAGGGTCCAGAGTTAAGCAATGGAACTCAGTTCCACGAAATGCAGTCACAGCCACTCGTTTGGATGGCTTTAAATGGAACAAGCCAAATTCACGGAAGTGAAGGCTATCAATGGCTACTGGTCCTGATGGCTGTATGTATTCCCTCAAAGGAGTCCCAACTCCCCTGACCCCTGGAAAAAGCCTGCACTAGAAATCCATGCCTGAAGAGCAACTGAATGGGTATCAAGCTTTGTGCAGCAGGCAGGATTCTCTTACAAGGTCTCCCCAAGGTTGTCATCCCAGTAATGTCCAAGACCTTGGACTCCTAGTGCCAAAATTGCCAGCTGCAGCCAGAGCGTGAGTTGCCTGTATGAACCCACTTCATCCTTGCTTCCCCCACCTTAGTCCTTCTGCAGAGCCAAGCCTTGGCAAGTCCAATGTGGTGCTTGAAAGAAACTTGAGCAGAACCAGCATGGGGTGGGGAAGAGCATAGGTCCTTTCCTTTCTTCCAAATCAGTAGTAAGAATAATAATCCTGAACATGTTAGGTGCTGCACAAAGGTCAACAATCATCATTGACTAATGGCTTCTGTGACCTTCTGTGGTGGTTGTAAGGCTGTTCCTGGTGTTTGAATTCTGCCCAGAACATGTGGCTTCCGAAGGCACAGGATGCCCGGCAGAGATGCCACAACCGGCCTTAATACAGAGCTACCACTGCAGATGCTGGCAATGGCTGGCAAAGATGCATCTGAGCGGAAGTGTTCGAGATTCAGATAAATCCTGGTAGAAGAAGATTGCCTATATGTGCCTTTGTGTTCTAGAATCAAACCTGTGCCCCATTCTCAGAAAATAGCAGAATTCCAAGCCAGGTCACTGTTTAGCATTGCTGTTCCTTTAACTTGACCTGTTCCTTTAAACTTGAACTCTCAGTTTCCCTGAGGGTAGCTATTCTTGTGCTAACAGCAACAAAACTGATAAGGCAGCCAGTTTTTTTAGCAGCATTGCAATCACCCTAATTTGCATGATCAAACTCACAACTAAGAGTTAATTGAGGGCTTAATTGAATTGTTTTATATAATGTTGTAAGCCACCCCGAGGCTTTATTGCGATGGGGCGGCATAGAAATAAATGTATGTATGTATAAATAAATAAATAAGAGTTACAATAATCCTTGCCTTCCTGAATCATTAAGTCAATATCTTGGTAATCAGTGCTATTGTATTAAGTCTCATCTGCAGATATCTCACATTCTTTTTCACTATGCTCTTCTTATTTTGTTACTACCTGCCCTGCTTGTACATGTGACTCAGAACCTATGAAACACTCTGTGTATGTTCTAAAAGCTTTCAATTGGTTGTGAGGACCGCTATCTGGTAGCATGCTATCATAGATTAACTGCAGGTGGTCTTGGGTGATCTCACCAATAAAAACATTGGGGTTCAAGGTGATTCAATTGTCCCTATTATTAGAAACACTCTTTCCTTTCCTTCGGAAGAGAAAAATATTCCAAGCATGCAGAGAGTTCTTTTTAAAACTTTATTGCAATAAAGGGATTGAAAAATGGTTTCCTTCCCATTTTCCAGTTCACCTGAGCACATGTTCACATCTCATTTTATTCCCTGCCCCCGGCCACTTCTCCCTCCTCCTTTCCCTTCATTGCAAGTAGCCAGAGGGTGAGCTGGTACACAGCTCTTGTACCAACCTTGGTACACAGCGTTTCACCTGGAGCACATGGACCCCAAACATTCAGTGGGGAATGAAGTAGGAATTATCAAAAGCTAGCAGCAGTTTGACATCCAGGAAAACCAAGCAGGGCTCATCCTGGTACAAGAGAAATGATGTGCATGCGTGCGGCCGCAGTCTCTGCTGCCATCTAATGTCCCTAACAAGGACATCTTTTCACAAGAAATGGTCGTACAGAGAAGATTTGTTAGGAACACCCAGAGAATGACCGCAAGGTACTCAGAACGTTCTGGGCCCAGGATTGCAGGACACACATCGGCATAAAATTTGTTGTTGTTAGTCGTGAAGTCGTGTCCGACCCGTTGCGACCCCATGGACAACATTCCTCCAGGCCTTCCTGTCCTCCATCCCCCGGAGTCCACTTAAGCTCACACCAGCTGCTTCAATGACTCCATCTAGACACCTCATCCTCTGCCATCCCCTTCTTCTTTTGCCATCTATTGAAATTTGCAGATGATACTAAAATGGTGGCAGTGGCCACAACTGAGGAGCAGGTACTCCGGATTCAAAAGGATCTGGAGAGACTATGGAAGTGGGAAGGGGGCAACAGGATGGCGTTCAATGCGGATAAGTGCAAGGTCTTGCACTTGGGGCATAGGAATGGGTGTCATAAGTACAGGTTAGGGGACAAGTGGCTGGAGAGCAGCACTTGTGAAAGGGACCTCGGGGTGCTGGTTGATCGCAGGCTAAACATGAGTCAGCAGTGTGATGCGGTGGTCAAGAGGGCGAGCGCCACCCTTGGTTGCATGGCCAGAAGTGTGGCTTCAAGATTGAGAGAGATAGTACTGTCACTCTGTACGACTCTGGTGTGTCCACAGCTGGAGTATTGTGTTCACTTCTGGGCCTCTCATTACAAGAGGGATATAGCAAGGTTGGAATCAGTGCAGTGAAGGGCCACTAGGGTGGTGGCCGGTTTGCAGGGGAAGCTGTATGAGAAGAGACTGAGGGAACTGGGTCTCTTCAGCCTGGAAAAGAGGACACTCAGAGGGGACCTGTGAGTGTCATACAGGTACATGAGGGGGTGCCACACAGAGGTGGGTCGTGACCTGTTTTCCCTTGTGGAGGAGGGCAGGATCCATTCCAATGGAGCAAAGCTCAGGGAACCACGGTTCAATTTGGATGCCAGGAAGTACTTCCTGACAGTTAGGACTCCAAGGGTATGGAATGGGCTTCCATGGGAGGTGGTTGAAACCCAAATGGTGAGGGGGTGTACGGATAGGCTAGACATCCACATGCTGGGCATGTTGTGAGCGGAGCTGGCTGGAGCCAGGGGTCAGACTAGATGACCAAGGAGGACCCTGCTGACTCGCTCTGTTTCTATGTTTCACTGCCTTTCAGCCCTGCCAGGAATGGCTTCATTTCTGCTCCAGATCATCTATGTACTCTTGGTCCCCCCATGAGGCACACACTTGGCACACACTTGGCACACACTTTCTGGCCTTTCCATGTGATGAAACTGGAGGGGATTAAGGGAAAAACTGATGTTACAACACCAGTCACGATGTGGCCCGCTTGGCTCCGCCCATCGCTCCCCACCCCAGTTCTCCACCTCCGTGGCTTCCCTGTTGGAATCTCCCTTGGCATGCGCAGGGGCAGCTGGTCTTGGCCTGTAAGCAACACATGCAGCACCAGCAGAATAACTCTGACACTCGTGCTTCCCGATTGACCTCTTAAGGGTCACATTTGTAATGTTTCTGGGTTTGGTGCAGCCCTCCCCAACCCAGTACCCCTCAAAGCCTGCAACATCCAGCATCCCCACTTCTACGAAGCAGTGCAAGTCGCATCTCCCAGGGCCAGCAAATTGTAACTGGAGGGTTCCTCAGCAATCCTTCTCCATCCCTGACCACTTTTCCCAGGAACACTCAGAATAATTGCTATTTTTACCTTGCTCTGCTCAGCAGAGTGTGTGTACTGACAAACTTACCGAGCAAAGCAGACATTTCATGACTGGTGCATGGAATTCATCTGGCACGGCAGTGTGTGCAAGGATCAGGACCACTGTGGGAAGGCAGCTTTTAAACTTTCTCCTGTCTGCAATCTGCCCCCATGTGCACTGAGACTGAAACTGGCCTAGAGAAAGCAGCTTTTGTCCATGTGCAATGTGCAAAGCAAAGTTGGCACTTTCATTTCTTGGTTTTGGAAAACAACAGCCTCCGCAGCAACAGCCAATTTCAGGTGAACCCTTGGACTGAAGAAGGAAAGAATGATTTAGAATTGAACAGAATTAGAATTGTTCAAAGACAGGCTGGACATGCACATGGTGGGCATGTCATGAGCGGAGCCAGCTGGTGCCGGAGGTCAGACTAGATGGCCCGGGAGGCCCTTCTGACTCGCTCTGTTTCCCTGTTTCTATGTTTCTATGAACAGAGTGAAAGAAAAGGGGAGCAGATTTGCATGGCACATCTCTTCCGTGAGATCAACCTGCACAGAGCAAACTGGCTCCCAGGAACCGGTGTGTCCCCACACACGGAACTCCAGCGCCCAGCATGCGTGCTGGGGATGATAAGCGTCAAACGCATTTGCAGGGCGAGTGCCTGGACAAGGAACGCTCCAGAGCCACCGCCGCTCCCCCCCCGCCCCCCGGTTCAGACCTTCCGAGACCCCACGCTTCCCGTGCTAGGGAAGAGCCCCGCGTGGCCGCCCGGCCAGCCTCTCGGTAGCCCCACCGCCGCGGTCCCCGCGCCGGCCTGGCTCTGCGCCGCCGCGCCGAGCGGGAGAGGACGCGAGGGGGCGCCAGAGAGCCGCGTGCAACAGCCGCTCGAGGCGAAGCGCGCCCGGCGAGCGCGGGAGGGACGGAGGCTGCCGGCTTTCCCGGCCTCGGCCGCTGGGAGCTCCCCGACCGCCTCCCATGGCCGCGCAGGGCCAGCGGCCGTGCAGCCCGCAGATCCATGGGGCGGGCGCGCTCAGGCGGGCAGCTGGGGCTGGGTGGCCGCGGCCCTCTGCAAGGCCCTGGGTGGCGAGGCAGCCGCGGCCCAGAAAGGGTTTTCGGCTGGGGTGGCCAGTGGGCAGCAGTGTCTGGGCGAGGCAGTCCAGGTGGAGCACGCAGGCGCCTCGCAAGCGGTGGCGGCGCTGCAGCTGGAGGGCCAGGCGGGGGTCCTTGGCAGAGGGGGCAGCGCCAGGAAGCCATCGCTTGGCGTGCAGCAGCTTAAAAGGGCTGCGTGCAAGGAACACTTCAGGAAGCGGTTGAAAGTGGAGGAGCTGGTGCTAGAAACCTATGCGAAGGCTGTCTTTGCAATTCTGCCCGCAGGTCTTGAGAGAGAGAGAGAGAGAGAGAGAGAGAGAGAGAGAGAGAGAGAGAGAGAGAGAGCACACCAAAAGCACATGGCAAAGAAGTGGCCAATGGCTCCAGCCTTTGTGTAATTGCAGGAAATGGAGGCATTCCCACCAAGCCTCAGCAGCCATCTGAGCCCCAGAGAGCCCCTGGGGTTTTCCCCACAAGACAGACACCCGCCCAGCACTGCAGTACGGGAAGCAGGGAGAGAAAGTCCAACTTAGAACCACCAAAGTCCAGAATAGTAGAGCTGGAAGGGGCCATGAGGACCACCAGGTCCAGCCCCTGTTGCTGCAGGACACCAAGTTGCACCATCCCATCCAAAGGACTGTCCAGGCGCTTTTTGAATGACTCCATCGCTTCCCCAGGCAACTGGTTCTGTTGTCCTACTGCTCTGACAGTCTGGAAATTCTTCCTGGTTTATGTTAACTTCAATATGTTACACCGTGTTTTGCACTCTGGAATGATCAAGAAGAGATCCTAGCCCTCCTCACTGTGGAGGGACATCACATCTCTCCTTGGCCTTCACTTCCTGATCCTAAGCATGCCTGGTCCTCTCGCCTTCCCTGGCTGCCGGGCATTGCTGCTGCTCTGGCACCAGGCTCCACACAAGTGGCCAAGCAGTGTGACCCGGGACAGGCGTGGTTTCAGGCGATGGGCTCAGCCATGGAAGGCAGGACTTGGGAACAGAACAGTGTGGAGAGCCTCTTTGGTGGGTGAGCCTGTGAGGACGAGTCTAACTCTTCTGCCAGCTGCGAAAAATCCAGAGCTAATGCTTCTCTCTAGAAGAAGCATGGCTCCTGTTTGTGCAGGGGGTGGGAGATGGAGACCAGCTGAAGAAATGCACCAAAGAGCCATGCTGGGAGGCAGCGCTGGAAGGTAGACTGTGACCCCAGCAAGCCACTGTTCGCTCAGCTTCCCCAGTCTTCAGCTGCGCACTCCCTCTTTCCAGCCTCAAGAACATAAGACCCACACTAGATAAGACCAAGACCGAGGGTCCATCTAATTTAGCTTTCTGTTCACGCAGTGGCCAAAAAAACCTCTGTGGGAAGTCTACAAGCATGACATGGAAGCAACAATACTCTCCCTAGGGACCCCGCTTGTCACTGGCCACCATCCTGGTGATTCCCCACTAATGGTTACCCTCTGCTTTCGGTCAGTCCACCATGCCCTAATCCAGCAGACACTGCTTTGGTGCATCCCAAAACTCCTCAGTTTCTCCACCAGGATATCATGGGGCACTTTGTCAAAGGCCTTGCTGAAATCCAGGTATACCACATCCACTGCATCCCCTCCATCTAGCCATCTTGAAACCTTGTCATAGAATTCCACAAGGTTTGTCTGGCAGGACCTGTTTTTGCGGAAGCCGTGTTGTGTGGCTGTCAGCCTCCCTTCCCTATCTAGCATCACTAGATCTCTCTCTATTATGAGCCTTTCCATTGTCTTTCCTCCAATGGACGTAAGGCTAACAGGTCTGTAATTTCCCATGTCCCTTCTGCTACCCTTTTTGAAAATTGGGACCACTGATGCCACCCTCCAGTCCTCTGGAACTTCACCCGTTCTCCACGAGGCCTCAAAAATGGAGGCCAGTGGGCGTGAGAGAACCCCTGCCAATTCTAATAAGGGAGTTAATCTCCATTCTTGAAATGTGGCAAGCAGGGTGGTTGCACAATTAAAGCTTCATCAGACTGCAGAATGATTTCATCGCCTTGCTAGGAAACTAAGTCAGGGCAAAGCCATTTAGCAAAGTCAGCAGACAAATGAAACAGTCAAAAGCACAGAATTACCATGTGGCTTGTTCTTCTTTTTTAAATAAAAACTCTCCTATACTTAGACTGTGGCTCAAGCTTTGTGAATTGGATTTAGGCAATTTATACTAGACAACATGCTAAGATTTTAATTAATAGCATATTAACTGATAGTTTCCAAATGGAGAAAGGAACTTGCCAAGGATGTCCCCTCTCACCTTTCTTACTTACTCTTGTATTGGAAATTTGAGCCAAAAGGATAAGGTAAGGTAAAGGTAAAGGTTTCCCCTTGACGTTAAGTCCAGTCATACCTGACTAGGGGGCCGTGCTCATCTCCATTTCCCAGCCGAGGGAGCCAGAGCTTGTCCACAGACGCTCTCCGTGGTCATGTGGCCGGCATGACTAAACACCGAGGTGCAGGAACGCTGTTACCTGCCCACCGAAGTGGCACCTTTTTCTCTTCTTGCATTTGCATGCTTTCGAACTGCAAGGTTGGCAGGAGCTGGGACGAAGCACGGGAGCTCACCCCGTGTGCAGATTCGAACTGGCGACCTTTCGATCAACCAGCCCAGCAGCACAGCGGTTTAAACCACTGCGCCACCTGCAGTCCTAAAAAGGATAAGACAGGATGCAAAATTCAAAGGCATTAAAATAGCTGGAGAGGGATATAAAATGAGATGCTGTCTCCCCTTCCTCTTACTATATTGATAGAAGCCCTTTTTGTTCCTCCTGATATGTTTAAGGGTGCAATCCTACTCAGGTTTAGAAAGAATAACAACTCCTATTCTCACCATGCTGCAAGGTGTGGGTCTTTTGTCTGTCCAAATGCATATTGCACCCTAAACTGGGTAACATTGGGCACCAGCATACATACAGTTAGACAGAAAGTTGCCTACATTTTGGCAGTCTTCCCCAGCCAGTCAAGTTTCTGGCTAAACTTGCATAGGATTGTGTCCAAAGTCTTTCTTTTGCAGGACACAGTGAAGAACAACTCCAAGCACTCTTGGATGAAACTGATTATCTGGACCCATTTCAGTCCGGTTTCAGACCCGGTTTTGGCACTGAATCTGCCTTGGTCGCCCTGTATGATGACCTGTGCAGGGAGAGAGACAGGGGGAGTGCGTCCCTGTTGGTTCTCCTGGACCTCTCGGTGGCTTTCGATACCATCGACCATGGTATCCTTCTGGATAGGCTGGCGGGATTGGGAGTTGGAGGCACTGCTTTGCAGTGGTTCCGCTCCTATCTCAATGGCCGATTCCAGAAGGTGGTGCTGGGGGACTATGGCTCTGCGCCATGGCAGCTATGCCAAGGAGTACCGCAGGGCTCCATTTTGTCCCCTTTGCTGTTTAACATCTACATGAAACCGCTGGGAGAGGTCATCAGGAGGTGTGGGCTGCGGAATCATCAGTATGCTGATGATACCCAGCTCTACCTCTCGTTCTCCACCGATCCAGGTGAGGCGGTGGCTGTGCTGAACCGGTGCCTGGCCGAGGTAATGGGCTGGATGAGGGCCAATAAACTGAGGCTCAATCCTGACAAGACGGAGGTCCTGTTGGTAGGTGGTTCGGGCTTCGGAATGGGGGACCTGACCCTAGTCTTGAATGGGGTTGCACTCCCTCTGAAGGACAGGGTCCGCAGCTTGGGGGTCCTCCTCGACCCGGAGCTGACCTTGACAGCTCAAGTGTCAGCAGTGGCGAGGAGTGCCTTCCATCAGCTCCGGCTGATCCATCAGCTGCGTTCCTTTCTGGAATTCGACTGCTTGGCGACGGTGACTCACGCGTTGGTGACTTCCCGGTTAGACTACTGTAATGCGCTCTACGTGGGGCTACCCCTGAAGACGGTCCGGATACTTCAATTGGTGCAGAATAGAGCTGCCAGGGTGCTGACGGGGACTGGGCGTGGTTCTCATATCACCCCAGTTCTCCGTCAGCTTCACTGGCTCCCCATTGAAGTCCGGGCCCAATTCAAGGTGTTGGTTCTTACCTATAAAGCCCTTAACGGCTTGGGTCCCAGTTACCTAAAGGAGCGCCTGCAACCATATACACCCTCCCGCCCCTTACGATCTGCTGCTGATGCCCTCCTCCGGGAACCCTCTGTGAAAGATATTAGGAGGGTGAGTACCCGGAGGAGGGCTTTCTCTGCGGTGGCGCCCCATTTATGGAATGCGCTCCCCAGAGAGGCTCGCCTGGCGCCGTCTTTATTTGCTTTTCGGCGCCAGGCGAAGACCTTTTTATTTAAACAATATTTTAAATGTTAATTTATTTATATTGTGGCGGTTTTAATTCAGACCTGGAGATGGGCCAGTTTTTAAATGTTTGTGAATTTTAATGTTTGGAAATTTTAATGTATTAGAATTTGTTGTTTTATTGTTGTGAGCCGCCCCGAGGCTTGTGGCAAGGGGCGGCCTATAAATTTCCAAATAAATAAAATAAAGAAAGAAAGAAAAACATGTGCTGTTGTGTTAAACTTAATGAAAGTTGTCCTTTTCTTTTTATCTTCTTTTTCCATTAAAGTGGGAGAGAAAGCAGTAGCTGCATTTCATGTCAGAAAACCCCTGTAAATCACATCCCCGCAGCTCCGCTGGAATTTCCTAGCACCCTCTGTATCTTTATGCGAATGGGCATGATTTTTGCTGCTGAAGCAGAAGTTCATTTCCACCATGGTCTTTGCTAACCTTCCAAATTAAAGAAACTGGAAGAAAGTATGCTTTTGTCTAGCAATGTGATAGGTGTGAAAGGATGATTTGAAACAAGGGAGTACAGAGAGTTAAAAAGGTAACAAAGAAAATTACTTAGCCCAAAGGAGGAGAGGGGCCAAAATCGGATAGCGCAAGGTGAAGGGAAACAGGCAGGTAGGCAGGAGGGCCAAATGCTTCATGGTTGATTAGTGACAAGCCGGACAGAACAAAATGAGCCCATTGTAGCCCACCGGGGGCAGGGCTGGATTGGGAAGAAGGGCCGGTGTTGGGGCGGCGCGGAGCAGGCGGGCGGAAAGAGTGTAACTCTCAGTACCCTTTTACTCAATTAGGGGAAAGGAGGAGGGAAAAGCAGCCAGAAGTTGAGTTCAAAAGGGGTGTGTGAACATGTGCTCAGGTGAACAGAAGAATTGGGAAGGAAGCCATTCCCTTCTGTTCCTTTCATTGCAATAAAGCTTTAAAAAGAACTCGCTGCATGCCTGGAATATTTTTCTCTTCCAACAGAAAGGAAAGAGTGTTCATAACCCAATGGAAACTCAGCAATGAGCATTCACTTGACTTCTGGGGTGGGAAAAGGTAGCTGAGATGGTCCAGGAAACTGGATCCTGTGGGGCCGGGAAACAGCAGTGGATTCAGAAAGATCTGTGAACTGGGAAACATTCAGGATATATCCAATGGCTTGCATAATTCTAAACAGAAGTCAGTTGCACTGAATTCAAAGGGTTTTATCCAGAGGTAGGTGTGAGAATCCACAAGAAATGGGTGTACCTCAGCACTAGCAGGATGGTTTCCTATAAGCAGAGGCATCAGACAAAGGCCCATTTTATCACTGTGTGCTCAGTCTGTACACAGAACAAGGCAAGCTCGATTGGGACCAGCCATGCAGCAGGTGGAGCAGGTGCCATGTGGGATGCTGCTCCTCCTGCCCTGCTGCCTGCCAGGCCTTGTGAGGGCGATGGGAATTCTAGGCAAAAACCGGAGGGGAGGTGCTGCTGCAGTGCCCACCCCATGCAATTCAGGCGAGGCTTCCTTGGTTCATCCGCCTGCAGGACTGGGGGTGTCCTTGAGTGGGCAGCAGGAGGCAGCTTTGCCCAGTCCCAGCTGGCCGGTGCCCGAACCTTCAGGGATCTTCGTCACTTCACCTCACTTCCTGCCCCCAGAGCTGCTTGGTGATTTGTACTTTGAAAAGGGGCGCATGGACTTTTAATCAAATGGCAAAGCAAGCCAGGCTAGCACTGTTTTTAAAGGCAGACAACCCACCTGAAAGAGAGAGGAGCAGGTGAGTATCAGTCCCAGGATTAGGAGTCGGGGGGCATGGGGGGGGTGCGCACAGAGTGACCATGGTGAGGCATACGTGGGCCATTTCCTTGCCTTCTAAGCCTGCTTTCCCCATGCCAGAGCCGGCAAGCACTGCCTCTCACCTGCTGCTCTGGTAGGCACTTCCAAGCCCTGCCTTCCTTGAGGAAGTGCGCGTGTTGCGTTCCCATCCTTTCCTCACTCCTGATCTGAGAGGGGAACAAGGGGAAGCTTCAGGCACTCAAAGCATTCAGTGCAGGGTGATAAAATGACCCAACCGCTAAGAGAAATCGCAAGGCTTTCTCTTTGTGACACGTGGCGGGTGAGGCCACAAGCATCCACTGGACACAAGATGCCTCGAGCAGGGAAAGGCAACACAGGCGTGCACTTGTGCAGCTCCCATCAAGGGAACGTTGGGGGGGGGTGCTTCCCAGTGTTGCCTCCTTTTCCAGGGGTAGCACTCCTGGAGCGTTCACTGATTTCACATAGGCAGAGAGCCATGAGTCTCCTCCATTCACTCCATCGCATCCTTTCCAGGCAGGCAACACTTTCACGAGCTGAAATTCTGCTAAGCAGGAGCTACTTCTAGAGCCAGTAGCTTTCATGGTTTCTTTTTCCATGGTAACCAGCTCATTTCACTTTGTGGAATCAGTACCATCCTTACTCATCCTCCAAAAGTGGAGTCCTTCATGAGCAAGCATAAAATACTTCTTGCATGAAATGAATTTAATTGGCAACCACAATGACTGAGCACAAACACAGCTGTGTTGCGAAGTGACTCGCCTGACAATTGAAGCAAGAGTCACCACAATTCCAAAGTAGTCTCTTTTCTTTAGAACTCACTTCGTGCTGTCAGCCCTGAATTCCTGGGAAACCCAAAGCTGTGCCTCTCACCAGACCCTGCCCAGCCCGTGGGCACAGTGGAGCGGCCTGCCTCTGGTAGCAGACGCAGAGAAGTGCGGGGCAAAACCATGTGTGCCTCTCGGCCCCCCATGCCACCTTGAACTGGCCTGCTGCCCTCAAGGGCAGGAGAAGATCCTGGACTATCCCCAGTGCTGAAGCCTGAGCTAACAACTGATCTTGCCTCGTTGAAATCTGCTGAGGGCGGCTTCTGCCCCAGCTATTTCTATGGCTGCTCACCAACTCCAATCTCCCATTCCATTCTGTGCTGGTTCTTTGCAGATTTTGTTTATTATGCAAATAAATTCATAACAATGCTTTTGGGGAGTATTTTTTAAAAAAGAATGCCACCTTTTGTGCATGTTTCAAATTATATGCATTTTTCTACATACCCACCATGGACTAAAGAATATTTCTGCATATTTTTGAAATGCATGTATTTTTGCTTGAGCACTTTCCAAACATTTCATGGTGTGTGTTCTTTCTGTGCTGCAGAAGATGTTGCAAGACCAGAAATACAAGTATTTCCGATATGTTGAATCCAACCCCCTGCTCAGTGCAGGATTCCAGTTAAAGTATCCCTGACCAATGGCTGTCCTACTGTCTCTTGAATGTCAGCAGTGTGAAAGCGCCCACAACCTCCCTGAGTCATTGGTTCCAGTTGGTGCCACGGTTCCAGTCTAAAAGCGCGCACGCTCTCGCTTTCGCTCTGTGTGTGTGTGTGTGTGTGTGTGTGTTGGAGGAAATGCATAGCTGCCATTGACAGTATTCCCATGCCATTTGAAATTTTCCTCCCCAAATTTCTCCAAAAAAGTTTTCCTTGGATAAGTGCGAGCCAAACTTAATATTTCTGAAAAGCCTTTTCTATGTCTCTTCTTCTCCAAGTCCAAGTAATTGCCTTGTTGTGTCAACCAAAGGCAGTTTTTGCCTGTGTAACAGTTACAGTGGCTTGCTCACCATTCCTCAGGCAATGGGTTGGGTGCTGGAGAAGCCACAGTGCTAGGATCAGGAGGCCTGGAACAGAGGGAAGAAAGATGCAGAGACGTCAACATTTGGGATACTCCTCTTTCCCAACCTGGCACCTTTCAGAGAACTTGCATAGTAGGTCCATCTTCCACAGCCAGCTTTGCTGCAAGGATGCCATTGTGATGGCCTGAATGGTAAGCAGCAAGGCCAAGCCATCAGTGCCAAAAAGGGCTCCGCCCCTGGGCATCCTTTGCTGGTCTCACTTGCGCCCTCAGTGGCAGCAGCTCCCTTCCTCCGGCCTGGCAACCCACTGGGGCTGCGCTGGCAACCCTCAGTGTCACAGCCCAAAACCTCTGGAAGACACCCAGTGGGGCCGGACCCACATAAGGAAAAGAAGCCATTTTTCTATACAAGACTGTTAGCCGGCAGTTCCTTGCCTGCATCTGCTTTTGGGTTTGCAGCAGAACTGAGATCCAGGCACTGCATGAAGGACATTCCCTTCCCTGCTTTTCTGCTCCTCAAGGTGCCCCAAAAGAAGAAATTGTGCTTCTTTTTACTTCCACAATTTAATCCTGAATTTTCCATGCTTTTACAAAATAATATTAATAAAAACCTAGTGGAAAGTGCTGGATAGACACAGAAGCAAAACTGGTGGGTCACAGCATTTTCTAAAACCACAGTGAACGAATGACAAGCTGTACTCAAGGAGAAAAGCCCCAAGACTCTGCATAGAAGCGATTTTTGCTCTGCCCTGTCCTCACTGAAGCAACAAAGGATTGCCTGTCTCTCTGCCCCTTGAGCGGTTATTCCACATTCATGATATCATCTCTGCCATATTTGCGCTCCTTAACTCCATCTGCCACCATTTTGCCTGGTCTGGAGCTCCAGTGCTGGCTGTTCCTTGGCTTACAGATTTAGGGTGGGATCTGATGTTGCTGGAAAGCAGCTCCCATCAGTCCTTTCAGGTGGTCAGGTGTTCCTGAAGCCAAAGTTCAATATTTATTTTATTTATTTAGCAGACTTCTATGCTGCCCCATCACTGAAGCCTCGGGGCGGCTCACATACATAAATAAATAATTCAGTATTAATAAATATAAAAATAATTTGAGTCGCCCTGACCCGAAATTAAAACTAATAAATAACGTTAACAATTAAAATAGCGTTTGAATAAAAAGGTCTTTGCCTGGCATCGGAAAACAATAGCATCTCATGTGGCACTATCACATGAGGGTGATGCGCTTGACGCAAAAGGATCCTGCAAGTGCTTATGCATCTTCACTGGTCATGAGGACATGGTTCTAAACCTGGGTTGGAAGTTCCCGGTCACTACACAGACTGAACAATCAAGAAAATAAAAACAAAGATCCATTGCTCAATCTATTCAACCCTCTCCCATGTCTCTTAACATGCTTATGAATTGTCTTTCTAAACTGATGGACAAATCATGAAAACAGAAGTCCCAGCAAAACAGAGGAATTTTCTGCACTGCTGCTGTAGTCATGTGCCCTCTTTTGTATTCCTCTACTTGAAGGCATCCATTTTTAAAACTGAATTTTTCTAAGACAGATCGACAGTGACAAATGCAACTCCTTTCCGGCACAATCAGACAGGCTTACTGGTTCTGGTCCCGCTAGATCAGGCCATGGCTCTCTCTGTGTCTTGGCAGACCACCCCACATCCTTAGTGTGAGTACATAAATGGCCATGACTCCTGTTTTCATTGTTCTTTTTGCAAGTCTCTGTTTCATTTTCTCTGTGTGTGTCTGTGTGGGTGCATTAATGTTATGGGGGTTTAAAAGCTTGCTATAGCTTCAGGCCTGACCAGGGCATCTCCTGGGCCACTGGCTCTCCATCCAAGGTCCACCTTGCTCATACAGCAGAGCCCCACAGCTCTGGCCAACCAACACAGGAAGTTGGTTGGACCCAACCATAGGAACCCAGTAAAGGAAGGGTGGCAGTGGTCTGTTTTCTCACACCTGGAGTTATCCAGCATCTGCACATTTTTCCTCATTCAAAAGATTTATTGTTCCCAGAAAGGATTTCTCTAGGAATTCATAGGAACAGAGACTGGTCCTCCGATTCACTCACTGCTGGATGCCACCCTCCTACCATCACTGGCACTGCAGGGGTTGTCCACTCCACTTTGGGATGCCCAGAGAAGAGAATACTCGGAACAAGACAGAGCTAAGGCAGGTTGCATCTTTATTGTTGAAATAAATAGAAAAACATGGAAGGGAGGCTCATATAAATAGTGAACAAGCTTTGTAAATATTAGCTATAAATAAACATAGAAAAAACCTGAAATAATACCTCATGCCCCGGCAAATAAATACAAACATAAAGACACAACAGTCAGTTCAGAACTGGAGGAAAAACAAGGCATGGACATGGTTTTAGCAGGAGGTTTTAGCAGGAATGCTGGATCTCAGCATGAGATGTTTGGTTTCTCGGTCCGGGCCTGAGAGCTACCTGGGGAGGGGAGGGCCTGCTGGAGGATTGCAGCTTCCCCCCATCTTGCAAGGGCAAACATTAGGGTCACACACCACTTTTGAAAATCGCGGGGGAAATTCCCAAGGCCGAAAGCCAAGACCGATGTAAACTCTGCATCTGGTGAGCAGATGTTTCCCACAGCCGTGATCATTTGGACTTAACATCAGATCTGAGTGGGGGAAAGCAGCACTTTCCAGTGCCACTTGGAGCCGTGAAAATGGTGTAGAGGAAGAGGCTTTTCCAGCCGGGGAAGGGGAGCAGGCCGTCCTCAGGCCAGTCGCCTGGGGAGCGCTCTCCTTCCCTCGCCATCTGAGGAGAAGCTTCCAGGTGGCTGCGCTCAGGGTGAGGCTCTTTGGGGTGCTTGCCTGGAGGGCTTAGCCGGAATTTGCAGGGAGGGAGCGCGAGTCCAGTGGAGCAGCCACAGCAGGTGTTGCTGAGGTTCGGGGTGGCATTTTCTCACAGAGCGATGGGGGGGCAGCAGGATGCTCAGATCTGTTTCAGGCGATCCTTGATAGCAATGACCCACGGGTCAAGTGGATTCACACAGGCCTGTTTGCCTTTCTTGAGGATAAACCTGTTGGGGAGAAAAGCAGAGCCTCGCTCGAATCCTTTCCCCATGGCCCCATTCCTGAGAAAGGGAGACTCTGGAAGCCAAGCGGGGTGTGGCAGGAGAGCGTCCTGCAGGTCAGGTCGGCCCCACAATGTGCAGCTTTGCTCCCGCCCCCTTGGCCTCCACATTGCTGCCACCACGGGGGTGACTGTGCATGAGGTGAGCAAGCGGGGAGGGGAATGGGCCCGGCTGGCAGGCCCTGGACATGCCCGCCCACCTCCTGCCCGCCGTTGGGCACGTGCTGGGAGTGATCCTGCCCCCCCCCGGCATCTCCCCAGTCCCCAGACTTACACTATAGAAGGCAGGCGGCAGGTTCCACTGGTGTAGAAGAAGCTCTTCACAGCATGGGCCGGGATTTTCTTGCTGGTGTGCGCGTTGCAGCAGGGAGCATCGCCGACACCGACTGTAAGATGTGCCAAATCAGGCCGGCGTCAGTTTGCAGCGTGGACCGTGAGCCCCCTTTCCTGGGCACCCGCTCTCCGCCATGGAGCCACCCCTCTGTTCTGGGAGCCAGCCCCGAGCGCCTCCCCCGCCCCGCGAGGGTGCTTTGCCCCGTCTGTGCCTGGCAGGGCACCCTTCCCCAACTCAGGTCTCTCCAGAAGGGCTTGACTGCCAGTCCCAGCATCTCTGGTGTGCTTGGGGATGCTGGGAATTGCAGTGCCACCAGTCTAGATGGCGCCAGGCTGTAGAAGGTTGTTCCAGGTACGGTGCCCACCTGGGGACCAGTGCATCACTCTCCCTGAGGCCCTGCAGGACGGGGAGTGTCTCTCTCGGCCAGGGCCTGCACTCCTTTTCACTTTTGTATCAGGTTTATATCCCAGCAGCTTTCTTACCAGGAATTCTTACAAGGTGACTCTCCTCCCCCCTCCCCCTCCCCCTCTCTCTTATCCCCACCACGACAGCCCTGCGGGGTAGCCTGGGCTGAGCTTGTGCACAGCCCAAAGTCTCCCAGTTGGCCCCACGGCTGAGCGGGGACTAGAACCTGGGTCGCCCGAGTCCCAGCCCCGCACTCAGAGCCCCCACAGCACCCTGGCTCCTGCTGCGCTCCCTCCTGCAGCACCACCGCTCCGTCCCTCCCTGGCCCTCCGCTCAGGATGGCGGCACTCAAAGGCAGGGGCGTGTGGGTGGAGGACACTCACGGGGGCTCGTGACGGCCAGGCAGAAGCAGGCCAGGACCAGGAGCATGGCGAAGGCAGCGGCAGAGGTCTTCATGCTGGGCAGAGCGGGAGAGCAGATGGCGGACTGTGCCAGGCGAGCTTCTCTGCTGCTTTGGTGCTTGGCTTATGCCGTGGTTCTCCTTTTTATACAAAAGTGGCTGCCGTGGTCATCATGGAAAAATGTGGTGTTTGTGTAAGGGGAAACACCAGAGTGACGATCCAAGAAAAGGAGGGTTGATGTCACAGGACAACAGATTGTGCCATTAGCAGAAAAGAGAAGTTGCCTGGTGAGACCTCAGGAAATCATTTGACATAATTCAGGGGCAACTCTTTCATGCAAAGTGCCGTTTCCACTTCTTCTTGGTCTTACATGGCAAATGAGGCAGATGTCATTGAGGCAAATGAGGGAGGGGGTGGGATATAGTATTTTAATATTTGTATTTTTGCTGTTTTAATATGTTGTAAGCTGTCCCGAGGCTTTGTTGCGATGGGGCGGCCTATAAATGTTTTAATTAATTAATTAATTAATTAATGTCAAGGCAGGGACAGTATATGAATTCCTCACAAGTTCTCCCTGTTTTTCCCAGACAGCAGGCAGTCCTGTGGCGTGCCAGTTCTTTCACCGCATCCCCAAAACTCTCACCTGATTTGGGTGCTTGGCAAGCAACAGCAGGTCTGGCAAGGAGCCAGCTGGCCTGGGCTTGCCACCTCTGAGCACTGTGTTGCCCGGCCCGGCCTCCCTTTGCCCACCTGCCCGGAAGGATAAGGCGTTTCCTGTGCCACTGCAAGGGGAAGCACAGCTGCATTCCTAGGGAGGTGGTGGGCTCTCCCACAATGGAGGCACTCAGGATGCAGCTGGCCAGGTGCCGGAGGGGGTGGCTTCACTTGGAGTCTCGCCCTGGGCAGAGGGCTGGACCAGGTGGCCTCTGGTCCCCTCCAGCTCTGCTCTGCTGGGATTGTAGTGTGGTGTCGTGGTTAAGAGTGTGGGACTGGGACTCAGACGATCTGGGTTCTAGTCCCCGCTCAGCCATGGAGCCAACTGGGTGACTTTGGGCCAGTCTCAGAGTCTCAGCCCAGCCTACCTCACAGGGTTGTTGTTGTGGGGATAAGATGGAGGAGGAGATGTAAGCTGCCTTGAGCCCTTTGTAGGAAAAAGGCAGGATATAAATCGGGGAAAAAAATTCCGTGGAGTGCCGGTTCTACACCTGGCTCACAAGACTTCCTTGAGGCATCTGTTTGGCCACTGCTCTCGAGCTGAAGCCGTCTGAGCTAGTTTTCCATTTGCAGGATGTGGAATGGACAGTGCAGGGTGCAGACCCCCTCCTGTGCAACCTTCCCGGGCCTGCGTTCAAGGAGGACTCCCAGCATGCCTGTCAGCCCAGACTGGGGATGCCTGGTTTGGCGTGGGGCAGCCCAGGAAGACCTGTCTCATCCACATTCTCCCCATGCTTCTGCCTTTGACTTCCTTGCACAGTCATTTCTTTCCACACTAATAAGCCAAATTTCAGATTGCCTCATGGAAAGATTGGCTGCCTTTCAATCACAACTGCACAGACCAAGAGGAACTGGGGTTTGGTTTTATGGTTTTGCTGTATTTTAACTTTAATAGCATTAGGACCTTTGAGCAAAGGTACCATATTAGTAAACATTAAACAAGCAGTTCTCATTCATTCATTCATTCATTCATTCAAAGCTTATATATGTTGTCCTTTATATAAATATCTCAGGATGGCTTACAGTACTTTAAAATAACAATTGAAAACCACAACTGCTCATTGATGCCTGCAGCTTTAATCGGCAAGTGTGTGCCTCCTCTGCCCAAGGCAGGATGAGGCCAAAGAGTCACTGGGGCCTTTGCCACCTGTGCAGCACTCCTGGGCCAAAGCAGGTGGCTGGAGGGCCGTGCATTGCATCTGTGCTGGGAGCAGAGCCTTTTCCAGGCCCTGCATGAGATGCCAGCATCAGTGCATCCCAGGCCTTAACGGTTTGAGGTCAGTCCACTCAAGGAAGTTTTCCCATTTCTTTCCACGGACCCTCAAATCGTCCTCTGAAACTGTCCTCTCCCGCCAGTGTGCTGGTTGTTTCGTGATCTGGCATCCAGAGAACGCTGGACCACAGGCAGCCCAGTGGGGCACTAAGGAAAGAGTGGAACCGACAAAACCTTTGCGGTCCAAGAGTGTTGTGCATCTCAGCCCATGGGGGCATGGATGAGGAACAGCAAGGGCTGGCAGCTCCGTCTGGGCAGCTGCCTCGGGCACCCTGGTGGGGATCTCTGCGTGTGGGTGGGTGGGGCGATCAGCAGAGGAGGGAGGCTGCATTCCTGGCCCGTGAGGAAGAGGCTGCTTCCTCCAGGAATCCTCTTGGGCTACACCCTATTGCCATGGCTGCGTATCCATCGTGGCCAGAGAGATTCTTGACTAGACATTCGCATCCCTGTCTCTAGGGAGAGGCCTGCAGACCCGAGCAACAGCCGCCCGAGTCTCGTGCCCGGCTGGCAGCGTTAAACTTGAGATGGCAGGAGAGCGTCACTGAGTGGGCTCGAAGCTGGGCTGAATTTGTATGCCTGCTGATTGGTACTAGTGTTCTCTGGCAGCTGTAGCTGAAAACACAAACAGGCGAAAGTGAAGAAAAACACAACCTCACTGCCAAGGATTGTGTCCCACCCTGAGCAAGAAAAATATGCCAGCTAAAGTCATCTGCTCCTGGCAGCACCTGTGAGCCACCCAGCCTCACGCTCAGGTGTCTTCCATTCAGTGTCACCTGATCTTTGTAATGGCAGTTAAGGCTGATAAGCAGTTCCTTTCCTGGGCCTCACCCCAGAAGTGCTCCAGGGATTTCGACACTGGGGAAAACACCCCTTTGCATCCCCCAAAACAAAAGTGAAGAATACCTCAGGTCGGAACCACACATATCTGGCCTCTTTCACAGGAAATGAGCTTAGCATGAGCTGCTGCAATGAGGCACATGATGCTGATTCATCGCCAAGGGTTCCTCTGTGGGGCCTCCACTTCCCTAGAGAAGCCCTGCTCGGCCAGACTCAAGGTCAATTCTGCCCAGCTTGAGCAGCCCAGAGCAGTGTCACACCTCTGTCAGAATATGTCCCTCTATGCATGCTAACAGCCTACTTGCTCCTGGCAGCCCTCCTGAAACATGAGGGGCATGCCAAGGCTTTCTCGTGAGCTGTGAGTGACAGGTGGCAAATGTGCCCATGGCAGAAATCATGCTAGGGAAATTGAGTGCCAGCATCAATGTATTTCATAAATGTATTTACGGAATTTCTGGACAGCCCAACACAGTGATCAAAACCTTTAAAATGCATGATAAAAGCAACACGTATCAACCTGCCATTTCTGCATGAGCTGTGGCTTCTGGACAAGGGCACTCTCATTTAGAGCACATTGTAGTGTTCTAGCTTGGAGGCCACCAGAATAGAGAGCCAGTGTGGTGTCGTGGTTAAGAGCTGGGACTGGGACTCAGGCAATCTGGGTTCTAGTCCCCGCTCCGTCATGGAGCCAACTGGGTGACTCTGGGCCAGTCACAGACTCTCAGCCCAACCTACCTCACAGGGTTGTTGTTGTGGGGATAAGATGGAGGAGGAGATGTAAGCTGCCTTGAGCCCTTTGTAGGAAAAAGGCAGGATATAAATCGAGAAAGAAAGACAGACAGACAGACAGACAGACAGACTACTGAAGCCAAGCTATCCCTGTCCAGATCAGTCGTAGCTGGGCCCCCAGCCAGAGCTGGTAGAACATGCTCTGTGCTATTGAGGCCACCTGCCCTCAAGTACCAGTTGGCTCCAGGAGAACCTCCAGTCTATGAACCCCTCCTGCTCAGGGAGTGCAGCCCCATCCAAAACAGGTTGAACACCCTCCATCAGGTGTACTCAGGTGGCAGTGAAGCCAAGAAGCCACAGCCAGTGGACGTGGACCTTCTTGGCTCTTGCCTGGCGGGGCTTTAGCTCTTGGTGAAAACCTTTCTTTGCTTAGAGAAGGTCCCAGACCTGGCAGCATCTCCAGGTTGAGCCTGAAACCCCAAGGAGCCATTGCAGCTCACAGGACTGGGCTGGACAGACCAGTCATCATCTAAACAACCAAGAAGCAAGCATGGGTATAGAATGTTGTTGTTAGTCGCGAAGTGGTGTCCGACCCATTTCAACCCCATGGACAACACTCCTCCAGGCCTTCCTATCCTCCGCCATCCCCCGGAGTCCACTCAAGCTCACACCAACTGCCCCAGTGACCCCATCCCGCCACCTCATCCTCTGCCGTCCCCTTATTCTTTTGCCATCTATTGTTCCCAGCATCAGGCTCTTCTCCAGGGAGTCCTTCCTTCTCATTAGGTGGCCAAAGTATTTGAGCTTCATCTTCAGGATCTGGCCTTCTAAAGGGCAGTCAGGGTCGATCTCCTCTAGGACTGACCGGTTTGATCGCCTTGCAGTCCAAGGGACTCACAGGAGTCTCTTCCAGCACCACAATTCAAAGGTCTCAGTCCTCAACCCTCAAAAGGGTATAGAATGGCATGTGTTGAAAAGGCCTAGCTCAGTATGAAGCCACTTCCTGAACCATTTCTTTCCTCTGGTCTTCCCCAAGCTGGGGCACTCCAGATATATTGGTCCCAGTGACTGGGAATTACGGGAACTGAAGCCCAACATGTCTGGAGGGTGTCAACTTATGGAAGGCTGATCTGCAGGATCTTGGCACAACTGGAAGGCAGCAGTGGGTGCTTCTCCAACTCGTGGGTTGCACTGTGCAGCCCTGACTCACCTCCATGAAGATGAGGTGACTGAGCAGGACAGAGCAGCCACCAGGCGCTGGCTGATGCAAGGAAGGTTTTCCATTTGCTCAAAAACCTAGTCCGCCCACGTGGGCTTCCTCATCTCTTCTGCTGTTGTGTGGTTTGTGGTGTGGCTCAATCCGGAAGAGTTCAAAAATGTCACAGTGGCAACAGTTTTGTTTGACCCAGCTTTGGTCCCCTGCTTTGCCATGGCAGGAATCGCTTCTCGAAAGCTGCTGTTTGAGGGAGACCAGCCAAGTCTGGAGCTATTCTCTTGTCCTTAATTCAGAACTGAGAAGCTTGGATCTCAAAAGCAGTTTGCACAAAGAAGTTAGCAGAAAGAATATCTCCATCCCTGCAAGAGACTCACCTCGAAGGATAGGAGGGTGTCAGCTCTCTTCCCCAGCAGACCTCTCTGTGCCACTTCACATGGTACAGGAGAGACCAGAACCCCAAGAGAAGCCCGTTTCTCCTGTGAAGATCTTTCCAGCACAATTCTATGTATGTCATCTTAGAAGTAAGCGCAGCTGTGTTAAAAGAGTCCTGCTCCTAGGTAACTTTATGGCAGCCAATCCCAACCTCATAGCCTTCAAATGTGTCCCACAATCCCATAGGCAGTTGTGCTAGCTACCCATGGTTCCCATCGCTACAATGCATGACCAACGGACTCATAGGACTTAATCTACATGACACATTTGCTGTGCACCCATAGTTCCCCGCTTATTTATTTCATTTTTATTCTGCCCAACTGCCCAACAGGCTCTCTGGGCAGTTAAAAATATCAGGAAAGTATGCAAACAAAAAACAAAACCACCGTATAACAATAAAGTATTAGCATAGCATACCTATTGCCTATGGGTTCTTTAGACTCTCCAGTTTCCCCTCTGTGTCCAACAGTTTTGGGGAGGTGCTTTTGTTTTTGCCTTCGGAATGGGAAATTACACATTTAATTGTTAATACCAAAAAAGTGAGATTTTCTCACTTTGCAGTGTTTTATGCACCGAGTGCCACCTAGAGAGAATGGGACAGTGAAGCAGGAAAGGAAAGGAAAGGAAAGGAAAGGAAAGGAAAGGAAAGGAAAGGAAAGGAAAGGAAAGGAAAGGAAAGGAAAGGAAAGGAAAGGAACCTTGTGTATTTGGGTTTCAGTTCTGTAGCACAATGAGAGTAGATGCAGTAGACTGGCATCTATTAGCAGTTTCATTAACACTGGGAAGCAGCATTATTAATTTATTTACAAAATTCATATACTACTCCAGTATGGAGACTTTGTAGTGGTAAAAGATGTAAACACCAGGATGAAAACAAGGTCAATCAAACTGTATTGATAAGATTCATGAAGCCTTACTGAAATATAATTGTTTTCAAAAGAAACCGAAAACGACACGAGTTAGTGCCTGCCTGACTTCCAAAAGCAGGACAACAAGTTCCCAGGAAAGGGTGCTCTGCCCTGAAGGCTCCTCCGAGGTGGAGTCCAGCTGGGTCTCCACGCCACCACCAGGAGCACCCTGTCTCTGCAACTGGGCAGGAACAAGGGGCTCATCCAGTAGGGCTTCATGCACTGGTAGCAAAACCTCGCCTCTTCAGTGAGCAGCCGGGGCAGAGCCAGCCTCAGCAGAGAAGCGTTGGACCCCTCCAAAGACCAGCTGGGCTGCGCGGGCTCCGGCTTCGAGGCTGGAGCCCCCTACGTGAGGCCCATGCGGCTCGGGAAGCCAGAAGCTGTGCTGGCCAGGCCTCTCGCCATCACTGGGGATAGGAGAGCATCCCGTTGCCCCTGAAGGCAGGAGGCTGGCCAAGGGAGCTGCAGGCACGTGGGGAGAACTGCTGGGGGGCTAGGAGGAAGCGGTGAAGGCACCATGGCTGCTGCCTCTTCTCAGCCCCCACACCGTCCCTTTGCCCAAAGGCAGGACTGCCCTCCTGGGCGTGCTTCTGGCAAGAAGGCGCTTCCCCCGTTCCCCGCGAACCTGATTGCTCTGCTGGAAGGCGCAGCCATCTGGGGCAAGGGAGGCCTCTGACCAGCTCAGGTGGAGCCCCAAGCACGGAATGTGGCAGCCTTGACTGAACGGTATATGAGTCCCCCAGAAATGCTGCTGATGTCAACACTGCCGCACAGCTTTGCTGGGAATGAGTGACTCCCTGCACTTCTGAAATGCTTTGCATCTGTGTTGGTTGATCAAAAAGAGAAGAGCGTGCGATTGCTTGCCTCCTTTCTTGGAACAAGCAGGCATTATTCAGGAAGGGACTGTACTTGCTGAGGTGGAAGACAGACACTTCATTCCAGGGAAGAGAAACCAAAAGACAATCCGCACCCTGTGAGAGCGTGACTCGTGTGACTTCCACCTTTGCTAGAAGCTTCAAATCTGCTGGTTCACACAAGGATCGTTGCAAAACTGGAGTTGGTGATGGAGCAGTGAGGGCATCCTCACCATTGTTCTCTCTGGTTGGGGTCCAAAACAGTCAGCTGGAAAAACAGAGGAGCAGTGGATAATTCATTTCAATGTTGGCTTTTAATGAGTGGCACCATGTGGCTAACACACAGGGCTGCATCCGGATGTAGTCACCCATGGAGCAGAGTGGGGGCAGAAATTGGCCCCCAACATTTTTTCTTTCCTTGGCGGCATTTGGCAGCCATGATGGCTTTTAGTGTGCACTGACTGCATCCCAGTACTGCTTTTCTTACTCTTTTATCGACTATGATGGCTACTCCATTTCTTCTGAGGGATTCTTGCCCACAGTAGTATATATGATGGCTGTCTGAATTAAATTCATCCATTCCTGTCCATTTTAGTTCACTGATTCCTAAGATGTCAATGTTCAGTCTTGTCATCTCCTGTTTGACCACATCCAGCTTGCCTTGACTCATAGATCTTACATTCCAGGTTCCTATGGAGTATAGATCTTTGCAGCATCGGACTTTCCTTTCACCTCCAGATACATCGGCAACTGAGTGTCCTTTCGGCTTTGACCCAGTCGCTTCATTTTTTCTGGCGCTACTAGTACTAGCCCTCCGCTCTTCCCCAGTAGCATATTGGACACCTTCCGACCTGAGAGGCTCATCTTCCGGCGTCATATCTTTTTGCCTTTTGGTACTGTCCATGGGGTTTTCATGGCAAAGATACTGGAGGGGGTTGCCATTTCCTTCTCCAGTGGATCACGTTTTGCCAGAGCTCTTTGCTATGACCTGTCTGTCTTGGGTGGCCCTGCTCATAGCCTCATTGTGCTATGCATGGCCCTTTGCCACGAGCAAGGCCGTGATCCGTGAAGGGGACATTTTAGATACAGGAGGATAAAGTTCTTGATGGCTTCTAGTCCTGATGGCTACATCTTACCCACCATTTCAGGCCTGTTGCTGGGAAATGTGAATGGGATTTTTTGTGCTTGATGAAAATGTTGACACATGGTGCAAAGAAGACAGATTCATGTTAGGCATAATAGGCAAGGAAGGCGAGGCAAGGCAGGAGCACAGTACTTGGTATGACCACATATGAAATACTGCATCCAGTTGTTGTCGTCTTACTTGAAAAAGGGCATTATTGAGTTGGAAAAGGTACAGAGAAGGGCAACAGAAATGCTCAGGGGGCTGGAGCAGCTCCTCTATGAAGAACAGCTACAAAAACTGGGACTGTCCAGCTTAGAAAAAGGCAAGTGAGAAAGCCAGAAGAGAGGAGTTTGAAATGCTGCATGACATGAAGAAAGTAGAGAGAAAGATTTTTCTCTCTCTCCCATAATGTTCAAACCAAGGGTCATCCCATGATGCTGACTGCTGGGATGTTTAGGACACATGAGAGGAGGCGCTTTTCATGCACCATTGAACTGATCTATGGGATTCGCTGCCACAGGGCAATGGTCACCAAGCTGGATGGCTTTCAAAGGAGACTGGATGAATTCCTGGGAGGGAAGACTATCTGTGGCTACTAGCTTTGCTGGTTCTGGGCTCCCTCCTCTGCCAGAGGTGGCCTGCCTGCATGACCCAGGTGCTGAGGAGCTGGGCAGGAGGAGCTCTGGCACCCACCCTGTTTGAGGGATCCTGTAGAAGCTGTTTCCCACTGCATGTGCAGAGTGCTGGACTCGGTGGGTCATTGGTTTGATCCAGGGCTGTTCTTACATTCCTTCCTGGCCTGTGGCCTTCCCACTGTGGCTTCGGTGGCCACTGTGGGAACCCACTTCTGGACTACAGAGGCCTTTGGCCAGACTGCCTGATGTTGGCAAGGCACTCGAAAGTCGTGCTCTGAAGAAGGCTTATTGATATTTGGAGAGAAGTTTTTCAACATTATTTGATGGTGAGGAGGGTACCCTAAATGGCTTCTCATGCAGCAGAACGAGGCCTCCTGCCAGGAAATGCCTCTGAGGTTTTGGAGCTGAGGAGCAGAACAGGCCCATCAGGGAACTGCCCTCAGTTCTGGGAAAACCAGAGGAAGACTCTCCTTGTGAGGAATCCATATCCTGCCTCTCAATCTTGGTGTGTCACCCTCTGGCTCTCGCCCATGGGGGAGAACTAGAAAGGCCTTTCGCATGAAAGAGTTGGCCCCTGAATGGTACTGAAGGATTTCCTGAGGTCTCATCATGCAACTTCTCCTTTCTGCAAGGGGCACAATCAACCCTCCTTTTCTTGGATCGTCATTCTGGTGTTTCCCCTTACACAAACACCACATTTTTCCATGATGACCACGGCAGCCACTTTTGTATAAAAAGGAGAACCACGGCATAAGCCAAGCACCAAAGCAGCAGAGAAGCTCGCCTGGCACAGTCCGCCATCTGCTCTCCCGCTCTGCCCAGCATGAAGACCTCTGCCGCTGCCTTCGCCATGCTCCTGGTCCTGGCCTGCTTCTGCCTGGCCGTCACGAGCCCCCGTGAGTGTCCTCCACCCACACGCCCCTGCCTTTGAGTGCCGCCATCCTGAGCGGAGGGCCAGGGAGGGACGGAGCGGTGGTGCTGCAGGAGGGAGCGCAGCAGGAGCCAGGGTGCTGTGGGGGCTCTGAGTGCGGGGCTGGGACTCGGGCGACCCAGGTTCTAGTCCCCGCTCAGCCGTGGGGCCAACTGGGAGACTTTGGGCTGTGCACAAGCTCAGCCCAGGCTACCCCGCAGGGCTGTCGTGGTGGGGATAAGAGAGAGGGGGAGGGGGAGGGGGGAGGAGAGTCACCTTGTAAGAATTCCTGGTAAGAAAGCTGCTGGGATATAAACCTGATACAAAAGTGAAAAGGAGTGCAGGCCCTGGCCGAGAGAGACACTCCCCGTCCTGCAGGGCCTCAGGGAGAGTGATGCACTGGTCCCCAGGTGGGCACCGTACCTGGAACAACCTTCTACAGCCTGGCGCCATCTAGACTGGTGGCACTGCAATTCCCAGCATCCCCAAGCACACCAGAGATGCTGGGACTGGCAGTCAAGCCCTTCTGGAGAGACCTGAGTTGGGGAAGGGTGCCCTGCCAGGCACAGACGGGGCAAAGCACCCTCGCGGGGCGGGGGAGGCGCTCGGGGCTGGCTCCCAGAACAGAGGGGTGGCTCCATGGCGGAGAGCGGGTGCCCAGGAAAGGGGGCTCACGGTCCACGCTGCAAACTGACGCCGGCCTGATTTGGCACATCTTACAGTCGGTGTCGGCGATGCTCCCTGCTGCAACGCGCACACCAGCAAGAAAATCCCGGCCCATGCTGTGAAGAGCTTCTTCTACACCAGTGGAACCTGCCGCCTGCCTTCTATAGTGTAAGTCTGGGGACTGGGGAGATGCCGGGGGGGGGCAGGATCACTCCCAGCACGTGCCCAACGGCGGGCAGGAGGTGGGCGGGCATGTCCAGGGCCTGCCAGCCGGGCCCATTCCCCTCCCCGCTTGCTCACCTCATGCACAGTCACCCCCGTGGTGGCAGCAATGTGGAGGCCAAGGGGGCGGGAGCAAAGCTGCACATTGTGGGGCCGACCTGACCTGCAGGACGCTCTCCTGCCACACCCCGCTTGGCTTCCAGAGTCTCCCTTTCTCAGGAATGGGGCCATGGGGAAAGGATTCGAGCGAGGCTCTGCTTTTCTCCCCAACAGGTTTATCCTCAAGAAAGGCAAACAGGCCTGCGTGAATCCACTTGACCCGTGGGTCATTGCTATCAAGGATCGCCTGAAACAGATCTGAGCATCCTGCTGCCCCCCCATCGCTCTGTGAGAAAATGCCACCCCGAACCTCAGCAACACCTGCTGTGGCTGCTCCACTGGACTCGCGCTCCCTCCCTGCAAATTCCGGCTAAGCCCTCCAGGCAAGCACCCCAAAGAGCCTCACCCTGAGCGCAGCCACCTGGAAGCTTCTCCTCAGATGGCGAGGGAAGGAGAGCGCTCCCCAGGCGACTGGCCTGAGGACGGCCTGCTCCCCTTCCCCGGCTGGAAAAGCCTCTTCCTCTACACCATTTTCACGGCTCCAAGTGGCACTGGAAAGTGCTGCTTTCCCCCACTCAGATCTGATGTTAAGTCCAAATGATCACGGCTGTGGGAAACATCTGCTCACCAGATGCAGAGTTTACATCGGTCTTGGCTTTCGGCCTTGGGAATTTCCCCCGCGATTTTCAAAAGTGGTGTGTGACCCTAATGTTTGCCCTTGCAAGATGGGGGGAAGCTGCAATCCTGCAGCACCCCCTCCCCTCCCCAGGTAGCTCTCAGGCCCGGACCGAGAAACCAAATATCTCATGCTGAGATCCAGCATTGCTGCTAAAACTACCATATCCCTTCTTCCCAGGGAATGGTGGTTCTGTCCAGAATTCACAGGGCAGAACCCTCAGCTCCTGACCCAACTATGGTTCCCCAGATCCTTTGCCAGGTAGTCAAGCCACAGTCACAGGTGACTTTCGAACGACGGAGTTGCACTTTGGAGCAGTTCATGGCATGCTAGAAATCCCTGTGTGTCCATACCTTGTTTTTCCTCCAGTTCTGAACTGACTGTTGTTTCTTTATGTTTGTATTTATTTGCCAGGGCATGAGGTATTATTTCAGGTTTTTTCTATGTGTATTTATAGCTAATATTTACGAAGCTTGTTCACTATTTATACAAGCCTTCCTTCCATATTTGTTTATTTATTTCAACAATAAAGATGCAACCTGCCTTAGCTCTGTCTCGTTCCAAGTTCTTCTCTTCTCTGGGCATCCCACAGTGGAGTGGGCAGCCCCTGCAGTCATGAGAGGGGAAGGGCCTGGCTGTGCTCCCGGCCTGGAAATTGTGTGGAAGAGTCCACATGGCTTTAGCTAAAGATGCTGACTAGCCAATTCAGTGCCACTGATGGTGTGACTCCAGCCACACCCAAGTGATCAAAGTGGATCTGGTGCTCTTGCCTTGGTCTAGGGCATGGGAGGAAGGGAACAGAATTCAGCTTTGCTTTTGGACCTTTGTGAGAAGCTTCTAGACTGTGGGTTGGAACCCAGTGCAGTTTGAGGATCTGGACTGGCCCTGCCCTACCTGGCCACTCCTTTGCCTGGTTCTGGCAAATGCAGGGCTTCTTTCACTCTCAGCTCAGAGCTGCCCTGCCCTTGAAGTCGCTGGCTCATTGCATTGGGATCTGTCCTGGCTCTTTCTCTAATGGCCAGCAGCAGCAGTGAGAATACCGCTCCCCACAGCGCTCAGCTCTGCCTCCACCTGCAGTCCCCCAAAGGGGATCTCAGGTCTCGCACAGGCTGCCAGGCTCCCCTCGGTCCACAGGTGACTTCATCTCACCCAGGGGGTGTGCTACAAGGTTTACCCTAGATCTTGTCATCAGAAACCCTATAAAATCCCCATCATAGAGATGCAAAACGCCCGAGCCCTGCAAGAGGCAGGTGTGTAGATGTGGGGCCAGAGCTGCAGACCCCACCTTCAGAGGTACTTCCAGAACTGCCCCCGGCATTTCGCCTTCATGGCAGCCCAACACTTCCAGGTTCAGTGGGGTTGCTTGTAGACTGCCAATGAGCGTCGCAAACACCATTCCACAAAATAAATCTCTCCTTATTCACAACTGTATCACAAACAATACGAGCAATGAGAACCGCAAAACGCTACAACTTGTGCAGCCAAGGCCTCCGCAGCAGCACGAGTACAGAAACAAACTGCTCGTCCACGTGCTCATTTGCATGCGGAGTGTCAGAATCCTGGAATCTCAATTTGAGAAGAGGGAATAAAACTCGGGTTTGTGGGAAAGACCAAGCGTCCGGACCATCAGAGGCTTTATTGTATTTACCCCAAGGTTCCCGCAATACTCTCATGATAATGCATGCTGCATTACTGGGCAGGCAGAGATAAACTCTGCTGCAAAGCTTCAACACAACTAGAGAGTTTTTATACACTCCTAGTCACATACAGGTACAGGGCAATTGATGACAGAATGTAGAGATTACAATAAGATTCTGAGGTCATCACATACAGAACAGATAAAGAACAGACCAGAACAGATGTCTTTAGAAGCTCAGGTGATGGCGGCGGTGAGGAGTGCCTTCCTTCAGCTTCGGCTGATACATCAGCTGCATCCCTTCCTGGAGTACAACTGCCTGGCAACAGTGACACACGTGTTGGTGACTTCCCAATTAGATTTCTGTAACGCGCTCTACGTGGGGTTACCCTTGAAGACGGTCCGGATACTTCAGTTGGTGCAGAATAGAGCTGCCAGGCTGCTGGCGGGGACTGGGCGTGGTTCTCACATCACCCCAGTTCTCCATCAGCTTCACTGGCTCCCGATTGAAGTCCAGGCCCAATTCAAGGTGTTGGTTATGACCTATAAAGCCCTAAACGGCTTGGGACCTGGATATCTAAAGGAACGCTTGCGTCCATATATGCCCTCCGGCCCCTTGAGATCAGCAACAGATGCCCTCCTCCGGGAGCCCTCTGTGAGAGACATCAGGAGGCAAAGTACCCGGAGGAGGGCTTTCTCTGCGGTGGCGCCCCACCTGTGGAATGCGCTCCCTAGAGAGGTCCGCCTGGCACCATCGTTATTTGCTTTTCGGCGCCAGGCCAAGACCTTTTTATTTAAAACTTATTTTAATTGTTAAGTTATCTGTATTTACTGGATTTTAAATTTTTTAGCCGAGATGCACCGGGGGGTGGGGTTTAAGAAAAAAATTTATTGCTGTATTGTTATTTATTTATTTGTATATTTTGCTTTGTTGTAAGCCGCCCCGAGGCTTTGTTGCAATGGGACAGCATAAAAATGTTTTAAATAAATAAATAATTTTTCCATAATATATTTACTAGATTATTCTACTGTAGTGTATTGGGTTTGATGGACCTCTCAGAGCACTTCCAGTAACTATTGGTATAGAAATGCAATCCATAAAATCAGCATATCACGAAGTGATTGCAGCCTTCCCGTGTGCCTAGACAGACTCATTTTAAAGTGTCGAAACAGGATGTCCTCTTATGAGTCATCTCCTCAAAAGAGGGAATGTCTCAGCAAAAAGAGGCTACTGAATTGCATATGATGGGCAAGTGCCAATTTATAGGCATACAAGTAATTATGAGAATGTCAGTGTCCGTGTTGCCCATGTATAGCAAATGGGCAGTGGCTAGTCTATGCGCTGCCCACTGCTCAGGTGCAGCTAGCTAAGCTAGCAGTGAGTAAAAGCCATCTTCAGCTTCTTGATCTTTGAACTGTGCTTAGACTGGACAAGCCTTCAAATGGAGGACAGCCCTCTGTGAAAGAGGACACAGGGCTACCCTATGGAATGATGACGACGACAACAACGACGACAACGACAAAGGCCTCCATTGTTATTCACACCTCCAAAGCAAACCCAACCCAAGCAGAGCACAGCTCAGGTTAGTGGAGCTGAAATCCAAAAGGATGCTGGGCACAATAAAGCCCCACCTAAAGCAGTTGGGGTGTTCTTATCTTCCACCATGTCTTGCTTTAAAGCCCCTTTTGTGGAGGAAGCTGTTCCTGGAAGGACCATGACACGAAGCACCAGTCCACAAGCAACAGCTCCATTGCTCTGCTGATCCTGGCCTGACTCTTCCAGGTTTCCCTGCTACTGGAGTTATTCTTTCTATTTATTTTTTTCTACCCCATGCTTTTTCCTGCATAGAAAGCTTACACCATCCTCCTCCTCTCCATTTTATCCTCACAACAACACTGTGGGTAGCTTACACTGAGAGTCTAGAACGGGCCTGAAATCCCCCAGTGAGCTTCATGAATGAATGGGAATTTGAGCTCTGGTTTCCCAAGTCCTAGTCCCAGTCCAACACTCTCACCACTAGGCTACACTGGCTTTTCTGCATTGCAGAGAGCTCTGGAGAACTCACATACACACAGGAGTTTGCAATCTTTGCGCTGGCCTAACAGGGCTATTTCAGCATCTTTCTTCTGGTCAACCAATCCACCTCTGCTCTTAGGGTTCAACTGTGTTCTAAGGGGTGCATAGCAGGAGGAATCATGGGTGCCCGGGTTCCTTGTCGCTGCTCAGTTTCCTATTCCTTGGAACTGGCTGCTAGAAGCCCTCATGCCCACCCCATATCTCTGGCCAGACTGCACCAAGGCTCTGACTCTGCTCTGCTATGTGGGAAATTCCAGCCCGGATGACAAATCTCACTAGCCTTGCTTGCTGTGCATTTGCTTGGGCTTCGGAGGGTCAGCAGCTGAGCAGCGGTTTCTCCTTTCCTTCCTGTCCCATTAGGATTCCTGTAATTGTGGTCTACCCTATGAGCCAAGAACAAGAAGCAGAAACTATAGAAAATGTGCTGCTCCAGACTTGCATGTGACTCTTTGTCACAAGCCAGCTGCCAGGTGACGAAGGCCAATTTTCCCTGGATCCCAACCTTGCAAAATCCTGCAAGACCACCACTGCCGAGGTTCAATGGCAGCCATGAAAGTGTTGAACGGACTGTCCAGTGCTTGCCCAGCACTGTGTATGTTCCTCCTGGGATACCAAAGGCACAAGGAGTTGTCACGGCAAGCCTCAGATGCCTTCTCCATTCCCAAAAATGCAAGGAGATAGTTGTGCCTTTGCATGCATTCCATAAAATCCTGTTCTGTAAAGCAAGGAGAGATGACCAAAAGTACTGTGTGCTGTGGAGGTCCAAGTGGGATCCTGTTGATGTACCAGACACCCTCCTGCCCAACTGCCTCCCTGCCTGAGCTGACAGAGATCACCTTGGACCTGGTGTTGAGGACCCCCAGGATGTTGGTTCTGAGGGATTTCAATTTCCATGCCAAGACTGTTCTGACCGGGGCAGCTCAGGACTTCATGGCCGCCATGACAGCCATGGGGCTGTCTCAACATGTCACCGGCCCAACATATGGACAAGGGCACTCTCTGGACCTGGGTTTTTCCACAGGGCAAGAAGATGGTGATCTGCAAGTGAGGGATATGACATTAATCCCTTTGTCATGGTCAGATCATCTCATGAGGTTTCGACTTAGGGCAGACTTTCCCCTCTGAAAAGCTGCAGACTCTATTAAAATGCTCCCCGCCCTCCCCGAGTCAAACGAATCTGGATGGGTTCCTGAGGACTCTGGGGGAATTTCTGGCTGATAAAATGGGTGCTCCTGTTGACGCCCTGGTTGATCTGTGGAATGGAGAATTGACCCAGGCAATTGACACGATCGCTCCTAAGCATCCTCTCCCACTAAGCAGAGCCTGCACGGCATCTTGGTATACCCCTGCGGGCAAAGAAGCAGGCTGGGAGGCGACTAGATGGAGGAAATCCCATGCTGAATCTGACCGAACGCAACTGAGATTCATGCTGAATCTGACCGAACACAACTCTGAGCCCTTTATCAGGCCTACACTGTGACCGTGAGGGCAGCGAAGAAGGAATTCCTCTCCGCTTCCATTGCATCCTCACAGTGCCTACCAGCTGAGCTTTTCTGGGTGGTGTGGGGTCTTGTTACATCCTGGAGCAAAAAGTGACTTCATCACACCATCGGTGGCTCACTGTAATGACTTTGCCCAGCACTTTAGGGATAAAATCACTCAGATTCATCACAAGCTGGACTCCACAGTTGATTTAGTGCCTGTGTAGAAGGTGTCCAGAGCGCCGTCTGATCCACCTTCAATTATGTGGACAAGGTGCTTGAACGTGTCTGGCCTACTAGTTGTTTACTCGAGCCTTGCCCTTCTTAGCTGCTCATCAAAGCCAAGAACAGGATGTGTAACTGGGTCCAGGAGGCAGTTAATGCCTCCCTGAGGGAGAGTCAGGTTCCCACCCCCTTGAAGGAGGTGGCGATCACGCCTATCCTGAAGAAGCCAAACCTGGACCCAAATTTGGCCGCCAATTATAGACCAGTGGCTAACATCCTGTTCTTGGGCAAGGTGCTTGAACAGGTGGTGGCTGGGCAACTCCAGGCTCTCTTGGATGAAGCTGACCTTCTAAACTGACTAAAGCCCTTTTCAGTCTGGCTTTAGGCCTGGTTATGGGATGGTCGCCCTGTATGATGACCTGTCTTGGTCAACCTGTATGATGACCTGTACAGGGAGAGGGACAGGGGGAGTGCATCCCTGTTGGTTCTCCTGGGCCTCTCAGCGGCTTTCGATACCATGGACCATGGTATCCTTCTGGAGAGGCTGGTGGGACTGGGATTGGGAGGCACTGCTCTGCGGTGGTTCCACTGCTCCTTGGCTGACCAGTTCCAGAAGGTGGTGCTGGGGGATTGTGGCTCTGAGCCATGGCAGCTCTGCCATGGAGTTCCTCAGGGCTCCATTTTATCCCCCATGCTATTTATCATCTGCATGAACCCACTGGGAGAAGTCACCTGGGGGTTTGGGCTGCGGAGTCATCAGTACGCTGAAGACCCCCAGCTCTACCTCTTGTTTTCCACCGATCCAGGTGAGGCAGTGGCTGTGCTGAACTGGTGCCTAGCCAGGGTGATGGGCTGGATGAGGGCCAATCAATTGAAGCTCAATCCAGACAAGACGGAGGTCCTGCTGGTAGGTGGTTTAGCCTCCTGGGTAGGTGTTTCCAATCCTGTTCTGGACGGGGTTGCACTCCCCCTAAAGGACAGGGTGCGCAGTTTGGGAATGCTCCTCGACCCAGAGCTGTCCCTGGAATCCCAGGTGGCGGCTGTGGCGAGGAGCACTCCCCTTCAGCTTCAGCTGATCTATCAACAGTGCCCCTATCTGGATGCGCAGTGCCTGGCAGCGATGACCCATGCCCTGGTAACTTCCCGACTTGACTTCTGTAATGCGCTCTACGTGGGGCTGCCGTTGAAGACAGTCCGGATACTCCAATTGGTCCAGAACAGAGCCGCCAGGTTGTTAACGGAGCGGCAGGTATGAACATGTAACACCAGTCCTTTTCCACCTACGCTGGCTACCAGCTGAAACCCACAGCAAAAAGCTGTGAAAATACTTCCTCTCAAGTTGAATAATCGAGGTTACCAACAGAGGGAGGTGATTCCTTCGTTTGTTGCATTAGACAGGGAGAGTCCGCTAGACCGGAATCTCTCCAGAGTACAAACACACGAAGCAGCTCCTTTTGCCCCTCAACCCATCTGCCACAGTCCTCCCCTTTGGGGAAGGTACAAGGAGATTACAATCTTTCCATCTGCCTACTTAGTATCTCCCACTTCATCCCACTACATACATCACATGTGCATCATAATTAACCCATTTTCTATTCATGGTGAGTTGTTATTATTCATCAACCTATAACACCTTCGGGCTTAGAACTGCAAGTGAACTAGTTTGCCCCTCTGACTTCACCTTGCCCTACGACCCCCATCTCATAAAACTCCTGGGAGGGTGAGATAGGAAGTAGCACACTTTCTTTCAAGCCAATTATCTTTTTCTCCCCTCCATATTTCTTCAGGGAGGCTTCATGACTTGGTTACGGGCTTCTCTGTTTCTCAGTCACTGAGTTACTTCCTTCAGAAGCGTCTTCAGTTGAAACTACTCTGCTCCCTGAACACTTTAATCTTCAGAGCTAAAGCGAGTGCCCTCCCTGAGTGCCTTTATCTCTGGAGTTACAGATGTGCCGGCCAGGGCTAGGTTAGAGAAAGCAATACTACGGTAGACAATGCCCGGGTCGAGCATGCAAGCAGATGACAGAGTGTGGGGCTGGCTTGTGGGTCGCTGGCATAGATTCTGCATCCCCGAACAACTGAGTGAATATTTGTGCAACACAACTGCCATCCTGTAGGGACACACTGGGGGAGTCCTTGGCCACCCCCCTTCCACCTCTGAGAAGGAACCCCTCTACAAACTGAGGGGACCAAAAGCCCCCTCAAGATGAGTTCAGAGCAACGCTCCTCATTTCAGGCTCTCCGTGAGTTGCTTCTAGCAACTGAGGAAGTTCTTACGAGGCTGCCAGTGCCTTTTGCCAGCTCTGACATGTATAACTGGAAGAATTACGCCCCGAAGTGGCAGGATGGGGAGTTTTTCCAGTCTCTCTTTTTGACACATGACCCAGCCTGGGAGAGTTGCCAGAGCACCCAGAAAGTTTTTTTCACCTCAGAGGAGAGAGAATTAGTGCGGAGCCAAGGCCTGGAATTGGCGAAAGCGCACTTGCTTTTATATTGTTGTATTTCACATCTTTGTATTATATTTTATTATTATGTAGCTTGTTGCCGGAACTTCTTAATGATGATGTTGCCTAGATTCTTCCTTGTCCTAACTGCCAGCACAGTATAACCCTGACAGCCTGGAGCCATAACAAAGAGCAACAATGGGCTTCTGATTGCAGAAGGGGGAGCATTCCTAGACTAATAGGAACTCTTTATGCAATCAACATAACATTGATATATGTTGATGTTACCCAGGCTTGGGACCTGGATACCTAAAGGAGCACCTGTGTCCATACTTGCCCTCCTGCCCTCTAAGATCCGCGGCAGAGGCCCTCCTCCGGAAGCCCTCCATGAAAGACATTAGGAGAGTGAGTACCCGGAGGAGGGCCTTCTCTGCGGTGGTGCCCCACCTCTGGAATGCGCTCCCCAGAGAGGTCCGCCTGGCACTGTTGTTATTTGTTTTTCAGCTCCAGGCCAAGACCTTTTTATTTAAACATTATTTTAATTAATTGTTAATTTATTTATTGGTTTTATGTATTGCCTGGATGTGTCCAATTTTTATATTTTTGCATTGTTATTTATTTGTTGGAAGCCATCCCGAGGCGTATGCGAATGGGGCAGCATACAAGTTTCCCAAATAAATAAATAAAATAATAAAAATAAACCTCTCGCAATGGCCTCGAACTAACTTTTGATGGACCAGCCAGGACCAGTTGAGTCACCCTGAAAGTTGCAAAGTGCTTTGTTGATCATAGGGAATCAACCAGGCCGGGCTGGCATGAATAACAGGATAAGAGATAGGCCTTTGAGACAGGAGAAGAAAGTGGCCTTTGAACGGGCCAGTAGAGCAATGCATTGAATATGTACCGGTGAACCTGGTTGCTTGTGTAGGTATATCATGCGTATTTTGGGGAGAGACACTGCATTGGACATGCACCTTGCTTGTCTCCACTTTCTTCAGTACACTGAAATAAAGCGTACACTTTACTCGTAGTCTCACCTCCAGACTCTTAATAGGGACCCCTTCAGTTGTCTGCCTGTCGGGCCAGAAAGTCCGATCACAAATTCATGGCTTTAATTGTTCTGAACCATCTGGAAGAGCCTCAGTTGTTTGAATACTGGAAAAACTGGATAATGACCCACAATACAAGCAGCAGCTGGAAGTTCACAGAGATAGCCAGGAAGTTCACAGGCAAGGGCAGGGATGGTGAGGAAAGACTCCGATGGATCCCGGAAAGAAAAATCGCACAAGTGGGTGTAACTTATGGTTGTGGGTGATCTTTTCCAAGTGTGCTCTTACAGCTGTCTATTACTGGTATTTCTGCTCTGCCAATTTCTTGCCTTTTCCGCTGTCAAAGGGTGCCTGGAAGTAGAACTGGTAACAGAGAAAGAAACTGACAAGGCAAAAAGGCATCTTGGCTAAGTTGTGCATGCTTGCTTGAGACCAATGGCAAATTTGTCAATTTAAAGGGGGGAAAGTAGGGGTAAAGGAAGGCATATCAAAAGCAAGGGCACAATTTCTTCCCATAGTGGTGTGATCCTCTGGAAGGAGCGAACTGATCACCTCGAGCACTGTCCTCCTTTCCAACACGTCTCCAAGCCTCCGGCTCCTCCAGAGGGGGAGATCAGAGCTTCCCACCCTGTTCGTGACTTCTTTCACTTACTGCTCTGGGTACTGTAGCTCCCCAACTATTCTATTCAGTCCAAGAATGATGCAAATTTAGCAGCTGGGAAGTAAGTGGAAGGAAAAATTGACGCAAGGATGCTAGCCATCCCTAAGAGTTTGTGACCTTTGATTATGAGGGGAAGGCAGCTGGGGAGTGGGCACTGCTCTAGCATGGATAAACAAAGGAATACTGCACAGGCCTCTGTGTCTGCCGGGCTCTCTTTGCAACTCTGAGATCAGGGAAGTGGGGAACTTGCCGCAAGAGGGAAGGACGGTCTCACATCCTTCCCTTTTGGTTTGCAGCGGAATTGACCATTTGCACACTTCTGATTATGAGCACCCACACGGATGGCAGATTTGTCCCCTCAGCACAAGAAAAGCATGTGGGCTTTGAGGTTACCATCTGCAAGTGAAAGTGGAATTGCTGGACTTCTCGGCTCAACCACTGCAACCAGAGCATCAAAAGAGGCAGTGTGGTGTAATGGTTAAGAGCATGGGGCTGGGACTCAGACAATCTGGGTTGTAGTCCTCGCTCAGCCATGGAGCCAACTGGGTGGCTTTGGGCCACTCACAGACTCTCAGCCCAACTTACCTCACAGGGTGGTTGTTGTTGTGGGGATAAGATGGAGGAAGAGAATGATGTAAGCTGCCTTGAGCACTTTGTAGGAAAAAGGCAGGATATAAATGGATCAATCAATCGATGGATCAATAAATAAATAAAAGGTTAGCAAAATTTCCTGTGAGCAGGGCCCCCCTTTTCACTATCACTGCTACCCGTTTGCCTGTGTTCCCGTAATCTTTGGTGGCATTCAGATTGCTCAACTGTAGATCTTTGGTTCTCTCCCTCTCATGGACAAGTGCAGCTTTTTCTCTTGGAACTTAACATTCAATTAAAATCAGAGGAAAATGAGAACATTTTCGCAGCCTCATGGAATTAAACGCCGACTGGTTCCCGGCTCAGTCATGATGTGTCCAGAAGTCTCCAGCATAATGTGTTTTGCCTGAGCTGAGCTGCCCGGGTAGCTTGTTAACAGGAATACATTAATCAGTCCTGCCTGTTCCCCTCCAAGGAGCAGGCTCATTTGTGGTAGAGGCCATTCGCAGTGCTGTGACTGCGGCCAGAACATTTTCCATGTTCTTCATGCATGTATGGTGATCAAAGGTGCAGAAGTTCCCTGTGAAGGAGGTCCTTGCAGCGGGAGGGAAGCCACCTTCAGAGTCAGGTGCAGCCGGTGCATGAAGCAGCAGCAGGGCCAGCCACGCTCCAGACCACTCTGCCACATTTTGTCCCAGCCTCCCCCCCCACTGCTGCCCTGTGTGGTGACGAGACCCCATGCTCCTGGGTTGATGCTCGTGCGGGACGACCAAGGGATGTGCGCAGAACAGACAGGGCGTGTCAGCAGGGGGAGGATGCGCTGGTCCCTGTCTCTTCTGCCACGGTTGGGGTGTCGCAAGCAGACTGGGGAGCAACTTGCTTAAGCGTGGGCAGTGCCCCACACCTGGCTGCCAGAGGCCAAGCCATTCCCCTTCACTTTTGTGAGCAACCTGGCTTGCCTTCCCCTGGAGTTCGCCATCCCCTGCCGTGCCCCCGTCCTGGACTTGCACCTGGCGCTCTCCAGCCGCCCATATGGCAACCCAGGCAATCGACTCAGCGCTCCACTTCTGTGGCCAGATGCCGGCCATGCCCTGCTCAACAAATCGGCTTGGAGAGGATTATTGCCAAGCCCTTCCAGTTTGCAGCTATTCAGTTCCTCTTTCATGCCTGAGACAATCTGCACGGTTTTCTGACTTGGCAAAAATCGGGCCTCTTATGTCGTCACTTCCCTGATATGAAGCGCCACTTCTATTCCTGGGAAGCCTCTGCCCTCCCCTTCCCTCTGCAGGCTTAAAAAGGAGTGTCACAGCCCAGGACTCAGTGTGGAGTAGAGAGGGTCTGCCTAGGACGCCCCTTGCCCGCTCCTGCCTGCAGCCAGCCAAGCGCCAGCACTGCCACTCCGCGCCCAGCAGCGATGATGCCTTCCACAGCTGCTCTCGCTCTGCTTCTGCTCACAGCTGCCACCTGCCCCCGGAGCCAAGCCCAGCACAGTAAGTCCGGCCGGCCTGATCCTCGGCGGCTCCCCCGCATCATCTCCAGGGCCCAATGGGCACCAGGTCAAGCAAGCCTGTGGCTTCTGCCTTGGGCAAAGGCTGTCTCAAGGCAAGCCAGCATCACCTGCTGAAGGCGACACCAGGGACGTCATTCCAAAGCATTGACCTGGGTGGACAGGGCACCCAAGGCCACACCAGGGCACAAGTGCTCAGGCCAGAGCAACCCTTTTCTGGATTGCCTGGAGTGATCTAGGGTCCACAGCAGCTCCCCTGCCCAGATAAGCTACAGCAGCAGGGACTGTGAAATGTAGGAAAAGCGCAAGGGAAGGAAACAGGCAAGAGGTGTACAAGTGGAGGCGCCTGGGGGTGGGGACGGAAGTTGCGGGGGTGCCTTTTTCTTCTTGGGTGAGAGAGTCAGGACAGATGAAAGGAAGGGCTCCCTCATGCAGCACAGAGCTCTACCATGGAGCTCATTTCTGCAAGGCAAGACTGCTGGCCACCATCCCAGGTGGCTTAGCAGGGAATGGAGCAAATTTGTGGAGGAAGAGAGGGGCAGCCACGGCGACTAGTTTTGCTGCTTTCTCCAGGTGTCCTTGTCACCAGCGCCAGGGAAATGCAGGCAGGAGGGGTCTGTCACTTTCCTATCCTGCTTATGGGCTTCCCTGAGAAGCAGCTGACCAGCCCCTGTGGGGACAGAAGACTGGACAAGATGAAACACAGAGACAGAGCAAGTCAGAAGGGGCCTCCCAGGTCATCTAGTCTGACCCCTGGCTCCACTCATGACAGTTGGTTCAGTCCAGTTCACATGACTTCACAAGTACGCAGTGAAACAGTGCCTTGCTTTCTGCATCTTAATGGAGGGGGGGGTTGATTGCGAGGGGTGCCATGTGGGTCCCCCCTCAACACACACACAATCAGTTTATTGTGCAATTAACATTGCTGCATTAATTGATTGGGCCACAGATACACTTGAGCCACATGTGATCAGATTAGCAAATCTACTTGCTAGTTAGCAGCACTGAGCTGGTCGATTGCAAGGTGGGCAGTTCAAATCCACAGACGGGGTGAGCCCCCGTTGCTCCATCTCAGCCTCTGCCAGCCTGGCAGTTCGAAAGCATGCAAATGCGAGAGGATAAATAGGTGCCACTTCGGTGGGCAGGCAACAGCGCTCCGTGCACTCTGCCTTTACTCATGCCGGCTACATGGCCACAGAGACTGAGGGCAAACAGCCCGTTTTCCTGGCTCCCTCTGCCAAGAAACGGAGATGAGACACGACTGAACTTAATGCCACAGGGAAACCTTTACCTTTACTTTACATGCCAGTTAACAGGATCAACACACACACACCAAAACCATTGTGGGATCACAGATCTGGAGACTCTCAGCCTTTCTGTAAAATTCTGGGCTTCACCCTTGCAAGTGAAAGGGCAAAGCCAAGGCCCTGCCAGTTAGGTCAAGTTGGAGTATCACTTGGGGCCTTGGTCCAGGCTTCCATGGGCCACAAGGGGGATCCCTCTGGCTCAGGCAGGAAGAGTGGAGATCTGCTACAATCCTGAGACCCACAGGGAGGACCCATGAAGATGCCTGCTGCTAACTCACCCTGCCCCGTCCAGAAAATGACACTAAGCCCTGCTGTTCCCTCCCAGATCCCGGCTTCTGCTGCTTTGAATTCACAACCAAAGAAATTCCACTGAGGAACCTGCGATCCTATGAATTCACCCATTTCCAGTGCGCCAAGTCAGCTGTTGTGTAAGTATTGGATGATTGTGATTGTTGTTATTTTCTGTGTCCAGCAGAGATGTGAAGAAAATTCCTTTGCCCACTCCAGCCTGATGAGATGCAGGTGCCAAAGCCTCTTTCCCCAGTCTGGTGCTTGCCAGATTGCAACTGGCTGGGAAGGAGGGAACTGCAGTCTAATGTGTCTGCTGGATACCAACTTGGGGGAGTGGCTGGTGAGCTGGTCTGTGCGATAAAATGCTGGGGAGGGTTTCCTGGAGGGAAGCTGCGTGGCACAAAACTGGGAGAGGCCTTTGAAGAAGAGCACCAGTTGAAAAAACTGTCTGCTTTTAGGTTTTGACTAGCAACTTGCCTCCTTTGCAGATTAATCTTCAAAAGCAATCGGCGGCTCTGTGCGGACCCACAAGCACCGTGGGTGAAAAGGCGTCTGCAACACCTCCTACCAAACTGACGACTTGCCACCCCACCGGAAGAGGAACGGGGAGCCCAAGGCCTGTCCTGACAAAGGCACTTGATAATTTGTTTATTTTATCCTGTAACAGATAATATATTCTATTTAAGTTAATTTTGTATTTTTATTATATTAAAGGGAAACTTAGATCGTGTAAGATTTCAGAGAAACCTGAAGCGTGAAGAATAAATCTTAGCAAACAAGAACCCTTGTGTGCCTCGGACTGTGTCAAATGCAAGCACCCTTTGAAGGGCAGCTTCTGTCATCACTTCCGGGGTGCAGCTGCCAGGATGCGGCACGGAGAGAAGGGGGGTGGTCCCCAGCCCTCTTGCCTTCCTGGCACACGTGCTTCCTGCAGGCTTGGCGATGTGCATGGCTGGCCGTTTTGCAGGGAAGCCCGGGCAAGCTTCCTCCTCCCCTTCCAAGGATGCCTCCCTGCCTCTCACATTTCTTCAAATGCCACACGTGCTTTTATGGGCTCTTCTGACTGAAGCAAGCATGCAGAAGCCTTCCACGCCACTGAAAGCAAAGCGAGCTGCATGGGTCCATCTTCCAGGCTGGTCTCCTGTGCTCAAAATGTCTTGTCTGTCATCATTTCAAACCTGCAAAGGCCGGGCTGGAGAACCGGGGCTAGTGAAGCCAAGTACCCCTATCAAGGGCTCCCAACTCTGGACATTAAGCCACATGTGACCCTCTCCAGGGAAGAAACAAGGGTGGGTCGCTCTGCCCAGATCAAAATGGGACCGGTCTAGTTGGCCCCAAGAATGGAGGACTGCAGGGGAGCCAAAGCCAGCCCATGTGGCCTGCACAGGAGGCCCAGAGAAAGGCAGGGCACCCGGGAGAGCTGGAATGGTGTGGCCCCTTTGGGCAAAATGCTGATGCACCCCTTGGAAGGCGCTGCCTCCCAGCCATCACACTTCGCCTCTGGCCACACCGCCCTGCTTTCTGCCCAAGAGCAGACCCTCCAGCGTGTTCTCTAGGGACGTGTGGGTGCTGCAGCACCCCCCTCCTCCTGCACCTGGGCACAGGACGGGGCACATGCGAGGCCGAGGGAAGGCTCGAGCCTGCCAGCCCCAAGTCCTCTGCCGGCGCCTCCGTCGTTGCTCCTCAACGGCTCCTTTGGCATCAGGGAAGAGGAAGAAGGGGTGGCAAAAGGAGGGCTGCCCGCGAAGGACAAGGACACTGTCGGGTCCCTTGCACAATCCCATGATCCGACGGGGTGGCATGACCGCACCACACAAGCCTGGATTCAGGAGGAGGAGGAGGAGCTCAGCATCTCTGGCTGCGAATTTGGTGGCCTCCGGAAATGCTGATTTGGTGAGTGCCTGCAAGCCACCGGGACAGGGGTTCCCTTCCCAGCAGCGGCACTTGCCAAAGCCAGCAGTGCAGAAGCCGTGTAGAACAGGCTTGCGCAAGGCCAAGTGACTCTTTGTGGCACCCGAGAAGGGCAGAGGGACCGGGCAGGTGCTGGAAACGGGCGGTGGGCCCACCTGAGTGGGACTGTCAGAGGCAGCCACAGGCAGACTGCCAGCTATGGAAGGCAGGGCTAGCCATGTGGGAAGAGGCTTGAGAGCGTGTGGCAAAAAAGATTAAAAAAGGCAAAGGCAGAAGTTGCTAGGGAAAAAAATTCCTCTCAGTCGTGTGTAGTGATCAGGGAGTGGGTAGAGGTGAGGTAGGAGAAAGCAAGCTTGAGTAAGAAAACTTAATTTTGTTTGTTTTTAATTGGGAAAAAAAGTTAGTAGAGGAGAAAAAAAACCTGATGCAGAAGCTGATCCAATCAGGCAGTGCAGCAACTAGCGTGGCAGGAAAGAAACTGAGGAAGTGTGGGCAGAAGCCCCCCCTTATCCTGGGTCCTGGAAGGGGGGGGCTCCTGCCCACTTCATGACGTGCTATGGAAATTTCTCTCCGATCAAAGCCTTGCGCTATGCGGCAAACCCACACATGATGCACAGAGACCACGACGAAGACTCGAAATAAACACAAAAATAATAAACCCGAGGAATGTGTGAAGGGCAGTACAGCAGGCAGTCCTGGCGCCACCAGTACTGTCTTGCTAAAATCCAGTGTCAGGTTCCCCAGATCCGGGCCAGGAAGGGGTTGTGGGAAGCAGGCGGCTCCGCTGCTTCAGGCCCTTGGAGCCCCTCTGGGTCCGCTCTGAAAGGCTTGTCATGCCCCCCTCAGCGCCTGCTTCGCTTCCCTCAGCACTCTGTCCTCCCCATGGCTGGGAGTGGGGCCGCGCAGAGGGTGTCTAGGGAGCAGTGCTGCAAGAAGCCCAGAGCTGCTCTGTCTGGGGCAGATCTCTGAGCTCGGCCACCTGCGTTTGGCCCAGAGCAGAGAGCAGGTCTCCTCCTGGCCACTCGCCTGGCTAATATGCCTTGCAAGATGCTTGGGCAGCCTCCTGTCTGAGGCTGGGTGAGGACGTGTGGGGCCCAGCCAGGTGCACTCAGCCATGGCCACACCTGCGGAAGGGCAGATGCCCGGTGACGGCGTCCAGAGGACAAAGACCAGCCCAGCCCACAGCAGGGTTCTAACCCAGATGGCGGTGGGAAGACACCCGCCGTTTCCTCCAAAGTAAACCACTGCTGGTTGCCCCTCCTGGGTGACCTGAGCACTTCTCCTACCTGTGGCGAGATGAGGTACCCCCTGGACACTCATCATGGGGCAGAAGAGGGCAGTTTTGCAGGCGGAGGGCCAGAGGGGCATTTTTCCAAATGAAGGGCTAAAGGTGAGGAGCCCCAAGAGAAGAGATTGCTTAAAGACCTCCCCCCCTCCCCCGTCTCATTCTTCCTCTCTCTCTTTCACAAACCTCTAGAACACTGACAACATGGGTTAACAGCAGGGAGAACAAGAAGCCCTTCCTACGTTCACACGACGCTCTGATAAGGTGGGATGCTCATGGTGCTTCTGGCTCTTTGATGGCTGGACTGGTGTGACCAAACTCCCCACTGAGCCTGTGGCCAGCCGAGACCGCTGTGCATGCCCAGGAGCGGCACGGCCTGATCACTGAGGTTACGGAGGCTGCAGCACACACTGGGGTAGGGCTTCCATGGTTCTCAGAAAGGGAAGCTGCCCAAGGAAAAGCGGGCTGCCTGAGCACACCCCAAGCACATGGTGCATCTGACGCAAGCGGGGCAAGTTCGGCTGTGCAGATGGATCAAAGAGGGGGAGAACGGACTCGAAATCCCAAGCCTGCCTGGGTGATGTGCTCCACAGGCCAGTTTCTGCCAGGAAGCGGCACTGTGACCAGGCTCTGTGATCCAACAGCACATGATGTGCAGCGTCCACCACTGGCCTGAACTTGGCCCACCAGACCCAACCTGCTGGCTCCCTTGCCAGAGGCCGCATGCTGGCGTGCACCAGCTGCTGAGAGGCTGGGGCAGACAGAGGACTCACACCCACCCTGCCTGGGGGATCCCGTGGCCACTGGCTTGCCACCGTGTGAGTGGAGTGCTGGACAGGATGGACTACCATGGCTGTTTTTATGGTCCTCTCTGAGCCGTGGGCTTCTCATGGCTTTGGTGCCCACTGTGGGGAACACGACTGCCGCTGGAATTGGCTCAAGGCCCAAGCACGGTCCTCAGGCCACTGTCCCAGATGAGGGAGTCAGAGGATGCCCCTCCCTGGCCACCTAAGGGTGTCCCTGCTGAGTGTGTCTGCAGGCCTGCTGGTGGGGACCTGATGGGGAAGGGCGCCCATGCGCCATACTCTCCCCCATTATTTGAGATCCATATTAAGACAGAAAGGGCAATGCGTGAATCTCACGGCCTGAAGCACTGGATACAGCGGCATAGTCAACCACGCCACACAAGACACACGAATGTGCGCACTGTCAGCGCGCTGGATCAGGGGTCTCCACAGAACAGCAGGGGAGATGCACAGGGGCTCATGTCACTATATGGTTTATCCAACAGCTTGCTCCACCATGGTTTGCTTTCCCACAGGAACAAGAGCAAAAAATGCAGCCGTCCATCAGCTTGAAGGTGGTGGAGGCACCTTAAATCCACCCTCTGCCCTTTACAAAGGAGTCTCCTTTTGCTCCTCTCCCAAGAGAGCCCCATTCTCTTTCTCCAGCAACTTGCCATTTAGTCTGTGTCTCTGCTGATGTGCCTTGCACAAACGCAAACGGGCAAGGGCTGCTCCGGTGAGAGCCTCTGGCACAGAGGTCCAGTGAAAGGGTCTCGGGGCGAAGGGCCCAAAAGGTGCCTTCTCTGCCCACCTGCTGGGCTTCCGCTTCGTTCCTGCCTTAACTTCTCTCCCGTGCGCGGCAGACGCCACCCCTGCACTGTGGCAGCAGGAGCCTGGCCTCTTCCTTCGAGGAAGGAGGGGGGACAGCTGGTGCGCCCCTCGCCCTGTCTTCTCTCTCAGGCTTAGTGCACCATTCAAAAGCAGAGCAAGCATTGAGAGACAAGCACCTTTGGCTGCCCAGCGCTGCGTCCTCCGGTGGCCACCATTGGTACGCTTCATCCGCTCTGCTCTCAGAGTTTCACAAGTGGATACAAACGAGGGGAACAAACGGGGAGTTTGCCCCAGAAGACAGGCCCCGCAAGGGGTGCAGCAGCCCTGGCCTCGTGCCGTTGCCCTGGAGCCCAAGGCTGCCCGACGAGCCTCGAAGGGCAGTGGCGCCCCACTAGGGGACGAGCAAACCACTGAGCAAGCCTGCTAAGGGACGGACTCGAACTTATGGACCCCCCCTCGCACCCAGGCAAAGGGGAGTGGGTGCCGGTCGTGGTCCTTGTCCGATTCGGGCTGGCTCTGGGCCCGCTCTGGCTTGGGGGCGATGGTGGGTGGGTCGGACTGCTGCACGGACATCGTCCTCCGGAGGTGGTTGCGCTTGCGCAGGAAGTCAGGCTGGGAGTGCAAGCCAAAACTGCCTTTCCGCAGGATCATGCGGGAGTTGTTCTTCTTTGGCCGCGAGTGCAGGCTGAACTCCAGCGAGGCCAAGTGCGCAGCATAGCCCTCGCTGAGGAACTGCCACCCGGAAGGAAGGAAGGAAGGAAGGAGGGTGAGAAGCCAGAGAAATACAGCGACAATATGGTGCCCTGAGATGCGGCTCTCTTGAACCAGCCCAGCGGTGTGTAGGTCCCAAGCATCCGCAGTTTTATCTGTAACCGGACTTTCTTTCTTCTAAGTGAGGAAGTACAGTATTTGTTTACAGTTGGCAAGGGCCACTTTGGGTCTTCCATGGCTACAGACGCTGATGCTGCCTCAACGGACAGACAGCGGCCACCGTGGGACCGGGGACTGGGATGCTGCCAGCCCGTGAGCCCTCCATCTTGCTGGCGAGTTCTCTGCGGGCTCTGCCCTTGCCCCCCCCCCCGGGCGTGGGTGGCAGCTACACCGGATCGGGGTCAGGGCACAGGAAGGGGCTGTGGGATTAACTCGGTGGGCGCAGCCAAGGCCAGCGGCCCAAGGGCGATGCCACCATTTGGAGCCGTTCGGGGCCTTGTGGGGGCTGGGCTGGCCAAGTACTCTGTGTGTGTTTTGTAACTGGGTGGGTTGGAGGGTTTTAATTGCATTTTATTGGATTGATTTTAATGGCTTCACACTTGGCTGCTACTACGGGGTTGCCTGGGGAGCGCGTGGCACCACCATTGGGGTGGTGTTGGGCAACGGTCAATATGGTGTTGGGGGTTTAACAGGTCGGCATAGAAGGAGGGACAGATGGTTGACACCTGTTCCCCCTTCTGGTTATTCCCCCAACCGGAAGGTTCCGGGTAAGGTTATCAACCAACCCTTGGGCCTGACGGTGCTGCTGCTTAATGCCAGGATGGCATATAAATATTATAGATAGATAGATAGATAGATAGATAGATAGATAGATAGATAGATAGATAGATAAATGCCGGGATAGTCGGACTTCTAGCCAGCCAGCCAAGAGGTGGACAGGATGGCTCTGTATGTCTGCACCAGGCAGTAACACACCGGTGCAGCACACCGTGTGTTCTGTGGACAACAGAGGGCCCTGCTCACTGACACACCACCTCGCTCCTGCCCAGGCCAGGGGCCCTGGGCCAGCTAGAGCCTCTGCTCCTCCTCCCAACACACATGCAATGCTTAAACCAGAGCTTGTTACCTGGCACTGAGCCTGGTATTTCTTTGCTGGTCGTCCGACAATGTATATCTGTGTCGGGGAGAGGCCCAGGACGCTGTACACGGAGATGTCCTTCATGGAGCCGTACGCAGCACAGATCTTGATATGGCACTACGAGGGAAAGAGAAATCGCAGGGTAGTGGCAGGGCCTGGTGTGGCCTCAGCATCACATGGTATCACCCTTGGGCGGCCCACCCTGTCCTCGGGTCCAGGAGGCTCAGGGTTGGACCATGGATCAACATTGCCAGACAGTCTGCTGGTCTGCCTGGGATCCGGAGCCAGTCCGGTGGAGCCCCTTGGATAGCTGTGGCCCTTCCCCTACGCAGTCCCCATGTTCTTCACCATGACTGGCAATCCACTGGTGATGTCTCAGCTCCCTCCCGTTCCAGAAGGGTGAAGTGCCTCCTGAAATAGGGGCTGGCAGAGGAATGTGAAGCAACACTTAGCTGGCACATTCTGGCATTTGGAGTTCTAACCCTCAACCTTGTCCACTGCAGTCCCAAAAGTTCTGGGTTCAGTCCTTGACCTGAAAAGGTTTGACACCCTGTTCCTGGGGCTGATGTCACACATCGCAAGGGCTGCCCGAGGTTGGGACTTCTGTGCAGAATTCCGTGCATACTGCAACTTCAGAAGCTCATCAGGGACCAAAGGGGAGCCCGGGGTGAGCAGTGCAGCCTGTCATTGTCTGGCTGCGTGGGGCCTTGCGGACACGCTTAAGCCAGCACTTGTGATCTTGAAGCCCTAGAAGTGGAACAGGTCACTGAGGCCATGGGATCCAGTCCCTGTTAAGGGCAGTCCCAGCTGCAAGCTCCCCCGCAGAGAGCTGGAGGCTCACTGTCTCCCTGGGCAGCCAGTTCAGTGCCTGACTCTCTGACCAAGAGGTCCTATCAAAATCTGCCTAATTTAAGCCCATTATGACGTGTCCTATAGTCCTGGCTGTGCAAGGACAGGTTGTGGCTTTTTTCTGCATGAGAACCTGTTCGGGACATGAAAAGGTGCTGCCCCTCCTCAGTTACCTCTTTTCAAGGTGTGACTGTGACCAGGACATGATCAGATGCCACACGCTCGGCTGCTTCCATCCTTCCTGGAGGGCTTCGCTTTCCCAGAGCAGTGTGCAGCTCAGTGCCCTGTCAAGGAACACCCCCGCCCCCCCGCGCTCCCAAAACATGCAACAAAGAAGTGAATGAGGGTGTCCCACTACCTCCCGCATGAGATTCCGGAGGAAAATGGTCTTCTGCCTCAAGGGGTCGTGGACGAGCCCGTCCGAGAAGAAGATCATGCCTTGGGGGAAGTTGTGCTGGGAGAGCCATGAGACGACGCGCTGCTTCTGCATGTCTGGGCGCCCTGTGATGTAGATGATCAGGTACCCCAGGTCCTGCCAGTGCCTGTGCGGGGAGAGCAAGAGGCAGAGCACATCAGCGGTGTCCATCGCATCCTCTCAAATGCCCAGGCACCTTCCAGAACGGCTGGACTACAGCAACCATCGCTGTGCCGTTTGTGGAGGATGGCAGCTGCAATGCAACCCTTCTGGAGGACACCTGGCTGAGAAGGCCCCTCTGCCTGGTCCCACGTCCTACTTGGGAGCAACGAAATCCCAGTGGGCAGGCTGGCAAAGGGGCCCAAGGGATGATGGCCAGCAAGAGGCAACAGGCAGCTGAAAGGAGGGGGCTTGCCTGTGAAAGCCATGAGGGAGGAAAAGGCAAGGGCCATGGTCTTCGGTCTGGCAGGCTAGCAGCCACAGTGGGGTGCATGCCAAGGAAACCCCCGGAAGGGCAGGCTGCTTCGCCTCTGCAGCACGCAGAGAAGGGACCAAGGGCTCTTGCTTGTGCCACACATGGGCACAAGCAAGTCACAAACGGGCAGATCCGACTGATGACTTTGAGTGCGGCATTTTAAACAGAGTGGCTTATATCCAGATTTCGCTTTCAGCCTGGGCTTTATTGATTGGCATCTGGAAGACCATTTTTCAGTGAGGAGGTGGGGAAAAAGCAAATAAATATTAGAAAATAATAATAAGAAATAGAAACATAGAGACACAGAAACAAAGAAGGGGCCTCCTGGGCCATCTAGTCTGACCTCCGACTCCAGCCGGCTCCACTCATGACATGCCCACCATGTGCATGTCTAGCCTATCCTTGAACACCCGCACCGATGGGGCCTCAACCACCTCCCGAGGAAGCTCATTCCACCCCCTCGGGGTCCTGACTGTCAGGAAGTACTTCCTGGCATCCAAATTGAACCTCAGTTCCTTGAGCTTGGCTCCCTTGGAGTGTGTCCTGCCCTCCTCTGCAGGGGAAAACAGGTCTCTGCCCAGCTCTGTGTGACACCCCCTCACATACCTGTATGTCACCAACATATCTCCTCTTTTCTCCTGCATGGGTCTGAGAAAAAGGAGGGCAGGTTTTCCAGAGCAAACTGGGGCTTCTGGCTGGCCAGAGACAGTCTCAGCCTCCCCTCTGATGGCATGGCTGGGAACAGCCCCTCTCACCTGACGACATCGACAGCTCCAGCCCGGACTTTGGGATCACTGCCCATGATGGAGACGCTGGCGGCAAAGGAGCCATCGATGCTGAAGACCACGGTCTCCATCCCACGGGGCAGCACCGTCAGGTAGCTAGCCGCACTGCTCTGGTCTCCCCTGATGGCCAAGAAGGAGCACAGCAGAAGGTTATGACTCAAAGGCATGCAGTTCACCCCAAGACCATATTCTTACAGAGGCAGCATCTGCCCACAAGCCCCACATCCCCTGGAGCCTCCTCATGAGCAAGAGTTTCCTCCCTAGGAAGACACTGTCCTGGACTCCCTCCCAGGAACTTCAGCAGTTCCTTGCCTGTGCTGGGACTGGGCTTTGGCAGGCATCTAGCGGGGTGCTGAGTTTCTGCAGCACTAGCTTCCCTCCCCAACAGCCATCCTCTTCACACAGTGCCTGCCATCTCGGTTCAAGGCAGAGAGTAGAGGCGGCTTCACAAGACATGGCAGGTCACTGGGTCAGCGAGCTCAGTCATGCCCTGAGGAGCTTCCACTGCCAATTTCAAGATCCAGCCATTAGATCTCTGAGGTTATTTGCTGACATTCACTTTGTTTTTGTAACTAACACTCAGCAGGTTAGGTCAGCAGGTTACATGATTCTGACCTGAAGGAACATCTCCTTCCCTTTGAGCCCTTGCGCCTCTAAGATCCACAGGAGAGTCTCTGCTCCGGGAACCCTCCTTGAAGGAGCCAAGGATGGCCTCCCCCCGGAGCGGGGCCTTCTCTGCGGTGGCGCCCAGACTGTGGAATGCGCTCCCCAGAGAGCCTTGCCTGGCGCCGAGTTTATGTTCTTTTCGGTGCCAGGTGAAAACTATTTATTCGCCCACCATTTTAAATGTTAGGAATTTTAATATGGTTTTAACTATTCACAGTTGCATTTTGATTTTGATTTTGATTTTGATTCTGTTTTGCTTTTGCTTTCATTTGTGAATGGTTACTGTTCATTTTATGCACATTTTAAATTATTGTTAATTGCTGGATTGCTTTGATTTTTGTAAGCCTCCCTGAGACACTTTGCATATAGGGTGGGGTATATTTATTTATTTATTTATTAACATATTTGTATGCCGCCCCCTTGCAAACAAGCCTCGGGGTGGCTAACAACAAGGCAAAAACAATCTAAAAACAATACACAATATTAAAACACATTGAATACATTTTATTTATTTATTTATTTTCAGGTTTATATCCTGCCTTTTTCCTACAAAGGGCTCAAGGCAGCTTACATCATTCTTCTCCTCCATCTTATCCCCACAACAACAACCCTGTGAGGTAGGTTGGGCTGAGAGTCTGTGACTGGCCCAGAGTCACCCAGTTGGCTCCATGGCCGAGCGGGGACTAGAACCCAGATCCTCTGAGTCCCAGTTCCACACTCTTAACCACTACACCACACTGGCTCTTTATTTACATATTTTAAATAAATGAATGAATTCTAAGCCAGTGTAAATAAATTGCATTGTAAATTGTAAACTCTGTTTGTTTATAAAGGTGGTGGCAACTATAGGCCCAGGGTCAAATCCTGTCCCCTGGGACCCCAACCTGGCCCTCTGGAGCCCCCTTGGCCACCAGTCACTGGGTTACGCAGTTTCTGTCCGACTTCCCCGCCCTCTGTGTATGCTCACAGCAAGGCTGGAGTGCCCCTGCTAAGGTTTGGTTGCCGCTCGCACGAGATTCACGACACACGAGACCGACATTTGCTAATGGGGCTCTGGCACCTTCGCCCACAGGTGCACCCAGTGCTGGGAAGAGCCCCCCGGCATGGCTCCCAGGCGGAACTGGCCTTGGGCTGAAAGAGGTGCAGCACCCTGTTCTCAAGAACACCCAAACGCCACTGAACCGCTCCCATTTGTCCCCCCTTTCCATTGCGTGCCTGCTCACGCCCTCTGCCTCACCTGACCACCAACTTGATGGCGTAGACACCAACCACGAGCCTCTTCTCTTTGGGGATGCTGTATGAAATCCTGCCGCTGCTGTTGGTGATTTCTGTGTCAAAGTAGACCCACTGGCCAGAGGAGGGCTCCATCATGATGAAGATGTCCACCTGGGAGAGGAACAGGGCAGCAGCCCTCCAGCCAGAGTGCAGGGGCTGAGCAGGCCACGCACAGGGGACACGATCCGCACGGCAGGCTCCCCCGCCCCAGCTGCATCCATGCTTCCCAAAGCAGTGGCCACGTCAGCCTATTGCAAGATACTCCCCACACCCAGCCCTGCAAGCGGACACATTCATGACTGCAGAATAAATGTGGGCTGGTTTCACATTTGCCTGAGCAGCACCCAGAGAAAGCTACCTTTTCCCCAGTGAGAGCCACCATGTCAAGGGGGCCATACATGAAGCGCCCCACCAGCACCTGGGGCCCATCTTCCGCTGCAATGACATCATTCGACCGGTGATTGGAAGTGACGTTCTACAAATGAAGAGGAGAGGGACGTGACTGGGCTGGGCTTCACCCGACAGGGTGAAGGTGACGGCTGCATTTCCACCCCCTTTCGGCACACGCTTCCTCTTGCCAGCAGCTGGACAGCTCTGCAGGCCTTCAGCTTGTGAAGTCCCAAGGGGGCAGCAGCCAGCTGCTTTCAGAAGCACAAGCAGGGAAGCAAGAAAGCAGCCCTCTGAGGGTGCAGAGACACATTTCAGGGTGTCCTCACCCTCAGCTTGACTTGGGTCCTCTTGCGCAGCCATTTCTCCCGTGGATTGGAGGAGCTGCACGTGGCAGGGTCCAAGCTGTTGCTCTCCTTGACACTCACCATCTCGAACCTCATCACCTGAAAGGAAAAGGGAATGAGAGGGACAACTCTGTCATGCACCCCCCACCGCAAAACAGTCTACAGGCCAGGCAGCGATGGAGCACTCGGGGTGGGAGGAAAGGGCAAAGAGCAACGAGGCAAAGCCCAAAGGCAGCTGCTGCACTGAGGCCATGAGCCTGCAGAAAAGAAACCAAGGTTGCTGAAAATGTGTCTCCAGGCAACATATTCCCTTTCCTGAAAAAGACGATGGATTTCCTTGTGAGCAAAAGGACCCAACTGACTGGGCACACCGCTCATTCAATGGCATCCGCACTCTGTTCTTCTGCCAGGGGGCTCACCTGCCTCCTCTGCACAGCAGCTCTGCACAGTGGGCAGAAGCTGGGAGGAGGTGAGTCATCCAAGGCCGCTCTCAGCTGCTCGGGCAAGCAGGCATCTGGACTTGTATCTCCCCATTCCAAGTCGGTCCCCAGAAGATGGGAGGGAGAAAGAGGGAGAAAGCGGATGTTGGCACCATTACCTGTCTCAGAATGAAAGCAACCACATCTGTTGATTCCCAGTAGCTTGCGTGGAAAAGATGCGGCAAGGCCACTGTTGGAAAAGTGGTGAGGCCGTCCGGGCAGTACAAGGCATAATCTATCCGTTTGCTTCCCCACCATTTGGAAGTGACTGCAAAAAGAAAAAGAAAAAAAATGGTGAACTGGAAGTTATGAGCAATCCTTTCTAAAGCCCAGCACCCACCTCACAAAATGTTTGCGTCACTTTCACACGCAATAACATGGACGCTGGAGCATGCAACACATTCTGCAAACAGGAAGCTGCCAAGAGAGGCTGCTCATCCCATAATGCCCCTCCTGGGAGCCAGTCAGCATCCTCAAGCAGGGTATCTTCACGGCACACACAAAAGAACCAGGTTTTTGGTACTGCCATTTAAGGTGAGTTTATTTGTAACTTTCCTTCTGAGCCAAGCTGCGAAGGGCAACTAACCTACCCAATATCAAAAAACAAGCTCAAAATCTTTGAGATATTGAACTGTCAAAACTCATGCCAAAAAATGCCACAGAAGCACTGTTCTGTGTACAACGCTGCAAACCCCCAACACAAAAACAGAGTGTCATGAAAAGCCCAGAAAAGGGAGACGGGGAGTGCTTCCGTGGGGAGGCAGCGGAGTTCCAAAGTCTCAGCACGGTGGCTGAAAGAGCCCTATCTGAGTAGCCCTGGCTAGCACCACTCCTTTGGAGAAAGTCCCTGAGGTGCCCCAAGCACTCCGTTCTTTGAGAAGGGCCGTTCACAGGATGGGTCTTTTGCTGGTGCTGCTCTTTACAGGGTGTCTTTAGGGCCACGTGCCTGAGGCCACTGACCACACTCACTGTTGGCCACGCTGGCAGGCAGCAAACTCTCCGTGGACCCGGAGTTCTCACTGTTGGTGCTGCCCGAGCTCCCTCTTCGTCCCTTTGCATTCTGCAGCTCTGGTGCTTCCACAAAGGCAGATGGGTCTGCAGAGCCGTCCTCAGCAAACAGGGAGCTGTGACACTGGAGAGTTTCAGCTGCACAGCAGGGGAGAGGAGAGGCGAACAGAGGGAAGGCAGGATGAGATGCCAGCAAGTGCAGAAGGCACATTTATTGGCTGAGCATCTGGAGGAGGAAGAAGCAAGGAAGTTTTGGGGTGATGACCTGCTCCTTTTCTGCTTGATATTTCAGCCATCGCATTTCTGGTGCGATCCCAGCCATGCAGGAGTCCCCGCTGCCCACCTGCCCCTGGCTGAGGAGTACTGGCGCTTGTACAGCTTTATTTTCTATCTGAACATACATAGGGTGGCAACCTCGATTTCTTTATTTTATACACTAAGCCACCTGTAGTAAGCCATCTTAGGTGTATCAAACATAAAAGGCAGGTTAGAAAGACATTAAAGACAATACATTGGATCAGTATCTGCTTTGATGTCAATTGGTACTTCACCCTTTTAGCCACGGTTTTCACTGGGCTGCCCCTGCTGCGACACGGGTGACTTGCAGCTCTCCAGATGTTTTGGCCTAGAGCTCCCATCAGCACTCACCAACACAGCCATGCATTATGGGAGTTGCAAGTCACAACATCTGGACGGCCACAAGTTGTCTACTGCAGCTCTCATGGACCGTCACCATGGATGTGGATGCAAAGGGCTTCACTGGCTTGTGCCGACACTATGCTGAGAGCCAACCATGAGAGGGTTTCTCATGGCATCTTGCCTGGGAATTATTTGGAGTTATCTCTGTAAAAAGCTCTGGAAGTAGCACAGTACTAGGTTCCCTGCAAAGCCGTCTGGAACAGACGCCAGTGGCTGCAACAGGGTCTGAATGGCACAACAAAGAAACAGGCATGATACCTAAGAGGTGGGATCTCCCATCTCCCAGCGGGTATCTCTGGTACCTTGGCACGGCAAAGGGAGGCAGAAGGTGGAACTTATTCTCTAGGAGTGGCTCCAGCCTGGAGGCAGACGGGTCAGCGGAGTGGAAGAGACTGTAAACCTGGCTGCAGGCCGGATGTACCTGGGACACTGAAACAGGAAGCGGGGGGCAGGATGTGCCGGAAGCATCAGAAAATGCTCAGTAGTCTTGCAAGAGCATAAAAGCAAAATAAAAGCCAGCACGAGGTCATCCTTAAATTCCCAGAAGGGTTTCAGAAACAAGGGCACTGACGCTGAGGTCTCAGAGAGGTCTCAAAATTCAAGAGGTCTCAAACTTCACTGACTCTGAGGTCTCAGAGAGAAGTGCATCTTCAACAGAAGAACCCTTGGCTTTATCATGCAGAATTGCTGGGAGGTGTTTATAGCTCCTTTCTCAGAAAGCACAGGATTAGGAGGACCTCTGCCTTCCCTCACTGAGCAATACACTTGAGTTAATGGTGCAGAGTTAATCTGTAATGCTTAAAAACGGATGGTAAATAGATGGCATATACCTTGGTGTATATGTACCTTTATATACCAAGTTTTAGGACAGAATGCATGGACTCAGTTTAGCACCACAAGATACCACCTATCCAAAGAGTATAATTTTCTGTTAGAGTAACTGGCCGCATGGGCCTCGTCATTAAAGAGGAAAACTGATCCAGTCCAGCTCCTAATCCAACAAACTATGGGAACAGAAGTTTGAGCATTTCCACATACAGCTTCAGGGGAGCTCTCCCGATTTGTTAAATTCAATCCAAGATCAATTCAAAGTTTACCTGCTCAGAAAATGCATCCAGGTTTTATTTTAACACATAATTAAATCAAGAAAAAGGCAGGGATCTTGAATTACATCTTGTGAGCATGATGCAACAGTTGAGGAGCTCCTGAACTCACCAGACCCTTTGGGCTGAAGACATCACTCCACTTTTGACAGTCTATGCTGGGGGTTTCTTACATGGCTGCTGGGAAAATGTTCTTGAGGAAGTCACCTAGTCGTCTAAAAAGCTTACAATCCATTTTCTTGTAAGCTTTTACAAGAGGAGGAGGGCCGTTGCAGAAGGATTCTTCGCAAGGCTAAGGCTGATTATGAGCTGAGACTTGCCAAAAATATCAAGAGCAACAAAAAGGGCTTCTTCCAGCATGTAAATAGGAAAAGGAAGGGGAGACAAGTGGTGGGACCACTAAATAAGGAGGAAGGAGATCCAGTGACTGACATGAGGGAACAGGCACAGATGCTAAATGAATATTTTGCCTCTGTGTTCTCCCTAAAGCAGGACGGGGGATATCCGTATAGGACATTGGATGAGGCTGGGGACTTAGAGGCAGAGATTAGAGTCACCCCCCTTGAAGTCGAGGGGCTCCTCAGGGCATTGGACATTACAAAGGCGCCAGGCCCTGACGGGTTACACCCGAGAGTACTTAGAGAGTTGGCAGGGGTTCTCTCACGCCCGCTGGCCTCCATTTTTGAGGCCTCGTGGAGAACAGGTGAAGTTCCAGAGGACTGGAGGGTGGCATCGGTGGTCCCAATTTTCAAAAAGGGTAGTAGGAAGGACATGGGGAATTATAGACCGATTAGCCTTACGTCCATTGTAGGAAAAACAATGGAAAGGCTCATAATAGAGAGAGATCTAGTGATGCTAGATAGGGAAGGGAGGCTGACAGCCACACAACATGGCTTCCGCAGAAACAGGTCCTGCCAGACAAACCTTGTGGAATTCTATGACAAGGTTTCAAGATGGCTAGATGGAGGGGATGCAGTGGATGTGGTATACCTGGATTTCAGCAAGGCCTTTGACAAAGTGCCCCATGATATCCTGGTGGAGAAACTGAGGAGTTTTGGGATACACCAAAGCACTGTCCGGTGGATTAGGGCATGGTTGACTGACCGAAAGCAGAAGGTAACCATTAGCGGGGAATCGTCAGGATGGCAGCCAGTGACAAGCGGGGTCCCCCAGGGCTCTGTCCTGGGGCCGATCCTGTTTAATCTTTTCATTAACGACATGGAAGAAGGGGTGAACAGTCTGCTGATCAAATTCGCAGACGACACTAAAACTGGAGCAGTGGCCACAACTGAGGAGCAGATACACCAGATCCAAAAGGATCTGGACAGACTATGGAAGTGGGCAGGAGACAACAGGATGGCGTTCAATGTGGAGAAGTGCAAGGTCTTGCACTTGGGGCATAGGAATAGCTGTCATAAGTACAGGTTAGGGGACAAGTGGCTGGAGAGCAGCACTTGTGAAAGGGACCTCGGGGTACTGGTTGACCGCAGGCTAAACATGAGTCAGCAGTGTGATGCGGTGGTCAAGAGGGCGAATGCCACCCTTGGTTGCATAGCCAGAAGTGTGGCTTCTAGATCAAGAGAGGTATTACTACCACTCTACATGACTCTGGTGCGCCCGCAACTGGAGTATTGTGTTCAGTTTTGGGCCCCTCATTACAGAAAGGATATAGCCAGGTTGGAGTCAGTGCAGCGTAGGGCCACAAGGATGGTGGCTGGTTTGCAGGGGATGGGGTATGAGGCGAGACTGAGGGAACTGGGTCTCTTCAGCCTGGAGAAGAGGAGACTCAGAGGGGATATGTTGGCAACATACAGGTATGTGAGGGGGTGTCACATGGAGATGGGGAGAGGCCTGTTCTCCCCTGCAGAGGAAAGCAGGACGCGCTCCAATGGAGCAAAGCTCAGGGAGCCAAAGTTCAATTTGAATGCCAGGAAGCACTTCCTGACAGTTAGGACCCCGAGGGCGTGGAATGGGCTTCCACGGGAGGTCGTTGAGGCCCCATCGGTGAGGGTGTTCAAAGATAGGCTGGACATGTACATGGTGGGCATGTCATGAGCGGAGCCGGCTTGTGCCGGAGGTCAGACTAGATGGCCCAGGAGGCCCCTTCTGACTCGCTCTGTTTCTATGTTTCTTACGTGGCAGAGTCATGTTCTGGCTCTTCCTTAAGGTTTTGGTATTTTCTTTTTTGCAAGCTTTCCAGTTTGACTGTTTTCTCTTTCCTCACAAGACAGTTTATTTGTCATGCCCCTTTTTTGCGCCCCCCTCCCAGAGCCTGTCTCATCGTTCATGACCTCAAGGTTTATGTATACCCACCAGAATGCAATTCTCTTGCACAGTTCAGCTACAGTAGTTAACGGACCATAATGCTTAACAAGCATCTTAAGTCCAGCTCTCCGGTAATCAAGTCAACTTGCTTTTTAATGGAGGTAGCGGAACACGCGTCTCCAGGGAGCAGGCTCCAGCGTGGCCTGACCCCCACGGCAGGGAATGCTCCTATGTGAAGGGTGGGCGGCTTCCAGGGCTGCCCCCAGAGCCTGCAGCTGCCTCCCTCTGGCACTGGGAGGGGCCCTTCGGGAGTCACAGTTTGAACAGTCTCAGTGTTTCCAGCCTGGCAGCTCCTCTTGCTAAAACCATTCCCCCTTCTCTGTGCCCTGCCACAAAGAGCATCCCGTTCCCCAGACCGGGAGAGGGAAGCTCACTCACCTTCCAGGCAGGGCAGCACCGTCCTCCTCATAGCCAGCACCAGGCCGAGGGGCGAGCCAAAGAGGAAAAAGTCGGACACTTCGAATTCAAAACGCCCCCGGCTGGCATCCAGCAGAGCAACATTGCTCTCGGGTGGGAAATCTGCATCCTCACTCAGCACTGTTGAGTGGATGCTGTAAAGACACACATGCGGGAGACAGGACAATGCCCACGGGTCCTTAAATAAAGCGGCAGCATCCTGCAACCCCAAGCATGAGTCACACTGCCTGGGCTAGGCAACGTGGACCTCCCTCCTCATAATTCTGGGCCAAGAGGTCTGGAAATAAAGCAGACCATGGCCCAGTATCTTCAATGGCCGCACTGGGTCCCTCCCAGCTCTTGATCTAAAGATTTCAGCGGATGGAGCAACCTGTGCAGATGCCAGGGAGCACAAAGACCTGGGGGATGTGCGTCCACCGAGCGATGCTGGCCAGCAGTAGAGCCTCGCTGTCTGATGGGCCCCGGTGTGGCCCCACCACCTGAAGTTCCAGCTGCTCTTTTCTAATTATGACTATTCATTATCTGAATTCTAACATATATTTTTTTTCAGCCCAGGATGCATTTAAATTTAAAGGATCCTGATCTAGGGACCAAATGGGGAAACAAAGCACAAAAAGAACAAGGGATGTTCATTCTCATTCTTTTTGACTCCATCATCCTCAAACGCCTCACGACATAATACTGGATTACACCAGGATGCACGTGGTATTCCAAGTGCCTTTCCACTTGTCTTGTGATCCCGTAAGTCACTTAACCAGGGAAGTCTTGGTGTGTGGAAGGGCCCTTGGTTACCTGGAAAGGAAGGCATGATGCTTCGTGATGGTATCGCAGTCATAGCTGGAGCAGTCACTCTGTTTCCGTGGTAATGGTTGTCTAGACTCCTCGCCCTCCATCACAGCTGTGATGTCAATATTGCTTTTGCTGAGGCGCTTGAGGTCTCCCAAGTTGGAGTCTTCAGACGGGAGGGGACTGTCCTAAAAAAAAAAAGTGCAGAGGGGAGACTTTGAATGTTTTGAGAGGAAAGCGGCTTGCTACAAGCCTTCATCTGCAAGATGGCTTTATGGGCCAAGCATTTTGCCAGGACAAAGACAGAATCCAAGAGAAGCCTGAGCCTGTGGACATATTTATTCCATCTAGGTATTCCTTGAACATTTGTCTGTCAATCTTGGGCTGCCAGCTCTCACTTCCAGATTGTACTTCCTCTTGATTGTAGACTGAAGCGAAGTAGGAACTGAGCACCTCTGCCTTTTTCTTATCACTCTGCCATCCACTTTAAGTAGCTGGACACCCTTCTTCTTCTCAAGTCTTTTGTTCTGGATGCATCTGAAGAAAGCTTCCTTGTTGATCTTCGTATGCCTTGCTAGTCCCAGTTCATTTCCTGCTTTAGCCTTCCTGATGCTACTCCTACAATTCCTTGCTGTTTGATGATATTCTTCCTTTGTGACCAGGCCCTGCTTCCACTTCCTGCACATGTTCTTTGTTACTTTCAGGCTGTCACTTATCTTTTTGTGGAGCTATGTGGTATTGTCTTCTATACTTTTTCTTATTGCAATTGTCCATAGTTTTGATTGGAGAATCTTTTTCAAGGTTTTTGACCTCCTTGGACCCTTTTCCCTTAAGAGGGGGTTGCCATGGGGCTCAAGTTCATTCTCTTTGTTCCCCACACTCTGGACATTAATGTATTATGGTATAGAGATGGCTGCCCATGTGTTTTATGCACTGGCCTCTTTTCTACATTTTCAGGTGCAACTAGAACTCTTCTCTCTGTCATGGTTCATAAGACTTCATCCATTGTTGCCTCAAGTTATTGTTTCCCTCCCTGATAGGATTCAATTTATCGCCCTCCTGATGAAATTCTCAAAGCTTTTGAAATTCTTAATGCACACTCGTTCCAGCTCTTGTGAAGTATAGCCCATCCCTTGCCAGCAGTCCATCTTCCATGTGGAGTAGTCAGTGGCCCCAGAATCTGAACAGAGATTCACCTCAGCACCTCCTTCGTAGCCAGCTGTTCATCTGGAGTATTTTTCTTTCTCTTTCTATTCCTCTCTCAAGAACTGGAAGGATGTATGAAAAAACTACCTGGGCCCCTTTGTGTGCCTTACCTGGGTGTGAAGCCTGGCACACTCAGGATGATGCAACCTACGTTACCAATCAAGTGCCAGTCAGGAAGTGCAAACTCCTCCCCTTCTGGGGTCATTGTTTGACGTTACCTAGAGGCACACTCATTTTTCAGCAGTGTTAAATGTCTCTGGTGTTAATATGTCACCAGGATTGAATTTGCGGGGTTTGACATTAGCTGTAATGGACGCTAATCTTATTATTTTAAAATGCCATATGTAGGCAAACAGACTTCCATGCTAATAGGAGTAGTGTGAGACAAAATAATTGGTTTAGCCAAGGTTATTAATGGCATAATTAACTGCTTCCACCTGCCTCTTTTTAACCTTGGGTTAAAAGGAGGTTCCTCCACTTTCTTATGCAGATTGAGAACTGATCGCCTTATCTTCTGAAACACCCTTACAGATACTTGCTTTGTAGCGGCATCAGATGTGGAAAGCATCGATGCACAATTTTAAGGAGGCTGCAAAATTGGCTATATCATGCTGACTTTCTTCGGATTTTTGTTTGAGCAAATATGCAGGCAGCATAAATAACATCCTCTCCCCAGCCAACATAAACAAGCAACTTGCTAACTTAATCCAGGCAGTTCTTCAAACTAGCTCTGGATTTGCCTCTAATAAATTATAGAAACAGCGCGAGTGAGAAGGGGCCTTCCAGGCCACCTAGTCTGACCCCCGGCTCCAGCCGGCCCTGTTCATGACATGCCCACCATGTGCATGTCCAAACCATACTTCTGGATCTTGTGGGCCCAGCATACTGCATAAGGATTGGGCCCCCTGCCTCACCTACAAGTGTGCATGCAAATGTACATTATGTGCACATTTAATGCACAGGATTATAATTTTTAAAATGGAATACAATGCATCTCATCAGAGTGTGGAAAAAAGAGACCAGGTCAGGTCTCTTCAACTCCAGGGAAGTATAAGTCAGGTTCAGGGCACCATTTCTCTGCAAACGGCCATAGAACCCTAGGGAAAAGTAGCCAAGGGTTGTGTGACCCCCTCCCCCGCCCACAGCCGCAACACACACACCTGCATGCAGAACCCCCGTGGCGTACCTGTACGCTGCTGCTGCTGCCTCTCCTGCTGCTGGCCCGGCTTGCATGCGCCAGTCCTGTGCTGTAGCAGATGGCATCAAAGCCCAAAATTCCTCCCACGCAGTCCCCAACCAAGCACACCTAGGAAGGGGAGGAGGAGGAGAGACGTTAGGGTTGTCCCAGGCAGCACGGAGGTCTGCCCGGACCCCTGTGCAAACTCCACTCAGCCCCCTGAGGAGACAGAAGCTACATGGAGGATTTGGGGTGCACTTGGATTCCTCAGGCACCAAAGTTACCAGCCTGGGAATCTGCCACACGGCTTGGATTCCTCAGTCAACTTGCACCTGCGCTACTGCAACGCATATGCACAACAAGCACAGTTCTGTGGATGAGCCGCAGGGGGCAGGTGTGGAGCCAGACAGAGAAGTTAAACTGCATGGATTGTCTCTCTCCAGAAGTAGCAATGGATGCACCAGGAATTCCACAAGGACGACAATAATGATGCTTGAAGGTGGAGAACTGCCCATCCTCCTCACATCCCTCAGCCATGCTATACTATTCCAAATGCTATTTGCAGGCCACAAAATACATCCGGGCACATGTGCCCTGAGCTGCTTTCTCAAGTGCAAAGAGGAACCTCTGCTGGATAGATCCCCACAGTTATCGTTGCTCTCAGGTGGCAGGTGACAACGAGCAGGTGCTCGGAGATTCAGCAGGGAGTCCCCAGGGACATGCCAGTGCTGGGAGAAGACAGCCCAGAGGAAGGCAAAATGTGAGGTGAAGACATCCATGGCTGTGGCCACTGTCACGGAGGTCTGCTGGCCCACTTTGTGGAAGCAGTTCAGCCCACACCTCCTAGATGTGGTTCTATACAAAACACAGGTGAGCAGGAATATCTCCAGATGTTCCGGAGTTCAACTCTTGACCACTGGCCATGCTGGCAGGGACTTCTGGGTTGGAAGCCCCAAACATCTGGGGATCTGCACAGCTTTATGCTAGACCATACTCTCCGCCCTTCCCTTCTAGAACCCCAAAACTTGCTTGTCCCACTGGCTGCACAGGTTCCCTCAGAGACAAACAAATTTGACAAGAGGGCTTTGCCTGACCTGAAAAGGACAAACCCAACAGTGTAATTGTTTGGCCTGTATTCTGTGCCAGCCTGGTTCCCAGAACTACATCCTTTGTTTCTTGCTGGGAGAAAGCTCCGGCAGAAGAGAAACACAGGAGATGAATGCCTCCCTTCTGGAACTTCCGAGATGGGCTAGAGCAGTCCCTGGAGACTAGGAACATAGAACATGGAAAGAGAGTGACTCAGAAGGGGTCCCCTGGGTCATCTAGTCTGACCCCTGGCGCCAGTCGGCTCCACTCATACCATGAGGTCTTATTTGACATCCTGCCTCCTTTCTCAGCAGCACCACATGTTGACTTCAGGCCCTCCCTTGCTCTCCTTCGCAATTGCCCAGCTCACTGAAGCTGCCTGAATTGCAATTTCAGGGGCTCAAGGGAGGGGAGGCACACCGCAGCTCGGGTGGGGCAAGAGCTGGCAGCACGGCGCCGCAGCATGGCTTCCCGCCCTGGGCTCAGTGAAAGGGGAGGAAATCATTCTGTGGTGCTCCTAGAAAGTGGAATAGGTTGGCAGGCTCCTGACCCAGTCCAGAAGCTTCCCATGGCACCACTGTTCCCTTGGGAGCATGGAGAGTGCTCTGTAGTCTGAGCATCCCATCCTCAAGTGTTCCCCGGGCCACTGAGCAAAGTCACAGGGCCCTGAAATATCACATCACTTGGCAGCCTGTGGCTCCTTCCAGCTGTCTTGCTTCAGAGCAACGAAACAAAGGAAGAAATGCATCACTTCAGGGCAAGAGAAAGGAGATGTCTTGACCAAAACAGAGAGCCCAAAACCTGTGCAGAAGCTTTCGGCTGCCCCCCACCCCACCCCAACTCCCTTGGCCTGTGTGAGAGAGGTGGCCCTACCTGCCCGTTAAAGCCAGTCCCATCAGGAGACTTGAGAAACTCATCATAAACCTGGTTGGCTCTGCTGATCACCATGGCAACGGCATCCTGGTACTGTGGGGAGGAAATGGCCAGCAAGGGCAAGGCAGCCAGAGGAATGTGATCTTCGCTGCTGCTGAGCGATGTCTCATCGTAACTATAAGGGTTCAGACTAGAAGAAGAGGAAGTGACAGCATCACGAATGATCCACATGGGACATCACAAGAAGGGAGGAGAAAAGGGACGTTGATCAAAACTGATCTGAGGCTTTCATTTCTGCACTGCTACACAACACCGAGGGCTCTCTTTTGTTTCAAACCAGCTTTAACTGGAGGAAAAGTACACATATGAGATTCCCCAGGCTTATATCTGGTTTGAGAACAAGCTGGATTACCTGGTGTAATCCTGAAAAAAATCCTAACTGTAGATGCTACCCAGAGTGGCTCTGAAGTAGAAGCCTGAGAAAGAGGCCCCTGTATCTACAGAGGACCTTGCAAAGCTGTTGTGAGAGGCCTGCACTCAGCTAGGCCTGCAGGGTGCTGTGGACGTGGTGGGCGCCAGGGAACGCTTTGGCAGCTGAACAGTGATGGGCTTTCTTCCTGGACATTTGTGGGGGCATTTCCAAAAAGAAGAGATGCATGCTCCCCCCGTGAGGGAGATCCCCTCCTTGTCCTTGGGCCTGAGGGACATCAGCAGCTGCCACAGATGGAGTCCACCCTCGGCCCACCAGCCCAGCATTGTTAGCACAAACCGGCAGCAGCAACTCTCCAGGTTTCAGACGGGGGCTTTCCAGCCCTACCTGGAGATGTTGCTAAGGATCAAGCCCTGGAAGGCTTGTGCAGACGTCCAGCTGGACATTCGGGCTACTGTGACCCTGTTTGGCAATGGTGGGGAGCAGGGAAGCCCGCCCCACTTTTCACAACTGTTTTGTGGAATTCTTTTGAAGTGCTCGTTCCTTACAAGTCATCCACCCACCCACTCCCAGGGAACATCCCAACACCACACCGAAGTCAGGCAGATAATCCAAGATTTTCTGGCATTTGTCTGTGCCACAGGCAGCCCTGTGTTGCCTCCAGCAGCTTTGGCACTCTCATATTCCAGCAGCTGGGGAACAGGGGCCAAACAGGGGCTGGTGCTGTGGTCCCCTTGCCTACCCATAGGTTTCCTGGGGGTAGCAGCTTGGCCACTTCAGGAATAGTGGCCAAGCCCCACTGTGGCTGGAGAGGCAGCACCAGGTGAGCCCTGTGAGAGAGAAGTGGCGGGCAGAGGGGGACTTTGCACTTTCCTCTGCATGGTATTCATTCATTTATATGTTCTGCTTATATCCTAACTGTTTCTCTTTCAAGGAATTCAAGGTGGCTTGCATAATTCTCCATCACCTCCTCAATTTTATTGCCCAACAGTGACCCTAACCCTAACCCTGTGACTGGCCCAAAGTTGCCCAAGTCGCCTGAGCCCCCATCCTGGACGCCTCTATGTGACACCACACTGGGTTTCACAGCAGCTTCCCTTTGCCACATGTCCCCTGCCTTCCATCCAGTCCTGACAATGGCAGAGCAGTTTCCATCAGGGGGCAGCACAAGATGGGAAATGGCCCAGCTCTTCACACTGCTAAGGACATATTCAAGTTCCTTCAGTTTGGCCAGCAGGGTTCTGGTTTGCTGCCCACATGCAAATCCTATGAGACTGACTGACTGACTCGTGTATTTTTCCCCAAACAAAATGGAATTTGCACAAATGTCACTGGGAAAGCAAGAGGCCAGCTCTTCTCCTCAAAAAGGAATGTGAGCCCTTAAAAGGCTGCTTTGCATCCGGCCGAGCAAAGCTGCCTTTGCTGGGGCAGCAGTTCTGCTGAGGGGCCACCCTACAGGCAGCATTCCCTGTGGGGAGCTGTCCGGGATGCTGAATATTCCCTACTGCGTTGCATCCCTGGTTGTTGAAGCAGAAGTGAGCGACTGGCCATGACCAGCAACAGGTTCAGGTTTGGGGGGTGGGGGGGAGTTCTCCAGGGAGTCTACCTGCGCACTAGCATTGCCACCTGCTCCTTTCCCCTTTTTTCATCACTTAGAAACATAGAAACAGAGCGAGTCAGAAGGGGCCTCCCAGGCCATCCAGTCTGACCCCCGGCTCCGCCCACAACATGCCCACCATGTGCATGTCCAGCCTATCTCTGAACACCCACACCAATGGGGCCTCAACGACCTCCCGTGGTTTCACTGGGACAGTAGCATTTTGCCTTCAGAGACTCATTTTTTATTTCAAATGCCGAACTGCTGGCTTGTTCAATAAAAGCTCAGAGAGTCATTACAAGGACTGTGGGAAGCCAGAGACACAGAAAAGAGTGACTACCCAAACCTGAGCCACCTTCCAGCAGGAGCTAAAATGTCACTTCTTTGACATTGCCTCTCATGCAAATGTCCCCGTGTAGCGTTACTGCCACTGGCTCTATTTATTCACCTGCTGCCTGCAATCCAGCTGGGTGCCAAAATCTCTACTCCACATTTGCTTTCCAAACAGCGGCCTACAGAGGAGGGTAGCAAGATCAAGGGTCCATTCAGTCCAGCTGCCCGCAGGTGCCTTGGGCTCTGCCCACCCAAGCTAAGGCCAGGCTGAAGCCAAATGGACTCGGGCTCTCTAGCACCTGCAGCACGAACCTTGAGCAGCTCCGGCACTGAGAACAGCTGGTGGGGCTCCATTCTGCGCAGATGTCCTGCAAGGGCTGGGCAAGCTCCCCAGGAACTCAGGCTCAGCCGTGCAGCAAAGCAGACCTGAGTCCCGCAAGCCGAGCCCATGGAATCCAGTGGTTTTCCACAACCCAAACAGGTTCCTCACACAGCTCTCACGCAAGCTCCTCAGCAACTGGTATTAGGGATGTGACACACCCGGTTAGAATCCGTCCCTCCAAACATGTGTGGGCTTCATCCTGTGCTTGGCCCGGTCTTCTAAAGCAAGCAGAGCCAGGAAGAACCTGTGAACCCTCACCAAGCCCTGACTGTGCACCCAGCAACATTCTTCCGCATCTCCAGCAGCAGCCAAGAGGTGGCCTGCAGCTGGGCAGAAGAAAGATGCTCTTTGTACAGCATGTGGGGGAGCTGCTCTCCTGGAGGCGCCTTGTGACCGAGCCCCTGGCTACTGGCCTTCTCTGGCGCAAGGAGCAGCCAAGTTTGAAGAGCCACGCTGGTGCACGTGGGCTGCACCAGCCATTCTTCCCAGTGGCCAGACGTCTGCCCTGCTTGCTGCCACCGGCACCATGCGCATGGGGGACAGCCTTGCCAGCCACTGCTCCTGGCAGCAAGCTGCCCTCCCCACCCACTGCTGCTGGCTCCGTCCCCGGCAGGCGCCCGCACATGCTGGGCAGTGTCACCGGGACTCAGACTCCAGGCTGCTGCCAAGTGGACCAGGGCCGGGGAAGCCAAACACGGGAATTCAGCAGATGTTCCACAAGACGGATTCCTCATACATCCCTAACTGGTAAACGCTCTCAGAAAGTTCACTTCCTCATCAGATCTATTATGCTGAAAGAAGAAGTTAGAAAGCAAAAGCACTCACTTTGCCATGAGGGAAAAGGCCTCAGAGCAGACAGTGGGGCAAGGGACCAGTCGCATCAGGATGTGGCCCAGTGCGGCAGGGAAGTGGGCCCGGGTCACCTTCTCAAAAACTGAGGCAAAGGTGTTGATGTCAGCCACTTTGCCGCTGGGCTCTCCTCCTGTGTCCAAGATGTTGCCCCCGTGAAGAACAAGAATCAGGACGTGTGTTTTGCAGTTCTGCTGCTGGCTCCCTTCCTGAAGAAGAAACAAAACCAACAGTGGATCTGCAGCAGGGCAAAGATTTGGGGTGCGGGGGGTCGAAGCCAATCTGTGGAAGCTAAGCCAACTCCGCAAGAGTGGGGCGCTGCTGGTTGGTTTGCCCAGGGGTGTTTGTGGGGAAGAACCATCGCCCTGATCTGATTTCAGGAAAATCTTGTATGGGACAGCAGGGGATGATGGGAAATGTGGCACACTGGAGTGTATGAGAGCTCTTCCTCCAGAAAAGCAGCTGCCTACATACTACCGCACTGCAACACAACTCTTTGGGACAGAGCTGACAAGGCCATCTGCATGAGCTCTCCTCTCCTTCCATGAGGCATAATCAGCCAACACCTGCAGCACAGCCCTTGCAGGGTCCCCAGGCAGTCAGCCCCAAGCATGCTTGCCTCACCTCATTGTCCTCGTGGACCTCAATGCTGCCTTGTGCGGGGTACCGGTGCTTCCTCAGAGAAGCCCTGTATAATTCTCCTGGGAAAAGAAAGGCCAAGAGAGACAGAAACTTTGGGGGAAATCATTCCTTTCCCTTCGAGGTGTTCCAATTCCCTGCCCGGTGGGCTGCTGCATTTCTGTCCACGGTAGCCTTCATTAGGGCCAAGATCCAAATGACCGTGCACCATGCCTGTTGTTCCATTATCCCCACTAGATGGGGTGGTTAAGGCGGACTCTCAGGCCAAAGCCCCGTTTCCGCCACTGGTGAGCACCCAGAGAGTTGCAGGAGATGAGGCGGCATCAACACCAACAGCCTGGCTGACACCAATTCCTCCTTTAGTTAGGCATGTTTTTTAAAAGTTTCATAGTGGGGGACATGAACACATTATAAATACTCCATTTTCTGGTTTAAAATAATATACTGCCTGTCTCTCCCACGAAATGGTGCTAGTACCCAAGCGAACACGTGCAGCATCAGGACAGCGGACACAGACCCCTTTTATCTGCATACTCATGGGGGAGCAGACATCCATGTATTGAAAGTGCTTCTATCCCGCCCTCCACAGTGTCTTAAGCTAACTTAGCCACAGTGTACATGTGTTGAAAAAGAAAGCTGCCCATGTTCAGGGTTATTTTCTTTTGCTTTGCTTTTAAATCAATGCTGCCCCCCTCATCTAAGGTACCAGTCGCAGCAGCAGTTGTGAAGCAACAAGTGCAGCAGGGTTTGCTTCACAAGAGAGGCCATGGGCAGAGACATCTGGAGACTCCTGCCTGCCGTCAGACCATCATGTCCAGGAGTTGAGATGGCCTTGGGAGGTCTGGGGGTCGGCTGGGAGGAAAGGAATCTTTTCCCACCACCAGGGCAGTGCCAAGTCCTGCTGAAAAACTCAGAAGAAAGGCCTGGCCCCTTTCCTTCCCACAGAACACTCAGACGCTCTGACACAAGACTGAGTCACCTGTCAGAGTGAAAGGAGGGAAGGTCCCCAGCCCTTCTGCACTGGCTGACTTGTCTTGTCTATCAAGGGAGCAGAGGAGTAAATTGTAAAGGGATCTCCCCAAACAGAGGAAATCACAGAGACAATTTTGCACTCCAGGCAGTCCCTGACCTCAAGTGCCCCCAAATGCACCTGCAGGTGACAACTGCTGTCATCACAAATGTTCATCAGAGGAGGTCCCGGATGTGGAAAAACACCCAAGCCACTGAAAGGCAGCTGCACTCTCATGGGAGGCCTCCCCTACTCCAGAAGACAAGAAGCCTGACAGGACTGGAAGCAGAACGTGCTGTGGGGCTTCTCCTTGATTTAAAAAAACCCTCCCTGGAAATGAAGCTATGCAGAGACAGCTTGGATGTCTTGGTTTGGGTAGAAAGCTCCACAATGTTGCATCTAGGATCAGGGCAAGGGTGCACTGATCTGACAAAATCCAGCTCTAAATGTTTGCCACCGAAAGGCCTTAGCAGATTAAAGAATAATTTCTATTTGTAAGCAGAGCATCAGGACGAATTCTCACAAGCAGACTGTTTTTAAGGAAAACATGACACGTACGTTGCTTTTCCTGCAGAACGCCAGACGAGCAGAACATGGGCTCTTCACCTGCCAAAGGGAGCAAGAGGAGCGCGGTCAGCGTTACAGGGCTGAAGTCCCCACACCCTCCACTGCCTGCCCTCCCCAGTGGTTTTGGCTACCTCTGGCCCCCAGTTCCCATGCCCACCCCACCAGCCCCCAGTAGCTGCATCCTTGAAGTCCATTAAATTATATGAATTGCCACCAGAACACAAAAAGGAGGGCAAGGATCATGGAGGTGGTGGCTAAACACAACCAGATGGAAACCTTCCTCCCCTCTCTCACAGCACTCAAATGCGGGCAGCTGGCTCCAGCCAGGCCACTTGAAGTAGGACAAGCCTTGGCCAATGGCCGGGGCCTTAGGTAGCTTTCAAAGGCAACGGACACATTTGGAAAGATCAGCTGAGTTTTTTGCCGCACTGGAACTTTTGCACAGAAAGCAACTGGGCAGCTCAAGAGCTGCCGGGATTGTGCAAGTGGCATCCCTCTTCTGCGCATGGCACGGCTGCAGATGGCCACACTGGGCAGGGAGAAGATTGACCACTGGGAGTGGTGCCTGGCACGACCATGAGCACAGCCCCCTTCTGCACCCCGCAACTATTCCTTGGATGGCTGTGCCTGACAAAGAAAGTTGCTGGTTGTGCAGCCAGCGGGATGTGAGCATTCATGGACTATGTCTTGGCTCACTCTGCAGGACCAGGCCAAGCATGAGAAGAAGCCTATAGATGCAAGAGGAGTGGAGTCCAAAAGGATTTGTCCAAACCCTGTCATAGACCAGCAGAACTGGAGTCTGCAATGCACGAATCCAGCCTCTCTAGCCTTACATCATCCAAAAGGACTGCTGTGCTGGCTGGGAACGCTTGGAACTGCACTCCAAATCATCCGTTGGGGTGGCAGTTCCAACAGGTTGGTGCTTGCAGAAAACGCGAAGGCTTAATGGCTAAGCTGGGTTCCACAGGAGAGAAGAGACCAGACTTCCATCATTCTTCTTTGAACTAAGTATGCATTTGGCTTCAGCTCATCGCCACATTTAAAATGCTTTGTGAAACAAATTTTCCACAATACAGATGTAGAACAAGAGCATATTATGTGGCACACATGACTGAAATAGTTAATAAAAACTATGTTGTCCTTGTTGTTGTTCCCTGTGAATTTGGCACAGGTGCACCCTGGACTATTCAGCAGCTGGTGGTTAGAAGGAGAACCAGAAACATCTCTTTGTGGGGCAGAAAAGGGACAGTATTTCCTTGCCCGCAGATATGCTGGAGGGGCAGTGCACCCTGGTGTGTGTGTCTGTGTGTGTGTGGCTGGGGGAGGACTTGCCTATTTGGGCAGAGAAGTGGCCTCAATTATTTGCAATTTAGCCATGGTGTCTTGAACCACTCGTTGCCTCTTTGGCGTCTCTACCGGCTTCTCATAGATGGGGACAGCAGCCAGAGTGTCCACAAACACACCCCAAGTCTGGCAGTGGCACTCCAAAGTGAAGGAAGCATGGCTGGGGGGGGCACCTCTTAAGTGACTGGTGTGGATGATGGGTCTGGCTCAGACAGCCTCCACAATATTCCTTCCCCCCCTGGTCTCCCCTGGCCCCCCTGCCCCCCCCCCAAGTTTAGATGCAGAACGGAGCTTGTCCCTTGGACATGGGGCAAGCCAGCCCAGTACCTTGGCTGTCTTCCAGCTTCCCAATGGTCTCAATCTGCTCCACCAGGTCATTGGAGTTCCACTGGCTCATCCCCAGGAGAATGGCATTCTTGCTTTCCACCACCTCCTCTGCAGCAAGAGGGAACAGTGTTGTCATTTTGTCAGCAAACCGAAAGACCTCCACACAAGCGAACAAGGACTGTCTCAGGTGGCAGAAGAGCCTGTGAGCACAGGCCTCCGAGAGAGCTTGCAATGGCCTGCTCACTGCTCACTGGGAAACGAGTCTCCTTTCCCGGCCCCAAGGACAGGCAGCCTGGCGACTCGGAGATGCGGTGGTGGAGGTGCCCGAATGCCATGTCACCCTCCCAGCGCCTGTCTGCCAAGGCAACTGATTCCATGAAAGAGCCCTAGGGCTTTGGTCCCTCAAAAGCCTGCTCCAAAGAGGAGGAGACGAATGAATCTGCTTCAGAGCAAAGGACAGCAAGGGCTGGCTCACAGCCGACCAGCTCCCAGGAGGACAGGCATCACAACCAAGGCTAAAGGCTCTATTTGAAAGGGGGGTGCAGCAGCTGCCCCACCCAGGAGCCAGACATCTGCCCCCATCCTAGTTACCTCTTTGGCTCCTGGGCTACATGGAGCCATCAGCCAGTAGTCCAAACTCTGGAGTGCCCAAGAAAGGCTTCCCAGCATTACTCCCAACCAAGCAATTAGCAAACATGTTTTGTGATGCGAATGTCAGTGAAGAGGACAGGAGGAAGGAGGATTTAGCTCTCTCCCAGTCAGACAGTCTGAAAAAAGTCCTCCTCAGCAGGCTCTTTTGGAAACTTCAAGGGGCAACTCAATGAAGATTTACTCGAAATGTAAACCTGCATTTGTAAGATGGAGCTTGTGGGGCGCAGGGCTGGTGATATTTACGTAACAGAAAATCCCATGCCTCCTTAAGCAAGCCCCACTGAATTCAAAGGGACTTTCTTCTGAGTAGCCAAAACAGAATTGCACTCAGTCAGCTAAAAACAAGGCAGCCCCTGCTTTGGGTGGGAAAGATACCACCAGTGCTTTTTTTGTCACAGAATGCACCGGAAAGGAGTTCCGGCACCATTTTTCAACAGATTTTCCAAGTTTTAAAAGTAACTTTTGCAAATTTGATGCTTGGTCCACATGGATTCGAATTGCCCTGTTGAGCATAAAAGGTTGGCCGCAAAATCATTAAAATGGTGCACGCAGGCTGCTTGTGTGTCGAATCCAATGGATGCGTACTTCGTCCGCGCTGGTTGTGATGGCACTGCTCGGCTTGTGGCGCTGCTCGGCTTGTGATTGGTCGTGTGGTCATGCGCTGAGTGCTTACTGCGGGTGGCGACCATGATGTTTCGTTGCACAACTGACGTGTGTGGGTGTGTGTACAGTGATTGACTATGTGTGAAAGGTAAATAATTTCATGAGTTCAGGCACCATTTTTCTTACAAAAAAAGCACTGGATACCACACTGCATATTCCGTCCTTAATCACCTGCACATGTTTAAATGTCAAAACCCCATGATAAAACAATCCAAAATGAAAGAAAAGATAGTGCCAGAAGGCAAGTCTTCCAGGTCAGAAGCCATTCAGCAGCAACCAGGGAAGAGCATAACAAGAGGTACAAACAGCACCGCTACTAATGGGGCAACTGAATCAACATTTGGAGAAATCTCAGTGGCTGGCACGCACGGGAGCAAATGGAAACGCCAATGTTGCACAGCATGTATGCTCATAAGTTGAACATGGAATGGGCGGTGCATGAATCAAGGCAAATTGGAAACCATTAAGCAAGAAGAGGAATCGTTAAACATTGCAATACTTGTGTGGCAAAGCAAAGTAGAAGGGAATGGGACCTTTCAAGTCAGATGAACACAAAAGCATTTCACTCCAGAAGAGACAAACTCAGAAGAAACAAAGTGACTCTAATACAGAGGAAAGGTGTCACACGAGCAGGAAGGGGCTACAACACAAGGTCCAAGTGAATAATATCAGTCAGAATTTTCAGGAAACCATCAACAGAAGCATCAGTCTTTGGCAGTCTTAGCATTAAATTGTTATGTATATCCTCAAGCTTTCTGATTAGTAATGAGGAAAATATAAGAGATCAAGAGAACTTGGATCCTCTCTCTTTTCCTCCAAGAATTTTGCAAGCACCATGGCCTGAGCAGATCCCGGCTGTCACAACAATTCAGCGCTCGCTTGCTCTCAGCCTGCCCTCTCCAGCGCAAACCACCATGGGGGCAAGGAACATCCCCCTGCCTCTAGTCCAACCCTCCTGTGCCTGGCACATGAGGATACAACCAAAGTAGGCATTGCCAGCTCCTAAGCCATCTCCTCCATCCCTTTCACAATAACATGCAAAACTTCCCCTTCCTGTTTCCCTCCCCTCCTCAAGGACAAGAAGGGAGGAAGGAGTTCAGCCCTTGGCCCTGCTATTCCTCTAGAAAGATGGAGCCACATGAAGCAGCTGTGTGGAGCTGCACAGAAAACTGCACTCTTGGGATGCCCCAGAACTGACTGGGTGCAGGAGAAGCGGCTCAGAGGGGGGCATCAGGCCGAATCAAGAGATGCAACCACACCAGCCGATGCCTGTCCAAGAGAAAACTGCAGGAGGCACTCAGCAGTCTCCGTTCCAGCCACACAGGAGGACTGCTCTGCCTAAAACTCAGAGAGCCCGTGTGGTGTGGTGGTTAAGAGCATGGGAGTGGGACTCTGGCGATCTGGGTTCGAGTCCCCGCTCAGCCATAGAGCCAACTGGGTGACTTTGGGCCAGTCACAGACTCTCTGCCCAACCTCTCTCACAGGGTGGTTGTTGTGGGGATAAGATGGAGGAGGAGAATGATGCAAGCTGCCTTGAGCCCTTTGTAGGAAAAAGGCAGGATATAAATCGGAAAATAAATAAACAAATCCTTTAACCGAGCTACTTCTGAAGCACAACTGTTCTCCTGTGTGCAGGGAAGTGCTGCTTTCGGAGCTGAGCCGCCTCAAGCAGCCCTGTGATTCCCTGGTCACAGAGAGGGGGTGGCACGTTGCCTGCCACCCCCTCGTCTTCAAAGGAACAAGCTGTGAGTCACGAGACACAGTATGACTGCTCTGCAAATGAAATGCACGCCACAATGAGAAGGTGTGCGGGCAACCGCCAGTCGCTCCCCACAAAGGTGATGTTGAGAGAGACCCACAAGAGGCTTTCCAGAAATTCCTGAAAGGGGAAAGGAGAGCAGGGACTGCTATTAGGTCAGGCACTTGGAACATACTTGGGAGTGAAAGACTAAAGTCGGATATAGCCAGGCTAGAGTCAGTGCAGTGCAGGGCCACAAGGTTGGTGGCCGGCTTGCAGGGGATGCCATATGAGGCGAGACTGAGGGAACTTTATAGGGCTTTATAGGTAATAACCAGCACCTTGAATTGAGCCCAGATGTCGATGGGAAGTCAGTGAAGCTGGTAGAGGAATGGGGTTATGTGAGAATAATGCCCAGTCCCTATCAGCAACCTGACTGCTCTATTTTGCACCATCTGAAGTATCCAGACTGTCTTCAGGGGCAGCCCCAAGTAGAGCACATTGCAGAAATCCAACCGGGAAGTAACCAATGCATGTGTCACTGTCACTAGACAATCGTCCTCCAGGTAGGGATGCAGCTGATGGATTAACCGAAGCTGAAGGAAAGTGCTCCTCGCCACTGCAGTCACTTGAGCTTCCAAAGACAGCTCTGGGTCGAGGAGCACTCCCAAGCTGCGGACCCTGTCCTTTAGAGGGAGTGCAACCCCATCCAGGGCAAGGTCCAAGTCACCTACCCAGGAGCTCAAAACACCCACCAACAGGACCTCCATCTTGTCTGGATTGAGTTTCAGTTTATTGGGCCTCATCCAGCCCATTACCTTGGCCAGGCACCAGTTCAGTACAGCTACTGCCTCACCTGGATTGGTTGAAAAAGAGAGGTAGAGCTGGGTATCATCAGCGTACTGATGATTCCGCAGCCCACACCTCCTGATGACCTCTCCCAGTGGTTTCATGTAGATGTTGAATAGCAAGGGGGACAAAATGGAGCCCTGCGGTACTCCCTGGCATTGCTGCCATGGCGCCGGACATGCACATGGTGGAGCGGAGCTGGCTGGTGCCAGAGGTCAGACTAGATGGCCCAGGAGACTCCTTCTGACTCGCTCTGTTTCTATGTTTCTAACATCACATAGTATAGCAAACCTCGTGCATCGAAGAATTCGTCATCGGAGCTGTCCACAGAGTCGCTGAGGATGCCTTGCATGGGCCACTGGGACCCGTATTGGCGCAGCCTCCCTGCAAAAGGGGAGAGTGAGAGCGGCGTGAGCAACAAGAGCGAGGCTGCAACAAGGAGTCCAGTGCAGCTTCTCAGTTGATTAAGCCATTGCTCAGTTGGTCAGCAGAGCTTGTTTTCCAGTAGGCATTTTAATGTCACATGCTTCAACATACTGCAGAAGGAAGACGGTGCCATCTTTTAATCGTATGGCTTTAATTCTATTTATATTACCTTTCTACCTGCCAAGAGCCCAGAGTGGCTGCAGATGCCTCCTCACCATGGTGTCCTTCCATCAGCCCCAGGAGGCAGGTGACATGCAGGGGCAACACCTGGCCCTCAGGCACCCAGCGAGCTTGGGGGCTGCGTGAGGCGCTGAGCCAGACCCTGCCCCTCTCCCTCGCCACCGTGCGTGTTGCTCAGCTGGTGGCACTCAGAACACAGGTTGGAGCCCACGAACAGGCACACTGCTCAATTGCCCCTGGGAGGGCATTCTAGGTCTCCCAGAATTTGGGGGGGGGTCTCCTTTTGCACTGCAGACAGGTAGAAGCCTCCTCCATGAGTTGTTCCTGGCCAGCAAGCCCCCGGGAGCTACAGCTCAATGGCACTAGAGGCACCAGGCTCAGGCAGGCAGGCACACGGCACCTTCCCGAGTCTGACAGTGCCAGAGAGCTGGGCGTCTCCCCGGTTCCTGCCCTGCTCCCAGATCAGCAGTCCCCGAGAGCCCCGAGAAGGAAGCAGTCAGTTCCAAGCACCTGGGCTGGCCGGACAGCGGATGCCCCTTGCACGCTGACCCTCCTCCTTGCTCCTGCCTTTCCCACACAACCCTCCCCTCCCCCCATGCACCAAGGTGCATTCAGCCTGCATGCTTGTCACTGTTCTTCCCTTGGCTGCGCCCTTCATCAGTTTCGCTACATTCGTTTCATGCACATATCCTTTCCTTGCACCCCACCCCCCACCATCACAGGCCATGGTTTCCGAAACACCTGCTAATTATGGCCCATGGAGGAGCAGGCACTCAAGCTGGGACTGTCAGCCACTCAGCTGCATTAAATAAAGTCCACTTAGTGCCAAGGGCTCCCAGCCACACAAACAGCCCTCTCAAAATTAAGCTGGAGAAGGCCCAGTTAATTGGATGCTGGAGGCAATTAGGTCTGAGAAATTGTGTGTTCCACAGTTTTCTGGGCATCTACATTTCAAGCTGCCCATGCCAGATGCTAGAGCTGCCTGCCTGCATTGCCGGCATGGCACGGCTGGGCTACAGAACATTGCTGGCAAAGGGAAGCGGCTGACCTGCTTTGCTGGCACATCCCTGAGGGGTAGGGAGGCTCCAGGAGTTCCACAGCAGCCCCTTGACAGCAGGGCAGTTGGCCTCCTGCCTGCCCTGAGCGCCTTGAAGTGGGGTCAGGGCAGCACCCCACTTCACCCTGGCTCTGCCAGTGGCTGCGCAGGTGCCTCAGGGAAGCCCAGCAAGAGGGCCTGGAGACCCCCTGCCTGCTGACACTCCTCCATAGTCTGACGTGCAGAGATGGATTTCAGGAGAAGCTCGAAGGCCCCCTTAGCTTCCACAGCAACCTGGCATTCACAGACTCCATCATCTTCAGGGGTTCTTCTCATCCAGGTTTAGATGCACCTCAGCCAGGGGGACTCCGCATACTCCAGGCTCTGTGCAACCTGGAGGACCCCAAGATGAAGGAGTCTGTTGCACACCTTGGACACGGTTGGTTCAGTTGTGACACTGATGGAGATGGCACAAGGCAGACTGGAAGAGGCAGGAGAGGCAGAGAGTGAAGCATGGCTGGGGGAGAACTTTAGCACTGGACTGGAGGAGTCTATGAATCACAGAATCATAGAAGAGTAGAGCTGGAAGGAGCCATCGGGTCAGCAGATCTATCCCCCACTGTTGCAAGACACCAAGGTGCACCATCCCATCCAGGTGACTGTGCAGACGCTTTCTGAATGTCTCCAGCGAGGGAGAGCCCACCACTTCCCCAGGCAACTGGTTCTGCTGTCATACTGCTCTGACAGTCAGGAAATTCTTCCTGGTCTCAGTATGGCTTCTTTTAACTTCAGTCCTTCATTCCATGTCCTGCACTTAGGACTGAATGAGAAGAGATCCTGTCCTTCCCCCTTGTGACAGCCTTTCAACAGGATGGCGTTCCATGCAGAGAAGTGCAAGGTCTTGCACTTGGGGCATAGGAATGGATGTCATAAGTAGGGGTTAGGGGACAAGTGGCTGGAGAGCAGCACTTGTGAAAGAGATATCAGGGTGCTGGTCAGCTGCAGGCTGAACATGAGTCAGCCGTGCGATGTGGTGGTCAAGAGGGCGAGCGCCACCCTTGGTTGCATAGCCAAAAGTGTGGCTTCTAGATCGAGAGAGGTATTACTGCCACTCTATACGACTCTGATGTGCCCACAACTGGAGTATTGTGCTCAGTTCTGATTTAATGCAAATCAACTGGTATGAGTGTTTGGGGGCACTTACTTATTCCTGCCTTTGTGTTTTCTTTTATTTTTTAAAATGTGACCTTGCCTGCTGGGGAACCCACGTCTCTTGCATTAGGGACAGGCTGAGGACCAGCTAAGGATCACCACTTAATTCACAGAAATTGAATCAGCCTCAAATGGCTTGTTGAATGAAAAGCCAGATGTTGGTTTTAATTAAGCCTTGCAGCCGGAAGGGAAAGCAAGGCAGATGCAGCCGGAAGGACGGATGAGGCATGGGCAGGAGAGAGGGAAGCAGCTAGCACCTTAGAGACGAAGGCAATGCATTCTGCATGTGCTCAGATGCACCCATATCTATGTTGTTACATCACCCATTATACAGCTAAGCCCCCAAGAACCTTTCAGCCCTGGTGTGACCTGGTTCAAATGCTGAAGCCAGGAGTGAAAAGAGCCAAGTGGACACCCATGCAGCTGTTCCACACACTCACAGGCCTCAGACTTAAGATGACGTCAACAGCAGCCCCTGGAAACCCATGGGAAGTGGGGACAGTTCCACACAGACACGATGAGTGGAAATAGGGCCCTGCACACTCGGGAGGCTGGAGCTGTCCCTGCTGAAGCCTTTGAAATGACAAGAAAATGTTCACAGTCTGACAACAGTCCCCAAACTTCTTTAGGAAAGTCCCTAACGCAAAGACAAGCTCTGAGGCTGGCACAAAGCCCAGCTTCCACAGACGAGTAGCCTGGCCACCTGAAGACTGGCACAGAGACCCCAGCTCCCAAAACCCCATGGAAATGTGGGGCAGGGCAGGCCAGGCAGCTTCTGCCTTTGACCTTTCATGACCGATACTTAACAAAAAGCTCTCCTGAGTCCATGAAGATTTGGATTTATTCAATCTAACCAGAGCCAGGTGGCTTTCTTTTAAGCCTTGGAGGGTGTGTATTCGGGCAGCCTGGGTGTGGAAAGCAAAAATGGAAAAAGACTTGCCGGCACCCTGCAGCCCCGTGAAGCCCCGGGGCAGCCTCCTGCAGTGGGGTGAAGACCCAGCCTGGAGACTTTGGCGTGCCAAGCAGCACTCCTCCTCCTCCTCACGGGGGCATGGACGGGGCCCTGCACTGGTTTAAAATAATTCCACATTGCCTGCAAGGATTAGGAACAATCAACAGACAGCCACGCATAATCCTGCCAGATACACTCCAGTCCTGCTCTTGCAACATGTTGCAAGAATGAGCATCAGGAGGAGGAAAATCTCCCAGATGGGGAGATCACAAAAACACAGTCTCCTTTATCTGGCCCACAGAAGGAAACAGCCCAGAGCAGAAGGGATGACGAAGAGGCAAGCAGCTACGCAACACGTCATTTATTTGGTTTCATTACTATGCTGCTCCCCGGGTGGTTCACTAAAGCACAACAAGCTAAAAATAGACATGTTCAAAACAGCAGCTTCCAGCTAAAATCAGCTGAGGGGGAGGCCTGCCCTGCATGACTTGGCCTGGAATGTGACCCCTGAGCGTTATTCTGCAGTGGCGTCTGGCCCCGGGCTGGAAGAGCTCTGCATGCTGGGCTAGAGTTGGTGCACCTGGTCTCTGGCTTCCAGGGACCCGTATGCTGCCCACCCCAGCCCACGAAAGCAAGAGGCTTTCCCTGCCCAGAAGCATCTCCAGGTCTTCTCCACGCCTGTTGCGCTCCATAAGGAGGCCTCCTGGGCTGCAGCAGAGGTCAGGGCTGCCAGTTCTGGGAGCATTACTGGTTGCACCACTAGGACTGGCGGAGGAGGTGCTGGTCAGCCAGTGGGCATGGTGCTGTGGGCACTCCCAAGTCTGCCTCCTCCCATGGCTGGCCCTTTGGTACCCTTCTTGCAGCGTGGGCTCCGACAGGCAGGCACCAGTGTTGTGCTGGGGGCACTACAGGTAGGGCTGGCTGAGGAATCCAGCTCACCAGATCCCCTCAGCTCGGCTCCCCAGACTCCAGCCCTCTTGGCAGCAGCCTAGAGCCCTCCCCAGTGCGTGTGCTCAGCCTTCACAGGGTGCATTCACATGCGGGATGCACACCCACACAGCAGCCGTCCTGCACCCGCCCCCACAGTCACCACTGGACAAGCCAAGACTGGATCTGGACAGGACCCGCCTGCTTCCGGTGTTCTCCATTATGTCTGGACAGCTGCTTCAGAGGCACAGAAGAAATCATCTATGTGAAAAACTCTTGACAGGCACTATTTCTGGAGTCTGGCCATGTACTTTCTCAAGAGAGCACCCAACGCTTTTCATGCTTGGAAAACTGAAGCCTGATTAGTGATGAGGAACCAACACTGTTCTCAAACTGATGGGAAAAGCCAAGCACTGGGAAGAACTGTGCCAGCCGAGTGCTTCATCACAAGGAAAGATGGAAAGAAGGATTTAAACATCACAAGGAAAGACGGAAAGGAGGAGGGAGGTTGGGCTGAGAGTCTGTGACTGGCCCAAAGTCACCCAGTTGGCTCCATGGCTGAGCAGGGCCTAGAACCCAGATTGTCTGAGTCCCAGTCCCAGGCTCTTAACCACTACACCACACTGGCTCTAAACCACTACATTTTCCCACTGGAAGGTCTGCCCCCCACTCTCCCCAGAGCAGATCAGGTACCCCCTTGCAGAGCAGATCAGGTCTGTCCCCCTTAACTCAGCCCTGCCCCCATAGTGTGCCCACAAGAGCTTTCAACGTCTTCAGGATCATGAAGCATCTGAAGCAGCTTTCTGACAAGCTAATTCTGCTGCTTGTCAGAAGGCCTTTGTTGGAACCCCCCAACCTGGAAGCAAGCAGCCTGATCATTAGCAGCTACCCAATCTCAATCAAGGAACAAGCCAGATGCCGCTCACAGCAGTAAACCTGAACTGGCCAGGCACAGTCACATTCCACTGAAACTCCCTTATTGGCTTCCATGAGGCCCAAGCAGCAACAGAGCCTCCCAGCCTTCTCACCTCTCCCCCATGTGATGCACAGCCTAGCTGCCAGGAGATCAAGTGGGGCGGGGGTGCCATGGCATTCCCCCAAGTTCTGCATAGGTGAAAGAAAGCCACACTCTGCCTGTGGCATGGGGTGTTGGTTTGTGGCGGCTTCAGGCTGCCCGGAGCACGGCCAGACATTCCAAGCTGCCAGGAGTCATCTCAGAGGGGCACATGGAATGACAAGCATCTTAATCTGCCACAGACCGTGTCTGTGTCATAAAAACAACATAACACGTTGCTGGATTTGTAGGAGCTGTGGAAGTAGAAGGAAACTGCACTGTGGCAGAGACTCTTGATTATGCTAAGCTCGGCCAGCTAAAAATATTCCTGCTGAAACTCGGGGTGCACGTTGATGAGGTAGCAAGCAGGGAGGAGAACGCCGATGAGCTGCTGCTGATGCAAGCAAGCGGCTGCCTTCCAAGTCACGTTGGGTCTCAGTGTGACATCAGGGACTAACTTGGGAACCATCCCAGTTAGAGGGAGAAAGAGTGGAGAGGCCACGGAGCAGCCCTGCCAGTGAACGGGGAGAAAGGAGAGCTCACTGCTCCCCTACCTGTGGCCACACGAGGTCACAGCATTCCTTGAACCCAGGGCAGGGGAGAGCTGCCTGGCCAGGCATGGATGCATGTGCCAAGCCAGAACCTGTCAGGGGTATAGTCAGTGGGCCATCGGGCTGGGAGCCCTCCCACATTTCTCCTCCATGTCTTTGATCTTCTGTTTTTCTCATAAAAATCCATTAAGGAAGAAAAGGGGGAAGAGCCTTTGAACAGACAGTGGAAGGCATCCCACCTGGAGCGTGCTGCCTTTCGAAAGTGGCTGGGCTGCGATCCACTGTCCCTCCCTCAGCTCTGCTGGCTGCAGCCGGGGGGGCTGGGGTTCAGCAAGACCTGGAAGGCCCTGCTCTGCTCCTCAGCTGGAGGCATCCCAAGGCCTGGAGGAGCTCAGGACTCCTGCTCACAGCTCAGTCGCAGGCATGGTAGTCTCTGGTTGCAGGGGGCCAGAACGGTGACTGTCACGGTGACTCCACAACAGTGACTGTGCAAAGGAAGCCCCCTGGGTTGCCTGGACTACAGGCCACACAACACTCTCCTCAGGAAGACCACATGCACAGCCCCAGTGCAGGCAAGGCAGCCCATGAAAATCAGTCCCCAGTGCCCCCAAATCAGTGGTCTGGAGCCCCGAGCGAAGCTGGGAGAAAGGCAGAACTGCTCTCTGTATCCAGCCAGGGCAGGCAGCCATGTGCCCCAGCCAATCCAGAGGCTGCCAGCCAGTTACTGTGCCCATCTCTGGACCCTTCAGTGCATGGAGATGGCTCTGAGGCTCACAGTCCAGCACCAGCGGTGGCCAAGAGGGCGAATGCCAGCCTTGGCTGCATAGCCAGAAGTGTGGCTTCTAGATCGAGAGAGGTATCACTACCATTCTATATGACTCTGGTGTGCCTACAACTGGAGTACTGTGCTCAGTTTTGGGCCCCTCATTACAGGAAGGATATAGCCAGGTTAGAGTCAGTGCAGCGCAGGGCCACAAGGTTGGTGGTCGGTTTGCAGGGGATGCTGTATGAGGCGAGACTGAGGGAACTGGGTCTCTTCAGCCTGGAGAAGAGGAGACTCAGAGGGGATCTGTTGGTGACATGCAGGTATGTGAGGGGGTGTCACATGGAGATGTGTAGAGAACTGTTCTCCCCTGCAGAGGAAGGCAGGATGCACTCCAAGGGAGCCAAGCTCAGGGAGCCAAGGTCCCATTTGGATGCCAGGAAGCACTTCCTGACAGTCAGGACCCCGAGGGTGTGGAATGGGCTTCCATGGAGGTCGTTGAGGCCCCATTGGTGAGGGTGTTCAAAGTCAGGCTGGACATGCACATGGTGGGCATGTCGTAAGAGGAGCCAGCTGGAGCCAGGGGTCAGATTAGATGGCCCGAGAGGCCCTTATGACTCGCTCTGCTTCTATGTTTCTAAAGACACCACAGGGGTGGGCAGCCCCAGATGAAGGGTCCCTGAACAGCCTGGAGGTAGAGAGGCACATAGGCTCAGAGGCAGGGCAGGCCAAGGACTGTGGGCAGACAGGACCAGCTCAAGGCACACAGCCCTCTGGTCATGCCACGCTGCTCAGGGCTGCTGAGCCAAAAGCAGGGCGCTAGTCTAGTCAGATTGTTCCCTGTATGTTGAAGCTCCCCTGCACATGAAGTACAGAAGATCCTGCAGAGGACAGTACTGGAGAGGTTACTCCAAAGGTAGGGAGACCTCTGAAGGGTCTCTGGGGTGCAGCCATGGGGGACCACAAAGCCAAGGACTCAATGCACCGGGGATACACAGGCACCGGCCCAGTGCCATGGCAAGGAAAGGAGGGCTGGAAGCAGAGGCCTCTCAGCAGACACAGCGCCGGAACAGTCCAGGCCGTGGCCACCAGAGGCCACCAGAGGCGAACAGCAGGGCCCGACCTCGCAGGTCTGAACACCCTACTGGAGGGGATGAGACACCGCCCCCGGTACATCCACCCTGTGACCTCCATTGATATGCCAGCCCAAGCACAACCCAACGTGGCTCGTTCAGCACCCCGGTGCCTCTTCGCCGTCCTCAGGGAAAGATCCTGGAGCCACCTTGCTGCACCCCGACAAGCCAGCAAGCAAGGCAGCGGCTGCACAGAGCTCTTACATGGGTCTGTGTTGCCATGGAAACGACTCTGCTGCCACTCCGCACGGCAGTGGCCGGGAGCAGCCGGCATGAGGGAGCACGGAGGGCACCCCCTGCCCACGCCACCGTGAAGAAGGCTGCCCAGGCCCACTTTCTGGGGTCCCGCTCCCCCCCTTGCAAAGGGGTCCTTTCAAGTCCACAGTCCTGGGTGCAGCTGCAACGCCTGGCTGCAACCTCGAAACCAGAGTTGTCTGACTGAGAAAGACAAGTCTCAGGTTTTTAGAAGGAACTCTGGAAGTGCTTTGAAAGAGGGATCTATGAGGCTGCACATGTGCATTTCCCCTCCACCCCTCAGGAGCACAGACAAGCTAATGCCATTTTGAGAACCTGTAATACCTGTTTAGCCCCCATGATGCTACTGCTGCTTACAGCCAGCCCTGTCTTGCCGACCGACTGCTCGGCTGCCACGGCAGAACACGCCTGGTCTCCTTCACCTGCATTGTGCCCAACCAGCAGGGAGGCTCAGCAGCAAGGGCCACCTGTGCCTTCCCTTGAGTCCCCATCGGTCATCCAGTGCTTGCAGCTGAGCAGCGGGCTCTCCTCCCTCTCTAAGCCATGGGGCTAGAGGGAGGGAGCACCCCACTTCTGTCAGAGCAATAGGACAGTGGCTTCAGCTGCCTGGAGAGGTGTTGGCTCTCCCACACTGGAGACATTCAGAAAGAGCCTGGGCAGCCACCTGAGTGCGGCGGTGTAGACTGGTGTCCTGCAACAGCAGGGAGTGGACTAGATGGCCTTCCTGGCCCCTTCCAGCTCTCCTGTGCTATGATTCTATGATCCGAGTTTTGCCCAGAGACAGCCCAGCATGAAGACCAGCTGAACTCTGGGACCTTTCCTTGCAACCCTGTGGGGAAGGGGATTGTCAGCCGCCCATCAGACCCAGACTGGCAGAAGCTCCCCAGCCCTCTTGGTGAAGCCCAGCCACCCACGAGGCACAGCTCCCGGGGCTCCTATGCAGAAGACGTGCCGTGCAGCACCCTGCGCGACTGATCGCCATGACCCAACGCACACGCTCCCAGTTAATTCGGCTGGCCTGCTGGAGGACGGTGAAGATGAGCAAACTGCGGCCCTGGTGGCATTCCAGGAAGAACAGGGCCATCCTCAGGGTAGCCTAATCTCTAGAGGGAAGGTCTGCGTCTTGGCAGTGGAGCCCCTGCTCTGCAGGCAGAAGAGGCCGTGCTGAATGCCTGGCAGCAGCTCCAGGCAGCACTGGGAATGCCCCAGGGACCAGTTGCTGGTCACATATGCCAGACAGATGGGCCAATGACAAGGTGTCTTCCAGGACTGCTTCCATGCACTGGACCTGCAGCAGCCTAAGCAAGGGTCATCTAAGCATCAGGTGTCCCTCTCAGCAGAATCTTGTCCCCGTCATCCCTCTTCAGGAGCACCAGGGATTAGAACGCTGTCCAGGCACCGACCCAAGAGCTGCTCTTCAAGGAGAGCCAGGGCATACGAAGCATGGGCTCTGAGGGAAAGTCCCAGGCAAAAGATGCCAGCATGGGCACCCTGTGGACCCTCTCAGCCACCACAACTGCCAGAAGGAAATCACAGCGGGCTTCACAGCAGCCTGCACCTCCCTGCCCTGGAAGGACTAGCACATGGCAAAGCCAACCAGGTCTTGCTGGGGGGCACGGGGGGAGCTGAGAGTTCTTCCCGGCACACTAATGCAGATGTGTCTGAAGAAAAGTGGGAGGACAGGGTCCTCCTCCAGTGACGCAACAGGAGCGTGAACCACCAAAAGGAGTCCTGCCTTCCTGTGAGCCTTGACCAGGTCCCCTAACAGGAGTCTGCCACCTGCCTGATCTCTCAGCTCAGCCTAAAGAAGGACAATGTGGCTGTTTGATACAACACCCTTCTCCACCCAGCTGGCAGATTACGGGACTAGGACAAACACCAACTGTTTTCTTGCCACTGGGCTCCAGGGCCCATGAGACCTCCGGCTGCACCTCACCTCCCCAAATGCAGATCACCTCTCCTTGGCCATCCTGCGGCCACCTTTTAAAAGGAACAAGGTGTCCTGAACCCCCTGGGCCTAGGAGTTCAGGGGGCCATCTGGTATGTATGTTTCTAGCAGCTTTCTTTAAGAACCATGCATCTACTTGCAATGAAATAGCACCAACAGAGAGAGAACACTGAACTTACCCCGCAGCACCCTCAGCTCAAGCTCTGCCTCACAGCTGCACCCAGTTCCTGTCAAGAGTAAGTTTGCCAACTCCATGCCCAGCATGCTGGGAGCTTGAAGTGCTAGGCTCAGGGGTGGGAGGGGCTCTCATCCTCTCCAATACACAGAGAACTCGCTGTGCACCAGGGAGGCCCTGTCCTGCCCTCAACGAACAAAAGAGGTGCCAGGGCATCCCATGCACACAGTCTGGAGAAAAGACAGCAAGAAGGCCCATTTTGGAGAGCCTGTCCTTGTCCGCCTCTTGCAGCAGCAGGCCAAGTGCCAGAGGTTGCTTGCTGCCGTTTGTGTTACTTCTTTTTTTTAAAGTCTAAGGGAAGACATTTTGTCACAGGCTCAAACGTGCCCCAGAAGCTGGAGCCCTGGGCTCAAATATGCGGCTACAAGTGCCTATTCCAGCCAGAGCTTGTTGCTAATCAGGGTCCTGGGCATGCCAGGCTTGATCCATCCCTGGCTAAGAGAGCCGCTTTACTATTCCCAAGTGACCTCCCTTCAGGACTATGCATGCTACTATTTAGCCAGCTTGTGGTGCCTGCTTGTGCTGGCTCACTTGCCCCTCCCAGCCGCCAGTCCAAGGCCCAGGTCAGCAAGCCCAGAAAGCATATTCGGCCTCTGACAGACAAAAGCCCCAAGAAACGGTTGCAGTTTCATGAACGTGCAGAGCCTTTCAGCTGAAACCCCACAGAACTCTGCCTCTTGGGGTCACTGCAAGAAGTCATGCCAGGCCCCTGACCAAGGTTTCGTGTGGACAACCCTTTCACCCAAGAAAAACAGGGGTCTCTTCCCCTCCATGATTGCCATGGGAAACATTGCCAAGTGGCCAAGAGGAGAAAAATAGCAGCTGCACCCCAAATCCTGCCCAGCTTTCCAGACTAAACACCAGCCCCAAGTTCAGCACCATTCCCAAGCATGTGCACCTTGGCTGTTTCCGCATGCCAGTGCAGGAGAGAAGGCGGGCCAAAGAGGCGCTAGGGCTCAGTTCCACCACGACACAGTCCTTTACTGGCACTTATGCAGAAGCAAATTAATTAACGTTGGCCCCTCAACCCAGCTCAGTTGCTCGCCTGCAAGCTTTCAAAATTCAATCTGATTAGCAGCCAGTTATTAAGAAAGAAAGAACTCATCTCTACCCAAATTAACTGAAAATAGATTGAGTTTCCCAGCCTGCCTGTTCCTCCCCTGCAGGGACAGCCAGACACTCCCACCCATGCCAGGGCAAGAACAGCCAGGCCAGCGGGCCACTTTTCAACCCTGGTGAGGTTGCTGCCTGGACCACTGGGAGCTGATGTGCCTGCAGGGCTGTGGTCACAGTGAGAGCATTTGCTGCAGGATGGGGGGGGGGGAGGTCTTCCTTTGCAGCTGGAGGGTCGCTGGGGAAATGGCACCTCCTAATGAAAGGGAGGGTTCAGTCACCCCAGAACATGCAGCAGGTGACAATGGTACTCTCAGTGGGCAAAATGAGAGGGCAGAAGAAATGGAAATACCCTGGAAATAAAACAGCAGCTCTGAGGGCTGAGCTGAAGAGTCTGATCTGGCAAACAGATCTGACAAAACAGCTCCCCTCCCCTCCCTATCCCACCCCATGGAGTGCTTTATGTTCTGCTGCTAGAGGAGTAGTACCTGAAGGGCCCTTCTGGGCCTCCTTCCTTAGGGAAAAGCTGATTGGGCTTCCTCAGTCGGTTGGCTTCAGAGACCGAGCCTGGCAGAGGGGCACCAGGTCCAGCACCCTGAAGGCATCCCCAGAGCAGGTGAACGGACAGTTGCAAGTACTCCCTGCAGAAGAGGCTCCCTGGCTTCCATCTTTCCACTTGCTAACCCTCTTCTCCATCCACTCATCCTGCCTGGGTGCTCCATGTGGGGCCTCTGGTGAAGAACCACTTTCCTTGACGGCAGGAATCTCTCCCCACCACCCCCTTCCCAAAGGACACTAGACTTGCCAAGGTGGCCAAACAGTTCTGGATCAGCTTTGCAGGTAGAATGTGAAGAGGGAAAGTGCTCAGGCAGCCTGCGGAAGCACCTGTGGAGCAGGGTTGGTTTGTTTTCTTCATGAGGGAACCAGAATTGGAGCTGCCTCACCTCTTTATGCTCAATTTTTACCCTTGTAAACTAGAGCACAAATTACAGATGCCAAGAAGAACACCAAACACAGCTTTTCAGCTACCTCTAGAATCCCGCAGAGCCTCCAGAGTCAGGGAACAAATGACAAGATTTAACCCCTCTCCCCCTTTTGAAGACAGCCACCATGGCAAACCTCGCATATCAGGCCAAGGCGGACAGGGGTCCTCAGAGCCTAGGCAGCTGCAAGTTCATTCTTGTTCAAATGGCCACACAAGCCACAGAAGCGGATGGGGCTCACTAGAGGGCATCTGAGGTCCTGAGGGGGGACAGCTGTGTCACAGATGCAGCCACCACGGCATGCTGTGGAGCATGACCCCAGCCTGAGCTGAGGAGCCCCACAGCCCAGGAGCACTTGGCCGAGCATGGCGTGCTCCCTGCTCACTGAGGTAGCTGCAGCCTCACCTCCACACACACACACAGCAGCTGTGTGGGCTGCAGAGTCCTTGGGCAGCTGCTGGGGGGGGATGGGGGGGCTGTCCTCCTGGCATGCAAGAGCAATCTAAGAGGAGAGCAGCATGTGCAACAGCCCACACTCCACCACCCCCACCCTCCACAAAAGCATCTACTTGTGAGCAAAAGCCTTCCCATCTCATTCCCTAGGAGGATCGTCTTGTTTCAGCCCAGTAACAACTTGTGCAACATGGAGGTTTGGGGGTGGGCTTGATCCCTTCATGGACTGCATGAGGCCCACGTCTTGAGCTGAACAGGTCACGCCTTTCACTATCCAAACATGGAAAGGGAATCTGGCAAGGCACTCATAGCAAAACCAGACTCTGCTACTGTGGCAACCCCAAAGGGTGGGCAGGGGGACAGCAAAGCAGCCCACAAGAGAAAAGCCTGGAAGTCCGGCCACGAAAGCTTCAGGGGGCTGGCCATGCCGCTGGACGTGCAATTTCCAGGCCTCTCCAGTTGATGGAGGTCCTTCCCTGGCATAGGGAGAGGTGAGCCTGCCTCTCCGACAGGCCACTCGCCAGTCCTGGAGGGGTGATGCCTGCCCGCACGAAGCCCACAGAGCATGGCGGAGACTGTCAGAAGAGATGCGCATCGATGCACAAAGAGAAGGACTGCCTCCCCAGGCAGGTCGTAGAGGGGCGCACCTCCCTGGCAGCACCTGGGTTGCTTTCAAGGGGCGTCTCCTTTTCGGAATAAAAGGACCGGGGCCAACGCACAGCCCCCCCCCCCAACAGGTGCACCTTTGGAACCTCCTGCCTCTTGCACGCGCGGGAAGGGGGAGCCCAAGTCGGGCGTGGGGCCCTTCCACACTCGGGATGAGGCCCCGGGGGACGGAGCAGCGCCTCCCCTTTCGGGACGGGACGGGACGGGACGGGACTGGGCGGGGGCGGGGGCGGGAAGGGGCGGGAAGGGGGCGCAGCACGACCGGCCGGGGAAAGTGCATCGGCACATGCTCGGAGTCCTCTCCCCGCCGCGGAGCCGCAGCCCGAGCCCCGCCCTGGCTCGACGCGACCCCGGGACCGGCCCCGGGCCGCCGGGCTGCGCAGATCCTCCCGGGGGGCCGCGGCGCCCGGCACGTGCTCGGCCGCCGCCAGCCCCCCTGCGGGCACGGCTGCCGGGAGGAGGCGCGGCGGCGGCGGCGGCGGCGGAGGGGCTTACCTGGCCGCGGCGGCAGCTGGGTCGCCATCGCCCTCGAGCGGCAGCTCCGTCGAGCTCGGCGCTCCGGCGCCAGCGGCGGCACTGCGTCTTCTGCTCGGCCTGCCCAGGCGCCGCCGCCGCCGCCTTCCTCCGTTAAAGGCGGCGCCGCCACCGCGCGCGGGGGACGCGTCCGGGGCGCGGGCGGCCGCGGCTTCCTTCCCGCGGCGGCGGCGGCGGCAGCGGCAGCCCCGCAGGCAGCGCAAGGGGGCGAAGCCCGTGCGGAGGGGAGGCGGCTCTGCGCTTTCCCGTGACTCCGGGAGCCGAGTGCGGCACCGGGCGGCGAAAAGCGCCCTGCATGTGCGAAGCGCCGCCACCTCGCCCGGCTGAAACGCGGCCCCCGCCTTCGGAGGATCGCAAGGCGAAGCCCCTGTGATGCCAGAGGGAGCCGCAGATCGGGGGTGCGATTCCAGAGGACGACGCCCTCCCCCCCACGCCCTGCTTGGATGGAGTGAAGTGTCTCTCGAGCTCATAGAGTCGTGCCCGGGGAAGTCAGCCCTACTTGCCTCACTAGGAACTGAGGGACACGACCTCTGCCCCATTGCCAGAAGCCCTCTGCACATGTTCAGAGAGCAGGGGGCCCTTGGAGGCACTTTCCATTTGCTATCGGAGAGGATGATGTTTTCATTCCTAAAGGCACCACCGTCTTTTCCTCGGGAGCCCCTCCTTTCCATTGTGGGCATTGGCAGATGGCAGTCACCCTCAGTCGGCCTCCCTTTGCCGCTCGCTCCCTGGGGGTCTCCCAGTCTTCTGCCCCTGGAGCTGGAAATGAGCCCAAGCACGGGAGAGGTGCGAAGGGTTAACCCCCCAAAAGCCTGCCTGGGCCCTCCCTGTTCTTCTCAACTTCCCTCATTTCAGGGGTGCAAGCAAAGGGATGCAAGACCTGTCCATTCCCACATGGTCAGTGAGCAGGAGGCCATCAACTCGACTCATGTGCTAGTGCAGGGGGCCTTCTCTGGACTGGCTGTTCGGGCTCTGGGAACAGAAGCAGAGCGGCAGCCTCACCTCCAGACAATCAAGAGGAGAGTCTCACAGCAGCAGAAAGGCCAGAAAAAGTGCCTGCTTGAGCAGAATCCTATGAAAGGGCCGCTCAAAGGAGAGCTGCTGGGTTGGAGAAGGGGAGAGGGCCCCCCAGCCCCCCCCCCCCCCACACACACACTGCCTCACACGTTCTTGGTTCTCTCATCCGGGAAAGCCAAAGCCATTTTGAAGCAGCAGGCATGGGTTTGTTTGCAGCCCCTGGTGACAACTGCCTGAGGAGACCTGCGGGAGACACCTTCAGAACAGGATAAATTTTGAAGTGTGTCAGGCAAGGGCTACAGCTAAAACAAGAATGATGTCCCAGCCATGCATCTCCATCTCTCCACAAGCTCCACATCACAGACATCAGACAGTCACTGTGGGCTCTTCCACAGCGTAGCTCCAAGGTCTACATCTGCCGATTCTGTAGGTCAGAGATCCATGTCTGACACCATTTATGTCTGGAGTGGGGAACTCTGGATCTGTGGCCAAAACTCCAGATGTGTGGCCACCACTGATCATTTGGTTTTTTCCAGCTCTGATGCAGCTCTCCCTGCACAGCAATTTTAGAAGGTTAAAGCACTGCTCCTAAGGCTTAATCACTAGCAGTAAGAACTTTTAAGTTACTGTATACTGGCATTTGGGTATTAGTATGCTCGGTCTCTCCATATAGACCTACCTCCTCACTTCAATCTTCCTCTGAAGTCCTCCTCCAGATACTCCTGCTAATAAGAGGGAAAGGGCTAGGAGGAGGTCATTTTCCACAGTGTCTTGCTTCCTTTGCCTTCAACACTCACCCACCTCTGGAATGCAGTAATCTCCCCTCTCCCGTGAGTTTCTTCTTTCCTGCTGGAGACATGTGCAGTTTCAAGCTGAATTTAGTCAAATTAAAGCTGCAAAAGTCAGATTCTGGAAGAATGAATCCTTCTGCAGCATCCTCACCTCCTCCAAGTCCAGTGATGCAGCTCATACTGGTGCATGGCCAGGAAGCAAGCTCAGTGCCTTGTAACATCTCTGCTCACTGCCCCATTTCTTTGAGGTTGGAGTTCAGGGCTTTGGAGTCTCTTTCAGCTACATTCAGTCTGGAGAAGTGCCCAGGGGCCCCATTCTCATGATGGCTGGGACCAAAAACGTGGAGACCACCAACATACTGTAAGCTGAAAGCTCTTTGTGCCTGTAATTCAACTGCAGGAGAGGCCCAGTCTTCTCCCAAGTCAAGGTGAAATATCATCTCCTTGGTCAAGATGAAATACAAACTGAGGGGCCAGGAACACCCCCTTACTTGGAACAAGTTCAAATCTCCAAGGCCTGATGAGCTGGAACCTAAAGAAACAGAGGAACTGGCAGGAGAACTCTCAGAAACGCCATTATCTTTAAGAAATAATGGAGGGTGAACTGCCAGATGACTGGAGGAGGGCATCCCAATATCCAACCAAGAAAAAAGGAGGGATTTGGGATCTACAGACCTGTCAATCCGCTATGAATTTTTTGAAAACTTTTGGAACGTATTATGAAGGATCAAAGCTCAGGGAACCAAGGTTCAATTTGGATGCCAGGAAGTACTTCCTGACAGTTAGGACCCCAAGGGTATGGAATGGGCTTCCACAGGAGGTGGTTGAAGCCCCACTGGTTCAAGGATAGGCTGAAATGCACATGGTAGGCATGTCATGAGTGGAGCCAGCTGGAGCTGGGGGTCAGACTAGATGGCCCAGGAGACCCCTTTTGACTTGCACTGCTTCTATGAACCTTGCAGAGCAGTATTTGTCCCATGGGCCTGAGGTCTTCCACTGCTGCCCAAGCTCCTCATGAGACACTGAGGAGGGTGGGATATAAAAGCATTAAAGAAACAAACTGATAATGGCTCTGCATTGGCTGTTAAGCATTAATCAACACTCATATTGTTATTCCCACTGCAGAGAAGAAACAGGTGATTCTGAGCCACACCTCTGCTACATTTTCTGCAGCTTTTCAATGCCAAAGAAAAGAAGGAAATTCACACAGGAAGTGCCAATTTATACAATTCAAGCTGGCAATAATAAACACTCTATTAGAAGATGAAAGGAGCCAGAAGCCAACCCCAGTGCCTGACTATGAAAGTGGTGCTGATGTGAGTTGGATTCTGAGATGATGGAAGATGGAACAGTTGAAGCATGGAGTAGTTTATCAGGAGGGTTTAAACTGAATCCTATAGGGGAGGGAGAAGTGTATTTGGGTGCATCAACAGACAAAGGTTTATGTCCCACAACAGAGGAAACAGCTCCAACAGTGCCCAAAAACATTCTTTGAAAATATGCACGCGTTCTTCAATGTCTATATATCAATGACGGGAAACAAACAGCATGAACTTAATACAGGTGTCATGAGTTAAGCATCCCCTCCCAAGCAAGACAGTCTCTCCAGCACTTCTTATTCTACACACATAGAAGACTCTAAGCACTCACAAGCCTGCATACACACAAGGTATGTTGACCCCTCTCTACCCCCATTTACCCAAAACTTTTCTTATGAACCCTGCCTCTGGAAGGAGGGGCACTGTGGGACCAGGCAACCCTCCGTTCTGCACTCTGAGCCCCTAAGTGGCCCAGCCTGCGGCTGAGTCAGCTGGCCATTGGGTCCGCATCTTCAGGAGGCCAGTGCTCTCCATCCGAGAGGCTACCCAATTCCAAATCTCCCCCCTCATGTCCTTTGTCTGCTTCATTCCCCAGGTGGGAGGGAAACTGGGCCGTGGGTGTCCTCGAGCTGCTTTCATCCAGAGCAGGCTCGGGTGGGTACTCCAGGAGGGAGTCTGCAGGTTCGGGCCTGTCTGGTACACCAACAATTGTGTTACTAGTGTGAGAGCTCTGAGCCACCTCTGGCTCAGCCGGCTCTACAGCATCCTCAGAGTCTGAGCTACCAGTCCCACCAAACAGGCTGTTTCTTGTGTATGCCTGGGAATCTTGTCAGAGCAGGCACGCAGTCCAACAACGGGAAGGTGATTAGAACAGACGTTTAACAGAAACTTGGTGGGATGACTCTTCTGACTGGAATTCAACCACTGAAGAATATAAGCTGTTCAAGGAGAACAGAAAGTGAGGCAGAGTTGCAAAATATTGTTAAAGATACATATTTCTGCACAAAAATACAGTATGATGAGCTTAGTGGCCACATTGAGCAGGGGGCTGGACCTGATGGTCTTCTGGCCCCGTCCAACTCTACCATTGTATGATTCTCTGGACTTTTCTGGGTGGAAAATGACACAAGTCTCTTTCCTTTCCATTTACCAGACACAACACAACAGATACTGAAATGTCTCCTGTGCTACCCCCATAATTAAACACCCTTATCTTTCCCTCAGAGTTGATTCCTTGAATGCTGTGCAGCACAGCTGGTGGTGAAAAAGGTCTTAAAATACTAATGAATATGGAAACATCATTGCAGAAAAACATACACATGTATCGAAAGAAACTTATTTAATAAATTGAGGTTCTTTCATCATTAAATTTACTGATTTACTGTACAAAACTTTCCACCACGTCAAAAATATTACCTTGATACAAAAAGAGGTTCTAAAATCATGCAATTAAAAATAACGCTCTACTGTTTATTTTAAAAGTATTGACCTTCAGGAAAATGCTCAGCATCACAACCTCAGAAAACGCACAGTGCTCAGAGGGGTGGTTCAGCAGCAGCTTCCACAGGACCTCCCTTCCCTCCTGCAGGAAAGGACACTAAGCAGGCCACACGAGGCGGGAGGAAACCAGGCGAAGCGGGGGGAAGCGTGTAGTGGGACTGCAGGGCAAGGAGTGGCCTTCCGGCACAGACCCCAAGACAACACACGCCAGGCTCCTTGGATGCGCACCCTGGGCTTGTCCCAGAGGCTCACAGGCCACTAGCCATGTGATGGGAGGGGGCTCCCCTTGCCCAGAAGGGGCTCCCCAGTGGGCGCCAGGGCCTGCTGCCCACGGCAGAACCAGGCTGCTCCAGCAGGCCGAATCCAGGACTGAGAAGGGAAAGCAGGCCCGTCTCAAGGAAGCCCCAGTCACTCAGGGGTACAGTTGCAAAGCCAGAGACCAGAACAATGGTGGCAGCGCCCTGAGCAGCTGCTGGCTGGAATGGCTGCTTGGAGCCGCAGCTGCCAGATGGGGACAGCCACGTTTCTCCTGCTTCTCTCCCAAAGGCTCATGGGAAGCCACTTGAGAACGTTCAAATCCCCTCCCTGAGATGCTTCTTGTGTGAAGATAAGACACAGAAGACAGAGCCTCTTCCACTGGAACCGTGGCCTTGGCCAATTCTTTAGGCTGGCAGCTCCCCAGCATGGATAGAGAAAAAGCACGGCTTGTGCAGCAGCTCACAAGAACTCGGCAGTGAAAACAGTCTCCGCATAGTCCTCGCACAGCCCATGCAACTCAGCCGCCACATCTTGCACAGTCTCCTCTGTCAGCTGCTCTGCCAGGCTGAAGGGAAAGAGGCCCACAAGGCAGAGGTCACTAACCAGGTCCCAAATTCCAGGACTCTCTCACTGACCCATTGAGGCCCTTTGTGAACAAGGGGGCAGGGGGGAAATGGCTGGGTTTGCCTGCTGTGGGCATGACTGCCTTCCCGCCACCCCACAACTCAGAGGGGATGGCGAAGAGGGGGCTTCCTCTCCACTGTTGCTAAGAGATCTGCCCAGGTGGAAAGGAAGTCCCCAAAAGAGCCTTTTTCTCTCAGTCAAAGGCAGCCTTTCTAGTCCCGGCCAGGCGGGGGGGGGGGGGTGCGAAGCCTCGCAGGGGGGCCTGGGGAGGGGAGGGGAGGTTGCTTGCCCACTAACTTTGGCATGCAAGCACAACCTGGGGAGGAAAGTGGGAGGGGGCTGGGAACGGGATTCCAGCCACTGATGGGCAAAGGCTGCAAAGATGATGATGACAATTGCTCACGCTCAGCTGCCTTGACCAGGCTGGGAAGCAGCACTAGGAGAAAGGAAGAGTGAGGGCTGAGGATTACAGGAGGGGAGCTGACTAGAGCCAGGGGTCAGACTAGATGGCCTGGGGTGCCCCTTCTGACTCACTTTGTTTCTACATTCTAGGTGAGGGGAGGGTCCCTCCCCATGCGCGTTCAGCATTTGAGGGCAAGGCATGGGCCCCGCCTGGTGGGATCACCAGGAAGCCAATCGGCCGCATTCCGTGCCATCCGCCTGCCATCATTCCAGCCAACAAATGCCTCTCTAGTCCAGGCCCCTGCATGGCCCTTGACACCGCACCTTTCTGTGATCAGCCATGGGTTGAAGTTCTCCACTGCCTCGTGAGAGATGCCCTTCAGGTGCTGCATGTAGCATGCCTGGTAATCGCAGATGCTCTGAAGCATATTCCTGGGAACTGAGAGGAAGGTGCCAGCCCACTTCTGGGGACGAAGGTGCCATGTGGAAGGAAGCAGAGTCCCAGGCCGGGGCTCCTCCACTGTTTCCATGTCTCCCTCCACAGCACTGAAAGCACAACACAGTGAAAGACAGAGAGATAGATAGATCCATCCATCCAGCCAGCCATCCATCTCTCCAAGATGCCCACAAACCCAGCAGGTCCCTTGTCCCAGCCGCTAGGATGAGGATGCCCCCAGAAGCTTCATGCCAGAGCCTGCCACCCAAGGCCCCCTGCCTCCAAGGCTGTGCAGGCTCCCTTTGGGTCCAGAACATACAGCCCTTCCCACCCAGACCGCACTGAGGGCCCTTCCCTCAAGGAGAGCGAAGGCACCACAGAGGGTCAGTGAACTGGCTCCAACAAGGTCCACCCACCCACCGCACTGCAAAAAGCAGAAGCACTTGCCCGAATTTCCTTGCTTGTGTTTTAAAAGGTACGTGACTTTCCTGGACTGGCCAGTCTAGGGAAGTCTGCGGGAGCCACACTGCTCTGATCCAGTGGGGCCCTTCCTGGTGGCCATCAGCACCACGCAGGCCCTTCCATCCCTGAGCTCCAGCAGGCAAAGGGTGCCTCCATCCAGTTTTGCTTCCTCACAGAAACAGCAGCACTGCCATCACAAACTGTGGGAGGTCAGACTGCTGGGAGAGCACCAGAGCTGCTGGGCAAGCTCTCAGCACAAGCAGCCACAGAAACAAGCAGGCAGTGCTCCTGCACTTCTGACTCACTTGGTGTCCAAGGGTCTTTCTAAAACAATATCCACTTGCAGCTCTTTGAGACTATCCAGTTTCTTTATCTGGATGGGATGAGGAAGCGCCAGCTCTCGGCCTCCCACTACATACTCTCTCCCTAGGTAGAGGAGGAAAGTAAGAAAACTGTGCAGCCAAATGTCCATCTCAAGCAGCTCACAATGTGGCCAACCCTCCCACTCACAGAAAACCCACCACAGCATGCATGCATGCATGCATGCATGCATTTATTTATTTATTTTTGTTTTAAGTTTTTGGATGCCACCCCTTGCTATATAGCCTCGGGACGGCTCACAAATAAATAAATATAATACAGATACAGATAAAACCCAGAAGCACCTTGGCTGCACCATTAAAACCTATAAATATCATACATTGTTAAAATATTGTTTGAATAAAGAGGTCTTAGCCTGGTGCCGAAAAACAAATAACGACGGCACCAGGTGGACCTCCCACCCAGGTTGCCCAGAAATGCAGCCTCCACGGGGGTTCCATAAAACCTTCTCAGGCAGGGCGTTCTGGTGCTGGCATCTTACATATACAAGAAACTCCCCAAAATGTGGACCTAGTTCCTACATTGTTGCCTCTTTTGGGTGCCAGGCAAAGCCCATTCTCTTCTCCAGGTCATTTTAGAGACCCAGTTCTAGGTTTTTATGCCTGCCTGCACTTTACTTGGTACTTGGTACCTGTACTGTTTATTGTTTTGTGTTACACTCAAACCTTGACTTTCACGGCTTAAATTTGATGGATTTTATTATTCATGAGTTTGCCATTAAATGGGAATATTTTGGAGTTTTGTGGTCTACTGTGGCCAATGGACCACTACGCCACAGACGGTCACACAGGGAGTGCTCCCTTTCCCAGCTGCTGCTGTGCCCGGCCCCAAATGGTGCACCACCCTCAGCCAGGGCAGAGCAGGCACTGGAACCAGGACTATGTGCGATCATAGGCAAGGCTCAGGATGCAATGCAGGACAAGCACCCAGCAGGCCATGCCTCAGGACTTGTTTTAGGCCCAAGGTTATTCAAACTGCAAAAGAGGGAATTGTAATGCAGCTACCAGGACATGTATGGTCAACAGTATGAAGAGCTCAGGGCTTGTGGGAGGGCCTAAAAGATAGTCACATTTTTCCACTGGCAGAGCTCCTGTTCCCCTGACCCTTGCAAATGGGGAGGGCTGAATGCATATTATTTGCATTTCCGTCATTATTTGCTTTTTGGCGCCAGGCCAAGACCTTTTTATTTAAACGTCATTTTAATTGTTGATTTTATTTATTGATTTTAACAACTTTGGCCAGGATGTCTCCAATTTTATATTATTGTATTGGTACTATTTATTTATGTTTGTAAGCTGCCCCAAGGCTTATGTGAAGGGGGAGGCATATAAGTTTGCTAAATAAATAAATAAATATTGCATCTCATTCTTTAGCATCTTAGAATGTTTAACTGTTTGTAATCTACTCAGAGAAAGTTAGCTGTTGGGTGGATCAAAAATGAAAGAAATGAACAAATAAATGATCATCAGGACTAGTAGTGCTTGCACTGTTGCTGGCCACCTCCTTCCTAAATTCATCTAACCTCCTTTTGAATCCATCCAACTCAGTGATCAGCATTACGCATTTCATAGTGTGATTCCACACTGAGTGGTGGATTTCTGTTTATCTGTCCTGAATCTCCTATGCATCAGCTTCACATGTGTCCCTTTGAGTTCGAGTATGACAAGAGAAAGGAAAACAGGCGGAATCTTGAGGCAGTTGAGGAGCAACAGCCAGAGAAATAACTGGCTCGATTCCCACTACCAGGCTGGGTGCAGGGACCTTCCACATTTCATCAGCCCCATTCCTAGACAGGGAACACATCCCCTTACGAATCCTCCTCCCCAAGCACCTTCTGTAGGAAAGAGGCATCATCTAGAGAGGGATCTACAGGGAACTTGTCTCAAAAACCCTAATCGGGGCAAGGCACCAACCAGGTATGTCCTCACTCTTGCCACACCCCCTTGACAAGCTGTTTGCTCATTACCTGGCAGCTCCTCCTCCACCTCAAAATGCCAAAGGACCAGAAACTCACCCTTCCTCGTGTCCTGAGTCCAGAATTCAGGGTCTGAGTAAACCACCTGGGTGTAGCGCCTGTGCACAGCCTCTTGGGAGCGCTGCAAGACACACAAACCCAGCATTACTTCACAAGTCATTCCAGGCAGGGGAAATGCTGGTGGCATGAAGGAGGCACAATCGTGGCCTGTCTAAGGAAAGCCCGCCCTGTGAACTGAAAGGCCAGATCCTGTGCAGCAGGAGGACAGCTAAGGGAGCCCACAGCATTGCACATGGTCCCTCTCTCCTCCCTTTTTATCCTTGCAACAGCCCCGAGATGTAGGCAAGTCTAAGTCAATGACTAGCCCAAAGTCACCCCGTGAGCTCCATCTCCAAGTGGTGACCACTTCCACAGCCTGTCCAGATCCTTCCGGATCTGGATCACCTGCTCCTCAGTTATGGCCACTGCTCCCACCTTGGTATAATCTGTGAATTTAGTCAGCAGACTGGCTATCCCTCCCTCCAGGTCACTGATAAAAAGGTCAAACAGAATTGGTCCCAGAACTGAGCCCTGGGGGACCCTACTCGTCAGTGGCTGCCATCCTGATGATTCCCCACTGACAGCCCCCCTCTGCTTGCAGTCCGTCAACTATGCCCTCATCCATCTTGGAGCACCCAGACAAACAGATCTAGAAACTCTGACTAGGGACAGGGACCTGGAAAGAATCCTGAAGCCAGTGGGTCCCTCTGCAGGCAGCTGGGCCATGTTCTTTGTCATGGCATGGAGCTCCTCCTGGTGTGAACACAAGGGATTTCACCTCAGAAGGGACCTTGGGACAGGATGCAGCACCAAAAGAGTTCCTTTGAAGAGCCCCCGTCTTGAAATCACTGCAAATTGCAAGTTGCCTGCAGTGGGGCCTCTCCTGAGAGAAATTCAGCAAGGGTCAGATGTCAGAACCTGAATGCACCTCAATTTCCTCCATCCTTTGCAGCATCAACTCCAGATCAGAGGAGCTGAGCACGGGAACAGCTTCGAATTCTGCATTCTCATCAGCAGTCTGACAGGAGACACAGAAAAGAGGTTTTGCTACGTGTGACCCCTGTAACAGATGACTCATTCAGGACAGAAATTCCTCCCCACAAAGAGTCCTGGGGGGCAGAGGAGGGTTGCCCGCTGGAGGCCCTGGTGATCTCGTTCACACAGGACTAGCCAACTTCCAGCTCCTGCCCTCCACTCATCCTCCACTCTTGTCTGCTTGACAAAATATTTGGCAGATGCATCTGAATCCTGAGCAGGCTTTGCAAGAAGCAGTTCTATAGCCAAGAACTGACTTGGGTTCACCCCTTAAGGCTGGTGGAGCTCACTTGTCCCTGAAAAGCGCTGGCTGGGCTTCGCGCTACTTGCCAAAGCAGTCGCCCTTGACTAGCCAGAGCTGGTCACAAAGGTCCCGCTTGCCCCGTATAGGTGTGGGTCAGGACACTTCTGCCTAGACAGCGGGTTGCTGTGGGGAGAGTGCTGGAAAGCTTACGGATCCTCTGCCCAGTGGCTTCTTTACACACTCTGATCGTGACATGGAAGCATTTCACAAAGAGCAGCACTGCTGTGGGCCACTGAGAAACTCCTCCCTAACTGGGCCAGACTGCAAAGGCTTCCTAGAGCTGGGGGGTGAGGCAGGGTTTCCTTCGTCCCCAGAGCCAGGGCATACCTTTCCAGCATCCTGGGGTTGCTGTGAATTGTCCAGCAGAGGCTTCAAGGAGAGATTCGCCTTTTAAGAGAGAAAAGTATACCAGAGGATTAGCTCAGTCTCCCTACCCCATCTCAGGTCTAAATGAGAGAACCAAGAAGACCCACGACACGTCCTGCGCAGCCAGAGCAGCCCCGCCTTCTGAAGTGGCTTCAGCTTCTGAAGGAAGGGAAAGCAGCCTGCCTGTCACAAGGGTCAGGGTGCTACTGGTCAGAGTGCTGGGGAGGGGGTGTCGAAAAGCCAGAGCGTGATCTTGGTTCTGATTCCTGCCTAGCCATGGAGCCAGCTGGGTGACTCCGGGCCAGACTCTCAACCCAACCTAACTCACAGAGTTGTTGTTGTGGGGATAAGATTGAGAGCAGGAGGAGAATGATGTTAGCCACATTGAGTCTTTGTAAGAAAAAAGTCAGGACAGGAATCGAATAAATAAATACAAAAATTAAGGTAGAACACCATGCAGCTTCCGATCTCGCTGTGCACCCACTGCAAGGAAGATGCCCACCTGAAACACACGCAGAGCAGCCTGGAGAAAAGGGAAAGCTGGCCATACTAAGAAAAGCAGACAGTTTTGAGACCAAAGGTCGATGGATATTTATGGGATGCAGCCAGCAAGCAGTGAGGTTGTAAACATAAGAAATGGAGGGCGGGGAAGGGGGGAAAGACAAGAGGGACAGCCAGATATGCACAGCAAAGGGACCCGTGCTTTCAGTCAAGGTGGGACTCAAGGTGGTGATCGCACAAGCCTTTGAGGCCACGGCAAAGCTTCCACAGGCTCCCTTAAGTTTGCAGGTGAGAAGTTCTTCATCCATGCTTGCAAAAGGTAAGAGGTGGGGATGGCAGTGAGAGGAATGGGATGATGCATCTTGTGAGCAACACAGCAATTCTTGGGAAACAGAGTTGCAGAGTATCCTCGAGTGCATCCTTCATTCGATCAGAAGCTATGTCAAAGTATTTGCTGAGGGAGTGGGAGATGTTTTCCCTTGCCGTACCTGAGCTTTTGCCAAGAGAGGCTCCAAGAATTCCTGAACAGCTTGTCTACTCTTCTCCAGTCTCTGGGTCGGCGAGGTACCCTCAGCTCTAGAGGTTTACAGACATGCCCCACAGTGAAAGTCTGATCCTTAACACCATCACTCTAAGATGACGTGTGATGACTGAGCACACATCTACTGAACAAGGATACGTGCGCTGCAATTTCCAACCCATAGAGAAGAACCATGCTTGAGATGCAAGGAAGATGGTCAATTGCCCTCCAAAATAAACCCTCAGGTCAGAGTGCACCCAGGCCTGAAACCACAGGCCTGCTCTGGTGGCACCCATCTTTTGCATGGCTGTGATGTCACCACCGGGGACCAGGATGCAAACAGCCCCAGCCACCCTGGGCTCACTCCTGCTCCCTCTACATGCAGGAGGAAGAAGGAAGGGAAACGGCACCTCAATACTGAGCAGCTCCAGAGCTCAAAGTCCTCTGCAAACAGCAAGGACCAAGGCCCGCATCCCCTGCCTGCACTTCTGCCTGCTTGCTTCAGAGATTATATATGGAAGATGCACACTACGCAGGTGAAGGTCATCAAGTCAGACTGGTGAGTAGCTGCACAGCCTTCTCAGACCTCAGAAAGCCCAAGAAACCATGGGATGGAGGCTTCTGCTGCAAACAATCTGGATTTTATGTGCACTATTTGTATTGTGTTTATTTATTGTATGTAAGCCATCCCGAGGCTCATGCAAATTCTAAATAAACAAACAAACAAACAAGAGCACTGGAAGTGCCTGTCCAGCCTGGCTCCTGGCAAGAGATAGCTGGGGCCGACTGATCCAGGTCTCCCAGCAAGTGCCAAAGGGTCCCAGGCATCTGGCGAGATCAGTCACTAACTGCTTTTCCTTGGAATCAGATGTTCAATCTGAGGCATGGCCATGTTTCAGCTGCTAGCCTTAGAAGTCACACCCAACTCAGATATACTCAGAAGAGAAATTCCTTCCTGTTTACACTTCCATGCCAATTTAAGTTGACAAAATAATTCATGTGTCCAGGTAACGGAAATGAGGAGTCCTGGAATGTGCCGAAAAGACACAGCCATGCTGCTCCCAATCCCTGCTCGCCACTGCCAACCTGAGCACTTCCTTTTTCATGGTGCCTGGGGTTCCCTCTCCCAATGCCTCTTGCCCTTGAGAAGGATTTCTGCTTCTGCAGCCTTTCTCTGTGTGCCTACAAGGAGAAGAGAAAGAGACAGGAGGAGATTGTAACTCATGCAGTCCCTTGGGGAAAAGACAATTGGCAGAAGCAGTAAATGGTGGCCTTGTGTCACAAATTGGAGGAAGTTTGGATTCTTCCTCAGCAGGATTTACACTTGGTAAAAGGACTACTGAGCATGATTGAGAACGACCTGCTGGAAACATCAGCCAGGGCATAAAGGTAGAGGACTTCCAAGGCTTTTGGGGGAAAGCGGAAATGTGAGCCCCACCCTTCAAAGGAGCTTGCAACTACAGTGCCAACGCTCATTTCTGCCACAAGGAAGGGCCTCCAAAGGAGCCTCTCCAAACAGCACGTCTCAGGTCCAGCTCTCAGCATCTCTGCCTAGGAAAACGTTTCGCCTGTAGCACCACTGCAACTGGGCCATCACTGAGTTTTATGGACTGACAAGAGAAAGCCGCTTCCAACATGGACAGGACTGCAAGGTGGCTCTTCCTACCTGCTCAGACCATCTGGCCCCATCTCCCCTGCACACTGCCCTACCAGCTGCTGACCTACCGTTGTGGCAAGGCCAGGGGAGAAGTAAGGCCAGGAGGCACCCAAGGGGACTGGCTCTCTCGGACAGGTGGCTTCATCTCCTTGAGCTGGAAAGCAATGGTGGGCTCTTGGAACCGTGCCTGCTTGACTAAGGGCTGAGCCACTTTTGTCCTGTGAGGTTGACCACTCCCCTGGAGAAACAGAAACACATACAAATAAGGTGCATTTATAACCGCTTGAGACATTTTCCTCCAAAATAATGCCCAGTACCTTCTTTCCAACAACTGCAAATCAGAAAAGCAACATATTATTACAGGAAAAGAGAATCTATCTGGCAGCACCTGAAATTAAGTTCAGAGACAAGTAGGCAGAAGAGAGACCAGCGAGCATACACCAGTGTACCTGTGGTCTGGTGGAAAACTGGACGCCACGCTTCTGCAGGGGGGCGCGTTCGAGGCCTGCGCCTTGCTTCGTGGGCTGGGTTCGCGCCACAGCCTTGCTCCTGGCTTGTGCAGCGGCGCTGTGGTCCAGAGGAGACGGCCCCTCCCTGCCCCTGGTGCAGCTGGAACCACTTCTCCTTGGTGGCACCAGGATCTCGTCAGGTTCCACAAGTGGATCTAAAGCCAAGGATCAAAATGCTCTTATTTATAATGTGACTTAAAGGTCCTTCAGTGCTTCACAGATTTATTCAGCCATTCCCCCCACCCTTCACTTTTCAATATTTTGTAACATTACAACTTGAAACTGAAATGATTTTGTGACTAGTGGCTTGTCCTTACTACATAAGGTACACAAGAGACACCTTCTCAGGCTGAAGGTGCAAAGTCTCCCTGGATCCAGACCTAGACAAGCTTAATTTGGGTTGTGTCAGTTTTCACTTCATCATGTAGAATATATTAAGCCTTTTTCAGCTTTGAACAGAGCAAGAGCATTTCTCCTAAACAAAGTAAAGTGGTTATAAACCTCAGAACCAGAAGCCTCTTTTCACCTCCTGGTGCCCGCGAAGCAAGACACCCACGACAGAGTGAGACTCCAAGTCAACACTGCCCTCCCCACACACATGGCGTCTCTTCAAGGGGGACCGTGCTCAACAGACTGTCAGCCATGGTGACACATGAGCAAGCATCTCTTACTTCTGCCCACGGTATCACGCTTGTGCAAAGCGAGGCCTCTAAAGGACAGATCCTGCTATGTAGTGCACGTGCCAATGAAATCTCTCTTGACCCACCAGGGAGAAGCTTCCTGGCCACTGGTGGCTTCCTCAGCTCTGAGGCAGACGCTTTCTTCTCTCTCCTTGGCAACCTGGCAGGGCCCTTCACTAGGTCAGCCTGAGAGGGAGACAGCCATTTTGGCCCTCTCTTAGAGGATGTCTTCTGGGCCAGCAGACAGTCCAGGTCCTGCCACAATACAATACAGTTGAAACAGATAAACCTCTCCAACTTGACACCCCCCCATCAGTTCATGTGGGATTTCCTTCCCTGCCTAACAAACAATCAGGAAGCCCCTGGACAAGCTGCAGGAATGAAATGATCTGATTTGCAGGTGCCCCACATGCAGCAGTCCATAAAAATTTTATTTATTTGGAACACTTATATGCTGCCCCATTCGCAAAAGCCCATTCGCATATTTGAGCAGCATCTCATCCACACAAGGAGTCTAGAAAACAGCTGAAGCAAACATGCGGCAAACTCAGTTGCTGCACGGCGTCTTCAGTTAATTATGAAGCCAGAGTGCCCAGAAACCAAACAGTCCAGCCAGCCCTCCAAAAGTCCAAACCAAAGTGTCACCAAGCACATCCTCCTCCTTCAAGGCTGACTTGTGCTGGCTGGCTCTTATCTGTGGAGCGCAAAGCTCGACCTGCACCCGCAGGAACCAAGCAAGCTGCTCTCTTCCAAATTGCCTTCCAGACTAACCTCTATTTGGAGCAGCAGGTCTATGATGATGTCGGGCATGCAGGAATTCATCTCAAGGCGGGCAGAGCAGAGCGAGAGCTGCCGGACGAGGTTGCCCAGTTCCTTGCAGTGGCCAAGAGCTGGCTGCTGCTCTGGCTGGTCAGCACAGTGGGTGACAAATGTCTGCAGGGCCCGGACGGCCCCTCTGTGGGCTGCTGCCAGTCTGGCCATGGCTCGCGACTGCATCACAAAGGGAGGCTGGCTTGAAGCAGCAGTCCTGCAGCCAAGCACCTCTGCCAACTGTGAGGAGACACTCTTAGCCCAGTCCCCAGAGCACTCTGGCAGGAGCAGGAGCTACAGCCACGGCAGAAGGCAGGAAGCAGGGCTAGATGTCCAGCCAGAATTGAGGGCAACCCATTTCTCACTTCAGGGAGATGGAAGGGCACCCTGGGCACTGTGTCAAGCAAAGCTCTCCCAGCCTCCCCACCCCAATACGTTCTAGTCTCCTTCACCAGGAGTCATTCAGGGAGACTCTGGCATAGATGGGAAGGCTGTTCCCTCATTGTTAGTTTGCTTCCACATATCTCCATAGCAACTCAGTCTCACCTTCTTTGTGTGCTTGATTTTATGAGGACTTAGCTTTTCCAGATCTTCCTGGATTTCTTTGACCTGGTTAATCATATAGCAAAATTAGCCAGATTACAGACAAACATGTTAAGTCCTTTGTATGCCTTCCAGTTCACAGCTGCCTGGTTTTGGCTGCCAAGCTACAGATCTGGAACCAGAGTTGAGGTGGGGATGGAACTACCCCAAAGCCCAGAGAAGCCTCCAAGCAGGGCAGGGCCAAAATCCAAGCTGTGCACAGAACTCGAGCAGTCAACTTGCCCAGGGCTCACTCAGACCTGTTGTTGAAGCACATAGAGCATGCGGGCAGAGCGTATGGCTTGTTCCTGCCTCCGGACACGGATGCGGTGCTCTTCATCCGGATCCAACACTGTCTCGCTTCTCTCTGAGAGCAAGGAAATATAGGAGGCTGTGCTCAGTTGGAGAAAAGCAGACCCTTTGGCACTAAAACCATGAATGACTGGCACACACATACCCCAAGTTAAGAGGGCCCCAGATGATACACAGCCCAACCAGGATGCATGCAAAACCGCATCGCTTCCAAAAGATGCTCCAAATGCCCCCTCCCTGTCTCCACCCCATTCCCAGTGTTAGCAGCAGGGAGTCTTGCTGCTGATGAGTCAGTCAACCAATACTTCCAAAGATTCTCTCAGTTCAAGCTCTTTGCTGATCTCTAATTAAAACAAGTCAGCTCATTAACCTGTCTTTTCCCACCTGGAGGAAGTATCTGTCTACCCAGAATGAATCCTTCACCGCCAGCCTTAAGAGATGATCAGCCATGGCTGGAAACAGGCCCCTTCCCACAGAGCACAGAGCTACCCATTCAAACCAATGGGCCCTGCTGCAGGCAGGGGACAAAGATGCCTCCTAAGACCCCAGAGAGAAGAAAGAGAAATCTCTGGACTTGGCAGCCCCGCCCCCCCCACACACCCACTGAAGGCAAATGGCTGTGGAGGAGACAGGGGGTGCTGGGGATCAGGCCCAGCAGGTGCAGAGCAAACAGAAAGGTGTCCCTGCCTCAAGTCATCTTTCTGAGGCCGGCCTTTCCACAACAGGCAAAAGCCACTCCAGAAACCTCCACATCCGTGACCACAGCGGGTGCTCTGAAACCAGCCAACTGGCTCCTCACATTGCCCTTCCCTCCAGAACAGGGGTGGGCCACATCTGGGCTTGTAACTCACAGCAACAGTCTTGACTGCCATGGAAAAATCTGTGAAAAAACAGCCAAGCCAGTAGGGAGAGAGCCAAAAGCATCGGAGGAGGTCCCAATCCTCCTCCTCCCAATGCATCTATCTTGGCTGGCTAAGGACCCCTGCCTCTTTCTGGCACTGCACCTCAACCTTTCTCACGTGCCAGCCTACTCCACCAGCCCTTGCAGCCCGATATTTCAATGGAAGGAACTCAGGACTAAGCTTTTGCCCCACAGTAACAGTTCACCCTTCTGTCCCTCACCTTTACTTGCCAGCTGTTCAATTTTCTGGATGTACTTCTGAAGTTCTTTCTGTAGTCGCCTGACTTCCAGGCTGCTTTGGTCCTCCTCCTTTCTGGGGACTTGTGCGGGCAGCCCAAGCCCCGGATCATGTGTGGGGGGTGAATCAGACAGAGAAAGGTCTGACTTGACCGGAGTGGGTGTGTAGAGGAAGACTTTGGCTCCAGAGCCCATCGTCTCCATCTGGGAACAGTCGTCAAGCTGGCACTCAGCGCTCAGGAGGGCCCGGGAGCTGTTTCGCCCTGCAGCTGGCCTGGACTCTTCTCTCTTGAGCTGGTGCAGCTTCACTTGCTCCTTCAGATGCTTTCGCTTGACATCCCTCCTGGCCAGCAGCATAGCCCGATTGAGCTCCTCTTCAGAGACAACAGAAAACTCCATAGAGTTGGAGGGATCCAGTCTACTGCCGGCCCCTTGATCCTGCCAGCCCTCTGACTGCGGCAACTTCTCTATGATAATGGGACATGGGGTGGTGTAGTGGGCAGGCATGTTCTCAAGCAGGGCAGGCACTTTCAGGCTGAACTGGAGCTGTACCAAACATCAACATCCACAGTTACAGTGCTGGAGCAGAGAAAACAATGCACTGAGATAAAAGAGATCAAACTTTCAATCTGCCCTCAACCATGAGGCAAGATCTTGCTGGACCACATGGCCCACTGTCTCAAGGCAAGACAGCTTATTGTAAAGAAACATAAAAGATGCCACTAGCTTATCTTGAAACCCCCAAGGGGGTGATTGCAAGCTGTTCCCTGGAAAGATCAACTTTAGCTCATCAGAGTCAGAACACCCAAGAGACAATGGCAAGTAAAGCTGACCATCCTTGCCACCTCCCCCACCCAGTGTCTCCCCTTTGATGTTGTCAGCACCTCTTGGAAGGAAAACAAGGGAACCAACTGTGGATTATACGAGCCTGGTCAGAAGACACCCACCATCACAATTTATCTATGGGAGTGATCCTACTCATGCGTTGACAGAAAACAAACAAGTCCTATAATGTCCAGCATGTTAACTGGGGCATGCTATGCATTACTGAACTTTTTTTTGAACATGCATCCTAACTGTATTTAAATCAGGTTTCTGTAGCCCTTTGGAGCGCCGCAGGACTAGCAGCAGGAAGTAGGTTCACTCCCCTTCACACACACACTTAATTATGTGACTGGATTGTAAGTCATTGCAAGATTGGCAACAGGTCATTCCTCAACCTGGTTAAAGTTTGTCAGTACACCTCTAAGAAACATGCAATGTACATTAGGCCAGAGCTAGCAGTGTGAAAATGGCCAGTTTATCAGCTCAAGTTGGCCTTTCAAAATGACTGCAAACCAAGCCCACAAAGGAAGCAGTTTGAGGCCAGTACCTGGGTTTGTGAGGGGCCCGTGGTGCTTTTGTTTGCCTGCAGGTGATGGGATGTCAAAGAACCAGCGACTGTCCCTTCTTTCCTGAGTTCCATCACAGCAGGCAGGTGGCTCTGAGAGTGCAGATCTGCCATCTCCTAGGATGTTGCTAAAATATGAAGATCCAACAAATATTAGAACTGCTGCTAACAGGAACATATTCTCTACTTAGTCCCTAAAGACTCTTCTCTCACCACCAGACAGATAAGAACCTAATTTCTTTCCAGAGCATGCCAAAAACCACAGCACACTCCAACCCGCTACACTATTTTATCAGGGCAGGGCAGGAACAGAGCTGATGAGTGAAAAAGAGAGCAGTCCCTATAGGCATGGTACAGAAATGTTTTAAATAAACAAGAGTCCACAGTTTGCCCCGCCCCCGAACTCAGACTCTGAAAAAGACCAGATGAAAGGCTCCAAGGCTGAAAGTCCTTCCCTTCCCTTGTGGCTTGCCCCCGTGCCTGGCATCCCAAGAGAAAGTTGGTCTGTGTACTTCCTACAGGGATGAAGAACTTGGGCTGCTTGAACAGCCAGGCCAGAAGCCCCGCCGCTCTTCAACCCACCACTCGCCCCAGGATCTGCTCTTACGATGCTGGGAAGCCGGCGGCAAGGGGCAACGGATCCCCCCACGCGGCCTTTGTGCCTTGACGACTGGCCGTCGGGAGAGGAAAGTCCTCCCACGGGGCTAGCTGAGTCCAGAGCTTCAGCCACAGACCCTTGGGCCAGGTGGGCAAAGCAAGCAGCACGCGGCCACCGGGCTCAGCTGCCGCGCCGCTGCACCCGCTTTTCGACCGGCAGGATGTCGAGACGAGCCAGACGGGAGGCAACCGCTCTCCGGGCGCATCGCTGCTCTCGGTCCAGTGGAAGCCCAAACGCCGTTAGGCCGCAGCGGGCACCGGGCGCCCGCGCCCGCTCCCGCCAGCGCCGCGGCTTCGGCGCTCACCCAGCTCAACCGCTTCGCTCCGCTCCCGCTCCCGCTCCCGCACCGGGAGCCGATGCGGAGCCGGCGACGCCCGCGAATAGCCGGGCGCGCGGCCCCCTCGGCGCTCTCGCACAGCCAAGCGCTCGGCCAGGCCGCCGGCGCCGCCTCCCGTCCCCTCGCAACCAACAGCGCCCGGAAGGCGCCAACGAGCGTCGCCAGGAGCGGACGCTCCCCACGCGCCGCCCGAGGCCTTTTGGCTCCGTGCAGCCGCCGTCGCCCAGTGGGCGGGCCCTGCCCGCGGCCGCTTCCGGCTCGCCTTCCCGCCGCCCTCGTCTCCGCCGCCATGGGCTGGGAGGAGGTGCCTGTCCGGGGCTTCGCCGACTTCGACCGCGTCGCCCGTCAGGAGCTGCAGCGCTGCGGAGAGGGCCGCGTCTTCGCTTACTTCAGCGGCAACAAGGACCCGGCCAGCGGCGCCAGCTGGTGCCCGGACTGCGTCAAGGGTACGGCGTTCGCTTGACTAAGCGGCGGGCCCGATCCGGCCGCTCCAGCGAGCGGCTCCTGGCCCGGTGTCCGCCGGCCCTTCTGCGACAGGGGCCGCCGCCGCTACTACGACGAAGCCTCGCCTGGGGCTCGCTGGCTTTGTTGCGGCGCATCTCCCGTCGTTGACCACTGTGGCGGAAAATGGCGCGGGGGGAGGCAGAGGGGCGCTATCTCTCAGAGGCCTCTGGCAACCCCGCGATCAAGAATACCGGGAGCTGGAAGGCATCGAGATCTTGCCCACCCCATACGTGGCAGGGGTTGCGTTCGGTTAAAAGATCAAATGCTCGTGTTGCCTGTGAGGTCTCATAGCACATTTCCTTTTTCTTTATTCCAGCGGAGCCCATTGTGAGGGCCGAACTCCCACACCTGCCAGAAGGGTCTGTGTTCATTTACTGCCAAGTAGGAGATCGAACTTAGTGAGTATGGTGAACTGAGCAAAGTAGTAGGCCTATGCAGTGTTATTCCTGATCAGCAAGCAGCACAATGCTTTACCAGTGTCAATGGGACTAAAGTATGCCCTGCTGCCTTTTAGGGTATATTCAGAGAATGCTACAAAACAAAGCAACCCAACGTGACCCTCAAATCTCACAGGCAGCCTCTTCAATAACACCTGGCTAGACACAGGCTTGACAGTAACCCCGAGGTTTTGGAGGCTTACTGAAATGTCATTTCTTTCTCCAACACACAGTTGTGCAGTTGAACTCTGCTCAGACACTGCCTTCAGCTATGCTTTGGTGAGAGCTACCTCTGCAGGTTTCTATGCTTATCAGCTGGACTTTGCCTTGTCATCTGAAACAAAAGGCTTCAGGTCAAACTTGGAGTGCATCTAGAAGATGGCCCCAGGAGATAATTAAAGGCCATTTAATGCTTTATGGTTTTTAGGTATACACTTCAAAGTGTAACACTGTATTTGCAAGTGTGATTTATTACAGCTTCTTGCCGATTCTGTGCTTGGTACAAGTCCTAGATTTCTCTTTGTATAGCATGTGAATTCCCCACACACAGACATGCTCTTAGCTGATCATGCGAGTTCCTTTGAAGTGCAACAGTGCTTAAAGAGGTGTTGCTTGCAGATATCAAGTTTAATCAGTTTAAATAAATATCACACTGATCTTCAGTGGGAAGTTGTGGGGAGAGTGAATAGTGATTGCAGGCATATACTTGTGCCTTCCCCATCATTTTGAGATGAAAGGCTGTGAGGGAAGAACACAAAATTGCCCTTCCAAGCTCAATCAGATAAGGTGAATTTTCATTCTGTATTCTGTGGCAAGCCTTGATGGGGAGAGCAGTCCCATCATGGGAGATTGTCCTCACAGAATACTGAACACAGCTTTCTGCACACTTGCATAAATGCATCTAATTCTTTTTAAAGCTTCAAAGGCTGATTTTTATTTTTCTACAGCTGGAAAGATCCCAATAATGAATTCAGAAAGAAACTTAAACTAACTGGAGTACCTACACTACTTAAATATGGAACTGTAAGTATAGTGGCAATTTATGAGGGATGGTTTGGAATGGACATTATGTGGTTAGGGGGCTCTGTGCTTCTCACTCAAGAATTGTCCAAAAAGATCCTCCATATTCTTAAAATGGGCTTTTTGGAGCCCTGAGGTATTCTAAAGTCTTCTGAAAACTGCGCATCTGCAGAGCAATTCAGCTGATTCTAAGAAATGTGGCCCAATCCATCAGGTTTCAGGAATCCAGGAGTAGTTTCCCTTGCCCCTTTGCCATAAAGGGAAAAGTTCTTATTTCCACAATTGAAAAGAAATGCTTTCCCCACTTAACATTAGAAAATGCTGAGAAGTTCAATCCTTCTGAGCTATGTCCTCATTACCTCTTAGTAGGCATGCTGTCTGTTCTTACATTCTGAGTGTACATTACATTACAAGAGTGGACATTCTGAGGCTTGGTGCTTGGGAAGCTATTTGAAAGTCTGCAGAGTGATTCATTCCTGCTTGCTTCTGAATATACATGCAGAGATTTATCCTACTTATTTTTGAGTTGATAGGCTCCCCACTACAAAAGTAGTAAGGAATAGAATTTGAGGTGGAGGGTAGGTAAATTTTTCAACACTGTCCATTTTGTCTATGATTCCACTTAGCACTGCAATGCTGCTCCTGAGAGCTTCTCCAAAATGAAATACAGCCCTGAAGCTGCAAGCTTCACTACCCCATACATATATTTACTCAAAATTAAGTTCTATTACATTCAAATATACTTAAACTTTAGTAAGCATATGATTGGGAATACAATTAGGCAATATTTCTATTTTATTTTGAAAACTGCAAAACCCACAAGTGCAAAACTATTGAAATGTAAAACAGCAGAAGATGCCAAAGCAAGGACTTTGCCCCATATGGTATTTTTAACTTCTCTAAGATTTATAATTCCTATTCCAGATTCAAAAGTTGGTGGAAGAAGAGTGCTTTAAAGCGGAGCTTGTAAGGATGCTGTTCACAGAAGACTGAGCTATTTCTGCTTTAATCTGGATGCTGCTACCAGCTGAACAGCTGTACAATGTGTTTTAATTTGGAAGGGGACCATGATCATGTCTTAAAGTACAAGTAAAGGGGTTTGTGGCCTACAAATCAATTTATCAGAATTATTTTTTCCCACTGTATCTTATGAAGTACAACTTAAGTTTCTCCAGATATACCCATAAGTGGGCTAACCAATAACCAACTGAATTGCCAGTGTAGAAGTCTCTTAACCCTCCCTCAGTGTACTGGTGGTTATTCATCAAGCCATTCTCAAAGGCCAAAAGAAAAATACAGCATTCCCTCTTAGAATACTGTATGAGAAAGAAGCAAATCCTATTATGTAACACATGTTAATTTACAGGGTTTTATAAAGACAGACAGTTCCCTGTCCTCAGAGTCCGAGACAACAGGAAGGAGGAAGGAATGAGCCAGAGCAAATGCAGTTATTCTTCCAGCCCAAAGCAGCAGAAAATGGGTGCAGAGTTTGAGGAGAACTTAAAGCAAACTTATGTATAAGTTTGAATACATGAAAATTACAGTTCCTCACAGGAAAACTAAGTATGTGGAGAGGGTTAAGCTATTGTTGAAGTTTATGCATCAAAATCAACAGGAATGGATGGTTGTGAGGCAATGGTCTAAGTGACTGTTTAGCTACTATGGTAAAACATCTAATTTGAAGGAAGGTACCTTTTTCCAGGTTTTCCAAAAGTTAGTGCCACATTGCAGCAGAGACCCACCAATGAGGAAATGGTATTTCTAGATTAAAACTTGCCTAACATTCTACATTCTGTATTGCCCAGCAAGAAGTGGTTCTCTGTTGCCACTTCTTTTACACCTGTGGCTTTCATCGCCTTAGCAATCTGGCAGGCAAGTACTGCCAGAAACTGCCCAGGTTATTCTAGAATGAAAAAGCATAGTACAGACACAAGACTCCTCCTAAGGAACAGCAAGCCAGGCCCTTCTGCCAACTTGGCATTTCTATTTGCTATCCCCAACCACAACCAGTGTACTAAGAAAAATAACCACACACTTCTACTTCACAAGAGATTACCACATGCTCCCAAACTACCATTCTGCTCCAGTCCCTCAGTAACACAATTACTCCCTTCAATTCAGCTGGGACAAGAACTTGCAATTTCATCTTACACATTTCAGAAGTAACTTCGACAGTCTCTGGAAAACCAAAGCCAACCAAACAAGCTGCCAAGCTTTCAGACAACATTTCACCAGTGCAGTTGCTCAGATCAGGTAGCTGCATCCTGGGATGAGGCCACAAAGTCCTGCTTGTGCGAGCAGTGTTCTTCGGGTGCCAAATGGCTCACTTGACCGAAGTGCTGTTCTGCTGCTGCTGCTGCTCTGCCAGAGCCTGCTGGAGGCGCATCCGTTTACGGGAGTAGTGTTGCCAGTGGAGGATCTGCTGCTCATCGATGAACTTGGCACACTGTGCATTCACCAGCTCTTTGCGAAAGTGTTCGTACTGGAGCAGCTCCAGCATATGTAGACACTGAGGGTACCTTTACAACAGAAGGACCACTTGTGCTTTAGGGCAATGTCTTTTTGGAATACCTTTCCCTCTGGCCATCCCCAAACTAACAAACAAACACTTAATTCTGCAAACAGGTGAGATTGATTTAAATCAAAGCAATCTAAATTCCCAAGGCACTAAATCATTTTTCCAGCTTTCGAAATACTATGTTGAGCAAACAAGCATGCATATTAATCGGTGGTTAGAAGAATTAAAAGATTAAGTTTTGTATCTACAGAATCTATGGCCTATCCAGGATCTCAGGTTACATGGGGCATAAGCCTTTTGCTTGACCATAGAGTAGCCGGATTCAAACAATATGACAAGCCAGAGAATGACTTACATATGGGTTGTCACTGAATCAAGGTTTGTTCTGTTGTGTGAAACCAGCCACATTGCTAAATCATGGTTTGCTGGCCACACACAACCCAGAAAGAGAACCCATCATTTGCTGTTGGGCTTTGATCTGTGTCTTGTTTGCAATTAACAAACCATGGTTTGTTAGGGCAGCTAGATTAACACCACAGAAACCCAGTTTAACAACAAGCTACACTCAACCTATACTCGAACTTGCCATGCTATGTGAACCAGGCCAGTGTATATTTTCTCAAAGAAACAGTTGGGAAAATAAAGAATCACAGTTTGGCCTTCTCTACATTCAGTCCCACCATTCCAATTTAGTGTGCTTCCAGGAGGGCTGTGTGCCATGTGCTTCTGGAGCTCAAGGCAATGTCAACACTTTGAGGCAACACAATGATAACACTTACTTTAGGTATTTGGCATATTCTGGTTCCTTCCAGTACAGCAAATATTTTAGGTAGTTTACAAATGCTTTGTCTTTGAAATATCCTCTCTGGGCGAGAACTGAAAAAAAATATTAAAGTGGCTTTTCCCAGTTTGTTTATAAATTTCTCCCACTTTAGAGAAACACAGGCTAAGAGTCCAGGACAAAGGTCAATCACCCCCGCCCCTTAAATCTTTAATCCCACATTTTATCCAAAGGAAAGAAGTTGCTACAGAGTAATTCGGAAAGTGAGAGCTGGTCCATCTAGTTTTGTTGGGCAGTTGAATAAACTGTGGTTTGTTTTCTCGGTCCCTGGGGTGTTTCCTTTTTTGTCCAATCCCACCCTGTATCCCAACTGCCTTTCACAGAATCATAGAATAGCAGAGCTGGGAGGGGCCAAGAAGGCCATCAGGTCCAACTTCCTGCTGTTGCAGGACACCAGTTTACACCATCCCATTCAGGTGGTTGTCCAGTTTCTTTGTGAATGTCTCTAGTGTGGGAGAACCCTGAAGAAGGGAATGGGAGAGGATGAGGTGACTAGATGAAGTCACTGGGGCAGTGGGTGTGGGCTTGTGTGGACCCCAAGGGATGGTGGAGGACGGGAGAGCCTGGAGGAATGTTGTCCATGGGGTCATGATGGGTCGGGCACGACTTTGCAACTAAACAGTGTGGGAGAGCCCACCACCTCTCTAGGCAGCTTGGTCCACTGTCATATTGCTCTATGTTATCACAGCTTGAATCAATTATTCCGTGTCCATACTCTGGTATCAGCAAGAAGAGATCTTGACCTTCCTCTTTGTGACAGCCTTTGAGGTACTTTTAGAGGGATCTCATGTCCCCCTTGTCTTCTCTTCTCAAGGCTGAACATGCCCAGTTCTCTCAGTCTCTCTTCACAGGGCAGTATTGTCAAACCCTGGATAATTTTCACTGTGCTTCTCTGAACCCTAATTTACCTGCATCTTTCTTAAATCTTTGTGCTAGAACTGGACACAGTATTCCGGATGAGGTCTGGCTAGTGAGGAGTACAGGGGAACTGCTACTTCTCGTGATTTGGAAGCAACACTTCTGTTAATGCATCCTAAAATGGCATTAGCCCTTTTAGCAGCTGCATCACATTGTTGGGTCATATTTAGCCTATTATCCACAATTACTCTGAGATCTTTTTTAGTTCTGTTGAGCCACGTATTCCCCATCTTGTATCAATGCATTTGGTTTCTCCGTCCCAGGTGGAGGACTTGGCACTTGTCCTTATTGAATCTCATTCTGCTGCTTTCAGCCCAGCATTCAAGCTTATCAAGATCACCCTGGATCTTCATTCTGTCTTCTAGGATGTTTGTTATTTCACCTAGTTTTGTATCATCTGCAAATTGGTTTATCTTTCCTTGTATTTCCTCATCCAAATCATCAATAAAGATATTTAAGAGCATTGGGCCCAAGACTGAACCCGGTGGCACCCCACTAATTACCACCATTCAATCTGAGAAGGTACCATTGATGAGCACTCTCCAATTTTGGATTCACCTAAATGGATTCACCTCCTTCATGGATCACTGCCTCTCCTTCATGGATCACTGTCTTGTCATGGCGAAGCGGCGCGCTTAGCTCAATGAAGCTATGAGCTATGCCGTGCAGGGCCACCCAAGATGGACAGGCCGTAGCAGAGAGCTCTGACAAAACGTAATCCACTGGAGAAGGAAATGGCAACCCACTCCAGTATCTTTGCCATGAAAACCCCATGGACAGTACCAAAAGGCAAAAAGATATGACGCCAGAAGATGAGCCCCTAAGGTCGGAAGGTGTCCAATATGCTACTGGGGAAGAGCAGAGGGCTAGTACTAGTAGCGCCAGAAAGAATGAAGCGACTGGGTCAAAGCCGAAAGGACACTCAGTTGCCGATGTATCTGGTGGTGAAAGGAAAGTCCGATGCTGTAAAGATCTATACTCCATAGGAACCTGGAATGTAAGATCCATGAATCAAGGCAAGCTGGATGTGGTCAAACAAGAGATGACAAGACTGAACATTGATATCTTAGGAATCAGTGAACTAAAATGGACAGGCATGGGTGAATTTAGTTCAGATGACCATCAGGTATACTACTACGCGCAAGAATCCCTCAGAAGAAATGGAGTAGCCTTCATAGTCAATAAAAGAGTAGGAAAAGCAGTACTGGGATACAATCTCCAAAATGACAGAATGATCTCAGTTCGAATCCAAGGCAAACCATTCAACATCACAATAGTCCAAGTCTATGCCCCAACCACTGGTGCTGAAGAGGCTGAAGTTGACCAGTTCTATGAAGGCCTACAACACCTTCTAGAATTAACTCCAAAAAATGATGTCCTTATCATCATGGGGGATTGGAATGCTAAAGTAGGAAGCCAAAAGATAACCGGAATAACAGGCAAGTTTGGCCTTGGAGTACAAAATGAAGCAGGGCACAGGCTGGTAGAATATTGTCAAGAGAATACGATGGTCATTGCAAACACTCTTTTCCAACAACCCAAGAGACGACTCTACACATGGACATCACCAGACGGTCAACACAGAAATCAGACTGACTATGTGCTCTGCAGCCAAAGATGGAGAAGTTCTATACAGTCAGTAAAAACTAGACCAGGAGCTGACTGTGGCTCAGATCATGAGCTTCTGGTTGCAAAATTTAGGCTTAAGTTGAAGAAAGTAGGGAAAAGCACTAGGCCACTCAGGTATGACCTAAATCATATCCCTGATGAATATACAGTAGAGGTGACAAATAGATTTAAGGAATTAGATCTGATAGACAGAGTGCCTGAAGAACTATGGACGGAGGTTCGCAACATTGTACAAGAGGTAGCAACTAAAACCATCCCAAAGAAAAAGAAAGGCAAGAAAGCAAAATGGCTGTCTGAGGAAGCTTTACAAATAGCTGAGGAAAGAAGGGAAGCAAAAGGCAAGGGAGAAAGAGAAAGATACAAACAATTAAATGCAGAATTCCGAAGAACAGCTAGAAGAGATAAGAATGCCTTCCTAAATGAACAGTGCAAAGAAATAGAAGAAAACAATAGAATAGGGAGGACCAGAGATCTCTTCAAGAAAATTGGAGAAATGAAGGGAGTATTTCATGCAAAGATGGGCATAATAAAGGACCAAAATGGCAGGGACCTAACAGAGGCAGAAGAGATTAAGAAGAGGTGGCAAGATTACACAGAAGAACTATACAAGAAAGAGCTTAACATCCCTGATAACCATGATGGGGTGGTCACTGACCTCGAGCCAGACATCCTGGAATGTGAAGTGAAATGGGCCTTAGGAAGTCTGAGCAACAACAAAGCTAGTGGAGGTGACAGTATTCCAGCGGAGCTATTCAAAATCCTGAAAGACGATGCAGTTAAAGTGCTTCACTCAATATGCCAGCAAATTTGGAAAACTCAAGAGTGGCCACAGGATTGGAAAAGGTCCGTTTACATTCCGATCCCAAAGAAGGGCAATGCCAAAGAATGTTCAAACTACCGCACCACTGCACTCATTTCACATGCTAGCAAAGTGATGCTCAAAATCCTACAAGCTGGGCTCCAGCAGTATGTGGACCGAGAACTACCAGAAGTACAGGCAGGATTTCGAAGAGGGAGAGGAACTAGAGATCAAATTGCCAACATACGCTGGATCATGGAGAAAGCTAGGGAGTTCCAGAAAAACATCTACTTCTGCTTCATTGACTATGCTAAAGCCTTTCATTGTGTGGATCACAACAAATTGTGGCAAGTTCTTAAAGAGATGGGGGTACCAGACCATCTTATTTGTCTTTTGAGAGACCTATATGCAGGTCAAGAAGCAACAGTGAGAACTGGACACGGGACCACTGATTGGTTCAAAATTGAGAAAGGAGTTTGGCAAGGCTGTATACTGTCGCCCTGCCTATTTAACTTCTATGCAGAGCACATCATGAGAAAGGCGGGGCTAGATGAATCACCAGTTGGAATCAAGATTGCTGGGAGAAATATCAACAACCTCAGATATGCAGATGATACCACTCTCATGGCAGAAAGTGAAGAGGAACTAAAGAGCCTCTTGATGCGGGTGAAGGAGGAGAGCGCAAAAGTTGGCTTGAAACTCAACATTAAGAAAACTAAGATCATGGCATCCTGTCCTCTCACTTCCTGGCAAGTAGATGGGGAAGAAATAGAGGTAGCGACAGATTTTATTTTCCTGGGCTCCAAGATCACCGCAGATGGGGACTGCAGCCAAGAAATTAAAAGACGTTTTCTCCTGGGGAAGAAAGCTATGGCAAATCTAGACAGCATACTAAAAAGCAGAGACATCACCCTGCCAACAAAAGTGCGTATAGTCAAGGCTATGGTTTTCCCAGTTGCAATGTATGGCTGTGAAAGCTGGACCATAAGGAAGGCCGAGCGCAAAAGGATTGAGGCCTTTGAATTGTGGTGCTGGAGAAGACTCCTGCGAGTCCCTTGGACTGCAAGGCGATCAAACCGGTCAGTCCTAGAGGAGACCAACCCTGACTGCTCTTTAGAAGGCCAGATAGTGAAGATGAAACTCAAATACTTTGGCCACCTAATGAGAAGGAAGGACTCCCTGGAGAAGATCGTAATGCTGGGAACAATAGATGGCAAAAGAAGAAGGGGACGGCAGAGGATGAGGTGGCTGGATGGAGTCACTGAGGCAGTTGGTGTGAGCTTGAGTGGACTCGGGGATGGTGGAGGACAAGAAGGCCTGGAGGAATGTCATCCATGGGGTCGCGATGGATCGGACACAACTTCGCTACTAACAACAACAACAACAAATGGATTCACCTAATTCAATTTTGGATTTGACTCACATATCTGTCCCAGGTACTTACAATTGAGGTAATTGGGGTTCGCCAAGCACTGCACAAATTCCAGCTCCAGCTGAAACCTCAACCGATTCCCAGTGTCATCTGAAGCCACAAAAAGAAACAAAAAAATTACAGTATGCAACATGGCATGGGCTCATATAATGTGCTGGCTGTTTTTGTTTACTTTTAAAACCACTTGAGACAGAGCTGCAAGCATTTAGGAATCGCAGGCCCTCGCCTGCACAGAAAACGGGCAAGTTTCGAATTATTAGGCACCGACATTATACGGCGAATGCAGTGGGGTCCATTAATCCATTTAGATGGTTCCCATTCCGTTACGTTAGAGTATCTGCCTCCATACTCCGCAAATGTAACGCTCCCTCAGCACAGCAGGTTCCCCAAGCCAGCGGGGACCGGCGTGGGCGACTGTTTCCCTGCAACTGCAGCGCCGAGGCCAAACGCCCGGAAAAGCCGGCACCGCCTGGAGCCGGGAGGTCACGCAAGAGGCTGCTCCAGCGGCCCTCGCACTCGTCCCTGCCCTGCAGCCCACTCAGAGCAGGATCCCTTTTGTTCCGCGGCCTCCGGCGCTCCCTGCCCGAGCAGGCCTCCCGGAACAGCCCGCACCTTGTAGCCGCGAGTCCCACGGACCCCTTTCGAGCTGCTCTAAACTGAGCGGCGAGGGCAGGGGCCCACACTGACACGCCGCGACCGAGGCCCCATCCTGGAGCGCACTCACCGCTCTCCATGATGCGACGGCCGCCTCGCCCTCCGCTGCAGCGGCGCCCGGCCTGGCAACGGGCAAGGCGCCTGCGCCCGCGCCTGCGCCCTTGAGGCACAGCCCGGTGCACGCCGGGAAGCCGCTGCAAGGCGGCCGTGTTGTCGTTGCCGGGGCAACCGCGATGGCCGCGCCTCCCCCCACCCCTTTCGGGAGCGGCGCGGCCGCTGCTTCCCGGCTGTGGCCGGACTGTTGGCATTAAGTTGTATTAACATAAATAATCATTTCAGCCTGACGAACCTTATTACCTAGAACCTTATTACCCACTAATTACCACCAACCAGTTTGAGAAGGTGTCATTGATGAGCACTCTTTGTGTCCGATTCAGCAGCCAATTTTGGATTCGTCTAATACTTTTCTGTCCGGTCCAGTTTTTGCTAATTTGCATATCAGAATGTCATGTCGAAAGCTTTGCTAAAGTCTAGGTAGATTGTGTCCACAGTGTTCCCTTTGTCCACTTGAGAGGTTACCCAGTTAAAAAATGAGACTAAATTAGTCTGCTAGGATTTATTTTTGATAAATCCATAATGGCTTCCATTAATTTTGTAAGCCGTCCTGAGCGCTTGGCAGAAGGATGGGCTATAAATGTAACAAAAACCTCACAGGGTTGTTGTGAAGTTACAATATGGGGACGCGAACAGTTCAACTCGCGTTGCGCTCTTTGATGGGGAAGAGGATTAGGGTGGCGGGACAGGGCTGTGCAGAGATCTGGGGCTCCAGTGAAAGATGTGGGGCTCTAGTTGTAGTGACACCATCACTGCCTCTGATTTTCAGCTTTGCTAGCCAGAGGCGGCCTGCTTGCCTCTGCTCTTCCCTCCACCTGCTGGACTAATCCCTTTTTTACCTGGGGCATGCTGTTCTGTCTACCTTCAGCCTAGTCTGACTCAGTAAAGTTTTGTGGGGGCAATGCCTGTGGGGCAGTATATCTACCGTATTTTTCGCTCTATAAGACATGCCTGACCATAAGACGCACCTAGTTTTTACAGGAGGAAAACAAGAAAAAAAATATTCTGAATCAAATGGGCACATAATCACAGGCACATTCCCCATCACTTGCCCATGGGCTGCATATCTGACAGACTTACTGCACACACATATTCGCTCTATAAGACGCACAGACATTTCCCCTTACTTTTGAGGGGGGGGAAAGTGAGTCTTATAGAGCAAAAAATACGGTACTTCACGGTTTAGTCTGCATTTTAAAAGCGCTGTCTACAGTGCTTAAAAGCTCAGACTGAAACCAGGAGTGGATACACTGCTCCACTGGTCTTGGAGCAACCAAGGGCTTTCCTTCCAGGATTTCAAGCAGGAATTCTACCTGGAGATGCTGCCAGGGATTGAACCTGAGACATTTTGCAGGTGCCTTACCACTGAACCATGGTTTTAAATAAAGCAGAAGGACTTTTTCCTTAAAATTGTACAATATCTCTTACTCAAATGTACAGGTCAGGATATCTGGCTTGGCAATGGTACAGGTGAGATCAGTGTGGTTGATCCCAAGCTGAGACCTAGTCTGGTCTGGTGATTAATGTTGGATTGGGGATCTGGATTGTCTAGTCTCCACTCAGCCATGAAGCAAATTTTAGACTAAGATAAACTGTAGCTGTGCAACCTACCTTGGGTTCCTTGCCAGAAGAAGAAAAGTGGTCTATAGCCAACAACAACAAAACATCAACAATGACATTTATAGCAGCAGCGGCAGCATTAGTCAGGAATGTGTTGTGGCTCCAAAGAAAAGGCTAATACGATTTTGAGCTACATTGAAAAAAGCAGTGTTTCCAAGTCACCAGTGTGCCAGTGATGGCTGTCTTCACAGAGCATTTCAAGCAGGCCCCTTCTGTCATCCTGGCTTCCTTCAGACATACAAATCCATCAGATCACAGCATCCCTGGATCCTACAAAGGGGCTTATTTCCAAACCAGTCACGTTTGCTATTGTAAGTTCCATTCATTCATGAAACAGGCTGATGTTGCCAGCCAAACCCACTTGAGTTGATTTGACTGAAATTTGTTTGCAAGGCCCTCCTCCTCTTTTCCTCCTCCTTCTGCATCACCACCACCACCACAAAGGGCTAAGACTCTAGTTCTGTCCAGGAGAGCTCAAGCCAGACCTGATGCTCTGCATGAGAATGTCCTAAAAAGGACTCTGTGCAAGGCTGATTTTTGGCAGGCTGGTCCCAACTCTGTGTCTTGCCCAATGACCCAGATTCTCAGTGCACAGGGAGGCTCAAATACCCCTGTGGTAACCCACAGAGCAAACCCAGCAAGATTTCACTGGACGTTTCTTTATTTTTAAAGCTACCATTTATATAGCAGCCTCAAAATGTCTTTCTGACTTTTTTTAGTTATGGTTTTGTTATTTTTAAACAGTGAGATGTTGTAAACCTTTTAGTTGCATCCTATAATCTGACCCATTCCAAGAGTACATTAAGGAACTAGGTTATAATGCTTCTAACGTTGACTTATTCTTAGTCTTTCTTAATATGACAGGGTATCTCTTACTCAAAGAGGCCATAGTGGTTATAACAAATCCTTCCCCAGTAAACACAGCCTTGGGCTAAAAACAGGGAGCAACCACACATTCACTTGCTATTCTGATTCCTTCAGAAGATAGTGCACTCCTTCAGCAGCCCTGGTCAAGAATGATCACATTCAAATGCCAAAATATACATCAGTATCTTTATTCCTGGCCACCAAAAGCTGGAGTCAGTTTTTGAAAGGAGAAAGAGAAAGGGGAGGGGACAAGGATGTCTCAGAACACTGAGTTTATGGAGACTACGGCTTCTTCATGACAAATTTAGCTCAGGATGCCCATCTGTGGAGTGGGGAGCCCCTGCAGATCCTCCAGCCTTTCCCTTGCAACCCCAGGAGTGTGCATGACTGAGATGCTCCTCTGTTGCCAGGTGCTGCACTTATTTACACAGAGAGATGCTGTCCTGCTCTGATTGAAGGTCCAGGAGAGTGCATTTTCTTGGGGCTGAGTCCTATAAGTTACCCACGGAAGGTGGAAATATTCCCTGGCTGCTGCAGTGCGGAGCAACATCGTCAGTGCACATGCTCTGTGCACATGGGCGGTAAAGCAGCCTTCCCAGCCTGTGCTCTCCAGCTGCCTTTGGCTGCCGCTCCCAGCCACTGGCTAGGCAGGCTTGGGCCCATAGTTCAAGAGCATCTGGGGGGCCATGAGTTGAGCACTGCCAATTCAGATGAAACTCCAGTCAGGGAAGAGGGAGACAGGCCCTGAAGCTCATAATGACAGCTCTTAATCAGCCCAGCCAAAAAGCAGTTAATGAGGGAGAAAAAGGTGAATCAGACCATGGTCATGATTCTGCCGGAACGAGAAGAATTAGGGCTTGATACAGAGACCTTGCCTTGTCTGCCTCTCCTCTGCCCTGCCTTGTAAGCTGTTTAGGGTTACTGTGTTGTGAAGAACACTGCAGTGTCTTCAGCAAGACAGGCACGGTTGCAGAACCCTTTGTTGCAGAAAAACAGAGACCGCTGGAGCGGCAAATGTTTTCTTTCACACATTACTGAATGTGCATTCCACACCTGCCCTCATGTTCCAGTCTTGGCTTCCTGAAAGCTGGATGAAGCCAAATGCCCTTTGGATCTGCTTGCCATCTCCTGGACTCTGGGAGCAGCCCTTGCCTTCCCTGGCCTTCTACGTGAAACCTGAATGTGAGTTTGTTTTTGCAGCTCCAGAGACACTTATGCAGCAGACATGCAAGCAGCAGAGCTGGAGCTAGAAATGGGGCTGGGCCGGTGTGGCCGATCTCAGGCCAAGAGCAGCCAGTGACCGTTCCAGGGTTTGCCCATCCAGCCCCTTAAAAGCCCCACAAATCACAAGCACATTTCCCCTCTCCAGGCTTTTGGGAAAGCCCCTCTGCAGTCACATTTGCACTAGGAGCTGGCAACAGTGTGAATGTGGACGTCCAGCACCTGTTAGCAAAGTTGGGTCCATTCTTCAAACCAAGCAAAGGCGCTTTCAGCTCAGGAATCTGCTTGTATATCTTTTGTAGTGTGAGCATAAAGCTCACTAAGCCCAGGGAGGAATGGAAAGGCAGCCGCTCCATCTGCTGTGCTGGGAGACCAGCCACATCTGGCATTTCCTATCCCTCGACTCTCCATTCCAGTTGACCACAGTAACAGCTTCCCCATCCCTTTTCCCTCTTGTATCTTGTCTTTTAAAGGGTAATCCTGTGCACTGGACCTGTTTTCATTTCAGTCTTTTCAGATAAAGAGTGGGACAAACATTCTTTAAATGAATGAATACATGAGCGAGAAGACTACTCTGTGTTATAAATATTGCTGTTTTCCTTTCTACTCACTTTCTCCACACCGTAATTTTAAAAGATTTGCTTAGTCATATCTTCTTTCTTAAAACCCTTCAGCCTTCCCTCATACAGCAGCCTTTCATCATAGAAACACAGAAACCGAGCAAGTCAGAAGGGGCTTCCCGGCCCATCTAGTCTGACCCCCGGCTCCAGCTGACTCTGCTCATGATATGCCTACCATGCGGATCATCCTGAATTATCCACAGTACTGGCAAACTTGGCCTTCCTCGCTGCTAACTCATTATTCCATCTACATACTTGTTACCGGGGTAGCAAAGAAAAGGAATATACGAGTAGCATGAATGGTTTTAAAACAAAACAGGATACCACAGAACCTAAAATATCCTTACTAAGAAGAAACACAACGACAAAACCCAGAAAGGTAAAACCATAAAAAAAGGTCCCCTGTGACGGGTGGACTTGAAAGGTAGATTTCCAGAAGTTTGAGACTTCAGCTTTCAGAAATCCCAGAAACATGGCCAGTGGTCAGGATTGCTGGGTACACTGAGCACATCTGGAGATCTGCTTTCTGCCTCCCCATGTTCTAAGATATGACTGGGACAACAGCAGCAGATTGTCTCGAGTAGGATGTCAAACCAACAGCAGTTATCCCCCATAGGGTCGAAAGGTCTTTGGGCACAGCCTGCCTTCTCAAAGTCACCTAGAAATCTTCAAAGCCTTTTTCCAGCAAATGTGCTGTTTCCAACAGAATTTTTACAGCTGCTCAAAAGAGATGCTCTGCTTGCAAATGCTTATTTATAACCATCCGAGCTGCAAGCTGCAATTTCTTTCCTCTTGCTCTGTCATTACACACTGACAGCAGCCGGATCGTGGAGCAATTGCTGCCTGGTGTGACGTGGAAAGCATGCTTGATTACAGGTTTGGCTGACTTGCCAGTCCATCCAGTGAAGAGGGTAGCAGCTGGTGATGCTGCTTAGTCCACAGAAGCTCCATTGTGTGTGGGCATCTTCCAGTGTGGCATGAGTTGTTCATTCAGACTTCATCAGGTCAAGGCGAAGCATTGCTGTCCTGTGACAAAGCTTATCTCTTTGAAAAGCAGCAGCGTAACTTGATTTCTTATGACACATGGGTGAAAGGCCTAAGCCTCTTCAGATTTTGCTGGCCTCTAATTTCTGTCATTCCTGACCGTTGGTTGGGGCTGATGGGAACTGAAGTCCAGCAGCATCAGGAGAGCTACAGTTTCAAGAGAAGTTGTCTTTCCTTTACCCTCCTACCTTTGACCTGGTTTTGAAGCCTGGCTGCCTCCTCTGGCCAGATCCAGTTGCAAATGGGTTCAGGAGGATGTGCCTTTTGCATGTCAGCCAAGGAAAGGCACAGAGAACCCTGAAACACGTCAGCCTGGCTTGGGCATGCTGAGGCTGACCAGGGCTTGCAGGCAGAGTGCAGTGACATAGGCAGGCTGTCCCAGGAGACCAGAGTACTTCCTAGGGAAAGAAACATCTTATTCAGCGAATGATGAAATGAAACATGGATGGAGCAGGTTTAACAAAATCCATGCATCCGTACAGAAAGCTTATTTCACTCGGCTGAGCCTCTCTCATCACACACTTAAGATGCTTCCTTTCCTTGATGACCTGACAGTACTTGAGTCTTTGTTGGAGCTCATATCCTCACATATAATGCACAACACTGGCAGCCGCCACACCTGCAGGAACGTCTCTGCTTCAAGTGCCCACGGGGCATTTTGTTTCTGTCGCCTGTGGAGCTGGAGCCAGAGTGCCAGTGCCTGCCTGCCCGTTGTGCAGGTGGCCAAAGGCGCTCCGGAGACTCCAGATCGAGCTGAGCTTTGCTTCAACCAAGGGACTCGCCAAATGCAGATCAGGCGTCCCACCCCACGATGCCTCTTTGCTGGCCCCTCACATCATGCGGCCGGCAAAGTTCATCCCCTTATCGCCTGCAGTCCCTCACTCCCATTCTCAAGTCTTGTTGGATGCATTGCTTCTATGTGTGGCTTCTATGTGTGGCTGCCTGGAGCTGGTGCTCTCTCCCTCGTGCCAGTCGGTGGCTTTGGACTTTAATCCAGCCACTGCTTCCTTCAGGAACATTCAGGTTTGGTTTTATCCTAGTTACATTATGTCCCAGGGATCGAATCCTTTAATCATTAACAAAATATGTGGTGATGAGCTCAAAGAGAGGATGGGGCAGGTCAGAGCCCCTTGCCCCCCCTGCTGATTTGTCCCGCAGGACATTTTCCGGTCCCAGCCCCCTTTGCAACAAGCCCCCCAGCAGCCTCTGTCTCTGCTTTCCCCGAAACACTGCCCCCCCACACCCTTCTGGCAGAAAGCCAGAAGGTCTTTCCTATTGCCCCTCCTTTCCCAACAGAGGACACCCAGCACTGCCAGTATGAAGGCCTGTGCCACTTTGCTATATTTTCCTGCCTAAGATAAAGAAGTGGTCGAAAAGAGTCCAAGGGAGGGCGGCCAAAATGACCCAGGGCTTGGAAACACTGTCCTGGGAGGAGAGACTGAGGGAACCAACAAAAGCTAACACAAGCTCCTTAGGCAGGGAACTGTCAACTTTTAACTGTGAACACCTTCCGCATCCTCTGACAGTGGAGCAGAACAGCCCCTCTCTAAATGCCGAGCAGCCCTCTGGATCCAAATTGAAGCATTCAATATGCAAACAGAACACAAAATGCTTCCTAGGGAAGCATCCGACTTCTGCTAAGGATTTGCTTTGGCAAACCTCAAACGGTGAAGGGGAAAGCGACTCATCCCAGCTGCACCTCTTCGGAGTTTGCAAGAGGAACGTGCTGCAGTGGAGCTCCCATCCAGGCTGTTTTTCATTCAGCTCATAGCTTATGGGTCTTTTTCCAGCTTTTCAGTGACTGCATCTCGCAGGCTTTCCACCCAGCTGCCAGTAAGAGGCTCTAGTGCTGTCCAGGCCAGAGTAGGCAGCCTTCTGCCCGCACTCACACCACATGGACTTTTTGTGAAATTCAGCCTCTTAATGTGAGGAACTCAACCTGCCCAGCCCAATCTAAGCAAATGACTTAAACCAGAAGCAGGAATACTAACGCTGGGCTGGAGTGCAGCTGAGCCGCTGTCCCCTCCGTGTATCTGCTGCCTCACCTCCTTTTGTCTCAGCTTTTTGGCAACCCATCAGAACTCCAGCAATAATCACCATGGCCAGCAGCAGGGAAGACTAGCCTTCCACTACCCTGCGTCCAATCACCATTTTGGCTGGAACAGCAACAGTACATTCCCCCCCCCCCACCGCCCACCGCTTTTAGCTAATTTGGTGGATCTTTTAAGAAACACAAATGGAGAAAAAGATAAAGAAGCTTTTGTAATGCGATAACCCTCAAGTCTCTTCATGCCAACAGAAACTTTATTTTTGAAGGGCCCTCCATCTCTCAGGGTAGACATTTGGCCTTCTGTCAAGATCTTTTGCAATGGGTGAATGTGTCAAAGTTATGCTGTTATACAGTTCTCAAAGGTGCTGCAGCTTCAGTTGAGGATGCCCTTGGATGGCTGCAGTCCAGGCTGATGGAATAGCCTGAAGTGCTTGCCCAGCGGGAAAGAAAAGACCATTTGTTTCAACTGCCTGGAAGAGTTTGTTTTGCTCCAGTTAGGGCAGGATGATCCATTGTGCAAAATAAGCTATTGAGCTGGAGCCCTCCAAGTGGACATGCTCCCTTGAGTGGGATTCTGTGGCAATGGTGCACAGGCTTCCATGGAACTGTGCTCCTGGACCGTGCTCAGCAGCTCCTGACATGATAGCTGTGGGAACATTTCCCAAGGAACTGTGCAGTCATCCAGAATACCCTTGGATTGCTCAGTCCACTAGTGTCCTACTTTTCAGAAGCATTAACTTCACAGTGCAGGTTGCAAACTGTAAAGTGCTCGCATGAAAGCACCTGCCAACATGTGTGTGTCAGCACACAAAGATAAGCCCTGTCAGCTCTGAGGCAATTAATCCAAGTGCGAAAATTGAGGCCTCATCATCGTTGAGGCCCCATCGGTGTGGGTGTTCAAAGATAGGCTGGACATGCGCATGGTGGGCATGTCGTGAGCAGAGCTGGCTGGAGCCGGGGGTCAGACTAGATGGCCTGGGAGACCCCTTCTGACTTGCTCTGTTTCTATGAAAATGCTGAAAGCAGAATGCACACATTGTTTGACTCGAGGGACAATTTGAACCATACTATGCAAAAGGCTTGCACTGAAAGTAAAAGGTACAAAGCAGCAGACATGGGATTCTGGAACTGAGAGGCCACAACTGAGAAGGCCCTTACCAATCTCAACCGTTCTGGCTGGTGCGTATGTGAGCAGTGCTCCCAATGAATACCCCTGCAAACAAGCAGTATGGACTGGCACATGGGTGGGATAGTGTATCTGGGCATCCTGCAACAGCAGAGGATTAAACCCGATGGGCTTTTTGGCCTCTTCTAGCTCTACCATTCTATGATTCTATTATTTGGGCAGCCAGGATGGCCTCTATAAGGGAACAGAATATGGTCCACTTGCTCAAAGCTGCAAGGTGGGAGATACTGGGCATGCAGTCCCCACATTTAAATCTTGGGAAATGAAGCTGGACCAGTTCAGACAGAAAGAGCCTATTTCATGAATCACCCTCTACTATTTCATGAGTTTCCCACCCATATTTATTTATTTTATTTTATTAGAAAAATTTCTATGCCACCCCTTGCCAACTAGCCTTGGGGCGGCTCACAGCAGGTCCATAAAAAACAAATACAATATAAAACAAAAACACAAATCGACCTACAAACGAAGCTACAAGTTATAAAGACTAAAATTGGCCCATCTCATAGTCCCCAATTAAAATTATAAATAAACCTAACAAAAAACTAAAATTCAACCATTAAACTAATAAACTAATAAATTAATAAATAAACAATTAAAATATTTCTTAAATAAAAAGGTCTTCGCCTGGCGCCGAAAAGCAAATAATGACGGCGCCAGGCGAGCCTCTCTGGGGAGCAGATTCCATAAGTGGGGTGCCACCGCAGAGAAAGCCCTCCTCCGGGTACTCACCCTCTTCACTTCCTTCACAGAGGGTTCCCGGAGGAGAGCATCTGCTGCCGATCGTAGGGGGCGGGAGGGCATATATGGTCGCAGGCGCTCCTTTAGGTAACCCATACCCTGCTTGACTGCCACAAAACCAGTTTCAACACTGCTAAATGAAACGGTTCAGGATGCTTTGGGCCACCCACTATCTCCCTAACAGCATGACCAGCGGTCACAAGTGCTGGGTATTAAAGTTCAAAACAAGGGCACTTTGCTGGCGAAGGAGTTCCACTGAAGAGGTTAAAAATCCATCTTTAACCAGAATTAGATTAAAAATCATGAATGATGCTTGGTGACAGAAAAGGTGCAAACATCAAAATAAGTCTCGCTAGCTAAATAGTAATTCACTATTAATTTGTGAAATATATTCTTGCAAGCTCCCAAAATGACAAGCAAGCTACAAATGGAAAAATGACTTAATATCTGTTTTAGTGGATTCCACAATGCACCTTGCACCCCACAACTCTGAATATTTTGAAGCACAAAATGTGAATGCCCAGAAAGCCAAGCAATCGAGGGAGGTGGGGGCACCTAGGGGTTTTCTAGGTGTCTCCCGTGAATGCTGGCTTCACTTCTTAAAACGTCCCCAGCCTGTTCCCTGCAAAGCTTGAGGAGGAAAGCTGGGTGGACAAGGCTCTGCTCACTTCAGCAATCTACCCTCCTTTCTGGAATTCTGGTCACTGAATGGAAAAGGCTCTGGGATAATTGAAAAATTACACTGATCAGGTTTACAAAATGCAAATAGTCTTTTATTAATATTGAAGGCAATTAAATAACATCATCAAACCTCTCTAGCTCATGTCTTTAGAATCTGGATGCTCCGAATGTACTTCCCCCCCGTTCCCGTCAGTGTCCCCCTTCAGCCTCTTCACTGCTGCTTTTTTGGTTTGGAGCTTGCACAGGAGATGTATAAAAAGACACACTGCTAACACCTCCTGGTGTATTTCAAGAGCCGGGCTTCTGCCTCCCCGGGGGCTGCAGCCTCAGACGTCGCAGTACTCCTCCCAGCACTGCCCGCCCGTGTTGCCGTTGTGCCATTATTCTGCAGTCAGCAGCCACGTGGGCACTGGGCTAGCAACAAGGTCCAGGTGAGCGAGCTCATCCAGTGCTTTTCTATCACTAAGTGCTTCTTGACCTACAGGTGGCATGAGCCCCCATGCAGTGGTGAATGCGCAGAAACTGGCAGACAGGAGTGGCTGTTCCCCCTTGCTCAGCACTGCCAGCGGCTGCCGCTTTCCTCTTCTTGCCGAGTCCTCTGAGTTCTGTTGGTATCATTGGCCTCCCTTATGGAAACGCAGCTTGCCGTCAGGTTCTGCTTCCTTAAATATCCCATACTGTGACCCATAGTTTCTTTGGAGGCACAGCCAGACTGAGTCTTCCCCACAGGAGTGGCAACCAGGGTCTCTTAGTCTCATCCAAAAACAGCCTCATTGTCTTGGGTGAAGCTGGAGAAGTCTCTGGCTGCTTTGCCCTGGCCCCAGATAACTGTGGACCCCAGGGTGGAGGGTGGGGGATTTGCTAATGCCAGGGAAAGGTTTGGGACAAAATAGCAAGCTGAAGGGAGTCCCCGGCCTCTCTCTTCACTTCCCCAAGGTGGTGTTTGCCCAGGATGGAAAGTTGTCCAGGTGGAACATGGCTCGTCCCCAGCTGTTGACTGCCAGGGTTATGCATAGGACGCCAATAATGTTCATCACTATTCCCGTTTTAGCCTGGAGGGAATGTAAACAAGGAAACAGCCAGGTGAAGTGCAAAGGACTGGAGGGCCTGTCCTCAAGCTGAGTCACTGAGCAACCATTCAGAAAAAGGGGCAGTGTGGCTGAGCAGGTCCCCATGAAAGCCCCTCCAGGTCCCTCCCCTCCTCCAAGAGTACAATAGTGCAGCAGCCTTTGCTCTCCCTGGATGGGTTCTGGGAAGCCCCAGAAGATAATGCACAACACTGGCAGCCGCCACACCTGCAGGAACGTCTCTGCTTCAAGTGCCCACAGGGCATTTTGTTTCTGTCGCCTGTGGAGCTGGAGCCAGAGTGCCAGTGCCTGCCTGCCCGTTGTGCAGGTGGCCAAAGGCGCTCCGGAGACTCCAGATCGAGCTGAGCTTTGCTTCAACCAAGGGACTCGCCACATGCAGAGGAGGCGTCCCACCCCACGATGCCTCTTTGCTGGCCCCTCACATCATGCGGCCAGCAAAGTTCATCCCCTTATCGCCTGCAGTCCCTCACTCCCATTCTCAAGTCTTGTTGGATGCATTGCTTCTATGGACCTCATGGAAAACAGGCCAGGTCTAAGTGTTCTCAAGGGGAACATTGCCTCTGTGTAAGAGTAGCAGCAGTGATGCGATGAGGGAGGGAGGACCCCCCCCCCCCCACCAACAAAGCTTCTGCATTTATGGTCTTTGCAGAAAAGGACAACTAGCACGATGCAAGTACGAGAAAAGGTCACGGTGTTGGAATTGTTTAAGCTGGAGGCGGGGAAGAGAAAGGTGTGTGAAAAAGGCTCAAGACATGCTGAAGGAAGGACTTTGCACAGTGCAGAGCTCAACTATAGAATTCACTTCCAGTGGTGGCCACCAATTCCAATGTCTTTCCAAGGAAATTGGACCAATCTGTTGAGGCGGAAAGGGCTTTCGATCGCTCCGAGTCATGATGCTGCTTGCTGCCTCCGGGACCAGAGGCAGGACGCCCGTGCACACCAGTGGCTCATGTGCATTGCCAGAGAGCTGCTGCACTCTTGTCCGGTTTATGGACTCACTGTGGACAGAGTGCTGGGCTGCGGGGGCCCCCATGGCCAAGTCCAGCTGAGGCTGCCCTTGGGGTGCTCCTGGGCAACCGTCACACTGGACCAGGCCAAGGAGCATCCTGGTTTCCCTACAAACTGCCGTGTGGGAACTGTGGAGTCACAGTAGCTCTGCACGGGCTGCTGGGTAGCCAAAGAAATCCCCACTGGCCCGGCAAAGTCTGCAGGCGGTGCAGTGGGCAAACGGGAGCCAGCAGAGGGCAGCCTCTTGATAGCCACCAAGGAGGCCTGGCAAAAGCAGGCCTCACCACACTTACCATGTCTGAGACGTGGAGGTGGCCATAGGAGAAGACTATGGCATTTGGAGGGGTTGCCACGGGAAGCATGAAAGCAAACGATGCGCTGAGCGTGCCTGGGATCATGAGGTACAGCGGGTTGACCTCGATGGATTGGGACTAGAAGGAGCAGAGGACAGACACAAGAGAGATTATTCCCTTCCACTTGCCACCGTATCCGCCAGAAGGCCATCAAGGCAGGTTCCAACAGCAACTGTGACACGAAAACACACCAAAACAATAAAAGCTGGAAGGCTATGCTGGAAAGATGTAGGGTGTGGTTCTCTCTGTGTTTAAATAAATGTTAGGAGTTGTGGGAGCTCTTCAATCTACAGACATAAGGATAGGGAGGGTTTCTGCAGCACGTTTCCCCCTCAGAGTCTGTCCGTAGTGCAAGGAGCCATGTACAGAGTGGCTCCACAGTGGCTCCTGGCCAGCATGGTTGGGTGGGCCCAGCAGGTGCACAAGGAGATGGCCCTGAAAACCATTCCTGTCTCTCGGAAGGGGCTCTGGGGACTCTGAGAACTTTTGTACCTGGCTTTGCAAGCTCGAAACAAGATGGCAGTTCTTGCTCATCACACCTACACCTGCGACCTGCTGTAGTCTCTCAGGACAAGCTGTCCCTCTCCATGAACACACACCTCTGCTTTACCTCTAAGCATGTGTAACTCCTGGAGCACTGTGGTTCTTTGGATGTTGGGGTTCCTGAGATGAGGCTAATGAAGGCACAGGATGAAGGCTAATGGAGGCTTGTTCCAGGCAGGCCTAGGTGCTTTTGGACAGAGAAGGATTTGACCTGAGCTGGGTGGAGCTGCACCTTCCCTGGAGACTGAGGCTCTGAGTTTGGGTGGCCTCCCTGGACCCAGCCCTGAATCTGGGTGCTCGTAGGTCTGCAGTCACCACGAATACATATGCACCACAAGGCTAGCATGCCAGCTGGGCCCGTTCTCAAGACAGGTTCAATCCAGCCATGGCCACGCATATTTCAGCTAGGCTTCCTCTGAACTACTGCAACACATTCTGTGTGGAGCTGCCTTTGAAAACTATCCAGAAACTTCAGCCAGCTCAGACTGCTGCAGCAAGGGGCCGTGTACGGGAAGCACACAAGGAGGAGCATGGAGAGCTTGCACTTGTCCTGGGACACTCAGCTTGGAAGGTTTGTCACAATGTCCCTTGGTTCAGCCGCCCCAGAACAGGTTCCAAGGAGCCTTTGCAGCCCCTCATGCTGCCTCCTGGGGCACCTCCCTGAAGCTAACCCTGGTCCAGCCAGACCTCTCTGAAAAGCCTGTGCCGCCAGATCTCTCTGCAATCAGGCCTTGGAAGGTGTTATTGAAAGAGACCTGCTGCTCCCTCTCTCACTCTCTCACCGTCATGAGGTGCATCCCTCTGTTGGAGGCCCCTCAGGACAGAAGCCGTCCTCTTTTGCTTTATACAGGGATAGGAAACAACTCAGAAATGCTGGGGATGGTTTTTAGGACTTCTTAGATGGAAGGTTAGCAACTGGAGTCAAAGGACCAAATTTAACCCCGTGAGGGAGGAGCCACTAGGGGTCATCCCCAAGTGAGGGGCAGGAGCAGTTGTGGCCCTTGACTCAGTTCACTATGCACCGCTTGGAGGGCAGTGATGGGCAGCAGAGGATGGAAAGGGCAGTCCATGACATAGGGAAAGCGTTACCAATGATGCAAATACGGGGAGGAAGAGGGTGGCCGTGGCTACGTTGCTGGTGCACTCCGTGAAGACGGCAATGACAAGGGAAAGGATGATGGCGATGGCCCAGGGGGGGATGCTGTGAAGCGGGGTCATCTGGTCCCCGAGCCACTTGGACAGCCCTGAAACCTGCAGAGGGAGAGACACAATTCCTGGCTTAACAAGCAGTCTCCCAAAAGAGAAAGTGCCACCACCTGTCCATACAGAGTCCCTTCCCTGTTGAAGGAACACAGCTGCGTGGAGGAAAGGAGGGGGCAGTTCACCCAGAACTGGCTGTCAGACTGCAGCTCCTGGCTAGTGGGGCAGGAGAGACCTTGTCAGCTCCCAGCAGGACTGGCAGGGATTCCCACGCTCAGCCAGAGCACTTCTCCGGGCACAAAGCGCTGGGGCCACACGACAAGGACAGGCCTTTCCAAAGGGTCCTGAAGAGGGCAGTCAGAGCAGCAAGCGGTCTGGAAGCCAAGTCCCCTGAGGAACAGCTGAAAGTCCTAGATGCCTTTAGCCTGGAAGAGAAAAGCTAAGGGAGGAGGCAGCTGCTGCTTTGTGACAACCCAGGTTCAGGCTGGGCATCGGGAAAAGCTTCCTCACTGCTGTAGCAACACGACAGTGGAAGCAGCTGCCTGGAGAGGTGGGGGGCTCTCCCACACTGGAGACATTCAAAAAGAAGCCGGACAGCCACCGGAGTGGGATGGTGTGACGTGGGGTCCTGCAACAGCAGGGGGCTGGACCTGATGGCCCTCATAGCCCCTTCCAGCTCTACTATTCTATGGTGCTATAAAAGTTGAGCTTGCAGTGACAGAGATGGAGCTGACTCTTTCCCTGTTGCTCCTGAGGGCAGGTCTAGAACCAGCACTTTGTAGGGAAGCCAATTTTGGCGAAACGTTAGGAGAAATGTTCTAACAGGACAGATTGCCTCTGCGGGTGGTACGCTCTTCTTTGCTGGAAGTACCTAAGCGGAGACTAGATGGCACCACTCATGGATGCCTTGTAGGATGAAGGCGCTGAATCTGGAGTGATCCTGCACAGCTCTTGATCATGCATGCGATCCCCAACCCAGGGCCCACTAGCTGTGTCGAGTCACCACAGCAGGCGTTGCAGCCTAGTGTCTTGGGAGGAAGCCGAGCAGGGAAAGCCACAATCCACCATAGCCTGCCAGATGCCGCTCTGTCCAAGTTGGTTTGCCAGGCTTGCTGGTGGCAACAAGAGGGCTGCCAAGAAGGGCCTCCATCTCCCACCACACCAGGATGGGCAGGCCCAGCAGGGCCCCCTCTGAGTGCCGGCACTTGCACAGCCAGACCAAAGAGCCTTCCTCCCGACCCTGCAGTGGCTGGCCAGCCGGGACAGAAGCACACAGAATCCTCTTTGTCTGAGCCCTGCATCTCTCTGATCTAGCCAAGGCCCTAGAGGAGGACAAGGGCAGCCTGTTTTACAGACTCTTCCAGCTGAATGCCTGATCTTGTCGCTCCAAACCTGGGAAGTAAAGCCTGGGAAAGACAGACAGGGCTGTCTGAACTAACCGTGGCAGCTTGCAGCCTAGTATTGAGATTCACTTTGCAAACCAGTTCCCTGCAGGCCAGCCTCTCCCTGTCCTAATGTCGTCTGAATGCAAAGAGCAGCAGCTTATCGGGCCGGCAGACATGCCTGCGCTCCGAGCCAGCAGCCACGTGGAGTGCGCTGCCCTGAACCTGCACACGGACAGCGCCGGGTGCATCCTCTCCAGCCAGCCCCTGGAAAAGCTGGACAGGGTGACTCATGCAAGGAGGGCGGCACTGAGCAATGGGTGCCTCCCACCATGGGGAGCAGCCAAAGCTGCCAAAGCTGCGGCTTGCATGGAGCAAGGGGCCCAGCTGGGGCAGCGGCCAGCTCCTGTAGTGGGCTTGGGAACCACCCTGGGGAAGCCATTCCACAAGTGCTGCCCTGGGAGGTTTTCCCACCCGCTGCTGCTTCGAGGGTTTCCCTGAAAACGGGGTCAGCATCTGTGATGAACGCTGCACAGGCCCTCCAGGTTCCAAAACAGAGCCAGACTAAATGCTCCCTGGGAATTGTGCTTACTAGTTCAGAAGCTCCCCTGCCACCCACAGTTCCATGGCAGAGAAGACCTGGGGCTCACTTAGTTGAAAAGGAAAGTGTACTTTGCACATGCCCAGAAGCACAGCCACCTTGTTCTCTGAAAACAGCTGAGCCTGACGGAGATAAGAGCTGGGACTACCTGGGGTCGGGGGTGGGGACTCCCCATTCCCTGAAGACAGGTCACGGGTGGCCTGTGGCCACTCATCACTCTCACGGCTGCATTCGGATGCGTACCAATCATTTGAGGTCACTCCTTGGGAGGACTCCTGCCCGCCGCTTTGGGGGCCATTGCCCCACTGCCAGCTCTGGACTGAGCCTCATGGGGGCTGGAGGGGACCTCGGCCTGCACAGCACTCCCAGTCTCCCTCCCCTCCCCTCTTCCACGCACGGGGTCAGCGCCCCCTCCCCGAACTTACATCGCTTCCATTGGCCAAGGCAAAGCCTCCTCCGAGCAGCAGCACGATGCTCCATGGCATCTTTCTCTGGGTCACTGCCCAGTCCAGCAGTGGGGCTGGGAGAAATGGTTCCCTTGCAGCTGCAAGAAGGCCACAGGTGGTCAGAGGCGGCAGGAAAGGCCTCCCTCAGCCCACTCCACGTGCGTCGGGGAGGAGGCGGTGGCAGGTTGGCCCGATGCGCCTTTGCTAAACGGCCCCACCACTGGTGCCGGTTCTGCTCTCCCTGGAGCCCCATGGGGCAAGTTCTGGGCTCAGGGCCGAAGTCCCCCGGTGCCGGGGGAAGGCCTCCTTCCTTTACCTTCCCCAGCCGCCTCCACATCACAGGTGCTTAGGCCACAGAAGCCGCACCGGGGCCAGGTGGCGGGAATGATGAACAGCAGCAGGGCTACGAAGATGGCCACCGTGGCGTCCGTCACATACCTGGGTTGGGGGAAGGAGAAAGGAGGACCAATGGGAGATGGGCCCACTTGGAAAGATTAAAGGGCCCTCGGGCAGGAAGAGGTTCGGCATCTCTGGTCTAGAGTCTGGGCTGCCCTGAGGCACCTGCAGCCTGCATCTCCTGCCCGCTCGAGCCAACAGGCACCCAAGGCAGGACTGCTCTGACGCCAGCCCCTGCTAGCAAACTGCTCAGGACAGTGTCCCACCTCCTTACCCTCAGAAGTCCCCTCATGGTGGAGACTGGACTTGCCCTGTTGAGTTTCCACAGCTGAGCAGCAACTGGAACTCAGAACAGGATGGACCAAGTGTGGCACTCATGCCCCATGCTCCACAGCCCAGGTCCGACCCATCCCAAGTCATGCTGGTGACTGCTTCTGCTTAGCTACGTTTCCCTCCTCCCTGGAAGCTGAGCCCTTTCCCCGTGAAGGCCCAGAGAAATGCGGGAGGCAGCAGGCCCGTGCCCAGCCCTGGTGAGAAGAGAGAGGTCACACAGAGGCAGCAGCCCACCGGACAGCTGCCAGCGGCACTCACTCCTTGTCTTTGTTGAAGAGGAAGGTGGCCCAGCCTGGGATGAAGCCGGGGTCCCTGGTGAACCAGAGGACGACGAGCAGCGTGAAGGTAAGCAGCACGTTGAGCTCAGCAAAGGACACGGGGCCCAGCTTCCGGTGCTCCTCCTTCAGCACGCTAAGGGCAGCCTTCTCCTTCTCGGTCCTTTGGGTCCCACAGCCCCACGTCTTCCGGAAGCTGCAGAGAGAGGGGCAGGAGGGTTGGACCACGGCTGCAGCCCTGCCTTTCTGTGAAGCCGTGTCTTGGGCAGGCCGGGGCTGGCCGGCCTCTCTCACTGCAGCAGGGGACGGGGCCCAGGGCAAGGGCAGCTGGGCTGGACCAGGCCATGGGGCCTCCTGGGCCAAGTGGAACCCAAGCAGGAGCAGCAGCTGTCCAGAGGAATGGAAGAGGAAGCAGGAGGGAGGCCGATCTAGAAAGGGGGCCTGGAGAGGGGCCAGGGCAGGGGCCAGCATGTTGCATGGGGGAGAGGGTGGAGGCAGCAAGCGGCCAGAACAGCGAGCTCTTGGTGGCCACTGGGCAGGGGTCCCTGCCAGACAGAAGCCACAGCACCAGCCAGATGAGCAGGTGGCCTCTTGGGAGGGGGGCTGCCTTCTGCTCAGGGTCTTGCTGACATGGCTGGCACATGGCTGGCAGGGAACAATCTTCCACATCCGGCGCAGGAGAAAAGTGGTCAAGGAAGGTCCCCCTGATATTTCTGGTCGAACTCCCTGTGAAGCCCCCGTTTGCCTGCCTGGTCCCACATGGCTTTTGCTGCCCCACTTCAAAAGGCAGCCTGAATTGGCCTGCAAAACACTTCTGCCCCACAGAGCCCCTCTACAGCCGCCCCCGCAGCAGCCAGCTGATCCTGCCCCTCTCCCAGCCCATTTGCACTGGAGAAGGCGATAGCCTAGGCGGGCTTGCCGTGGCCAAAAAGCAGCGGGCAAGTGGCTTCCTCCTCCGGCATCTCCCTCCCTGCCAGCACAAGCCCGTACTTGAAGCCCATGAAGGAGAACTGGAGCCACAGCCAGGCCAGCACCAACATCAGCAGCATGTTGGGGAAGGCGAAGCCAAACCAGGAGGCAAAGTTCAAGATGTCGCCATTCTCGGGGAACAACCTGTGGAGGGAGGAGGGGACAGCGTGAGGCAGCCAGCAGGCAGGGGACATGTGCTCCATGCCCTCCCAACAGCCTGGGGGGCGGGGGGGGAGTCCGTCTGGGGCAAAAGACTGCTCCGGGGGCCTCCCAGTCTGGTGCAGGCCCTTCCTGTGGTGGTGGGGGGGAGGCATTTCAAAGGCTTTCACCGCAGCCTGTGCAAGACACGGCAGCAGCCTGGGGGGCTGGAGGGAAGGGGCCTGCCACCACATAACTGCCACTGGGAAAGAGTGGGGAGTGCGGAGCTGGACCTCCCGCCCTGCGCTTCAGGGGAGACTTACTGGTTCATTTGGCCTTTCAGGACCAGGTTGGGCCCCGTCCCAGTCAGCGTGGCCGTTCCCCCAATGCTGGCGGCATAGCAGACACACAGGGTCATCCCCTTGCTGATCCGCTTCTTGGCTTCTATCTCTTGCTCCTTGCAGTCTTCAGAAAGGTGGCCGTTGGCTGAAATGAAGGGACACAAGCACAGCTCGGCGCCTTGCAAGGATGTGGGGTGTGGAGCAGCGAGATGGCGCTGCATGAAGACCCCTGCCCGGCTGTCCGGACAGACCCACCCCCTCTGGCCTCCTCCCCCAGCCCCAGCCAGCCACTTTCTGTTGGCTGCGTGTGCATTTCCCACCTTTTTCCTCCATGAAGCCAGAGGGGCTTTTGCAGTCCTCTTCCTCTCTCCACCTTATCCTCACAACGACACTGTGAAATCACTTAGGCTGAGGGACTGGCCCAAAGTTTCCCTGTAAGCTGAATGACCAAGCGGGGACTCAAACCCAGATCTCCTGAGTTGGCTCTCTTCCCTCAGCTGAAAGCTACTTTGACAGGACTGAAAGGTACCTGACCTGGGCCACTCACCTACTATAACTGATACCTGATATACAGGGCAGTATTTGTTTTTCTTTTTAAAAGCCATTTAACCGGTAGCTCTTGCTACATCTTCCGAGAGCGAATGGCCTGCCTTCTTCTCAGAACTAGATTTCACCCAGTCCGGTGGGGCTCATGCCCAGAGAACTAGATTCTTGCTTGCAGGAGGCGGTTTTCAGTCCTCGTGGGACTTCTGTGTGACTTCCCTGCCACCACAGCACTCCTCAAAAGGGAATGATAAGACTGCTTAAAGGCTGAGTGGCTCATGGGAGACACAAGCAGAAGTGTCAGAGGCATGAGGGGTCATAACCACTAGGCAGGAAAGTTTGAAAAACAAAGAGGTAAACAGCCAGCCAAAAGCCCTGGAAACACACCCAGGGAAACACAGTCCCCATTGTGCGAAATATTTGCTCGATGCTGCAGTCACTGGACCTGCTCTTCTCTATTTTGTCTCTCTGTGGTGCAGCCTTTCCCATCTAGAGCCTTCTAATCACTTTATGCTGCAGCTTCCTTCCATGCAGTCCGACATGTCCGGGGAAGACTGCCCCCATCTGCACCCTGCTGGCAGAGATGTCTTTGTCAGCTGAAGAAAACTCCCCGTCCACTTTGTCAAGTGGGGCTGCACCCGAGAGAGCTGAACTCTGTCTGCCTTGAACTCACCACAAGCCCCTTCCCTGTCCTCCTGCACTACCAGCACTCTTTCTCGGCTGGTTGATGAGTCTGGCCCTCTTTTTCCCCCTGCGCATCTAATAGTGTGGATCCCATTTCCCCCCCAGAAATGTTCCTTTTTACACTTCCCAACTGACACCCTGCCAGGCATGGCTGTGTGTGTGTGTGGGGGGGGCGTCTTTTACCTTGCACCGCAGAGACGCTGAAGACCATCTTGCCTTCCAGTTCAGACCCAGTGCTGATGTGTCCAGCAGCCAAATCTGTAAAGGCCGGATCCTGGTCTGAGCTGTTCATCTGGTCAAGAACTGCCTGGACGATCGGCACCATCATGGCCGTGGTGGCCGTGTTGCTGATCCACATAGACAGGAAGGCTGTGACACCCATGAAGCCCAGCATCAGGCTGCGGGAGACACAGGAGCGTTCTCTGAGCCCGCTGAGGGGAAACAGCAGGCTGCCCATCCCCGCAGCAGGCAGGATCCCCTCCAAGCAACAAGCAAAGGATCCGCAGCCTCCTTCTGCTCAAGCGCAGCTGGCTCTGTGCACCTGGGGAATGGGGGGGTGGGACTCCGGGGTGCTCCTCAGACTGCAGGGACACCCTCCACCTACCTCTGGACCAGGGGTGCACCCTAGCTCATCCTGACCTAGTCTAGGAAGTGGGGAGAGTTGCTTACAGCGCAGGCTTTACACCAACAATCAGTAGCACTCGCAGTGCAATCCGCTTGTGCAGGTTCCAATGCTCCACTGCAACTGCCACAATCAGCCCCCCCACAAAGAGCATGTTGGTGTCCTTCAGGTACTGCATGCATACCTGGGGAGGGAGAAGAGGACCAACTCAACATCGCTCAGCCTGGGCTGCGCTGCTCAAATGACAAGATCTGGAATAAGCTGCACCCTCCTCCCGTCCCCTCTCTTCTCCGGCAGACACCTCCTCTCCCTCTCCATCGCTTCCCAGCCCATGGCCCTGACTTAGCAGGGCCCTCCCCATCTCTCCCCGCTTCTCTTCCTGCTCTGGTGCAAGACCTTCTCTGGGGTCCATGCTCAGCCCGGTCTGGAATGCCCAGAAGCCTTAGCAATGTAACTCTGAACGTGTGGAGAGTGTCTTTGCCTAATCCATAATGCTGCAACTTACCGTTACAGCTCCAGTATCAGAAGGAAAGCATGGTAAGGAGACTCTTCTCTGCAGAAGTCATGCTGCAGCCTCTTCCACTCTTCTCCTTCCCCCCTTCCTCCATCCATTTGTTCTAGCCATTCCTCAATTTGTTTCTGTCTTTCCCCCAGATTGTTTCCCTGAAAATTTTACTGGTTGCAGCTGATTTACAAAGTGTATATTTTTAAAAAAAATGTTCAAAAGGCTGTTTTCCCTGCATTGCCTGGGTCTCTTACCTTCTTGGACTCCAGGATGCCGAACATGGGGAACAAAACTACAGGTAGCAGCGCCGTGATGGCCAAAGGGATCACTTCTGTGCACCAGAACACGGCCATGAGGATGATCACATAGGCACAGCGGGCCTCCTGCAGAGAAGGAACGGGATGCTCAGTTGCAGAAAGCAGCTGTGGAGGTAGCTAAGGCATGAGGCCCTTTTCCTCAGGTGCATCCCAAGGAGCCACTGGACACGGCAAGAGGTCCAAGAAGACTGAGCCCTGACCCTGTGGTCCCAACATAGCAGGAACAGGCTCAAGCATTGCCCCTCACCTAGTCTTCAGCCTGTGATTCTGGGCACTAGCTTCCATGCCACCCCCTCCCCAAATAGCTGCTTCCCAAATAGCAAATGTAGCAGAATGTGCTTGAGTTGAGGCTGTTCTGAAGCAAATAATGACCAGACTGAGCTGCAACAGTCCTGAAATAGGAACCTCGTTGTTTGTTTACCTGGTACCTCTCCTGCTTCAGAAACTGGCATGACTGATTGCAGAGTAAATTGAGTGTCTCCCTGGGTGACACTAACAGAGCTTTCCAAGAAGTATTTGAGAACAGCTGGGAGGTAACTTTTTAAGGGATTGGTCGTGTGAATGAGAGACTGTTACTAGCACACAAGAGAGACTTTCCCCCTGTGGAAACACCTATACTGTGAAATCCTGGCGGGAAAATCATGCCTCTGCCTGCAATTAAGAATGAATTTCTTCTGAGCCACAATTAAACTGTCCACAACTGAGACTTTCTGGATTAATGCTGCATAAACACGCCAGCTTCAACTGCTGACGAGGGACTGAAATGGTCTAGAATTTGTTAAGGCAATTTTCCTGTGGGAAGACCAATTAACTGGCTGGAAACGGTGCTTTGGTGCAAATACCTCCTGCATCACAATTCCCTTTTGGCCAGAATGACTATTTATCATGCTTCACTCTAGGCTGGGGCAACCACATGCACTTAATCACACTCCCCCAGAACAAACAGAAGGCTTTGCTGAGGTGCTGGGTTTTAGTGTTGAGTCTCCTCTGCCTGTAGGGAGGGGAGATTTGTTGTGCTGTGGCAGTAAAGAGTCCCGGGGCAGCCCTGAGTCAAGCAAATTAATTGGCTGGTTGCTAAATAACTCCTCATTTTATGGCTGCAGACTGACACAGCTGGCACCCACCTGGGGACCTACAATGCAATGCTTACCTTGTGCAACTGGGTGGGGGGGGAGAGTTTCTAATAATGTAACTTAAAAGAAACAAATTGTCTGTTTCATGTGCATTGTTTTGTGTGCTCCAGAGAACACCTGTCAAGCAGTACTCAGTTCTAGAAAAACGCATCCCATCAGAACCACCCCAAGAGTGTGCTTACACTATCACAGGAGCAGATTAGAAGGGATAGAATGACAGCAGATATACACTGGGGAAGAGGGGTAAGCCTGCCCTTCAATGATGAGGCTGCTTAGGGGCTCCAAGTACTGCTTTGGATCTGACCTTGGTTTGCTTGCAGTGTCAGTGTGCCCTTTAGCTTTTCTATTCTGCCTGAAGAAGAAGCCCGGTGCAACTCCAAACTTCTCTACTTTCATCAACACTGGTTGAAGTTTCTGACCCCACCAGGAGCAAATCATTGATTTAAAGTTAAAGAATATACCTGGGCTTAGAAATTAACTTGAGATGAAGTTAAGAAAACCAAGGACCAAAAACCAAGTCCTCGTCAACAAATTTATTAATTATTTGAAGGAGGAACTATAAGGAAAGATAATCAAATTTGCAGATGACACAAAACTGGGTGGACTAGCAAACACCCTAGGAGACAGAATGAAGATCCAGGCAATCTTGATAAACCTGAATAATGAGCAGAATGAGAGCAGAATGAATAACAGAATGAGATTCCATAAGGACAAGTGCCAAGTCCTCCACCTGGGAAAAAGAAAGCAAAGGCATCAATACAAGATGGGTAACACGTGGCTCAGCAGAACTGAAGAAGAAAAAGATCACAGATAATTGTGGATAATAGGCTATGCATGAGCCAATGATGTGATGCAGCCACCAAAAGGGGAAATGCTCTTTTGGGATGCATTAACAGAAGTATGACTTCCAAATCACAAGAAGTAGTAGTTCCTCTATACTAGTTGGATCTCACCTGGAATACTGTGTCCAGTTCTGGGCACCAAGATTTAAGAAAGATGCAGGTAAATTAGAAAGGGTCCAGTGGAGGGCAGCAAAAATGACCCAGAGTTTGGAAACACTGCCCTGTGAGGAGGAACTGGGGGAACTGGGCCTGTTCAGCCTTGAGAGGAGAAGGCTGAGGGGGGACATGATCTCCCTCTATAAATACCCCAAAAGCTGCCACAAAGAGGAAGGTCAAGATCTCTTCTTGCTGACACTAGAGTGTAGGACACAGAATAATCAAGGCAAGTTATAACAACCCAGATTCAGGCTGAACATCAGGAAAAGCTTCCTCACTGTCAGAGCAACACGACAGTGAGACCAGCTGCCTAGGATGGTGGTGAGCTCTCCCACACTGGAGACATTCAAAAAGAAACTGGACAGTCATTGGAGTGCAATGGTGTAACTTGGTGTCCTGCAATGGCCTTCATGGCCCCTTCCAACTCTGCTATTCTCTGATTCTCAGGAAGAGACATGATCTTTGCTTGTAAAATACAAACCATCACAATTAAAACAGGAAACTCCCTGCCTGTGTGGCTTGCCACTTCTTAGCGGTTAATAGGGCAATGCCTGCTATGGTGGGTGCTGCATGGCGAGGAAGAGGAAGAGGACAGAGAAATCACTGGCAGCTTCCTGTTCCGCTGCACAGAATGCAGCGGCAAGAATGTGGCCAGCTGTGGGACCCCTGGAAGAATCTCTCCTGCTGCTTGCCTCAGCAGCAATCCAGCTTGGATACCTGGGAGGTGACTGTGATGTTCCCTGGCAAGGTGACGTTCCCTAAAATGTCACCTTGTGGCGAGGAGTTCCACAAGTTAATGATGGGTACTGTGGAGAAGGTCACCCTTGGCATGTTCTGGACCAGGTGGCCTGTGGACTACATTGTCCTTTTGCGCACCCACATAAGGAGAGGAGGTGGAAGAAAACGTGCCCCCTTCCGCCCCCACCCCTGCGAGGAAGAGTAAACGGTGCAGCCCTTGGATCCTCCCGAGGGAGAAAAAGCTGAGACGGACCAGCCGGAACGAGCGCTCGCCTGCCCGCCTCTCTGACACCGGGCCGAGCAGGGATGGCCTCCCAGGCCCCGCCGAGCAGCGCGGTCCTGCTTTCGCCCCCGTCGATCGTACCGGCCGAGGCGGCGGGTCGCCGGCGCTGATTTTCGTATGCAGCCTGCCCAAAGCCTTCCAGGACAGGGGCGCTCGCGGGATGCGGCAGGCGCCCCAGGCCGAGACCGGGCGCCGGGGGGCCGACGACCCGTGGCCGCACTGTCGGCATTCCCGTTTCGTGCTCGTTCGCCGGCGCGTCGGGCGTGAAGCTTCCAGGAACGGGGCGAAGCCTTCCGCGTGGCTCCGACGCTGCGCAGGCTGCGCCCGCCGCTCCCTCCTCCCGGGTTCTCGACCCGACGGCGCTCTCCGAGGCCCAACCCAACCCCAACCCCAACCCCAACCAAGTCGGCCGCCAATGTCTCCCTGTGCTTGGTGGCGGGCGGGTGCGGGGCGCGAGGCTGAGGCGGCTCTGCCCGCGCCCCCCTACGAGGCCTCGCCCGCCGCCCCCACCTGGCGACGGACGAGCCCTCGCTCGGCCGGCAAGGGCCACTCCCGCCCCTACGGGGCCCCTAGGACGGCGGCGTCCCGGCGGCGGAGGCAAAGCGAGTCCGGGGCACCAGCCGGGCCGGCGAGCGCCTACCTGGGTGGGCACGAGCAGCGGCAGCGGCAGCAGGGCGAGCGGCGCCCCCACCAGCGTGGCGAGGCTCTTGCAGCGCAGCAGCCAGCGCAGCGGCGGCGGCGACGGAGCCATGGCAGGGCCTGGACGGGGCGGACGCGATAGCGCCGCGCCGCCGGGCGAAGCCTTTTAAGCGGCCACCTCCCGCCCCCTTCCTCGCGCCCCGGCCGGGCCGAGCCGAGCCGGCCCCTCCCTTCGGGGCTCGCTGCCCAGGCCCAGGGCCGGCCTCCTCCTCCCCGGCCCATCCGCCGGCAGCAGGCCGCGCAGCTCAGCACGATCGCTGAGGGAGCGTGCCTCTGGCCATGTGCAGACTGCACTGCAGCCAGCTCCGCGGGAGCAGCCCGCTGAGACGGTCTCCCTCTCCCCGTGGGCTCTCACAGAGCAAGGCGCACCCGCTGATCGCCTCCCCCGAACCCCTCTTTAGGAGGGTCACCCCGCTAGAGCTGCGTGACTTAGCTCTTGAACAGCTCCCTTCTGCACCAGTGAGGCCGCCTGGAATGCCCTCACGCTGGACTAGGAACTGTGAAGGTGATGCAAGGCCGAAGCTTCCAGTTGCGGAGGAGGGAGCCTCTCCTCCTGAGTCCTGGATGTGGACCCAGGGAGCCAGAGAGCTCGGCGGCAGGCAGGTGCAGGATGCAGCCATGGAGCAAGTGAACAGTGTCCTGGGTGAACCCCGCTGGCTGCCTCATTCCTGCCCCGGCCCCCATGACGTTTGTCCGGTCCTGGAACCTGCGGCTACTAACTCCACGCATCACCACAGGAGCCTGTTAAGTCAGAGTTCCCCCTTGGAGGCTCTGAGGGGCTTCACATGTGTTAAAGGCAGAAATAAAACCACCTTCGTTTCACTTGCAAAACACCATGCGCTGAATTTAAGTGTGGCTCCTCCCCACTCGATAAGGGGCCTTGGGGATATTCCCATCTGTCTCTGTTACACTGTTTGGTAATGGGGAAAATGATTCTTATAAAGAGCAAGTCATGAGCGAAGCTGGCTGGAGCCGGGGGTCAGACTAGATGGCCTGGGAGGCCCCTTCTGACTCGCGCTGTTTCTATGTGAAGATCCCTGAAGTGCAAGGAAATGGCACTGAATTCTTGAAGTGGCCGCTCCAAGCATTTCTCTTGCACATGCACGCTTGCCTGTTGCTTGGGGTCTGCAGGACTTCTTCCCATAAACATAACTTCTGTTGCGGGGCAGTGGGGGAGCAGAGTCTCTTGCCACTGGCTCCCAGAATGGCTAAGTTTTGCTCAGCTACTTTCATGAAGGGGCTGACAGTGAGGACGAGCAGCAAGAGAAGGCACACATATGACATACACCATAGATCTGTTTCATGTACCATTTCGCTGCCCATTTTTTAAAAAAATGGCTGCAAACTATCCCAAGACGTCTGAGTATGGGACAGTATAGAAAAGTTTTAAATAAATAAATAAAAGCTAGCAGAGATCTGTAATGCAGCTCTGCTTGAGCACCTGAGACCATGGGCATACCTGGTTGCTACCTGGTGAAAGTATGCTTTTAAATAATAGGAATCCCAGGGCCGACTCGGGCAGCTGCATCACTCTCCACTTGGGCCCCCGTGCTTTGGGGGCCAGGATCTTGCACCACAGTCCAGCAGGCCCAGTGGCTCCACCACCGCGGCTCGCGCACAGTCCAGGTGGCTGTTTCTCTTCCCCTGTGCCTGGGAAAAGCAGCATGTTCCTGTGATGTGGGAGTGAGCACTCGGGGACAGTGCCCCACAGTTACCAGAAAAACCAGCCTCCCTGCATTGCTGGGTGAGGCAGGATGCCAATCTGACTGAGCCCATTTCTGATCTCCATGGTGAAGGTGGCATCGGCACCTCCCCCTGAACTCACCGGCTCTGCACAGGTCAGTCCTGAGCGACGATAAGGGAGGAGTGGAGACGCAAAGGATGTGCAACCCTGCCAAGGGGCACGGATCACGCGCCAGTCCCCTTCACACTCCAGAACAGGCCTGCCTGCAGGGCAGATGGAACGGCTTCCCCTTGGCTTTATGCTTGGCCCTACAGCAGGCATCCTGCACCCGCACTTGTGGAAAGCAGCAGAACACAACAGGCGCTTCCCCTGCAGCACAACGCCCTCCCATGAAGGGCTCCTCAGAGGTCAGATGGGTCCAGCTGGAGAGAGACGAGGGGTTCACGGCGGCTGTGCTGGTCTCCAGGCATGGTGTCCCGTCCAGGGGTTCTCGGTGTTTCTCTCCAGAGGAGCGATTGTGTGAGGTTGCTGAACTGCAAACAGCAGATGATGGAGATAATGGGGCAGCTGAAATGAATACCACCAAGTTCTTGGAGTGCTACCAGGAAACTGGACTTGCTTCCAGCCACAGAATTGGCTGTGGCCTTACTCTAGGACTAGTAGACGTGGTTGAGAAGGTGCCAAGGGCCCACCCCTGGCAAGTGCCCCCTTGCTCCTCCTTTTCCCCACTGCAACTGGCTTGCTTTCCAGCTAGCTCTGCTCCAAGCAAGAAAGGGGAAAGAGGAGCCGGAACAAGTTGCTACAGTCAACCTGAGTGCTGTTGCCAAACCTGGTGAGGAAGAGGAGGACACCCAGCAGCTTCTGACTATGCAGCGAGAAGACCTGCTTACTTGTGTATGTGGGGGGGGGGGATTTCCTGAGGGCCTCAGAAACCTACAGGTGGTCCTGCATTACCAGAGATGCTTCAACTGGCCAGCCACCTGCCTTAATTTCTTCTTGGTGGAAAAAGGAGGATCCAGTTCATCCTCCACAGGTGCTTGCTTTCAGTAGCTCTGCATCCCTTCCAGTAAATGAGCAATCACAGCGGGGCACACACAAAGTGCTTTTCCATAGACACAACCATGGGCCAGACCACAGCTGTCCTCTCCAGGCCAGCCAGAAGTTCTGTTCTTCCTTCCCAGTCTTCTGCTGAGACCCCAGAAGCGTTTCTGGAGTAGGGAGGGAAAATCCCCCAGCTCTGCTGGCTGGTTTAGCTGGACTTTCAATTGGTGGCCCCTGCAGGAAGAAAACAAGTAAACAAGGTAGGTTGAAGGAAGTCTCTGTGGGGCAGTCAGGCTGAATGAAGAACTGATTAGGAACACCTCCACCCAGGGACAGAAACCCCCCAGCCTGCCTTTCTGGAAAGACCCCCAAGAGCCGAACTGAGTCTCTCCATCCTAATCACGGGATGGCACAGCTGCTTGTTTCTGGCTGGGCAAACTGGCTGGCTTACCAGCCCAACGCAGCCCATTCTCAGCAGGCTTTTTGGAAAGTGACCACAAGTCTGCCTCTGCAGCCTGGTGGGACTGCCCAAGAGGAGCTGGCTTGCCCCCACTCTGAGGCCATCCTCTGTCCAAGGCAACCCTTGATGGAAGCACCGGAAGAGCGGTGCCCATGGCCTACAAGAGTGTCCCTGGTGACTGGCTGGGGGTCTGATCTCTTCATCTACTCTGGGCTGAAGCAAGGAGAAAGCCCCATGTGGATAGATGTCCAATGTTTACTGACGCAAGAGAGTCACACTGCTACTCAACCCATGCAGAGATATTTCAGCTGAACATTCACTCTGCCTGCCCTTTCAAGCCATCCTCTGCAGCCTTCCCTCCATGTCCCAGAATGCAGCGCACCAGCACAGCTTCCTCTCCTTTCGGACTGTTACGGATCCCTCTCTTTCATAACCTCTCTCTCACCAGCCTGCCCTCCAATTAGAGCTTCTCCCTAGGCACCAGCCACAGTGGCAGGATACCCTCCCTACTTGCATAAGATCAATTTTTGCAATCCCAAATCATCCCTCTGGTCAGTACTTACAGCCCCTCATTGCCAGGACAGGCTGGCAGAACAGAGGCAAAAGCCAAGGGCTCTTTCAGGCTTCACTGATTTGCCCTGTCCAGATGGCACTAGGGAGCCCAACCAGCTTCTGCATGGCAGAGGGAAGGAGGGGCAGCCTAGGTGGCCAGCCACCCCCACCAATTCCTTTCTCCCAGAGTGTCCCATCTCTTCAGCATGCTCTGTCCCTTACTCCAAGCTCATCTGTTGCAAGAGCACCTACAGCATAGCCACTGCTCTGGGTGAGACCTCTTACATTCAGCTGCATTGACCCCCTTGAAGTTCCCTTGAAGCTTGCTAGAGAAAAGCCCTTTTAACCTCCTTAGGCTGGCATGGGATGCTCATCTCCTCCACTCCTAATCTGCAGGCTTAGCAGAGGCTGGCATGCGAGGACATTGGCTTTTCCAAACAGGGAACCCAAAGAGCTGTTCTCCTCAGTTATAACTGCTTTGCAACATCATCTGTGCCACAAATTCCAAGAAATGCCCATCCTCTTTGCCACTGAATGTTTTCATTGAGTAACACAGACACCAGGAAGAGAAAAGCATGACGAGGAGGGGAATTTCCAGTCCCTGCAAGGCTCCAGTGCCCTCTAACTTCAGTTTAGTTTGCCACAATCTGCAGCTAGTAATATCCATGCCACAAAAGAAAAACCATGAGGAGACCCGTGGCAACTTTCACACTAGGAAGCTGGAAACTCTTGCCAGAATAAATGCATTTGTCTTGAAGGTACCACTCAACTCTTAGTTGTTTTTGCTGCAATAGAGTAAGACAGCTGTGACCCCTCTGGAAACTGTCACAGTGCTGGGAAAGGTGTCAGGCCAAATTTTTGTGCCTTCTGCTGCTGCTGCTAGAAGGGATAGGCTTGGCTGTTCTTCCTGATTGATTGGTACCTGTCCAGCTTCACGGCTCAATTCAGTTGATGTTTCTTCCAAACAAGGAAGCCACATTTATGATATCAAGATGCACTTCTGGAAGATGTTGAGAGCTACAAATGCAATACAGTTAACCAGCACCTTCTCAGCTGTAGCTGTGCTGGAAAATAGAGTTTTACAACACACCGGAAATTCCCTGCATTGTCTAACCCCAAACTGATCAACATTAATCCATCTGTGGTCAATGGAACAGAGTAATTTCATGGACAACAGAATCCTTCAGACCAGGAGGCCAATACCAGTTTATCATCAAGGCACCTTTTAAAATCACCTTTGCCTTCATTTTTAACACAAATAGGTCTGCTTCCCAAAAGCAGCAGGGTGGGGAAAGAGAGACTGCTCTGCCACCCCTCTCATGGGCTTCTCAGCGCCCTGGCGCTGCCTTGTCCGCAAGCTGCCTTGTTTGTACAACCAATGGCTGGGAGCATTGCGTGCCTTCCAACACTACAAGGGCTTTTGGGGTCAAGGCTGGGCATCCATGGCGGTTGCTCCATGGCTGGGCCTCTCAAGGTCCCATCCTTTTCCCATACTGCTCTATGCCAGGATGGTGATTCTTATTTGCAAGGAGTTCTGAGCAGAAGCCCCAGATTCAAGGCTTCCTTTTTCCTCTCTGACCCGACTGGAGCATCGGATCCATGGGCAAGGCATGTTAGCAGCCTGCATATCAAAGTAATGCACTGTCGTAGATGATGGCGCTCTCTCCTGGCTGCTTTTGGAAAACCCTAATCCTTCTGGACCAGCTTTGGAACTAACATGGCCTCAGCGACCCTGGTGGAATAAGACAAGATTCCGCTGTCTCTCCAAGGAGCCTCCTTCCAGGCCATCAACTACGGAATGCCTCAGCCAAGGGAGGAGGAGTTTAGAAGAGGTTAAGGTGCTTCAGCTGCAGTTCACCTGTGCTGACAGTGTCTGTACCAGGAAGGGCTGTGCCTGGAGTCGGTCGTGGGTTGGGCAAGGACGAATGGAATGACATAGAGGTGACACTGGCTGGCTGGCTGGCTGTTCTATGGATCCAGGCAGTGGTACTTCGTCTTTCCTGGTGGGTTGCAACTCACCCCACCCCCCTTAAGAAGCCGACTCACATCTTGGGGAGGGAGGCTTTGTGTCAGGAGATCTCAGGAGAATCTGCGGTGGGGTAAAAACTCCTCACAGCTGAGGTGGCTTTGGAGGCCCTCCAGCAGGAGGGGAATTGGTACTAACTTCCCTCTTTTACATGGAACCAGGGTCCATCCCCTAAACCCATTTCAGTGCCAGGCTCAGAACTGTGACATGTAGGTGCAGAGTAATTTCTCCTCCCCAGTCCTCTCCCTTGAGTAACCACAGCCCCACATGACATGGGTCTCCAAAACACCAAGTGGGGCTGAGCAGCAGACTCCTAACCCGAGAAACAGGACCACCAGCACGAGTTCCACTGCGGCTGCTGCAGCCTGCCTGAAGCCAATAGCTATGATTGGCTGATTTAACAATACCCATTGTTACATGACCAGATGCTGGGATGATGGTCTGTAAAATACTCTGCTTCTTTAAGAATGATCCAGACATCAGAAGTGGCCCAAGGAAAGGTAGGCTTCCTGGCCTTTGGTGACACAATAGCTGCAATCAACTGCCTGTGCCCTCCACATCCGTATCCAAAAATTTGCCCTGGCACCTACCATGCCCTGGCAAAGCTGGGACCGGCGCTGGGACCCGGGAGGGCGAGGTCAAGCCTGGATTTCTGCGGCACCGTCTGTCAGGGCTGCGTGGCGCACCACCCGCTCCGCACGCAGAAGGCGCAAGCGAAGACGCCTCCAGCGCCCCGCAACTTGCGCAGCTCGGGCGGAACGACCCTTCCCGGGAAAGCGGAGGCAGAAAGGCCCGAGAGTGGCTCTCTGCCGCCCCCTCGTGGCCACCTCGGCGCTCCGTGCGCTGCAGGGCTGCCGTTGAGCGCTCCGTCCGAGGAACGCTTCAGGGCAACCTCCCCTCCCTCCAATTGAGCGGGACTACAATTCCCAACACTCTTAACCACGGACACTGCTCTCTGGGGCTCCCTGGTATGTAAATCTGAACGGCCGGAGAATGGCCTCTTCCTGGCCCCCGCCCGAAAGCGCCTCTCCCCGCGGCGGTTCAGTTTCGCTTCTGTCACGGCAGGTCGCAGAAATGAAAGTGAAAGCGGGCGAGCCTGGCCGAGCCATGGAGGAGCCGAGGTGCCTTTGCGAGAATTGGTAGGTGCTGCCTGCCTGCTGTGGGTCAGCGGAGGGATGGGCGGCGGTGGGGAGAGATGTTCCCTTCAAACGGAACAGCAGGGTCGCCCCAGCACAGCGCGAGCGGGGCGGGTGGGACTTTGAGCCGCCACGCTTTCCCTGCTTTGCCTTAGGGGCCTCCTGCAAAGTGCAACTTACTTGCTCACTTACAATATTTCTGCCCCGAACGTCTCAAACGTACCCGGGCGGCTTATAACTTCGGGCTTCGCCTTCTTCAGCCCTGTGCCCTCCATCTATGTTGGGCCGAGTGTGCTCCAGCCAGCCCGTGCAGCCCTTGCGGGGTTTAGGAAAGGCTGGCATTACCACTTGGGCCTTCAAGAACGCCTGCAAAACCTTCGCCCCGCGGTCCACGAGCCTTTTGGTGGCCTGTTTGCAGCATCCCTTGACATTTCGCCGATGCCTTAGCCGAACCCCCCTCGCATGCACGCACTTTGCTTCAGATATCATTCTCCAAATTGCGTGGGCTGCCCGAGCCGGCCTACAGACCTACCGTCTGCATGGGCCCTCACCGGCGGAAGCAGCAGGAGTTGCCCGACCCTGTCTGAACGAAGCAAAAATGGCGCCGAATCCACATTTACTTTAGATCAACCGAGCTGATAGAAGTGGAGCTGCCTGCCTCACTTTCCAAAGCAGGCGCCCTCGGAACCGGGCCGGGCGGGGGGGGGGTACCCACAATCAGGCACAGGCCCTTCTGCAAGAGGCCACCTCCCCGACCTCCATCAAAGGGAGGCTTCGGAGTTTCTCTCTATGGTTTCTCCCATCCATAGCCATGTTTGCCTTTTTTTTTTTGGCCTGTCCAGCAAGCGGGACGTCGCTGCAGCCAACTTCTTCCTCCATGAAGCTCATTGCAGGCGCTTCCTCACCATCTGCCAGCAGTGCAAGGAACTGGTTGCCCTGAAGGACATGGAGAAGCACATTGAAGAGGCACACCGGCAGGTACGACTCCGCCCCCTTCCCCCCATCTGTCACTAAAGGACCTGCAGCTGGGCCCCAGGCTCCCATGAGGCCCATGTTCTCTTCTGCAGAGGGAAGAGATGGCCCAGGATGGCTTGTGTCCTTAGAATAGCCTCTTATGGGGGGAAGAAAACGGGGGGGCTTGAAGTCCACATTTCCTTTACTGGAGGAGGCAGGGGAGCTACAGTCCAAAGTGGGTGAGAGCACCCCATCTCTTCCCCACTACCCAGCACATACCCTATTCATACACCTCCCCTTCGCATACCTAGTGGGTAGCATTCTGTGACATTGTGGAATCCGACCCTTCCCCTACAGTGCAGGTGAGGTCTGTCAAAATGCTGCCTTGGGGCAGGAGCTCCCCACTGAGGGGAAAGGCTGGCTGTTGCCTGGACCCAGCAGTCCCCTCTCCATGCCCTCACCTGGCAGAGGGACATCTGCTGAGACATCAGCAGAGCAGGTGCCACTGACCCAGACTGGCAAGGTCCTGCTGCCCCAAAGCCCCATTCGAGAGGAACCGCTCCTCCAGAACAGAGCTGCCCTGTTCGCATGGGCTGTGCCTCTGCACTCCACATGCCTGCTTCCCCAGTGGACGTGGCGTGTGCCTTGGAGTTTAGCACGAGAGAAAGCTCCCTGATTGAGCAGGCAGAACCAGAGACAGCCCATGAAGTGGCCCAGAAGTGCCAGGGGCAGGTCAGTGGGCTGGCCTGGGGCCTTTCAGCAAAGAAGCTAACGGGATCCTCTCCGCTTGCAGGTCAGGTGCCAGCGCTGCCATCAGCTGTTGCAGCAGTACCTGCTGGAGAGTCATGAGGTAGGAGGGCCCTGGCAGGAGGGTCGCGCCCCCGTCGGCAACTGGCTGCTGCTCTCCCTCCCTCCAGGCAAACGGACTCTGAGCTCCCCTGGGCTGTCATGCATAAGCCCAGCGGAAGCAGTTCCTGCAGTTCAGCAGGAAAGGAGGCCATTGCGGTGCCTGCGCAACCCCTGGGCTTTGGCTCTGGGGTGCCAGCATGACTTTCTTCCCCAGGGTATTCCTCTGCCCTTGAGGCACTTGTGAGGCCTCTGCACTGAGGCAGCCCTGCCCCAGCATCTGTGCCCAGAACAGTCATGAGAGAGAGGGCACACCCCAGCCTTGCAATGTGCAAAGGGGAAACAGGCCTCGGCACAGGCTGGCGCTTGCAGGTGCAGGGCCCACTCCCAGCCTCCCTCCTGTTCCCAGGAACTCTGTCCCACCTGAGAGAGGCTGGACGAGCTTCCTTCTCTAGTGCTGCTGCCCGAGGGGGGCGACCCTCCCCTGGCCTCTGTGTGAGGGTAACTGCTGGCCCTGCAGGCGGAGGATTGCCCAGCTCGGGTCTCCAGGTGCCACTTCTGTGAGCTGGAGCTGCCCCACAACAAGCTGCAAGGCCACCTGGATGCGTGTGGCAGCCGCACCACCTTGTGCAAGGACTGTGGCAAGTACGTCATGAACAGAGTCCTTGAGTGCCACAAAGTCAAGTGCCTGGCCAGTGACCTGCTAAGGAGGGACCCTGGTGAGTTGGCATCTGACCTGCTGCTGCTGTCTCCCCACACCCTCCAGGCCAGAGACCAGGTCTTGTCCCTCAGGCACCCTCTCAGAGGCAGTACCTGAAGGGGCAGCGACTGTGGGGTCCTTGGTCTGTTGCGCCCCCCTAGAGCCTGCCACAGAAACGCAAAGACAAATGAAGCATGGGTAGGGGTTATTTCTGACAACACATCTGGCTGCCCAGAGACTCATGGAGGGAGGGGCTTCCCCCCACTGCACTATCTATTCCCTTCAGGAGAGCCTGCTAGACAGGGATCATGCTTGTTCAGGGTGATGTGGCTGCTGGGTTTCCAGACCTCAACAGATATGTCAGGCCTCTGCAACAGAGGCATTGCAGCTGCCACTGCCCCTCTCTTGGCTGTGGGGAGGCCTGCTGCTGCCCTTGCCAGAGTGGCAGAACATTTCTCCAGTCCCTGACCTGCAGCTGCCAGTAACTCTTCCCTCCCTCCTCAGCGCCACAGAACAATTTGTGCCAACAGTGCGGTCAGTGGTTTCCAGATGAGCAGTACCTACCCCATCTGGTAAGCCCTTGAGCCCCCTGCCTTTGCCAACCCTTGCTTTTTTTTGGTGGGGGAGGGGAGGTGGGGCTGACCTTGAACAGAAACTTGGGTGGTCACCTGCAGGAGGCGGCTCAGGTGCCCACGGAAAGGCCTCTGCCCAGTCAGCTGGCTGTACTGGAGTGTTGCTGGCGGGGACCTCTGTGCGAAGTAGGCATCCTGACCCTGGACCTCTGGCTGTGCATCTGTGAGCGGGGAAACCATGTGCTTCCTCATCACTCTGAGTTAGCCGGGTGGCTCACCACAGGCTTCCAGGAATCTTTCTTGTTTCAGGTTCTGTTTCCTGGTCAGTTCTCACATCCTGCAGGAAAGTTCAGGTTCTGACAAGCTCACTATGTCCCCTTGCCCTGATATCCCTTCTCCTCTGCAGAACACGTGCACCCCACTCTCTCAGCTCCTGGAGACTCTCAGCACCAGCTACCCCACAAAGCACAGCCCCCCTCCCCTGAAGACTCTGCCTCCCCCCACTTTGAACACAGCAGCTGAGGAGGATGTGCGGCCCAGGAGAAAGAACCATGAGCCCCCCCACCTGGTCAGGCACTCCCTGAAGACCCCCAAGAGCAAGAAGGGGGCTACCCACCTGGCCTTCACCTCCACTCTGACCTCAGCAGAGCCGCAGTGCCTGGACTCCACTGATTATGACCAGCTGGCGAGCTGCTCCCACTGCAACATCCTCCTCCCAATGCCCACCTTGCAAAAGCACCAGGTGAGTCAGGACTGCTCCAGAAGCTGCCTCCAGCAGGGGCAGTTTCTCAGTATGGGGGCACATTCTCTGGTGGAGTCCACACAAGCCTCCCTGGGCTGAAATAATTGCCCTGTCCGTTTCCTGACGTGTTTGCTCAGCACAGTTGACCAAAAAGTTCGCAGCTGGAGGATGGAAGCGGTTTCCTTTGGAGCCCATCAAGTGGGTGGCACCTTGCGGTGGGGAAGGAAGGTTCATTTTCTTTAGATTAAAGGAAACTGTTTATGCTCAATTGTCTTTTAAACATGAAGTGTATAAAAACCTGAAAGAAAAACAGCGGCACTGTTTTTGAGTGAGCCCAGGATCACCTTTCCCCAGTGGCTGTGCTGACTGCAGGCAGTGGACACTGCCGTTGAAGGGATCCTGGTGGCTCCACTTTGGGGTGGGCATTCCTCAGGTGACCGTGTGTGGCAGCTGTGGACTCATCCTGGTGCACTTCTGCATTAATCATTCCTGTTTCAGAAAAAGTGCCAGCTGGCAGCATCCCTGCAGAATCTTCGGCGGAGTCCTCGTTTTCTGGGAAAAGGAGGTACCATTGCTGCTCCTTCTGATGGGCTGTGCCAGAGCTGAATCCAGCCATGTGCAAGGGCCATGCTGTGGCAAGCACAGAGCCCTCCCTCTGTCAGGAGTTCTTCAGCCCTTCTGGCATCCCTGATCACTGGCTATGATAGTTTGTTGTGGTGAATGGGAGTGGGAACCCAATAGTTGCAAAAGGGACACAATCCTGACCAAGAGAGGACCCTTCTCTTGTGATCCAAGGAGGATGCACTTCCTCATTTCTCAGCTGCTAGAGAAGTTGGGTGGGGTAGCCATATTTTGTCACCCCTGCATTGCTCCCGCTACCATCACAACTTGAATGAAGCTAGTTAATTTCCTGACCCAACCCCCCTTTTCATGCCACTTTTCCGCCCAAAAAGGCCACATCCAGCAGCAAGAGACAATTGTCTGAGAAACAATCCTAGCCACAGGTGGGAAAACATGGCCACACAAACTTCTCTGCATTGAGGAATGAGAAAGCTACCCCAAGACAGTATTTGTGCTTGTTAGGTAGCGGCTGCATGACAGGTGCTCCCGCCCCCAAGGCACATAAGAGGGGGGGTGCCCCCCACACACCCCAGGGTTTCTTCAGTTCTCCAATAGCAGCCACACCCACCTCCCCAGCACCACCTGCCTCCACTCTGGTGCAGCAGAGGCAGCCACAGGTGGGAGGTGGGCCTCCATTCAGGAGGGCTGGGAAGAGGCGGTGTCCTTTTCCCTCAGCAGCCTGTTGTGCCCCTTCCTATCTGACGGGAAGGCTCTGCTGGTAAGGATGGAGCTGGTGCTTCGTAAAGCTCCCCATGCAAAATGCCCTTTCAGCTGCTCTGCTTGCTCTTGGCATGCTTGGAAGCAGACACACGAGGGGACACTCTGTGGCAATCGGCCTGTTCCAGGGCAGCACTTGGTCCCACTGATCCCAGGCAGTGGCCCTGAACCCACCCAAAGGGTGGCACTGGCACCCACTGCCCTGCTCGAGGTGCACTCCGGGAGGGCAGAGCGTGTGGGGCTTCCCTTCCACAGAGCTGCATGCCCCATGGCCGTTGTTCTAAATGGGGAAGTGCTGACCTGATCCAGAACCGACCCCTTCCCCTTGTCTCATCTTGCAGGAGAGTCGCCGCAAACAGCCCCCGGAGAAGCAAGCTGGCAGTAACACCTCCCTGTGGCTGAGAGCTTCCTCTTCTGTCCTGGCCTTGCATGGGCCTCACTCTGCCTCACTAAGAATAAAGGCGCTACAATTTGTGTCCGAGACTGAGCACAGGCAGCCGTTCTGGAATTCGTGACCTCTGGGATGGGAAGGAATCGCGGAGACCTGCCCTTCCCCTCAGCCCCTTGTGCAGGTGTGCAGTGCCTGGCGAGTGGGGTGCTGCAGGCCAGAGCCAAACAGGGCTGCTCTGCATTCCCCCTCCACCACTCTCAAGAAAGCCTTTTCACATCTTAGGAGAGGTGAGGGGGGTGATTGGAAGGACAGTGTGCTGAACAGAGCCCACATGACTGTGAGGAAAGAACCGACGGGAAGAGCCCTTTTAAATCCTTGTGGGACACACAGTGGGAGGACCTCAGCTTTGAGGGTTTGCTTAGCTTGTGTGCAGGCAGCCCCCACAGCAGCTCCCTGAATCCAGCACAGCGAGGCAGAAGCCTTCCCCGCCCGTTAATCTCGCTGCCCCTGCCTATTTGTAGCTCACACTAATTCTCCTATGCAAAGTGCGGGTACACACAATGACACCCCTCACCAATTTAGCTTTGCTGTACTTTCCCTCCTAAATGGTACTGCGCCCAAACTAATATATGCTGATGTAAAAGGCGGCTTGAGGAACCCCAATCTGCCTGTTCAGGTTAGCTGTGAACGTGTGAAAGGTGGTGCGATGAGGCACGGCTTTGCAAAGCCTGAGGGAACCCACTTGTGTCCGATTTAGGGTTTTCCCATCCAGTTTCCCCGAAGCGAATGGCCCCTCAAAATGTGGGCCCAGCTGCTGCCTTGGTGCGGAGCGTATCCAATACAAGCACCAGAGAGAAGTTTGCATCAAGCCATGCATCTCACGATCAACCACTTTGTCCTCGTTTGCTTACAACTTCATTGTCCTTTAGAAAGTTTAGAGCAGAGCGCCTGCTACGGACGCCAGGATTCAGGGCAGCCAGGGCTGCTGGGTGTGTGTGTGGGGGGGGGGGTGTTAGGGCAGGGATCCTGTCCAAGGTCAGTAGTTGTTGATGGAAATAGACTCCCTCATCTGCATACACAGCACTTGGTCAATGTAGAGGGTGTTGGCCTTGACTTCAATCTCTTCCTCCAAGGAAAGCTGCCGGCGGTTCAGACCCTTCAGCTCTGCTTGGGCCTGAGCCAGGGTCTCTCTCAGCCTACGGGAGGAGCAGAAAAAGGGGTAACTGCAAGGTCCGGATCGCAACCACTTTCCTTCTCAGGATTGCTGCTGGGAACAGGGCGAGCACTTTTCCAGTCCCAAGCACTCTTCCCAGGTATCTGTGTGTACCCACAGTCCAGTGGAATAGCTGCTGGGAGCTAAACGGGGCAGTCTAAATTGTGCACCACAAAAGCCCTCAAAAGAGTAATAAAAATAAAACCTAGTTGGGATGAACATGGCTTTTTGCATCATAGTTTGTCAGAAAGACAGCCCACCCAGCTTGCTCTGCCCTGCTTCCTGGGATTCTTGGATGTTCTCCCTTGTCTCTTCATGTTTCTCTTCACAGCCATACATAAGGACTAGACACTTGCTCTCAGAGAGGCATGGGAGGTTTTGTTTATTCTCTGGAAGGAGGTGGGCTGCCTGACCACCCATTTGAAGGGCACGATGGTGCCTGTGAGAGCATCAGGAAGATGCCTCTGCTTACCCCAGCTGGGCTGAATCCATCCTGGTCCACAAAAGAGCCGTCTGTTCCCCTGATAACCCCCTATGGAACAGCCCTTTCAAGTTCCAGCACAGCTGGGGGAACCTAACTCCATACTGAGACTGAAGATTTAGTGTGCTGTGAAAAGCCACTTTCCTTTTTAACAGAATATGGAGCCCAAGCCCAGAGGGTTTCAGGGCATCGTGCAGCAAAGCCTCCAAGACCTCCAGAAACTGCTTCACTATAGCCTGCACTCCCTTCAGGATGGTGGTTAGTCCCTGGGAGAACTCTGCCGGGGAGCCAGGCCTTGTGGCTATCTTGGGGCTGAACTTGCCTCTGGATATTGTGGCTGATTTCCTGCACTTCGTGCATGAGCCGGCACTGCACCTTGTCCCGGCAGAGCTCCACGTTTGGACGGTGCGTCCGAGTCTCCAGGCGTGTCTGGGCCACCTTGGCTGGCCCCTCCTTGTCCAAGATGGCTTTCCACAGACTTTCTATGTTCTTCTCTTGGGAACTGATCTCCTCCATCACCTGCAGCCCAAGGCAGCTGGTCAGTGGGTAGAAAGTGCCCTGGGCGGCCCCTGTGTGATGAGCCAGGCAAGGATGGCTGAGCAGGAAGCCCCCCACCCCACCCCACCCCCAGTCCTGCCTGCTTTTTACACCCAGTACCACCTGCACAGGCTACTCCAGGAACGAGGCAGTGCTCCAGTTCTCCCATGACAGCCTCCATTGCTCCTGCAAATGTTGGCCTAAATGGGGAGCCCTGCTGTGTGTGCAGGATGCTGCTATGGCCGTCCCTGCTGGAAGATGGACCTGCAGCCCGGCAATGAAGGAAGAGCCCTCCTCCCTCTGCTGAGTCTTGGGGGAGGCCAGTCAGAGCAGCCTCTCTGGAGCTGCAGGCCTGGATGCTGCAGGAGGCATCACCAGAGCCCATAAATGTCCCCCAACACCAGAAGAGAGGCTTGGGGGCTGCCTCCTGAGCATGGGGGTGCTGGCCTGCCTTTAGGAGCCCAGTGGGGCTGGGATGAAGAACTGGTGCTGCCTGGTAGGAGGTTTTCCGCTGACAGAGATGGACCTTTTCTGTCCACCCCTGTTGGGGACTGAACCCGGGACCTTCAGCAGGCACTGCAGATGCTCTGCCACTGAGCTGCATCTGGGTGGTTGTTGTTGTTTTTTAAAGAGAGTAAGATTCCAGTCCTTAAAATGCTGAATAAAGGGATGATCTTAATAGGGACATAGGAAAAAGCTGCCCTGACAAGGTCAGCGCTTTGACCCTTTTATTTCACATCTGCCTGCAGCAGATGCAGGCAACTTGCAGGCCAAAGCTCCCGGAGGGGCATGGCTCCTGTCAACCCTAGCAAGCACATTGGTGAGGGATGATGGGAGCTTTCGGTCAAACAGCCTGGAAAGCTGTACACTGATTACTGCTACTGGTGACTCTGCAGGTTTCCAAGCGGGGTCTTGGCAGCCTGGCCTGCTGGGGAATGAATTTAGGGCGGTTCTGCAGAAGCGCAGCATGGACCCTCCCTCTCCAAAGGTGTCCATATGTGGAAACCTGGCAAGACAGCCTCGTTTGGGGTGGACTTTTATGATCAGAACTAACGAACAGCAGATGTTGGCATTCACCTAGCTTTCTTCTGAACTAATAATCTGTTCAAGTTGTCAAGTGCTGACATGGAGATGGACTGGAAGCAATTAATGCACAGAACAAAACAAATCAGCCGGTCCCTGCTTCGCAGCCACCTGTTCACCCACACGTCACCTTGGCCAGGTGCATTTCCAGCTTGCTTTTGGCATCCTCGGTCTCCTTCACCCGGGCCCGGAAGGCCGTGTTGACCACGTCATTCTGCTTGCGCATGTCACTGGCAGTCTGGGAGAGGATGGTGTCAATCAGGGCCTGGAGGGCCAAGGAATTGTTCCTCTGCTTGTCAGCTTTCTCAACATTCATGTTGGAGAAATCCACCCACTCCTTGGGGCTCACTGAGCTGTCAGGGAGGTGAGGAAAAGGGAAGTCACTCACAGCAGCAGAATATGAGTAAAAGGAGGGCTAGATTTCTCAGGGATGCTGCACCAAAAAGAAGTGAAAGTTCCAAAATACAGAGGTAGCAAAGCCGCAATCAGATCAAGAAGCAATGGCAAACGATTCCATGTGCTCTTTTAAGTGACTTTTGCCTCTGAAGGCTCTGCCAGTTGCTTGAGCCCCAGTCTCCTTGCCCTAAATTCCATCCCAAGCAGTGTGGCACTTCTGGGTTTCGGAATAGCAAAAGCAAGCACCTCCTTCAAACAGGCCCCACAAACAACATTGGTTAGGAAGTTGCCTTCACAAGAGCCAGACACCACTCGGTCCTTTGAGCCCTGTATTGATGATGCCAGCTGGGAGCAGTGGCTCTCTAGGAGTCAGGGGTCTTTCCCAGCCACCCCGACCTGCCCATGGTGCTGCAGAATGAACATGGAGGCTGCTGCACAAGGTGCAGCTCTCATCTCCCACCCTTACTTTCCCCTTAATTAAAACTGTCTTGACCTGGATGCTCCACTGTGTTGGCCTGTTTGGCCATCAGTTGAGATCACACATATTTCTGGGAGGGACCTTTCAGAATGGCGCCAGACTCCCCTCATTCTGAGTGCAGCAACCCCCCTTCCCATTCTTCTCTTAGTCAGCCATCATTGCTTTTTGTCAAATGAACAGATAGTGTTACCCCAGAAAAAAGCACAGTCCAAGGTTAAAGAGGACAAGGAGTGCAAGAGATGGTGGCATGGGGGGCAGGGGGGAAGGAGGAAAGCACCGCTCGGAGTGAAAACCCACCCTGGAGCAGATGGAACTTGATGGGGATCTCAGCCCAACTAAGATGAGGTGATCAGTCCATGAGACATCAGGACTGGACATGGACTATCAGGCCATCGATGTGCATGCAGACTGACCTCTGCCCCAAGGAGCTTACAACTGGAGGGAGGGAGGGAGGATGGAGCATGTAGATGGCAACAACAGAGTCACTTCAGCAATAGACAGGGACTTGGGTTGTGCTGAAGGTATCTTGGAGAGGGGGATTCTGATAAGGGATCTGTGGGAAGGCAGTGGGGGTGTCACATGCAGGTGGGCAGAGACCTGCTTTCCCCTGTGCAGGAGGGCAAAGCTCAAGGAACCAACATTCAAGGTGGATGCCAGGAAGCACTTCCTGACAGTTAGGACCCCTGGGGTATGGAATGGGCTTTCACGGAAGGCGATTGAAGCCCCATTGGTGAGGGTGTTCAAGGACAGGCTGGACATGCACTTGGTAGGCATGTCATGAGTGGAGATGGCTGGAGCCAGGGGTCAGACTAGATGGCCTCAGAGGCACCTTCTGACTCACTCTGTTTCTATGTTACATCATGTAAGTGTTTTGGGAGGTGATTCTAGCAGGCCGGGGAGAAAGGTGGCTGCACTGTCTGAGGGGGACCAAAGGACTTCCTCTTTCTGGTCAGTTCCCTTCCTGTGCTGAACTTCATGGAAATGAACAGGAACCCAGTGAAAGCAGAGCCCTGGCAGAGAAGGAGTCAGGGTTCCTTTGGAAATAAATAAACAAACAAACTGAAGGTTCTCCCCGGTTGGCTGCCTGAGTGCACCACTGCACGGCTATGACTCACTTCTCCTCAACCTTCACAACGTTCTGGGCATATGCAATGTCAGGAGTGTTGTTGGTCAGGCTGGAACAGTAGTTGTCGATGTTTAAGGCTGTCAATTTATCCTTCAGGTCCTTTTCAAGATTGTATTTGGCCGAGCGGTTAAGCCTGGAAGAGGAAAGGAAACCAAGTGAATCCTACCTGGGCATAAAGTATTAGAAACATCCTGAGGCCAAAAAGGTGCTGCGACCAAGTAGGATGGGAAGGTGTACGTACAATACTGTGCGCACACACTACTGTCCCAACTGCACAGAGCAGAGAACAGCTTTGCAAAATGGCTTCTCTGCCTCACCAAGCTCAGTGGTGGAATGAACAAAGCCATCCTGGGCAAGGGCAATCCAACAATCCAAAAGCCTATGAAGGCACAATCCTAGACTTGTTAATCTAGAAGCACAGATTTGTGCTCTTAGAAATGCATCTCAGAACAGATGATGGGCTGGGCAATGCACAAAAGCAGTTTCCCTGCAGGTCACAGAAACAGACACAAGGGCCATTAAGAGGTAGGACATCAGTCTCAGGTACATGTCTATCTAGAGCACCATGCTAGCAGTGGGAGGGAGAGTGCAAAATGTCCCTGGTCCAGCTAGCTCAGAACTGCCAACTGTTTGAAAGCTGTTGTCCCAGGGTCCAGACCAGAGACACCTCCACCCATAAAACCAAAGATTCTTTCTAGGGGGAAAAACCAAAGAACAAACCCAGGACCTTTGATGATCAAAGCGAGCACTTTCCTGCTGTGCTGCAGAACTATCCTCACCACCACCACCACCACTTTAGGCCCCTGGATCAGCACTGCAGGCTCCCGTATTAATATCACTTGGCTCCAAGCTATGGAAAGAGCATGTGTCACCAACTGAATTGTTACTTGCATTTGTGCAAACACACACTTCCAGCCCTGTCCTGCTGTCCAGATTCCCTCCAGAGCCCCTCAAGTTCTTCTCCCCACTGCCCTGCTTTGGCTCTCCCATACCTGATTTGCTCATTGGCCTGCTCCAGCGTGCGCTCAAGCAGAGTGATGACTCCCTGGAGAACCTCAGCCTCCTTGATCAGCTCCCGCTCCACTTCATCATGGACCAGGTCAATCCCAACCCGCCTCTCCCTGAAATGAAGGAAGAATCCTGGCTTTCTTTTTCTGACACAAGGATTGCACAAATATAGATGTGCATATTGACAGGGGTGTGGATATGTTCATAGCAACAAGTCCAAGAACTGGCTACTTGTGAGGCCTCCTTGTGACAGATGCATGTTTTCTTAGGGATTCTTTGCTTGTGTTCTGAGAGAGGTGGACAGAATTTTGCTGCCTACAAGCAGGAGTGTGTGAAAGCAAGTACAAGACCATTTCCACACAAGCATCATTTTGCTTGGTCAGAAGCTGAGTTTAAACAGCAGTTCCACACAGCACTTAGTATAATGCTGCGCTTATTTATCAATGCTCACCAGGTGTTCCTGCAATATTAATTAAAAGTTTCTTCTGTTCCTCCATTCCCTTTATTGCCTCAGCATGGATGCAGGAATTGTTCATGAACTGCCCTTTCATTGTGGGGCCTGTTTGAGGAATGGAGCCCGTGACACCATCAAAGGGACTTCTAGAGAAGCTGTGGAACTTTCCTTTACGTAGACGACATAGTTTTGAAAATGGCACCCAGATGAGATGACCTCAGAGCAGTTCAGCCCAAGGGATAAATTGTCAGTCTTTTTAGAGCACCCTGAAAAGGAGCTGAAAGTGAAAGAGCTGCCACCATCCAGTCCAGATTCCCTCACAGAAGGAGAAACAACACCCTCTCACCGGTTCAGGAGGCACTCCTGGGCAATGAAGAGAGGCTCTTTACAGCCCTCCAGGGCTTTTTCTAGCCTGGTCCTGAATGCCAAAAGTGCTTCAGTCTCCTTTGTAATCTGATCGAGTTTGTCATTCAGTTGCTGCTTCCAGAATTTTATCTCATGGAGTCTCTGTTCTGCAGGAGTAGGAATGACAGATCAGTCCAAATGAGAGAAGCAGCAAAGTCTTGGGGTGTGGGGAGGGGTTCTCAACACAACTGGGAGAGAACTGGTAAGAAATCAAAAAGGTTGAAGGGCTGGATCTCAGGGGTCCAGACTGTGCCAGAGGAGGAGGCTATGCCATAGCTGAGCGGGAAGATGTGGAAAGAAAACACCAGGAGTCCTGCCTGGCAGTTCCTACCATAGATGCAAAGTGTGAAATCTAACCCTCATCAAAAGAGTTACATCCAGCAAGAAGAGGGAGGGAGGGAGGACCTTCCTCAGCACACACATGCAGTGTGTTCTGGGGTGCCGGCCCTCACCCACAGCTCCGTTCCAACCACAGGAATATCACCTCTCTCTGTGAATCCCCTGTGAAGCCTCATGCTCTCCAGCCAGCAGATGCAGCTCTGCTTCTTTTCCATATAGTGAACTCAGTTCAGGGTACTTGGATGTTTTCACTAGTACCCTTTTTAACCCATCTAGGGGGCATCCATGATCAGACAGATTACATAAAGATAGAATGAGATAATGCCTGCTGAAATACTGCCTGTCTTGGGGAAGGGTTGTACTTCAAATGGCAGAGTTCCTGCTTCACCTGCTTGAAGGTCTCCAGTTCATTCCCCAGGGGCACCTTGGAAAGATCTGCACCTGAAATTCCAGAAAGCTGCAAAGAAGCAGACTGGAGCTGGGGCAGGAGGCAGGGTGTGTCTTGGTATAATGCAGCTTTCTGTGTTCTTATTTAAACCAGCCCCGTGTTCTCATTTATGCATAACCACAAGGCCTGGGACTTTATTTTTAAGGCAGAGTCATAGCTCAACAGTAGAACATTTACACTGTGGGCCAAATAGAGATCCTGGGTTCAGTCTTCTGGATCACTGTCCCAAAAATTTACAAGGTGGGGTATTTCCTATTTTTGCCCCCTTGCTTATAGGACCCATTGTATAGGTGAAATTATGGCAACCAGGATGGGACTGGAGGCCCGAAAGAGGGCTGGTGACCAAGCCCTCCAGTTGGGCCTCTGTGCACTCGATGGCTGCCTCAGGGGCACCCCCACAACCAGGCCGCCCCATCACCTATTTTCTTGTTGACATCACTCTGGGTCTTCTGGGTGGTCTTCTCGATTTCATCCACCAGCCGCTGGCTCTCATCCACCAGGCGCTCTGAGCGCGACCGCTGAGCCTCTGCCCCACTGTACTGAACCTTGTTTGCAACATACCATTCAGGGGGCAGGAATTTAGGGGGCGCCTGCAGCAACTTGGCCATCGGGGTCAGGTCCTGCTAAGAAACAGAGAGCTAAAGTCCGTCCGGAGAGCAGAGCCCCTCCTCCCCCCGCCGCCGCGGAAGGCCGCACGGGCACGGCTGCTCGCTCCCCAGTCAACAGCAGCCTCCCTGATCCGGCCAGGGCCCCTTCGCGGCTGCGACGGCGGAGTCAGCGGGGGAGCGGCGCCGAGGAGCGGTCCCCGCCGAAAGGCGGCTCCGCAGTGCGCCTCCCCGCAGCCCCGGGCCGCGTCCTCAGGAGGCGGCGGGGCCCCCGTCTGGCGGGGCTCCGGGAGGAGGCCGAGCGAGGAAGAGCCCCTGCCGCTCGCGCTCGCCGCCGCCGCCGCCCACCTCCTGCAGCGGCACCAGGGCGCGTGCGACAGCGAAGGAGCCGGCAGGCAAACAAACCCGTCGCCCTGGCGACGCCGCGCGCGGAGGGGGCGGAGCTCCAGGGCGCACCCGGATTGGCCGCGCACCCCAGGGGAGCGGGGGATGTGGGGGCCGAAGGACGAATGAAACTCGGGGGTGGGGCCTTCAAAGCCGAGAAAGCCCCGCCCCGCGAGTCTCGTGGCTGGTCGGTCGCTCGGCCCGCAGGGCGTGGCCCGCGTGCACGTGCCTTGTGGCGGGTTCTTGGCGGGAGGCAGATCTTGGGTGCACGTCAGAGATGGGGGGCGGTGCGCGAGGGGGCCCCCCCGGCGTGGGACGCAGCTAAGCCCCGCCCCGGGGCTGCTGCGCGGGCGGCGGGAGACGGAGTGGCGCTCCTGGTGTCCTGCGACTCTCGGGGCGGCCTTTGTGCAAGGAAAACCTGGGCCCGCAGCGGCTTGCTTGGGGCCTTGGAGAGGGCCTCCTCCAAGCACGCTGACGAGATCAGCAGCAGGGAAGAAGCCCTTGGAAACGGGAAACGAAGCCAAGCGGCACTGCGGGAATCGGCATTCTTAGGAGGCGATCCTATGCCTGGTGGACAGAAGAAAACTTTCCAGGGCCGAGCATTCCCCATGGCTGGCTGTGGATACTGGGGTTTGTATGATTTATCTGGGCAGACGGCCGGTTGCCCCCCTTAGGCCCCTTTTCTTTTGTAATGAAGATTGATGACACATAAGCAAACTGCCAGCCCCTAATTATGGTGATTAGCAAGAAGGGACTAAAGTGGTGCAAACAGGAACATTTAAGGCCAAGTTCACAATGAGCTTTAGACAATTGTTTTAAAAATGGTATTGGCAAAGCAGCTCATTTAATATCCAAAGAGAACATGATGAATTTTAGCTCAGCATTGGAGAGGAAAAAGGGTATGTGGGAAATGGAAAAGCATCAAACAATTTCATCCAGGGTTTTCATGAACTGATTAATAAGCAAAAGTATTGCGTAGGGTGTAAAAATTAAAAGGGCTGAAATTTTCCCATCTAAAGTATGTTTAAGCCTTCTCATGTGTTTTGATCAAGAAAAAACATAAATCAAGATTTAGATTAACCTAGATTAATGATGTAGACAGTAATATGGACATTTGATTATCCCTGTAAGGTATTTGGGCTGAGTGGCTGTGACCGACCCAGTTGGCTCCATGTCCAAGCAGGGATCAAATGGGTAGCATCAGGCAGTATTTTCAAACCTGTCCAAATCTGTCCAGATGTGTGTGTGTAGTGGTGGGTCCAGTGGTTTCTTTGATACCAAAGCTCCTTGTCTACATGTTCCCTCAAGACACTGAATGGGTTCAGGGTGCTCTCTGTGCCCCCCCCCATGCTCAATCTACTGTATTGGCATACACCCCCCCCCCATGGTAATGGCAACTCTGCCAGGTAGATTAGGCTGATAAACTGTGAGAGGCAGGGAGGGGGATGCAGTGCATTCCCATGGCAAGTGGGGATTTAATCCCAGGTTTTCCCCATCCAGCAGTCTCACGGTGGCTACAGACTGGGCCTCTGCTGCCTACAAAGAGGTGAGGGGGAGGGATGGCTGGATGTGCCAGTGTGTTGTCCCAGCATCAAAAATTGCCTTCTGGGGAGCTGGACCTGCCGGATTTGCCACTGCAGCAGGGGAGTCATAGCAGCAGCCGTGAGCAAGAGGGGACGTCGCTCAGCGCTTCTCCGTCTGCTCGCCTCTTCGCTTCAAAAGGCATTTCCCTGTGCTAGACCTTTCCCTGTGCAGGTTCTAAAAGGTGACAGTTCCTTTTCTGAGCCAGTGTTCTCTAATGTGGCAATCTAAATGTGGCTTTTGGAGCAGCGATGAAACTTTTCAACACGGTCTGGAAAACCAAGAGATGCTCTTGGTGCACATCTTCTGGGCTGGGCTGCATCTTTCCCTAAAGCACCTGTAATGTTTACCCTGCTGCATTTTCTCACCACCACACCCAGCATCCTTTGGACACTCGTAAGGGAAAGCAGCTGTGTCCTGATTTGTAGTGCTGGGCACTGCTAGAGTCTCACTTTTCCTCTCCTCCTGAGAGTGCATTGAGCTGCAGAAGCCCAGTGGCTCTGTCCTGGCGAACAAGGAGGTGCGGCCTGGTGTCAGGCCACATCGTGCCTCCTCAGCGGAAACCTTTGGGGGCCAGCATCCTTGTGTGGAGTTCACAAAGGCTGGCAAATGCCCCTGCAAAGGAGAAATATGGACAACGAATCCCAACAGAATATTGTTCTTTCTGGCGGCAGCCCCTGCAGGGAAGGAAAAAAGCCCCCTTTCCCAGATTGAGGCTGTGGCAAAGCTGCAAAATTCAGCTCCACCTTCCTCCTCAGGCGGCTGGCTTCCCCAGCGGGGGAGCCAAGCCTGCACCCAACTCCTTCGAAGGAAATTTCAGCCGATTCTGATGTTTGTGTCTCAAGCCTATTGGCTGCTATTATCTAATTTAATGCCGAGATACCATTTAGTTACACACTTGCTGCTTCTAAAAATAAAAAATGAGGTTAAAACAGAAAGCTGCCTTCAGTATATTGATTAGAAATAGCCACCTGTATACAGCAAGTCACTTTTATATATATTTCCATATCAGGAAAGAAGCCCACTTCCAGGAGGCTGGAAGGGTGGCAGTGGCAGTGGCAGGGAGGGTGGAAGCAGGTAGGGGCACAATCGCTTCAAGAGGAGATACTCGAGTAGCACAGGTGGCACTTCTCCACCCCGGCAGCCATGCCCTTCAGGGTTGCCACACGGCAGGTCTCATTTCCTTGGGTTTGCAAGGCATCAGGAAAGCACCAGGCTCTTGCTTGAATGCTACAGCTCCCTGTGAAGAAGCTCCAGGGACCATCTGCAAGGGACTCCCAAGGCTCCTCCCACCCTAAAACCCCAAAGCTAGAAATGGGGGGTGCCATCGGTCAGTACCACTCTGAACTGGCCAATAGGGTTGGAGCACTTGGGGGGCATGGCTCCTCCTGCTCAACTTGCTATGGAATATCCCAAATCTGTCCTCATATTTTAGAGCATGGCTAATGCGCCATTCCTTGCAGGTAAAGAGCCCTCCCACCCAGATGTGATTCAAGAGTAATGGCTGACCTGCAACACCACACAGGAAAAGTATTACCTCTTCCGGGGCTCCCACTGAGTGCCATGCCTGAGTGACATGTCATGTCCCACTGAGTGCCATGTGCATGTTTCATACCTTCCTCTCGCATGTTGCAAACCCTAGCTTGGTTTTCCTGGTACAAAAATCAGCACAGGATTCCTTGCATCCCCAAAAAATAAGTTCCTGGTGAATCAGTCAAACCTGCAGGGAGGGACTCCCACCCCCAACAATTTTCCTCATTGCTCCTTCCTACAGGAGCATTTGCTTCATTTGCATATTTGATGCGGGGTATGGACCTGGGTGTCTCTTTTCCTTCTGAATTCTGCCTAGGAGGGGGATGCAGTCTGTGTAGGGCCCTCCTGGGATGGGAGCTCCTGTGGCAAAGCCAGTGTAGACCTGTTGTTTCTGGCCCTCGGGCGCTCCAGCCCCCCTCTCATGTGTGTCTAAGGACAAAGCATGTACACCCTCGGGTGCAGCGTTAATGGGTGGCACTGAGGCTTGATTGGAAAGAGCAAGACTAGACTGGCTTGGCAGGGCCAGGGCCACATGGGCCAAAAGTCCAGCTTGCCCTATCCAGTACTGCCCACTTGTTTGGGGCAGGAACTGCTGAGGTGTGCAGGTAAGGCAGCTCCAGTGTTACACCATTTGGAACTGGTTCAGGTTCCACCGGCACCCGTGGCGACCCTGAGTTCTTCCCAGAAAAAGACATTCTGGTTTCACGCTCTCTGCTGGAGCCTGGCTTTACGCACTGCCTTTGGCTACCCAACCACCTTGAGGGGGGACATGCTGTGCGTTTGGTGCGGATAGCATCTGCCTGAATTGTCTCTGGGTGACTCTGGAACCCCTTGGCCAACTGAGCTTACGCAGTGCCAGGAAAGGAAACGCTCACAAGAGCCTACACAGGACTGAGAAGTGGGGGACATGTTGGCCTTTTCCATCTTTGCACATCAGCCCTGCAAGCGGCCCAGGGGCTGGAAGCATCCACTGCTTTCCTTCACCTTGGCTCATGGAAGCAGCGCTGTTCGGCTCCTGGGCCCTCTCAGCTTGCTGGCACGAAAGCAGCCGTGGGGGCCATGCAGTCCTGGTGGGCCCAGCGGCCTGTCCGCTGCAGCCTCATTCAAAGCGTCGGAGGTGGTTGTAGAGCGACTGCACATAGGTGAAGACACACATGGGGTCTGGCTTGCGGCCCATCAGCATCATGTCGTCTACCTCAATCAAGCGGTCGCAGTTAGCCATTTTCCTACCAGAAAGGCAAGGTGGAGTCGGTCAAGGACTGCGGGAAGTCAGCCGTGTTCACGGGCTTGCCACAGGCACACCATCTTACAGAGCTTCCCCTTGGGCTGACCCCATCACTTTTCCTACTGCCTGGCATCACCGAGAAGGGTTGCTCTCCTGACCAGAGAGCTTGAAGGGTGTTGTTGACAGGCACCGCAAGCCGCTCGGATGCCCGCAATGCTTGGCTCCACCACACAGCCACCCTGTCTGCACTCACCACATGCCCCACTTACTCCGCCATGGTGAAGGCGAGCTCAAAGTTCTCCTTGCGCTTGGTGGGGTCCAGTGTGTGGTACTCAAAGGCCTCTGGGAAGAAGGAATGGACCAGGGCGCAGAATGCCATACCGTCGCTCCAGCTGGAGGAGAAGTTCTGTAGGTCGATGTGCTGTGGGGGGATGAGCATCCAAGCACAGCCATTCAGGGAACAGCTCTAACATGGGAGTGGGGATTGGGTACCGAGGGGCAGACATGGGAGTGCCAAGGCCCTGGAAGCATCACAGTGAAGCAGGGAAAGGATGCATTCGGGGCGGCAGAGAAAGGGAGCAATATCTACCTTATAGCCAATGGTTTTGGAGCGGCACCAATCCAAGAGAATTTGCTTGATGCTGCTGGCACTGGCCACCCCAAAGCTCTGGGATCTCTTCAGCTTGGCCCGGCCTTGGCCACTGCCCCTGCAGGAAGGAGCAGTGAGGCAGGGAGGAGGGTCAGGCTCCAGCCCGTCTCAGCATGTGATGGTGCAATGGGATGGTCCATTCCCTTCCCAGGAACTTTGCCAGTTCCTGGCAAACGCAGCTTTCTGGCTGCTCCTGGCACCTGACCCTTGGCTGGCTCAAGGAAAGCATTCCCCAGGAAAGAGCTGGGATGGGAGAGCTCAGGTCGCACAGAGGAGATGGGTACAGTTGTGGGACCTTCCAGGAGACACAGAAGCTACCTGGCTGCCAGTGGCCTTCTCCAGGGAGAAGCAAGCTGGTGCTTGAGGCTCTAGCTCCCATGATCCCATTCCATTGCTTGTACTTGCTGGGAGCTGAGTCTAAAACACCTGAAAGGCACCCAAGTGCCCATACATGGCCTAAACACCCACTCCGGGCAAGGTGACCTCACAGGTTCATCGTGAGGACAACGTGCAGCTGGGTAGAAAAGGGATCTTCCCTTGAATTTCTCAGGAGGCAGGAAGGGACAGGGGACAGACTAGACAGCTTTCTAGTCTAGAAGTCTAGTCAGCTTTCTAGACAGGGCTCCTCAGCCCCCTCCACTCCCCTCTCCTCCAGCACCAGGATCTCCTCCCACAAGAACCTTCCCCCTGCCCCAGAGCCAGGCAGTACTGGAGAGAGAAGGGCACCTCCCTCACTCAGGCAGCTCTCAGACTCCCCGTGTCTCCAAAGCTTTCTTCCTCCCACTACTGCACGGACTTCCCACTCAGGCAAGCCCTTCTGAAACCAGCTGGGCCCAGGGCTCACCCTGAAAGGAGAGCTCTTTGTGAGCCCAGCCCAGACTACAGGGACCGGCCTGTGCCAGATGGGGCCCTCCTCCCATCCCAGTGGTCCAGGATGCAGGGCTCAGAAGTACTGTGTGACCAAGTGCCTGCCAAGCAGGCACGAAGCCCCAGTAGGAGTGATGCCCCGAGCACAGTCATGAACAGCAGCAGGGCAGCTGGCTGTGCCAAGACCAGTGGACTCCACCACTCGGTCCAGCAAACTTGGGAAAACCCCTGCCAGCCGACCAGACTCCTGGGAGGGAAGGCTCAGCCCTGCCTGAAGGACTGCTGTACCTGCCCTGCCCCTGCAGCCAAACTGGGTCTGGGGGAGGCACATACTTGCTGCCCTCCTGCTCAAATTTCTCCAGAAGGGCTTTCCTGGCCTGCATCCCGGAGGTGCGGGGCAGTGTCTGTGATCGCACCAGCTCCCTACGCCTCTCCACCTGCGGACGGGCTGCTGGAGGTGGGGAGCCGGACTTCAGAGCTGCATCCGGTTGGCTGGCACTGCTGGAACGGGGAAGAAAGACGTTAGTCGGAGAGAACAGGGCAGCCAAGGAGAGATCCAGGGGTACCTCCCTGCGTGGGGCAGCACAAGAATTGCCCCAGAGCAGGGGGACGTCTTCTGGCCCTCCAGGTATTTGGGCTTCCAACTCCCGTTGCTATGCTGGTTAGGGCGAATGGGAATTGCAGGCCCAAACATCTGGAAAGCCCAAGTGTGGCCACCCCACATGCTCCCAGTCAAAGCAGGTCTGATTTTAAGCCAGATTATGGCCAGAACACAGGCACTTCCCACCTCAAAGCTTCACCTCCGCAGGGGCTCACCTGTCACGGGCCGGAGTTGCAGAGCTCACAGCTGGCATGGGCTTGGTCATGGTAGAGATGTTCTCTGCAGGAGAAATGAAACACACGTCACAGCAGCTGGCATGGCTTACAGGGCTCTGACCCACCCTAACGCAGACACGGGAGCCGAATCGGCAGGGGGCTAGTACTGGGGAAAGTTCCTTATACGAAGCACAAAACAATTTATTCACTAGGCAGGGTTCGTAGTCAAATGACAGACACAGAAAATGCTAAACCATATGTTATGGTTGTTACTGCATTTTCATGTTTTATCCCCTAACTGAAGAAGTTCTGAGAAGTACTCTAATTCCTGTTAACCCTAAACAAAACAAATGCAACCCTGACTGCTCTTCAGAAGGCCAGATATTGAAGATGAAACTCAAATACTCTGGCTACCTACTGAGAAGGAAGGACTCCCTGGAGAAGAGCCTAATGCTGGGAAAAATTGATGGCAAAAGAAGAAGGGGTCGGCAGAGGATGAGGTGGCTGGATGGGGTCACTGAGGTGGTGGGTGTGAGCTTGGCTGGAGTCTGAGGGATGGTGGAGGACAGGGGAGCCTTGAAGAACCCCAGAAGGACACCATGGTCAATGGTATGAATGCTGTGAATGCTGCTGAGAGGTCCAGGAGAACCAACAGGTCACACTCTCCATCACGCTCCTGACATAAGTCATCATGCAGGGTGATCAAAGTTGTTTTCATGCCAAAAGCAGGCCTGAACCCCGACTGAAATGGATCCGTCTCATCCAGGAGGGCCTGAAGCTAGATGGCCATCACCTGCTCAAAAGCCTTGCCCAGGAAAAGCATGCTTGCTGCCAGCCTAAACTGTTGAGTTCTACTGGTCCAAGGAAGATTTCTTCAGGAGTGGTCTCACCAACACCGCCAGGGGCCATTCCTTCTCATAAAGAAGCATTACTCACCTGCCTGGCCCACCTGGCAGTTCCCTCCCAACTGGCTTTTATTAGCCAAGAGGGGCAAGGATTCAGTACAGTTGTGGCCACACAAACCTGTCCAAGCACCTTGTGGTGCTTCAGGATGTGCTTCAGCTGCACTAACTGGAACTCATCCAAAACAACCAGACCAGACTGTGCTCTGGATATCTCACCTGATTCCTCTGCTGTAACATTAGAATCCAAGTCCTGGTAGATTCAAGAAGTTTTGTCCTGGAAGTGTCTAGCAAAAACATTACAGGGGGCCTGAGAGGACTCTAGATTTCCCTTGGGGAGCTCCTTCTCCTCTCCTAGATATTGAATGGAGGCTGCCAGATATTGCTATTAAAGTGATTTAAGCAAAGGACTGTCGCTCCACCCTATGGCAGCGAGTTCTAAAAGTTTATTAAATGTGGTACCCCTATTTCCTTCCCCCCAAACATGATATGAGTGTTGGCCAACCATCAAGACTGGGTCTTTAGCAAAGTCCCTGTCCCTTGGCTTGTGCACACAATTCCCATCCTGGGACTCAGGCAGAGAGGATTCTAGGAAACTCTGGCAGCCGATGTGGCCTTTTGGCTTCTCCAGGCTGGGCCATGAATTCATCTGTGACAGAAATAGGTTTTTCCAAAAAGTGAGGGCAGTATAGTCAAAGATGCTGTCTAACCTGAAGTGACAGAGGTGCTTGTCATCCCAGCGGGGCTTGAGCTCCAATTCTTCGCAGCACTTGCAACCAACATGCCAGCACCTTTAGTGAGAAGGTGGAAGTGTCATTTGGTTTTAAGGAGAGGCAAGAGCACAAGGAGAGCCCTGAAGCTGGAGCAGTCCAGTCCATGGATGGGAAACTCTGCAGTTTCTGGGGACCAATTTCAACCCCCAAGGGCAGCATTGTTGAATTTTGCTGAATTTTTGTTGACAAAACATTTGGCAGTTTGCCACTGAATTTCAAGCATGGTGGTGGCCTAAAAAAGCCAAATGGAGCACATTTTAAGGGTAATTTGGACTTTTTCAGACCATTGTTTGGAATTGTTGCCTACATTTGGAAGCAAACTGCCAATTGTTCTTCTGCTGTCTAAGCCAAATCGGGGCACTTGGGCCCTGGAAAGCACATGGGTCCTGAAGACTGCATCTTGCCCTGCCTGATTCTCAGAGTGGTCAGCCACCCCCATCTTCGATCCCAGCCAAAGAAAAGATGGATATCCGCAAGAAAGGCACAAAGTTAGAAGCTCCAACAAATACAGTTTGCTCCCAGGCAGAGCCAGCTTCTATTGCCACTCCCCAAAAGCAAAGGGCTCTGTTTCATAGAAATGGACCGTGCCAGAGCTCTCAGCACAACACAGAACACTGATCTCTAGCACAGGAACGAGCCTCTCAGAAGAGAAAGGGGATGGGAATGCCCTGCACACACAGTGAAGCCCCCCCCCACAAATGTGTTTGTGCAGGTACAATCCTAAGCTCCTCCAGGACTGCCCCCTGCCCTGCATCCATGCCTCCCAGCCAAATGTGTTTGAAGGCGCCCATGTGCAAACTCTGCTTTAAACACGAGGAAGTGGACTGGGAGCTGAACTTGGTAAAACAACGACAGGAGTGCGGCATTATTTTGGGGGTGCGGGATGCTTTCTGTGCCACGAATGGCCGAAGGGAACATGTCTGCCCAGCATTTGCTGCTTCCTGTACCTGCTTGGTTTGCTGGTTTTGACAGTGCTTCATGGTGGCATCTGCTCTGCAGGCCCCCAGGAGAATTCAGAGCAACTGACGAGCCCACCGTTTCTCCTGAGAACGTCTCGGCTGGCCTGGTAACAGCTGTCACGGGAAGATGTGGCATCCGCACGGACACTGCTGGAGCATGAGCCTCCAGTGGAGGATCTGGCAGAGGAGCAGAAGATGAGAATAAGAAGGTCTTACCGGTGGAGGAGCGGGAAGCAACTCTGGCCACTCACCCTCCTCCTGCCACAAAAAGAGGAACAGACTAGCATTAAGAGAGCAAGTGCATTTCAAGTCATGTGGGGCACAGCTGGGGCCTTTTCAGGGATGTGGGGTATCACTCCAGGCAGTTTGCCATTGGTTATTTCTTGGAGCATCATTCTTGATGGGAGGGTCCCACTGGTGAATGACCAGGACCAAATAATTGAGATGGCAGTGAAGGGAGCCGACCTTTGCCAAAGCTTTCCGAGTGGGGCAGCAGGGGCTGAGGTCCTTTTCAGGCAGGACCCACATAGTTTCCACAGCCTGGACAGCTCCACCAGGTCACCAACAGGCTGAACTGGGGACCCGCCTCAAGGAAGGGCTTTTGTCCAGACCTGGGATGGCATCCCCCCTCCCTTACCTTCTGACGGCAGCTGGTGCCCATTCTCCGTTACGGCTGAACTGGGGGTTCGTCTGCTCTCGGGATCACTGTGATCTTCAAAGTCCACACTCTGCCAAAACAAGAAGACACCCCCATGTGGGAAGAGAAGAGGCTGTACCCAGATCCAAGCCTGAGGAGCGCCTCCCTTGCCTCAGGACTGGAACCCGCAGACTCTGCAAGCCCCGCTGCCCTGAATGAGGGAGAGGCAGGGCACCCTGCTTATGGGGGGAGGGAACAGAAGGCCTCATCTTTGTGATGGCCAGATTTGGGGGCTTGAATTCAAGCCTGCTGAAAGGAGGGAACTGCCCCCAGGCCACACACAGCTATGCTTATCCATGGTGTTACTGACATGTCAATACATTTTTTCAGACCCCTGTGAGGTGAGGCAAGAGCTGGCATGCACGAGGCAAGAGCCCAACCATTCTTGCTTGCTCTAACTGGTGGTCTCTGCTGCCAGAGTGGCATGGTGGCCAATGCCTAGCTTAAGCCCTCCAACCACTTCTCACACCCAGCCTAGGGACTTCCAGCCTGCCAGCATGAAAGCACAGCTGCTCCTTCTGCTGTTTATGGACTGGCCAGCCTGAGGATCATCTCTGCATGCCAGGAAAGACGATCCGGCTGACTCATGGCCCCCAACAGAGAGCTCTGTTGGAGCAGCAGCCCTCGCCAGTGCAGCACTGCGCAGGACTGTTTCTGGTTGTCCCCAGCTGGGGCACCATGGGCCTTGTGACATGTTCCCTTTCCCCATTCGGCTGAGGCAAATGCTGCACCACAATTCCGTGACCCAGAGCCACGGTGGTGCAAGGCAGCAAGGGGGCGGAGGCTACTCCTCAGGTTCACTCATGTGCTCCCTTTGTTGGTCCAGACAAAATTTCCTCCAGGGCAGGGCCAGAAAGGCTGGTCCTGTCTGTCTGTCTGTCTGACGCAGGATCTGGCTGCACTGCACTGATCAGCTAGTAACTGCGATGCCCACAGGGAGATGGGTGCACAGCTCCTCCAACGTGCTCTGGTTACCTTGTCACAATGCATCTTAAAGCACCTGAACAAATGAATGCCAATGGAGGTAAGTGACTCCACATACAAGTCACCGACATGTCCAATAACCTGAGAAGCCAGCAGGAAGCAAGATCAACTCCTGGTAGAAAAGGGATCAGCATGTTGTCTATTTAAAAGGGATGCTTAGCCGAGAAGCACTAGTGAAGATTTCTAGAAAACATCCAAGTTTGTATCAACAACACATTTCTGAACCCATTATTTTGAACCTATTATCAACTTTAACATCCAAAGTGTGGGATTCTAAATTCAATTTACTGTCACCGCATGCGTGACTGTCCCTCAGCTTGTTTTGGGTCAGGCATCAGCTGCCAGAAGCTGCCTATGCTCCCGCAGCTGCTGTTAAAGGCAGAAGACTGAACATGTGCCTCGCTTCAGTGTCAAACACAGGAGGAGGCAAACAACCCAGATGTCACAGGCAGACATTGCAAAGCAGACAGGCTGCAAATCCTTACAGAATGCACCATAGACACCTGGAAAAGGTTTAGGACCAGATTTATAACTGCATACAGCCGGGTATTGTCCTCACCAGTAACAAGGATCTCCTTGTCCACTTGTGACTCAGAAGACCGGCCAGCCAGACACACATCTGCATGGCAGTAGGGACAGAAGCTTTCACTTTGATGCAATTCTGACTTAGGGTACAATCTTATGAAAGTTCAGAAAAAAGTCCTACAATTCCCTGCATGTTGAAGTTCCCTTCCAAGATATTAAGGTTACCAGATTTTAACTCCACAATAGCCAACCTGCAAGATCAAGTTCCAAATAGGAAAAACAACCTTGTTCCCCTGCCTCAACTCCAAGCCCCCAGCTAAAAAAGGAATGGTCAAGAAGTAAAAGACAATACTATAGGCAGAGACCAAAAGCAGAGCACCCTGCTTATGGAGATGCCCTGTCTAGTGAACGCAGGCCCCGCAGGCAGGAGCTTAGCATAGGAGCCCTTTTCCTCCTATGGCCATTGACCTATGAAACATGACAAGCTATTGTAAAAGAGAACTCTGTCTGAACATGTGCAGAGTACTTTCTCTTCCTAAACTGAGCAATCCAGTCCACCTTGTCTCTTTCTGGGATACCCGAAGGGACTGCAGGCACCATGTGTAGGATCTCAAGAAAACAAGCATGTCATGGTCAGGCTGAAATTAAACCCAGACATGTTCAGGATTCCCCCATATGAGAACCAGAACAGGGATCTGAGGGACAAAACACAAGTCCCAGATCCTACTCAAGATCCCAGCCTAGCTGTCAACCCCACTCCCCCCCGGGTCAGCATAACATAAACCAGCCCTGTGCCCCAAGAAAGCTTGCTGGCTTGTGGGCGAGGCAAGCGGTGTGCTCTGCTTGACGGAAGCCATGTGAGGGGAGTGCCACTCCCCACACCTCTCCCCAGGCCTTCTCTGAGCCCAGCTGCCAGGATGATGTCATGGCTGTTCCCCCCCAGCCAACTGCCGTCCCACACAGGGGTTCCCTGGAATGAAAACGGCACTCAGCCAGCACAGGACCTCCTTTGCCAGAGGTCGAGAAATCGGAATGAGGCTGCAGCTCTGCAGAGAATGTGCAGTGGCTGCAGGGAAGGGGCAGAGATCTCTTGGAGGAGAGGAAAATGTGAGAAGGAGCACGCAACTTTCTGAGCAGTACTAACTGAATGGGACCTTGCCCTGGTGGGCAAAGGACTGCTGAAGCCACTTTGCCAAACGGCAGAGCTCCACAGGTGGGCGGGTGGCTGACCAAGGGCTGCTGGTCCCAAAGAGCATGCAGAGAAGGCTCCTGTGCTGCCAGCCATGTGGACCTCTAAGCACCCACTGGAGGTTGCTCCGCTCCCTCTCATTTGGGTGTGGAGAGCAGGAGCCGGGGCGAGCCAGCTGTATGCCAAGGACCCCTGAAAGCAGAACTGCCTGGCATATCTCAGCCGCAGCCAGGAGCATCGAGCAGGCCATGGGTGGGGACCTCCCATTAGGGGAGGCTGTGTGTTGGGATCCTGCAGACAATGCTCCTCTGATCCCCCCAGCACAACCTGGTCCCAGCAAGGGGAGCTTGTTCAGCCACATTCAGCCATCCCTGTCCTTGATCACTTCCAGTTCCCAAACAGGTCAAGAGAAGCGGCTGGATCTGTGGCTTTTGGGCAGCCTCCTCCTCTGTGCCAACTAGTGAGCAGAGCAGCTGGGATCAAAGGCCAGGCCTCTTCTGTGGATCTGGAACAGCAGCCCAGCAGGGCAGTCAGTGTTCTGGCCCAAGAAGTTTCCTGCTTCGAGGTCTTTGAGGAGCAGACACTCCCTAACCCCAGAGATGTCTGACAGCAGCTTTTACAGGTCACGAAACTAAGGAAGACCTCTGACTGTCTAGAGGCACCAGAGATTCTAGAAGTCTCTGAAGGTCCTGGCCAGCTACATGTCACACTGGCCTTGCTCCTCCATAAGGCAGTTCCATCTGAGCTGTTCTGGGTGGGGGAATTCTCCTCCCACCCCAAGGCTGGGCCAGGCCTCTACTTTGACTCTGACGACTCAGGCTTGCTGAGCAGAAGCACACACACAAAGCATTCAATGACGAGAACCCTTAGCTACCTGCTACCACAGAGGCCCTGTTGGCCAGAGAGAAAGTCATGGAGGAGTGTGGAAGACCCACAGCAAATGGCCCTGGAAGCAAATGGGGCAGCCACTGCCCCAGAGCAGATCTGGACAGTGAGGTGCCAGGAAGCTAGCTGACAACAGGGTCCCACTCTCTTTGTGGGCTTCCCCAACGAATCTCTGGGCAACCACTGCACACCAGTCACCAAGATGGGCTCAGTGGGACTTTGAGACAATTGGGAAGGGCTTTTGTCTGGGGCTCTGCACTGGTCCTGCTCTTTCCTGCTCCCCAGGTCAGAGACTGAGCACTGCCCTGGCTATAAATGCTCACTTCCAGGAATCAGGGTGTGTTGCCAGAGTATGCATTGCTTGCAGGGGGAGGAAAGCACCCAGAGCCCACGCCTGTCGCCCAGCACAGGACAAGCACTGCTCAGGGCAGGGCTGGCTGTCCCAGCTCACATCCCGGGTCCAGGCAGAGAAATCTCAGCCCCCTCTTTGAAGGTGCTGCTCCCGGTGGCAGGGACACCATGTCCCGAGCAGGTGCTCATCCTTCTATTTCAGGCACTGGCAAGCCCTGGGCCCTTAAAGGCCAAGTCCACACCTATGCCTGCTTTTCACACAGCCAGGTGCTTGCCCTACACGCTGCTTGGGCACACCCTGTCCCTCCTTGCCCCAAGATGAAGCCCAGATCTGGCCTCTGCTCTGAAGCAGGTAAGGAACTCAAAGGAGAAACAAGAGTCCTGCAGAAGTCCTTTCTCTCATCAGTCTCAATCCATTGGCCATTTAAAGATCTGATGCAAAAAGACACCACCGTCACACACCACACAGAAGCATCATCTTGAGCTGGAGAGGTTGCAGGGCTGGAAGAAGCCATTCCCCCAGTAGAGTTTCCCATTTTTAAAAAGCTGCCCAGGGTTGGACACCCTGCTCCAGTCAAACAGGTCTTTGAGTCCTTTCAGCCTGTGGTTATGGTGACTTCTGGAGGAAGGGACTCTGCGCATGCTCACGGTTACTTCTTGTCCCTTGACCAACACTACTTCAGTTTAAGGTACCTCCGAAAGCATGGCCTCAGCCCCCAGCCACTGAGTCAGGGCAATCCTGTGCGTTCCCGTGCTGTACGGGAAACCCAGCCTGTGTCCTGAAAAGAGGCTTGCGGGCCAGTTTGGGGGCAGGAGGGGCGGACAGAGCCCTGACCTGGCCGGTGAGGGAAAATGTCTGCTCATGCTCCTAGGCCCGGCCCAGCCCGGCGCCCCTCGCCCCCCGCTGCCTCTCCGGCCCACCACCTTCCCCAAGCCCGGCAGCCCCTGCTCAGCTCCAACCGCGCGTGCTCAGCGCGGCAGCTGAAGAACGAGGCGTCCGCCGCCCGTAGGCATTCCAAGCCGCAACCCGGGCAGGACTCGGGGGGGGGGGGTCGCCGCCTCGGCCCCCTGCGAAGCCCGGGACACCCGGCGCGGGCGCATCCCCCACGGGATGCCCAGGCCCCCCAGCACAGCCGCGCCCGAACCGCGTGGCCGCGAGAGGCAGCCGGGCGAGCCGCGGGGGCTGTCTCGGGACGGCCAGGGCTCCCTGCCCGGGGCGGGGCGGATGCCGGCGGGGGTCGCTCTTCGACTCGCCGCCCTCGCCCCCCCCCCCACGTCGCTTACCTGGCTCCTGCCCGCCAGCGAGAGCTGGGCGCGGCTGGCGAAGCGGGCACTGCCCTGCTTGGGGGCGGCGGACTCGGGCAGCCCCGCCGCCCGGCCCAGGCGCTCCACCTGCTGGCCCAGGCGCTCCACGTGCGCCCGCAAGCGCTGGTTGTCCTCCTGCAGCTCGGCCACGGTGTGGGCCAGCGGGCCGGCCAGCCGCAGCACTTCGGCCACCTGCCGGTCCACGCCGCTCTTGAACGCCTGAATGTCCACGTGGATCTCCTGGACGGCGCCGCGGAGCGTCTCCTCGTAGCGGCCCAGCGCTTCGCGCACAGTCTGCGCGTCGTGCCGGTTCAGGTCGGCCGGGTCCCCGGACCCCACCCGTGCCGCGCTCACCTCCATGGCGACCCCGCGGAGGCGGCCTTCGCCGCTCCCCGCCGGCCAAAACCCGAGCGCAGGCGGGGAGGCCCGCTCGCCCGCCTCACGTCCAACAAGCCTGCGGCTCCTCGTGCGACTCCCCGGCTGCTGGCCGGGCGTCGCTTCTTATACGCGGCCGGCCGGGCGCCCGGTCCGAGGAAGGGAGGGCGGGCGCAGGAGGAGGTCCCCGGCAGGGGGGCAGCCGGAGCGGGCAGCGGCCACCCGCTGCGATCGCCCTCGGTCTGCAGGCCGCCCTCCCTCCGGAGGAGGAGCTGCAGGACGCGGGAGGGCGGGAGGCCGGCTTTGAGCGGGGGGCGATGAGGGGGCTCGCCGCCTCTGTGCTCCTTCCCTGTGGGCAGCCATAGCCAGTCGCATTCCTTATCGCTCTCCGGCGGCGGCGGGGAGAGACAGTGGGGGGGAGGCAGGCAGGAGGAAGCAGCCCCCTCCCCACGTGCAGAGGCTTGGCGGTCCCGGCCCATCGGGCGAAGCTGGCCACTCGTATGGCGGGGCGACGATTTGAAATCCTTGCATCTTCTTGGCGGGGGCTGTTAGAAGACAGCCAGTGGGGCTGGAGTCCCGAGTCCCCCTGCCCATAACGCTGCTTGTCCATGGCACTTGCTGAAATCGAGGGCCTTGGTGGCGCTGCCCCATCTCCCCCCTCCCCCCGTTTCCTGTCCTGCTGCCACCTCTGAATCTTCCAGTCTGAGGTCTTCCTTCAAAGTCAGAGGCCCTCCCCTCTCTTTTTGCAAATGGAAGTTCTTAGGAGACGACGTTCTTTAAACAGCACATAAGGACAGACTTTAGAGCAAATATAAATTCGTATATGCAAATATATGCAACCATTTCTGTTTTGTGGGCCTTAGCCCCAGATTTCACCCAGCACCATCCCCAATCCTTAGTTTGTCCTCCTTTATGCCTATTCTACAGGAGGGGTGAGAGGTTTTCATATCCAAGCCATTTCCTAGATGGTCCTTTGGACAGGCAGCACAAGTATTAATTCCAAATACCAATGTCACCTTAAATGGATAATTTGGACTAGTTCCTACTGCTTTGGCAAGGGAAGCATTTTCACAGTAGAACTTGGCAAGGCACACTTCAGTAGCCCTTGGTGGATCACACTCTTGTCCCTTCTCAAGGCATTCTTTGGCTTTCTAGCCCCAGACATGCCTCTGGGGATCTTTGTGACATGTGCCGGGAGCATCCTGCTTGATGTCTGTGATAATGATCAAATGTGAGCCGGTGCTAGGAAATATGCTTCACTTCTGAAGTCACCCATATAGCCATCAAAATAGACTCTCAAAAGACCATGAAGCCAACGATCTACGACCAGGCTGCACCGGTGCTACTGCTCTTCCTCCCAGCCACTGTTCCAGAGCACATTGCACCTTGTGGAGGACCATCCAGTGGGTCCCCACATAGCACCCTCAGTCTGTGGTCAGAACACCTGCAGGGAGCATGCAGGCACATCCAGCAAAATCAAGAATGTGTGTGTCCTTATAGGCAGATGGAAGGGATGTCTGTGCCTGAAGCTGCTGTATTAGCAGGATCCTGACTTCACAAACATGGTGCAAACACCACAGCTGGTTTCAGTGTTGCATTCCCCACCAGCTTATAGGGAGAAGAGGGCTTGCATGGAAGACAGATTCCTTGACATTTGGCTGCCCTGGCTGTCAAATAAACAGCTGGCATTTGATGCTGCCAAAGTTCATGACAATTATTATTGAGATGATATTAAAACTGCCCTTTCTCTGTGGTAGACAGAGAAGTAAGCAAGTCCTTTGCTATACTAATGGATGTTGCTTGGTAGGGAGACTGAAGTGCGAGAAACAGTAAGATGAAAGGCCTTCTTCGTCCCCCAAAACAGCATAAACAAGAGCATAAGTCTATTTTGTCCAAGGGCTGGTAGGGAGGACAGGGCCTTTACACGCTCTTCCCCTCATGCACTAAACCGAGAAGCTGTGGGATGCTCCTGGGAGCCTTCGGACAACTCCAAAATAGATCCTGATTTTCAAATAGTTTCAGAAGAAGGAAGTGGAGCTGGAATGAATTCCCATGATCGTTTCTCATGCTTCCTCAACATGAGTAGATCGCCATTGGACATTCACTGGCGGAGGGAGCAGAGTGGGGCCACTGGCCACTGCTTCCTGGAGGCTTGGTCCAAGGCCTGGAGCAACAAGCAAAAGCCAAGCAAAGACGCTCCACCTTGCAACCACTTAGCTGGGACATTCCTGCCTCCAAGAGCTCCTATTTTTAGCTTGCTGCTTGGCAGGGCCGGCAAACGCTATCAGGAAAGCCATGCAAGCAAAAGCATCTCTGCCAGTCATGTTACGCATGCCTTCCCCAGCAAGCCACTCACTGTCCGCCAAATTCACTCAGTTGCTGCAGGATGCCAGGCCAGGGCATTCCCTGCAAAGGTGCAGGTGGGCCATGGCTATCACACAGCCTCTTCCCCGTCTTTTGACACCCTCTTTTCTGCTTTGGCTTGGAAGGCTCTGGGCTGCAATCGGTGCTTCCTGCCTTGCATAATGGTGTATCCTCCCTCCACCAGCCTTCTAAGCTGAACTCCCCTCACCCACACCTTGCTTTGGAAAGGAAAGCCACCAGAGGCTAGGGGAAGGCAAAGGGGGGTTGTCAGGAAGAGCTGGTCAGTTGCAGCCACAATGATGGTGATGTGGGGAGGGGAGGCTGCACTGGGTGCAGCCAGTGCCTTCCTCGTTGCTATATAGATGCCCGGGATAAACAAGACCAAATGCTTTGGTCTTTGTGGTCCCCAAATCATTCTTTACTGAGTTCCACAGGCTATCAGTCACCCTGCCACTGTACTGATCAATGCGGGCCAGAGCATGTCCTGATGAGTTCTGTTAGCTTGGCCCGGACAAGATGCCCCATGCTGGCCTCTGTAGGCATGAATGATGCACATGAGGAGCAGTTAATTGTGGTGAGGAAGGAAAGGGAGAATCCTTTGCTCTCCATATCTCTTCTCTCAGTGCAGTTCTAATGGCCTGGAAGGATTAGAGCTCCAAGAAATACTAGGCCAAGACCCTGATCTGCCTCAGCCTGCAGCCATTGTTCCATTCCCATGGTTACGCAGCCTCTTCCTCTCCATGCTGGGCCTGCTTGTCTGCTGCTTCGCCTGACCCCACCTCCTGCAACCAGCTCATCTTTTCCATCCCATAGTTAGCTTGCTTCTTGCTTTCTCATGGCCTCCTTTGTAGGCTGACCTCACTAGAAAGACAAGCATTTATCTTTCAAGGGAAGGGGTTGGGACAGGATGGGATGCAGCTCTGCTTTGCATTGGAAATGAGCTTATCCTGTAGAGTTGCCAATGGCCTCCTGCTGTACAGGGGTCTAAGGCACAGGCAGTGTTTCTCTTGGCTCAGAAATACTGCAAATATACTGTGACTACTGAAGCACCCCATAGAATTCTAGAAGATCATTACAGAATACAGGCAGTCCCCAAGTTATGAACATCCAAGTTATGAGTAACTCATACTTACAAACAAACCGCCCTAAAACCTATTAACACTTTAAAAATTACTGTGGAAAATTGTCACCACTAGAAAGAGAAAGGGAGAGAGGGAGGTCTCCAAAGCATGCCTGCCCCACCCATCCTAAGAGGGGAATCTGCAGCTGCAGTTAACAAAACAAACATTACAGTGACCAAAGAATTACAGGATTTTAATGATAACAATTAAGAAATTGAAATTGTGACATATTTTGTGTATCCTGCTTCAATATTCAAAGAGAAACTGTAGCCAAGAAGTAATTATAAGGCTGAGACTTGGAAGGCAGCAATTAAGGAATGGGAAAAGATCCTCAAGCATAAGGCCGCTTCACTGAAGACTCAGGCCAATCACTGTCACATTCCCAGTCACTTTGGATGGGTGTGAAAGCTGGACAGTGGACAGGAAAAAAAATCAATGCCTTCAAAACATGGTGCTGGAGGAGAGCTTTGCGAATACCCTGATAGAAAGAAAACAAATGGGTCCTAGATCAAATTGAACCAGAACTTTCCCTGGAAGCAAAAATGGCCAAAGTGAAGCTGCGGTACTTCAACCACATCATGAGAAGGCAAGACTCACTGCAGAAATGGAGCAAAGGCTAGTAAAAAAATTGACTTCCAGGCCAATCATCATCTTACTTGATTGTGATGGCTGTAAACCCCTTTCGAAGCTGTAAACCTGCAGTAGTCCAGTCAGACCTGCCCTGGCCCACCTATTTCAGTATTGTCAACACCAACTGGCAGCAGAGGATTGTCATCTCCATGCTGGCAACTTGGGTGCTTAGTCCCACATGTGCAGGCTGCTCCTCAGTTCCAGTTCGTTGCCTTTGCTCCTGCCAGAGTTGTTGAGGGTGTGTGAGCCAACCCCATGTGGCCACCACTGCTCTGACAGCTGTGCACGTGGTTACGAGACCCCACAGAGAAGCAGAGCCTCTTCACAGCTATGGGTAGTGTGCTTTTTGAAGCTGGTGCACTAGTTCAGCCAGTCTGAAATGGGGAAGGACGCCTCTCTCCTAGATGGCCTGAACCTGGACTTGGCCTGAGCTTGGACTGAGGGGAACAGAGTCCCCCACACTGGGAGAATGTGGGATGGGAAGATGTCCCTTCCTGGTGCATTCAGTGTGCAAGGATGGCACCAGTACACTTCCCAGCTAGTGATAGCCCGAAGGGGAGCTGGACTGTCCTCCCCATGATGAAAGACTGGCTTTGCTCTCCATCCGCTGACCTGCTTCAGGTCGGCCTGACTGGCTTGCTGCAGCTGCAGGCCTGAGGAGGTGAGGGGTGTCTCTGATTGTTGCAGCCTGGCTTGGCTGTTTTGGCCTGGACCCAGGAGTGCAAAGTGCTACAGGCCGCCACTGGCGCTTCATTCTCTCTTTCCTCCTGCCCTCCAGTCCATCATCATGGAGCTAAAAATATCTCCAGATCTTCTGGCTGCAGCTGTGTGGGTCCCAGAGGGGGTGTTAATCAAGTTTTCATTCCAGAAAAGGGCCATGCAGAGACACAGAATCTGGAGCCCCTCATAGTTTGAGGAACTCCAGATTCTGTCTTTCGTCTGATCTCTAGGAAAGAGGCTATTTCTACTCCACACACAGAACCAAAATAATACTAATATAAAAACATGCACATTCCCTTTCTTTTGCAAGTATTTATGAAGGCGCCTGGAAGTTGTCCTTTGCCAGCCAGCAACCCACTGCTGAGATGACTGCGTAGTCGCTTGTCCTCCAGATGTTATAGAAGTATAATTCCTATCATCCCTGGGTGTTCAGCAGTCCAGCAGCAGCAGAAGGGTCACCGTTTCCCCACCCCTGGTGCTTCAGAAGGGTGAGGAGGCTGACAGCACAGCCAGCTTGGGGCCATTCAGGCTTTGCTTGGTTTCACCTCTCAAGACTTTGGACTAAGGGAGCAATGCTCCAGAGCTCTCTGCCGTCCCCTTCTTCTTTTGCCATCAATTGTTCCCAGCATTAGGCTCTTCTCCAGTGAGTGCTTCCTTCTCATCAGGTGGCCAGAGTATCTGAGCTTCATCTTCAGGATCTGGCCTTCTAAAGAGCAGTCAGGGTTGGTTTCCTTTAAGATTGACTGGTTTGATCTCCTTGCAGTCCAAGGGACTCACAGGAGTCTCTGCCAGCACCACAATTCAAAGGCCTCAATTCTTGATATAAGAGCTTGCTTATAAGAAGGCATTACTGAAAAGATTAACAAATTACTTCAAAAACCTAGCATCTTGAGGGATTTCACAAGCAAGGCATTTGCAAGCAAGAGGCTCCGATCAGCTGGAATGGATGGCTAGCAAAGCCCCTTGAGGTACTTGGTGTCTGCACAACCCTGCCCTAAGGGAACCTAGTAGCCTTTATGAACTGCTCTGGGAAAGGGGCCAGCTGTTCCCTGGGGCAGGGCCTATGCAATGTACAGCCACCTGCTTGCACTGACAGCAAGCCCAACTGTGTGCCATATGCACCTTCTCATCTTTTGTGTTCTGCGAGACAGGAAGTTTCCCATCCTTGTTAGCCAGCCACAAGCCCTAACACCTGAGGCTTTCCAGCAATGTCAATCAGGATTCTCATAACATGCCATAGCATAGGCCATAGTGCAAGGCATGAGCTAACACCAAGCAGAAGCTCATTAACTGGCCTGATAAGGTGAGAATCCCAGGCCAAACACAGCTGTGTGTTACGAGTCCTTTGACTATTTTCCTCAGGACCAGGAAACAATAACTATTTTAATTGGGTGAGCGGGCTTCTGTCAGGCAGCAATACCCACACCAAGGCGGCCTACTTTCCGAAGGAGAAACCCAGGCCTGAACTTTACAGCTCAGGCCCATCGCAGCCATGTGCCTCTGTGGGAGACTACCGAGTATCCTCTTCACAACTGGGAGAGACTCACCCCTCCAGGCCACTCACCCACCCTTAAGCCATGGATGGGAATGGTCCTATTCTGCACTGATCTGGCCTCTGGGGACAGAATCTGGAGGCCTGAGGCAGGCTGCGAGGGCGACCATGAAACTGCGGTGCCGAGGATGAGAGCACAGCACAGCTGGGCCATCTTTCCCTGGCCTGGCCAGCCTTCCACACAACGTGATCTTGCCCTCTGCCCTAGACAGGGCGGTGGTGCTAACCAGCCCCCTCAGTCCCCCATTTAGCCTTCCAGTTCCCAAGCGGAAGGTGACCGCCATGAGTTGGTCTTCTGGCAGACAGGAGCTTCCCTCGGAGAGGAGCCTGATCCAGCCCTCAGCAGCATTGGCCTGGGCAAGTGGCTGGCAGAGTGGTGAGGGGATGGTAAGCCCAGGCGTCTCACTTCCCCTGAGGGCAAGCCACTGGGTGCCTTGGCTCTCTCAGGCCCTTTGGACTGGCAGGCTGCCCAGGGGGCTCTGCAGCCTTTGCCCCGTGTGGTGCTGGCTGCGGCCCCCACAGCAGGCGAGCGGCAGATGCTGCAAGGGGGACATTTCAATGGGGAAGCAAGAGCAGCCCTAGACAGGGCGGTGGTGAAATGCCAAAGGAGCACCTGGCAGCCTTCAGAGAAGGGAAGCTCCTCACGTCCTCTCTCTGGGTAGCCCCTGTCCTACGTGCTGAAGGCTCGGCTCGTTGCCCACCTCCCCTTCTCCCATCGCATTTCCAAGGTTCTTACATGAGGCAAGGCGAGTCTCTGCTCCAGACTGACACAGTCTAAATATAGCCATGTGCGTGTTGGAGAAGAGCATGCAGGGGTGGGGAGACAGGGGCAAACGCATTGGGGAACAGGAGTGATTGCAGCTGGACGGGCTTGTTTTCAGGCTGTGGGTCAGCAGAGGGGGGGCGGGTACAGAGGCTGCAGACTCTGGGCAAGGGTGTGGGGTGCAAGCACCCCTCCCTGCATTCCACGAAAGGGCCGTTGTGTGGATGCTGTCCTTGCTCTCCGTTTTGCGGGGTCACTGTATTCCCACAGTTGGGGAGCACCATCTGGTGTGCACACGTATGGTGGGGGGGGGGCCCTGGGGGAAGCCACAAACAAGATAGACAGCAGGGGCAGAGCAGGGGACATTTTCTCTTGTATGCCCCCATGACTCCCTGCAGCCGCCCCCTCTCCTTCAGTCCCTCCTCAAAACTCAGCTTTGCTCTGAGATGGCAGAATTAATCTGCAGGCAACATATTTGATGCTGGCTCTGTTCTTGAGAGTGAATGTACCTGGAATATGTGACTTGAACAGGGGAGGACAAGTTTTGGGGTCTCCTCCACAGGAAAAATGCAGAGTGGTGGTTTGTCTGGACTGAGGCTTGCGAGTGCCCCCAGCCCCACATTGCTCCACCATCAAGGGCAGCTGTTCAGAGGATCCCCTGCCCCGTCACCTTTCCATTCAGTGCTTCAGACATTTTTCTGTGTGAACCAGAGCGCTGGCCACACACTGGCCAGATCCCTTCCTGCACGGAGTCCCTGTGCTCTGCTCCCAGCCAAGCCCACCAGCCCTCCTGTCCCAGAGGGGCCCAAAGGAGGCTTCCCAGGCCCCTCTGCCCTTCCCTCCTCTGCCTGGGGAAACCGGAGCCCTGCCTGGCTGCTGCCATGGCTGCAAAAGTTGTTTGTCCAGTGTTGACCACCCTGGGTGAGAGCCATGGAGCCCTCCAAGCAGGCCGTGCAGGGCCGGCATTCTCAGCATGGCTCCCATTCCTTTCAGATCAAGGTTCTAACTGGCTGCACCAGGGAAGGCAACACGACACCCTGGCAGAAGGCAGGCAGCAGGCTGGGGCCAGCTGGCCTGGGGACCCTCAGGGGGCTGCTGCTGTTGAGCGCCCCTGGAGGCTGCCTGCCCTCACTGGGAAGGTGGGGAATGTGTGGGTGCTTCTGGTTCCAGGCTCCCAGCTCCTTGGTGCTGCCACACCGTCCAGGGTGCTTCCTTCCCTGGTGTGCTTTCCCATGGGGCTTCCTTTGGGCCCTGGACTTGATTGGCTCAAGCATGGGCCTCAGTCAGGTTTCTACTGATTCCCAACAGGACGTGCCTCCCGGCTGGGTCTAGGAAGGATTCAGCATGGCTTGTGCCTACAATTGGCAGGAGATATGGAAAAAATGACTTCTAGGAATTCTACTTTACCTTGTGTTCCACACATAAAGAGATGTCCTCAAGCGCACCAACCAAAACATTAACCATGGGGCTGGAGTGGCTGCTCCCACAAGCTGGAGGCCCTCACCCCTCCCTTGCCTTGTCTCCTTGCCGCGGCAGCCAGCAAGCATCTTGGCCACTGGCACGGTGCCTGTGGAGGCCATGCATGGCTCTCCAGGTGTGCAGCATGGGCAGTGGCCCCCCGGGAACAGCCCTGGGGAAATCCTTGCTTGGAGTGGGTAGAAGTCAACTCAGTCATCACAAAAGCAATTTTAGTCATGACATTTTCAGAAAATACATCTTGAGGAGTAAGTCCTTAAAAGCCTTAGAAAAGAGGACTGTCTTCACCTGGCATCACGCTGCATCTGAAATCTTCAGGAACTTCAGTCATGCCTCCCTGGATTTAGCCCAAGTAGGGTGGAGGTGGGCAGGCCAGCCTATTGTATGAGAGGTTTTCCAGAAAAAGCATTTTTTGAGGAGGGATTGCTAGGAGGGCTGGCAGGGGGGTTCACAGATACCACTCCTAGCATCAGGGGGAAAGGGAGTTCATAGAACCATGGAATAGTAGAGTTGAAAGGGGCCAGAAGGCCATCTCGTCCAACCCTTTGCTATCGCAGGACACTAAATTATACTATTCCATTTAGATGAGTGTCCAAATGCTTTCTCAATTATTTGAATTGTGCTTTCGAATCATTCCAGCAAGGGAAAACCCACAATTTCTCCATGTAATTGGTTCCATTGTTGTACTGCTCTGGCACTCAGCAAGTTCCTCCTGGCGTCTAGTCTAAATCTGGTTTCTTTTAACTTAAGTCTCTTATTCTGTGTCCTGCACTCTGGAATGAATGAGAAGAGATCTTGTCCTTGCTCTTTGTGAGAGCCTTTCAGGTACATGTAGAGTGCTATCCTATCTCCCCTCAGTCTTCTCTTCCCAAGGCCGAACATGCCTAGTCCTCTCAATCTTTCCTCATAGGTCTTTGTCTCCAGACCCTGAATCAACCTTGTTGCCCTCCTCTGTATCCTTTCTAGCTTTTCTGCATCTTTTTTACTCGAGTGCCCAGAACTGGACACAGAACTCCAGGTGAGGTCCAACTAGTGCTGAGTAGAGGGGAACTAGTACTTCATGTGTTTTGGAAGTGATGCTTCTGTTAATGCAGCCCAAAATAGTGTTTGTCCTTTTTGCAGCTGCATCACATTATTGGCTGTTATTTAGCTCATATTTACAACAACCCCAAGATCCCTCTCATTTGCAAACTTGTTGAGCCAAGCGTTCCCCATCTTGTAGTGGTGCATTTGGTTTCTTGTTCCTAAGTGCAGGACTTGGCATTTGTCCCTATTAAATTTCCTTCTGTTGCTCTCTGCTCAGCATTCTAACCTATTGAGATCAACCTGTATCTTATCTCTGTCTTTCAGGGTATTTGCTTTCTATCCAGTTTTGTGTCATCTGCAAATTTAATTACATTTCCTTGTACCTCCACATCTTAATAATTAATACAAATATTGAAGAGTCCTGGTCTCAGGATGGGACCCTGCAGCACCCCCCTTGTCACTTCTCCCCAGTTTGGGAATGCGCCATTGATGAACACTCTTTTGTTGTGCAGCCAATTGTGGATCCACCTAATGGTGGCATTATCTAGCCTTCTTTTTCCTAGTTTAGGAATCAGGATGTCATGGGGAACTTTGTCAAAGGCTTTGCTGAAGTCTAAAGAGATTATGTCCACAAGTTGCTTGGGGGTCCAACAGAAACATTTGCAATGTTTGCACAGTGTCCTACTCCTGCCCACCAGAGGAAGTCTGGCGTGCAAAGATGCCCCCAGGTCCCTGACCCTGCACCTGCTGCTTCTGAAGCCTCCTCATGCCTGGCCCACTGCCCATTGGGCTCATCACAGAGGCACACAACCTCTGGGTGGGCTGGCAGAACCCAGTCCTTCCCCATAATGATCTTGCTCACTCCCTTGTCAGCAGTGTTGGACATGGCCTGAGAGGCAGTGTGTGTCTGCACGCACCTATCACACTGAGCTGACTAGAGACCCTAGGAACAGAAGTTACACACAGCCTAGCCCCAGCCCTTCAGAGGACGTGCTTCCCTCTTATCCTGTCCAGCTCTGTCTTTTTGTATCTGTTTTCTTTGGGGCTGTGGCCATTCTGGCACGCATTCTATATCTGGTCCTCTGCACCTTCCAGGGTCTCTGTCTTACAATGGGATCCTATGTCTACCTTCTGCTCAATCATTCTGGGAAAAACCAAGTTGTACCAGGAGCAGGGGACTTTGCCTTATGCCTTCTCCTCCCATCTCCTGGGTGAGCATGTCAGAGACGTGAAATCTGATTTGCAATGCGTTTACACCTTCAGTATTGCTTTTCTCATCTTGGGAAGAAGCCAGCTTTATGGAGAGAGAGCCTGCCAAAAAGGGTCAGGAGAAATGAGAGAGTGTCAACCCAAGAACATAAAAAGAGCCCACTTGATTATGGACTACGCATCCTCACAACAGTCAGCCAGAAATAGCCCCCTCCTGCTGCTCCCAAGTGGATTGCACTGTGCTTTCAACATACCAAAATAGATCCCATGTCCCCAGCAGTTGTGGTAGCAGGTGAATTGCGGCATGTATTTTCATGTTAACTGCAGTTTGATACATTTTCCCATTCAAAATTAAGGGTTTTAAAATTAAACTTAAATTGACACGAGAACATTTGTTTGGCAGGCTTGGATAGGCAGGCTGATTTTTACTTTGGATCAGCTTGTTGGCCCTGACAATATTTTTTCTGCCATTTCTGTATATAAATTAAAAGCTGTATGGCAATTCATGCAGCTGCATTGTCAAAATCCAGGTTTGCTTTTACAGATTCAGAGCTGCCTGTGTTATTAGAAGTATTGGCTGAGGCTGAGCAGTTACATTCGCCTGCAATGCATGTCTATAATTATTGATTATTGGTGATTAAATAAGACACACCAAGTCTTAAACAGGAATGGAATAATAAACTGGAACAACCATCGTGCCCAGTCAATGGAATGCATCCTCCTCCTCTTCCTCATCCATTAGCATTATTATTACAAGGTCATGGATCTTAGGCTATGCTTAACTCAGCAAAAAGTGATGTTTTTATGCAACAACTCTTTGATAAGGGCTAACAGGTAGCCTTTGGGTTGGACAAATTGGGGCATGATTGTTGACATCTGTGCATACTTGTTTAACAAGGGTAACATGTTCTGTCATAAACTAACCTACAGGGATATATAATGTGTATGTAACAATATGTATACTATGGATCTTTTAAATTTTTATTCAAAAATTGGAGCCCAATTCTTATGGCAGCCTTTCAAGAGTCTCCAACTTGCTCAATATGGTTCATGACACTCCATCAACAACAAGTTGCCTCTCCAACAGCCTGTATCCTCTGTAGAATATTCAGTACCTGTCTGTCTTCTGGGCTCAGAACTGATCCACTGAAGATCAGACTGAGAAGAAATAGGAGGTTCTGTTGGTAGGCAGTTCATCTGTCCAGGGAGGGCAACTGGCTTTGGCGGGGTGGCACTCCCACCAAAGTGCCAGGCTTTAGCATCTAAAAGTGCAGATATTGGTACAGGCCTCAGCGGTGCAGATGCAGCACCAAAAGTCCCTCCCACCAATGCCCCTGCAGCCTGCTTTTCTCCACGGATCACTTGCTAGGTTATTTTTGAATTTTCTGATTACTTAAGACAACCAACCTGTTGGAAGCTCCTTTGACAGGAGCGGTGTATTTGGCTTTGGAAGCAAGGAGTTAGATCTGACGATCTGGAAGGACACCTACTGACTGCTTAAAGTGGCTGCTATCTTAGTCGTTTCCTTTTAGATCAGGAGCAGGGAGAGGGGACCCAGTGCCCCTGTGGCGAGTTGGTTAACAGACACAAAATTTCTACTGGGGATCCTGGGGAGGAAGGAAAGCTCGGTTAGACAGACGGACTGGAGCGGGGAGCATCTGAGCGACGGTACCTCTCCGGTCCTCCTTCCACAGGAAGCCCCCGGGGCTTGTTTGCACCATTTCTGGGAGGCTGGTGCGCGGTGGGCATCTAGACCACAGCACATCGGTTGAACTATCGGGATGATTTTAAAGGCGGGGGACGGCCAAATCCATGGAGAAGCGATCGATGACTGATGATCGCAGTGTCTCCAGCGGGAGGGGAAGGCCGGCTCTGTGCGCGTTGCTGGGGATCGTGGGCAGAGGGCGCTGTCGCGCTTCTGTCCCGCACATGGGCTTCCTACGGGGCAGCCCGCTGGCGCCGCGCAAGCCTCATGCTGGGCACCCCAGTGGGTCCGAACGGCCCGGGGCGTCGCGTCCTGATGAGCCTCTCTCGCTTGCCGGAAGGCCCGCAGGGCGGGCGCCGCCTGCGCGACTCTTCCCAGACCGAGTCCGCCTCCAGCTGCGCGGCCCTGGGCGAGGGAGCAAGGCAGCCGCGGCCGGTGCTTGTGGCCCCAAAGTAGCGGAGGCAGCTCGGTTGGGTCGCAGGAGCTTAAGGACGACCGCGCAGGCTACGTTTTAAGGACGTGCTTGCAGACGGAAGAGGAGCGCAGGCGGCGCGGCGCGGCTCCGCATCCGGGTCCGGCGGCGGCGGCGGCGGGACTCGCACCCCGCGTGGAAGGGCGCAGGGCGGGCAGCGGGGCCGCTCTAGCCGGCGCGCGGCGCGGCTCGCCCTCCCCAGCGACGCGCCCGCACTTCCTGTTTCCGGCCGGCCCTCCCGCGCGTCGCGGCCTTCGCGATGTCCACTGTGCGTGGCCTGCGCGTGTCGGTGAAGGCGGCCGAGCCGGAACCCATGGAGGTGGAGGAGGGGGAGCTGCTCCTGCAGGCCGGGCCCCCCGCCGAGCCCGTCAGCGAGGGCCCCGTCGGGCACGAGCACGAGGCCCCCGCAGAGCTGGCCGGACCTGGGAGGCGCGCGCTCCGAGAGCTGCTGCCGGTAACGCGGCCGGGACGCGGGGTGGCGGGGGAGGTCTCGGTTCGCTTCCCTTAGACGCGGTGGAAAGGGCCTCCCGGGCAGCTGGAGGGAGGAACACTGTCTCCTGGACACGTGCTGGAAAGTACTCACGAGCCCCGTCCGTTCCCAAGAAAAGGCGTGTCTCCATGGGCAGAGGAGGAGGAAGTCTGGTCTTCTCCGAGGGGCTTGCCTTCCAGCCCTTGCTCCTTGGATAACTTTGTGGGTTGGGATGCCCCAGGCCTGCAGTACAAGCTCAGAGAGCCCACAGTAACCATGATGGTGCCTGTGACAGAGCAAGGCTTGACCAGGGTGGGCGATTCTGTTTTGTGAAGCTTTCGCTGCGATTTTGATGCACTCCAGGTGCCGTTGGAAAGGCTGTGACCCGTTAGGAGTCACCTCAGGCCTCCATTTGTTCTCAGACCAGGATGGGAAAAAAGCTTTTCTAGAAAAACAAATAACCAGGAGAGTGTGGGGGAACTGGCCTTATGAACTACAGCCACAATATGTGTAGTTAGTTTGGACTATCAGGGTAGGAGTCTGGACAAGTGGCTGCATTAGGGGTGAACAGTTGGGACTGTGGCTAGGATGGGGTAGGGGGCTGGCCTTGACTGATGCACAGCCTCCTTTCTGAAGTGCTTAGCAGATCTAATCTTCTTTCACATCTTGAGCTGTACAGTTTGCGAGCTCTTGCATAATATTTGCTTGCAACTTCCAGTTTTAGTTGGGTAGGCTACAGAAGGGACACCACTAGTGTGGTTGTTGGTTTGCAAAATGCTCTATTTACTGATTGGCTTTTATTTCAGGATACCAGCAGAAGATATGAAAACAAAGCTGGGAGCTTCATCACTGGAATAGATGTTACTTCAAAGGTATTCAGCACATCCTTTCTGCTGTTCGTTTCAGTGGTGACAGTGGGTAGCTGGGAGAGGAGGCTGTATCTAAGCATGATACAGGATGTCTGAATGCCTCACCATTTGATGGCATTAGCAGCCATAGTTGGAAGCCACAGAGTAAGGGGCTTTTCACTGCTATTAATCCATAGCACCTGAAGCACCTCATATTGTAAGATGAGAAGGGGAATCAGCCCTCCTGCGTTGAAACTTGTACCTCCAAGGAAGAGCCAAGCCTTTTTCAGATCTTGCAGTACAGCCAGAATCATGCTGAGTTTGAGCAAGCCATGGGCAAGGGTCCATGCAGCCCCTTTTTAGTGCACCTTTCCTGCTCCACTCTCCTCCAGTTTATCAGGTGACAGAGGAAAGAAGTCTCCGTTTTCAATCTCAAACACTGGACAGGAATCCTGTGTACCCATGTGCCTGTTACTGAGGTTCTGATGTGATTGTCTGGAAATGCAGCCTCCTGTATTTTCATTCCAATGTATTAATGGATTGCTTTGAGCCCTCTGTTTTATTGCTGCTAATACTAAATTTGCTCTGGATTTTAATATGCCCCAGTGCTTGCTTAATGCTGGCTTTGGATTTCATCACCTGATTCTGTTGCAAGAGACCGCAGTTTCCAGGCTGCCTAGGAGACTTGAGGGGAAGGAGCAGCCTGCCATTTCTGTTAGACTGCATGAAGCACCAGACCATAATTTCTGTTGTTGTTCTGTACTAGCTGGTGTTCCAATATTTCTTCACATTGTAAAAGAAATAGTGGCATGGATTGGGTCTCTGCTCCTTGCAAATTGGCCAGGGCCAGTGGTCTTGATTTCCATTTTGCTTGAAGAACAGCTGTAAGCTTATTTGCCTTTGGGTACTTTGGGTTTTTGTAGGAAGCAATTGAGAAGAAGGAGCAAAGAGCAAAACGCTTTCATTTTCGTGCAGAGGTGAATCTTGCTCAAAGAAATGTGGCATTGGACCGGGACATGATGAAGAAAGGTACTGAGAGTTGCATGTTGCTTAACAAGTGACTTTGATAATAAAAGGACTGTCCATTTGCATTTGGCTGCACAGAACTGCCAGTGTTTTGATGCCACTGCTGTACCAAACAATTGCGCACATTACCATTTTTTTCCCTTGGGGTTTCCTATTGGTGAAACAAAATGTTTTTACTTGAAAAAAAGGACCACTGGTGGAAAAGATTCAATTTTCAATAAGTCAGGAAATGACTGGTGGTATAAATATGAGATGCATTTTCCTGATCTCTTGCAGTAAGTGATTTTAGAGTAAATTGTATGAGACAAGCTGAAAAAGGTGTGGTGGATTGATTCGAACTTAGTTTCTGGCATTGTGGGCATAACAGCTTTTTTTTCTTAGAATTCAGAAATAAAAATAAAATTTGGAGAAAATGGAAATGTATGCACATATTCTTTTCAATTTTGCACTTTTCCATTCTTGTTTAACAATGTAAAATACTCTACGTATAACTTAGCACATTACATTGCTCTAGTTATTGTATGTAGAAATATAGATCCATTACTTTTATTCAAACAATAATAGCAGATGGACAGTGGTACCTTGGCTCACGAACTTAATCCGTTCCATGACTCTGGTCACGACCCAAATTGGTCGTGAGCCAAGTCAAATTTCCCCAAAAGGTTCAATGTATATAAGGTTAGTCCTGTTTTGTAAGTATTTTTTTTTTAATCACAAAAATTTGAAGCAAAGCGCCAAAGAACAACAAAGATTGCGGCCATCTCCCCCCCCCCCCCGCCTCGAGCATGAGCATGGCCATCTCCCCCTCCCCAAGCGCGATCGCGGCCATCTCCCCCCCCCCAGTGCGATTGCACCCATGTTCCCTGCACGAGTGCGACTGTGATCGCAGCCATAGATAGGCAGGGAAGACGGGTGCAATCATGGCCCCCCACCCCACCCAAGCACGATTGCAGCCATCTCCCCCCCCCATGTGGCCATCCCCCCTTCTTGCCCAGCTGAAGCCATTCTAGCTGCTTTGAACTACAGTTTCCACCAACCCTATTCCACACTGCCAGTGATCAGGAAGGCTGGAGTTGAAAATACACCAGATGGAGGCGGCTTGTATGCACCACGCATGGGGACATTCCATCTGCCCATGCCCAGCACAGGCCACTTACGTCAGGCAAAAGCTGCTGACTGCTGTCAAAGACCTCTCCCAGTCACACCTCCCATCAATTCCTCTTCTCTTTCCCCCCTTCCACTTACAACAACCATCTGTGGGTTGCTGCACATAACAATAACATTGTTAGTAGTTACCATTTTAAGGAAATGAAATGGTGCAGACTTTTTTCATAGGCTACAGCAGAAAACATTTTGCTCTTTCTAAAAGAAAATAGTTCCCAAGAGGGTTTTGCAATCTCTCCCCTCACCCCAGTTTGTTTGTTTCTTTTTTTCCAAAAACTGAATGGAAAGCCTTGGTATGGGAAAACCTGCCTCCTGCTGTTCTCTCTTTTTTGTGGTCTGCCTATTGACCACCGGGTAAATGGCAGTGTCTTTGCCATTGTCTTGTGATAACTCCTCTTTTTTTGTTTTCCTTTTCTGCCCAATATGTATTTACCTCAGTTTGTTGCCAAGACCTGAACTATACTCTCTCTCTCTCTTTACAGCCATCCCAAAATTGCGGCTGGACACCATCTATGTTTATGGTGTTGATGAAATGAGCACCCAGGATATCTTTGCCTATTTTAAGGAGTATCCTCCTGCACACATTGAGTGGCTGGATGACACTTCTTGTAAGTAGTTGAGGGTCTGCGCACCATAGCAGATGTGGTGTGCCTCGGTGACCTGGCATCTGTTCTGACATCTTGCATCTATTGACATTATAGCAGCAGGAAGAAGAATTGTCTTTGTGGGTTTTCCCTCATGCCCCAACAGGCTAGAATGGAGCTTTGTGCTTGCCTGAGCAGCAGAAGGAGGTGGGTGTCTGTGGCACTTTGTCTGGCCATGTTGAAAACGAAATCTCTGCTTTCTTTCAAGGTAATGTTGTTTGGCTTGATGAAGTGACAGCCACACGCGCTCTTATCAACATGAGCTCCATGCCTCAGGAGGAGAAAATGAAGCTCCAGGAAAGTAGCAAGAAAGTGGTGAATCCCAGCAGAAAAGGTAAAGCAGCCCTTCCTTGTTTCCTGTGCTCCCTGGGCCAGAGTGCTCTGGCAGGGGAGGCATGGCCTTTCTGGGCATGTGATGGGAGCAACTCGACCTGACTGGAATTCCAGTACTCTGCGAACCAGTCAGGGCAGCTCTGACTGTGGGACGTGTGGTCATTCAGACCCTTCCACAGCCAGGCAACTCCCTCCATCTCACAGCCTGCCTCCCCAAGTTATTGAACGACTCCTGCATGGGGTGTGCTTCCTGGGGTGCCTTCTGTTCTTTGACCCAGCATGTGGCTTGCCGGTTGCTTTCAGCCTCTCTGCTTCACCCCAGTGGGAAATGGCTTTTGGCTTCCTGGGCTCGCAGGACAGCTGTTGCAGCAAACTCGGCCGACTGATCACCTGGCCCCACATTTGGTAGTTCTGCATGATCCCAGGATGAAGAACTGTAACTGCAGCGCTTTTCCCGTCCTGCCTTGGCGTGCAGGACCTTCAGGGTGGCGGCCGGTCATTGTAAAGGAGAACATGTGAATGGCCCAAGTAGTAGATTGGCTCAGTGGGAACAGTTGCTTTGTGGGTTCAAGGGCATGTGTGTCCAAAGCGCTGCTGCTGTGCTCTGCCATTGTAGCCTGGCTGAGTCACTCTTGCTGCAGTTCCCACTTTTGGAGCACGGAGTCTTTCCTTGGGCCTTTCATGCTCTCCTACGGCCCAGATAGATGCATCATCTCGTGGGAAGTTTCCTGTAATGATCCAGCTGACCTGGCCTGGCCTTTGCCACAGCAGTGCTGGGTAAACCATCGCCTGGCCAGATCTCTGCGGTGGAAGCCTGCCTTTGCACGCAGAAAGTCCCAGCCTCTGTCCACAGCAGCGTCTGCAGGCACAGTGGGCGGCCTGAGACTCTCAGGAGCAGGCTGAGTAAGGCAGGCTGGCCTGAGCTGGGCGAGCCAGTAAGTCTCCAAGCAGAGGACCTTTTCCAGCCTTTTTCACTCGAGTCCTTCCAGTGTAGGGACACCAGGGACTGCACTTGAGCCCCTGCACACTCAGCTGCTCTTCTGCTGTGTCCACTTGTTCGGTGTTCTGAGAGAGAGCACAGCTCTGCCTTGGGCTTCTTGAGGGCTGCTCTCTCCCTCCTCCCATTTCGTCGGTCCAGCGCTATGAGGCTGGCCTGGCAACCTCTGTGGAGAGATGCCGTTCTGTGGCACAGCATCTTTGGAGTTGGGATACATGGCAGTTCTGGGTAGTGCATCAGATCCCCATCCATTTGAATGGCCTGGTTAGCTTAATGTCTGCTCTGGGTAAACCGGATGCAAGTAGCATTGCAGATAAAATAAGTGAATAGAAGAACAAACTTTGCTGAAAAAAAATCAACAGGGCATCTGCAAAGGTAAGTCCTGTCTCGTTCACCTTTTATAGTTCTTTGAGAGTGGCAGTGCTTCAGAAGGCTTCCCCTGCTTTATTTTTTTAAATACAGAGAAAAAATAAGCATAAATACAAACATCTGAAATACAAATATGTACCATCCAAAATATCAATAACACATAAAACCCAACTAATGAGTAAAGAAGTAAATAACACTGTGCCCCACCACCCCAGTAATATCTCCATTTCATTTCATATATTGTAACAATTGACAATATATAATATACTTCAATTATACCCACATCCCCTCGAGAAATTCATATAATCTTGATAAGTCTTACCTTTACCTTCTATCAATACTGCTTTTACAAAATCTTCCCAAATTTCATTACATTTATTTGCTTTTATTAACCCCTTTAAATTTTTTATTTCTGTTGTAAGTTTAACTACCATATTCCATATTTCATTATACCATTCATGCCTTTGCATAACCCTATTCTGTTTCCAATATTTAATTATCACTAACCTGGCTGCCATGATCAAACCTAAGATCAATTCTTTCTTAACTTCATTTATATCTTGTTTTTCAATCAATGGCAATAACACAATTCTTAGTGACATTTCTAAATTTATATCTAAAAATTCTCTTTAATTTCATTAAACACCATGATCTAGATCTTTTGTATCTTATCACAATCCCACCACATATGTTTATGAGTTCCAATCCCTTTCTCACATCTCCAAGATAAATATTCTCCATTATCACTTTATATCCATGTTCTTTAATTCTAACCAACATATTCTTGTATACTCTTCTATTTCAAATAGTCTTCCAATCATTGTCTTTTATTTCACCTACATCCTTTTTCCTTAATCCAGTGTGGTGTAGTGGTTAAGAGCATGGAACTGGGACTCAGGTGATCTGGGTTCTAGTCCCCCTCAGCCATGGAGCCAACTGGGTGACTTTGGGCCAGTCACAGACGCTCAGCTCAACCTACCTCACAGGGTTGTTGTTGTGGGGATAAGATGGAGGAGGAGATATAAGCTGCCTTGAGCCCTTTGTAGGAAAAAGGCAGGATATAAATCAAATAAATAAATACATACATACATACATACCTATAAGTTGCTAAAAGATCTCCTCAGAGTCTTCTCATCTCCAGGCTGAAAAGACCCAGTTCCCTCAATCTCTATTCATGTCATTCCTTCCAACCTGACTACCATTCTTGTGTTCCTGCACTGAATCGATTCTAACCTAGCAATGGCTCTCCTATAATGTGGAGCCCAGAACTGGACACAGTACTCCAGTTGTAGGCGACCAGAGTCATGTAAAATGGTGTCAACACCTAGATCTGGAAGCCATGCTTCTGGCTGTGCTTCCAAGGGTGGTGCTTGTCTTCTTAACCACTGCATCACACTGCTGGCTTGTGTTCAGCCTGCTGTTGACAAGTACCCTTAGATCCCTTTCACAAGTGCTGCTCTTCAGCCACTCCACCCCCCCCCCTCCGTTCTGTACCTGTGGCACCTATTTATCACTTATTTGATCTCCTTTTCTTCTTCTGCCTTCAACTTTCCTTTGCATGATTGTCTTCTCCAAGGAGTCTCGTTTTCCTCATGGTGTATCGAAAGTAGGACAACCTCAGTTTTGTTTTTGTTTCTAGGGAAAGCTGTCGCTTGATTTGATCTTGGACCTACTTGTTTGTCTTTCTCTTGGTTTGCAAAGCACTCCCCCCGCACCATGTTTTGAATGCATCCATTTTCTTTCTGTCATCTTTCTTCACTGTCCTGCTTCACTCCCACATAGTGATGGAGAATACAATTTTGTGGATGATCTTGGCCTTGGTCTCCACTGAAACATCCTTACATTTGATGATTTTTCTAGTTCCTTCATTGCTCCCTTCTAAGTCTCAGTTTTCTTCAAAGTTCATACTGCCCATATACAAATGTATGGTGCAGCCACACATAAAATATTGTGTACGTTTCTGGTCAGCACACCTAAAAAATGGATATTGCAGAGTTAGAAAAAGGGCAACTAAAATATCAGTGAGTGGAAAATGATTGTGAGGGAAGGTTAACCTGGAAAAAAGGCAGTGAGAGGAACATGATTGTGCAGAATTAGGCATGATGTGGAGAAAGCAGACAAAAAGCATTTTCCTCCCTCTCTCATAATGCTCAAGCCCAATGGAGCACTCCCATGAAACTAACTGGTAGGAAATACAGGACAGATAAAAGGAGGAACTTTTTCACACGTTGCATGAGATGTGGTAATCGCCACCAATCTGGTTGGTGTGAAAAGTAATTGGAGAAGTTCATGGAAGAATGAGCCATCAGCGGCTGCTAGTCCTCGTGGCTACCTCCAATATCACAGGCAATATGCCTGTGTAAGCCAGTCGTTTGGGAACATGGGTGGCAGGGTGCTAATGGCTCATGTCCTGCTTATGGGTGTCCAACGGGCAGCTGGTTAGCCACCATGTGAACAGAATGCTGAAGCAGGTGGACCCTGATGCAGCCCCAGGACTGCTGTTGTATTCTTGTGTTCAGGAAAACTCTTTGACCTTCCTTTTAGAGAAACAGGAGGAAAGCTCAGACGACGAAACAGAGGAGGGAGAGGTAGAGGACGACCATCTGAGTGATGCAGAGGTTAGTGCAGGATGTTAGTTGGGGCCACAGTTATTGCTAAAGGGCCATAAACACTCCAGTGAGGAGTGCATGGTTGTCATTTGTTCAAGAAATTTGTTGTGTGCTGTTACCATCATCATTGCATTGCATTGCAATTCCGTACCACCCATAGCAGAAGCTCTTTGGGGAGTTTACAACATTTATGTCACCCATCCAGATTCCAACAAGGACTGGCCTTGTCTAAGTTTCCAAGATGAGGCAGGATCAGGCACTTCAGGCGGCACTGAAGCCTGAGCATAACACTTGATGTTGATGTGATAGCAGTCCTTGCTGTGGCAAATAGGAAATCTGTGAGTCTCGACACTCCTGTGGATAAGAGCCCTATTCCCACAACTAGAATGTCTTAAGCAGGCTAGCAAAGCCCTGAGGGAGCAGGCCATCTTTTTGAGCTCTCCTCAGAGGTCGAATGGGAAGCCTACCTGTTCCGTCTACCCAGCTTCACTGGAGTGGCTCTTCCCTTAGAGCAGTTGAGCTGTGGGAGCAATGCCTAAACATGGGTTGAAGCAGCATGGGTCCTGTCCTTGCCTGCACAGCCTCTTCAGTCTGAGCTGGAACAGTCACATCTTTTCATTGTAGTGGTTTCAGTCCCTGTGGAAATACGGCACCTGACTGATGTTCTTTCCACAGCTGGACACTCTTTCTCAGGTGGAAGAAGATTCCCTCCTCCGGAATGATCTTCGCCCAGCCAGCAAGCTGGCCAAAGGCAACAAGCTCTTCATGAGGTTTGCCACCAGAGGTGAGGGGCTTGCCTTGCAGTGCTGTTAAGCCACCCACTGTGACCCCTGCAAGTTCTTGTCAGCCCCACTTGATGTTCCACTGCTACATCTTCAAAGCTTGCTCTTATGAAAAATGGTGGGGATGGGGGTGGGTCGCAGAGTTTTCCACACAACAGGTTGGCATTCATGATCCTGCAGAAAGGGCCTCTTGCCAGCACTGATCCCTCCTGATTGGGGATGCTCTTTCAGAGCTGAGTTGGGCTTCCCAAGCGAAAGCAACTGCAGAAGTGCTCAGCAGGAAAGATGGAAGCAGCGCGAGGTTGTCTTTGGTCCTTGGCCAGTAAGGTGGGGCTTGCTTGTTTTTTCCTGGCTTTGTCCCTATGAACCACCTTCCCTTGCTTGGTTCCACCAGATGCTTTGCTAGCTTGCCTTATTGGTAATTGACCTTAATCTGGTTTTGTGCTCTTGTATAAGGGCTCTTGATGAGCAGAGAGGGGAGATGCACATCCTCCAGCAAGCAATTAACAGACCTCCTCTATTGCAGATGACAAAAAAGAGCTTGGGGCTGCCAGGAGGAGCCAGTATTACTTGAAATATGGGAATCCCAATTATGGAGGCATGAAAGGCATATTAAGCAACTCGTGGTGAGTATTGGGGCAGCGGGTGGAAACTTTGAAACTCAGCGGGATCTTCCCTGTTTGCTTGGTGGGATCCATTGTTCCTGCATCTTATTCAGTTCTTGCTTCTGCCATGCTCATTCCTATTGATATGTATATCACTCTCAACAAGGTCCCTCCAAGCAGGCTGTTAATTTATTCAGCAGCATGACTTGGTGGGCTGGAGTGGCTTCCTTGGAGCTGCCCTTGTCCCTGATACCAGCTCCAGGATTTTCTTGGGTGTGCAGTTTGTGGATGGGTCTCACTGTGGAAACAGCAGCCGGGGCAGGGCAAAAGCTCTAGAGGGTCAGGGCTGTGGTAGCTCTGGCACTTGGATGTAGTTGCTAGTGTGGAGAAATGACCTGGAAATTAAAGTTTTTCTTAGAAAACCCTCATGCACTTTCTTTGAGTGTGTGCAGCAACAGGTACTTGCATCTCTGCAGACTGAAATTGGGCAGAGGATTGGGCAGGTGTCTTGATGTATGGGAGGCGTCTCCCTTTGGGTTCATTGTGAAGAGGAAGAGGCTTGCCTTCTTCCCTACATACTGTGAGGAGTCAGTGTCTGCATTGATAAGAGCTTGGCTCCAAAGCATTGGCAGGCATTTCCTCCTGTCATTAGTGATGGGGTATATGATGGCTGCACCCCTTGCAGGAAACGGAGATATCACTCGCGCCGGCTTCACCGTGATGTGATAAAGAAAAGAACTCTTCTTGAGGATGATGTTGGCCTGACGCCTCCCTACAAGCATCGCCATTCAGGTAAAGGATGACCCCTTCAGAGACCCAAGCGCATGCTGGCCAGAGCATGTGATGATGCTAAAAGACAGAAAACCTTTTTTTTTAGTATGCTGCTTTTTTTCTGAAACAAAGGTTGTTGCATTGCAGCAACATCTTGTGTAACCGACAACCTTGAAAAGGAGTAGCCTCAGTGGTCTGCAGGAGCTGGGTTCAAGCCAAGCCCTGAAGAAGGAGTCAGAGTGGTTGTTATGGTTGTCTTGCAGCCTGCTCTAGGAAATCCCGAACAATGTATGAGGCAAAGAATCCTTGGAAAAGCACCCTGAAAACTAATAGGCTCAAGGCGGGAGGTAATAATCCCATAGGAACAAAAATTATCTTAAGTGGGAATTAGAAAATTCCCACTCAGAACTTTATTTATTTATTTAGAATATTTATATGCCGTCCTGTCGTGACGGCTTTCAAAGATTCTTTCTTGGGGAAGCCCAAAATTTCATTCACAAGTAATCAGAAGATTACCAGAAAGAAGGCATTAATCCTCTATACAGATATTAGCATAGCAGTAGTTCTAGGAAACTATGCTTGAAGTCTTATGCCTGACCTAAGAGTGATCCTAACCCTAACCCTTTGGCCTCCCTAGACAGTGTTGCGGGGGAGGGGGGTGTTCCCAAATCCAAAGTCAGAAATGTGGCTCTGACTCAGAGCTGCTAATCTGTGTTCTGACACCCTTCCTCTCGTAACCAGCATGGAAAGTCAAGAACTGGACCTCAGAGAGGGGATTCTAATGGGTGGGCGGGAACTGCAGAGGACAGGGCACAACATATCCTGCGTCTTCTGCATCCTCCCCCCCTCCCCAAAAAGCCCCAGCTAGAGAGCCAAAAATGGCAAAAGGAGTAGGAAGAGCAGGAACGGGGTGATCGCTGCCTCTGAAAACTACCAAATGCTCTACTACAATGAAAAGTACTAAACAAATGAACAATGGAATTCATCTGCAATGAATGAATGCAAAACAGCAAAAAGAATACAAGTGCTTATTCCAGTATACTTTAGAAAACAACAGTAATTTGCTCAAGAAATTCTGAATTTGAAATATTAAATCTAACAATGAAATACAAATCTGTGATTGAATGACATAAATTATACAGAACGATAAATATGCTAAGAATGGGAGGCTTGACGAAAGTCCTGGTTGCACCATTGTTTCACTTGCTTCCTCAGAAACCTGTTCCTGAGCAGGTGAGGTTTCTGATGGGGAATTCTCTCTTTCGGTGGAGATTGAAACCTGTTGAGTGAACTGCAAGCATGTTTGGGAGAGCCCTGGTGGAAGAGAGTAACTTCAGGAGTGGGTTTCTGAGGAGGTACATGAAACAAGGATGCAGCCAAGACTCTCACCCTAACCCTTGTCATGTGCAGTGGGGCTCTGTGAATTTCATTATTTTCTGCCTCTCCAAATGACCTGCAGGCTTAGTTAATGTTCCTGAGGAACCCATTGAGGAGGAAGAGGAGGAAGAGGAAGATGATGATCAGGACATGGATGAAGATGACCGGGTTGTTGTGGAATACCGAGATGAGCTGCAGAGTGTCAAGCAGTCTCGTGAGCGGAGTACTTCTCGGAGATGTAATGCCAGTGAGTCTGACTCAGATGAGATGGACTACGACCTCGAGCTGAAGATGATTTCGACTCCATCACCCAAGAAGAGCATGAAGATGACCATGTATGCAGATGAGGTGGAATCTCAGTTGAGGAGCATCCGGTATGGCCCTCTTCTCTCCATGGGGATGGCGGCCTTCTGTCTGCCAGTGTGAATTCTCTGGGAAACCCCTGGCCCCAGTTGTCCAAAGAAAATGAGTAGGCAGTTGCCAAGGAGACCTGGTCGTCTTGCTGAGGGCAGGACTGGAGAGCCAGAGCCAAAACTCAGAACTCTGCAGGGTCCTCCTCCGTGGTAAGCCCTTACACTGATGTGGGGGAGACACATCCTTCCTGGGGCAGCTCAGTGGGGCATAGTGATACTGGTGCTGTGCCGACTCTGGGTGGCCCAATTTGCTCACTAGCTGGCTTCTTGAAAGTCTTCCCTATGAAGGCCGGCAGGGACAGAGAGCAGAATTTTCCAGTTGTTTCCTTGAAGGGTACAGTATACATGCTGAGAATACACACAGAGACATGCACATGTCCTTGGCTGCCTTCTTTACTCTGAGCCAATGAAGAATCCCGTTTCCCTTTTAAAATTCATGTAGGAACTCCATGAGGGCAGACAGTGTAGTGTCCAGCAATGTCAAGAATCGGATTGGAAGCAAAGGCACATCGGAGAAAGTTGCTGATGTCCGATTCCTTTTGGAAGAAAAACGGCATGGAAATCCTGGGCCTCCACAGCCCCTGCTCAGCTCTTTCAAATCAGGTGTGTGTGTTGCGGGGGAAAGCGTTTCAGTGGCTTGATGTGCCGGGATGCCTTGGCTTTGCAAAATGGGTTTTGTAAGCAGGAGTGCATTCTTGATAGGGTGCATGTGTAGCACTTTCTCCCTCTGAAACATAGTCACAACATGTCAGTTCTTCACTCAAAGCGAGAGGAATGTTGGAAAATGCCAGGCACTTCTGAGTGGACATCTCATTTTGCATTGCTTACAGTGGAGGGCGCTGACCTGAGCCCCTGTCACGGGGGTGGGCAACAGTGGCTCTCCAGCTCTTTTTGGACTGCAGCTCCCCTCATAATTGGCTATTCCGGCTGGGGTTGATGGGAGCTGCAGTTCAGCATTTGGAGGACTGGTGGTTGCCCATTTGTGACCCCCAAAGGCCTGTTGCTCTTGGAATGCATTTCAGAAGAAGAGGCCTTGTGACCCCAACCTGGTCTGCCCTCTCGTCCTTGTTACTCCACTCCATTTTCTCCTTCCTGTACCTTCTATGCACAGCCCAATAAGAGTGCTTTTCTTCATCCACGGCAATGCTAGCTGCCTACCCATGGATTTCAATTCAGTGTCTGATTGATGGTTCGGGTGTTGTTTCCAGATGTCCGGCAGAGGCTTGGCAAGAGGCCTCACTCCCCAGAAGCCCAGCAGCCCAGCGGTCCCTCAGCCTCTCACCGGGAGCCCGTGTCTGATGTGCACAGCCGACTTGGGATCCCAAAGCAGGATGGGAAGGGCCTGTATTCAGATACCAGAGAAAAGAAGTCTGGTCAGTGCTGTGTTGTGTCATGTCAGGCAAGCTTGTCTTTGAGGGCCCAAGGGTGTCGGCAGGGTCATTAAGTCATGGGATATTGAGATGGCAGTTGACTGCTAAAAACGAAAACAAATGCAGCACACAACTTGGGTGAGGGGGGTGGGGTTGTGGCACTGGGACTTGATGGTGGGGCAGCAAGGAGAATGTGGCAAACCCCTCCACTCACTAGTGGCTGGACAAGTGCAATCATATCTCTTGGCTTGACTTTGCTTTTTTGGAACACTCAAATGCTGCATTCCGTTCCTTGAAATGAATGGATGCGTGGCTTCCTTGAGCCACTCTGCCTCCTTTTGCGAATGTTCTGCTCAGGGTTCAGAGCAGTTAATGCATCAAGGAAGGTTTGGTGGACATTCACAGGTTTCAGGCCACCTTGGCTGCCCGGGTGTAAACAAACTGGTTCCTGTGGGAGGAAAGCAAGCATCAGAGCTCTCCTTGCTGCTCTTTCCATTGTCTGTACCAGTGCCACTGAACTTGGTGTGCACACAAGGAGAGCAGGCATCAGTATTATGCCAGATGCATTGCTAGTATTGCCTGGGGGGACTGCTTATGACATTCAGTCCCAAATCCATCAACCTTTGGCTCTTCTGAGAAGTGCCAGTGAGGAGCTGCTATCCACATGCTGCCCTTGTTTCAGCACTTCCTCGAGGGAAATCTATGTATGCTTATGAATACTGTGAGAGCTGCTGGTGCTTTTTTCATTCTGCATGGCATTCACAGTGGGAAGAGCTCTGCTCCTGCAGTGGTTCTAGTCAGATAGGTTGGATCTGGGCTTAGGAAGTGTCTGGAAGCCTGGAAGCCTTAGGGACCAAAATTGCTTTAAATACATGACCGGGTAGTAAGCTGCATTTGATCATTCGTCCTCCATGTTCAGAGAATTTTGGTGCCTCTTGGAGAAGATGCATAATTTCTTATGAACAGTTCTCCTTCAAACTTCTGTCTTTGTGTGTTTTCAGCAAACTTATGGACACGTTTAGGATCTGCATCAAAGATGCAGGAAAAGATCCCCGAGAGAGCTGAAAAACAGGTGGCATTGTCTGAAGAAGAGGACTCTGAGCTCCAGCGGGCATGGGGAGCCCTCATCAAGGAGAAGGAGCAGTCCCGTCAGAAGAAAAGCCGGCTTGATAACTTGCCCTCACTACAGATTGAGATCAGTCGTGAGAGCAGCTCTGGCTCAGACACAGAATCCTGACGACCCTGCAGGCCCAGTTCAGAGACTTTGCCCTTGGCCCCCTGGCCCTGGAGCCTGGCTCTGCCACACACCATCCAGCATCCTGCTCTGAGGAATCTGCAGCATGAGGTGGCCCTTCGTGGCAGTGGTGACCTTGGCAGAGTGAGTGTGTGTATTTGTGTTCCCTTAGAGAATACACGGGGTTTTGTAGAAAACTTGTAGGTTCTTAAAATTTTCCACATACAGTTTTAAGGGAGCGGGGTAGGGAGAGAGTCCACTTGTTCCCTCAAAGAATATGGAACTTTCCTTGTTGGTCGCCTTTGCCTTCCTGGTCTTTCTCTCGGCAGCCTGTCAGGGCTGGCTCTGTGGGCTACCTCTGGCTGCCCCAGTCGCTGCCGTGCTCCTCCACAGTGGTTGTGAATGTAAATCCAGGCAAAGGCAGTGCCTGGGGTCTTCTCTGCCAGTCCATCCATGTCAGCAGTTTTGGATCTAAACCCACCCGAACTGACTTTCTATGTTTCAGGAAACTTTCCTACCTAAAATGAAGATTGAGCGTTGGAAGCCTTTGAAAGGATGCATACAGTCCTGGAAGGTGCTTTTTGTTCATAATTGAACGTAACCTTAAAATTATTTCCATCTGTGTAATGTTCAAAGAAATTCAGCAATGGAAATACTTTTGCTGTTTCTACGGTGAAAGCTACTGTGGTGGTTTCATATGTAGAGTTCAAATTATATATATGAAAAATACAGCTTGTGTGTGTGTATAGGATAAAATGGAATCCCAGCATGTAACCTCTGCTGGGAACTTCTTCTCAAGCCCTCCTAGAATGAAGGGAGTTTGAGCAAGGAGCACTTCCTGGGGGACTGGGGCCCTTTTACAGAAATACGCCTTCATTCTGTCACTGCTTCTTAATGTCATAATATGGATGTCTGTCGTGGATTTCCCCCCATGTCCCCCAAATCCAGGGTGGTTTATTCTGTCTCCTTCCTTTGCAGAGAGACGAGCCTTTAATGTGATAGTCTTAACATTTTAGCCAGTAAAACGTGTAGTGAAAAGTTCTCACCCTTCCAGCATTCTTCAGGGAGCTTGTCCACACAACATGTATGCACTCGATGCCTCCCATGAAACCATGTCAGTGTATTCCTTGAGTCTTCCTTCTTTTTCCTTTGATAGAAGAGTGGGAATTTCCTCCCATTTTTATCTACAAACAAATATTTTAAGCGTTGGATAAGCATGGGTTGGCTTTTTTGACAGCATCAGAGCCCAGGAAGCTTATACTTTACTAAAACTGGCAAGGAGTGAGAGCTTAGTTTAGCAACATTTGGTTTCAACAGCTTTCCTGATTTCTGTTGATCTTCATCTGTTTCAATATGGCTTCTTGTTACCAAATGAGCCAAGGTTCACTAACAGCAGTCCAGAGCATCTTGTGTTTAGCTGCCCCATTTAGGCCAAAACAGGTTGTGGGCAGCGGCCTGGAGTTTTGTTCACCGTTTCAGTCAGGAATCTTGGCTTGTTCTATGTGAACATAAACAACCATTGCTTCAGCACGGATGAATGGTGCCAACAGACAGGAAGCTGCCTTGGTGGTCAGGACAAACACTTCTGTTTCCTATGGGAGCTTGCAGGTTGACCATTTATCTCCATTTTCCAAACATTTTGGAAGGCCTCATCATCTGGGTTGGCTGTTGGTGGCCATTTGCTTGAGGTTTTTAGTTGTACAGTTTACTATGTATGCTAAAATGAGTTACATGTCCAATGGTACAAATGACCAACATTTGTCAGCTGGTGAGACCAGCTTTCTTGTTGCTTTGAGGTATGAATAATGATTTTTCTGTTTTTACAATTATGAATAATAATATTTTGGAATGCTTCTGGAAGAGTGCACTGTGTTAGAGCTGCAGCTGTGTCTTTGTCTCTCTAGTCCTCCACCCAGCTGATAAGACCTGCTCATCTGTGCCTTGCCTCTGTGGTTACAGGGCATCCCTCAAGCTTGTTGTGCCAGATAATCTTGAGGAGCAACACCCTGCCAGATTTCCTGAGAAGGGTTTGGATCTTTTGCTGGGGTTTAATGTGTGCTACCAGAGAGAACAAGCTAGTCATATGTGTAGACACAACCAATTGCCAAGAGAGCTTGTGGCATTCAGGATGCAGCTGGAGAGCCATCTGAGAGGGATGGTTCAACCCGGTGTCCTGCACAAGCTCCATGTTGTCAAGGCAGTAAATGTTCTTTTTGCATCTCATTCTTACTCTGTATTTCAAAAGCGATAAAGAGCTTCTTGCCTAACAGGCTAACAGACTGAGAGAGAAAAGGGGAGTCCATTATTTGTCCTGCAGGGTAGACACTCTCAATTATTTATTATTTTATTATTATTTTATTTTTATTCAATAGCTGTCCTTTGCATGGGCAGGCCCGTGTTCAGAGCTTATCTCCGCTTCCTGCTATGTTCAGAGCTTGCCAGACTCCCTTTCTTATGCTCCTGGTATTTCTCTCTGTATGCATGTCTATGGGAAGATGTTCCTCAGACTTATGCTGGTTGATGAAGAGGTGCTTGCTTGCTTTAACTATTGCTGTCTGTGCCAAGTGCCCATGACCAGGTCTATTTTCTGTGGGTCTTTGGCCGTGTTTGCTGTGTCCCAGGCCAATCCTTGGAGGGTTATTTGGCCTAATGTCTTTAAGGGAAATGCCTGACCCTTTCTCAGTAATAATTCTAGCATTCAAGATTGACCATTTGTTCTTATTTCATATGGCTAGCCTAGGTGCTACTTCATGAATCCAAGCCTACCCACCATGGCCCATGGCCTGAAAGTCTGTTCTGACTGAGAGCTTATTGTTACGGTACTAATACTGATATGTACCTGCACTACAGCACTGCTTGTTGTCAGCTGGAAGTGATCCCCATTGAACTTTGTGTGGCTGTTCTTCAAGGAAACATGTGACATGGGTTGCAAGCAGAGGGAGGATGAGGTGGAGACCAGGAACAAGGCTATATACAATTCTTAACTTATTAGACTGCTTTTCCTCTCCCTGGAGAATACCAAGGAAGAATACATCTAGTCCCCAAACATCCACTTGCAGTCAAATTCAGGCCAGAGTCATGGGCCTGAACCAACTGGGTTATTTCCTGGTTTTTCTATGAGATGGCAGCAGTGAAAAAAGAGGCTGACTTTGTTTCCAAAAGGTTTGGGGCATCCTTAATTTCTCAGCATGGCCAGGGTCTTCATTTCTTCTCCCACTGACTTCCCAGAATGTACAAAGCAGTGATGGATGTGCCTCTGAGCATACATAGAATCCCTTTCTGTCAGTTTCCATGACAGATCTGGGGGGAGGGGGCATTTCCTCATTGCTTGGAGCTGGACTGCTGCTCACTGTCTCTACAAGTGATGATGGATGGTGGGAAGAGAATCCTAATCCCTCCTGGAGTAGGAAAATAAGTTGTTCCTTGCTACTGACAGGTGCTGCTTTCTCCATCAAAGTAGCGAGTTGGGACAGGATGGGGGGGGGGCAGCCGAGGTGTGACCTGTGAGGAACTACCCATAAATCCCCCCTGTAAAAATAATTCCTGTGATCCTAATGCATTCTTAATGTGGCTGGCCTCAAAGGATAGATTTGTTGCTTCTCATTAGTATCAGGGAGTGATAGTGCATGGTACAAACACGGTCCTGCATTAACTATTAACAGGCTTTAAGAAATCTTCCATATCTCTAAACCATGGTGGTTTAGAGGACTGTCATTAGGAGGACTGAGTATAGTTGCTTTTTTTCAGAAAACCCCTTAGGAAAGTGGTTAGCTGTGATGGTACACAGTAATTAATAGATTTCACCAAAATAATGAATCTTAATTGTGTTCTAAAAATTGTATTTGTTGCGGGCAAAGATATTACATGAATATGGCCTTAATAAGGGTTGGAGGGCTCAAATTGATTGGAAAAGATCTGCAAATATTTGGTAGTGGAGTGGAATCAAGAAAAGAGGGAGAAGAGGCAGTGCAAAAGTCTTGTCAAACAAGGTGTAGAACAATTCTTGTTCTTTCAATTGTAATGGGTATTTTTCAGAGATTGCAAAATTGGGTATGCCTTTGTGAAGGATACACCTTTTCTCTCACTAAACTAACTTGGATAATGTTCTGTCCTTATTCAGGCCCCATTCTTGGTAGAACCAGACCTCATTTGCTTGGCCTGCCAGCGCAGTTCGTCCCGCATGCCTTCCAAGTATGGAGGGCCTTGAGGGGGTGGCTAGTATCCTCTTGGAGCCTAAGCAAGAAGGCAGATCTGACTGAAGAGATCACGGGCCCAGCGACCTAGCATCTTGCTGCCCAGAGCTCTGCCTTTCCCACACATAGGCTGGAAACCCCCAGCTCCCCCGCCCCACTTCCTGTGCACCTTTCAGGTGCTGCCTCAGCAGCAGCAGCAACCTCAAAACTCTGGGACGCCACCGAGGTCCAAAGGCCCCGAGGACGCCTGTTGCATTGGATCCCGAGTCAGCTGGCTCTGTTTCTCTTACTCTCCCCCCCTTTCCTGCCTGATGGTTTCTTCTGCCCCCTCCCCCATACCTGCTCATGTGCCCCTTTCTACAAATACGCGCAGCTGGTCTTCCCTTTCACCTTCTGCCTTCCACTGTCCCTAACATAACTGCTTTCTCCAGTGCGTCAAGTACGGCAGCCTTAGCGTTTGCTTCGGGGGGAACCTTTGGTTTCATTTGATCTCGGACCCGCTTGTTTTTTTATTTCCGTCGGTCTAGGCTATTCCCGTAGCTCTCCACGTTTTGAACGCGCCCCTTTTCTTCCTGGCGGAGCTTTTCCCTGCGCGCACTGCACAGCCAGATGCAAGTCGGCATCGCTTTGTCCCGGGGGCCGAGTCCCGCACCTGGGCTGCACCCGGCCCCGCCCCGCCCCCGATGCACACGACACGCTCGCGGCCCCGCCCAGTGAGCGCTGCGCTGGCCCGAGGCTCCGCCCGGCGCGAGAAGAGCGGGGGCGGCCCGAGCCGGGAGCTGCGCGCGCCGCGCCGAGCCCGGCTTCCGGGGCGGGGCCTGCTCGTCCCGCAGCGCCGCCGCCGCCTCGCATCTGCGTCCCTGCGGGCGGGCCGCGGAGACGACGACCCGGGCGGCGGCGGCGGCTCTCGCCTGCGAGGGCGGAGCGGGGCGCAGGGGGAAGATGCTGCAGCCCCGGCGCTGAGGCCGTGGGCGGGTGGGGCGTGGGCTCTGCGCGGGGCGCTGCGGGAAGGGTCCCCCGCGGCGGCCTTCCCCCGGGGGCGCCGCGTCCGTCGGGAAGGAGAAGAGCGGCCAGCGCGCCCGGGCCGGGCCGGGCCGGGCCGACCCTCCCGCGCCAGTTCGCGCCAGCGCCTTGCCTCTTCCCGGGGCGCTAGCAGCCTCTGCCCCGGTCGCTCCCCGTGCGGAGCCGGCCCGGCGACGGGACCTCGCCGAGGAGCCGGTCAGCGCCCCGCGACGCCCGCAAGCGCTGGCTCCGCCCTGGCGTATGGCTCGCGGTGGGCGCTCGGGAATGTGCAGGGGCCTGAGGGGCGCTGCCTCGGACCCTTGATCTGCGGCTCGAGCCGAACGAGCCCACGGGAGCGCTTTGGTAAGGCATCATTCGCAGGGAGTTGGGGCGGAGCGGGGAAGACGAGGGGCGCCTTTCCCGCGGCTTCCTGGTTTCCTTCCGCTGCAGGGACGTGGGGAGGGAGCGGCGCCGCGGCCCCAGCGCTGCTCTCCCCCGTGGGCTCCACGTGAGCGGCAGCGTGGGATTCTGCTGGGGCTGGAGCAAGGGCAGCATCCTCGTGAGGGAGGCGGACAGGACCCGCGGAAGCAGCAGCGCTCCGGGAACCCCATGCCGCTTTCGGGGCCCAGCCCTCCCAGTCTCGTGAAGGGATCTTTCTCCAGCTGGGTTCCTTCAGGCAGCTTCGGGTCCTCTTGCATCCTGACGGTGCAGCACGGTGGGAAAAAGGAGGCTGAGGTTCCCGACATGCTTGCCGTCCTGAGTGGCCCAGCGGACCAGCAAGTCCATGGAACAAGGGAGAACATAGTTCCTTCTTTTGAGCTCCCCCCACCCTGCGCAGATAATCAACACAGGTCACTCTGCTGTTGTGCATCTTGCCCTTCCTCACAAGGAGGCCAGACAGGACGTGGCATTGACAGTACTGCTCTTATTACCTGGTATAATAGGTTTTGCATTAACTTGGTTCTGTTAGTCACTTTTTCCTCAAGCCGCATTCCCCAACCTGTAGTCCTCCAGGTGGCTATGGCAGCTGAGGATAAAAGCAGTTGCAGCTCAACCCATCTGGGCACCAGCTTTTATCTCCCCCCCCTCCCCCCGCTGGTGGGAGGGTTGCTTGAGTGACAAGGCTTTCTATACTTGGCTTGAATTATTAAATTAGGAACAAGAACTCTGATTGCATTTATTCCCTGTCTGTTTGTGCATGCTGTCTCTGGGCAAATCGCTTCAGGAAAAGTGATGTGTTGGGGAGGATCTGCACATGCCTGAGGAGTTCTGGGAGATGGTCACCAGAAGCAGCTGAGAAGTCAGGCTTCAACTGACAAGTTCAAGAGAGTGGCCTGCAATTTGAAATGGTGGGAATAATCTACATATGCCTGAGGAATTCTGGGAAGTGAGAGGGGGTCACTGCAAGCAGCAGAGAAGTCAGACTTCAGTTGACCAGCTGAAGACAGCAGGTTACATCAATAAATCTACATATTTTTCTTAGTCTTTACTATATAAGGGATGGAAAAGAATCTAAAGTGGTAGTGACTTGGAAAGTATGTGCAATATTTGTGTTCTTCCTCGAGTCTAACATGGTGTATACTTGTAATAAATATAAGCTGGTTGTACTATTCAAAGAAAAAGTGAGCATATTTGAGCAATGTGTATTTGCCCACCAAGGAATAAGAGAAAGTGAAGAGTTCTTGGACAGCAAGAAGCACAAGAGATGGAAGAGCAACAGCAGCTTGAAGCAGAAATGGAGAATGCTGTGCTGAGGAAAGCCAATGAAGAGGAAATTCACTGGAGAAGGATGAGAGTTTGGAGCAGAAGAATCAGAAGAGCTCAGTAACTGCTTTCAGCCACTTGAACATGAGATCAGTAGACAGCCTGCAGAGAAAGAATTGCAAGGGAACCTGTGCAGTAGGAAGTAGGATGCAGAAAGATGATAGACCAAGGAAAGGGGAGATGTCCTGCTGCATGAGATTGAAACCCAAGTGTGTTGTGATGACCCATGGACTCGCCAGGTATGCTCTTCCCTGGAGCTTGGATTAGAGATGTGACTGAAAGGTTGCCAAAGCTCGTAAAGCCTATCCTTTTCACCTATCCTTTTCTTCCACCAAATTATACCACCAAATGGAGCTATAAAGAAATCGCATCAGATTTTGAAAGTCTTAAGAAGAAAACTCAAGAAGTTTGGGGTCTAGATAGTGTTTTCATCCATCCTCCCAATTCTTGGAAGAGAAAAAGCAATGGGAAAGAAAAATTCTCCTTATGGTAGTGATATGAGAGATTTGGTACTACAGGCTATGCTGCTTGGAAGATGGACTGCTAGCAAGGGACAGGTTGATAAATAATGTCCCATGGCAAGTGACCCTAAATTAAAAAGGAGTCCAAGTTGGCTGGGAGTTTTTAAAAAAGAAAATTTGAAAGGCACAATTACAAAAAATTCAGACAAAAACAAAAGCTAACAGATGGCAGAAGAAACCACTGTGGCTCCACAAAAAGCTTTGAGTTGACCTGAAAACAACAAAAGGACACATATAGGAAGTAGAAGAGTATACTCTCCAAAAAAGATAGAAACTGGAAAAGGTTCAGATGAGGGCAACAAGGAAGATCAGGGAAATGGGAAGAGAAGACTGATGGCGCTTTTCAAATACTCAAAAGGCTGTCATGCTGAAGAGAGCCAGGATCTCTTCTCAGTCATCCCAGAGTGCAGGCCATGGAATAATGGGCCCAAGTTACAGGGAAGCAGATTCTCACTGGACAGCAGGAAAATATCCTGACTAGAGCAGTACAGGAGTGGAATTGCTTACCGAGGGAGGTTGTGGGCTCTCCCACACTGGAGGCATTGAAGGGGCAGCTGGAGAGTAATCTGTTGGGTACACTCTAAGGCAAGTCCTGTATTGAGTAGGAGGTTGGGCTCAGTAACCCCTTATGCCCCTTGCAACTCCAATATTCCATTATTCTAAAGGGGAATATTTTTGTTCACCTGTTCAGATGCTGGCTGGTCTGCACAGTGAGTGACTATTTGCTTGAATGGTTTTCAATGGTTAACACTATTAGTATGCAAAGTCAGAAAATCTAAGGCCCTTCTGAAGTGCTGGCAAAGCATTTTTCCAGTTGGTTCCTAACAATGATACAGACCGTTGGAGCTATGACTGAGTCTTTGTAGATTCTCTTCCACATTCCTGGAGTTTGTAAGTGCAGCTTGAAGATGCTGCTTTAGAAGTGTGATTTTCTTGGACTGTGTTGACGTTGATGTCAGATTCGGCAAAGGGCAGGCCGATGTCTTTGTTGCCTCCACAGACAGCTGCTGTGTCCATTGTGGAGCAGAGGGAAAGACATGGTTTGTTGCTTGCAAGACAGTTAACCAAGGTTGGAGCAGTCCTGCAGCATGCAGAACAGCAATAGTATTGGTGTTTTGAAAATACACATTTCCTACAAAAGAGTAGAGTGGTTTGTGGATATTTCAGGTACAGTCTCTTGCACAACCTCAGGGAAAGGCCTACAAATATTCTGGGAAGTGCTGCCCTGCTCATCTTGGGCTTGCTTGCCTGCAAGGGTTTGTCCATGCAGGTAGGAGATACAGCTCTGATGAGATGATTGCCAGGCAAAACCAGTTGTCAGGTTTGATGGGCATTGCTGAAGAGGGTTAATTAGGTGAAGGGGTGCCTTCTTTTGGGTGGGTCTGCCCTTCCAATTCAGATACCAGCAGAGGATCTCCTCTTATTTGCCAAATGAAGGAGGACTGGGATGAGAAGCAGGGAGGGCTTTTTCAGTGGCATCGTGCAAACTCTGAAACCCCATCCCCAGGGAGATCTGCTGTGCCTCTTCCCTCTGGGTCTTCCCCTGCAGCATTTTGTTTTTCCATAGGTTTTGCTTGGCATTCTTGCAACCACGCTACTTGCTTGTAACTATTTCTGTTAGCCTTTTATCTGCTGGCATTCTGCTGCCACTTTTGGGTATTTCCAAAGTGTGTGTTTTTATACTGTTTAATTCCTTTTGTGGGCTGCCTGAAAACTTTTAGGGAGAGTGTTATATAAATATTGTCAAGAACAATAAAAGTGAAATGATTCTAAACAGTACATTCTAAACAATTGTTGGTTTTGTTATGTTTGCTTCCATGCTTCAGAGGCTCAAACACTCAAAAGTGATCTTTCCTGTACCACAAGGTTTTCCATCTATCTGCTTTAAGGGTAATGATTGACTGGGTTTGTTTGGCGTATTTTTCCTACAATTGAAAGAAAGATTTCATCCTGAACTGTGAAGGAGGAGCTCAGATCAGTGTCTCTACTTCCTGCCAAGACGAGGAGTTTTCTTTGTTGCTAAGAATGAGCTATTTTTAAGGATTCTGCAATGGAGGCTAGAAAGAGGGGAAATGGATGGGAGATTGCATGACTCTCTTATTTATGATAGATGCCTTAGAAGAAGCCATGAAGAATTTTGATGGTGTAGGAACTGGATTTTTCTTTCCTGTTTGGGTCAGAATTCCCTATCACTGGTAGATGACCCACTTCATTGTTTCTGTTATTCAGCTTTTCCTTGGGGTATTTGTAAAGTGGGAGTAGCAGCATCTTAATAGCCATGCGGTGGGTTAGTCCTGTCAGTCTGGGAAACAGTGCTGGATCTCTGGGATTTTACTTGCTGCACATACATAAGTGATTAGGGTAAATGTTACTCTGAAAGAAAGGTGGGGAAATCATTTTTGGTTTTTGTCTTTGGCTGATCCATATGACAGAATCATTGTTTCTGTTGTTCTTGGGTGGAGTACCAGCTCAGTTGTGGGTGGTGTGGTTTTTTTATTCTTTTAAGTCTCAGGTAGTACAGCCTGCATTTTGGAGCGATTTATGTTGGTGAGCTGTTATTGAAAGTGGATCACTGTCATTGTCACACCTAAGACATTTTCAGTCTTGCTCTCTTGCTCTTGCTGCTTTTGTTGCTGAAAAAATTACAAACTAATTTTGTGTGCAGTATAAAAGATTTTCAGTGTAGTGAGAGGCAATGTGGTGTGGTGGCTAGAGCACAGGACTTGGAGGTGGGAAATGTGACTGTCTTTAGCTGTGAGGTTCCCTGGGAGACCATGAGACAGTCCAACTGGCTCACCTGAGTCACAGGGGAGCATCAGGGTGATGTTGCGATGTTGAGCTCCCTGAAGGAAGAAGAGCAGGGTCCAAATGGCATGAAATAATAAACACATCTCTAAGTTGGAACGAAGCTTTCCAGTGTTGAAAGCTTCCTCCAGCCCCATTGGAGCATAGGGGGATTCCAAGAGCCGCGTGTTCCTCTGAACATGTACTGTGGAATAGCAGCAATTGGCATTGGTGTTGGTTGTGCATCATTTGACTGACATGTCCCTCTTGATTAGCTCTTGAACGCAGTGGGGCAGTGGCTTAATGACACTGGAATGGCTGATCAGAAATGGTCGGCATTCGAGCAGTTTGAGCCCAGACTTGCAGGAGTGATCTCCCATGGCCCGCCCCTCGCTTCTGTCCACCTCAGTCAAAAGCATACCAACTGTGAGTACATAAATAGGGACCACCACTCCATTCACGAGGTAAGCAAGCACCAGCACTGGATCTGTCGAGCTGCATTCGGCAGAGGATCGGCAGAGAAAAGCCCTGGATGAACTGGCTTCAAGAATGTCACTGGCCAACTGGTGCTAAGCTAGTGCATACTAGCAATTCAGGCACCAGAACATCCACTATGTGTTTAAAAAGGCCATTGTGGACTTCCTGGCAATACATGCCATGTGCTGAATGAATGAATGCTTGAGTGCTCTCAGATGCTGGTGCCCCTGCAGAGTGCAGGGAGCAGGCAGGCTCCCCATGGGATTCTTTGTCCAAGAAATGTTTTGGCTGCTTTTTGCTAGCTGTGGAGAGGTGCTGCCCTTTCCCTTCTGGCTGTGGAGAAGAAATGGTGCAAGGAGAGAGCAGTTTTATTCCTTCCATCAGTTGGTGACCAGCATGTTGTATCTTGGCCAAAATCACAGTTTCCTTTCTGGTCACTGGCAGCAAATGGGACTCCTGTTCTGGTTGTTAATGGTTTGAGTGCAGAATGCTGGCTTTCTGGACCCCCTGGCCCTGAAGGAGGGAAAAAAGACCTTATAGATGGAGCCTGTGAAAGTTTGGCTGGTTCTCTGGGTCAGCAGCACACTCTTGTCCCCGATTACTTGGAAGGCTGATCATGGGCATGGTTTGTGTGAGAAATGAGGTAGTTTCCCCAGAGCATGAAATCAGTGATGGCTGATCAGTGTGATGCTATTTTCCAGGTGGGCCCAATGAGAATAATGTTCAGCATCAACCCTTTGGAGAACCTCAAGGTGTATATCAGCAGCCGCCCACCACTTGTGGTGTTTATGATCAGTGTGAGCGCAATGGCCATTGCCTTCCTGACCCTGGGTTATTTCTTTAAAATCAAAGAGATCAAGTCACCTGAAATGACGGAGGTAAAGTATGAAGGTGGGCCTGTGTTTGCACATCCTGTGTGCGGAGGCTCTTGCTTCTTGCTCATTAATGGCAGATTGTGTTTGCTTAATGGTGCATTCTAAGCTTCATCACTTCCTCCAGAGAGAAAGGGGACCTGGTGGAAGAGGGAGGAGGTAATGGCACTCAAAGATTTATGTTGGCAAAGTTAATCCTTTCGAAAATAGAATTCATCCCTTGGGTATGTGCACTTCCATTCTGCTGGTGCTATTATTAGCAAACAGGCCTTGATTATTCAGGTTCAGCATGACAAGAATGGCAAGAGACACCCTTGTGAATTTGCTCAGATAAGTCCATCTTGTTTCATTACCTGCCTTTGAGGCAGAAAAGGAGAGACTGAGTCTTGCAAGACACTTTTGTTTCATGTAATTGAGTGAGTAGGATTTGCCATGACTTATATCAAATGATTCTCCTGACCTTGCTGTATGGTCTTTGAATGCACACTGGCTTTTGTGAGGGTTGGTATCACTCAGGCACTGACAATCTGCTTGCCTTTAAGGACTGGAACACTTTTCTTCTGAGGTTTAATGATTTGGACTTGTGTATTTCGGAGAATGAAACATTGAAGCACCTCATAAATGACACCACAACTCCAGAAAGTGCAATGAGCAGCAGCATCCACTCCCGTCCCTCCACGCTGGCGCCTCAGATGCTGGAGGACTCTGGCCCTGTCAACATCTCAGTGGTCATCACTTTAACGCTGGATCCACTCAAGCCCTTTGGAGGCTTTTCTCGGAATGTCACTCACTTGTGTTCCACCATATTTGGGCACCAGATTGGACTCTCAGGTATGGTTTGTCTTGAGGCCTATGGACATTGAGGCCTATGGAAGATTGCACTTAGTAGCATTACCGTGTCCATGTTAGTCATCAAAGGGCCCAGGTGAGAATAGTCTTTTTTCCAGCTTTGTCAAAGACTGTACTTTATTCAGAAACCATCCTTCTGACAAGGGACAGGGAATCCTGTTACTATCTATCTTCCCGGTAAGCTTCATACAAAGCTGTCAGAGCAGAGCATGTGCCTCTCTCTATACTTTGGGGTCAGGCTGCCATCCATTTGCAGCGGGCCCGCAACACACATGCCAGAGCCCAGACAGCTACACGAGGGGGCTCCTTACTGTGGCTGGCTGGTGGCAACATAGAAGCAGCGCAGACATTTCTTCAAGTTTCGTACCTCCCTGCTTAGGATGGTATCTGCAACTCTTAGAGAGAGTGGTGGGGTCTTGAGAATGGTGTGTAGCTGCAGGTTTTCCCTTGGCTTTTACTTATCAATCATAGCCTGTCCTACGTAGAAGCAGGAGAAAACTTGAGTCCTGCCAACACAGAATGCTTTCTCTCCTCCTGCACCCCCCACCCCCTGCCCAGGCAGAGAAGCTCATGAGGAGATCAATATAACCTTCACACTGCCTGCAGCCTGGAATGCCGATGACTGTCTTCTGCACAACCATTGTGATCAAGTTGTCTTCACAGCCTGCATGACAGTTACAGCAGCCCCCACAGTCTTTCCTGTCACCGTGTAAGGGTCCCCAAAGTTGCCTCCTTCCAGGGAGCTGCTTGCCACTGCCTGTAATGCCTTCAGGTTTGCGCCAAAGCCCTGATACAGCCCAGAAGTGGGGGGGGGGTGTTTCCAAGTCATATATGTGTTGTCAAAGATGCTATTTAATGTTCTACAATATACTTTTGATGTATTCCTGGAAACAGCAAATAAAGGTTGACATTTATCCATGGACTGCCTCCCCAAAATAAACGAGATTGAGCTGGAAGAGAAAACAGAGTTGAGGGGCAGAGAGTGGAAGGCATTGCGAAATGATCTGCAGTCTTTTGTTCTTGTCTGCCCTCGTTGTGTGGGAGGATTGCTTCAACCTTGCCTGGCATGTTGGTGGACCCAGTGGGGAGGTGATGGACCTCTAAGGCTGGGGGTGACAGGTCAAAGTTTGGTAGTTGGAGACGTGGGAAAATGTGCTCCTTTTTTTCACAAATGAGATTTCCAGCCAGGCATATTACAGATGAATATAGAAACACATGAGGCCAATTTCATGAGAAAGTATCTTGGCCCCAGGATTGTGGGTAAAAGTTTAATTGTCATCAAATGGAGCTGATGCCAGCTGAATGTCTCCATCTGGTTCTGGGTTCATGCTGTAGTTGGCTGGCCCATTGGAAATGGACACAGAGGCATAATTCAGAACTGTGTGTTACTTTGCAGCCAGCCACCACATTGTGTTCCGGAAACCTATGTTAATGCAACCTTCTGGTACAAGATCTTCACGACTGCAAGAGACTCCAACACGAAATATGCCCAGGACTACAACCCATTCTGGTGTTACAAAGGAGCTGTTGGGAAAGTTTACCATGCATTAAACCCCAAACTAACAGTTATCGTCCCAGATGTAAGTGATCTTCTCATGCTTGATGTCTTTGTGGAGAACTGTTTTTAGTTCTCTTTAGAAGCTCTGTTCTTGATCATCAGTGACTTGATCCTGCAACTGTGTGTGTGTGAGATGAGAGGGAAGTGTGTTGTGCTAACAAATCCTGTTTGAGGATGCAAGCCCCACCTGAGGCAGCTCGCTTGTGGCTTTCTGGCAGGCTGATGACACTGTGCCTCCTCTTCCTCCACGCAGGATGACCGCTCTCTCATCAACCTGCATTTAATGCACACCAGTTACTTTCTCTTTGTGATGGTCATCACCATGTTCTGTTATGCAGTCATCAAAGGCAGACCCATCAAATTGCGGCAAAGCAACTCAGATTTCTGTCCTGAAAAGGTAGGTGTGGAAGCAGTTCCTGGAATGGGCTATGGAAGGAGGGGCCGATTTGCTTGGCAGCACTGCCAAGGCTGTGAACAGCACAGGAGTTTTAGGCTAAATATGAGCCAGCAATGTGATACAGCCACCAGAAGGGCAAATGCCCTTTTGGGATGCATTAAGAGAAGTATTACTTCCAAATCGCGAGACATAATAATTCCCCTACACTCCTCACTAGTCAGACCTCATCTGGAATACTGTGTCCAGTTCTAGGCACCAAGATTTATGAAAGATGCAGGCAAATTAGAAAGGGTCCAGAGGAGGATCCAGGGTTTGGAAACACTGCCCTGTGAGGAGAGACGGAGAACTGGGCATGTTCAGCCTTCAGAAGAGAAGACTGAGGGGGGACATGATATCCTTCTGTAAGTACTTCAAAGGCTGTCACAAAGAGGAAGGTCAAGATCGCTTCTTGCTGATGCCAGAGTGTAGGACATGGAATGATATGTTTAATCTTTTCATTAATGACATGGAAGAAGGGGTGAACAGTCTGCTGATCAAATTCGCAGACGACACTAAAACTGGAGCAGTGGCCACAACTGAGGAGCAGGTACTCCAGATCCAAAAGGATCTGGACAGACTATGGAAGTGGGCAAGAGACAACAGGATGGCGTTCAATGTGGATAAGTGCAAGGTCTTGCACTTGGGGCATAAGAATAGCTGTCATAACTACAGGTTAGGTGACAAGTGGCTGGAGAGCAGCACTTGTGAAAGGGACCTTGGGGTACTGATTGACCGCAGGCTAAACATGAGTCAGCAGTGTGATGCGGTGGTCAAGAGGGCGAATGCCACCCTTGGTTGCATAGCCAGAAGTGTGGCTTCTAGATCGAGAGAGGTATTACTACCACTCTACACAACTCTGGTGCGCCCGCAACTGGAGTACTGTGTTCAGTTTTGGACCCCTCATTACAGAAAGGATATAGCCAGGTTGGAGTCAGTGACATACAGGTATATAAGGGGGTATCACATGCAGATGGGTAGAGACCTGTTCTCCCCTGCAGAGGAAGGCAGGACGCGCTCCAATGGAGCAAAGCTCAGGGAGCCAAGGTTCCATTTGGATGCCAGGAAGCACTTCCTGACAGTCAGGACCCCAAGGGTGTGGAATGGGCTTCCACGAGAGGTCGTTGAGGCCCCATCGGTGAGGGTATTCAAAGACAGGCTGGACATGCACATGGTGGGCATGTCGTGAGCGGAGCCGGCTGGTACCGGAGGTCAGACTAGATGGCCCAGGAGACCCCTTCTGACTCGCTCTGTTTCTATGTTTCTATGATCAAGTCAAGCTGCGACAACCCAGATTCAGGCTAGATATCAGGAAAAGCTTCCTCACTGTCAGAGCAATATGACAGTGGAACCAGCTGCCCAGAGAGGTGATGGGCTCTCCCACGCTAGAGACTTACAAAAAGAAACTGGACAGCCGTCTGAGTGGGATGGTGTAACTTGGTGTCCGGCAACAGCAGGGTTTGGACCTGATGGCCTTTATGACCCCTTCCAACTCTACTCTTCTATGATTCTATGCTCACATTAGAGGAAATGGTGCTCAGGCACACATGTTCTTCTGTGGGCACCTAATAGCTCAGCCTGCTTCCTGTGTCCAGTGGCAGAGGTAAAATGGCTACAGGCCTAAGACTCCTTGCCTTCCAGGCCACTGGCAGCTGTCTGGATCTCATTCTCAGACATCAGAGTACCACATCTCTTGAGTTAATACACCTTAACTCAGTTGGCCTGTTTTTTCTTGTAAGTATCCCCTGCACCTTGTCTGTGTGGCTCAGGGAGTGTACAAACTTTATATTCTTGTCCTGCAGATCAGTCTGAGTGAAGGAGACTTGTTGAAGAATCCTCAGTGAGCTGCATGATTGGACCCCTGGGCTCAGTCAGTCCAGGAGTGTCACAGCTCCTGTCTTGCATCTCCAGCTAGGGCTGGGAAAGCCTCTTGGAAGATTACTGCCATTCAGCACAGTCAGGAGCTGAGTTAGAGAGGCCAGTGAGCTGACTCGGCAAAAGACGTCTCCCTTGCAGCCCTCCCACAGACATGAAGTTAGAGCTTCCCGTCTCAATCCACACCCTGATGATCTTTTGTAGCTGCTAGAACTGGAAACACAGACCTAAACACCTCACTCTGATTTCTTTTCAGGTTGCTTTCTCAGAACCATGAACCATAGCCGCCTTCCTCTGAAAGTGACCAATTCTGCAATTGTTGCCTGCTGAATCCAGAACAGGGCCCTGATTCATTATGAATTCATTATTTTGTAAAGTTCGATTATTCCAACCAAAGACATTTTAAGTGCCTGTAATGGTTATTTATATAAGGAGTATAACTCCCAACAGGTTAAGCCAATGCAACCTGGACTGCTTGGAATCCTTTTTCCTGTTTGTGAACAGTTCTGTGATAGTATGACTCTATAACAGATTTTTCTTTTTCTTTGGGTAAGCTGGGGTAGGGTGGAGCTGTCTTGCTGCATTATGACATAACAGATGCCTTTTGTGGTGTCTCAGAAAAGCACCTTTTTTTCTCCGAGGCCAGTTCAGTGAGTACAAGCGATGTGTCCCCTGCTATGACACAGCAACTCCAAATGTGGGTATGCTTCATTGATACAGTTTGTATGCATGCACACACGTCTGCACATGTGTGTATGTGAGCCGGGGTGGGAGATCATTTCTGCCCTCCCATTTGTTCCTCATTTGCAAAAAGATGGCCTACATTTCCAGATTTGTTTTTAAAACAACCCAGATTTTAGCTAGGAAAAATAACGTGCTTGTAATTTTAGAGTAAGGAAAGCAAGAGAGGTGATTTCTCATATTTGAACTAGCTAGCAGACGGACTTTGCACCAGGTCTGTCTCGGGCTGTTGGAACAAGATAGTTCTTCATGCTAGTCTGCATATGTGGATCAAGGGAATGCTGTGGCATTCCTGTGACTGGACAATTTCTGACTGTTCTGAGGTTTGTGTTTGTCTTTCTGTCAAAGGTTTGTATCCTTTGTCTACGTGAAAACGCTCCAGGCCACTGAAAACTTGCATTTTGCAGTGGTACAAGGTTGACTTTCCCTCTGACATACTGGTTTTTGATAGGCAGGTTTTATTTATTTATTTTTAATGTGAGGGAAGAGTCTGGAAAGGTCTGCATGTGCAGGTTGGCTTTGACGTTGGGGACCATAATGAGGCAGCCACTGTCATGACACAGTTGGGCAGATTTGTCCCCTTGATTCACACTTGGGTGTTCGTCATATCTAGTGTCTGTATGAGAGAGGATGGCCCATCTGTTCTTACTGGGGAGGTAAGCCTTTTTTGGGGGGAGGGGGTGCTTTCTGCCTGGCTCCAGGCTCTTCACCCCCCATTGCTCCTTGGACTCCTTTTTAATTCACACAACTTCTTTGGTGTCCTTCCCTATTACCTTCTTTCACAATATTCTTCAGTTTCACTCATCAAGAAGAGTAGGAATTCCAGGACACCTTTTTGTCATAGCTTGAAACTGAAGAAACTGTTGCTAGCCTTCACAACCTCCTCCCCACACAGTCACCTGCCCAAGAGCAGCAGCAACATCTCTGTAATTCACCCAGTTCCTCTACTCTTTCTCTTAGAATGACTCCCACAAGAGTTAAGAATGGCTTTCTTGGTATTTGCACAAAGTAGCACAACATGTGGTCTTCTTTCATTGAAAGAGTTCCTTTATTTACTTGGTGTCTCATCATGTCACCGAGCTGAAGATTTTCCCCTGGTCCTAGCATTGAGCAAAGCCATTTCTTTGAAGAAAAAGTCCATCAAAGTGCAGTTTTAAATTGATCTGTTTGGTCTGTTCTAGCCATGAACAACTGCTACTGTAGAACTGGTTTGGGCAGGGAGGTGAGGCTGGACGAGGCATCTTGCGAAAGTTAAAGCACATCCAGGGAGGGGGGTATAATAGAATATTGCAGTGGTTGCTCAGATCATATTGATCTTGCCTTTTTTCTTTTTCTAGTTTTGCTATTACTTGAATCGGTTTTGATTCTGTTTGTGTTTTCTTGTTAGAACTCTGCTATTTCTGTTGAGTTCTTCTCTGGCAGTGTATCATGGTTCATGACATCCATACCACCCCTCACCTGTGATTTCCTAGAGTTAAGATGGTGTTTCACTTGCTTCTGGGTCTTGATGGTCAGTAATTGATTTGTTAATGACATTTCTCTCCTAGGCTAATTTTTTGTGTTTGTTTTTGTGCAAATTGCTTTGCTAAATAAAGTTTATTACTATCAGTCCCATTGAGAATGTTTGTATCAGAAGTGTTCCTTGCAGGATTGATGGTCTGTTTCTTCATAGGACCAATTTTTCATATACATATACAAATTGGATCGCGAACAAAAATTTCATAAAAATTTTGACTCGGGTCGCGAACTCATCTCCCCCCCACCCCCCAAGTGGGGAGATGGCCACAATCATGCTTGGGGCAGAGGAGAATGGCAGAGATTGCACCCGTCTTTCCTGCAGGAGCACAACCGTGATCTCAGCCATCTCTCCCCCCGCACAATTGCACCAGTCTCCCCCCCGCCAAGTGCACCTGCATTCGTGCCCGTCTTTCCCCCACCAGCACGCCAGGATGACAGGGCAGGGAGATGGCTGCGCTCGTGCTCAGGGTTGGGGACGGGGAGATGGCTGCAATCTTTGTGGTTCTTTGTCACTTTGCTTCACATTTTTCTGATTTAAAAATAATAGTTACAGAACAGATTAATCTTATTTACATTGAACCTTATGAGGAAATTTAACTTCGCTCACAACCAGAGGCCTGGAACGAATTAAGTTTGTGAACCAAGGTACCACTGTAATTTCACAGATGGAGCTCCTTCTGTAAAAAACTAGGCAAATAAAGTACATGTGAAAGTGTGCTTCTGAAAACTGGCTCATGCCCACTCCCCATCTTGAGTATTGTGTCTAGTTCTGGGCACCACATTTCAAGAGTGACGCAGAGAAACTAGGAAAGTTTCAGAGAATGGCAATTAAGATAATCAGGAGACTGGAAACAAAGCCCTATGAGGAGAGACTGAAAACTGTTTAGCCTTAAGAGGAGGAGATTTAGCAGAAATATGAGAGCACTTTCATGATTCTGTGATTCCTTCCTGGATGGGAAGAGTAAAGGGAATGAGTAAGTTGGAGAAAGCCAGCAAGGGAGGTCACTCTTGCGCACCAGAAGTGAGGCTGTGTGAGAGGACTTTGTACCAGGTCCCAGTTCAGCATGCATCTACCATGGAAATTGTGAATCAAAACTGCAGTCAGCACCAAGGTTACCAGACCGTCTGATCCTCACAGGAAATTTCAGCCTGCCCAAGAGTCTTGACACACTTGCCTGCCTCTTGCTTCAACCTGCCTCCGTGTCAGAAAGAATGAAAGGCTAAGAGGCAGACCATTTATTCCTGACTCAAATTCATCTTATGGAACTGATTCCATCTTAACTTTTCTTAACTGGTGTAGAAATGCTTGCCAGCCTCAGAAGCCTCAAAGCTGGCATGCAGGACCTGGTCATGCCAGTGAGGTGTCCCTGTTCAGTTCTCCCCAAGAGTGTTCCTATGCCTGGAGTGTTTCAGCCCTCTTGATGATTATTGAAAGACTGTCTTGTACTGATTTGTGCAAGGCATTTTTTTTTAAAGCCATGATAAGTACTATGGGGGGGGACCCAATGGACCAGGCAGATGGTTTTGGAGGGGGTCTCCCCAGTATGGCATTTGGGGGCTTTTGCTTATCTGTTGCCTTGGACATGATTTTGCTGTTGCTTGTTTTGAGGGCATGATCATTCAGACACTGGGCCTTCTGCTAAGCGATCAGATGTCACCCTCCTCTGCGCATCAGCTGTGGAGCCCAAACGATGGCTTCTGTGGACAGACCTGCTTCCTATTGCATCTCTGCACAGTTGTTACTATCTTGTGCCAAAAGCAACAGAGGGACTTGTGGCACATAAAGATGAACACATTTATAATACAAGCTTTGAGAACTAGACTACACTTTGTAAGATGTGTACAGTGTTATGCTATGGAGTGGTACTTAATCCATTCCAGAACTTTAATTGTGACCCGAATTGGTCATGAGCCGAGTCAAATTTCCCCATAAGGTTCAATGTAAATAAGGTTAATCCATTCTGTAAATATTCTTTTAATCACAAAAATTTGAAACAAAGTAACAAAGTACAGTACAGTAGAGAACACTAACCTAGTGGGGAGGTTATTGTTTGGAGGGAGAGTTCAAACAATCATGGTGCTGGGGGTGAGGGGGAGAAGGCCCCTATCGTGCTCATGCAGGGAAGACGGGTGTGATGGTGATCGTGCTGGGGGTGGGAGAGGGGCACGGTGGCGATCATGCGGGGGGGGGGGGAAGACTGACGCGATCATGCCCGGGGGGAGGGGAGTTGGGCCCAATTGCAATCGTGCTTCTGCAGCAACATGGTCCCGATCATGGTCATCACCCAATGCGGAGTTCACAAACTGAGGCAATTTTTTTCTGAAATTTCTGTTTGCAAGCCGATTTGGTCATGAACTGAGGCATTTGTGAGCTGAGGTACCACTGTACCAGCAGAAAGGTTAACAGTGAATACATAGAAAAATGAAATGCAGAGGTTTCCCCAGTCACATGAGGCACTGAAACGACGTTCAGCTCAGTCACCATTTCTTTCCAGAACTTTCCTTTTCAGGTGGGGTGGGGGGTGTAGCTGGGATGCATCTCTTCCCCACTCCCATCAGTTTTGAAGGTGCCTCAGAGGAGGAGTCTTGATTTTGGTTTTAAAGCAGAAGGCTTTTTAGTGGTTGAATGCAGAACAGCTCTGTAGCAAAAAAGCAGAAGAACAAATGCTCATGCATGTTTCATTTGCCAGAGCATTGGCAGTCTTTGGCCTTTTATATCAGCTGCTTTACACTTTAGGCTTTAGGGAGACTTGTACAAATCAATCAACTGTACCTAGCAGGAATCGAAGAGTATAACCTCCCAATAAACTTCCCGTTTGCCAGTGACAGGGAATCATGTAGCAACTGGAGGGTGTGCCCAGTGCACAGCCGGCTTTCCAGAAGTCCGTGGCCAGCATCCCCATCATCAAGTTCAGGATCACGGGGTGATAGACCGCAGGGCCTGTGGGGCGTCCGGATAGCCAAGCAGCCAGGAGGGCTGAACATGCCTGTGAATCTTCTGGCATCGTCTCGGTACCTCCATTGCCACAGGACGCCCTTTTGCGTCTCTCAGGAGTGCTAGGGGGAGATGAAGGGGTGCGCGGAGAGGCCTCTGCTGCCGCATGTTGGAAGAGCATGTTGAGGTCCCTGCTGGCCAGGTGACTTACAGACCCACTCAACCAAGTGCCACTGAGGTTCAGTCAGGCAGAGATTCCTTCCGTTTTCTTTATTCAGCTGAGCAAAGCAACCGGGTGTCCACTCCCGACACGCAGGCAGGAAGCGACACCCCCCACATTTCACCAACTCATCCTTACACCTTTTTCCTTAATCCAGAGTAGTGTGGTGGTTAAGAGCCTGAAACTGGGACTCAGACAATCTGGGTTCTAGTCCCTGCTCAGCCATGGAGCCAACTGGGTGACTCTGGGCCAGCCACAGACTCTCAGCCCAACCTACCTCACAGGTTGTTGTGGGGATAAGATGGAGGAGGAGAGATAATGTAAGCCACCTTGAGCCCTTTGTAGGAAAAAGGCAGGATATAAATCGGAAAATAAATAAATAAATAAATAATCTCGCCCGCATTGTTACCTCAGGGTCTGTTTTACCCTTGCATGTCTGACCTCATGCATGCTCATCTAGGTCTAATCCCCTCACGGGGGGGGGGGGGAGCGTGATCACTGCTGCCAGACCTTGCCTAGGGGGTCTTCTTCACACTACCTCTTTGTCTTTATCAACATTCTTTTGTCTTCCCTTTTCCCTCTCCAAAGCAAGCAGTTTTACAAAATGCAAATGGCGTTTGTTAAGCTAATCAAGCTCCTTCAATCACCTACCGCAGCGGGTTCGGGAGCATCCCCGGGCGCCTGTGCGGAGTAGAGATCGCGCCAGGGACGGAGCCGCACTCCTGGAGGCCGGCTGCAAAGGGGCCGCCGTACATGCGAGCCCCCTGTACCGGGTGGGGAATCCACGAGTTCCGTTGAGCTCCGCGTGCAGCCTCCTCGCTCCTCCAGGGGCCCCTTCGGTGGCGCTCCGCGAGAGACGGAGCGAGGCCTCGCCTGCTGCGGGCTCTAAAACACACGGGGCCGCCGAGCCCCTCTGTCTGCAGCGCGGCGCTCTCCTCCGGCTCGTTTCGCGCTGGGGAGGACGCGCGCTCTACACGTGCTCAGGAAGGCGCTCGTCACGTGCGCCCGGGCGGGCTGGAGGGGCTGGCCGGCCCGCCCCCGGGGCAGGCGGAGCGAAGAGCAGGACGGGCAGCCGCCGCCCGCCTGCACGCACGCACGCAGCAGCAGACGCGGCCGGCCAGCCGCGAGGGGGGCGGTCTGCGGGCCTCGCCCGGCGGTCCTTACGAGTGGAGCGCGGTGAAGGAGGCGGAGGCAGGCCGGCCTACGCTCTGGTCGGCCTCCGCCCGCCCGGCGCCGCCCCGCAGCCGCCCCGCCCGGATGCGCAACAGTTCTTCTGAAGTTGTGTCCGCAACTGCCGCGAGGCCACCGAGGGAGCGGCGGCGGGGCGGCGGGGGCTCCGCGGCCGCCAGGCAGGCCAGCCGCCGCGCCGCGCCGCGCCGCGCCGCGGGCGAGCGGGAGATGCCCCCTGCGGCGGCCGCCGCCGCCTCCTTCCGCTGCGCGCCGGAGCCCGCGCTCCTTGGCCGGCGGCGGCCCCGAGCGGCGCCTTCGTCTTCTCGGAAGCCCTCCTGAAGGAGCCGCGGAGGGGACGGCCGGTTTCGCCGCAGCATGGGCGCCAAGCAAGCGAAGGGATGCCCCGCCGGGGGCGGCTGCGGCGGCGGCAGCCCGCACTTGGCTTCCCTGGCCGCTCCGCGGAGGAGGTTGATGCCTGGCCGGGAACGCGGCGACTTCCTGGCGTCTCTCGTGGTGCGCTCGAGCGAAAAGTTTGGCAAAAGCGGCGGCGGCGCCGGGCTCCCCCCGTATCACCGCCGGATCGGCCTCATCCAGGACATGCTGGGGATGGTCAAGCAAGGCAAACAGGAGGAGGCGACCGACTTGCTGAAGCACCTGCGCCAGGTTGGCGGCGGCGGCGGGGGGATCGCTGGCGGGGCGGCATCGCGGAGCGGCCAGACTGGGCGCTCCAGCGGAGCGGTGCAGGGAAGCTCTTCCTGGGCGGCTTTGCCGGGAGCCGCCGCCGCCCCGAAGCTTCGTCCGCTCTGGCCCGAGGCGAGGCGAGGCGAGGCGAGGCGGGGAAGATGCTCCAGGGCAGCCGCTGCCGCCAGCGCTCTGGCGCAGGGCAGGCAGCTGCGGCTCGCTGCCAGGCGGCATCTTTGGCTCCCCTGCCGGCTCTGCCGTGCGCGGAGGGCTCGGCAGCTGGTGGAAGCCGGCGTCGTCGGGCCAAGAGGACTCGGTGGCGCCCTGGGCCGGCGTGGCTCAGGCTCACTGGCGGCCGCCGCGGCTTCCTGTGGTCAGCAGCCTGCTGCTTATTTCGAGCTAGGTAACATTGGGCCTTGTCGAAGGGCCTTCGGGAAGTCCTTGGGCAGCGAGCTCCAGCGGTGGGGAAGATTGCCCAGCCACCAGCACTAAGCCCAGACATCAGTCTGTCTGTCCACTCCCACCCACGCCCCCCCCCCTTTTGAAATCCTATTGGAAAATTTTGACCTGCAAACCTTTGCCAAGGGGTAACTGGAGCTCCCAGCAAGGGCCACCGTGCTTTTAGGCCAGCCATGAGTGCTTCCTTCCCTACTACAATTTCTTGTGTGTCCTCAGCCCGGGGCCCTCAGGCCACTGGACTTCAATTTTCATCAGCATCAGCGTGGGAGTTGTAGTCCACTCTGGAGGGTTCCAGGGTGGGGAGGTCCAGCCTTGTTCGTGTTCACTGCATACTGTAAAGAAATAAATAGCAAAATGACTAATTGTCTAGGGCAGTGATGGCGAACCTTTTAGAGACCGAGTGCCCAAACTGCAACCCAAAACCCACTTAGTGCGGACACTACAATAAAACCTGAATACTGAGGTTTTAATTGAGGAAAACAAAACCTCACAGCCAGTTTGAGCATCCTTGGCAGCACACTGACCAGCCATGTGAAAGCTCAGATGAGTTGCAGCTAATGAGTCGCAGCTCACGACATCATTGCCTGGTGCTGCTACTCCTTTCCAAGCATGCGCATGGCCCCTACATGCGCTGTTATCCGATGCTCGGCTGCTGGGGCAATGCTGGGGTGACTTGGCTCACGTGCTGACAGAGAGGACTCCATGTGCCCGCTCCAGCATGCATGCCATAGGTTCGCCACCACTGGTCAGGTATTTTTCTCCTTCTTGCACTTGAACAAAGGGTCCAGGATTCTCCAGGCCAGGATGTGAAACATTAGCAGGTTGAAGGACTGCTGGTGCAGAATGCTGCTTTTGCCAGGTTAAAAGAATGTGATGTGTCTCACTGGTCCAGTATAAACTGGCTGTTCAGAGGTGGTGTGAGGTTCCCTGCAGTTGTAAGGGTGATTCCAATCTATGAATTCTTGAGAGTAACCAGAGAGAGGGATTTGAGTGAAGAGGTGGCCTGAGGATGATCACTCTGAAAGAAGGTTTGCAAATTGATATGGATTAATAATTTGTTAGTCTTCAAAGTATCAAAAGACAGTATCTAAATCTCGTTACATTTAGATTTGTGTTTATGATTCTTAGAGTCACAAATAAGTTTGGCCTAAGTAACACAGTGGGAGTCCTAGCCATTTTGCCAGTAACAACCTGATTGGTTTGGCCTTGAGTTTACTTTTCCAACCTTTGTTATGTGAAAAGAGAAACAAGAACCTTGCCTGGATATTCAATATTTGACACTTCATTCTGTAGCTGCAGGATGGCAAAGGGGTGGGGAAGGCTTTCCTCTGTCCCATCCTGGATATGTTGATTTCTACTATGCAACATGTGCTCCATTGCTGGGATAAGTTGTCAGGATATGGGCTGTTCTGGTGGCCAGAACCGAAACAACCACCTCCACATGGTGGGCATGTCATGAGCGGAGTTGGCTGGAGCCAGGGGTCAGACTAGATGGCCCAGGAGGCCCCTTCTTACTCTCAGTTTCTGTGTTTCTATTTGCAGGATCAGCCCCAGGCAAGGCCATGTATCCTGCTTCAGTGCCTGCATCTTGCCTGATGCTTGCCATGTTCCCTGCCCTGTTTTCCTTTCCAAGGTTCCTACACGTCTGTTTGTCCTCTTGGTGCTCAGTCCCTGGCTTGTTCCTGACCATATCCTTGTTCTGCCCTCATGCATACTTCTGGCTCTTGACCTTGGCCTGTGCCATGACTGATTTGGACTTGCCATTCAACCTTATTTTCAGACCCTGTTTTACCTGGAGTTCTGTTGCCCTGGTACTCATGCTTCTGCTGCTCTTGCCTTGTCTCTGACTGTCCATGCCCCAGAATTTGGACTAGTCTAGGGAACCCTGTGGAGAACTGTGTGGTGGGGGTGGTTCCTGAAGGGAGGAGGCAAGAATGCACCCAGCTTTGTGTAAGGATTTTATGTCACTGATGGTTCTTCCCCTTATCCCCAGATTCTGGGAATGGGGGTGCTGAGGAATCTTGGCTTGACCTCTCTTGCTCCTCTCCCACTAAATATTGGTTCCCAGTTTTCGCTAGTTGCTCCCACCTGCTTCTGTGGTGTTCTTCTGCCTGGGTGTTAGCAGCTGGGCCTTGGCCACCTGTTGTGTGAAGCTGTGCTCCAGTTTGGTGGGGCCGTGCAGTCAGGGACATCCTGCTGTCAAAATTATCATTTACTTTGATGTTTGAGCTTGGCTCCAAAATTCCTCTTTCTTCATTGGGAGGACCTGGTGCTTTATTTTTCATTTTTGCTTTTTTTATGGGGTTCTGTTTGTTGTTAGTTGCAAAGTCATGTCCGACCCATCGCGACAACACTCCTCCAGACCTTCCTATCCTCCACCATCCTCCAGAGTCCACTTAAGCTCACGCCAACTGCTTCAGTGACTCCATCCAGCCACCTCATCTCTGCCATTCCCTTATTCTTTTGCAGTCAATTGTTCCCAGCATTAGGCTCTTCATTGAGTCCTTCCTTTTCATTAGGTGGCCAAAGTATTTGAGCTTCATCTTCAGGATCTGGCCTTCTAAAGAGCAGTCAGGGTTGGTTTCCTTTAAGATTGACTGGTTTGATCACCTTGCAGTCCAAGGGACTCGCAGGAGTCTCCTTCAGCACCACAATGCTCAATTCTTCGGCGCTCGACCTTCCTTATGGTCCAACTTTCACAGCCATACATTGCAACTGGGAAAACCATAGCCTTGACTCTATGCACTTTTTCTGGCAGGGTGATGTCTCTGCTTTTTAGTATGCTGTCTAGTTTTGCCATATCTTTTCTCCCAAGGAGCAAGCATCTTTTAATTTCTTGGCTGCATTCCCCATCTGCGGTGATCTTGGAGCCCAGGAAAATAAAATCTGTCACTACTTCCATTTCTTCCCCATCTATTTGCTAGAAAGTGATAGGACTGGATGTCTTGATCTTAGTTTTCTTGATGTTGAGTTTCAAGCCAACTTTTGCACTCTCCTCCTTCACCCGCATCAAGAGGCTCTTTAGTTCCTCTTCACTTTCTGCCATTAGAGTGTTATCATCTGCATATCTGAGGTTGTTGATATTTCTCCCAGCAATCTTGATTCCAACTTGTGATTCATCTAGTCCTGCCTTTCTGATGATGTACTCTGCACATAAATTAAATAGGCAGGGCGACAGTATACAGCCTTGCCGAACTCCTTTCTCAATTTTGAGTCTAAGCTTAGGTGGACTCCAGGGTTGGTGGAGGACAGGAAGGCCTGGAGAAATGTCCATGGGGTCACAATGGGTCTGACATGACTTTGCGACTTGCAACAGTTACCAGTGCTGGTGTGCTAGTTGTCACCTGTTTTAAGTGTTTCACATTAAGGTTGCTGGCAGATGTGTTTTGTGTTCTCCTTTCTTACAGTCATGTGGCTCTGGACTTTGAGCATTTTGTAATATAAAGCCCTGATTTTTCTTCATTACCTTTGTGGCTGTAAATCAGAGTTAGACGACTTGTGTCACTCTAGCTATTTCTACCTACAACTCCCCTTACCGCTTAGTTATGTTAGCTAGGATTGGTGGGAGTTGGAGCCCAAAAGATCTGGAGGCCCACACATTGCTCACCTGTGCAGTAAGCGATAAGCTTGACTTCAGAGTGCTCTGTGGCGTCCTAGTGCCAGTCCAGATACATGGAGTGCAGTGAGAGCTGGGCTTAAAGAGGCGAAGACACAATGGCTTACTTTTGTTCAACTTCGGTAGCTGATGAACCAATGCCTCTGCACTGGGAGGAGGAGGGTGCAAGCTACCTTTGGGCATCTTTTGAATTTGTCTTAATTAAGGGAAACTATTCTGCTCTAGGAACTAGTTAATGGACTAATCACTTAAAAGCAAGATAGCTTGTTAAGGCCAAAAAAGTAAATGTATTTGCTGTCTTTAAGAGATGCCATTGTGTGTACGTGTGTGTGTGTGGGGTGGGGGGGCACCCCAGGCTCAGAAACATCTCACTGGCACTCCACTACTTGTAGTAATAACCATGTTATAGTTAATGAGTTATAAAAACACATTTTAATGTAAGGTGAGTGACTTTTGAATCAAACTAATACTTTCTTTATGTCCCTGAGCATCCAAGCAGAACCAGCACAAAAATGATGGGTATTATTTCATTTTCAAAGCTTCCTGACAGAAACTTTTGCCATGGGAAACTGGTCCAAATCTGCCACAGTAACCTTCTCTAGTGTTTATTTGGGAACATAGCCAGCAGCGCTACTTGGGATTCTCAGCTGAAAGGCAAATTACCCTCTTAGATCAGATGTGCTTTGTATTTCTCTCCAATGCTGGAAAGAGAGAATTTGACAGCAATGACTAAAAAGGGTGTGGAAATGAGCTCATTGCTTGGCCTGCAGCCGGCTTTCAATTTGGCCTTGCCAGGCTTTATACTGTTCCATGTGGGTAGAAGGAAGGATAGTGGCGTCTGTGGATTAGAGCGGCTTGGGGTAGGGCATGGTGCTGACAGATCAGTAGCCAGGTAGTAAACGTACTAAATGCATATCCCTTTTCTTACAAAGAACTCAGAGTAACTTACATAATACCTCTCTTCCTACTCTCCGTCTTATCCCTGCAACAACAACTTTGTAAGTCTGAGAGTCTGTGTTTGGCCAAAGTTGGCCCCCATGGCCAGGTGAGGACTAGAACCTAGATTGCTTGAGTCCAAATCCCACACTCTTAACCACTACACTACCCTGTTCTCATAGATACATAGATTTTGCATGTCTGAAAAAACTCTACAGAAGAACATTCAGGAATGTTTACAAAGATGCAATGCAACAGCTCATCTGCCTCCACCAGCAGCTGTTTGACCCTGAGCAATTGTCCGCACCCATGGATAGTTTTGCTGCATTTCATGCATTCTCATGCAGAAATAATGTTTGGATGTTCTGCAGAAGAATCTGCCTTCTATTCAGGCTGCACAAATGTTCCTATGTACCATCCAGTGCTCTCTGAAGCCTGCAAGCCTCATCTGCCCTGCTGAGAGGAATGCCAGGGAGAACTTTATTTTTATTTATTTATTATTTATTTTACACTTTGGCCAGGGCAACAAATTTACATTATATTATATTATATTGTTTTATATTGTTATATTATTTATTTGGTTGTGAGCCGCCCCGAGGCTTCAGCAAATGGGGCGGCATAAAAGTTCCCTAAATAAATAAATAAACTTTGTTTCTGCCCAGATCACATTGCAGAATATATATAAGTATGGCTAAACATACACTGTTCTTTTCTTTATTATGTATTTGTAATATTTTATTTCTGTAAGAGTTCTCAATAAAGCCAAATAAAATGTCGATAATAGCATTGAATCAAAGAAAAATAAATAAAACCATCTTTAAAAAGCAAAACAACATCAAAACCACCCATCAAAATTTAAAAGGCAAAATTAAAAAAAAAAAAATTACAAATGCCAGTCTGGGGAAATAGCAGGATTACCAAAGCAAATCCACATGTGGAGAAAAAAGGCCATGCACACAGCAATTTTGGCACCACATGCCCGTGATCCAGTGTTCAGAACAATGTTCAGAACAATGTCTTCAAGTGTTTTCAGAACAATGAAGCAGGCAAGTCAAATGTGGGTGGAGGGGAAATTTGCCTCTCTGGAGCACAAGTTGAGGATCCAAGGTAGGATTACATGTCACCCAGGCAGAAACTTTTCAGAGGCGTAGACATTGCTGGAGATAACATCACTCCCTCCAAAGGGGCTAGAAAGGGACTCTGGACATTCAGAGAAGCATACCCTGTCAAGCTCACACTCTTTGACTGCTGTAATATTCAAGTTGGGTATTTTAGGTACTTCGTTGCCCTCCTAGAACAAAGTTGTCACAATGGCTTCCAGCAGAGCGGCGAAAGTCTGTCCTGGGTTGTGCATACCAGCAAGGGGAGAAGAGGGGGTGGTTGGGCCCATCGCTCTGGCCAAGAAGCTTGTCCACTTGCTTATGTTTCCTCCTATCTACTGAGTGACGTGGCTGCTAGAAAGTGATGTTTCCAGCTGAGATGCCCCTCGAATCAAATAGTTTTCTTAGTCCAGCTGGTCTCTGGGCCTGTAGTGACAGTCCCAAAAGGAAATGTGGATTGGGCAAATCCATGACTGGTGGCTGCTGCAGGTGTTGCTGCACTTGTGTGATTTCTCTTGTCGGAGGAGTCTCAAACACTAGAGATCTCCAAAGCTGGGATGGGACATGGCTGCAGCATCATGTGTTTGCAGGGCTGTGAGGACTAGTGCCATCCTATCTTTAATGCAGGTTTCCACTTGCTTAGCTTTGCTTCTTTGGCCTCTCCTCTGCAGGATTTGGGAATGGAGTCCACCTCACTGGATGATGTCCTGTATCGCTATGCCAGCTTCAGGAACCTTGTTGACCCCATCACCCACGACCTGATCATCAGCTTGGCCAGATATATCCACTGCCCCAAACCAGTAAGTACTCCCTGGGCAGACTGGGTTGGAGTTGTTGCAAGTGTGTTGAAGGGAAAGCTGACTGAGTTGGAAGTGAGGTAGGTGGTGCTGCTGTCCCCAGATGTGTTGGCTCACAGGTGGCCCTGTCTTGTACTCTGGAGACCAGAGCAGCCTGGACTTTGAGTGGCAGGCTGGTGCCTGGTCCTGTCCAGGAGCCCATGGAAGGAAGGGGAGAGGATGGTGGCCGCCAAGGTGGCCAGGCCAGAGGACCTGGCTGGAAAAGGTCAGTGGCAAACCCAGGGTTGTTACAGGAAGGCTTGATTAGCACAAAGCAATGCCAAGGCAGATATGTGGGGTGGCCAGCAGGTGTGTGCCTCTGCAAGGCATTTTTCTGGTTCCTGCTGCAGATTAAGAAGTCCCTGGCTATCTTACATCCATTTTGTCTGACTGTAGAAATTCCTGTATGTTTTTACAGAACTGTTAAGCATCCAAAAGTGAGTGTAAGCCAAGCTGGGAGGCCAGAACAAAATGCGATCTTCAGATCCCATTATGCTTTCCAGGGCAGCCTGTGTGCATATACTACAGAGTATATGCATTTCTGTGCCGGGCCATCCTGCATCTCATCTTTAAGCAGCAATATACAATGTTTGGTGTCAGGACCAGGCAGCCCTTAGGGGAAGTGGGGGGGGGTGAGAGTATCAGGGAAGCTGAGAGTGACGCTGCCAGGAGCCTTGGCTTTCTCACCTGGATAGTTTCCTAGCAGTGTCACCCAAGCTGAGGAACCAGGCTAAGATACTCACCCCAACCCTTCAGGAATAGCAGGCATATCAGCAGAAGAGAATGGATCCCTCTGATGGGGATGGGGATGGAGGCTGAAGGACGTAATATGGAGAAACAGAATGGTTTCCCATCGGCAAGGGGGTGTCAGACAAGGGTGTATTTCCTCTCCCTAGCAACTTATACACAGAATGTATCATATGGAAAGCTGGATTAGGATCAGAGAAAGAAAGAGTGCAGGCGGAGGTTGAATCAGTAATTTAAGATATGCAGGTGATACTTAATTACTGCCTGAAAGCAGCAATGACTTGAACTGACCTCTGATGAAAATGAAAGTACAAAAGCAGGACTACAGCTGGATATTAAGAAAGAAATCACAATTGAAGGAGGATTATGAAACTTGACTGTCAACAATGAAGAAAGGGAAATTGTGAAAGATTTTGTATACCTTGACTCAGTCATCAATTCAAAGGGATATTGCAGCAAGCAAATTGGAAGAAGACCGAGAGTGGGAAGGGCAGCAATGAAGAAACTAGAAAAGATAATCAAGTGTAAGGATGTTTCACCAGTGAGACCAAGGCCAAGATCATTCTCACAATTGTATTCCCTATGTGTGGGTGTAAAAACTGGATAGTGAAGAAAGCTGACAGGAGGAAAATGAATGCATTCCAATCATGAGCCATTATTAAGCTCTTAATAAATGAGGTGTGCTTAGGGTCTCCACAACAGAGGAAGTTAGGTTTGCCTGGAGGGGTTGGGGGTACAGAGGAGTGGGAGACACTCCTAGCCAGAGCAAGCATTGTGGCTGAGCTGTTTCCAAAGCTGAAATGCTTACTGGCAGCTTGCTGATAGTTTAAACCAGGCATATTTACGATTTAAACAATGCTGGATACAAAACAAATAGAATTTCTTAATTTTGCTCTATTTTTAGTTGCTTGAAAAATGGCACATTGCACATTGTTTAATGCTGTTTACTCACTGTTTGCTCATTCAGATGGCAGCTGGAGTTTAATTGACTCAACACAAGCCACACACATTCTTCTTTCAACTAGTGCATTTCCATATGAAGGCAGCTACACCAAACAAGGTCATTTGCTGGCATGCTGAGAACAGGTTCAGATTCTGACTGGGAAGCATTTGGGGTCTGGAGAAAAGGACTGGAGCCTTGGAAGCCATCTGTGTGATGCTGGTGCAAGGGCAGAACTTGGATAGCTGGGCTATTCTCACATGGGCCCAGTCGGCTATAGATGGCACTTCCTGGAGCTGCGGGAGGAGGAGCTTGGAGGAGTGGGAATTAAAGATCCCCAGAGTAGCTGATCGGGGAGGGTGTCCCTGGTTGCAGTCCAGGTTATGGAATAGGCACTGGAGCGCCTCCCACCCACCCCTACTTTTCACTGACTGGTGAAGGACATTTTATTCCACCAGATGTTCCACGTGAGAGAGAATGTCTCGGTTTCTATACTGCATGCTTGGTTGGCTGATTTTATATTGCAAGTTTGTACAATTGTGATTTAGAAATGATGTGAGCCACCCTCTTCTATGGCCTCAAAGCTAAGCAGGAGGAACATTGGGGCACATCAGTCTTTCTGGCACTGTGCTTCTCTGGCCTTGCAAGCAGGAGTGGGAGACGGAAGAGATATGGAAACCCACTGGGCCTCGCAGGCCATATGGCTGCCTATGGATGCCCCTAGGAGCTGATGGAGTTGCAGGGAGGGTGATGCTGTAGCTGCTCAGCTTTTGTAGGAAGAGGGGCAGAAGGACCCTTGGAGAGGTCTTGGGATCTGTCTTGTCCAAGTGCTATCCATTTCTCTAAAGCTTTCACTCTTGTGATAAGGATTTGCACCTATCCACAAAAGCCACAGTGCTGCCTGTCTCTGGTCCATATCTTCTTATGTAAAATAGGTCACCATGAATATTTCACATGGCCTCATAAAGAATTCATGCTGGAATGCAGTGGGGGGGGGGAGCAGCCTGAATTACTTGCTTTTCTGGGTGCGGGTAGTAGGCACAGGGAGCCTTGCATAGATACTCATAAGCCAGGGTGTCTCTGCTAGTCCTTCTCTGGGCTGACACATGGCTGCTGATGTCAAGGCTCAACTTTCTAGTGGAATCCAATAAGTGTGATTCATGATGGCAAAAAACCCAGTTCTTCTTCGTGGTCTCCATGCAAACACACCAATGGGCTTGACGCGCAGCGCAGGGCCTCGATCGGAGGAAAACTTCTGAAGCTTGGCACCATGGAGTGGGCGGGACCCTGACCTATCCCTTGCGCAGGCAATATAAAGGGGATGGCTCCCGCCCAGTCCCTCAGTCCCTTTTCAACTGCGCTTCAAGTTCACCTTGGATCAGACCTTCCACTCACTCTACTTGCCAGTTCTGCTCAAGCTGTACCAGTTCAAAAAGACTCCTTGTGCATGACAAACAGCAAGGCTGGCCATCGTCTTTCCTGGTTTGGTGCTGAGAGAATTTTCCCAGCTGCAGCATATTGTATGATACAACTTTGCTCCAGAGTGCTGCAAGCTGATGTCCAAGTGAAGCGAAAGTGCTTGGTGTGGCTGGGGAAGCCACCAGGGAAGACTGCATGGCTCAGGATGGGGATGAAGCAGGCTGACCCCAATCCACTGCCAGAGCTGCCTGGCGACTTTGGGGGAGGTGGGGTTGTGCTGGTAGACTATCCAAGGCTCTATACCAGGGGTCCCCAAACTTTTTTCACCAGGGGGCCAGTTGAAAGTGCTGGTGCTGGGCGTGGGCCAGAAAGGTGGTTCCTGGCGGTGCATGTGGGCCGGCAGCAGTGTGTGCGCAGCAAGGCATGGGCACGTGCAGCGAGGGGATGGGAGGCACAGGCGGGCACGCGCCACAAGGTGGGCGCACGAGGCAGCGGCTTGCTTGCTCAGAGATCATTTTTTCCAAGCGAGCAAACTGCTGCCTCCCGCATGCAGGGCGATGTGGGTGGCGGCAGGTGCACACATGAACGTGCATGCGGGGTCCAAATGGGCATGGTGGGCCGGATCCGGCCCCCGGGCCGTAGTTTGAGGACCCATGCTCTATATGGCAATTGCCAAAAGCTCCATGGGTGAATTACTCCTTGGGGGTTGATGTCACGGGAGGGCTTGGCTGACCTGAACACAGAATGGCATAATATTTTATGATGGCGGCTTGCTGCCTGATCCCTGGTGATGGCTGCCAGTTCTCCACTGGGCAGGTCCTGTTGGACCAGGGCTTCCACAAGTTGGCACTGAGGTCAAAAACTGCGACCTACACTGTGGGGTGTGATCTGGGGCAGTGCTAGGAGATACATGGACTTGGTGCATTGGCCAAGATGACCTGACAGGGAATGTGTGGGTCTTTTGAGTGGAAATGGGAAGCTGCTATGTTGGATTTGTAACACCTATGAAGGAGTGGTGCTTGTCTTGGAAGAGAGGGAGCTTTCTAACTTCACTCCCCTCTCGCATCCACATCCTCCCCATTAGCTGAGCACTTTTCCTCATTTGCACTGGACAAGGCCTGTTTGCAAGGGTGCTGGTTCTAGCGGCCACAAAGTGTTGTGCCAGAGCAGCTTTTCAAGGACCTTGGCCCATTAGACAGAGGCAGTTTCCTTCAGGCTGCTGACTTCTTGGCTGCTGACCCTTGTGCTCTCCTTTCTTCCATCGCACTTCAGGAGGGGGACTCCCTCGGGGCCATGGAGAAGCTCTGCAGGCAGCTGACCTACCACCTGAGTCCGCACTCGCAGTGGCGCCGCCAGGGCATCGTGAAGAGGAAGCCGCAAGTTTGGTGAGTGAGCACGATGGTGGCCTGGCGGCTTCCTTGCCAGGCTGGCACCCTGGAGCCTCTCAAACCTAATGCAGTCCACAGGGGCGCTGGCTGCAAAGGGGCTGAACTCTGCATAGGGATGGGCTACCTGGCTAGTGGTGGCCCCCAGCACAGGTTGCCTCTTTGGCAGAAGCCAGCCTGTCTCTGAGATGCGCAGCTGCCAGTCCCTAGAACCACAGGGCCTACTCAGCAGCAAAGTAGGTGGTGGAAGCACAGAGAGGGAGTGGCTTCTACACTTTCCCGTTTGTCTTCATGGCAGCTGTTACAAATATCTTTATCTTTATAATTGTATAAATATAATGATTATTGTCATTGCTATTTTGAAAAAAAACCCCACCTTAATAAAGGTTATTCCCAAGACAGCCTGAATGAGGCTAGTGCTCCTGAGCTGCCTTGCTGCTGCACAAAAGAGGGCAAGGAGGCAGGCAGCTGCTGCAGCTTTCCAGCAGTGCAGGCAGAGTGAAGCGGGACTTTTGGCGTTGTTTCCATTCGTTGAATTTTTCAAACAGAGTTTTGCAGACCTGGGACAGGAAGAAGCAGCTCTTTGTAGACTTTCCCAGTGTTTGCTAATCTCCCGTTCCCTTGCGCAGCATCAACATGAACGAACAAGTTGACTCTAGCTTTCAGTTTCTGTGGTGGGAGAAATACCAAAGCAATAGAAGGAGGAACTTTCTAAAGAGGCTCCTGCATTAGGCAAGCCGACAAATATCCACAAGAACATCTGACCCATGTGAGGGTGTTCCACATCATGTCCCTAGGCACTTCATGCAGAAACCTTTTATCTGCCTTGAGTTGAAGGGGGAAATTCCAGACAGGTTCAATGCTGGTGACTTGTCAGATTGTATTAGTCCATGTTCAGCTCAGCGGTGTGAAAATATGAGGGTGTTTTGTCTCTCATTCTTTCTCATCAGTTCTGATTGTGACACTCAAGCACAGGCAGGGCTGCTGGGGAAGCAGAGCAGCAGCTTTGCTAGCAGACAGAGTGATCTGGACCCCACACAGCCCGAAAACTGGAGCAGCCAGCCAGGCTGGACTCCCCTTTCCTGCCCTCAAAGTTCAGGATTTTCTTCTGCCAGGAAGGTACTCTTTGCTGCTGTGTAGAACTGTATCTCTCATGTGGGGTTTAAGAAAAGAGTCCAGGTCTCTTGCACTCACAAGACTCCCACACTTGGGCCTTTCCAGGAAGCATGACGAACAGAGATGACGTCCCCAAATGCTTGGGAATGCTGGCAGATCTCTTGTTTGCTCGAACTATACTAAGACTGCAGGCGGTGTGTGCACGAGTTGCACATGGACAGCAAGTGGTGTGTGTGCATGCTGGCCTCATTTCCCGTTGCCCAAGCAAGTGCTTGGCATGTGACAGACTTGTGGCAGAGAAAAAGGAGACCAGTGTCTAGAGAGCCAAGCTAAGGAAACCTGATGCATTCCCACGCCCAAACAAGATTCATCACATACTTCTGTTCTGGTAGCAGCTGTTGCCAAAGGTGGGGCAGCTTGGATGTGCCGGAACCCAGGTGGCTTTACCTTCTGTGCACCTGCCACTGCTTTTCCCCTTTCTGATGCTGCGGAAGGGCCCTTCCGGGCCATGTGGCCAACGTAGGCAGCATGGATGGTACTGTGTTTCCCCAAAAATGAGACCAGGTCCTATAATAATTTTTGCTCCAAAAGACGCATTAGGGCTTATTTTCAGGTGATGTCTTATTTTTTCTTATGAAAGCCGTAAGATTCTTGCCCCGAGAGTCCTGCACAACTCCTTTCTTGTACTCAACAGAATAGCTCTTTCTTTTTGCACTCATCTTGTTGGGGGGTCAAACTATTATTCCCTTTACCATTCAATCAAGTCACTCACACATAAGTGCATTAAGTACGTCCGCTACAACACACAACGTATTGAATTATGAAACATGTCCAACATTATTCATGCATTGTGTCTGTTCTCTGATTGGTCATTTGGCAATAAGTCTTGAGTTCATCTGTTTACATAGGCATTTAACACTCATATATTTTTAATTAAGAGCCCCGTCTTTGATTAGCAGTTCGTTCAGCATATGTTTGTGGAATCCTAACAAGCTTGATTAAATTATTCCCCCTGGAGAAGCCAGTCTGCAGCTGAGGTGTAGAGGGCTTTTTCTGAACTAGGAGCCAGTCCTGCAGCGTGTGAGGCAGCCTGGCTGTTTTCAGCTGCTATGTGAGGTGTAAAGGGGTATTCCTGCAGCGTTTCTTGGGGGAGGCCACACAGAGGCTGGTCCCAGTAAACACATCCTTCTCACGTAACTGTTTTGGGATTGTAAAGTAGGATATAAGTGTCACCAGCCCCCCTCACTGTCTCAACAGTTTTGCTTGCTGATTTGACCTTGAGACTTCTCTGTGTCCTTTCATTGTTAATGCACAGTCACCACCCCGCACAAGCAGGAGAAAATACTGGGCATGCTTCCTAAAAGTGAGTCTTGCTGACATCAGTGGGATTTACTAATGAGTTAGCACAGATACCCCCTCTTGGGTGCACCTGAATGTGATGAGGGTGTCAGAGAAATTGTGAGCAATGCCACCAAGAGGCTAGACTTTTTCACTAGTCTGGTCTCCTGGCAGGGTCACTCAAGGCAGAAGGTCAAAGCCGAGGCACCAGACTAAAACTGGACTCTTCAAGTTTGACAGCCACATCAGCAGAAGAGAATGGAACTTTCTAATGGTGATGGGGGCAGAGAAACACCTGATGGACAGCTACTGACTCTTAAATTTCCTGACTCTTAGAGAAGTACAAGAGAACCAATTACCTAAGGAGGTTGTGGGTTCTCCCACAGTGGAGGCATTCAAGATGTAACTGAACAGCCATCTTACAGGGCTGGTTTAACTTGGTGTCCTGCACTGAGCAGGGGGTTGAACCCAATGGCCTTCTGGCCTCTTCCAACTTGACTATTCTATGATTCTATACTAGGCAGCAGCAGTAGTTGAAGACAACATTGGCAGTGATGCTCAAGCTGACTCTTCTTAATGCTCTAACTCTGCTCAGACCACTTCTGCATCTTTTTACCTTGAAAGTCCTATCATGATAGGAGATAGTGCAGAAGATGACACTTCCAGCTTGGAAGGCTCTCAGTCAGCAAAGGAAGAGCAAAGGACTGTGCTGTGGGTAAAGATGCAACCAGATCAAAATTCAGAGGAAGTCTAGTGGCTGACATGCACAGAGGTGAAAGGAAAATTCAGTGCTGCGCATGGCATACAATTGGAACTTGGATTGTGAGAAGCATTAAGCAAGACAAACAGGGAATCTTAAAACAAGAATTAAACAGTGCAGTATTTCACATGAGCCCATTAAAGAGATAAAAGGATGACCAAAGAGGAATCCTGTGAGGAGGAACCTGCAATATTAGAAAGGGAAGTGACAGCTGCTCTGGAATGAATAATACACATGAAGTTGAACTATTATAAGCTGCAGAGACTGAATTGGTCAAAATCCTAACATAAATAAGCTGGAAAACAAAACAATGGTCCACAGGCTGGAAACATTCAATATACATTCCGATCCCCAACAGAGGAGTGCAGCAAGTATCATACCATTGCAGGCAGGTGCTCAAGGTGTTGCAACAAGTTCACTCTGTCTGAAGCAAATGCCTGCAAGCTGGATGCTAAAAAAAAAAGAAACACATGAGCTCATACCACAAATATATTATGGCTTCTGCTACACACTGTTGTTGTTGTTAGTCGCGAAGTCGTGTCCGACCCATCGCGACCTCATGGACAACATTCCTCCAGGCCCTCCTGTCCTCCACCATCCCCCGGAGTCCACTCAAGCTCACACCAACCGCCTCTGTGACTCCATCCAGCCACCTCATCCTCTGCCATCCCCTTCTTCTTTTGCCATCTATTGTTCCTAGCATTAGGCTCTTCTCCAGGGAGTCCTTCCTTCTCATTAGGTGGCCAAAGTATTTGAGTTTCATCTTCACTATCTGGCCTTCTAAAGAGCAGTCAGGGTTGATCTCTAGGACTGACCGATTTGATTGCCTTGCGGTCCAAGGGACTCGCAGGACTCTCCTCCAGCACCACAACTCAAAAGCCTCAATCCTTTTGCGCTCGGCCTTCCTTATGGTCCAGCTTTCACAGCCATACATTGCAACTGGGAAAACCATAGCCTTGACTATACGCACTTTTGTTGGCAGGGTGATGTCTCTGCTTTTCCGTATGCTATCTAGATTTGCCATAGCTTTTCTCCCCAGGAGCAAGCGTCTTTTAATTTCTTGGCTGCAGTCCCCGTCTACGGTGATCTTGGAGCCCAGGAAAATAAAATCTCTCACTACTTCCATTTCTTCCCCATCTATTTGCCAGGAAGTGAGAGGACCGGATGCCATGATCTTAGTTTTCTTAATGTTGAGTTTCAAGCCAACTTTTGCACTCTCCTCCTTCACCCGCATCAAGAGGCTCTTAAGTTCCTCTTCACTTTCTGCCATGAGAGTGGTATCATCTGCATATCTGAGGTTGTTGATATTTCTCCCAGCAATCTTGATTCCAACTGGCGATTCATCTAGCCCTGCCTTTCTCATGATGTGCTCTGCATATAAGTTAAATAGGCAGGGTGACAGTATACAGCCTTGCCGAACTCCTTTCTCAATTTTGAACCAATCAGTGGTTCCGTGTCCAGTTCTCACTGTTACTTCTTGACCTGCATATAGGTTTCTCAAGAGACACATAAGATGGTCTGGTACTCCCATCTCTTGAAGAACTTGCCACAATTTGTTGTGATCCACACAATCAAAGGCTTTAGCGTAGTCAATGAAGCAGAAGTAGATGTTTTTCTGGAACTCCCTAGCTTTCTCCATGATCCAGCGTATGTTGGCAATTTGATCTCTAGTTCCTCTCCCTCTTCGAAATCCTGCCTGTACTTCTGGTAGTTCTCGGTCCACATACTGCTGGAGCCTAGCTTGTAGGATTTTGAGCATCACTTTGCTAGCATGTGAAATGAGTGCAATGGTGCGGTAGTTTGAACATTCTTTGGCATTGCCCTTCTTTGGGATTGGAATGTAAACTGACCTTTTCCAATCCTGTGGCCACTCTTGAGTTTTCCAAATTTGCTGGCATAGTGAGTGTAGCACTTTAACTGCATCGTCTTTCAGGATTTTGAATAGCTCAGCTGGAATGCTGTCACCTCCACTAGCTCTGTTGTTGCTCAGACTTCCTAAGGCCCATTTGACTTCACATTCCAGGATGTCTGGCTCAAGGTCAGTGACCACCCCATCGTGGTTATCAGGGATGTTAAGCTCTTTCTTGTATAGTTCTTCTGTGTAATCTTGCCACCTCTTCTTAATCTCTTCTGCCTCTGTTAGGTCCCTGCCATTTTGGTCCTTTATTATGCCCATCTTTGCATGAAATGTTCCCTTCATATCTCCAATTTTCTTGAAGAGATCTCTGGTCCTCCCTATTCTATTGTTTTCTTCTATTTCTTTGCACTGTTCATTTAGGAAGGCATACTTATCTCTTCTAGCTGTTCTCTGGAATTCTGCATTCAATTGTTTGTATCTTTCTCTTTCTGCCTTGCCTTTTGCTTCCCTTCTTTCCTCAGCTATTTGTAAAGCTTCCTCAGTCAGCCATTTTGCTTTCTTGTAATTCTTTTTCTTTGGGATGGTTTTAGTTGCTACCTCTTGTACAATGTTGCGAACCTCCGTCCATAGTTCTTCAGGCACTCTGTCTATCAGATCTAATTCCTTAAATCTATTTGTCACCTCTACTGTGTATTCATCTGGGATATGATTTATGTCATACCTGAGTGGCCTAGTGGTTTTCCCTACTTTCTTCAACTTAAGCCTAAATTTTGCCACCAGAAGCTCATGATCTGAGCCACAGTCAGCTCCTGGTCTAGTTTTTACTGACTGTATAGAACTTCTCCATCTTTGGCTGCAGAGCACATAGTCAATCTGATTTCTGTGTTGACCATCTGGTGATGTCCATGTGTAGAGTCGTCTCTTGGGTTGTTGGAAAAGAGTGTTTGCTATGACCATTGTATTCTCTTGACAAAATTCCACCAGCTTGTGCCCTGCTTCATTTTGTACTCCAAGGCCAAACTTGCCTGTTATTCCAGTTATCTTTTGGCTTCCTACTTTAGTATTCCAATCCCCTATGATGATAAGGACATCATTTTTTGGAGTTAATTCTAGAAGGTGTTGTAGGCCTTCATAGAACTGGTCAACCTCAGCCTCTTCAGCACCAGTGGTTGGGGCATAGACTTGGACTATTGTGATGTTGAATGGTTTGCCTTGGATTCGAACTGAGATCATTCTGTCATTTTGGAGATTGTATCCCAGTACTGCTTTTCCTACTCTTTTATTGACTATGAAGGCTACTCCATTTCTTCTGAGGGATTCTTGCCCGCAGTAGTATACCTGATGGTCATCTGAACTAAATTCACCCATGCCTGTCCATTTGAGTTCACTGATTCCTAAGATGTTGATGTTCAGTCTTGTCATCTCTTGTTTGACCACATCCAACTTGCCTTGATTCATGGATCTTACATTCCAAGTTCCTATGGAGAATAGATCTTTGCAGCATCGGACTTTCCTTTCACCTCCAGATACATCTGCAACTGAGTGTCCTTTCGGCTTTGACCCAGTCGCTTCATTCTTTCTGGCGCTACTAGTACTAGCCCTCCGCTCTTCCCCAGTAGCATATTGGACACCTTCCGACCTGAGGGGCTCATCTTCCGGTGTCATATCGTTTTGCCTTTTGGTTTTCATGTCCATGGGGTTTTCATGGCAAAGATACTGGAGTGGGTTGCCATTTCCTTCTCCAGTGGATCACGTTTTGTCAGAGCTCTCTGCTGTGACCTGTCCGTCTTGGGTGACCCTGCACGGCATCGCTCATAGCTTCATTGAGCTACGCAAGCCCCTTCGCCACGACAAGGCAGTGATCCATGAAGGAGTCTGCTACACACTAAAGAATGTCAAAGACCAGTCTCTGCTTTATAGGCTACAGCAAAGGCTTTGACTGTGTGGATCACAAGAAGCTATGAATGGCCCTGAAGGAAGCGGGTGCCTCAGCTTTGATCATCTGATGCACAACCTGCATCATGGACAAGAATGCTATCAAGAATGAATATGGAAAAGCAGAAAAGGAAACGGCATCAGACATTATGTCCCTATCTGTTCAATCTATACACTGAGCATACGAGAAAGAAAGTTGGATTAGGAGCAGAGGAAGAAAGAGTCGAAATTGGTGGAAAATGCATCAGTCATTTACTATATGTACTATGTATTATACTATTATTGACAGAAAGCAGCAATGAATTTGAAATGATTCCTGATGAAAGTGAAGGAAGAAAGTGCAAAGCAGGATTCTGGCTGAACATTTAGAAAACAGATATCATGACAACAGAAAATTATGGAACTTTACTGCCAACAATAAAGAAATTGTGAAAGATTCTGCATACCTTGGCTTAGTCATTGGAGACTGCAGCCAATAAATGCCTAGAAGACAGAGACTTGGAAAGGCATCAGGGAAGAAATTGGAAAAGAGCCTCAAGTGTGAGGAGACCAACTGGAGACCAAGCCAAGATGCTCCTGATCACTGTGTGTGGGTGTAAAAGCTGGACCATGAAGAAAGGTGGCAGGAAGAAAACGGATGCATTCAAAACATGGTGCAGCTTTGCCAGACTGACAGAAGGATGAGCAAATAAGTAATTTCAGATCAAATTCAGCCAGAATTTTCCCTAGAAGCAAAAAGGACAATATTTAAAATGCTGTATTTTGGGCACATCATGAGAAGGCAAGACTCGCTGTGGAGAAGACAGCGCTAGATGAAATCGGAGGCAGAGGAAGACCAACGATAAGCTGGCTCAGTTCCATAGAACTGAGCCCCAAGGCTTTGGCGAATGGGGCGGCATATAAGTTTACTAAATCAAATAAATGTTAAAAATAAAAAATAAATAAATAGAGAAAGGCACTGCCTTGAGATGGCCCTGCACGGCATAGCTCATAGCTTCACTGAGTACGCAAGCCCCTTCGCCCCTACAAGGCCGTGATCCATGAAGGACGAAATTTTGTAACAAATTATTAGTGCCGTTTCTTGGCTTTTTTTGATTTGCATATTAACACAAGTTTTGTCCCACCCTCTGAAGCAACAGAAAATCTATGTTTTACTTTCTGTATGAGCTACCCCCAAGCTCAAGTCTCTCTTCCTAGGGACTGGCTTCCAGGCCCTGTTGCCTCCTGTGGAATCTTCCAGTTTTTCAATATAATTTTAAGCTGCTGTGCCGAGAACGGGATACAGACCTCCAGATGGTCTGACCAACTCCTTACTGAAATCAGGAGCCTGTCCTTCTGTTGATATGAGCCAGAATTGCATTAGCTTGCTTAACTGCTGACTCATTGAACGATTGGACAGCCACATGTTGGCAATTACATGAACAGAGCTGGCTGGAGCCTGGGAGGCCCCTTCTGACTTGCTTTGTTTCTGTGTTTCTATGTTTAAGCATTGGGCCTGCTAGAACTGAGATCAGCTTTCTTCCAGATGCTGTGGTGTACAACTCCCATCAGTTCCAGCTAGTATGGCCAGTGGTGGGAGATGTTGGAAGTTGCAGTCTGAAACATCTGGAGGTTTTCACATCTAAGAGCGCTGCCTGAGAATCCTTTTATGTGTGCTGCTGTCAAGCCAGAAGTAACCTATTTTGGGATTGTGTGTGTGATGATTTTTGCCTCCATGCCTAACTTTTCTCTCTCTCGAGACTGTTTGTGTTATCTTGGGTCAGTTTTTTACTCTGTCAAGATAATTTTGAATCCTGTTGCAGTCTCCTGAGGCATTAGCTATTACTCCCATGAGCAAATTTGATGAGCACCCTTAGGGTGTTTATTAAGATGTTGAACCAAACAGGGGCCAAGACAGAACTCACCTGTCACAATAAATAATTTTAAGTTCAAGGCCATAGGCCTGGACCGCATGGATTTCTCTTGTTTTAAAAAGCAGCTGTGTGAGCCTCATTCAGAACTCTTTCAGCAGATGCTTGCTAGGCTTTTAAAAACGCATTATTTAAAGACAAAGGCAAATAAGTGCTAAGAAGTGTGCAATTTTCAACAGAGAAGTTATTGGGATTAATTCTCCCATTTGCTTCACTATAGTCCTGATTGTGATCTCTGTGCTTGTATTAAAACGAAAAACAAAAACCAGAAAATGAGCTTTGGGTTACATTTAGTTTGACTGCACTGAGCCCCAAGGCCTGCTAAATTTACGTGAGCAAGGCCAGAAGGCCTAGTGCCTGAAACGAACAGAGCCTTATTGGCCAAGTAAAACAAAGGACTTGAACCCAGTGATTATGCTTAGTTATTTATGTTTCACAAAAAGATTGTAGGGATAGAGTCCCTCACGGCTTCTGTTTCTTTGTCCTCCCATGGACCTATCAGATGTTGCACAGGACAAGTGCCTCTGCCAGCCAGGCATGTGAAGATCAGCTGATCGGTTTCTGTGTGGGAGGATCCCTTTGGCCCAACAGCACTGACTTTTCATTGGGTCGTGTAAACACCTTTGCTCTGTTCCCCTCTGATACCTGCAAAAGCACATGTCTCAATATTCCAGTCTGCTACTTCTATAATGGGCTCATTTCCTGTGTTCAAACACTCTCCCTTTCTGTGTGCATGTTTGTGTGTTACGGCACGTGCTGTTAATTAGCCTTGGGTGTCCTGGACTCTGCAACTGACAAGAACTTTCTGACAGCTCCTGCTGCTTGCAAAGGAAGTTTAAAAATGAGCAGTGAAATGTGCAGTGCTTGGAAATCTAAACGCCACGAGGATGCATTTATGGGCTGCAGTGCATGCATGTGCACATGCTGTCCGTCTCTGTTCCTCTTGAGCAGTGGTGATGCAGTGTTGCTGGATGAAAGGCAAGAGGCCAGAGCAGGCCCTTCCTGGGAGGATGTGAGGTTTGCTCCCACTGTCATTTTGGATTCTCTCTACAACCCTTCATTCCCTCATCTTTCCTCAGATTAGTCAGATTAATTTCTCTGTAAGGAGATCAACCCTGACTGCTCTTTAGAAGGCCAGATCCTGAAGATGAAACTCAAATACTTTGGCCACCTAATGAGAAGGAAGGACTCCCTGGAGAAGAGTCTAATGCTGGGAACAATAGATGGCAAAAGAAGAAGGGGGGACAGCAGAGGATGAGGTGGCTGGATGGGGTCACTGGGGCAGTGGGTGTGGGCTTGGCTGGACTCTGAGGGATGGTAGAGGACAGGAAGGCCTGGAGGAATGTTGTCCATGGGGTCATGATGGGTTGGGCATGACTTTATGACTAAACAACAAACAACTTCTCTGTGGATGTAGTTGCCAGCCTCCTCCTAGGGAAATTGGCACTTTGAAGTTTCCCACAAAAGTTGGGGGTAACTAACCTGGGTTGGAGAGATGTGAGCAAGCAGGTATTTGTGTTGTTAGCATTTCTTCAAATTTTTTTTAACAAGGAATCACTTGATTTCCAAAAGCATTTTAATGGAGGGTTTTCATCTGCTTTTATCCCTCCCTCTATAATGATAACTCTGCAAAAATTACAAAACAGTTAAACGTACTAGAAGAAATAAACATATAAGCTCACACACAATTTATTAAAAGGTAAAGGTTTCCCTTTGACATTAAGTCCAGTCATGCCTGACTCTAGGGGGTGGTGCTCATCTCCGTTTCCTCACGAGGGAGCCAGTGCTTGTCTGCAGACAGTCTCTGTGGTCATGTGGCCGGCATGACTGAACACCGAGGTGCACGGAGGGCTGTTACCTGCCCACCGAAGTGGCACCTTTTCATCTACTCGCATTTGCATGCTTTCGAACTGCAAGGTTGGCAGGAGCCGGGACGGAGCAACGGGAACTCACCCCATTGTGCGGACTTGAACCGGCGACCTTCCGATCAACCAGCCCAGCAGCACAGCGGTTTAAACCACTGCGCCACTGCAGTCCTCCAATTTATATAGAAGGAAATTAAATCTAAAATAGCCCACATTTGATGTCTTATGCCAGTAGGTGAATATTTCTAAGTTTGTTTTTTAAAAACTTTGATGTGTTCTAAATGGACTGTAGTTGTGCTTCATTTATTGATTTGCTGTATCTTAATTTGGGATCAGTTCTGGGATCAGAATAACTCTTCCAGCTCAGGATTACAAGCATTTAATGGAGGATGGGAGGAGGGTGGAGGTGATGGTCACCCCTGCACTGCAAAGTGCTTAGCTGATTTTGTCCACCCAAGTGTGGCACTTCGGAGCAGGAGGGAAGGATATGGAGATGCCACCAGGATATATTATATCTTGGTGGCAAGTCTCCCTGCAAGAAGCCTGCCTCCTCCCCCCGCACCCCCCCCCCCCGGCCAAGCCTTTGAGAAGATCCGGCAAGCTTGGAAAAGTGGCTGGCATAATTTGTGGCTACAACTGAGCAGGGTTGCACTCTGAGCATGGATCCCCAGCTTGGGGTGTGGCCAGAGGGAGTCCTGTCCCTACATCTCTTATGAATTAAAGCTCAGAGAGGCTGACGTATTCAACAGTACAGTATAACCCACGTGATGTGGCAGTTCAGCATTCGTGGCCTGTCTTGTGCAGAATTTTCTGTGCGGCAGCTTGCTCACAAGGAGATCGTTTTGGACTCGCTCGGAGAAAATGATCTCTCTGCACGCCTAACCCTGCCTCTCCACGTGTGTGCACCTGCCCCCCGGCCTGGCCCTCACCCTCGCCCACACCACCTTGGTGGCTGGCACCCATTGCCAGCACCAAATTCGCTGTTTTTCACAATTCGCGGGTGCTCTAGGAATGCAGCTCCCATGAATTTCGGGGGACTACTGTATAGGACTCCTTCATGGATCACTGCCTTGTCGTGGCGAAGGGGCTTGCGTAGCTCAATGAAGCTATGAGCTATGCCGTGCAGGGTCACCCAAGATGGACAGGTCATAGCAGAGAGCTCTGACAAAACGTGATCCACTGGAGAAGGAAATGGCAACCCACTCCAGTATCTTTGCCATGAAAACCCCATGGACATGAAAACCAAAAGGCAAAACGATATGACACTGGAAGATGAGCCCCTCAGGTCGGAAGGTGTCCAATATGCTACTGGGGAAGAGCGGAGGGCTAGTACTAGTAGCGCCAGAAAGAATGAAGCGACTGGGTCAAAGCCGAAAGGACACTCAGTTGCCGATGTATCTGGAGGTGAAAGGAAAGTCCGATGCTGCAAAGATCTTTACTCCATAGGAACCTGGAATGTAAGATCCATGAATCACGGCAAGCTGGATGTGGTCAAACAAGAGATGACAAGACTGAACATCGACATCTTAGGAATCAGTGAACTAAAATGGACAGGCATGGGTGAATTTAGTTCAGATGACCATCAGGTATACTACTGCGGGCAAGAATCCCTCAGAAGAAATGGAGTAGCCTTCATAGTCAATAAAAGAGTAGGGAAAGCAGTACTGGGATACAATCTCCAAAATGACAGAATGATCTCAGTTCGAATCCAAGGCAAACCATTCAACATCACAATAGTCCAAGTCTATGCCCCAACCACTGGTGCTGAAGAGGCTGAGGTTGACCGGTTCTGTGAAGGCCTACAACACCTGCTAGAATTAACTCCAAAAAATGATGTCCTTATCATCATGGGGGATTGGAATGCTAAAGTAGGAAACCAAAAGATAACCGGAATAACAGGCAAGTTTGGCCTTGGAATACAAAATGAAGCAGGGCATAGGCTGGTAGAATTTTGTCAAGAGAATACGATGGTCATAACAAACACTCTTTTCCAACAACCCAAGAGACGTCTCTACACATGGACATCACCAGACAGTCAACACAGAAATCAGATTGACTATGTGCTCTGCAGCCAAAGATGGAGAAGTTCTATACAGTCAGTAAAAACTAGACCAGGAGCTGACTGTGGCTCAGATCATGAGCTTCTGGTGGCAAAATTTAGGCTTAAGTTGAAGAAAGTAGGGAAAAGCACTAGGCCACTCAGGTATGACATAAATCATATCCCTGATGAATATACAGTAGAGGTGACAAATAGATTTAAGGAATTAGATCTGATAGACAGAGTGCCTGAAGAACTATGGACGGAGGTTTGCAACATTGTACAAGAGGCAGCAACTAAAACCATCCCAAAGAAAAAGAAAGGCAAGAAAGCAAAATGGCTGTCTGAGGAAGCTTTACAAATAGCTGAGGAAAGAAGGGAAGCGAAAGGCAAAGGAGAAAGAGAAAGATACAAACAATTGAATGCAGAATTCCAGAGAACAGCTAGAAGAGATAAGAATGCCTCCCTAAATGAACAGTGCAAAGAAATAGAAGAAAACAATAGACTAGGGAGGACCAGAGATCTCTTCAAGAAAATTAGAGATAGGAAGGGAACATTTCATGCAAAGATGGGCATAATAAAGGACCAAAATGGCAGGGACCTAACAGAGGCAGAAGAGATTAAGAAGAGGTGGCAAGATTACACAGAAGAACTATACAAGAAAGAGCTTAACATCCCTGATAACCACGATGGGGTGGTCACTGACCTCGAGCCAGACATCCTGGAATGTGAAGTCAAATGGGCCTTAGGAAGTCTGAGCAACAAAAAAGCTAGTGGAGGTGACAGCATTCCAGCTGAGCTATTCAAAATCCTGAAAGACAATGCAGTTAAAGTGCTACACTCAATATGCCAGCAAATTTGGAAAACTCAACAGTGGCCACAGGATTGGAAAAGGTCAGTTTACATTCCGATCCCCAAGAAGGGCAATGCCAAAGAATGTTCAAACTACCGCACCATTGCACTCATTTCACAGGCTAGCAAAGTGATGCTCAAAATCCTACAAGCTAGGCTCCAGCAGTATGTGGACCGAGAACTACCAGAAGTACAGGCAGGATTTCGAAGAGGGAGAGGAACTAGAGATCAAATTGCCAACATACGCTGGATCATGGAGAAAGCCAGGGAGTTCCAGAAAAAGATCTACTTCTGCTTCATTGACTACGCTAAAGCCTTTGATTGTGTGGATCACAACAAATTGTGGCAAGTTCTTAAAGAGATGGGAGTACCAGACCATCTTATTTGTCTCTTGAAAAACCTGTATGTGGGTCAAGAAACAACAGTGAGAACCGGACACGGAACCACTGATTGGTTCAAAATTGAGAAAGGAGTTCGGCAAGGCTGTATACTGTCACCCTGCCTATTTAACTTATATGCAGAGCACATCATGAGAAAGGCAGGGCTAGATGAATCACCAGTTGGAATCAAGATTGCTGGGAGAAATATCAACAACCTCAGATATGCAGATGATACCACTCTCATGGCAGAAAGTGAAGAGGAACTAAAGAGCCTCTTGATGCGGGTGAAGGGGGAGAGCGCAAAAGTTGGCTTGAAACGCAACATTAAGAAAACTAAGATCATGGCATCTGGTCCTCTCACTTCCTGGCAAGTAGATGGGGAAGAAATGGAGGTAGTGAGAGATTTTATTTTCCTGGGCTCCAAGATCACCGCAGACGGGGACTGCAGCCAAGAAATTAAAAGACGCTTGCTTCTGGGGAGGAAAGCTATGGCAAATCTAGATAGCATACTAAAAAGCAGAGACATCACCCTGCCAACAAAAGTGCGTATAGTCAAGGCTATGGTTTTCCCAGTTGCAATGTATGGCTGTGAAAGCTGGACAATAAGGAAGGCTGAGCGCAAAAGGATTGAGGCCTTTGAGTTGTGGTGCTGGAGAAGACTCCTGCGAGTCCCTTGGACCGCAAGGCGATCAAACCGGTCAGTCCTAGAGGAGATCAACCCTGACTGCTCTTTAGAAGGCCAGGTCCTGAAGATGAAACTCAAATACTTTGGCCACCTAATGAGAAGGAAGGACTCCCTGGAGAAGAGTCTAATGCTGGGAACAATAGATGGCAAAAGAAGAAGAGGACGGCAGAGGATGAGGTGGCTGGATGGAGTCACTGAGGTGGTTGGTGTGAGCTTGAGTGGACTCCGGGGGATGGTGGAGGACAGGAGGGCCTGGAGGAAGGTTGTCCATGGGGTCGCGATGGGTCGGACTCGACTTCGCGACTAACAACAACAACAACACTGTATAGGAAGTAATTAAATAAATATAAAGAAATGTTGTTGTGAACCCCTGTGATGATGTTTCTAAAGGATGGGCTCTGAATCAAATAAATAAATACATTAATGAGCAGAATTTGGGGGGCAGGTAAACTGAGTCGCCACATTTTCAAATCCTAAACCCATCCAGATGGGACCCATGGAAGTGGGCAACAAAACCGTAGAAATTAAAGTACATTTAATTCTGGTTTCCGTCCTGCTGTGGTTGCATTTCCTGGGTTGGAAATGTCCTTGGTTCTGCACCGTTTCCCTCTGAATGCTGCTGCGTGGGTTGCCAAAGGCATTTGGGCTGCCTTCTGTTCCAGCTATGAGTTGTGATCAAGACATTGGCTTTGGCTCTGTGCCACTTGGTTTGTTGCTCTTGAACACAAAACGCAGCTTGGCAATCCTCGTCTGGCTCCCATAAAGGAGAGTCATCAACTCAGGGCAGCCATAGGGAGCAGGCAAGGCAGTGGACCCTGATGCCAGCAGAGACTGCGTGAGGCTTTTGCAGCCTCACACTGGCCATATAATTGTGCCCCTGCATGGTGGAAAGAGGGAGCCACCATGTGCCCCTGCATGGTGGAAAGAGGGAGCATGTCAGAGGCAAAGCGAGGGAACACTCCTTTCTCATGGATGTTCTTTCTGAGATGAAAGATTTGTGCTTGCAAATTTGAGTCTTCTCCCACGCTTCTTGTTGTACTTCTGCTTACCAGATGTGCCCTGAGGAGTGCAGAGGAACTGAAGGGCTCTCCTGGATGTTTCCCTGTTCTTCACAGAGAGGACATGCTGGCTGGATCACTGTCTTTCTGGGGCCAACTGGCAGGATTTCTTTTTCTAGCTGAAAAATTTTCTTTCTGTATGCCTTTATTTTTAATTGGGCAACATTGTTGTTGTAAGTCACAAAGTCGTGTCTGACCCACCGTGATCCCTTGGACAACATTCTTCCAGGCCTTCCTGTCCTCCGCCATCCCCCGGAGTCCACCTAAGCTCACGTTGACTGCTTCAGTGACTCCATCCAGCCACCTCATCCTCTGCCGTCCTCTTCTTCTTTTGCCGTCAATTGTTCCCAGCATCAGGCTCTTCTCCAGGGAGTCCTTCCTTCTCATTAGGTGGCCATAAGTATTTTGAGTTTCATCTTCAGGATCTGGCCTCCTAAAGAGCAGTCAGGGTTGGTTTCCTTTAAGATTGACTGGTTTGATCACCTTGCAGTCCAAGGGACTCGCAGGAGTCTCCTCCAGCACCACAATTCAATCACTCGCGCACTTTTATCAAAATTCGCTGCCATTGGAGCACCAGTGTTGACATGGCCCATACCCCGGGAGGCCCCTTCTGATGCGCTCTGTTTCTGTGTTTCTATGATTTCCTTTCTCCTATTCTTCTATCCTGCTCCTCACAACCAGGACAGACCTTTCTTTGGAGAGGGAATGTTAGGAGATGACTCATGGCCTCTCTTTCACTCTTTTACAGTTTGAAGGCAGTGCTAATGGGGAATCCTCAGGACAACACAGTCGACCTGTCTGGCATACCTCTGACCCTGAAGGAATTGGACCGGGTCATCTCCTACCTCCAGCACAGCTCGGAACACATTGAGAATGTGGAGCTCTCCTTCACAGAGCTGACAGATGAGCTGTTCCTCCAGCTTCTGCCTGTGCTCAGCGCCCTGCCTCGCCTCAGCACTCTTTCCCTCAATGGCAACAGACTCACGAAGGCCATCCTGCGGGACTTAACAGAAGCCCTGAAAGACACCCAGAATTTCCCCAGCATGACCTGGATTGACCTGGGCAACAATGTGGACATCTTCTCTCTGCCCCAGCCTTTCCTAGTCAGCCTTAGGAAACGGTGCCCTACTCAGGGCAGCCTTCCAACCATCCTTGAGTTTGGTGAGGGCCAGGTAAGTGACTTGGAGAGCCAGGAGGGTCTTCCCTCAGGAGATGAGGACAGGAGTGAGAGTGAGATGGATGAGTCCAGAGGCCAAGTGTTTGAAGTTATGCTCCTGTCAAGCCAGTCCGCAACACAAGAGGGGGCCAGCGCTGAACTGCCTCAGACATGAAGAGATCACCACTAGTAGCAAAGGATCTTAGCCAGATTCCATGGATGCCAACCTCTTGTTGTGATTAATTCCAGCCAATTTTATTTCATAGAGGATCAGAATGGGGTTGGAGACTTAACTGGACTTTTAATTGGACTTTTAACTTTTGAACTCCTGAGATTTTATAACTAGCACAGAGGAGATCACTTGTTGCTTCTTTGATAGAAAGCAAGAGAAGCAAAAGAAAAAGACCCTCCTCCTCATTGCTCATTGCAGAATGCTTGCAGGAAAGGACTCCATGCTTGGTTGAAAGAGGAGCTGACCATCCCACTGGTTTTCAGATTTAATTAGGCAATGTGACCAGGGAGGGCTGCAGAGTAACATACACTGTAACCTTGCACCAGATCTGTGTGAATGGATTTCCCTTTCCACACCTTAACATCTCAAAGTTTAACATGTCCATGGCAATACAGAACTTGAATCAGCAAGATGATCTACCAGGGGAACCTTGTGGATTGGTTTATACTTTGACCTGGCAAAAGGAAACTTTTGATTTGGTTTCAGAGGGGCAGTGAATCTATGGAGATGATACAGTGGGTCCATTCTCTTTACAGGACAGATTCTTTACAGTGAACTATGGGAATGAAGCTGATGGTGGCAATTTCATGTATTCATATTGCATTTAATTGTGGGAAATAGCTGCATTTTTATTGCAGAATTTGTTTGATGAATCTATATAGCTGCTGCTCTCACTTACTTGGAACTTTCCATCACTGTGACAGAAGAGCGACTGGAAGGGAGTTTGTATGTGGGACTTATTTCTGCAATCTCAAGTCTCCCAGAAAGCAGGGGTACTGGAGCCAGTGCCAACCAGGCCTCGTTGTGCTTTGATACTCATAGAACAAATACTGGCCTCAGTTTCGGAAAGGAAGTAGAAACCCTCAGCTGCCTATAGCAGTTCTCCAGAGCTTCCTCCACTCCCAAAACCTTTGAGAGAAGCAGCTGATGGAAGTGAAGCAGGGATGGGGTGCCTGCCCTTTAACTGCTAGGTATGAGCTTGCTCTAAGGAGGCCAGTTCCTTCAGCTTTCCACACCAGCATCTTCCCTTCCAGAGCTGTGCCCCCTCAGCCTGTAGTTCTGAGTGACTCCCCACCTCCTCGGCCAGATGTAGCCCACACTTTCCATCAGCAGCTGTGGCTGTGTCCAGAACGTGTGCCTCACTTCAGCACTTGTCCCCTGTGCTATGTGCAAACTATGACAATCGACTTTCTCATAGTTTGCATGTCACTAGATTATTGAAAGTGCACTTTGTTAAGCAGTAATAAAGTCTCTTATTTGAAATAAAAAGTTTTCTTTAGCCAGATTAAGCAGTGATACGAGGAGAGGGAGGTGAACCTTGTCTCTCAGAGCAGAATGATAATCACCTGTAGTGCTACATGTGTGAGTGTCCAGCCCTTGAGTTGTGCTGGGAGAATGACTGCCAAACAGGCTGTGTGGAGAGGTGAGGACCACCTGGTATCCCACAGGTACCAAGAACAAATAAAATATGGAGCTTGGCGAAAGCAGCATGGCACTCTGTGGGGTGCTGCAGCCCAGATCCTTCTGGAGGGCCTGCCATTTAATGATGGATGGACCCTGCTAGATGGATCCAAAGCTGCAGTGGTGGCAGCTGCAGGGGTGTGACTTGGTGTGCTTCACCTGGATTTCAGTTCTCATTTGTTCTGGCTTCTCCTTGTCACCTGGCCTTGCAACACTACACAGTGGTCTCTTGCAAAAGTGTAGATTCATAGCCTGCTCAGTTTTTGCCCAGCTACTAACTCTGCAGGCTGCCTGACAGCAGCTTGATAATCCAATTCAGAGCAGCAATGGAGCAAAGTACAGGAGTTTCATGTCCCTTTTAAAAGTAGATCCACAGACTCCTGTGTTGGGGGTGGCTGCCTGATCTGCAGGGCAGGGAAACCACAACTGGCACATCATATTTTATATATCACAATTGCACTGCCCTTCTTGTATCCCTTGTTTACCTGGAACATCACATTTCTTCCCTGCTGCCCTTACAATTACTTAAATCATGGATTTCTAAACACGGGATTCCTGAATTAATCTCCCAGCTGTCCTGTCTAGACAGGTGCCAGGTTTCTCTAGTACTGTACATAGTCTCTGTGTCCTGGGCAGGCTGAGTGATCCCGTGTGCTCCTGCTGCTGCTCAGATCAGTTTCTCTGGAAGGTTTGCTGAGCAGCGTGATGACCTACAGTAGGCAGCACCTCTGTCTTGCTGTTGTATAACACTGCTGTTGGGTATATGGAGGCCTAATGTGAATAGGCTGGAGAGAGGGAATGCGGTGTGTGTAAAGTCAGCTCTAAACTTTTAGAGCGGCTAGAGTGCCCTCCTGTGGCCACTGCCAGGAATTGCGGCCTGAAGGCTTTCACTGGAAATGCAAACATCAACCTGCTACTTTTTATCCCATGGTGGACTTGCCCTAAGGCTAAAAACTTGGGCTAAACTACATAAATGGCTTGAGGAAATGTTACAAGAATCTTTAATATTTAAACCTGAAGTCTTTTTATTAGGCATTGTGTCTGATGATGTTGACAAACAGGCAACGCATTTGATTTACATGTAGTAATTACTGCGGCAAGGATTGTATTTGCCCAACATTGCAGGAGTGAAGAACCACCTTCTGATGAACTGATTTTTAAAAAGATCCTGGACTGCGCTGAAATGGACAGGCTGACTTTGTCCCTGAAGGAGAAAGAGGATACATACTTCTGTCAAACCTGGAACTCTCTTTAATTGGCTAGAGAAATGGGACTATGCGTAGATCAGAATATGTCTACGGATTGCTATTAAAAAAAACGGGGGGGGGGCTGACCCAGTAGTTCTGATGTCTCTGATGATTGATGTTTTTTAGTTTTTAATTTTTTTTAGCTTGTAGAAAATAATAAAAAAATTTTTTTAAAAAGGAAAGGCTTTCACCAGCCTTTTCTCTCATGAGTCATCCTGTCGTCTGAGCCATTTGTCATGGTAGAGGAGAAGGAAATGAGAAAAGAATGAGAGCCGAGAGGGGAGAAGGGCATGAGGGCTAGCCCGTCCCACAAAATACTTTCAGCTTTTGTGTCCCTTGAGTAGCATACCTGAAAATGATCTTGGCGATAATCTTAACCCCAAGGCAGAGCCCACGATTTCCATTCTCCTATCCTCACAACAGCCCTGCGAGGTAGGGCAGCTGCGAGTCCAAGCCTGGAGAATCTAATCCCTACTTCCAGTAGACGCCAAGCAGAAGGAGATCGCGTCCTGTGGGGAGGTGCACAAGGCAGGAGCGGCACCTCTTCCCCTTTGTACTTCTATGGAACACCTCTGCAAGGCCGGCCACTCCTAAAATGGCGGAGGGCTACCCTCCCTGTAATAAACCACGAACAAGATGGCGCCTATGTTGTAACTTCCCTCCTTCCCTGCCCGAGAGTGAGGTACTTCCTTGCCTCTCCTAAGATGGCCGTCAGAAGGGGAGGCTGGTCTTTTCCTGCCCTTCTTCCCCAGAAGGTCCGTCTGCTTGGCAGCGCCGACGTGGCCGCTCGCAGGCGGAATGTTTCTCCTGCGCCGCCTGACCCGCCCGTTGCAATGAGGGGGTGCACAGAGGGCTTGGCAGCGCCATGCTTGCAGCCTCCCGACATTGGGTCCCCTCAGGTCTGTCCCTCCTGCCCCCAGTTCTCTCTGCTGGGCCAGGCCCGCTGGCCTGCCCAGGGATGCCCCCTCGCCACCCCCCTGGTCCTGATCCGGAGGAGCAGCCCAGCAGGCACCTCCCCCCCACCTTCTCAAATGGCTCCGGGTCGCCATCCTGGCTGATCGGCCCTTGGCTGGCACAGTTGCCGCTGCTGGACTCGGCTTCCCCACTCGCTCTGGCGCCTTGCACTGGCGGGACGAGGCTTCCATGTGCGGGGACCGAGGAAGGCAGCAAGGCTCCCCCAGCGGCGCAGGCAGCTCACCAACTGACATTGGGCCAGGCACAGAGTCTCAACCTGTCCTACCCCGCAGGGTTGTTGTGAGCAACAAATTGGGCCAAGCACTGTGCAAGCCTTTAGTTCCTTACCAGAGAAAAAGGCACGGTACATACGGCATATACACGAGTCTCTGTCTGCACAAACTCTGCACCTCTCCTAATGGCATTCAATAGTAAAATAGTAGCCTTTTTAGAGACTTCAAGGTCCAATAGCTATTGAGAAGACACGCCTGCAACTCAGCATTTTCCGCTTTCTGTAACAGCGCAGCAGATGCATTTGCACACACAGTGCAGGGCTAGTCTTGCTGGTCCCTGACCTGTCTCTAGTGTTTTATTCTATTTTCCTCCTGCCATTTTAATGTTTCATTGCTTTTAAGTGCGATTTTACAGCACATTGCTGGATGCTGTGCCATTTTATCAGTCCTTGTTGTAAAGTGTCCTGGACCGGTAGTGAAGGGACAGGGTATAAAAGATTTAAATATATTAAATCAATTCAATTGACTAGTTACTATACCCGTAAATCGACCATTGAGTTGTAACATCTGGCCCGCATTGCATGTTCCACAGTGTGGGCTGAAGCCCCCGCTCCCCAGGCTGCAGTGGGCAATGAAGGGGAAGGGCAGGAAGGCCCCTTCCTCCAGCTAATGCCCTTTCTTGCCGTGCTGCAGTTAGAACAGGTCACAGAGCTGAGATGGCAAAGTCAACCCAATAAGAGCCCGGTATGTGGGACCAGGAAAATGAGGAGGGGTTCAGGATCAGCCAAGTGTAGCACACAGGGAATCTGCAGGAGGATAAGTCTTACATCACAAGATGACAGTAAACTCCTGAACCTAGTGCAAACTAAAGCAAGGGAAGTCGGCAGAGGTCTGATACTGAATTGAATTTTTATAGTTACAGTTTATGAGGAGGAGGTTAAACTAAAATCATTAACTAACAAGGGGCCATCCAGCCCCAAAGATATATTATACGTTCAATTAAAAAAAGTTTATTTGAAAAGGAAATTTTCAACTTCGGTGTGAGCGGTCACCACTGCCCCATGTCTGCCAAAGGTTACCCTAGCTCACAATGTGAATATATACAACTCCGCAGGCTCAGGGATGGTTAGTGTAGTGGTTTTCAGATATACGGGCTAAGGCAGGACATAGAGATACAGTGGCACACATCGCATGGACTAACAGAGCAGCTCCCATTCAAATTTTAAATACGGTCCTGTTTTTCAATGGAACAAGTTTTGTTTCAGCGATGGCTGAAGATTTCCACCCCAGACAGAATGACATGAGAAGCTGCAAGAATAACCGCTGAGGAAAAATCAGCTCCAAAACTGGCTCGACACCTTGATGTTCATTTGCTCACTTTCAAGGAGTCACCCAGCAGCCTGCAAAGCAAGTCCCCTTGTTCATTCAGGAGGGCGGTGGGTCCTGAGGCAGGCCCTGTTCATGTGCGATTCGACCTGTGGGAGCCTCATTTAGACTCCGGGTTCCTCCTTCTCGGCACAGCTAGCACCCCGCTTACGGTCCCATGCAGCTCCTTCCTGGCGTCGGCCTCACGAATGACGGGACTACCAGCATCTCCCTGAAAGGTCAAAACATAAGAGGGGTGGTGAGTATTGTCCAGTAGTCATCAGTACAGGTTGCTCAAAATTGCAGGCTGGACAGTGGTGGAGCAGGATCACGAAAGGCGAGGAAAATGAATCGCAGTGGAAGCCTATGCATGTTGAGCCACATGTGATTCCCCAGCCCGCTCCGGAACCGTGGGAGTTGCAGGCCTTCTTCCTGCCCGCACATGCGTGGGGCAGCGCCCAAAGCAATCTAGAGGATTCTGGCACTGCTGTTTCTGTATTTGGAGGGGTGACCTCCTTCTACCACCCGGGACATGGTGCACGGAAGCAGTGACAGGGAACCTATCCCCACCCAAGTCACTCATAAAAGGATGCTACATCGGAAATGTCAACGGGAAAGGTTTAAGGGAGGTGCCAGGGGGTATCCTGCTCACATGGGCTGCGTCCGCAGAAACTATTCTGCTGCCAAGGTCTTTGGCAGCAGCACATCAGACACTTTGCGTGAATCGGTCAGTCTGCCGCTCCCCATCTCCAGCAGAGATCACGTCGTCGATCACTGTCTGACGCTCGTCGTTTCTCTGACGATTGCTCTGGGATATCAAGTGTGCGGTCGTTGCCTTCGGGGTACTGGAGAGGTCAACCTCAGCTGCAAACAAGAGACGTGGCCTTTGTGTGAGACTCTCCTCGGGGCCCTCTGATGCAGACCGTCTACTGCATGGGGGAAAACAAAGGAAGAACGTTGGCCTCTATCCCACCAAGTGACTTTGTGCTCAACATTGCGCTCCCAAATTTAACTCAGATGGATAGCCCCCATCAAAAGACAAACCATGTCAACAGGATTGGCAAAACTGCATGCAGACTGAGAACCGAAGGGAAGGGTTTTCTCAGGTGGGTCTGAGGCAGGCTTCACGAGAACTACCCTGCCACAGGCCATCAAGCTGCCCTTCGCATGAAGAGAGAGATGGAAAATGAATGTATTTACTCCTGTGTTCTCTTCCATAGCCAGAACCTTTGCACTGGAAATTATCTCTGAGCGACGGTCCTTGAGATGGCAAATGGAGGATTTTGACAGCATCGGTCTCTCAGGCACGCTGGTCAAAGGAAGATCTGGTCCATATGAAGGTGAAAAGTGCCATAAAGAGGGCATGCTAAGTAAGCTTTCCAATGTGGACTCTGATCAAAACAAGAGCAACTGTTCAGAACTGGCCATTCCAACTCTTTTTCAAGATAATGACATGTATGTGCGTGTTTGCTTTCCTCTATCCATTTTGCCCCTTTCCAGGGTTCCTCCCAAAACTAATGTTGACCTCCACAAAAGTGCAAGCCACAAGGAGTGCTCAGCTTATTCTCTCTCCAATACAGAAAATATTCATCATACTAGAAATGTGTTACGTAAAGGTTCATAATAGTAAAAAAGGGATCAATGTCAAGCATTACTGGTGAGAAAATGGCTTACATTTTCCCTTTGTACAACCTCCTCTCCCCACTGAAGCCACCTTGGAAGCAGGTCAAAGGCATTTCCAAGGAGGAAAGGGGATGGGAGACCTCCACCCCTGGGGGGAGGGGGGAATTGCTTTTCCTATACCTGAGTCCCCTCGTGTATTTCAGAAGAGACATGGGATGCTATAAATGAGAGCCTCTGTAGCCCTTCTCCGCTCGAACAAGAGCAGAAAATGGAATGCTGCGTGTGCCAACGGGGAAGCTGGCATTCTGGCCTTGAAACAGGGCACGCTCCCACATACATTCCTCCGGGAATGGCCCCACACTGCCTCAACGGGCATCCCACCTGCACCCATGGAAGATGAGCCCAGCGCCTGATTCCAGGTGCGGGGGGGGGGGTGGCCAGGAAGGGAGGACCCTCGCCCCCATCCAAGGAAAGCCCACAACCCACAGCGCTTTGCACGTGCACGTGGGAGCGGGGTTTCTCCGGCAAGGCCTGCCCGGCCTCCTGTGGCCTCTCCACTGGAGGTGGCTTCTCTGCCCAGACTTCCAGGGAGGGGCCAGGGCAAGAGACGTGGGGAGACAGTGGAACCCCCCCCACCCCGTCTTCGCAGATGGGGGGGAGCAGCCCTTCCCCCCCCACCGCCCCCTCCCCCGTCTTCGGGCGGCCATAGCAGGAGAGAAGAAGGGCAGCAAGAAGCTTCACATCGCCTTCAGGCAGCCATGCTGGGCGTGACATCAAAGCCGAGGTGCCTACGGCGCGGAGAAGTGACGCACTTTCGGCCCTCGCCATGTTGGTAGTGTGCGACCCAGAGAGGGGCCTTGCCCTTCAGCCATGTTGGGAGTGGCCTTTCTCCACGCAAGCGCATGTCCAGAGCTACGAAAGCAAAGAGCCAGATTGGATTGCGGCATCCACAATGAGCCGGCCAACCCAGGGCCAGCCCCAGCCCGTGTCCCAGGAGGTGAGAAGGGGCTCCATCGCCGATATGCCAAAGAGGGAATAAAAACAAATCCAGTAAAGGACACATTACCTTTAACCCCTCTGAAAATATTCTCCCTCTTCGAACACCACCCCCCCCCCCCGCAAGGCCATCTCACAGTCAAAGCCCCAAGACTAATCAATTTGTGTCAAAAAGACACTACCAGCAGATGAATGATAAGTGGATTCTCGCCAAGGCACGACAAGCTGATGTGAGATTAATCGATTTGGGCCTAGGCACGACGAGCCGATGGATGATTAATGATTCTTCGGACTGCATCAGTGAACTGGGAACAACGAAATACTGAGAAAAAACGTCTGAAGCAGTGCGATTGACTAGGGTTCCTTGTCCCTGACAAGTTCCTGCCAGTTACGGGGCTCAGTGAGCCCAAACCTAATCCAACGACATCCTCCTCATTGGTAGTGTGTCGGCGCAACTGGTTTCAAGCGTTATCACTACTCGGTCCTCTGCGCCCACAAACCCCAATACGTATGTAATACAGAACAATCAGAGAACACGGGGGTCCTCTTTTGAATGTAAGGTAAGCTCCATTGCTCTTAGGTTCGCATTACCCAATTTGAGATTAGAAGGGCTCAGTTCCATGTAATGACATTACAATACTTGCACTAGAGTATTCATCCATTGAATTAGGGGCGTTACATTGAATTGGAGGGAATGCGGTTCACTGTAAATTCAACCAGGTTCTTTAGGGTCTTCTCTGAGTAAGAGCCTGCGACTGCATCTGTGAACGGGGAACATCGAAATACTGAGAAAAATGGTCTGAAGCAGTGCGATTGACCAGGGTTCCTCGGCCCTGACAAGTTCCTGCCAGTTACGTGCCTCACTGAGCCCAAAGACAAACCAATGACATCCTCCTCATTGCTAGTGTGTGGGCACAGCTGGTTTCAAGCGTTATCACTACTCGGTCCTCTGTGCGTACAAACCCAAACATGTATCTATTACAGAAAAATCAGATAACACGAGGGTGCTTTTTGAATTGAAGGTAAGCTGCATTGCTCTTACGTTCACATTACCCAATTTGAGATTAGAAGGGCTCAGTTCCATGTAATGACAGTACAATACTTGCACTAGAGTATTCATCCATGGAATTAGGGGAGTTCAATTGAATTCGAGGGAACGCGGTACACGGTTAATTCAACGAGGTTCTTTAGGGTCTACCTTGAGTAAATGCCGCCGACTGCCTCAGTGAAAGGGGAACAATGAAATGCTGAGAAAAAACGTCTGAAGCAGTGCGATTGACCAGGGCTCCTCTGCCCTGAAAAGTTCCTGCCAGTTACGTGCCTCACTAAGCCCAAACACAATCCAACGACATCCTCCTCATTGCTAGTGTGTGGGCGTAACTGGTTTCAACCGTTATCACTACTCGGTCCTCTGTGCCCACAAACCACAACATGTATGTATTACAGAACAATCAGAGAACACGAGGGTGCTCTTTTGAATTGAAGGTAAGCTGCATTGCTCTTTCGTTCACGTTACCCAATTTGAGATTGAAGGGCTCAGTTCAGTGTAATGATATTACAATACTTGCACTAGTGTATTCAGCCATTGAATTAGGGGAGTTCAATTGAATTGGAGGGAATGCGGTTCACTGTTAATTCAACGAGGTTCTTTAGGGTCTACCTTGAGTAAAAGCCTCCGACTGCATCAGTGAAAGGGGAACAACGAAATTCTGAGAAAAAACGTCTGAAGCAGTGCGATTGACCAGGGTTCCTTGTCCCTGACAAGTTCCTGCCAGTTACAGGGCTCAGTGAGCCCAAACTTAATCCAATGACATCCTCTTCATTGCTAGTGTGTGGGCGCAACTGGATTCAAGCGTTATCACTGCTCGGTCCTCTGCGCCCACAAACCCTAACACGTATGTATTACAGAACAATCAGAGAACACGGGGGTCCTCTTTTGAATATAAGGTAAGCTTCATTGCTCTTAGGTTCACGTTACCCAATTTGAGATTGAAGGGCTCAGTTCCATGTAATGACATTACGGTACTTGCACTAGTGTATACATCCATTGAATGAGAGTGTTCCATTGAATTGGAGGGAATGCGGTTCACTGTTAATTCAACGAGGTTCTTTAGGGTCTGCCTTGACTAAAAGTCTCCGACTGCATCAGTGAAAGGGGAACAACGAAATACTGAGAAAAAGCGCCTGAAGCAGTGCGATTGACCAGGGTTCCTCGGCCCTGACAAGTTCCTGCCAGTTACGTGCCTCACTGAGCCCAAAGACAAACCAACGACATCCTCCTCATTGCTAGTGTGTGGGCACAGCTGGTTTCAAGCGTTATCACTACTCGGTCCTCTATGCCCACAAACCCCAACATATATGTATTACAGAAGAATCAGAGAACAGGGGTGTGCTCTTTTTAATGCAAGGTGAGCTGCATTGTTCTTACATTCACATTACCCAATTTGAGATTAGAAGGGCTCAGTTCCATCTAATGACATTACAATACTTGCACTAGAGTATTCATCCATTGAATTAGGGGCGTTCGATTGAATTGGAGGGAATGCGGTTCACTGTTAATTCAACCAGGTTCTTTAGGGTCTTCTCTGAGTAAGAGCCTGCGACTGCATCAGTGAACGGGGAACATCGAAATACTGTGAAAAAACGACTGAAGCAGTGTGATTGACCAGGGTTCCTCGGCCCTGACAAATTCCTGCCAGTTACGTGCCTCACTGAGCCCAAACACAATCCAACGACATCCTCCTCATTGCTAGTGTGTGGACGTAACTGGTTTCAACCGTTATCACTACTCGGTCCTCTGTGCCCACAAACCCCGACATGTATGTATTACAGAACAATCAGAGGACACGAGGGTTCTCTTTTGAATTGAAGGTAAACTGCATTGCTCTTACGTGAACGTTACCCAATCTGAGATTAGAAGGGCTCAGTTCAATGTAATGAAATCACAATACTTGCACTAGTGTTTTCATCCATTGAATTTGTGGAGTTCAATGCAATTGGAGGGAATGTGGTACACTCTTAATTCAACGAGGTTCTTTGGGGTCTACCTTGAGTAAGAGCCTCCGACTGCATCCGTGAACATTGAACATCGAAATACTGAGAAAAAGCGCCTGAAGCAGTGCGATTGACCAGGGTTCCTTGTCCCTGACAAGTTCCTGCCAGTTACGGGGCTCAGTGAGCCCAAACTTAATCCCACGACATCCTCCTCATTGGTAGTGTGTCGGCGCAACTGGTTTCAAGCGTTATCATTACTCGGTCCTCTGCGCCCAGAAACCCCATTACGTATGTAATAGCCTCCTCATTGATACTGTGGGGGCGCAAATAGTTTCAAGCTTTATTAGTACTCGGTCCTCTGCGCCCAGAAACCTGAGCACGTATGTATTACAGAACAATCAGAGAATTGGAGGGAATGTGGTTCACTGTTAATTCAAGGAGGTTCTTTGGGGTCTACCCTGAGTAAGAGGCTCCGACTGCTTCTGTGAACGCCGAACATCGAAATACTGAGAAAAAAGGTCTCCAGCAGTGCGATTGACCAGTGTTCCTTGCCCCTGACAATTTCCTGCCAGTTACGTCCCTCACTGAGCCCAAACACAATCCAACGACATCCTCCTCATTCCTAGTGTTTATGCGCAACTGGTTTCAAGCGTTATCACGACTCGGTCCTCTGTGCCCTGAAACCCCAACATGTATGTATTACGGAACAAACAGAGAACACAGGCGTGCTCCTTTGAATGCAATGTAAACTGCATTCCTCTTACTTGCACGTTACCCAATTTGAGATTAGAAGGGCTCAATTCAATGTAATGTAATTACAATACTTTCACTAGAGTACTCATACATTGCATTAGGAGAGTTCAATTGAATTGGAGGGAATGTGGTACAATGTTAATTCAAGGAGGTTCTTTAGGGTCTAACTTGAGTACGAGTCTCCAACTGCATCAGTGAACGGGGAACATCGAAATACTGAGAAAAAAGGCCTGAATCAGTGCGATTGACCAGGGTTGCTTGGCCCTGACAATTTCCTGCCACTTACGTGTCTCACTGAGCGCAAACACAATCCAATGACATCCTCCTCATTCCTAGTGTGTAGGCGCTACTGGTTTCAAGCGTAATCACTAATCGGTCTTCTGTGCCCACAAACCCCAACATGTATGTATTACAGAACAATCACCGAATACGGGCGTGCCCCTTTGAATGTAGGGTAAGTTTTATTGCTCTTACGTTCACGTTACCCAATTTGAGATTGAACGTCTGAGTTCAATGTAATGATGTTACAATACTTGCACTAGTGTTTTCATCCATTGAATTAGGAGAGTTCAATTGAATTGGAGGGAATGCGGTACACTGTTACTTCAAGGAGGTTCTTTAGGGTCTACTCTGAGCAAGAGCCTCCGACTCCTTCTCTGAAATGAGAACATCGAAATACTGAGAAAAAACGCCTGAATCAGTGCGATTGACTAGGGTTCCTTGGCCCTGACAAGTTCCTGCCAGTTACGTGCCTCACTGAGCGCAAACACAATCCAAGGACATCCTCCTCATTCCTAGTGTGCAGGCGCAACTGGTTTCGAGCGTTATCACGACTCGGTCCTCTGTGCCCAGAAACCCGAACATGTATGTATTACAGAACAATCAGAGAACACGGGCGTGCTCCTTTGAATGCAAGGTAAACTGCAATCCTCTTATGTTCACGTTACCCAAATTGAAATTGAAGGGCTCAGTTCAATGTAATTATATTAAAATACCTGCACTAATTCATCCATTGAATTAGAGGAGTTCAATTGAATTGTAGGGAATGTGGTACACCATTGCGTCAAGGAGGTTCTTTAGGGTCTACTCTGAGTAAGAGCCTCGGACTGTTTCTGTGAACGGCGAACATCGAAATACTGAGAAAAAACGCCTGAAACAGTGCGATTGACCAGGGTTCCTTGCCCCTGACAATTTCCTACCAGTTACGTGCCTCAATGAACCAAATACAATCCAACGACATCCTGCTCATTCCTAGTATGTAGGCGCAACTGGTTTCAAGCGTTATCACTACTCGGGCCTCTGCATGCAGAAACACCAACATGTATTTATTACAGAACAAACAGAGAACACGGGCGTGCTCCTTTGAATGCAGGGTAAGTTTCTTGCTCTTACGTTCACGATACCGAATTTGAGATTGAAGGTCTCAGTTCCATGTAATGACATTACAATACTTGCACTAGAGTATTCATCCATTGAATTAGGGGAGTTCCATTGAATTGGAGGGAATGCAGTAAACTGTTAATTCAACCAGGTTCTTTAGGGTCTACTCTGAGTCAGAGCCTCCGACTGCACCAGTGAACGGGGAACATTGAAATACTGAGAAAAAACGCCTGAAGCAGTGCAATTGACCAGGGTTCCTCGGCCATGACAAGTTCCTGCCAGTTACGTGCCTCACTGAGCCCAAACACAATCCCACGAAATCCTCCTCATTGCTAGTGTGTGACCGCAACTAGTTTCAAGCGTTATCACTACTCGGACTTTTGTGCCCACAAACCACAACATGTATGTATTACAGAAGAAACAGAGAAAAGGGGTGTGCTCTTTTGAATGCATGGTAAGCTGCATTGGTCTTACGTTCACGTTACCCCATTTGAGATTAGAAGGGCTCAGTTCAATGTAATGATATTACAATAGTTGCACTAGTATATTCATCCATTGAATTAGGGGAGTTCAATGGAATTGGAGGGAGTGCGGTAAACTGTTAATTCAACGAGGTTCTTTAGGGTCTACCTTGACTAAAAGCCTCCGACTGCATCAGTGAAAGGGGAACAACGAAATACTGAGAAAAAACGCCTGAAGCAGTGCGATTGACCAGGGTTCTTTGGCCCTGACAATTTCCTACCAGTTACGTGCCTCAATGAACCCAAATACAATCCAACGACGTCCTGCTCATTCCTAGTGTGTAGGCGCAACTTGTTTCAAGCTTCATCACTACTCGGTCCTCTGTGCCCAGTAACCCCAACATGTATGTATTACATAACAATCTCAGAACACGGGCGTGCTCCTTTGAATGTAGGGTAAGTTTCCTTGCTCTTACGTTCACGTTACCCAATTTGAGATTGTACGTCTCAGTGCAATGTAGTGATGTTACAATACTTGCACTAGTGTTTTCATCCATTGAATTAGGAGAGTTCAATTGAAGTGGAGGGAATGCGGTACACTGTTAATTCAACGACGTTCTTTAGGGTCTACCTTGAGTAAGAGCCTCCGACTGCATCCGTGAACGGGGAACATTGAAATACAGAGAAAAAACGCCTGAAGCAGTGCAATTGACCAGGGTTCCTTGTCCCTGGCAATTTCCTGCAAGTTACGTGCATCACTGAGTGCAAACACAATCCAACGCCATCCTCCTCATTCCTAGTGTGCAGGCACAACTGGTTTCAAGCGTAATCACTAATCGGTCTTTTGTGCCCACAAACCCCAACATGTATGGATTACAGAACAATCACTGAATACGGGAGTGCTCCTTTGAATGTAGGGTAAGTTACATTGCTCTTACGTTCACGTTACCAAATCTGAGATTAGAAGGGCTCGGTTCAATGTAATGAAATCACAATACTTGCACTAGTGTTTTCATCCATTGAATTAGTGGAGTTCAATGGAATTGGAGGGAATGTGTTACACTGTTAATTCAACGATGTTCTTTAGGGTCTACCTTGCGTAAAAGCCTCCGACTGCATCAGTGAAAGGGGAATATCAAAATACTGAGAAAAAACGCCAGAAACAGTGCGATTGACCAGGGTTCCTTGGCCCTGACAATTTCCTCCCAGTTACGTGCCTCACTCAGCCCAAACACAATCCAGTGACATCCTCCTCATTCCGAGTGTGTTGGCGCAACTGGTTTCAAGCTTTATCACTACTCGGTCCTATGTGCCCAGAAACCCCCACATGTATGTATTACGGAACACACAGAGAACACAGGCGTGCTGCTTTGAATGCAATGTAAACTGCATTCCTCTTGCACGTTACCCAATTTGAGATTAGAAGAGCTCAATTCAATGTAATGAAATTACAATACTTTCACTAGAGTACTCATACATTGCATTAGGAGAGTTCAATTGAATTGGAGGGAATGTGGTACAATGTTAATTCAAGGAGGTTCTTTGGGGTCTAACTTGAGTAAGAGCCTCCGACTGCATCAGTGAACGGGGAACATCGAAATACTGAGAAAAAAAGCCTGAATCAGTGCGATTGACCAGGGTTGCATGGCCCTGACAATTTCCTGCCAGTTACGTGTCTCACTAAGCCCAGACACAATCCAACGGCATCCTCCTCATTCCTAGTGTGTAGGCGCTACTGGTTTCAAGCGTAATCACTAATCGGTCTTCTGTGCCCACAAACCCCAACATGTATGTATTACGGAATAATCAAAGAATACGGGCGTACCCCTTTGAATGTAGGGTAAGTTGCATTGCTCTTACGTTCACGTTACCAAATCTGAGATTAGAAGGGCTCAGTTCAATGTAATGAAATCACAATACTTGCACTAGTGTTTTCATCCATTGAATTTGTGGAGTTCAATGCACTTGGAGGGAATGTGGTACACTGTTAATTCAACGAGGTTCTTTAGGGTCTACCTTGAGTAAGAGCCTCCGACTGCATCCGTGAACGTTGAACATCGAACTACTGAGAAAAAGCGCCTGAAGCAGTGCGATTGACCAGGGTTCTTTGGCCTTGACAAGTTCCTGTGTGTTACGTGCCTCACTGAGCCCAAACACAATCCAGCGACATCCTCCTCATTCCTAGTGTGTAGGCGCAACTGGTTTCATGCGTTGTCACTAATCGGTCCTCTGTGCCCAGAAACCCGAACATGTATGTATTACAGAACAATCACAGAACACGGGCGTGCTCCTTTGAATGTAGGGTAAGTTTTATTGCTCTTACGTTCACGTTACCCAATTTGAGATTGAACGTCTGAGTTCAATGTAATGATGTTACAATACTTGCACTAGTGTTTTCATCCATTGAATTAGAGGAGTTCAATTGAATTGGAGGGAATGCGGTACACTGTTGAATCAACGAGGTTCTTTAAGGTCTACCTTGAATAACAGCCTCCGACTGCATCCGTGAACGGGGAACATCGAAATACTGAGAAAAAACGCCTGAAGCAGTGCGATTGACCAGGGTTCCTTGGCCCTGACAAGTTCCTGCCAGTTACTTACCTCGCTCAGCCCAAGCACAATCCAGCGACATCCTCCTCATTCCTAGTGTGTAGGCGCAACTGGTTTCAAGCGTTATCACGACTCGGTCCTCTGTGCCCAGAAACCCGAACATGTATGTATTACAGAACAATCAGAGAACACGGGCGTGCCCCTTTGAATGTAGGGTAAGTTTCATTGCTTTTACGTTCACGTTACCAAATCTGAGATTAGAAGGGCTTAGTTCAATGTAATGAAATCACAATACTTGCACTAGTGTTTTCATCCATTGAATTAGGAGAGTTCAATTGAATTGGAGGGAATATGGTACACTGTTAATTCAAGAAGGTTCTTTGGGGTCTAACTTGAGTAAGAGGCTCCGACTGCATCAGTGAACGGGGAACATCGAAATACTGAGAAAAAGCGCCTGAAGCAAGCGATTGACCAGGGTTATTTGGCCTTGACAAGTTCCTGTCATTTACGTGCCTCACTGAGCCCAAACACAATCCAGCGACATCCTCCTCATTCCTAGTGTGTAGGCGCAACTGGTTTCATGCGTTGTCACTAATCGGTCCTCTGTGCCCAGAAACCCGAACATGTATGTATTACAGAACAATCACAGAACACGGGCGTGCTCCTTTGAATGTAGGGTAAGTTTCATTGCTCTTACGTTCACGTTACCCAATTTGAGATTGAACGTCTGAGTTCAATGTAATGATGTTACAATACTTGAACTAGTGTTTTCATCCATTGAATTAGGAGAGTTCAATTGAATTGGAGGGAATGCGGTAAACTGTTAATTCAACGAGGTTCTTTAGGGTCTACTCTGAGCAAGAGCCTCCGACTCCTTCTCTGAAATGCGAACATCGAAATACTGAGAAAAAACGCCTGAATCAGTGCGATTGACCAGGGTTCCTTGGCCCTGACAAGTTCCTGCAGGTTACGTGCCTCACTGAGCGCAAACACAATCCAACGACATCCTCCTCATTCCTAGTGTGTAGGCGCAACTGGTTTCAAGCGTAATCACTAATCGGTCTTCTGTGCCCTCAAACCCCAACATGTATGTATTACAGAACAATCACAGAATACGGGAGTGCTCCTTTGAATGTAGGGTAAGTTTCATTGCTCTTACGTTCACGTTACCAAATCTGAGATTAGAAGGGCTCAGTTCAATGTAATGAAATCACAATACTTGCACTAGTGTTTTCATCCATTGAATTTGTGGAGTTCAATGCAATTGGAGGGAATGTGGTACACGGTTAATTCAACGAGGTTCCTTAGGGTCTACCTTGAGCAAGAGCCTCCGACTCCTTCTCTGAAATGCGAACATCGAAATACTGAGAAAAAACTGCTGAATCAGTGCGATTGACCAGGGTTGCTTGGCCCTGACAATTTCCTCCCAGTTACGTGCCTCACTCAGCCCAAACACAATCCAGCGACATCCTCCTCAGTCCGAGTGTGTTGGCGCAACTGGTTTCAAGCTTTATCACTACTCGGTCCTATGTGCCCAGAAACCCCCACATGTATGTATTACAGAACAATCACAGAACACGGGCGTGCTCCTTTGAATGTAGGGTAAGTTTCATTGCTTTTACATTCACGTTACCCAATTTGAGATTGAACGCCTGAGTTCAATGTAATGATGTTACAATACTTGCACTAGTGTTTTCATCCATTGAATTAGGAGAGTTCAATTGAATTGGAGGGAATGCGGTACACTGTTGAATCAACGAGGTTCTTTAGGGTCTACCTTGAGTAAGAGCCTCCGACTGCATCCGTGAACGGGGAACATCGAAATACTGAGAAAAAACGCCTGAAGTAGTGCGATTGACCAGGGTTCCTTGGCCCTGACAAGTTCCTGCTGGTTACGTGCCTCACTGAGCGCAAACACAATCCAACGACATCCTCCTCATTCCTAGTGTGTAGGCGCAACTGGTTTCAAGCGTAATCACTAATCGGTCTTCTGTGCCCTCAAACCCCAACATGTATGTATTACAGAACAATCACAGAATACGGGAGTGCTCCTTTGAATGTAGGGTAAGTTTCATTGCTCTTACGTTCACGTTACCAAATCTAAGATTAGAAGGGCTCAGTTCAATGTAATGAAATCACAATACTTGCACTAGTGTTTTCAACCATGGAATTAGTGGAATTCAATGGAATTGGAGGGAATGTGGTAAAATGTTAATTCAACGAGGTTCTTTAGGGTCTACCTTGAGTAACAGCCTCCGACTGCATCAGTGAATGGGGAGCATTGATATACTGAGAAAAAAGCCTGAAGAAGTGCGATTGACCAGGGTTCCTTGGCCCTGACAATTTCCTGCCAGTTACGTGCCTCACTGAGCGCAAACACAATCCAACGACATCCTCCTCATTCCTAGTGTATAGGCGCAACTGGTTTCAAGCGTTATCACGACTCGGTCCTCTGTGCCCAGAAACCCGAACATGTATGTATTACAGAACAATCAGAGAACACGGGCGTGCCCCTTTGAATGTAGGGTAAGTTTCATTGCTTTTACGTTCACGTTACCAAATCTGAGATTAGAAGGGCTCAGTTCAATGTAATGAAATCACAATACTTGCACTAGTGCTTTCATCCATTGAATTAGGAGAGTTCAATGAATTGGAGGGAATATGGTACACTGTTAAATCAAGCAGGTTCTTTGGGGTCTAACTTGAGTAAGAGCCTCCGACTGCATCAGAGAACGGGGAGCATCGAAATACTCAGAAAAAACGCCTGAATCAGTGCGATTGACCAGGGTTGCTTGGCCCTGACAATTTCCTGCCAGTTACGTGTCTCACTAAGCCCAGACACAATCCAACGCATCCTCCTCATTCCTAGTGTGTAGGCGCAACTGGTTTCATGCGTTGTCACTAATCGGTCCTCTGTGCCCAGAAACCCGAACATGTATGTATTACAGAACAATCAGAGAACACGGGCGTGCCCCTTTGAATGTAGGGTAAGTTTCATGGCTTTTACGTTGGCGTTACCAAATCTGAGATTAGAAGGGTTCAGTTCAATGTAATGAAATCACAATACTTGCACTAGTGTTTTCATCCATTGAATTAGGAGAGTTCAATTGAATTGGAGGGAACATGGTACACTGTTAATTCAAGCAGGTTCTTTGGGGTCTAACTTGAGTAAGAGCCTCCGACTGCATCAGTGAACGGGGAGCATCGAAATACTCAGAAAAAACGCCTGAATCAGTGCAATTGACCAGGGTTGCTTGGCCCTGACAATTTCCTGCCAGTTACGTGTCTCACTAAGCCCAGACACAATCCAACGGCATCCTCCTCATTCCTAGTGTGTAGGCGCAACTGGTTTCATGCGTTGTCACTAATCGGTCCTCTGTGCCCAGCAACCCGAACATGTATGTATTACAGAACAATCAGAGAACACGGGCGTGCCCCTTTGAATGTAGGGTAAGTTTCATTGCTTTACGTTCACGTTACCAAATCTGAGATTAGAAGGGCTCAATTCAATGTAATGAAATCACAATACTTGCACTAGTGTTTTCATCCATTGAATTTGTGGAGTTCAATGCAATTGGAGGGAATGTGGTACACGGTTAATTCAACGAGGTTCTTTAGGGTCTACCTTGAGCAAGAGCCTCCGACTCCTTCTCTGAAATGCGAACATCGAAATACTGAGAAAAAACTGCTGAATCAGTGCGATTGACCAGGGTTCCTTGGCCCTGACAAGTTCCTGCAGGTTACGTGCCTCACTGAGCGCAAACACAATCCAACGACATCCTCCTCATTCCTAGTGTGTAGGCGCAACTGGTTTCAAACGCAATCACTAATCGGTCTTCTGTGCCCTCAAACCCCAACATGTATGTATTACACAACAATCACAGAATACGGGAGTGCTCCTTTGAATGTAGGGTAAGTTTCATTGCTCTTACGTTCACGTTACCAAATCTAAGATTAGAAGGGCTCAGTTCAATGTAATGAAATCACAATACGTGCACTAGTGTTTTCATCCATTGAATTTGTGGAGTTCAATGCAATTGGAGGGAATGCGGTACACTGTTGAATCAACGAGGTTCTTTAGGGTCTACCGTGAGTAAGAGCCTCCGACTGCATCCGTGAACGGGGAACATCTAAATACTGAGAAAAAACGCCTGAAGCAGTGCGATTGACCAGGGTTCCTTGGCCCTGACAAGTTCCTGCCAGTTACTTACCTCGCTCAGCCCAAGCACAATCCAGCGACATCCTCCTCATTCCTAGTGTGTAGGCGCAACTGGTTTCATGCGTTGTCACTAATCGGTCCTCTGTGCCCAGAAACCCGAACATGTATGTATTACAGAACAATCACAGAACACGGGCGTGCTCCTTTGAATGTAGGGTAAGTTTCATTGCTCTTACGTTCACGTTACCCAATTTGAGATTGAACGCCTGAGTTCAATGTAATGATGTTACAATACTTGCACTAGTGTTTTCATCCATTGAATTAGGAGAGTTCAATTGAATTGGAGGGAATGCGGTACACTGTTGAATCAACGAGGTTCTTTAGGGTCTACCCTGAGTAAGAGCCTCCGACTGCATCCGTGAACGGGGAACATCGAAATACTGAGAAAAAACGCCTGAAGCAGTGCGATTGACCAGGGTTCCTTGGCCCTGACAAGTTCCTGTCAGTTACTTACCTCGCTCAGCCCAAGCACAATCCAGCGACATCCTCCTCATTCCTAGTGTGTAGGCGCAACTGGTTTCATGCGTTGTCACTAATCGGTCCTCTGTGCCCAGAAACCCGAACATGTATGTATTACAGAACAATCACAGAACACGGGCGTGCTCCTTTGAATGTAGGGTAAGTTTCATGGCTATTACGTTCACGTTACCCAATTTGAGATTGAACGCCTGAGTTCAATGTAATGATGTTACAATACTTGCACTAGTGTTTTCATCCATTGAATTAGGAGAGTTCAATTGAATTGGAGGGAATGCGGTACACTGTTAATTCAACGAAGTTCTTTAGGGTCTAATCTGAGCAAGAGCCTCCGACTCCTTCTCTGAAATGCGAACATCGAAATACTGAGAAAAAACGCCTGAATCAGTGCGATTGACCAGGGTTCCTTGGCCCTGACAAGTTCCTGCAGGTTACGTGCCTCACTGAGCGCAAACACAATCCAACGACATCCTCCTCATTCCTAGTGTGTAGGCGCAACTGGTTTCAAGCGCAATCACTAATCGGTCTTCTGTGCCCTCAAACCCCAACATGTATGTATTACAGAACAATCACAGAATACGGGAGTGCTCCTTTGAATGTAGGGTAAGTTTCATTGCTCTTACGTTCACGTTACCAAATCTAAGATTAAAAGGGCTCAGTTCAATGTAATGAAATCACAATACGTGCACTAGTGTTTTCATCCATGGAATTAGTGGAATTCAATGGAATTGGAGGGAATGTGGTAAAATGTTAATTCAACGAGGTTCTTTAGGGTCTACCTTGAGTAACAGCCTCCGACTGCATCCGTGAACGTTGAACATCGAAATACAGAGAAAAAGCGCCTGAAGCAAGCGATTGACCAGGGTTCTTTGGCCTTGACAAGTTTCTGTCAGTTACGTGCCTCACTAGGCCAAACACAATCCAGCGACATCCTCCTCATTCCTACTGTGTAGGCGCAACTGGTTTCATGCGTTGTCACTAATCGGTCCTCTGTGCCCAGAAACCCGAACATGTATGTATTACAGAACGATCACAGAATACGGGAGTGCTCCTTTGAATGTAGGGTAAGTTTCATTGCTCTTACGTTCACGTTACCAAATCTGAGATTAGAAGGGCTCAGTTCAATTTAATGAAATCACAATACTTGCACTAGTGTTTTCACCCATTGAATTAGTGGAATTCAATGGAATTGGAGTGAATGTGGTAAAATGTTAATTCAACGAGGTTCTTTAGGGTCTACCTTGAGTAACAGCCTCCGACTGCATCAGTGAATGGATAGCATGGATATACTGAGAAAAAAAGCCTGAAGAAGTGCGATTGACCAGGGTTCCTTGGCCCTGGCAATTTCCTGCCAGTTACGTGCCTCACTGAGCGCAAACACAATCCAACGACATCCTCCTCATTCCTAGTGTATAGGCGCAACTGGTTTCAAGCGTTATCACGACTCGGTCCTCTGTGCCCAGAAACCCGAACATGTATGTATTACAGAACAATCAGAGAACACGGGCGTGCCCCTTTGAATGTAGGGTAAGTTTCATTGCTTTTACGTTCACGTTACCAAATCTGAGATTAGAAGGGCTCAGTTCAATGTAATGAAATCACAATACTTGCACTAGTGTTTTCATCCATTGAATTAGGAGAGTTCAATTGAATTGGAGGGAATATGGTACACTGTTAAATCAAGCAGGTTCTTTGGGGTCTAACTTGAGTAAGAGCCTCCGACTGCATCAGAGAACGGGGAGCATCGAAATACTCAGAAAAAACGCCTGAATCAGTGCGATTGACCAGGGTTGCTTGGCCTGACAATTTCCTGCCAGTTACGTGTCTCACTAAGCCCAGACACAATCCAACGGCATCCTCCTCATTCCTAGTGTGTAGGCGCAACTGGTTTCATGCGTTGTCACTAATCGGTCCTCTGTGCCCAGAAACCCGAACATGTATGTATTACAGAACAATCAGAGAACACGGGCGTGCCCCTTTGAATGTAGGGTAAGTTTCATGGCTTTTACGTTGGCGTTACCAAATCTGAGATTAGAAGGGTTCAGTTCAATGTAATGAAATCACAATACTTGCACTAGTGTTTTCATCCATTGAATTAGGAGAGTTCAATTGAATTGGAGGGAACATGGTACACTGTTAATTCAAGCAGGTTCTTTGGGGTCTAACTTGAGTAAGAGCCTCCGACTGCATCAGTGAACGGGGAGCATCGAAATACTCAGAAAAAACGCCTGAATCAGTGCAATTGACCAGGGTTGCTTGGCCCTGACAATTTCCTGCCAGTTACGTGTCTCACTAAGCCCAGACACAATCCAACGGCATCCTCCTCATTCCTAGTGTGTAGGCGCAACTGGTTTCATGCGTTGTCACTAATCGGTCCTCTGTGCCCAGCAACCCGAACATGTATGTATTACAGAACAATCAGAGAACACGGGCGTGCCCCTTTGAATGTAGGGTAAGTTTCATTGCTTTTACGTTCACGTTACCAAATCTGAGATTAGAAGGGCTCAATTCAATGTAATGAAATCACAATACTTGCACTAGTGTTTTCATCCATTGAATTTGTGGAGTTCAATGCAATTGGAGGGAATGTGGTACACGGTTAATTCAACGAGGTTCTTTAGGGTCTACCTTGAGCAAGAGCCTCCGACTCCTTCTCTGAAATGCGAACATCGAAATACTGAGAAAAAACTGCTGAATCAGTGCGATTGACCAGGGTTCCTTGGCCCTGACAAGTTCCTGCAGGTTACGTGCCTCACTGAGCGCAAACACAATCCAACGACATCCTCCTCATTCCTAGTGTGTAGGCGCAACTGGTTTCAAACGCAATCACTAATCGGTCTTCTGTGCCCTCAAACCCCAACATGTATGTATTACACAACAATCACAGAATACGGGAGTGCTCCTTTGAATGTAGGGTAAGTTTCATTGCTCTTACGTTCACGTTACCAAATCTAAGATTAGAAGGGCTCAGTTCAATGTAATGAAATCACAATACGTGCACTAGTGTTTTCATCCATTGAATTTGTGGAGTTCAATGCAATTGGAGGGAATGCGGTACACTGTTGAATCAACGAGGTTCTTTAGGGTCTACCGTGAGTAAGAGCCTCCGACTGCATCCGTGAACGGGGAACATCTAAATACTGAGAAAAAACGCCTGAAGCAGTGCGATTGACCAGGGTTCCTTGGCCCTGACAAGTTCCTGCCAGTTACTTACCTCGCTCAGCCCAAGCACAATCCAGCGACATCCTCCTCATTCCTAGTGTGTAGGCGCAACTGGTTTCATGCGTTGTCACTAATCGGTCCTCTGTGCCCAGAAACCCGAACATGTATGTATTACAGAACAATCACAGAACACGGGCGTGCTCCTTTGAATGTAGGGTAAGTTTCATTGCTCTTACGTTCACGTTACCCAATTTGAGATTGAACGCCTGAGTTCAATGTAATGATGTTACAATACTTGCACTAGTGTTTTCATCCATTGAATTAGGAGAGTTCAATTGAATTGGAGGGAATGCGGTACACTGTTGAATCAACGAGGTTCTTTAGGGTCTACCCTGAGTAAGAGCCTCCGACTGCATCCGTGAACGGGGAACATCGAAATACTGAGAAAAAACGCCTGAAGCAGTGCGATTGACCAGGGTTCCTTGGCCCTGACAAGTTCCTGTCAGTTACTTACCTCGCTCAGCCCAAGCACAATCCAGCGACATCCTCCTCATTCCTAGTGTGTAGGCGCAACTGGTTTCATGCGTTGTCACTAATCGGTCCTCTGTGCCCAGAAACCCGAACATGTATGTATTACAGAACAATCACAGAACACGGGCGTGCTCCTTTGAATGTAGGGTAAGTTTCATGGCTATTACGTTCACGTTACCCAATTTGAGATTGAACGCCTGAGTTCAATGTAATGATGTTACAATACTTGCACTAGTGTTTTCATCCATTGAATTAGGAGAGTTCAATTGAATTGGAGGGAATGCGGTACACTGTTAATTCAACGAAGTTCTTTAGGGTCTAATCTGAGCAAGAGCCTCCGACTCCTTCTCTGAAATGCGAACATCGAAATACTGAGAAAAAACGCCTGAATCAGTGCGATTGACCAGGGTTCCTTGGCCCTGACAAGTTCCTGCAGGTTACGTGCCTCACTGAGCGCAAACACAATCCAACGACATCCTCCTCATTCCTAGTGTGTAGGCGCAACTGGTTTCAAGCGCAATCACTAATCGGTCTTCTGTGCCCTCAAACCCCAACATGTATGTATTACAGAACAATCACAGAATACGGGAGTGCTCCTTTGAATGTAGGGTAAGTTTCATTGCTCTTACGTTCACGTTACCAAATCTAAGATTAAAAGGGCTCAGTTCAATGTAATGAAATCACAATACGTGCACTAGTGTTTTCATCCATGGAATTAGTGGAATTCAATGGAATTGGAGGGAATGTGGTAAAATGTTAATTCAACGAGGTTCTTTAGGGTCTACCTTGAGTAACAGCCTCCGACTGCATCCGTGAACGTTGAACATCGAAATACAGAGAAAAAGCGCCTGAAGCAAGCGATTGACCAGGGTTCTTTGGCCTTGACAAGTTTCTGTCAGTTACGTGCCTCACTAGGCCAAACACAATCCAGCGACATCCTCCTCATTCCTACTGTGTAGGCGCAACTGGTTTCATGCGTTGTCACTAATCGGTCCTCTGTGCCCAGAAACCCGAACATGTATGTATTACAGAACGATCACAGAATACGGGAGTGCTCCTTTGAATGTAGGGTAAGTTTCATTGCTCTTACGTTCACGTTACCAAATCTGAGATTAGAAGGGCTCAGTTCAATTTAATGAAATCACAATACTTGCACTAGTGTTTTCATCCATTGAATTAGTGGAATTCAATGGAATTGGAGTGAATGTGGTAAAATGTTAATTCAACGAGGTTCTTTAGGGTCTACCTTGAGTAACAGCCTCCGACTGCATCAGTGAATGGATAGCATGGATATACTGAGAAAAAAAGCCTGAAGAAGTGCGATTGACCAGGGTTCCTTGGCCCTGGCAATTTCCTGCCAGCTACGTGCCTCACTGAGCGCAAACTCAATCCAAGGACATCCTCCTCATTGCTAGTGTGTAGGCGCAACTGGTTTCGAGCGTTATCACGACTCGGTCCTCTGTGCCCAGAAACCCGAACATGTATGTATTACAGAACAATCAGAGAACACGGGCGTGCTCCTTTGAATGCAAGGTAAACTGCAATCCTCTTATGTTCACGTTACCCAAATTGAAATTGAAGGGCTCAGTTCAATGTAATTATATTAAAATACCTGTACTAGAGTATTCATCCATTGAATTAGAGGAGTTCAATTGAATTGTAGGGAATGTGGTACACCGTTGCGTCAAGGAGGTTCTTTAGGGTCTACTCTGAGTAAGAGCCTCAGACTGTTTCTGTGAACGGCGAACATCGAAATACTGAGAAAAAACGCCTGAAACAGTGCGATTGACCAGGGTTCCTTGCCCCTGACAATTTCCTACCAGTTACGTGCCTCAATGAACCAAATACAATCCAACGACATCCTGCTCATTCCTAGTATGTAGGCGCAACTGGTTTCAAGCGTTATCACTACTCGGTCCTCTGCATCCAGAAACACCAACATGTATGTATTACAGAACAAACAGAGAACACGGGCGTGCTCCTTTGAATTCAGGGTAAGTTTCTGCTCTTACGTTCAGGATACCGAATTTGAGATTGAAGGTCTCAGTTCCATGTAATGACATTACAATACTTGCACTAGAGTATTCATCCATTGAATTAAAGGAGTTCCATTGAATTGGAGGGAATGCAGTAAACTGTTAATTCAACCAGGTTCTTTAGGGTCTACTCTGAGTCAGAGCCTCCGACTGCACCAGTGAACGGAGAACATCGAAATACTTAGAAAAAAAGTCTGAAGCAGTGCGATTGACCAGGGTTCCTCGGCCATGACAAGTTCCTGCCAGTTATGTGCCTCACTGAGCTCAAACACAATCCCACGAAATCCTCCTCATTGCTAGTGTGTGACCGCAACTAGTTTCAAGCGTTATCACTACTCGGACTTTTGTGCCCACAAACCACAACATGTATGTATTACAGAAGAATCAGAGAAAAGGGGTGTACTCTTTTGAATGCATGGTAAGCTGCATGGGTCTTACGTTCACTTTACCCCATTTGAGATTAGAAGGGCTCAGTTCAATGTAATGATATTACAATAGTTGCACTAGTATATTCATCCATTGAATTAGGGGAGTTCAATTGAATTGGAGGGAGTGCGGTACACTGTTAATTCAACGAGGTTCTTTAGGGTCGGAAGGGGAACAACGAAATACTGAGAAAAAACGCCGGAAGCAGTGCGATTGACCAGGGTTCTTTGGCCGTGACAATTTCCTACCAGTTACGTGCCTCAATGAACCCAAATACAATCCAACGACGTCCTGCTCATTCCTAGTGTGTAGGCGCAACTGGTTTCAAGCTTCATCACTACTCGGTCCTCTGTGCCCAGTAACCCCAACATGTATGTATTACATAACAATCTCAGAACACGGGCGTACTCCTTTGAATGTAGGGTAAGTTTAATTGCTCTTACGTTCACGTTACCCAATTTGAGATTGTACTTCTCAGTGCAATGTAGTGATGTTACAATACTTGCACTAGTGTTTTCATCCATTGAAGTAGGAGAGTTCAATTGAAGTGGAGGGAATGCGGTACACTGGTAATTCAACGAGGTTCTTCAGGGTCTACCTTGAGTAAGAGCCTCCGACTGCATCAGTGAACAGGGAACATTGAAATACTGAGAAAAAACCCCTGAAGCAGTGCAATTGACCAGGGTTCCTTGGCCCTGACAAGTTCCTGCAGGTTACGTGCCTCACTGAGCGCAAACACAATCCAACGACATCCTCCTCATTCCTAGTGTGTAGGCGCAACTGGTTTCAAGCGTTATCACGACTCGGTCCTCTGTGCCCAGAAACCCGAACATGTATGTATTACAGAACAATCAGAGAACACGGGCGTGCTCCTTTGTATACAAGGTAAGCTGCAGTGCTCTTAGGTTCACGTTACACAATTTGAGATTGAACGTCTCAGTTCAATGTAATGATCTTACAATACTTGTACTAGTGTTTTCATCCATTGAATTAGGAGAGTTCAATTGAATTGGAGGGAATATGGTACACTGTTAATTCAAGTAGGTTCTTTGGGGTCGAACTTGAGTAACAGCCTCCGACTGCATGAGTGAACAGGGAACATCGAAATACTGAGAAAAAATGCCTGAATCAGTGCGATTGACCAGGGTTGCTTGTCCCTGACAATTTCCTCCCAGTTACGTGCCTCACTCAGCCCAAACACAATCCAGCGACATCCTCCTCATTCCGAGTGTGTTGGCGCAACTGGTTTCAAGCTTTATCAGTACTCGGTCCTATGTGCCCACAAACGCCAACATGTATGTATTACGGAACAAACAGAGAACACAGGCGTGCTCCTTTTAATGTAGGGTAAGTTTCATTGCTCTTACGTTCACGTTACCCAATTTGAGATTGAACGTCTGAGTTCAATGTAATGATGTTACAATACTTGCACTAGTGTTTCCATCCATTGAATTAGGAGAGTTCAATTGAATTTGAGGGAATGCGGTACAGTGTTAATTCAACGAGGTTCTTTAGGGTCTACTCTGAGCAAGAGCCTCCGACTCCTTCTCTGAAATGCGAACATCGAAATACTGAGAAAAACGCCTGAATCAGTGCGATTGACCAGAGTTCCTTGGCCCTGTCAAGTTCCTGCAGGTTACGTGCCTCACTGAGCGCAAACACAATCCAACGACATCCTCCTCATTCCTAGTGTGTAGGAGCTACTGGTTTCAAGCGTAATCACTAATCGGTCTTCTGTGCCCTCAAACCCGAACATGTATGTATTGCACAACAATCACAGAATACGGGAGTGCTCCTTTGAATGTAAGGTAAGTTTCATTGCTCTTACGTTCACGTTACCAAATCTAAGATTAGAAGCGCTCAGTTCAATGTAATGAAATCACAGTACGTGCACTAGTGTTTTCATCCATTGAATTAGTGGAATTCAATGCAATTGGAGGGAATGTGGTACACTGTTAATTCAACGAGGTTCTTTAGGGTCTACCTTGAGTAACAGCCTCCGACTGCATCAGTGAATGGGGAGCATTGATATACTGAGAAAAAAAGACTGAAGAAGTGCGAATGACCAGGGTTCCTTCGCCCTGACAATTTCCTGCCAGTTACGTGCCTCACTGAGCGCAAACACAATCCTAGGACATCCTCCTCATTCCTAGTGTGTAGGCGCTACTGGTTTCAAGCGTTTTCACGACTCGGTCCTCTGTGCCCAGAAACCCGAACATGTATGTATTACAGAACAATCAGAGAACACGGGCGTGCTCCTTTGAATATAAGGTAAGCTGCAGTGCTCTTAGGTTCACGTTACACAATTTGAGATTGAACGTGTTAGTTCAATGTATTGATCTTACAATACTTGCACTAGTGTTTTCATCCATTGAATTAGGAGAGTTCAATTGAATTGGAGGGAATATGGTACACTCTTAATTCAAGCAGGTTCTTGCTTGCAGGATCTTGTCAGGGCACAGGAACCCTGGTCAATCGCACTGCTTCAGGCGTTTTTTCTCAGCATTTCGATGTTCCCCGTTCACTGATGCAGTTGGAGGCTGTTACTCAAGGTAGACCCCAAAGAACCTCGTTGAATTAACAGTGAACCACATTCCCTTCAATTCCATTGAACTCCCCTATGTCAATGGATGAAAACACAAGTGCAAGAATTGTATTATCATTACATTGAACTGAGACATTCTAATCTCAAATTGGGTAACGTTAACGTAAGAGCAATGAAACTACATTCAAAGGAGCACGCCCGTGTTCTGTGATTGTTCTGCAATACAAACATGTTGTGGTTTCTGGGCACACAGGACCTTGTAGTGATAACGTTTGAAACCAGTTGCGCCTACACAGTAGGAATCAAGAGGATGTCATTGGATTGTGTTTGGGCTCAGTGAGGCAGGTAAGTGGCAGGAACTTCTCAGGGTACAGGAACCCTGGTCAATCGCACTGCTTCAGGCGTTTTTTCTCAGCATTTCGATGTTCCCCGTTCACTGATGCAGTCGGAGGCTGTTACTCAAGGTAGACCCCAAAGAACCTCGTTGAATTAACAGTGAACCACATTCCCTTCAATTCCATTGAACTCCCCTATGTCAATGGATGAAAACACAAGTGCAAGTATTGTAATATCATTACATTGAACTGAGACATTCTAATCTCAAATTGGGTAACGTTAACGTAAGAGCAATGAAACTTACCCTACATTCAAAGGAGCACGCCCGTGTTGTGTGATTGTTCTGTAATACATACATGTTGGGGTTTCTGGGCCTACAGGACCTTGTAGTGATAACGCTTGAATACAGTTGCGCCTACACATTAGGAATCAAGAGGATGTCATTGGATTGTGTTTTGGCTCAGTGAGGCCCGTAACAGGCAGGAACTTGTCAGGGCCAGGGAACCCTGGTTCATCGCACTGCTTCAGGCGTTTTTTCTCAGTATTTCGATGTTCCCCGTTCACTGATGCAGTCGGAGGCTGTTACTCAAGGAAGACCCCAAAGAACCTCGTTGAATTAACATTGAACCACATTCCCTCCAATTCCATTGAACTCCCCTATTTCAATGGATGAAAACACAAGTGAATGTATTGTAACATCATTACATTGTACTGAGCCCTTCTAATCTCAAATTGGGTAACGTGAACGTAAGAGAAATGAAACTTACCTTACATTCAATTGAGCACGCCCTTGTTCTCTGTTAGTTCTCTAATACATACATGTTGGGGTTTCTGGGCAAAGAGGACGGAGTAGTGATAACGCTTGAAACCAGTTGCGCCTATACAGTAGGAATCAAGAGGATGTCATTGGATTGTGTTTGGGCTCAGTGAGGCAGGTAAGTGGCAGGAACTTGTCAGAGCACAGGAACCCTTGTCAATCGCACAGCTTCAGGCGTTTTTTCTCAGTATTTCGATGTTCCCCGTTCACTGATGCAGTCGGAGGCTGTTACTCAATGTAGACCCCAAAGAACCTCGTTGAATTAACAGTGAACCACATTCACTTCAATTCCATTGAACTCCCCTATTTCAATGCATGAAAACACTAGTACAAGTATTGTAATATCATTACATTGAACTGAGACATTCTAATCTCAAATTGGGTAACGTTAACGTAAGAGCAATGAAACTTACCCTACATTCAAAGGAACACGCCCGTGTTCTGTGATTGTTCTGTAATACAAACATGTTGTGGTTTCTGGGCACACAGGACCTTGTAGTGATAACGCTTGAAACCAGTTGCGCCTACACAGTAGAATTCAAGAGGATGTCATTGGATTGTGTTTGTGCTCAGTGAGGAACATAACTGGCAGGAACTTGTCAGGGCACAGGAACCCTGGTCAATCGCACTGCTTCAGGCGTTTTTTCTCAGCATTTCGATGTTCCCCGTTCACTGATGCAGTCGGAGGCTGTTACTCAAGGTAGACCCCAAAGAACCTCGTTGAATTAACATTGAACCACATTCCCTCCAATTCCATTGAACTCCCCTATTTCAATGGATGAAAACACAAGTGCATGTATTGTAACATCATTACATTGTACTGAGCCCTTCTAATCTCAAATTGGGTAACGTGAACGTAAGAAAATTAAACTTACCTTACATTCAATTGAGCACGCCCTTGTTCTCTGTTTTTCTCTAATACATACATGTTGGGGTTTCTGGGCAAAGAGGACCGAGTAGTGATAACGCCTGAAACAAGTTGCGCCTAAACAGCAGGAATCAAGAGGATGTCATTGGATTGTGTTTGGGCTCAGTGAGGCAGGTAAGTGGCAGGAACTTGTCAGGTCACAGGAACCCTGGTCAATCGCACTGCTTCAGGCGTTTTTTCTCAGCATTTCGATGTTCCCCGTTCACTGATGCAGTCGGAGGCTGTTACTCAATGTAGACCCCAAAGAACCTCGTTGAATTAACAGTCAACCACATTCCCTTCAATTCCATTGAACTCCCCTATGTCAATGGATGAAAACACAAGTGCAAGTATTGTAATATCATTACATTGAACTGAGACATTCTAATCTCAAATTGGGTAACGTGAACGTAAGAGCAATGAAACTTACCTTACATTCAATTGAGCACGCCCTTGTTTTCTGTTTGTTCTCTAATACATACATGTTGGGGTTTCTGGGCAAAGAGGACGGAGTAGTGATAACGCTTGAAACCAGTTGCGCCTACACAGTAGGAATCAAGAGGATGTCATTCGATTGTGTTTTGGCTCAGTGAGGCCCGTAACAGGCAGGAACTTGTCAGGGCCAGGGAACCCTGGTCCATCGCACTGCTTCAGGCGTTTTTTCTCAGTATTTCGATGTTCCCCGATCACTGATGCAGTCGGAGGCTGTTACTCAAGGTAGACCCGAAAGAACCTCGTTGAATTAACAGTGAACCACATTCCCTTCAATTCCATTGAACTCCCCTATTTCAATGGATGAAAACACAAGTGCAAGTATTATCATTACATTGAACTGAGACATTCTAATCTCAAATTGGGTAACGTTAACGTAAGAGCAATGAAACTTACCCTACATTCAAAGGAGCACGCCCGTGTTCTGTGATTGTTCTGTAATACATACATGTTGGGGTTTCTGGGCCTACAGGACCATGTAGTGATAACGCTTGAATACAGTTGCGCCTACACATTAGGAATCAAGAGGATGTCATTGGATTGTGTTTTGGCTCAGTGAGGCCCGTAACAGGCAGGAACTTGTCAGGGCCAGGGAACCCTGGTTCATCGCACTGCTTCAGGCGTTTTTTCTCAGTATTTCGATGTTCCCCGTTCACTGATGCAGTCGGAGGCTGTTACTCAAGGAAGACCCCAAAGAACCTCGTTGAATTAACATTGAACCACATTCCCTCCAATTCCATTGAACTCCCCTATTTCAATGGATGAAAACACAAGTGAATGTATTGTAACATCATTACATTGTACTGAGCCCTTCTAATCTCAAATTGGGTAACGTCAACGTAAGAGAAATGAAACTTACCTTACATTCAATTGAGCACGCCCTTGTTCTCTGTTTGTTCTCTAATACATACATGTTGGGGTTTCTGGGCAAAGAGGACGGAGTAGTGATAACGCTTGAAACCAGTTGCGCCTATACAGTAGGAATCAAGAGGATGTCATTGGATTGTGTTTGGGCTCAGTGAGGCAGGTAAGTGGCAGGAACTTGTCAGAGCACAGGAACCCTTGTCAATCGCACAGCTTCAGGCGTTTTTTCTCAGTATTTCGATGTTCCCCGTTCACTGATGCAGTCGGAGGCTGTTACTCAATGTAGACCCCAAAGAACCTCGTTGAATTAACAGTGAACCACATTCACTTCAATTCCATTGAACTCCCCTATTTCAATGCATGAAAACACTAGTACAAGTATTGTAATATCATTACATTGAACTGAGACATTCTAATCTCAAATTGGGTAACGTTAACGTAAGAGCAATGAAACTTACCCTACATTCAAAGGAACACGCCCGTGTTCTGTGATTGTTCTGTAATACAAACATGTTGTGGTTTCTGGGCACACAGGACCTTGTAGTGATAACGCTTGAAACCAGTTGCGCCTACACAGTAGAATTCAAGAGGATGTCATTGGATTGTGTTTGTGCTCAGTGAGGAACATAACTGGCAGGAACTTGTCAGGGCACAGGAACCCTGGTCAATCGCACTGCTTCAGGCGTTTTTTCTCAGCATTTCGATGTTCCCCGTTCACTGATGCAGTCGGAGGCTGTTACTCAAGGTAGACCCCAAAGAACCTCGTTGAATTAACATTGAACCACATTCCCTCCAATTCCATTGAACTCCCCTATTTCAATGGATGAAAACACAAGTGCATGTATTGTAACATCATTACATTGTACTGAGGCCTTCTAATCTCAAATTGGGTAACGTGAACGTAAGAAAATTAAACTTACCTTACATTCAATTGAGCACGCCCTTGTTCTCTGTTTTTCTCTAATACATACATGTTGGGGTTTCTGGGCAAAGAGGACGGAGTAGTGATAACGCTTGAAACCAGTTGCGCCTACACAGTAGGAATCAAGAGGATGTCATTGGATTGTGTTTTGGCTCAGTGAGGCCCGTAACAGGCAGGAACTTGTCAAGGCCAGGGAACCCTGGTCCATCGCACTGCTTCAGGCGTTTTTTCTCAGTATTTCGATGTTCCCCGTTCACTGATGCAGTCGGAGGCTGTTACTCAATGTAGACCCCAAAGAACCTCGTTGAATTAACAGTGAACCACATTCCCTTCAATTCCATTGAACTCCCCTATTTCAATGGATGAAAACACTAGTGCAAGTATTGTAATATCATTACATTGAACTGAGACATTCTAATCTCAAATTTGGTAAGGTTAACGTAAGAGCAATGAAACTTACCCTACATTCAAAGGAGCACGCCCGTGTTCTGTGATTGTTCTGTAATACAAACATGTTGTGGTTTCTGGGCACACAGGACCTTGTAGAGATAACGCTTGAAACCAGTTGCGCCTACACAGTAGGAATCAAGAGGATGTCATTGGATTGTGTTTGGGCTCAGTGAGGCAGGTAAGTGGTAGGAACTTGTCAGGGCACAGGAACCCTTGTCAATCGCACAGCTTCAGGCGTTTTTTCTCAGTATTTCGATGTTCCCCGTTCACGGATGTAGTCGGAGGCTGTTACTCAATGTAGACCCCAAAGAACCTCGTTGAATTAACAGTGAACCACATTCCCTTCAATTCCATTGAACTCCCCTATTTCAATGGATGAAAACACTAGTGCAAGTATTGTAATATCATTACATTGAACTGAGACATTCTAATCTCAAATTGGGTAAGGTTAACGTAAGAGCAATGAAACTTACCCTACATTCAAAGGAGCACGCCCGTGTTCTGTGATTGTTCTGTAATACAAACATGTTGTGGTTTCTGGGCACACAGGACCTTGCAGTGATAACGCTTGAAACCAGTTGCGCCTACACAGTAGGAATCAAGAGGATGTCATTGGATTGTGTTTGGGCTCAGTGAGGCAGGTAAGTGGCAGGAACTTGTCAGGGCACAGGAACCCTGGTCAATTGCACTGCTTCAGGCGTTTTTTCTCAGTATTTCGATGTTCCCCGATCACTGATGCAGTCGGAGGCTGTTACTCAAGGTAGACCCGAAAGAACCTCGTTGAATTAACAGTGAACCACATTCCCTTCAATTCCATTGAACTCCCCTATTTCAATGGATGAAAACACAAGTGCAAGTATTATCATTACATTGAACTGAGACATTCTAATCTCAAATTGGGTAACGTTAACGTAAGAGCAATGAAACTTACCCTACATTCAAAGGAGCACGCCCGTGTTCTGTGATTGTTCTGTAATACATACATGTTGGGGTTTCGGGGCACACAGGACCTTGTAGTGATAACGCTTGAATCCAGTTGCGCCTACACTTTAGGAATCAAGAGGATGTCATTGGATTGTATTTTGGCTCAGTGAGGCCCGTAACAGGCAGGAACTTGTCAGGGCCAGGGAACCATGGTCCATCGCACTGCTTCATTCGTTTTTTCTCAGTATTTCGATGTTCCCCGTTCACTGATGCAGTCGGAGGCTGTTACTCAAGGTAGACCCCAAAGAACCTCGTTGAATTAACATTGAACCACATTCCCTCCAATTCCATTTAACTCCGCTAATTCAATGGATGAAAACACTAGTGCAAGCATTGTAACATCATTACATTGAACTGACCCTTCTAATGTCAAATTGGGTAACGTGAACATAAGAGCCATGAAACTTACCCTACATTCAAATGAGCACGCCCGTGTTCTGTGATTGTTCTGTAATACATACATGTAGGGGGTTCTGGGCACAGAGGACCGATTAGTGGTAACGCTTGAAAGCAGTTGCGCCTACACACTAGGAATGAGGAGGATGTCGTTGGATTGTGTTTGGCTCAATGAGGCACGTAACTGGCAGGAACTTGTCAGGGCCAGAGAACCCTCGTCAATCGCACTGCTTCAGGCGTTTTTTCTCAGCATTTCGATGTTCCCCGTTCACAGATGCAGTCGGAGGCTGTTACTCAGGTAGACCCCAAAGAACCTCGTTGAATTAACAGTGTACCACATTCCCTCCAATTCCATTTAACTCCGCTAATTCAATGGATGAAAACACTAGTGCAAGTATTGTAACATCATTATATTGAACTGAGCCTTCTAATCTCATATTGGGTAACGTGAACGTAAGAGCAATGAAACTTACCCTACATTCAAAGGAGCACGCCCGTGTTCTGTGATTGTTCAGTAATACATAAATGTTGGGGTTTGTGGGCACAGAGGACCGAGTAGTGATAACTCTTGAAACCAGTTGCGCCTACACACTAGGAATGAGCAGGATGTCGTTGGATTGTGGTTTGGCTCAATGAGGCACGTAACTGGCAGGAACTTGTCAGGGCCAGAGAACCCTGGTCAATCGCACTGCTTCAGGAATTTTTTCTCAGCATTTCGATGTTCCCCGTTCACAGATGCAGTCGGAGGCTGTTACTCAAGGTAGACCCCAAAGAACCTCGTTGAATTAACAGTGTACCACATTCCCTCCCATTGAACTCCCCTATTTCAATGGAGGAAAACACTAGTGCATGTATTGTAACATCATTACATTGAACTTAGCCTTCTAATCTCAAATAGGGTAACGTGAACCTAAGAGCAATGAAACTTACCTTGCATTCAAAGGAGAACGCCCGTGTTCTCTATTTGTTACCTAATACATACATGTTGGGGTTTGTGGGCACAGAGGACCGAGTAGTGATAACGCTTGAAACCAGTTGCGCCTACACACTAGGAATGAGCAGGATGTCATTGGAGTGTGTTTTGGCTCAGTGAGGCACGTAACTGGCAGGAACTTCTCAGGGCCAGAGAACCCTGGTCAATCGCACTGCTTCAGGGGTTTTTTCTCAGCATTTCGATGTTCCCCGTTCACAGATGCAGTCAGAGGCTATTACTCAAGGTAGACCCCAAAGAACCTCGTTGAATTAACAGTGTACCACATTCCCTCAATTCAATTGAACTCCGCTAATTCAATGGATCTCCTTCATGGATCACTGCCTTGTCGTGGCGAAGGGTCTTGCGTAGCTCAATGAAGCTATGAGCTATGCCGTGCAGGGTCACCCAAGACGGACAGGTCATAGCAGAGAGCTCTGACAAAACGTGATCCACTGGAGAAGGAAATGGCAACCCACTCCAGTATCTTTGCCATGAAAACCCCATGGACATGAAAACCAAAAGGCAAAACGATATGACACCGGAAGATGAGCCCCTCAGGTCGGAAGGTGTCCAATATGCTACTGGGGAAGAGCGGAGGGCTAGTACTAGTAGCGCCAGAAAGAATGAAGCGACTGGGTCAAAGCCGAAAGGACACTCAGTTGCCGATGTATCTGGAGGTGAAAGGAAAGTCCGATGCTGCAAAGATCTTTACTCCATAGGAACCTGGAATGTAAGATCCATGAATCAAGGCAAGCTGGATGTGGTCAAACAAGAGATGACAAGACTGAACATCGACATCTTAGGAATCAGTGAACTAAAATGGACAGGCATGGGTGAATTTAGTTCAGATGACCATCAGGTATACTACTGCGGGCAAGAATCCCTCAGAAGAAATGGAGTAGCCTTCATAGTCAATAAAAGAGTAGGAAAAGCAGTACTGGGATACAATCTCCAAAATGACAGAATGATCTCAGTTCGAATCCAAGGCAAACCATTCAACATCACAATAGTCCAAGTCTATGCCCCAACCACGGGTGCTGAAGAGGCTGAAGTTGACCGGTTCTATGAAGGCCTACAACACCTGCTAGAATTAACTCCAAAAAATGATGTCCTTATCATCATGGGGGATTGGAATGCTAAAGTAGGAAACCAAAAGATAACCGGAATAACAGGCAAGTTTGGCCTTGGAATACAAAATGAAGCAGGGCATAGGCTGGTAGAATTTTGTCAAGAGAATACGATGGTCATAACAAACACTCTTTTCCAACAACCCAAGAGACGTCTCTACACATGGACATCACCAGACGGTCAACACAGAAATCAGATTGACTATGTGCTCTGCAGCCAAAGATGGAGAAGTTCTATACAGTCAGTAAAAACTAGACCAGGAGCTGACTGTGGCTCAGATCATGAGCTTCTGGTGGCAAAATTTAGGCTTAAGTTGAAGAAAGTAGGGAAAAGCACTAGGCCACTCAGGTATGACCTAAATCATATCCCTGATGAATATACAGTAGAGGTGACAAATAGATTTAAGGAATTAGATCTGATAGACAGAGTGCCTGAAGAACTATGGACGGAGGTTTGCAACATTGTACAAGAGGCAGCAACTAAAACCATCCCAAAGAAAAAGAAATGCAAGAAAGCAAAATGGCTGTCTGAGGAAGCTTTACAAATAGCTGAGGAAAGAAGGGAAGCGAAAGGCAAGGGAGAAAGAGAAAGATACAAACAATTGAATGCAGAATTCCAGAGAACAGCTAGAAGAGATAAGAATGCCTTCCTAAATGAACAGTGCAAAGAAATAGAAGAAAACAATAGAATAGGGAGGACCAGAGATCTCTTCAAGAAAATTAGAGATATGAAGGGAACATTTCATGCGAAAATGGGCATAATAAAGGACCAAAATGGCAGGGACCTAACAGAGGCAGAAGAGATTAAGAAGAGGTGGCAAGATTACACAGAAGAACTATACAAGAAAGAGCTTAATGTCCCTGATAACCATGATGGGGTGGTCACTGACCTCGAGCCAGACATCCTGGAATGTGAAGTGAAATGGGCCTTAGGAAGTCTGAGCAACAACAAAGCTAATGGAGGTGACAGCATTCCAGCTGAGCTATTCAAAATCCTGAAAGACGATGCAGTTAAAGTGCTACATTCAATATGCCAGCAAATTTGGAAAACTCAACAGTGGCCACAGGATTGGAAAAGGTCAGTTTACATTCCGATCCCAAGAAGGGCAATGCCAAAGAATGTTCAAACTACCGCACCATTGCACTCATTTCACATGCTAGCAAAGTGATGCTCAAAATCCTACAAGCTAGGCTCCAGCAGTATGTGGACCGAGAACTACCAGAAGCACAGGCAGGATTTCGAAGAGGGAGAGGAACTAGAGATCAAATTGCCAACATACGCTGGATCATGGAGAAAGCCAGGGAGTTCCAGAAAAGATCTACTTCTGCTTCATTGACTACGCTAAAGCCTTTGATTGTGTGGATCACAACAAATTGTGGCAAGTTCTTAAAGAGATGGGAGTACCAGACCATCTTATTTGTCTCTTGAGAAACCTATATGTAGGTCAAGAAGCAACAGTGAGAACCGGACACGGAACCACTGATTGGTTCAAAATTGAGAAAGGAGTTCGGCAAGGCTGTATACTGTCACCCTGCCTATTTAACTTATATGCAGAGCACATCATGAGAAAGGCAGGGCTAGATGAATCACCAGTTGGAATCAAGATTGCTGGGAGAAATATCAACAACCTCAGATATGCAGATGATACCACTCTCATGGCAGAAAGTGAAGAGGAATTAAAGAGCCTCTTGATGCGGGTGAAGGGGGAGAGCGCAAAAGTTGGCTTGAAACTCAACATTAAGAAAACTAAGATCATGGCATCTGGTCCTCTCACTTCCTGGCAAATAGATGGGGAAGAAATGGAGGTAGTGACAGATTTTATTTTCCTGGGCTCCAAGATCACCGCAGACGGGGACTGCAGCCAAGAAATTAAAAGACGCTTGCTTCTGGGGAGGAAAGCTATGGCAAATCTAGATAGCATACTAAAAAGCAGAGACATCACCATGCCAACAAAAGTGCGTATTGTCAAGGCTATGGTTTTCCCAGTTGCAATGTATGGCTGTGAAAGCTGGACAATAAGGAAGGCTGAGCGCAAAAGGATTGAGGCCTTTGAGTTGTGGTGCTGGAGGAGACTCCTGCGAGTCCCTTGGACTGCAAGGCGATCAACCGGTCAGTCCTAGAGGAGATCAACCCTGACTGCTCTTTAGAAGGCCAGATAGTGAAGATGAAACTCAAATACTTTGGCCACCTAATGAGAAGGAAGGACTCCCTAGAGAAGAGTATAATGCTGGGAACAATAGATGGCAAAAGAAGAAGGGGACGGCAGAGGATGAGGTGGCTGGATGGAGTCACTGAGGTGGTTGGTGTGAGCTTGAGTGGACTCCGGGGGATGGTGGAGGACAGGAGGGCCTGGAGGAATGTTGTCCATGGGGTCGCGATGGGTCGGACTCGACTTCGCGACTAACAACAACAACAATTCAATGGATGAAAACACTAGTGCAAGCATTGTAACATCACTACATTGAACTGACCCTTCTAATGTCAAATTGGGTTACGTGAACATAAGAGCCATGAAATTTACCCTACATTCAAAGGAGCACGCCCGTGTTCTGTGATTGTTCTGTAATACATACATGTAGGGGGTTCTGGGCACAGAGGACCGATTAGTGGTAACGCTTGAAACCAGTTGCACCTACACACTAGGAATGAGGAGGATGTCGTTGGATTGTGGTTTGGCTCAATGAGGCACGTAACTGGCAGGAACTTGTCAGGGCCAGAGAACCCTGGTCAATCCCACTGCTTCAGGAATTTTTTCTCAGCATTTCGATGTTCCCCGTTCACAGATGCAGTCGGAGGCTGTTACTCAAGGTAGACCCCAAAGAACCTCGTGGAATTAACAGTGTACCAAATTCCCTCCAATTCCATTGAACTCCCCTATTTCAATGGATGAAAACACTAGTGCATGTATTGTAACATCATTACATTGAACTGAGCCCTTCTAATCTCAAATAGGGTAATGTGAACGTAAGAGCAATGAAACTTACCTTGCATTCAAAGGAGAACGCCCGTGTTCTCTATTTGTTCCCTAATATATACATGTTGGGGTTTCTGGGCACAGAGGACCGAGTAGTGATAACGCTTGAAACCAGTTGCGCCTACACACTAGGAATGAGCAGGATGTCGTTGGATTGTGTTTTGGCTCAGTGAGGCACGTAACTGGCAGGAACTTGTCAGGGCCAGAGAACCCTGGTCAATCGCACTGCTTCAGGCGTTTTTTCTCAGCATTTCGATGTTCCCCGTTCACAGATGCAGTCGGAGGCTGTTACTCAAGGTAGACCCCAAAGAACCTCGTTGAATTAACAGTGTACCACATTCCTTCCAATTCCATTGAACTACCCTAATTCAATGGATGAAAACACTACTGCAAGTACAGTAATATTATTACATTGAACTGAGACATTCTAATCTCATATTGGGTAACGTTAACGTAAGAGCAATGAAACTTACCCTACATTCAAAGGAGCACGCCCGTGTTCTGTGATTGTTCAGTAATACATAAATGTTGGGGTTTGTGGGCACAGAGGACCGAGTAGTGATAACGCTTGAAACCAGTTGCGCCTACACACTAGGAATGAGGAGGATGTCGTTGGATTGTGGTTTGGCTCAATGAGGCACGTAACTGGCAGGAACTTATCAGGGCACAGGAACCCTGGTCAATCGCACTGCTTCAGGCGTTTTGTCTCAGTATTTCAATGTTCCCCGTTCACTGATGCAGTCAGAGGCTGTTACTCAAGGTAGACCCCAAAGAACCTCGTTGAATTAACAGTGTACCACATTCCCTCCAATTCCATTGAACTCCGCTAATTCAATGGATGAAAACACTAGTGCAAATATTGTAACATCATTACATTGAACTGAGCCCTTCTAATCTCATATTGGGTAACGTGAACGTAAGAGCAATGAAACTTACCCTACATTCAAAGGAGCACGCCCGTGTTCTGTGATTGTTCAGTAATACATAAATGTTGGGGTTTTTGGGCACAGAGGACCGAGAAGTGATAACGCTTGAAACCAGTTGCGCCTACACACTAGGAATGAGGAGGATGTCGTTGGATTGTGGTTTGGCTCAATGAGGCACGTAACTGGCAGGAACTTGTCAGGGCCAGAGAACCCTGGTCAATCGCACTGCTTCAGGCGTTTTTTCTCAGTATTTCGATGTTCCCCCTTCACAGATGCACTCGGAGGCTGTTACTCAAGGTACACCCCAAAGAACCTCGTTGAATTAACAGTGTACCACATTTCTTCCAATTCAATTGAACTCCGCTAATTCAATGGATGAAAACACTAGTGCAAGTATTGTAACATCATTACATTGAACTGACCCTTCTAATGTCAAATTGGGTAACGTGAACGCAAGAGCCATGAAACTTACCCTACATTCAAAGGAGCACGCCCGTGTTCTGTGATTGTTCTGTAATACATACATGTTGGGGTTTCTGGGCACAGAGGACCGAGTAGTGATAAAGCTTGAAACCAATTGCGCCTACTCAGTAGCAATCAACAGGATGTCATTGGATTGTGTTTGGGCTCAGTGAGGCACGGAACTGGCAAGAACTTGTCAGGGCAGAGGAAACCTGGTCAATCGCACTGCTTCAGGCGTTTTTTCTCAGTATTTCGTTGTTCCCCCTTCACAGATGCAGTCGGAGGCTGATACTCAAGGTAGACCCCAAAGAACCTCGTTGAATTAACAGTGTACCACATTCCCTCAATTCAATTGAGCTCCGCTAATTCAATGGATGAAAACACTAGTGCAAGCATTGTAACATCACTACATTGAACTGACCCTTCTAATGTCAAATTGGGTAACGTGAACATAAGAGCCATGAAATTTACCCTACATTCAAAGGAGCACGCCCGTGTTCTGTGATTGTTCACTAATACATAAATGTTGGGGTTTTTGGGCACAGAGGACCGAGTAGTGATAACGCTTGAAACCAGTTGCGCCTACACACTAGGAATGAGCAGGATGTCGTTGGATTGTGGTTTGGCTCAATGAGGCACGTAACTGGCAGGAACTTGTCAGGGCCAGAGAATCCTGGTCAATCCCACTGCTTCAGGAATTTTTTCTCAGCATTTCGATGTTCCCCGTTCACAGATGCAGTCGGAGGCTGTTACTCAAGGTAGACCCCAAAGAACCTCGTGGAATTAACAGTGTACCACATTCCCTCCAATTCCATTGAACTCCCCTATTTCAATGGATGAAAACACTAGTGCATGTATTGTAACATCATTACATTGAACTGAGCCCTTCTAATCTCAAATAGCGTAACGTGAACGTAAGAGCAATGAAACTTACCTTGCATTCAAAGGAGAACGCCCGTGTTCTCTATTTGTTCCCTAATACATACATGTTGGGGTTTCTGGGCACAGAGGACCGAGTAGTGATAACGCTTGAAACCAGTTGCGCCTACACACTAGGAATGAGCAGGATGTCGTTGGATTGTGGTTTGGCTCAGTGAGGCACGTAACTGGCAGGTACTTGTCAGGACACAGGAACCCTGGTCAATCGCACTGCTTCAGGCGTTTTGTCTCAGTATTTCAATGTTCCCCGTTCACTGATGCAGTCAGAGGCTGTTACTCAAGGTAGACCCCAAAGAACCTCATTGAATTAATAGTGTACCACATTCCCTCCAATTCCATTGAACTCCCCTATTTCAATGGAGGAAAACACTAGTGCATGTATTGTAACATCATTACATTGAACTGAGCCCTTCTAATCTCAAATAGGGTAACGTGAACCTAAGAGCAATGAAACTTACCTTGCATTCAAAGGAGAACGCCCGTGTTCTCTATTTGTTACCTAATACATACATGTTGGGGTTTGTGGGCACAGAGGACCGAGTAGTGATAACGCTTGAAACCAGTTGCGCCTACACACTAGGAATGAGCAGGATGTCATTGGATTGTGTTTTGGCTCAGTGAGGCACGTAACTGGCAGGAACTTCTCAGGGCCAGAGAACCCTGGTCAATCGCACTGCTTCAGGCGTTTTTTCTCAGCATTTCGATGTTCCCCGTTCACAGATGCAGTCGGAGGCTGTTACTCAAAGTAGACCCCAAAGAACCTCATTGAATTAACAGTGTACGACATTCCCTCCAATTCAAATGAAGTCCCCTAATTCAATGGATGAAAACACTAGTACAAGTATTGTAATTTATTACATTGAACTGAGCCCTTGTAATCTCATATTGGGTAACGTGAACGTAAGAGCAATGAAACTTACCCTACATTCAAAGGAGCACGCCCGTGTTATGTGATTGTTCAGTAATACATAAATGTTGGACTTTGTGGGCACAGAGGACCGAGTAGTGATAACGCTTGAAACCAGTTGCGCCTACACACTAGGAATGAGGAGGATGTCGTTGGATTGTGGTTTGGCTCAATGAGGCACATAACTGGCAGGAACTTGTCAGGGCCAGAGAACCCTGGTCAATCCCACTGCTTCAGGAATTTTTTCTCAGCATTTCGATGTTCCCCGTTCACAGATGCAGTCGGAGGCTGTTACTCAAGGTAGACCCCAAAGAACCTCGTTGAATTAACAGTGTACCACATTCCTTCCAATTCCATTGAACTCCCCTAATTCAATGGATGAAAACACTAGTGCAAGTACAGTAATATTATTACATTGAACTGAGACATTCTAATCTCATATTGGGTAACGTTAACGTAAGAGCAATGAAACTTACCCTACATTCAAAGGAGCACGCCCGTGTTCTGTGATTGTTCAGTAATACATAAATGTTGGGGTTTGTGGGCACAGAGGACCGAGTAGTGATAACGCTTGAAACCAGTTGCGCCTACACACTAGGAATGAGGAGGATGTCGTTGGATTGTGGTTTGGCTCAATGAGGCATGTAACTGGCAGGAACTTATCAGGGCACAGGAACCCTGGTCAATCCCACTGCTTCAGGCGTTTTGTCTCAGTATTTCAATGTTCCCCGTTCACTGATGCAGTCAGAGGCTGTTACTCAAGGTAGACCCCAAAGAACCTCGTTGAATTAACAGTGTACCACATTCCCTCCAATTCCATTGAACTCCGCTAATTCAATGGATGAAAACACTAGTGCAAATATTGTAACATCATTACATTGAACTGAGCCCTTCTAATCTCATATTGGGTAACGTGAACGTAAGAGCAATGAAACTTACCCTACATTCAAAGGAGCACGCCCGTGTTCTGTGATTGTTCAGTAATACATAAATGTTGGGGTTTGTGGGCACAGAGGACCGAGTAGTGATAACGCTTGAAACCAGTTGCGCCTACACACTAGGAATGAGCAGGATGTCGTTGGATTGTGGTTTGGCTCAATGAGGCACGTAACTGGCAGGAACTTGTCAGGGCCAGAGAACCCTGGTCAATCGCACTGCTTCAGGCGTTTTTTCTCAGTATTTCGATGTTCCCCCTTCACAGATGCACTCGGAGGCTGTTACTCAAGGTACACCCCAAAGAACCTCGTTGAATTAACAGTGTACCACATTTCTTCCAATTCAATTGAACTCTGCTAATTCAATGGATGAAAACACTAGTGCAAGCATTGTAACATCACTACATTGAACTGACCCTTCTAATGTCAAATTGGGTAACGTGAACATAAGAGCCATGAAATTTACCCTACATTCAAAGGAGCACGCCCGTGTTCTGTGATTGTTCTGTAATACATACATGTAGGGGGTTCTGGGCACAGAGGACCGATTAGTGGTAACGCTTGAAACCAGTTGCGCCTACACACTAGGAATGAGGAGGATGTCGTTGGATTGTGGTTTGGCTCAATGAGGCACGTAACTGGCAGGAACTTGTCAGGGCAAGAGAACCCTGGTCCATCCCACTGCTTCCGGAATTTTTTCTCAGCATTTCGATGTTCCCCGTTCACAGATGCAGTCGGAGGCTGTTACTCAAGGTAGACCCCAAAGAACCTCGTGGAATTAACAGTGTACGACATTCCCTCCAATTCAAATGAACTCCCCTAATTCAATGGATGAAAACACTAGTGCAAGTATTGTAATTTATTACATTGAACTGAGCCCTTGTAATGTCAAATTGGGTAACGTGAACGTGAGAGCAATGAAACTTACCTTACATTCAAAAGTGCACGCCTGTGTTCTCTGTTTGTTCCCTAATACATACGTGTTGGGGTTTCTGGGCACAGAGGACTAAGTAGTGATAACGCTTGAAACCAGTTGCGCCTACACACTAGGAATGAGCAGGATGTCGTTGGATTGTGTTTTGGCTCAGTGAGGCACGTAACTGGCAGGAACTTCTCAGGGCCAGAGAACCCTGGTCAATCGCACTGCTTCCGGCGTTTTTTCTCAGCATTTCGATGTTCCCCGTTCACAGATGCAGTCGGAGGCTGTTACTCAAGGTAGACCCCAAAGAACCTCGTTGAATTAACAGTGTACGACATTCCCTCCAATTCAAATGAACTCCCCTAATTCAATGGATGAAAACACTAGTGCAAGTATTGTAATTTATTACATTGAACTGAGCCCTTGTAATGTCAAATTGGGTAACGTGTACGTAAGAGCAATGAAACTTACCTTACATTCAAACGTGCACGCCTGTGTTCTCTGTTTGTTCCCTAATACATACGTGTTGGTGTTTCTGGGCACAGAGGACTGAATAGTGATAACGCTTGAAACCAGTTGCGCCTACCACTAGGAATGAGCAGGATGTCGGAATGTGTTTTGGCTCAGTGAGGCACGTAACTGGCAGGAAATTGTCCGGGCCAGAGAACCCTGGTCAATCGCACTGCTTCCGGCGTTTTTTCTCAGCATTTCGATGTTCCCCGTTCACAGATGCAGTCGGAGGCTGTTACTCAAGGTAGACCCCAAAGAACCTCGTTGAATTAACAGTGTACGACATTCCCTCCAATTCCATTGAACTCCCTAATTCAATGGATGAAAACACTAGTGCAAGTATTGTAACATCATTACATTGAACTGAGCCCTTCTAATCTCATATTGGGTAACGTGAACGTAAGAGCAATGAAACTTACCTTACATTCAAAGTTGCACGCCCGTGTTCTGTGTTTGTTCCCTAATACATACATGTTGGGGTTTCTGGGCACAGAGGACCGAGTAGTGAAAACGCTTGAAACCAGTTGCGCCTACACACTAAGAATGAGCAGGATGTCATTGGATTCTGTTTGGGCTCAGTGAGGCGCGTAAGTGGCAGGAACTTGTCAGGGCACAGGAACCCTGGTCAATCGCACTGCTTCAGGCGTTTTGTCTCAGTATTTCGATGTTCCCCGTTCACTGATGCAGTCAGAGGCTGTTACTCAAGGTAGACCCCAAAGAACCTCGAGCCTCATGCCGTTCACGTTCCAAGTTAAGATTTTTAAAGTGGCCATAGTAAAATTTGAAAATTGAAAAATTGAAAACTTGAAAATTAGAAAAAAAAAAAAACGAAATAGAGGAAAAACAAAAGGTCTATCTATTATTGTTATTTTTTTGTTGCAAGCTTTTTATCATGGATAGGCCCTGCGTAAACCACCTTAAATAAATTTAACAAACTGAACCAAAGGCATACGCAACATACATCATTTTCTATCACTGTCATTATGGCATAATGTCATCGCTCTCTCTCTCTGGACTGTCCAGTACAATGTACGGTTCTTTTTCTACCCCTCAGATGTACCCTGAGGTGTAGACTCTTCAGACTGCGAATTGAAGGGAGAGGGGGAGGGGGAGGAGGGGGAGGGGGAAGTAATTCAAGATCTGGCACAGGGGTGATCAGAAAGTCAGGTGTGGGAACGGAAGAAGTGGGAACAGAAGTTGGTGAAAGGAGAGGCGGGTTTGTTCCCGCAACAGGAAGCGATGCGTCCGTCAAAGAGCCCGGTAGGCTCGTCTCGCATGTCCTCTGAGCTTGTGTCGGGTCGCTCAGGTCATCTAATGATGCCACTCGTCTAGCTTCCCCATTTTCTCGCAGGTCTTCTTTGCCGTCATCTACCAACTCCTTCTGCTGTATTTCCTTCTCTCGCTGCCCCGTTGTCACACCCTTCCCTCTGTCCTTGTACTTGTCCCGTTTTTGCCTCTGTTCTTTGCTCCTTATTTCCTGCTCTGGTGTCCCCTGCCCCTGCATCGTCTCCATCAACTCACTGGATTCCTGTTCTATTATTTCTGCCGATACCGTCTCCCTCTCCGCCTCCTCTTGTAAAACCGAGAACTTATTTTGCCCAATCACTTCTGCCGTGGAGGGTGCTTGGTCCGGTCGTTTCGGACTCTGACCGCTCCTCCCCCTCCCCCTCTGTCTGTCTATCACCTGCCAGTCACTTTGCACCTCTCGTCTCTCACCTTCAGGCATCGACACTTCTTTTCTCCTCACTTCACTCCTCTCTCGTTCCCCGTCGTCCGCCGTCATCTCAGGTCTCCGCTTGGAAGTCCCACCTTCTGCCCTTTGTTTCCCCATATCAGCTTTCCTGCTCACTTGCTCAAAGCGTTTGGCATCTTGTCTGTTATAAAATGCTTTGGGGCACCAGAAATAGGTGTGTCCTTGTTCTCCACACAAGTTGCAACAGATGCTCTTGTGACACGTCCCAGTCGGGTGGCCCCTCTCCCCGCACCGGGAACAGAGGGGTGTAGTGCAGGTCCTCCTGTGGTGAGTATACGATCCACACTGAAAACACGCCTGCGGCTGGCCGCTGTAGCGTGTGACGCCTCTGTCCGCTCCTAGGAAAAAATATTTAGGGATTTTCCTTCCCTGCTCCCTTCAGCATTAGCGTTCTTGAAAGACACGACGCAACGGTATTCTCCGTTCCAAAAACCCTCTTCAGTATACTTTTTGTCAGGACCCTTCAGCACCCTGGCATGCTTTGACACCCAGTAGGCCACGTCCTGCGCCGGTATCGTGGTGGTTCTGAAAGCCACCGTCAGCACTTTCATATCTCCCCGAAAGAGGGGGATCATTTCAAATTTTTCCAACAAAGAAGGGTCGATCCTTTGGGCAGTCTTACAGAAAGACCAGAACATCCTGTATGCTTTTTCCGAGGCTAGGCAGACGTCCGTCTCTCTGGACCCAGTTAATTGGATCACAGCGACGATATCATTGATGTTGAAATCGAAACCACCTTCAAGCAGTGTGCGCTTGATCAAAACTCTCTGTAGATAGAGATGAGCCTCACTCTCAGGATCTTCCCCTCTGTATCGAAAACGCACCACGTAGCGCTTTCTGGGATCGCGTTCGTCCGACGCATCGTCTATAAACATGCCCAGGTGCTCTTCCTCCTCCTCTTCAAAATCGGGAGTTACCATCAGCCCTCCCGCTCGCCTCAGAGGACGCTTCACTCCTCCGTTTTCCCTGACAGCATTCGCATAGGTGGGGATTTAGCAGCCGTAGCCTGAGATGCTCTTCTCTCATCCTCGCGTTCTTCTGAAACACGTGACTCCATCGTTCCAGTCTCGGTCACCCTCTCTCTGTGTTGTCCCGTGAGACCTGCCTCGGAGTCAGGGGTTCGCTCCGGCGACAAAGTCGGTGGGTTCCCAACTTCTTGCCCGTGCTGTTTTTTCGGCCCGGTCTGCTCCGTCGCGGTCCCCGATCGACTGCCCTTTCCTTAGGGCGTGCGCCAAGCTCGAGCTCTCGACGTGGCCTGACCTCATGACTCGGAGTCACTTCAGGCCGCAGCGGCCAATCCGAAAGAGAGGACTGGGTCTCCACATTCACTTCCACCGGCTCATCTCTCAGCGGTTCGGCCAATACCTCACTCTCTGTATCCACATCGGAAAGGAAACGCTCACTCCACAGCTTTCTCTTGGAGTTCACAGGTTCTATCACATCTTTCCCTGTAGGTCTTTTTTTGATGGCATCGCTCTCCTCTCTCTCTGTACTGCTGCCTCTAGAACCCCCCAAACGGCGCTCCGCCGTCGCCTTACTTTCCTTGGCGGAAGGTGTGCGTAAGTCGGTTCTAGTGGTTCTCAGAGGCACATGTCTCCTCTTGACAAAGGGCTCTTCCCCGCCGGGGGAGCGTCTTAAAGTCTTTTTATTTGCAGGGCGTTTAAATTTCTCTTGGGACCTCACAGGCACAGGAGGAATCTTCTCGCTCACCTCCCGGTTCTGTTTCAGGAGTTTAGCACGATGATGTAAATTAACGATGACCATCACCAGCCATTCGGTGAAGAGCACGTTTGGCATCATGGAGCTCGTATCGTCTATCCGTATCCAGACCGGTGGCTGTTTGGCTGGCGGGCTTGCATCCCATTGTCTCTTAACTTCCGGAAACATTCTCATGAGCTTGGACTCCTCCAGCCAGTCAGGATAAGTGACGGATGCAGCCGGCTTCCTGGAAACAAGTATCCGGTAGATGGCGTCCAGAGCGAGAGATCTGGTGAAGGCTTTTTCTTTTTCCGGATTCTTTGAGCCGGGAGGCCATGGCAGTCCCATCACTATATTTTTGAGGGGTTCTGTAGACTTGTTCAAGAAATTCCAGATCTTTTCTTGGCCGTATTTGGTCAAATTATAGGTGGCGACCCGTGGCAGAGCGATACGAGCCACCACATATCCCCAGAGCTTGAGCATGTCACGTCGATCTAAAGTATGTGGCAGAATTATATCTTTGATCTTAGTGAGTGGCATTTGCTGCATCTCGTCCCATTCCCTCAGGATCTGGTATTCCCTGGTCATTCTCCAAGGCACGTGCACAGCTTTCCCAGACCCTGAGATTTCCCCCTCCTTCTCCTTCTCTACACCGAGACGCAGAGTCGCAGTAGAAAGCGCGCTTCCGAGATCAGCCCTGTCTTTTCTCGTGGAATCGGAGGCTTCCGAATCATCCCGTGCCGACTTCTCCCCCTCACTTTGAAAATCCGTGTCAAAAGTGCTTAGCAAAAACTCAGGATTGATGTCGTCTTCTCCAGATTCAGGAACCTCAGTCTGTCCTAAATCCCCCTTCACCCCGGTCTCCAAATCACTGTCTTCGGAATCCTCATCGTCCGAGAGCAAATCCGAATCCAACTCCTTTGTCAGCAACCCTTCTCGGCTCCCTCTCTCTTCATCCATTCCTTCAGTCTCTAACTTTTGAGAAACAGAAACCGCAGATTTGGAAATAGCAAGAACAGGTCCGGTTTGCAATGACAAGTCATCCTTAGATGTGGATAAATCCTCTTTTCTAGGCTTTAAAGGGGATCTATCGCGAACATTTTCTCCAAATTCTGAGATCAAGATGACGTGCGTGTCACTTTCCGGGAATCGCGAGCCCCGTGCTTCCAAAGGCAATCGCGTCCTTAAATTTCTATAGTCTTTCTCAAGCTGCCTTCTCGAAGCTCTGAGAATCTTCAATCGTCTCCTCATCACGTCCACGCCTTCTCCAGTTCCTTTACGTCTCACCTCTATCTCAAGCTCTGCTTCCTCTTGTGTAATTCTCTGCCAATTATCCTCTAGAGCCCGTATCTGTGCGCCTAGTTGCCGCTCAGCCTGCTGTAGATGCACAACGGAGCCTGCATCTGTATGTACAGCAGTCACTGCCTCACTGTTTTGTTCCTGCTTCTCCCTTTCTGTATCCCCCATTTCCTGAGTTAAAAATCCCTGGATACTATTTGGGGGTTCCTGTATACAGAATGGCTGTGGTATGCAATCCCCCTGATGTTTTAAATCACTTTGCTGCATGCTTTTTTCAAAAGAGGAATGCTTCTGCTCTTGTAAACAAAGCGTGAAAGCAGCCCCTCCCGGCTGCACTGAGTTCTTCTGTTGAAAAGCCTGGCTGGAGGGGGCTAGTTTTGCAGCCTGAATCTTGGTAAAAATTGGGCTGCCTGAAATATTTTCCTTGTTGTCTGAGCCTTCAAAGTCATCCCCACCAGACTGTGAAAGAAAAGCCTCCCCTTTTTCTTTGTGGTTTGGAGAAAAAGGCTGCTGTTTCTGCTGCATTGTTTGCTCTGGCAAAGGCAAAATCGCTGAGTCATTCTGTGAAAGGGGGATGGGGGCAGCCACTTTCTCAAAGCTTTTCTCTAAATCCTGCTGGCTCCCAGCAATGTTTGTTAAACTGAGGGATTCCCTGGAGTCCACTCTACAAACCCCACCACTTGCAGGATGCCCAATCTTTTGCTGTGCCTGGAGAAACCCCTCAGAGTTTTCAGGTAAACACTCACTGTGTGCAGCCATTGTCCTTGAGGCTTCTGTGTGAAGAGAAGGGAGGGCCTCTTCTTCTCCCTCGAATTTCTCAGTCAAACTTGGGGTCTCAGGATCCATGAAAGCACCAAAAGGATCCCCAAGCTTCTGTCTGTCCCCCCCAGCAAGAGGGGGTTCAGCATGCTCTACATTTCCAGCAAAATCTGACGTTTTTCTGAGGAGAAAGTGGGAGCTCCAAACAAAGCAGCTTCTCCAGTCGGTGGGCGGGGTTAGGGTTAGGGTTAGGGTTAGGGTTAGGGTTAGGGTTAGGTTTTTTTTTTTTTTTTTTTAGGTTTTATGTATTTTTTATTAAAATCTTTCTACTTCAAAATTACTACAACCGAACGCAAAAGTCCGTAACAAACGTCAAACACAAACTCTTATCTTGCTAATACAATTTGTTTCCTAACTAACTTACATCTAATACATATATACACCTATAACTAAAGTTCAATATCCTTCCTTATGTACAATTTTCACAGTCCTTGCATTTGCAACTTGTAACATCTTTGCACCACCAACAAAATTACGTAATGGCTGGGGTGCCATCAGCCATCCACGGCCAGAATTTCTTCCACTTTGCTGTCGGAAGTCTTCCTTTTTCCACCTCACTCAAAGTCTTTATCCTGCCCAGGATGAACTTGATTGCCTTGTGCAAGTTGTAAGGTGTTTGCAGTTTGATTTCCTCCTGCCTCTGAATGATCAGGGACAGGATTACAGTCAAATTTATCAGTCTGATGGTACTCCAGGGCGTCAACCAACGTTGCGTTTCTTCAACAAAAGTCCCATCTCTATTCCTTTTCCTTCGCACCGGTTTCCCCGGTCCTCTGATTCCTCCTTCTGGTTCAATGCCCGAAACGATGCTTTCCCACTGCTGCTCCTTCAGCTCAGGCCAGTCCATTTTTCTCGCCAGTTCAGCCCAAGTGTCTCTGGCTCCCGGACACAACTTGAGAAAATGTTCATAAGTCTCTCTTTGAGGGGCGTCTCCTGTCAGCATCGCTTTGCACAGCGTGCCCTTGGACACAGCTGTCTTTCTACGGGTAGCCAAGGCATCGATACCTTCAACTTGTAAATTTGATGGTAAAACCGCCAACGGATGTCCCACAGGCTATAGGGAACCCTCCTGTCCGTGAAATACGTTATGGGAAACTCCTGCTTTTTCAGGTAGTCCGAGAGGGCTACCTTTGCCAGGTTTTTTTCCATCTGCGGTCTATAGCAATTGATGTCCAAAAGCTGCCTATACACATTTCTCTTTAAACATCTAATAGGCCCAGTGATGTCCTGCAGCCATTCGGCTTGCACTTTGTACCGTTTAATCTGGGCGTACAAGTCCCAGCAGAAATCTGGTCCCGTCAGCTTCGTCACCGCCGAGACGGCGCGTGGGGTCGAACCCTCCCTCCACCACTGGTGGAACCAGTCATGCCTATCCCAACGACGGGCAAAAATCAGGGTCCACGCCGGGCAGCCCACGCCCATCATTTTCACTTCCGCTTGCCGGAAGGCCCCAAAGTTAAAACTGAGAAACCCTGTGAGGAATTTGAGTGTAACAGATGGGAAATCCAGTCCCCCTTCCTCGACAGGTCTGTGAGCCACAGCTCTGGCGAGAGGGAAAGTGGCCGCCCCCCATAGGAATTTAAACAAGAGAGTCTCTGCTTCTTTCATCACAGAGATCGGTGGCGGATAAACCACAGAGATATTGGCGGCCACCGGGACGACATACGTCTTAATATAAATTGCCTTTTGGTACACGTTTAGGTGCCATCTTTGCCATAAAGTAATTTTCTCCTTCAGTTTTTCCATCCATTGGGTCCAGTTAGTTTTCCATGCCCCACTCTCTTTAGTAAACCAGAGGCCTAATAGCTTAACTCGCTGTACCCTTTCTGGGCCTGCCCCTCCGGTCCCTTCGGAGGACTCTACCTTGATACAATGAGAGAATCTTTCCCACCCAGGTCGATAACACAGCTTTTCTGATAATTCATCTGTGCTCCAGATGCTCTCCCATAATGTTCAAATATGAGTCTGGCCCGCTTCATTTCCTCTTCATCGTTCACCAAGAGGGAAACGTCATCGGCATGCACTACAAACTTGACCACGGCTCGTGTGGACTGGGGAATCCCTCGACCCAGTCCCGAGAGTCCCTCTTCTAATAGCAATTTGTATAAGACCATATCTATAACCAAGACATACAGAAGCGGGCTGAGGGGGCAACCCTGCCTGACCCCCGATTCTAACACAATTCTTTTCCCTCTGTGGCCATTGACTTGCGGGGTCACCGAGGCCTCCTTATACAGCAGCTTGACATACCGTACGAATCTGTGGGGCAGCCCTTTCCACTCCAGAGTAGCCCACAAAATTCATGATGGACACAATCAAAGGCCTTGGTCTGGTCCAGCTGCATGATTTTCCCTTTCCACTTTTCCTCCCTGGCCAGCTCAAACAGCTCTCTGAACAAACATAAGGAATCTAACATACTACGACCCGTACCGCACTGGTTTGACCGGTACCACAATTTTCGGAGCGAGACGAGCTAGCCTTCCATTCAAGATTTTTGCTAAAATGCGATAGTCCACATTGGTCAAGGCGATCGGCCTCCAGTTCTTGACCAAAGTGAGATCGCCTTGTTTTGCGAAAAAAATTAGAGTACTCTGATAAAAGGAGCGAGAGAGTTTTGGTTGCTGCAACAAAAATTAAAGACTTTAGTCATGGCAGGACCTATCCATGTCTTAAAAAGCTTGTAAAAATTCCAGCCCAGGCCGTCCGGACCAGGTGCCGATCCGCTCTTTCCTTGCGTGATGGCCATCTGAACCTCTTCCTCGGTGATGGGTTTCTCTAATTCTCTCAAGTCTTCGTCTGCCAGTCCTTGGTGTATCACATTTAAGTCTTTTTGGGAAGGCCGGCGAAAAAATTCTGTATCTCCTCCCCCGGATGGGTTTCTGCCGGTAGATCTTAGTAAAGTAACGTTCCACGATGTCCAACATCTCATTGGGACGGAGGGAAACGGCGTCATCCTCAGAGAGCCTCAGGCCCTTCATGCTTTCAAAGGGTGCTTGGGTTCTGGCTCTCACCCACTCGTCCTTGTCCAGCAGGGCCCCTTTAGTCCTATAAAGTTTGGTATTTCTCTTCTTTTGCCTCTGCTTCATCTGGAAGGCCGCGATCACCTCCCTGGCACGCTGTAGGAGATGTCTGTCATACGGGAGCCCACGATTAACCCTGCCGTGACACTGGATGAACTGGTAAACCGCCTCCTGGTAAGTTTTCACCTCTTTACTGTTGATCCGGACTTCTAGATTCCAGCACCTCTTCCTGACGATCCGTTTGCATCTCTCCCACCAGGCCGCCAGATCATCTTCGTACAAGTCGCAGAGGGTGAGCATGTTAGCCAAGGTGGAGGCCAACATCTCCTTGTAAGAGATATTATTCAGTTGTCTCGCCGTGAGCCTCCACAACGGTTTTCCCCTTGGATAAACTTGTCCCGTGCTGAAATCACAGCTCAACATAAGATGGTCTGACCAAGGTGTCACGATCAACCTGCAGCGGTCTGTCTTGAGCTCTTTTGAGGCCCGTATTCTATCCAGCCTGCTGGCTCCCCTCACGTGGTAAAAGGTGTATCTGGCACCATCCACGGGAGAATACCTGTAAGTGAAGGCACGCCTACAAGTAACCGGAAAGAAATCCAAAACGTTGATGGCCTCTGTCGCTTTATCAGATAATCCGTTCTCGATGAAGAAGCGCTCCAGCTCTCTCTCCTCCACCGTTAAAGGTCGCGCCGCAGATCGTTCCGTCGTTCGATCTTCATCGACGTAGGTCATCCTGTCCGACACGACCGCTCTGTTGTTAAAGTCTCCGGCAACGATGACGTGCCTACGAGTATTGCAATAGGCTTTCAAGTGGTCCCAGAAGTCTCTCCGTTCATTGGCTTTAATCGGAGCATACAGTCCACACAACCGGAAAAGGAGTTTGTTTTCGCCACCATCCTCTCTCAAAGCATGAATGGTAAAGTCCACCACGACCAGCCTCCCAGGGATCGCTTCTAGCACAAAGTCCACCGTTAAACTTTTGGTAGCCCTAAATAATATCCCGACGCCGGCTTGATATTCTTCACCGTATGACCACACGGAAGGGCCTTGTGTCCATAACCTTTGTGCTGAGCTGCGATCTTTTTCAGTGCAAAAATGGGTCTCCTGTAGAACATATATATCCCTATCCAATCCTTTCAGGCTAGTCAATATTTCTTCACGGCGTGTGACGTGCCTCATGCCGTTCACGTTCCAAGTTAAGATTTTTAAAGTGGCCATAGTAAATTTGAAAATTGAAAATTGAAAAATTGAAAACTTGAAAATTAGAAAATTAGAAAAAAACGAATTGAAGAAAAACAAAAGGTCTATCTATTATTGTTATTTTTTTGTTGCAAGCTTTTTATCATGGATAGGCCCTGCGTAAACCACCTTAAATAAATTTAACAAACTGAACCAAAGGCATAAGCAACATACATCATTTTCTATCACTGTCATTATGGCATAATGTCATCGCTCTCTCTCTCTGGACTGTCCAGTACAATGTACGGTTCTTTTTCTACCCCCTCAGATGTACCCTGAGGTGTAGACTCTTCAGACTGGGAATCTGAAGGGAGAGGGGGAGGGGGAGGAGGGGAGGGGGAAGTAATTCAAGATCTGGCACAGGGGTGATCAGAAAGTCAGGTGTGGGAACGGAAGAAGTGGGAACAGAAGTTGGTGAAAGGAGAGGCGGGTTTGTTCCCGCAACAGGAAGCGATGCGTCCGTCAAAGAGCCCGGTAGGCTCGTCTCGCATGTCCTCTGAAATTGCGTCGGGTCGCTCAGGTCATCTAATGATGCCACTCGTCTAGCTTCCCCATTTTCTCGCAGGTCTTCTTTGCCGTCATCTACCAACTCCTTCTGCTGTATTTCCGTCTCTCGCTGCCCCGTTCTCACACCCTTCCCTCTGTCCTTGTACTTGTCCCGTTTTTGCCTCTGTTCTTTGCTCCTTATTTCCTGCTCTGGTGTCCCCTGTCCCTGCATCGTCTCCATCAACTCACTGGATTCCTGTTCTATTATTTCTGCCGATACCATCTCCCTCTCCGCCTCCTCTTGTAAAACCGAGAACTTATTTTGCCCAATCACTTCTGCCGTGGAGGGTGCTTGGTCCGGTCGTTTCGGACTCTGACCGCTCCTCCCCCTCCCCCTCTGCCTGTCTATCACCTGCCAGTCACTTTGCACCTCTCGTCTCTCACCTTCAGGCATCGACACTTCTTTTCTTCTCACTTCACTCCTCTCTCGTTCCCCGTCGTCCGCCGTCATCTCAGGTCTCCGCTTGGAAGTCCCACCTTCTGCTCTTTGTTTCCCATCTCAGCTTTCCTGCTCACTTGCTCAAAGCGTTTGGCATCTTGTCTGTTATAAAATGCTTTGGGCACCAGAAATAGGTGTGTCCTTGTTCTCCACACAAGTTGCAACAGATGCTCTTGTGACCGTCCCAGTCGGGTGGCCCCTCTCCCCGCACCGGGAACAGAGGGGTGTAGTGCAGGTCCTCCTGTGGTGAGTATACGATCCACACTGAAAACACGCCTGCGGCTGGCCGCTGTAGCGTGTGACGCCTCTGTCCGCTCCTAGGAAAAAATATTTAGGGATTTTCCCTTCCCTGCTCCCTTCAGCATTAGCGTTCTTGAAAGACACGACGCAACGTATTCTCCGTTCCAAAACCCTCTTCAGTATACTTTTTGTCAGGACCCTTCAGCACCCTGGCATGCTTTGACACCCAGTAGGCCACGTCCTGCGCCGGTATCGTGGTGGTTCTGAAAGCCACCGTCAGCACTTTCATATCTCCCCGAAGAGAGGGGATCATTTCAAATTTTTCCAACAAAGAAGGGTCGATCCTTTGGGCAGTCTTACAGAAAGACCAGAAGATCCTGTATGCTTTTTCCGAGGCTAGGCAGACGTCCGTCTCTCTGGACCCAGTTAATTGGATCACAGCGACGATATCATTGATGTGAAATCGAAACCACCTTCAAGCAGCGTGCGCTTGATCAAAACTCTCTGTAGATAGAGATGAGCCTCACTCTCAGGATCTTCCCCTCTGTATCGAAAACGCACCACGTAGCGCTTTCTGGGATCGCGTTCGTCCGACGCATCGTCTATAAACATGCCCAGGTGCTCTTCCTCCTCCTCTTCAAAATCGGGAGTTACCATCAGCCCTCCCGCTCGCCTCAGTGGACGCCTCACTCCTCCGTTTTCCCTGACAGCATTCGCATAGGTGGGGGGTTTAGCAGCCGTAGCCTGAGATGCTCTTCTCTCATCCTCGCGTTCTTCTGAAACACGTGACTCCATCGTTCCAGTCTCGGTCACCCTCTCTCTGTGTTGTCCCGTGAGACCTGCTCAGAGTCAGGGGTTCGCTCCGGCGACAAAGTCGGTGGGTTCCCAACTTCTTGCCCGTGCTGTTTTTTCGCCCGGTCTGCTCCGTCGCGGTCCCCCGATCGACTGCCCTTTCCTTAGGGCGTGCGCCAAGCTCGAGCTCTCGACGTGGCCTGACCTCATGACTCGGAGTCACTTCAGGCCGCAGCGGCCAATCCGAAAGAGAGGACTGGGTCTCCACATTCACTTCCACCGGCTCATCTCTCTCAGCGGTTCGGCCAATACCTCACTCTCTGTATCCACATCGGAAAGGAAACGCTCACTCCACAGCTTTCTCTTGGAGTTCACAGGTTCTATCACATCTTTCCCTGTAGGTCTTTTTTTGATGGCATCGCTCTCCTCTCTCTCTGTACTGCTGCCTCTAGAACCCCCAAACGGCGCTCCGCCGTCGCCTTACTTTCCTTGGCGGAAGGTGTGCGTAAGTCGGTTCTAGTGGTCCTCAGAGGCACATGTCTCCTCTTGACAAAGGGCTCTTCCCCGCCGGGGAGGCGTCTTAAACTCTTTTTATTTGCAGGGCGTTTAAATTTCTCTTGGGCCTCACAGGCACAGGAGGAATCTTCTCGCTCACCTCCCGGTTTCTGTTTCAGGAGTTTAGCACGATGATGTAAATTAACGATGACCATCACCAGCCATTCGGTGAAGAGCACGTTTGGCATCATGGAGCTCGTATCGTCTATCTGTATCCAGACCGTGGCTGTTGTCTGGCGGGCTTGCATCCCATTGTCTCTTAACTTCCTGAAACATTCTCATGAGCTTGGACTCCTCCAGCCAGTCAGATAAGTGACGGATGCAGCCGCTTCCTGGAAACCAGTATCCGGTAGATGGCGTCCAGAGCGAGAGATCTGGTGAAGGCTTTTTCTTTTTCCGGATTCTTTGAGCGGGCCATGGCAGTCCCATCAGTATATTTTTGAGGGGTTCTGTAGACTTGTTCAAGAAATTCCAGATCTTTTCTTGGCCGTATTTGGTCAAATTATAGGTGGCGACCCGTGGCAGAGCGATACGAGCCACCACATATCCCCAGAGCTTGAGCATGTCACGTCGATCTAAAGTAGGCGGCAGAATTATATCTTTGATCTTAGTGAGTGGCATTTGCTGCATCTCGTCCCATTCCCTCAGGATCTGGTATTCCCTGGTCATTCTCCAAGGCACGTGCACAGCTTTCCCAGACCCTGAGATTTCCCCCTCCTTCTCCTTCTCTACACCGAGACGCAGAGTCGCAGTAGAAAGCGCGCTTCCGAGATCAGCCCTGTCTTGTCTCGTGGAATCGGAGGCTTCCGAATCATCCCGTGCCGACTTCTCCCCCTCACTTTGAAAATCCGTGTCAAAAGTGCTTAGCAAAAAATCAGGATTGATGTCGTCTTCTCCAGATTCAGGAACCTCAGTCTGTCCTAAATCCCCCTTCACCCCCGGTCTCCCAATCACTGTCTTCGGAATCCTCATCGTCCGAGAGCAAATCCGAATCCAACTCCTTTGTCAGCAACCTTCTCGGCTCCCTCTCTCTTCATCCATTCCTTCAGTCTCTAACTTTTGAGAACAGAAACCGCAGATTTGGAAATAGCAAGAACAGGTCCGTTTTGCAATGACAAGTCATCCTTAGATGTGGATAAATCCTCTTTTCTAGGCTTTAAAGGGGATCTATCGCGAACATTTTCTCCAAATTCTGAGATCAAGATGACGTGCGGGTCACTTTCCGGGAATCGCGAGCCCCGTGCTTCCAAAGGCAATCGCGTCCTTAAATTTCTATAGTCTTTCTCAAGCTGCCTTCTAGAAGCTCTGAGAATCTTCAATCGTCTCCTCATCACGTCCACGCCTTCTCCAGTTCCTGTACGTCTCACCTCTATCTCAAGCTCTGCTTCCTCTTGTGTAATTCTCTGCCAATTATCCTCTACAGCCCGTATCTGTGCGCCTAGTTGCCGCTCAGCCTGCTGTAGACGCACAACGGAGCCTGCATCTGTATGTACAGCAGTCACTGCCTCACTGTTTTGTTCCTGCTTCTCCCTTTCTGAATCCCCCATTTCCTGACAATTTCCTCAGTTAAAAATCCCTGGATACTATTTGGGGGTTCCTGTAGACAGAATGGCTGTGGTATGCAATCCCCCTGATGTTTTAAATCACTTTGCTGCATGCTTTTTCCAAAGAGGAAAGCTTCTGCTCTTGTAAACAAACGTGAAAGCAGCCCCTCCGGCTGCACTGAGATCTGCTGTTGAAAGCCTGCTGGAGGGGGCTAATTTTCAGCATGTATCTTGGTAAAAATTGGGCTGCCTGAAATATTTTCCTTGTTGTTTGAGCCTTCAAAGTCATCCCCACCAGACTGTGAATGAAAAGCCTCCCCTTTATCTTGGTGGCTTGGAGAAAAAGCTCTTGTTTCTGCTGCATTGTTTGCTCTGGCAAAGGCAAAAATGCTGAGTCATTCTGTGAAAGGGGGATGGGGGCAGCCACTTTCTCAAAGCTTTTCTCTAAATCCTTCTGGCTCCCTGCAATGTTTTGTTACACTGAGGATTCCCTGGAGTCCACTCTACAAACCCCACCACTTGCAGGATCCCCAATGTTTTGCTGTGCCTGGAGAAACCCCTCAGATCTTTCATGTAAACACTCACTGTGTGCAGCCATTGTCCTTGAGGCTTCTGTGTGAAGAGAAGGGGGGCCTCTTCTTCTCCCTCGAATTTCTCAGTCAAACTTGGGGTCTCAGGATCCATGAAAGCACCAAAAGGATCCCCAAGCTTCTCTCTGTCCCCCCCTGCAAGAGGGGGTTCAGCATGCTCTACATTTCCAGCAAAATCCGACGTTTTTCTGAGGAGAAAGTGGGAGCTCCAAACAGCAGCTTCTCCAGTCGGTGGGCGGGTTAGGGTTAGGGTTTAGGGTTAGGGTTAGGGTTAGGGTTAGGTTAGGGTTAGGGTTAGGTTAGGGTTAGGGGTAGGGTTAGGGTTAGGGTTAGGGTT